>OX375801.1:4529762-5950101 GCA_947359425.1 Lagria hirta | reverse complement strand
CTGACCAGTCCGCTTTAAACAGCTCATTGTATAAGCCTATAAAGTTTGCCTTTGAAAAATTGTAACTTTTTTTAGTTAGGTTTGAAGAGAAATTCGGATAAGTTAAACTCAAAAAATCAAGATAAATAGATAATGACGGATGATGCCCATCTTCATGAACAAGCGGTTGCATTACTCTTCTAACCACACATTGAAAGTTTGCAAAGACTAAATCTAACAATCTATTACTAGAATTAAGAATTTCATTAAATTGTCTAAAACTAAATAAATCAGTAAAGTTAGACAAACACATAATATTAGTATTTAAAGGATTTGAAAAAAATAAAAGCAAATTGAAGTCACCCAACAATACAACATTATTCAAATTTAAATAATGCTTTTCAAAGTATGTGGCAAATAAATCTGGATTATTTGTATTAGGGGTTTTTGCAAAGTATACTACGAATATGTACATAATTTTTAAATTAATTGAACATTTACAGCCCAGTATTTCAAGTATTTGAATTTTGTCTATAAGTAGTGATAGATAGAGTATTTCTACAATGATATTTTTCTGAAAAGCAAGTAATACACCCCCACCTTGTGTTACATTTAATAAGGCGAGATTTCGGTACTTCCCTGAAGACATTGTAATTTATAGTAGAAATAAATTCCGAATCAAAAATTTCCGGACGAAGCCAAGTCTCTGTAAGGCATATGACGTCATATTCACAAATACTAGACGAAGGCATAAATTGATCAAACTTATTACACAATCTGATAATAAATATTTAGATTTAAATTATTATTTTGAAATTTTGTAATTTGAGTTGGGTGATGACTCTTTTATATGAAGTTCATAATCTTCTATGTTTTCCGTTACATGTGTTTCTGTAAAACCTATCACACTTGGTCTATATGCTCTTATAAATTCGTATTCTAATTGATCTTTTTGACCCAAAAATCCTTTTGAACGCAAACCTCTAACATTTTGATACAGTACGGTCTGGCGTAGGTGATTGGGCTCGTTACGGATGCTTTCTACTGTTCTTCTATAGTCTGCGGTCCTCCTAAAAAATTTAAAACTTCATATTTTTTGGGGTCGGATGCTGTCGTTTTCTTTGTATACTGCCGAAAGTTAAATCTTCTTATTTTGATGTTTGAAGGCCAAAAATTTTCGTTTACGATTTTATCATAGAGAGCAAATTCAAAACCAACTTTAAAAGCTTTTATTTTACCTTTCGTGTTAAGTGGAGTGCAGTCGACTGAAGTGAGCTGTGGACATTCTTCTAGCATGTATTTCTTGATTATCATGTCAGTGGTGTCGACATCACAGCCTCCTACATATATCCAGGCCGTCTTAGTAGGAGCTTTTAGCTTGTTGCATTTGGTATTGTTACCGATGCCAAGTATGGTAGGGTTAGGTACTTTGTAGGACTTTCTATTACGACGGCGAAATACAGGTTGAAAGTCGTCGTCATTCTTGGTGTTACTTGCATTATTAGAATAATTGGTCGCATTGTGGCTGTCAGTCGTTGACAATAGAACTTCTGAAAAAGTTCCATTATTTTTTGAATTTGTGGCTTTGGCGTTTTCTATGATGACCAACGGAAGAGGTTTATCCGGGTTTTTTTTTTATTGACTAAAGGTATCGGGGTGTCATTATCCTTTTTATGTAAGACATTTGTTGACTCAAATGACAACTGCCTAGAAAAATCGTTTAAACAAAAAGTAAGGTTATACTTTTAACTTGCAGCTAAGCCCTCTAAATAGTGCTGAGAATCTTGCTTGTTTTTCGACAAGTTTCACACTAAATGTCTCGAAAAATTGAGCGTGTTTGCATTAGGGCTTATAGGATGGCTAGAGGCTGTCACTGTAACTACTCACCTTCGGGTTAGTTGACTATATCTATTTGACCGTCAAACTGTTCAATGAAGTAGAGGGTAATTTTATAGAATATAATCAATCTATAAATTAAATAGTAGGGTATTAGGTAATTAGGCTTCTGCCAGTCTCTGGATAATAAAAGACTTGTACATTGATCCATTCTTGAATTCAATGGCAAAGAAGTGCGTAGGGATTCTAAACACCAAACATTTTTTCGTAGGCAAGGTTGATTTACAAATTAAAGATTGTGTTTTTTTATTACATATTTAATCTTAATAGAGCAAACCAAATCTTTTGATGGCACAAGGCAATGGTACATTTAGCTGGTCACGTATAGTAGGATCCACAGACTTGATGCGTGTAGCAAAACTTAATTTACCAGCTTAATTTTAAAACTTATTGAAAGGCTTATTTGGAAAAACCGAGAACAAAAAAACACGGTTTTATTGTCTTGGAAAAATGCCATAGGGCAATTGAATTACAAACTGTTTTTAAGTGCAATCTATATGAGTTTAAAACTAGATTTCAAAATAATCTAACAAGGCATAAGAAAATAAAACATACTCTAATTGAGTTGCAAGCATTTTATAACTGCAACGAATATGAGTATAAAAATATATTGAAAGAATATGTAACAAAACATATAAGAAGAGAACTATCTCTACTTAAATTGCAACAATTTTGACTTTCAACGAATTGATTATAAATGAATGTTGAGTATAATTTAAAAAAAAAGCGATTTTATACGATCTATAAAAAACAACCATACTTTAAATTAACAAAAAAAGGCTTTACAATGCGACAATTTAAGAAAAAAAACTGAAAAATTATAAATACAGAAGGCATGTTTGAATTACTTAACCAATGTTTTCTTTGAATACAATAGACTGATTTTAAAACTTACCATGAATCTTATTTTACTGACTAAAACACATAATAGTTATTTATATATTAAAGACATAATCTTAATCATGCTTGTCGTACAAAAAATAGCAGCTTCTTGAACACATAGATTTTATTATCAGTGTTTCGGCGCAAAGTTTTGGTGTGCCAATTATCGTTGCTATTGGTAGGTGTTTTAGTTTCTAAACAGATTTGTTGAATAAACATAGATAAAATGATGCACGTTGATCCCGCAGTTTATTAAAAGAAAGTTTTGGTCGAATTTAAAGCCGCCCAGCAAATATTCATTTTGGTAAAGTCAAAAGAGTTGTACGAGAAGTTTTATGACTGATGGTGTAAGAAAAATATCAGCAGCTGCAAAGAAAAAGTGGCTATGGCAAACAGTAATATTGTTAAGAACTATTCAATGTCTTTAAATGCTTAGGTCTAATCCAAAAACTGGCTTAAGAATAACGTTCTTCAAAATGTTATTAGAATAAATATTGTTATTAAAATTTGTAAATATTTATTAAAAATTTGTTTTTATTTTGTTCAAATTTAGAACTTCAATAAGATTTTTAAGTTTTCAAGGTAGAGTCTTTTATAGATATTTATAAAAACAAGAGTGCAATTGTAAATAGGGTTTTTTCAAGGGTTGATGTACATAACCGTCAAAAAATAGTTACGTCAATGTCATTATTATTTTTTAATTAAAATATTAACACCAAAGCCATTTTGAAGAGAGTAAAATTTCTTATAAGGTCCATCAAGCCAATTCACAATAATATTTAAAAAAATAGTTAAGCAATAGAAATTAAAAACAAGTCATATTTTTTATATAAAAGTTATAGAGGAAAATAGCTATTTTTGTCACAAGTACATAATCTATGACTTTTTTGGACGAGTCGAGTTTATGGCCAAGCGAAGCGCGGCCATAATGAAGACGAGTCCAAAACAAGTCAGATTATGTACGAGTGGCAAACAAAGCTTTATGTTCGACTGCTTTGAAGAAATAATTGGGAAAATACGCTGACACGAAGATACAGGAGATCATCCAGATTATGTACTGAGTTTAGCTTGGGTGCCTCCAGGGTAACGGTTGCTAACAACTGTTTTTGTTTATAGAAACGTAAAATTTTTCAAAATATAATCATTCTAAGCTGTTCCAAGTGTAAAGTGTAAAGTTCTGGGTATGGATGGAGTAGAAGACGTGAGAGCTTTGGTAGCAAATGCCCGGGAATCATTGTTGCCTACTAAATCAAAATCCGTATACGAAAATATGTATGCAATGTATCGCAAGTGGTGCATAATGAAAAATATATCGAAAACAAGTGAGGACAGCATACTGGCGTATTTTAATAGTGAACTGGAATGTTACAAGAGTTCCACACTGTGGTCTAAATACTCCATGTTAAGATCGACAATTAACATTATTAAGGAAGGGGTGGACATCAGTAAGTTTCCAAGTGTGATTCTTTATCTAAAAAGAAAAGCAGAGGGACATAGGCTGAAGAAGTCCAATACATTAAGTAAAGAAAACGTTGAGCAATTTTTGACTGCAGCAGATGAAAAGGAGCATTTGTTAAACAAGGCATGTCACTGATTTTTTATTTTGTCCTATTCTCATAAATGCTTCTCTGTACTCTAGGTCATTCTTATATTCGGCATCGCTGGGGCGTGTAAGCGCCAAGAATTGGCTGCACTAGAGACAAATTTTGTGGAAGATTGTCAAACACATTTCTTGGTTAAACTTGTTGACACGAAGACCAAAAAAGATAGATCTTTCGTAATATTGCCTGGAGATCTTCAAAACTTAAACTTTTTAGAAATTATTAGAAAATACATGCAGCTCAGACCAGCGCGGACACCACATAACAGATTCTTCATAAACTACGTTCGAGAAAAATGCACTGTTCAACCGGTGGGAGTGCACAAGATTGCGGCAGTGCCGAGTGTTGTGGCGAAATATTTGAATTTGGAGAATTCGTCTTCATACACTGGACACTGTTTCAGGCGCACTTCTGCAAGTCTTTTGGCTAATTCGGGAGCTAGTATGGAGAATATAATGCGACATGGAGGATGGTCTTCGTCGTCCGTCGCAGAAGGATATATAGTTCAATCAGAAAACACTAAAATAGGTACTGCTAGCAAAATCTTGGGGAAAGATTCTCTTCCAGGAAATCCCTCATCGTCAACCATTCATATTCGAAATTCGGAGAATTCTTTATCGTCGGGCGTTACTATTTGTGACAACAAAAATTGTGTTTTCAACATTAATTTCTATAACAATAATTAATTAATTGATCCTCACTCATAGAGCAGTGTGTTTTCTTGTTAATATTTGTAATTTTTTGACGAAAATAAATTATTTATTTAGTTCGACATTTATACTTGACAATGACAGATGAGTCCAAAAAAATAAACAAAAGGTACTAGTCCAAAAAAGTGGTAGATTTTGGACACTAAACAATGTCAAAAACCTTATCAATATGATGCAGTCGAACATAAATACAATTTTAAAAAGAATTTTAAATAGAGCTAAAACTAATGGAATAATTTTTTTTCTATATGTAAAATATTTTGCTTAAACACTAAAAAAATTTTTTTTGTAGCGAAAATGAATCACTAGTGTAGAGTCTATTTTTTTTTAACATGAGTAATCATTAGGAATATTTCATAATTGCAATTGGTACCATTTGATTCTGACTACTTTATTTTGCTTTTATCTTTTTGGATAGTTGGTACTATAGACTCAAAATTGAGGTTTGTTGACAGCGACATTTGATTTTTATTGTCACTTCTCTATTCACTTCTTTCAGTTACTTGAATTTATAAAAGAATAGTTGTGTTGTTCACAAATTGTTTGTTGTTCATAAATATTTCCTCTACCTACCATTTACAATAAATTTTTGTTCGTTCTTTGAGTAATTTCGTTTTTAACATTAACTTGACAAGAACTGTTTTTGTTATTTGTGATTGTGACATTTAAAAGAAATATAACCTCAATAATATCCTTTTTACAATGCAAAAATGTTCATAGTTGAAAGCTCGTGACACACCATAAAAGTCACTAAAGTTACTAGATTTGGTTACTCATGTTAAAAAAAATAGACTTTATACCCTATGCATTGCTATATTTAACTTTTTTAAGTAGGTTGGTACACATGACATTTCTTCAAATTAAAAAGTAGTCTACTTTTAAAACATGACGGAAATTTATTAATAAACAACTACATTAGATTTATATTATTTTCTAAAAAAAATTATTATAAACAACAGTAATTTATTTTGCAACAGCTGTTTCGTTTTCATACAAGAGGCGCAAAGACCTAAAAATTTTATTTAATAATATATTAAACATTTGATAGTGGGTAACTTTCAAAAACTGCAAAAAGATGTATTTCATTATTAATTTACTAATTAAATAATGCGTCCTATTAAGTATTTAAGTCGTTATATCAGTTAAGGAAGTTTATTTGTTTACTTTTTTGATTTTGTCAAAAAGCTGTCACCTGTCACTGTTTTGTAGGCGTCGAAGCAAAACTGTCGAAAAAGTAAAATCCATCAGCAGAGGGTTTCTGATTCATGTCGAATCGAGTAAAACGATCGAATCGGCCATTTTGGTCGAGTTAAGCGATTCTGTTTCATGTCGACATCGGTTTGTGGTCACGTGATGTCGAAATATTGGCTCATTTTCAGTCGACACCTCTGGAGGTGTCGTTTAGCCATCTCGACATATCTGTCTTTTTTTAAAATTATTTCTATCTTTATCTATTCTTATTAAATTTGACATTTGCCGTAGAGTAATATGAATATTATTGGTTTATATAAACAAAAAAAAATAGCAAACGCTTTTAATAGAAATGCATTTATTATAACAATAGATGTAAAAGTTTTATGTATATAAAAATTCTTTTTTTTAGCAAAAACTTTAAATTTATTTATCAACGCACAATAATATTTATGATTAAAAACAAAACGATTGCAAAGTCTTTAATTTAAATTTTTTAAATTATTAGTAAAGAATAACGAAAAATAAAAATTTATTTAAAAGTTGTTTTTATTATGGTTTAACTGTTAAGAGTAATTAATCAAAGAAGCAATTAAAAGAAAACAAGAAAGATGAACATTTAAATGGTTGATTTTTACGTCAGCGAAGAAGGTTTAGTCGCTAAATAAACATATTTGCTTAATAAAATCTATACAGTGTTAGCAAGGCATGTCTTTAGGAGAGTCCCCGGCTTCAAAGGAGAAGGCGAGGATGGACGAGCGGTGAACCGAATGGGGTTTTCACCAAGGCAACGGACAACAAGGATTGGCAGAAAAACATTTGGTCGAGTTGCATCGGTTCAATTTATTAAAATCTTGTTTGAGTCATCTTCTTAATAAAATATTTTGCTTGTGAAAAGTTATTTAACAATAGGTATAACTGAAAGGAAACTACTAGGTACAGCAAGTACAGCAGTGTTGATATATACTTGTCGTGTCAAGTTTAACGTGACAATTAAAAGCAAGGATAAATCAAAAGTAGAAGCAAAAGTGAACTTAACATGTTTAAAAATAACAAGTTTGCAGCAAGTTCAAAGCAAACTTGAGACATCATTATTGTTTTATCAAACTTGCAGCAGCATTTAAGTTTTTAACGCTTCGTATGCAACCTATCATTAAACTTTTTTGAAAAATTTAGATTGATTTTTTTGAATTTGGATTGGATTGAGTTGTGGTGTCGTTGCGTTAGGATTAAGTAAGAAATATATAAAAACATTGACAATGTCCGTTATACTTGCTTGTAATACTGGTTTTTTAAACGGTTAAGGCCTAAGTGCAAAAAAGTAAAGCGCGTTACAGAAATAAATTAAACATCAAATAAAAATACACAAAATGGGTACCTTGAAAGCAGAATTAGCCGACGAGATACAGAAAAACAACTTTTATTTGAACGATTACTTTGAAAATATAAATAATAGTACATACTTTGAAAAAGTTAAATAGTTTTGACTTTTGACTTATTTATAGAGAGATCGTTTAAAAATAGTTTGAAGTATTGGTGGCGCATTGCTTGCCTTCTTCCTTTTTAAATACTCGTTTGACACTCTAGTAAGAGTAGCTGTTATACATCTATTTTTATACGGTCCCACATAGATGTTTCGCTACAGTCATGTTCTATTTTTCTGTTCTTGACGGTCAAGCTCTCTAATTGTCATTTGGGTTTTATATAAAAAGACCATTATTCGTTACAAACACTAATAGAACAGTTAAGAAGGCCATTTGCTAATTAATGTATTTATTCGACTTACACTACAACTAATCTGAAAATGTCAAAATAGAAAATTCTCTAACCAAAATAGAGAATTTTAACAGATTTCCTTGAAGAAAAGTTACAGAATTGGCCCTCAGACGTATTTTTCATAATCTTAATATTGAATCATACATATTATTAAAAGATAGATATATAGCATGTTCCCTACACTCGTTTTACAAGACATGTTTGTAACACTTATTTATTTGACCCATGCGTGCTACAAGCAAATGCCTTGTGCAACTCGCATGACAATATACTATTTTGATATCGAATATCTATGACGTCACATTAAAACTTTTTATTAGAATCGCCAGGTGGCTACGTGCTCTTTTCTATCAGATATGGTTAATTTTGTTAGAATTTGAGTCGAAATTTCTACGATAGTGCGTTAGAATCGGCCCTCTGATCAGAGTAGCTTAGATCATGTCGGTCACTACAACTTTTTATTCTAAAACCCAAGATTTAACGTTTTGCTAGGCAAAATGACAGATTGACAGAAATGAAAAGTGCTTTCAGCAGACACAGCTTTTACTCACCGAACAGCGAATAAGCGTGAACGGTTGCCGCTCTGTCTGCTGAATGCAACCAATGAAACTATAGAAATGAGGTTAGATTTTCATCTAATAAAGTGTTGTGTTACTATTATCTCAGATTCATAAAGAGCAGTTTTAACGTATCAAATGAACGATTATATTAACGGCTTACTTTTAACATAAAAAATATTAAAATATTGATGTTTTAGTCCTTTTTGACGTTATCAAAAATGTCGGTTTTCTCGAAGTGCTGCCGGTCTTCCTCGGTTTTTTCCTGTTACGATTCACTGGAATTTTATAGATGCCTTTCATGCAACTTTGAAACAAATGAAAAAATTGTTTATTTTATTCACAATTGTGAGTTTTTAGATGTTTTGGATGAAGCCTATTTAAAAAAATGTAAACGGTGCAGAGTGGGTAGCTTTTCGTATGTGTGGAGATACTTTCACAAAAGAAAGTGTAATTTTATAGAACATAAATCATCTGTTACAACTAATACGGAAAATGAAAACAGTAAGATTACAACGACTAGCCAAACAAATAAACCTAAACAATTTGCTACTTGTTTTGAATGTGATCAATGCAAGTATACAAGTAAATTCAAATTCCAGTTAAAAAGACATATTTATCTGAAACATATAGACAGAAAGCACTCTTTACCAAAATTGCAAAAAATTGCAAAGGAAATGCTTGGTGATTTTAAAACGACCGAAAAAAATGCGCGCTTAAAAAAACATAAAATTAATCGCCCAAGAAAATTACAGCAAAAATACAAATGCGATGATTGCGAATATTCAACATTTTATAAAGGAGATCTAAACAAACATATAAATGCAAAGCATCTTTCAAAAGATTTACAACAAAAATTCCAATGTGATCAATATGAATACACAACTCTTTGTAAATCAAATCTGAAAACACATAAGAATACAAAGCATCTCTCAAGAGAATTACAACAAAAATTCCAATGCAAGCAGTGTGAATTTACAACTATTTATAAAAGAAACTGGATGATACATATAATTGCAAAACATCTTTCTAAAGAATTACAACAAAAATTCCAATGCGATCAGTGTGATTATTTAACTTGTTATAAAAATGCCCTAAAAAGACATATAAATGCAAAGCATCTTTCAAAAGATTTACAAAAAAAATTCCAATGTGTTCATTGTGAATACAAAATTTCTTATAAACAACTTATAAAATGGCATAGAAATAGAAGGCATCTTTCAAGCGAACTACAACGAAAATTTCAATGCGATCAGTGTGAATTCACAACTTTTTATAAACACAGCTTAAAACAACATATAAATGCAAAGCATCTTTCAAAAGATTTACAACAAAAATTCCAATGCGAGCAGTGTGAATATAAAACTTTAAATCAAGGAACCTTGAGGAAACATAAATGCAAAGCATCTTTCAAAAGATTTACAACAAAAATTCCAATGCGAGCAGTGTGAATATACAACTTTTTATAATGGAAACCTGAAGATACATATAAATGCAAAACATCTTTCAAGCAAATTACGAACGAAATTCCAATGCGATCAGTGTGAATTTAAAACTCTTAAAAAAGACCTTTTGAAAAAACATATAAATGCAAAACATCTTTCAAGCGAACGACAACTAACATTTTAATGCAATCAATGTAAATATGCAACAACGCTCAAAAGTCATTAATAAGGCACCTTTCAAGTGAACTGCATCTAGAATTTGTCTTCAATCAATGTAAAGATACAAGTAATTATAAAACATGTTCCAAGCGAATTACAACAGAAATTTTCATAAATATCTCATTGAAACACATGAAAAGAAGCACTTTCTGCGTGAAATAGAGCAAAGATTCTAATGCCATCAGTGTGAATATTCAACTATTTTTAAACATCACTTCAAAACACATAAATTGAGACACCTGCCAAGTGAATTACAGCAGAGTTTTCAGTGCGAACAACTATTTATTAAAGAATTATTGAAAAATATAAAAATTCAAAGCATTTTTTAAGCAAATTATAACAAATTTCAATGCGATTATTGTGAATATACAATTATAACTGACAAAACAAACCTTAAAAAATCATAAAAACAGGAAACATTTTTTTAACAAATTTAATCAAAAATTGTAATGCTATATGTTTCTACAAGAAGATGCAAAACAAAAATTGTATTTCAAAATTTCATGATCACTGTTACCCATAAATTTTAAAGGATTATAAACATATTCCACTAATAATTCGTCAAACAAATTTAGTATTGTATCTAATATGTCAGTTTTTTTTTTTATGGTTAACATGAACAAAGTGGATATCTACATAAATTTTAATAGCACGATATTGATAATTACATTATGTAATTATTTCTAATCTAGGCAAAAGCTTAGTGTATTTAAAATTATTATTTTTGTATAATAAATATTGAATAATAAACAACTTGAATAAAAACTTTATTTTTTAAAATTATTAAAATCTTTTGAACAAATTTTAGTTATTTATTTTTTTTTTATTCTTATCTTTAATATTAATAACAATAAGGTGGTCTTAATCTTTATTTAAGAGGATTAAGTAAAATTTGCCACAGAACAGTAAGTGCTTACCGATTTATTAAAAAAGTTTTTTGTGATACCTACTATACTATATTCTTCGACTATTGGCAAGACGAATTGGGCATCTTCAAAATCGCATTCTAAATACTCTCTTTCTTTTGGTTAAAGCAATGTCTTGTTTACACAGCTTACTTACTTTAAGTAAGTAAGTAAGTAAGTAAGTAAGTAAGTAAGTAAGTAAGTAAGTAAGTAAGTAAGTAAGTAAGTAAGTAAGTAAGTAAGTAAGTAAGTAAGTAAGTAAGTAAGTAAGTAAGTAAGTAAGTAAGTAAGTAAGTAAGTAAGTAAGTAAGTAAGTAAGTAAGTAAGTAAGTAAGTAAGTAAGTAAGTAAGTAAGTAAGTAAGTAAGTAAGTAAGTAAGTAAGTAAGTAAGTAAGTAAGTAAGTAAGTAAGTAAGTAAGTAAGTAAGTAAGTAAGTAAGTAAGTAAGTAAGTAAGTAAGTAAGTAAGTAAGTAAGTAAGTAAGTAAGTAAGTAAGTAAGTAAGTAAGTAAGTAAGTAAGTAAGTAAGTAAGTAAGTAAGTAAGTAAGTAAGTAAGTAAGTAAGTAAGTAAGTAAGTAAGTAAGTAAGTAAGTAAGTAAGTAAGTAAGTAAGTAAGTAAGTAAGTAAGTAAGTAAGTAAGTAAGTAAGTAAGTAAGTAAGTAAGTAAGTAAGTAAGTAAGTAAGTAAGTAAGTAAGTAAGTAAGTAAGTAAGTAAGTAAGTAAGTAAGTAAGTAAGTAAGTAAGTAAGTAAGTAAGTAAGTAAGTAAGTAAGTAAGTAAGTAAGTAAGTAAGTAAGTAAGTAAGTAAGTAAGTAAGTAAGTAAGTAAGTAAGTAAGTAAGTAAGTAAGTAAGTAAGTAAGTAAGTAAGTAAGTAAGTAAGTAAGTAAGTAAGTAAGTAAGTAAGTAAGTAAGTAAGTAAGTAAGTAAGTAAGTAAGTAAGTAAGTAAGTAAGTAAGTAAGTAAGTAAGTAAGTAAGTAAGTAAGTAAGTAAGTAAGTAAGTAAGTAAGTAAGTAAGTAAGTAAGTAAGTAAGTAAGTAAGTAAGTAAGTAAGTAAGTAAGTAAGTAAGTAAGTAAGTAAGTAAGTAAGTAAGTAAGTAAGTAAGTAAGTAAGTAAGTAAGTAAGTAAGTAAGTAAGTAAGTAAGTAAGTAAGTAAGTAAGTAAGTAAGTAAGTAAGTAAGTAAGTAAGTAAGTAAGTAAGTAAGTAAGTAAGTAAGTAAGTAAGTAAGTAAGTAAGTAAGTAAGTAAGTAAGTAAGTAAGTAAGTAAGTAAGTAAGTAAGTAAGTAAGTAAGTAAGTAAGTAAGTAAGTCTTTTCAATCTTTTGTCAATAAACCCCATAGATTTTCGATAGGGTTTAAACCAGAGAATTGGGCTGGAAGAACTACAAATTCAGAACGTTTTTCAAATCATTGCCGAACCACTCTTGCCGAATGAATAGGCGAGTTATCTTGCACAAAAACAATTGGCTCACGGCCGACTCAAAGAAAACGGTTAATCATTTCTGGAAGACGGATTTCAAGTGAATTAACAAAAGCTTCTGCCGTAAAAAAAAGGGGAACAACTTGAATGATTTGTTCTGGACCATGAGACGTCATCTACCCCCAAAATCCAGTGGTGATGCGACCGCTCTTCCCTGATTCTACAACATGTTCCCTACTATATCTGGTATTACCACAAAACTTTTGGAGAATCTATTGATGAAGAAAACGTCTTTTCATCAGAGAAAATAACGTTATTCCAACTTCTTTCTAAATTATTAGCGCAAATAACTAATCTCTGTTGAGCATGCTCTTTTGAAAGACCACTTTTGCGGTAGCTTCAAATTTGTTAAGCCAATTATAAATATTTTTATTCTGTAATTATTTTTGTTAATATTGTCGCTATTTCGTTATAATTTACTTACAGATGTGTTTAAGTTTCGTAAAATATCTGCAACTGACATACAGGCTTCTTTCATTCCTAAAAAAACAACATCGCACATTAGGAACGTGAAAAAAATTCTGTCAAAACGTTAACTCTAACATCAATTTAATTGATTTAATGATCTTATTTTTTTTAAGATTAATTACTTTTCTATAGATTTATTTCAATACAAAATTAAAAGTTACAGTAAATTGTATTCTGAAGTTATCAGAATTAAAAGTTTGAACAACTAAACCAAATTATTTATTTAGAAAAAAAATTATTAATTAAACCTATTCTTGATTGATCGGTACAAACGTTTCCTCTGGAATGTCGATAGGAAAAGTCTGGACTATATCCGTCAGCACACCTGAGTAAAGAATCGATGAACTGAGAAATTGAATTGCAATTTTTTTAACTAATTAACTTTTATTTAATATTTAGTTAGTTATCTGTTCGAGTAACATGCAACCGTACAAATTAACAACCTTAGCCCAAAAAAACCTTCAATAATAAATTTGCTACAAAAATTCTAACAATATGACATGCACATAATCATGATGCTCTCTGTATTTTTAATATAATTTTCAATTTTTTAATAATAATTGTTAATAATTTCTCAATTTTTATAATTTTTTTTTAGCTCAAAAGATTGTTCAAAACACTATCATAAACGAGATTAGGGTTAAAATGATTAATTATTATTTAATTTTATTATATGATTCAAATAGCTTTTTGTTAAATTTGATTAAAATAATTAAATAAATAAACTACTGTTTAAATATATTAATAGCTATTAACATACCTAGAAATGTTATGACGTTTAATACAGCCGCAGATGTCAGATTGTTAAGACATCTAAGGCTGTTAGAGTCATAACATTCAATAGTTTATCGGTTTCAGGATATAAAAAGAAATAAATAAAAAATTCATTAGAACTTTGTCGATGTAAAAAAGAATAAATAAAAAATTTATTGGAACTTTGTTCCTAAAAATCAAAGTAGTTATGCAAGTTGATTGCTAGGTTTATTTGTCAACAAACATTTCACAAAATTTAATAATTTGTAAAAATGAGTGCCGATGATCTGCCTGAAAACGTGCTAGAAAGTGCTGAAGAAGCTATTCGAGCACTTGTTCCAAGCAAGTCAAAAGTGAGATACGAAAAATGTTATTCTGATTTCAAACACTGGCAGCAAGTTAATAACTGTGCAGAAATAGTTAATGAAAATCGGTTTTTAGCGTATTTTCAACAACTGGTAAGCTAATTAATATTGCACGTAAAGCTTACTTAATGTTTTTTTTTAATTTTTAGTCAAAAAAGCACAGCACTTCATCCTTGTGGGCGTATTATTCGATGCTGCAAAGCACCATTAGTATCAATAAGAACATAGACATAAAATCATTCGGCAAACAATACGCGTTTTTAAAAAGAAAAAACGTTGGACACGTAGCAAATAAAGCAAAAGTTTTGACGGGTGATAATTTGTAAAATTTTTTTAAGGACGCAGAGAATGATCAATTTTTAATGTGCAAGGTGAAAATTAATGACAATGTCAAAAATACATGCTTGACATTTAACCTATTGCTTTTAGGTAGTGGCTATTTTTGGCTTATTTGGAGCTACACGATGCGATGAGCTCTACAATATGTCTGTAAATGACGTTAGAAGTGAGGGAAATGTTCTTGTAGTGACAATTAATCAAACGAAAACGTACAAATCACGAATGTTTACTGTCGTTCCTGAGGGTATTGTTAATCATGTTGATATTGTAATGAAATATAGGAACTTGAGACCGCAGCACACTCCACATAACAGCTTCTTTGTTTTCTACAACCGTGGAAAAGGTAGTACTCAGAGAGTGGGTATACATAAGATTTCATTGATTGCCACGTTCTTGGGACTTTCGGAACTTGAAAGATACACGGGTCACTCTCTTAAGCCTAGTTCAGCAACAGTGCTGGCCGATAAACGTGCCAATATTACAGACCTAAGAAGGTTGGGTCGGTGGAAGAGTTCTACTATCGCCGAATCATATGTGAAGAATCCGTGCAACATAAGATCAGTGTTGCCAGAAAAATAGCGGATTGTGAAATCTCTTCCTCCACGTCAGAAAATAACTGTAATGATTCAACAATTGTTGTAGAAGAAAGTGGTGTTGTTAGCACTCATACCGATAAAGGTTTATTAAATAAGTTTCTTTCCTGTATTGTTAAAATTTTACAATACTTTTAATACATTACCAATATGTCATTTAACATTATCACTATGGTTATAAGGTACATAACAAACTAACTTTCGTGAATGTTAAGAGCGTTCTTACTTCCTGAAACCGATAAAGGCATTTTTTTTGTTTCTTACATATTTTTATAATTAATTGTAAGGGTCAAAAATATATGACAAAATAGTATATTACGTTCTTAGGCCAGAAAGTTGGAGCCTGTGTTGCTATGGTAGCGGCTAGAAAATGCAGGCCATAAAAGTCGCTCATTCTGGCGTAAAATGCGGCCAGAAAGAGCGTACATTCGGCGGGTGGAGCAAGAAAAAAAGAATTAATAGGAATATCTAAAAAACTCCTATTCAGATCCTGAACAAGTTGATATGGGACTACATCAGCTTTTAATTGAAAAAAAACCATTAAAATCGATTTGCCCTGTCAAAAATTCTATGTAAATAACTATTATACAAATTACATTAATTTTTATATACGTTGTTTTCAGCTAAATTTGTTGAAAACTAAAGAAGAAAAGTTTACAAAACGTCTTGAATGGTGCAAAACAAGCCTCAAAACCTGAGTTCAATGTTTAAATCCCTAAGAATTAAAATAAAAGATTTATGAGACCCTATAGTCCCTATAAACCTTTAGAGTTATAAATTATTATCGGTGAGAAGTCATCTCAAAGCACATTGCAACTAACCAAACACAACTGTGCTATGCAAATGGTATTTTTAGTAAAAACAGTTGCTTATAAAATGCCCTAGTGAATTATAGTTTGCTGGCCACTGAAGAACGAAGAAAAAAATTTACAAATTTTGACAATGCACCTTAAAATAGTAATTAGTAAGTAGAATATAACCTATGCTTTGTTAAAAAAATCTTCAAAAGAGTAAACTAGATTCACTAAAAGAAACTGTTTAATGCGGCTTTTCAGCTTTGCTGGAAGTAATGCTTTAATATTTGGTTAAAATGTTAAAATGTTGAAAAAACAGTCGCCGTAGTATCCTGTCGCTTTGCGCAATGGATTAATTCGAAAACAGTGCGGTATAATATTGGACCTATTTCTGGTAATGTGTTGATGGTCGCTTGTGGTATATGTGGATTCATTATCTTTAAGATACATAATACTCAAAAGGAAGTTTAAGCTTGGCACTGTTAAGATTTTCCATTCTAGAAATTTATGTTTGCAGTCTGCACGAAACAGTAGACCAGTCAAGACCCAAATATATAATACCAGCTGGCCCGGCGAACTTTGTTCCGCCTAAACATAGATATTATTTTTAAAATAAGCAAACCAAAATCTTTGAAAATTATATATTGAAACATGTCATTTTTTGTCTCTATCCCTCCTCTTTTCATCCCTTTGTTAATAAAAAGTAGCTGTTTATAATTATTTAGTTTTATTAATTTTTTCTAATTAATAATTAAGAATTATTAAATATTATTAAATATTTAATAAGTAAATATTTAATTTAATAATTAAATGTTAAAATAACTATTAATATTTAATTAAAATTTTTATTAATATCTTTAAATATTTATTGATATTAATAAACTCGCTGCTCGATTCAAATCAGCACTTGATAAATATCTTGTTCTGCGTCGCAAATTATCTATTTGTTGACCTCTGTTGTTCGCTCGACGATTCTGCATTGCCAACCGAGCTGTTTCACGGGCTGCTTCACTTTGCTCTCGTCATTGAGAAGCACGAAGTCGAGCCATACTATCGCGGCGCTGTTCACGTGCAATTTCTTGTTCTTCTTCAGTCCTTTCATTTGCAGTATTTCGTATTCTTTTTGTATCACGGCTTTGTCGAGAAAGATTCGATCGTCTTGGTCGCGGCATTATTAATTAAACTTCACTTCACCTAAAAACTAAAATTTTCAACCATACCGAGTTTTATAGTTCACTTCACTTTTTACGAATGGGCAACGGCACTATCATTACATTATAATTGTTAATTATTTATTTATATAGAATTATAGAAAATAAATAGAAATAGTTTTATTATTGATTTCTTACAAATATCAAATTGTCATCCATACGTCATTACATATCTGTCATTTCTCGGTAAGTTGTCAAGCCTCACCGAACGTTTCCGACATCGCAATTCTAATTTTGACTTTAACCCTTCTTTTAGAGGGTGGTTTCTGGAATAAAAAGTATTCTATAGCATTCTCCTGGCTTTAAACTACCTCCTTGCCAATTTTCATCAAAATCGGTTCAGCCGTTCTTTAGTTATAAGTGGAGTAACACAAACACGACTTTCTTTTATATCGGGTGTCCCAGAAGTCGCGC
Source organism: Lagria hirta (assembly GCA_947359425.1). Taxonomy (NCBI): domain Eukaryota; kingdom Metazoa; phylum Arthropoda; class Insecta; order Coleoptera; family Tenebrionidae; genus Lagria; species Lagria hirta. Next base: position 5,932,525 of record OX375801.1, on the reverse strand, counting down.
ACCCCATTGTAGGGATCAAAAGAGAAAAATATTCTAAGACGAAAAGACCTGAGCCATTTTTTAATCAGACGCATAGGTAATTAATTATTAATTAATGAAAATGACCAATCAGGAGCGCGCGACAGTTACCGATACACTCACACTAGTACACGATCTCACACATTCACCTAGCATCACGTACGTCCGCCGTCCCCGGCCGTCCGTCCCCACTCTCTGTCTACTGCTCGAAAAGTCGGCAGTAGCTCTGGCGTCTCACTCTCCCCCGTCTCTTACCGCCTTCTCACTCACTTTTTATTCTTCTGTCGCGCGCTCCTGATTGGTCACTTTTATTAATTAATAATTAATTACCTATGCGTCTGATTAAAAAATGGCTCAGGACTTTTCGTCTTAGAATATTTTTCTCTTTTGATCCCTACAATGGAACTCCGCCATGGCCGGTCCCAAGCCCGGATGAGAAAGGAGGAGGGGGAGGAGTACCAACCTCGGAAAAAAACCAGGGCTCACCTGACCCGGGTGATAGCACCCTGTAAGGGTCCCTATCTAGGGTTACAGACGAAAAGGGAAGATTGGTCTCTTAAGTCCTGAAAGACAACCATCTAAGGGAAGAAAACCCCAACACAAAAATTACCTGGTCCTCCAAGGATGGGGGTTAGATCGATGGACCTGCACTCCATTATCTGCAAAAAAAAGTTTTATCGCAAAATGTCTCGACAAAGTAAAACCGGATAGGAAAAATAAACGACGACAATTGGCACGAAAACGGACTTTGAGTATAGGAACATGGAATGTACAAAGTTTATCCAACAAAACATTAGAAGTTTTTAAAGAAATAGAAAAGTCTAGCTTGGATATAGTAGCTCTTACGGAAACTAAAAAGAAAGGCCAAGGATCAGAGGAAAGAAATGGATATATACATATTTATAGCGGAGTCCCAAAAGAGGAAAGAGCAAGCAGTGGAGTGAGCATTGCCATAAGAAAAAAATTTAAATCTAACATAAAATCATGGACTCAAGTAAACGATAGAATTTTACTGCTTGAACTTGAAATTAGGGGACACGTATTGATAATAGTAGCCGTTTACAGCCCAAATGACGACGCGGATGCGGAAAAGAAATCCCAATTCTATCACGACCTAGTCAAGTCACTGGATAGTATCGGACAACGAAAGGAGATATTTTTATTAGGTGACCTAAATGGCAGAACTGGCTGTCAAAATGACAATCCTGTGGTTGGCCGATACGGGGAAAATGCTGTAAACGACAATGGACAAAGATTGATAGAACTTTGCCAACAGTTTGACCTAAAAATCACAAACGGTTACTTTAAACACAAAGAAATCCACAAATATACCTGGGTGCGCCCATCTCAGAACCAGCAGTCCATAATAGATTATGTCATCGTAAAACAAAAAACAAAACTAAAAATAGCTGACACTAGGGTTAAGAGAGGAGCAGAATGTGGTTCTGACCACTTCCTTCTTTTGTCAAAGGTCTATCTCCCATACAGAACTAGCGGTACTGAAAAGACAACCACACAAGAAAAACAACAAGCTGAAAAACCGATAAAATACCATATCGAAAGTTTAACCAATGACTCAACAAAATTTCTTTATCAAATGCGTCTTGCAACTAAACTGGCGACCGTCCAGGATGGAACCCCAGAACAAATGTACACCGCAGTAACATCTAAAATCCATGAAGCGGCAGTTGAAGCACTAGGAATAAAAACACTCGCAAACAGACAAAGCCGAAAGAACTGTCCATGGTGGAACGAAGAACTCCAGCTACACGTTGATCAGAAAAAGCAAGCGTACCAAAAGTGGCTGCTAACAAGAACCCAAGCAGATCGAGCTGGGTATCAAGCAAAGAGACGTATAGTGACACAAGAAATAAAAAGAGCTCAAACTGAATACTGGTGTGAAGTATGTGAAAACATAGATCGCAGCATGGGAAATACAAGAGCAAATAAAGCTTGGAAGGTTATAAAATCTATTAGGACTAACAATATTGACAAAGGGGGAATAAGTCTAATCAGCATGCCACAATGGGTACATCACTATAAGAACCTTCTTACTGAAGACAGACCACAGTTCATAGAAACCAGTGGGGACAGCGACACTGACGATTTTGACAATGTACCGAATATAAATGTGAAAGAGGTGACAGATGCTATAGCACAAATGAAAAATGGCAAAGCCCCCGGGCCTGGAGGTATTAATATTGAACTTATAAAAGCAGGACCTGTAGTTCTTACTGAATGGCTCACAATTATCTTTAATAAGTGCCTCCAAGGCGCCGAACCCCCTTCAGACTGGAAAAAGGCTGAAATTTTATCCATATTTAAAAAAGGGGAGAGAAGAGACTGCAATAACTATAGGGGGATTAGTGTTTTGAGTACTGTGGCTAGAATTTATGGGAGAGTATTAAAACTAAGAATAGAAAAAGAGTTTGACGAATCAGAAGAGCAGAATGGGTTTAGAGCCGGCAGATCCTGTACAGATGGAGTTTTTACACTTAAAAATTTAATAGAAAAAAGAGTCGAACGGGGACGAGAAGTACATTTAGTATTTGTTGACCTGCAAAAGGCCTACGATACTGTGCCATTGAATAAGCTATGGCCAGCAATGGAAAAAAATCGTATCAGCAAGACCTACATAAGTGCAGTCAGAAAGGTTTATTGTGGATGTAAAAGCTACATCAAAATAGGCGGAAACACTTCTGAAGAATTTGGTGTTTCCAAGGGCCTAAGACAAGGATGCTCCATAGCTCCACTACTCTTCAAAATTTATATCGAAGAATCTTTGAAAAAGTGGAAACGAAGATGTAGGGGAATGGGTCTGCCAATTGACGATTTTATGCTCTATACACTCTTTTTCGCAGACGATCAGGTTCTAATAACAGGAGACCGAGATGATGCTAGCTACATGTTAAGAGCACTCAAGAAAGAATTTGAAGAGTTTGGATTGATCATTAACATGAAAAAAACCGAATACATGTCTGTAGGAAACGACGATCACAGTGATCTAGATATTGGTATGGGCACAACAATAAAACACTGCACCAAATTTAAATACCTTGGAGTAACTCTTTCCTCAAATGGTAAAAGTAATGATGATATATCTAATAAGATCGGACAAGGCAAAAGAATAATAAGGCAACTAAACTCTCTTCTTTGGAGCGATAGAATATCACGAAGAACAAAACATCTGATGTATAACGCAATCTTTGAATCTGTCTGTACCTACGGGTCGGAGACGTGGGAACTGACAAAGAGAAACAAAGATAGACTACTTGCACTCGAAATGGATTATTGGAGGCGTAGCAACAGAACTTCCCGTCTAGAGCACGTAAGAAATGCACAGATAAGAGAAGAAATGGAAGTAGATGGAACAATTCTAGATACAATAGAATCCAAGCGATTACTATGGTACGGCCATCTTCAGAGAATGGATGACTCAAGGATACCCAAGAAAATATGGGGCTGGGTCCCAAGAGAAAGAAGGAGAAGAGGAAGACCAGCAAGAACATGGCGGGATGATGTACAAGAAGCTATGCGTGAGAGAAACTTAAGAGATGAAGACTGGTGGAACCGGCAATTGTGGAAGTCGAAGAGCGGGAAACGACACTAGTCGTAGAAGTACCCGCATATATATATATCCCTACAATGGGGTGAGCGACTTCTGGGACAGCCGGTATATATAGATTTGCCAAAGTAGGCAGTTCTAAGAACTGGAATTGATATTGAGGTTTTAAGCTGTCTTAAGATAAAAACTGATTCTGATTGAATTTTACATAAATCGGTGCAGTGCAGCAGGTAAGACCTTTGATTAGTTGCACGCCTAAACATTTTACAGGTTAAAGCAGTAACTTGTTTGCCTAAAACCTATTTTCTAAAGTTTTATAAATTGATTGGGATAATAAGATTTATTTATCAAAGATGGTTTTTTATTCAAGCTGTTTTAATTAGTTTGACAAATTTGAGAAATGGGAAAAGGTAGTAAAAAATAACCAACAAGACACAAGCTTCTTGATTGTTAAAACGTATAAAAATATAAAATCTCCAAAGAAACGATGTTTCAAAGTTTTCGTCTTTATTACTAATTGTAAGTCTACTCTTATTGTTTCTTTTATTTGTTTCTGTTATTCTGTGTATCTCGCGGTGTTTAAATATTAAATATCAGACGTTTTTGCAAATTACCCCAGACGTATGTATGGCTATTACAGCATGGTATCTGCAAATATTCTGCTAATCTACAGTTTTGATTTCGTGGAGGCGCAAGAAATGAGTTTTTTCTATGATTGTTTAAATCATAAAATAATGTACTGCGGTGTACTAATACTATGTATTGCGGTAATTAAATATTCTAAGCCAAAAGCTATTCGTCAAATTCGAGATAGGGGAAACTAATACTAAAGTCCAGGCAACGGTTTTTGTCTAATTGTAAAGCTTCCGAAGTAATCTATATTTTTTAACGAAGTGTTATAAGTGTTATCTACTTAATATTCTTTACGATTGTGAATTTGAAGTTAGTTTAAAGGAGATTAAATAATCCCACGTGTTGAAACCCTTTTCATGTGATTATGTTCTCGACAATTGATGTTGTCCTATAACTGCCATCTTGAAATCAAAAGAACTATGTTTTGCAAGTAAATTAATTGTGAAAGAATGTTTACAGATAACATTCAAAATGTTTTTGGACTAAACTATAGGAATTCCTAAATTACGCTTAGACTATTTGCTTTTTCCATCTTCTTATATATATAAATTAAAGACCCGATATCTATATGAGATAGAGGGTAGCCATTGCGTGACAATATCAGTACTTTTCCGTTTATGTTGACTTTGTATGCTACTAACAAGTCTTCTTATAGCTGTTCTAAATATATCTCTTTTTGTGTCCGGCTGTGGAGAAGCGGAAGAAGTAGGCTTTTTATTTCTTTCTTTTTGGGTCTTGGACAGTTTTTTAAGTTATCTTTAAACAAATAATCCAGATTTTCTAATTAAACCAGACAATATACCGAGAAGAAGAGATCATTAAATATAATAACACCCTTTTTTAACAGTGAAAACTCGTAAATGCTGTTCCAGGTTTTGAAAAAAGTCTCTCCTACCAAATGACGCTGTTGAAACAAGCCTTTGAATATTTTGGTATTTGACGCTCCAGGTGAAGCTGCCACTGCAAGACCGCATATTGCCGTTGTTTAATTAATCTGTTTGTTGGTTTTAATTGAATTTATTGCATTGTTTGTTTATTTGTTTATAATAATGTAAGACTCTTTTATTCTAATCTTACGTTTTGCCAAATTTTAAACAATTAAATTCAATTAAATAACAGTTAACTCTTTCTCCATAATAAATTTGTCAGGATGTCTATGTTCTACAATTATTAGCTTTAGTTATTCACTCGAAAACGTTGTACAGAATAGCAACAGCCAGCTACATTATCATCAACAATCTACTTCAACTCACCCCTCTATATTCATTGTTAGAGAAACGCTTGAGCAGTCAGACGGATCGATTGGGCGACACATGAAACATATTTACACATAATGTACCTGTCAATAATACCTGTAAAGTAACTCACCGGGGGCTTTTCTCCCCCTCGCAGGATTCTCTTCCTCTCGAACTGATAGTGGACGACATCACCAGGCTCATTGGACTTGGGCCACCACTCTATGGACTCGATTGACTCAATCTTCACCCCTTTTCTTTAGCATCGTGTTCTCAATGATGTCTTCATTGTTTCGGTACCTCATTATTCCTCCGAATTCAGGGAGACAGCACTGAATTCCCATTACTCCTCCAAATTCAGGGGGACAGCACTGAATTTACATTAATCCACCGAATTCAGGGAGACAGCACTGAATTCACATTATTCCTCTAAATTCAGGGAGACAGCACTGAATTTACATTATTCCTCCAAATTCAGGGAGACAGCACTGAATTTACATTAATCCACCGAATTCAGGGAGACAGCACTGAATTCACATTATTCCTCCAAATTCAGGGAGACAGCACTGAATTTACATTAATCCACCGAATTCAGGGAGACAGCACTGAATTCACATTATTCCTCCAAATTCAGGGAGACAGCACTGAATTTACATTATTCCACCGAATTCAGGGAGACAGCACTGAATTCGCATTATTCCTCGGAATTCAGGGAGACAGCACTGAATTCACGTTTATAGCACAAAACAACATATGATCAAAAGATCAACACGTTAACCATCTTTCTCTTTCAATAAACAATTAACAGTTTAAATACTCATAATACCGCCCGTCCGACCGCTCCCACCGTTCTTTAATCAACATCCTAAGTCTCGCCCGCTCAGCTTACTGACTGGACTCCACCCTTCCAGGGATGCTAAGCCAATGTTCTCCCTCTTTTACTTAAGATGCCATATGGCTCTCATCGAGATGATTTAATTATACAAGCAATTTAGCGCTTTATTGGCTTATTTTTACTTTAGAAAAAAACTATAAATTATTATAAAATCAAAAACTCTCACAATAATAATAATAATAATAATAGTAATAATAATAATAATAATAATAATAATAATAATAATAATAATAATAATAATTATAATAATATTAATAATAATGGTTTATTGTTCAACAGAATAAATCCAATTACCGAACAATGTACAAATACCACATATAACATACCAATACAAACAGAAAGAATAGTAATGTTACCTACAATACATAAAGTCAGTCAACTAAAGTAAATAATTACATATATCAACTCTGCATGAGATTTTGTTAAAATTAGAGCACATTTTAAATACAGATGATTTTTTTGATAAATCGGATCTACATGTTGGAGTTTGCAAACACAGGATTTGTCTTATACCCGATCGAGGAATTCTAAACCTAATCAGAGATAATAAGTAGGCACAATCAATTTTATAAGCTATAAGCTTATACAAGAACAGCAGCAAAGAGACATTCCGTCTAGAATCTAGAAGTTGTAGCTCAAGAATATTTAGCAATAGATTGTAACAAAAACCTTGGGAAGGATAACTTCCATACATCTTATACCATAAAAACTAATAAGAAACTTTCTTTGAACATTTTCAAGCATCAATTTGTAACATTGGTAAAAAAGGCTCTATACTAATGATGTGTAATCTAATTTTGATAAAACAAAAGCCGAATATAATGTTTTAAGAGCTAAAATATTATTAAAACTCCGTGTGTTCCGAATAATAAAACCTAGAAAAACAGTTGCAGCTTTAGCCACCATAAAAACATGGTGGCTGAAACTGGTATCAAAATATACACCCAAGTCCTTTATGACATTGCATTTATCTAAGATAATGTCATTGATGGCATAATCAAAGTTAATCGAGTTTATCTTACGTGTATTGCTTACAACTTTACATTTTGATACATTAAGAGACAACCGATTGATAGAACACCAAGACGCAAGATCATTGAGAGCAGATTGAAGTTTGAAGCAGTCTTCAAAGTTTCTGATATTATTGTAAATTTTGGTGTCTTCAGCAAATAAAAGAGATGAGCAACTTTTAATTGAAAGTGGTAGATCATTAATAAATAGCAGAAACAATAATGAACTTAAATTAGAACCTTGTGGTACACCGGAAGACACTTGATATTCTAACGACTTATGTCCATTGTAGTAAACATACTGCAGTCGCTCAAGAAGGTACGAGCAAATAAAGAGACATAACCAAATGAAAGTAATTTGCCGAATAAGATACCGTGATCAATCTGATCGAAAGCCTTTGAAAAATCTGTGTAAATTGTGTCAACCTGACCTCGCTCATTTAAGACATCAGAAACATATTGGGAAAAACATCCTAAGTTTGTAACCGTTGACCGATGATGCATAAAACCATGTTAAAATGGAGAAATAAAGTTATTCACATTATAATAAATTTGAGAGGTCGATAATTATTAATCAATGCTTTATTACCCGATTTGTATGTAGGACATACTTTAGTTTTTTTCCATACTTTAAGAAACGAAGCTGAAGTAAGACTTACATTAAAAATTAACAAAAGAGGTTCAAGTAGTACATTACAGCAGTCTTTAACAAGAAAAAAAGATATTTGATCAGGACCAGCCGTATTACTATTTTTTAATAATTTCATTGCACGTAGCACCGATATTTACAATGTCTAGCAACGGAAGAGAAGAATCAAGATGAGTCGTGGGTAAGCTGCTATCAATAAAAGTTGATTTGAAAAATAAAGCAAACGTGTCAACTATATCTTGAGGATTTTTATAAGAAATTTCATTATAAAAAACTTTCCCTGGTATGCGCGATTTGCCCTTTTTGCTGCGTACAAAAGACCAGAATTTTTTGGATTGTTACAAACTAAGTTTTGAGTTTTGGTTAAAGATGTAGAATAAGCAAGAGAAATATCTTTTTTAAGCAACGAACGAATTTTTTCAAACTGAAGAAGATCGGAATTTTTACCATATGTTTTATATTTATTCAAGATTCATACTTTTCACCTAATGTTCTGAATGATAGAACTTGTGAATCATGGTAGATAATGTTTCTTTACCTTTCTGTAAAGAGGAACATACCTGTCAAATGCTGAGTATAAAATGTCGTAGAATTTATCACACATTGAATTGACATTATTTATACTTTTTAATTCTGACCAGTCCGCTTTAAGCAGCTCATTGTATAAGCCTATAAAGTTTGCCTTTGAAAACTTGTAACTTTTTTTAGTTAGGTTTGAAGAAAAATTCGGATAAGTTAAACTCAAAAAATCAAGATAAATAGATAATGACGGATGATGCCCATCTTCATTAACAAACGGTTGCATTACTCTTCTAACCACACATTGAAAGTTTGCAAAGACTAATGGCCGGTTTCACAAAGCGTTGTTAAATTTTAACATCGTGTTAAATATTTTAAGGTTAAAATCGATTTGGGTTTCATAAAACTTTGTTTCGAATGTCAATGTCAAATTTAACACAAGTTAAGCTAACACGTTGTTAAATCCGTTGTTAAAACAAAAATCGGTTTCACAAAGCATTGTTAAGATTTAACACGTTGTTAAATTCCTTGTTAAACTAATTAAAGCTCTGGCCGTTGTTAAATTGACATTTCAAAAATATTTTCAAGTAAAGTTGAAAGAAAATCGACGAAAAACGTTAAACAGGTCTATTAATATCAAAAATTATCAACATTATACATAAATTTGCCTGTTTGTTAGTGTACCTACGTTAAAATATCAGATTGCCGGGTATTGATTTTTTATTTGAGGTTAGACCAGTCGGTCTTTTTATTCTCCAGCATATAGAATATCTACAAAAATATAAAATGATTTTAACAAATCTATTAATATTGTAATAAGTATAATTATTTTTCCCATCTGGCTAGACAGTTCATAAAGACACAACGCTTTTCCTCCGTGAAATTTTTCCCCTTTCTCGTTTACCCGATTGCAAATTATTATCCATCTTAACAATCATGATTCAATTAAAATAAAAAAACAGCAAATAATTTTATAGAGATTAGTGTGACGAAAGATAAAGCCCCACAGAATAGCCCCAATTTAATAACTTTGTATTTTTGTATTTGACATTTGATCTGACAGATGACAGGTGGTTTTGTTGAATAACATAAGATTATTGACGTTTATTGCTGATAATACCCGATTTTATGAGATAACACGTTGTTAACTAACAACGTGTTAAAAATCTGTTGTGAAACCCGTTCTTATTTTAACAACGTGTTAATTTTAACACAATGTTAGCTAGCAACGTGTTAGCCAAATTTTAACAACGCTTTGTGAAACCGGCCATTAATCTAACAATCTATTACTAGAATTAATAATTTCATTAAATTGTCTAAAATTAAATAAATCAGTAAAGTTGGACAAACACATAATATTGGTATTTAAAGGATTTGAAAAAAATAAAAGTAAATTGAAGTCACCCAACAATACAACATTATTCAAATTTAAATAATGCTCTTCAAAGTATGTGGCAAATAAATCTAGATTATGTAACTGTAAAGTTACACAAGGGGAAAAGGAGAGAAGGGAATAAAGAGAATAGGAGGGAATAGGAAAACTTGAGGACAGGCTAATCTCGGCTAGCTTTTACCCTGTTCAAAATTACCCGGTAATTCAGCCGTAGAGGCATGAATCTAGGAACACAGGTGGTGGTTTTGGCGCCAATCAACCTAAGCTCAGACAATAGCCGGAATTAGCGATATTGGCATCAAAATAAAAAAGAAAAAAAAAGTAAGTTCAGAATATTCAAATAATTAATTAATGCTAAACAATTCGAATGAAATCTTATCACAATTTTAACAACTTCACAGGACTCGATGCAGTCTGAGTTAGACGAGACAATTCCCTCGAAATTAACTCAAGCACCCTTTACAGATTGTCCTGATTCCCACAAACAATAAAAGCAATAATTTAATAAAGCAAAATATAATAAAAAAGAATGGTTTTCTTCACTTCAAGGGTGATTGTTCAAGGGCTCTCTAACATTCACACATTCATTCTACCTTTCATAGACCTTGAACTAACCTTATCTGCTGATTCCGCTGACGATAGTTGTTATTGCAGTGGTTTACTTCTTGGAAGCTCTGAGGTGATAAGCAGGGTAACAGGAGGAAGAAATCGCGTGCCGCGATTGAGTCGTCCCTTGACTTGTCCTTAGACTTGTCTTAGATGACCCGCGAAGCAAGACCGTTAGTGGTGGAATTAATGAGATTGTTTAACTTACCCCTTCTAACGTCACGTAATCGCGAAAATGGTGTAAAGTCGTTATCAGAACGTGGCTTCAAAGCCGTACCAATTTTTTTGTCAAAAAAAGACGTGAACACACGTAATACCCACTACCGGGTTTATTCGACTGATTAATTTAGCGTAGAAGGGTACACTAAGGTTGCTACTTGAACTTAAAGTCAAAATGGACGCTGTAACCATTCCTATATATAAAGTCGGTATTTTCCCGCTTAAAAATCTGGTAAATTCTGCTTTTCGATCGAATGCTTCTCTTCTTATCTGTTAAAAACTACTTGGTTTTTTCCCTGACTAATAAAAAGAGTTAGCTTGCTTTATTTTATATACAGAGTGTTCAGAAAAGATAGTTACTCGAAAGACATAAATTGTCATACAGGCGTTGGGTTTTTGCAGTTCTAGACTAAATCGATGACAACAAATTCGATAATGCACAAACTAGCGTCATGTAATGAGTAGTTTACCGCAAAATGGCAAGAAGACATTTATTTATTGTAATTTTTGGCGTGTGCCGCAATTCAACCGTTGCAATCATTTGTATTAGGGGTTTTTGCAAAGTATACTACGAATATGTACATAATTTTTAAATTAATTGAACATTTACAGCTCAGTATTTCAAGTATTTGAATTTTGTCTATAATTAGTGATAGATCGAGTATTTCTACAATAATATTTTTTTGAAAAGCAAGTAATACACCCCCACCTTGTGTTACATTTAATAAGGCGAGATTTCGGTACTTCCCTGAAGACATTGTAATTTATAGTAGAAATAAATTCCGAATCAAAAATTTCCGGACGAAGCCAAGTCTCTGTAAGGCATATGACGTCATATTCACAAATACTAGACGAAGGCATAAATTGATCAAACTTATCACACAAGCTTCTCACAATCTGATAATAGATATTTAGATTTAAATTATTATTTTGAAATTTTGTAATTTTAGTTGGGTGATGACTCTCTATATGAAGTTCATGATTTTCTATGTTTTCCGTTACATGTCTGACTGTAAAACCTATCACACTTGGTCTATATGCTTTTATAAATTCGTATTCTAATTGATCTTTATGGCCCAAAAATTTTTTTGAACGCAAACCTCTAACATTTTGATACAGTACGGTCTGGCGTAGGTGATTGGGCTCGTTACGGATGCTTTCTACTGTTCTTCTATAGTCTGCGGTCCTCCTAAAAAATTTGAAACTTTATATTTCTTGGGGTCGGGTGCTGTCGTTTCTTTTGTATACTACCGAAAGTTAAATCTTCTTATTTTGATGTTTGAAGGCCAAAAAGTTTCGTTTACGATTTTATCATAGAGAGCCAATTCAAAACCAACTTCAAAAGCTTTTAATTTACCTTTCGTGTTAAGTGGTGTGCAGTCGACTGAAGTGAGCTGTGGACATTCTTCTAGCATGTATTTCTTGATTATCATGTGAGTGGTGTCAACATCACAGCCTCCTACATATATCCAGGCCGTCTTAGTAGGAGCTTTTAGCTTGTTGCATTTGGTATTGTTACCGATGCCAAGTATGGTAGGGGTTAGGTACTTTGTAGGACTTTTGATTACGACGGCGAAATACAGGTTGAAAGTCGTCGTCCTTCTTGGTATTATTTGTACTATTAGAATAATTGGTCGCATTGTGGCTGTCAGTCGTTGACAATAGAACTTCTGAAAAAGTTCCATTATTTTTTGAATTTGTGGCTTTGACGTTTTCTATGATGACCAACGGAAGAGGTTTATCCGGGTTTTTCTTTTCTTTATTGACTAACGAGCTTTCATTATCCTTTTTACCGTAAGGATTAGAAGTGTAGCCAAACGCAGGTAAAGAGGAATGTTCTTGGGGTGCCTGAAGTCTGTTGACATTTTTTATTAATTGAATATGTTCAATGAGAATTGTGTTTTTATCCTGTAGTTTATTGATGAATATATCTTTTTGAGCAAGCATATTTTTTAAATATGCTATTTCTTTGGCGTTGTTTGCACTTACGCTTGAACTGTTGTAGTGTTGCTCGGAGTTATTGTTTATAGGAATTTTGGTACAACAATTAACTTCGTCTTCATTTATAAATTTCAATTTGTTCACTAATTTCGCACAACTTAAGTGAAATTGTTTGTTGCAAAATACACATTTAGGATCAGCCCGCTTTTTTTGAACATTTGCCACAGTCAGTAGGCGCTTTAACAGGCATTTTAAGAGCTATGAATAGCACGTCTGTACCTGAAGAGACCCCGAACCCAAATTCAAAAATGTTTTTGACTGTTTTACAGTGTCGTAAAAATATTAGACTAAAAGCGCCGCCTTATACAACTGTAAAAATTTTATTAACTAACAATGAGGAACGGAATCATAAGCTTTTTTATAATCAATGAAAGCCGTGTAGATGATACGTTTATTCAATCTAATTTGCTCCATCGCTACTGAATCAATAATTAATTGTTTTTTACAACTAAAAGAACCACTAATGCACCTTTCTGCTCAATATTTTTAATATTATTGTTCATGCAATAGTTATAAATTAGATCTTTGACGCATGATGTAAACAGTTTATATAATGTTGAGAAACACGTTATAGGCCTATAATTTTACAAAATTTTGATGTCATTTTTTTTAGTCTTTAAATAGATTATACCTTCAACTAGTTTTTGTAGAAATTTGTTAAAATGATTTAAAATGTATTTGTTAAAAATAGTAAATTTTTCCAATTCAGAAATTGTGAATTTTATTTTTTCTTGACCACATCCAATGACATCCAATTAATTGTATTTGACAAACTTTAGTTTATTATTTCTAATGATTGTATAACTTATTCATTTTAATCTTATGTTCTGCTAAATTTTAACAATTAAATTGAAGTAAATAACAGTTGACTCCTTTTTTTAAATAAATCTATGAGAATGTCTATGTTCTACGATTATTAGCCTTAAATATTCACTTGAAAACAGTGTATAGAATAGCAACAACCAGCTACATTATCATCAACAATCTACTTCAACTCGCTTCTTTGTATTCAATGTTATAGAAACGCCAGGATCGAACGGCCAGATGGATCGATAGAACGACACATGAAACATATTTAAACATATGGTACCTGTCAATAATACCTGTAAAGTAACTCATCGGGAGCTTTTCTTTCCCTCGCAGAATTCTTTTCCTCTCAAACTGCTAGTGGGAGACATCAGCAGGACCATTGGACTTTGACAAGCACTCCATGAACTTAATTGACTTAATATTTACCTCAGACAGAAATACTGCGTAAAAAAAAGCAATAAAATAAACATTAATAGATAAAGAGCCTAAGGACATTGCGTAATTTTCTGTCATGCCAACCAAAGAGAAATCCACAATCTCTTTACTTGCTAACAGGAACATAACCATAGCGGTTACCCTTTTGCTTCTGTTCGGAGAAGTAGAGAGCCAGAATAGCAATCCGTAAATGCTTACAGACATCATGGGAATACAACCTCAGTCTAAAATGTATTGCCACATAAGCCGTACTTTAGGTACAGAGTTAGCACTGAATTCATATTTCTCCTGTAATCATATCATAAAACAACACGTTATCATCAGCAGCGCTAACAGCACACGGTGTCTATATTTATAAACCATTCATACTTCAACAATATACACATCGCCCGACCGACCGTTCAAAGATCTTTTTTGTACTGTCCATTTCGGTGCAGGGTGCACACTCATTGGCACCGCTACTCAGTCTTTCCAGGGATGTCAAGACCAACCCCTCCCTCTCTAACTTGAAAAGCTATATAGTTCTCGTCAAGATTATTTAATAGTACAAGCTATTTAGCGCCTTATTGGCGTATTTTACCTTAAATTTAAATATAAATTATTACAAAAATTAAAAACTTTCACACTATTTTAACTAAATTCTTCTTTTTAACAGGAAATAATGCAGAATAAAAAAGTATACTGTAAGGGGTATTTTTTTGACGCAATTTGCATAAGAATAATGGTGTAGGCGCCGGGATAATTAAATTCATATAATTAAATTACCTACTTTTATTAAAATACAATAATTGTCAGATTGTTTTACCACATTCTTTTTCTGATTATGAATACAACTTAAATACTGCATAAATACAAGATTAACAGACTACATCATTATCAACAATCTACTACAACTCACCCTCTAAGTGGCCGCCGTTAAGAAACCGCCTCGAACGAATAGAACGGATTAGATTACCCATAAATGAAACACATTCACACATAATGTACTTGTCAATAATACTTATCAAAGAACTCATCGGGGGTTGTCCCCGCCGGACAATCTTCCTCCATTCCAGCCTTGTGGAGAGCATCCTCTGCTACGGTGGCTTCGCTGTTTCTATCATATGGACCGGATTCGATAGACGCTGGCGGCTTGACGGCAGCATCAAACTTGGTCTCAAAGATCTCTCCAATCTTTTTAAGAAATCTGAGAAGCTAGATCTCAACCGAAAATCAAGAATTATGTTAATCGGCGTCGAGCGCCAAATAATAAATAATAATAGTAGTAAAGACCAGCTTAAGAAGAGAACAAGTTCTCTACTGTAGGTTTTTATTCTTAATCATTTTACACAAAGAGCAACAATAAACAATAACAACTGTGTCAATTCTGACACAAACAATCTGTATGCTCTCCAATAAAAACAAGTATGCCAATAATGACATATATGTATCTGCATGCATCATAATAATCAATATAATGTAATAAGGTCTTACATGTGCTCTTTCCTAAGATTAGAGCAAGTCGTATCAGTACTCAAACCTAGCTGCCATAGCCAAACCTGCCACATTGTTAGAAGAAGGTAGGATCTGTCACCTGGCTAGGTTACTGAAACAGAAATGTTAAGACACTACATTCGCACTTAATTTGCACACAATAACAAATTATATTTGTTCGAGTATAAAGATAACTAACTATCACTCTCGTGCTCTCGACTTGACTTGACTATGCACGAGTACCGCACTTGACACTCCTACGAGTACTACCCGCTGACCTCTGTCTACTGCCCTTACGGCAATAGTATCATCCCTCAGCTAAGCGCTCTGCGCAATCTCCACTCAGCTAACTCTTCTTTTTGCGATATTATATTAAAGCCGTTTTGACTTAAATAATTTATATTAACAAAAGTATAAAAAATAAACTCTCACAATACTCATAAAAAAAAAGAATCAAGCGAGGAATGATTTAAATAGAGTATTTTAACTGTCAAAACCATAAACAATCTAATGCGCATGCGGGTTGTCAAAAAACTGGTCTGTCTAAATTAACATATTTTTATGTTGAATAAGAAGTTTGTTTCTAACTTTTAAAGAACAATTATTTGTTACTCTTTCCTTTCGTTTTATAAATGTAAACTTTGCAATTTTTCTACAAATGAGAAAGTTCAAAAAAGTAATCATAAGGGCGGATTTGAAGGTTATGATAATTTGGGAGCAGTTTCTAAACGTTGCAGACAGTGTAAAGTGAGCAGTTACTCGTTTCTGTGGCGTTATTATCATAAAAAGATTTGTGCTAATAGTAAAAGTTCGACAATAAAAAAAAGAAAAAACTTTTTATTCAAAAAATTATTTAAATGTGATGAGTGTAACTTTCAAATTCACCGAAGCAACGCTTTAAAAATACACAAAGTGGAAAACCATTCTTCTATTGACTCTAAAAAATGGTTTCATTGTGATAGCTGTACATACAGAACTAGATTAAAAGGTAATTTAATAAAACATAATAAAAGACAGCATGTTGCAACTGAATTACAAACTATTTTTCATTACAATCAGTGTGAGTTTGAAACTAAGTATAAACCTGATCTGACAAAACACATGAAAAGAAAACATACTACAAATGGATTGAAATTTAATTGCATCGAGTGTGAGTATAAAAGCAGCTTTAAATTTGATTTGATGAAGCATATAAAACTAAAACATACTCCAATTGAATTGCAAACATTTTTCAACTGCAACGAATGTGAGTATAAAAATATATTTAAAGAAAACGTAGCAAAGCATAAAAAACGCATGCACACTCCAACTGAATTACAAACTATTTTTAATTGCAATGAGTGTGAGTTTAAAACGAAATATAAATCTGCACTTAAAGATCATAAGTATTCTAAACATACTCCGATTGAATTGCAAACTATTTTCATTTGCAACAGTTGTGAGTATAAAACTAAGTTAAAATTTAATCTAACGCAGCATATTAAAAATAAACATAACTCAAGAAAATGGGAAACTCTTATCTGCAAAGAGTGTAACTTTCAAACCAAGTATAAATCTGCACTCAAAGTTCATATGGATTCTAAGCATACTCCAATTGAATTGCAAACTATTTTTAATTGCAACGAATGTGAGTATAAAAATATCTTCAAATCTTCGCTAACGAAGCATATGAAACTGAAACATAACTCAATAAAATGGGAAACTCTTATATGCAATGAGTGTTAGTTTGAAACTAAGTATAAATCTGCACTGCAAGGTCATAAGAAAGCTAAACATACTCCAATTGAACAGCAAATTACTTTTAATTGTAATGAGTGTGATTTTAAAACCAGGTTTAAATCTTATTTGACAACGCATAAGAATTTAAAACATACTCTTATTGAATTACAAACTATTTTCAAATGCACGGAATGTGAGCATAAAACTATGTGTAAATCTAATCTGCATAGACATAAGAAAATAGTACATACCTAAACCAATAGAAAGTGCAGATAAATTTATTTGTAAGAGCGATTTGACACAAAATATAAAGAATAACAAACATATAATTGAACACTAAAAAGCTCTTTAGTGCCACCACTGAAAAACGAAAACTTTCAATGAGCAGGTTATAAAATTATAGTTTGACTTTATTATAACGATCAAAATATAGAAAGAACGCAATTTTTAAGCAAATACGATAGTAGCGATATAAACATTGGAGCACAAACTTTTTGAATGCCATCCAAAAGATAAATGTAGACAAAAAATTTACAAAAACTTTGAAAATTGTTTTTTATTTACAACTATCTCACCCGACAGACGTTGCCCTGTCTTAGCTATGAATATTGAATATTAATTTGTATAATTAATATTAAAAATATTTTAGAAAAAAAGTGTTTATTATTCTAATGCTTTATGACGTACACTAGTCTTAGTGTTTTTTTCTTGCGCGTATATAAATCGTTTTGTTAGTTTTCCAACACAGGAACAGGCTACTTATAACTGATCATGTAAAAAAAAAGGATTTTTAAGATTGATGCTACAAACACCTGAGATGTATTTATTGACATTGCAAATGCTAGCCGCACCGGAAATGGAACCCGTTTGAACTTGAATATCACAATTTGTTTGAAAACAGAGGAATTAGTGGAATCAAAACGCCTTCTCCTTTGCACTTTTCTTTCAAAACTGTGACTTTGATGACGTTCATTAACGTTTGCATTGCAAGGCGGGTACCATTACAAAGACGTGGCTGGTTTATATTTCGCAACATAATAATTACCGGAGCAAATTTTTAATTGTTTATTATGAAGTTGTAATCTAGGCAATTCAACCAAATTTAAAAACTTTTATGGATATTTGACAACATCATCTTGGTTAGTAGCGGAATTAATTGATTTATATGTCATTAATTAGCCAGCTATCTTTTGTTTTAAAATTTTTGTTCCGTGACATCAACGTTTTTGTAGACAATATACCTTCACTTAACCATACATGACCTTTGTAATTTTAAACAACGTTTAGTGATGGATAATAATAACGAAATACAGCAAAGAGATGAAAAAGACAATAAGAAGCATAGAATAAACAGTTAATAAAATAGAAAAAAATGTATATTTATAAGAAAGAATTTTAACAAGAAAATAAGTGAAAAAATAGCTTGAAATTGGAAAAAAAAAGAAAAGATGAGGAAAAAAATTCAAAGATAACAGGGAAAATGTGGAGAGAAAAAAATTGATGGAATGAATAGAAGGAAGGGGTTGGGAGGTATTGAATAGAAATAAGCAATAGGATAGAAAAAAAGTGGACGTATGTAGGCAGTAGGGAATCAGTGACTATAGAATAACGAATGAGGAGGCGTAGAAGGAAGTAGAAAACTTCAGAGCAAAGGACAGAATAGGGTCAGACCACCTTTCTATAGAGATATGCACCATGAAGAGAAGACACCTTAAAGAAAAAAAAAGAAAACAAATATGTAATAATTGAAGTAAAGGACGAATAAGGCGTGGAAGAATACAGAAGACAGCTAGAAAACGTTAAATTTGAGAAGCAAGAGGTGAAGAAGAAGGAAGTGAAGCTGAAAAAAATATTAGAAGATACAATAAAAAAAACAAAATTACGCAAATAAAAATAAAAAAATAAATAATTGCATAATAAATGATACCAGTTAAAAAAAAAGATACAATAGCGCTTGGGGGAGAGAGAGATGTAATACAGAATAAACACTAGATATATGGGGCAAAAAAAATTATAGAAAGATTGGTAGAAGTAATGAATAGAGTGCACAGAAAAGTGGAAGATTCGACAGGGTAGAAAAAAGGCATAATATCACCTATCTACAAAAAGAATGATAAAAGTAGAGAACAAAACTACCGCGAAATAGCTAACTAAACACAGGGTAATTATTTTTTATCGTCAATTCTAAATGTAAGGGTGAAAACAGAGATGGAGAAAAAGGGTGCAATACCAGACAGCCAAGGGTAAATCAGGAAAAGGAGAGGAACTATAGATAACGTATAG
This sequence comes from Lagria hirta, assembly GCA_947359425.1. Taxonomy (NCBI): domain Eukaryota; kingdom Metazoa; phylum Arthropoda; class Insecta; order Coleoptera; family Tenebrionidae; genus Lagria; species Lagria hirta. The sequence continues at coordinate 5,913,062 of OX375801.1, read as the reverse complement.
CGTATACATTTAAGAACGAGAAGAGAAAAAATGAAGAAAGGCTGTATGCACTGTTCATAGATTTTAGAGCAGCGTTTGATAAGGTAGAAAACATTTTGTGAAAGTATGAAAAAACAAGGAGTAGGCAAATGGTTGGTTAGAAAGGTAGAAGAGAGTAAGTGAAAGCTTTTTTCAACCAACTAAGCTTTTCCAACCTCGATTGATTCGAGGATGGGGGAGCTCGAACCAGTTTCTATATTTCAATTTAGAGTTGCCGACGCTGGACAGATGCCACTATCTGACGATGACAACAAATCTTTTTTAGAAAAGATAGAAATGTTTCAAGTCGAATAAACAATGTGGATAAATATAAAACTGCAGAATTTTTTTTAAAAACACAATTAAATTCAAAATTAGTGTAAATACACTAATTTTTAATTCAAAATAAACACTTTAAAAAATTATTTGATTTTTACACAGTTGTTTTAAAGTGTTTATCCGCACAAAACATATCTGAGACTAAAAATCTCAATTCTGATGTTATTACATATTAAATATTGTAATACTATTCCGTTATAAAAAAAATAATAACGGATCAATATGACAGCTTTAGCCTGAAAAAGACACTAATTCAAAACTCAAATATTTTTTAATAAAATTAATGTCTATCATAATTATCCCTGTTGCAGATCAGCAAGTTATGATATTCTATCATCGCTTATTTTTAAGATAATTCAAATAATTGTTCCTGCTACAAAGACATCTTTAATATGAATATGAATATGAAGTCAAAAATTAAACATTAATAACAAAAGTTAAACGTTATATCTAACTTGACCTGCAAATCGTTAAAAATTGTTGCTGCCGTACTTACAGAAATATCATAATTTCACTGACAAGCCACGCCTATACAAAATAATTTCATCATCTCATTTTATCACGTACTCCAAAAAATATAACTCTTATTTTTTTTTTATATATTTTTGGAACAGGCATATCACTATGATGGTATTCTAAATGACAGACGACTATAATGTTAATGTATTCACTAATATTGCTACAATTTACACCTCTAAAGCACAAAATCGCATAAATTACAAATAAAACTGCCACACAAAAATAACATCTATAATTCTATGGTGAAAGATGAGGACTATCTATGAAGAATATATGAATGTTACAAAAATATAAAATAAAAAAATATCAAAAAAATATGAAAAACTACACTAATCACATTATATACAAAATATATTTAATAAAGAAAAATATAATAAAAAAAAATATTTTGCGACATCTTACGAATAGTATCTTAACTAAATTTAAAATTGAACTATTGTAGCCTACTCCATCCATATTTATTTAAGCAACAAAGTACAAAGAATCTCTCCCAATTCGGCAAGAGTGGATAACATCTCAACTTCATTCACATCTGCATTCGTGTTAATGTTTTAAACGAACTATTTTGAAAAATGTGGATTGTGGTGTCGATGCGTTAGGATTAAGTAGAAAATATGGAACGACATCCACTTTATGAGCAACGGATATCGCACTGACAATATCCGTTATGTTTGCTTATAATACTTGGTTTTTTAACGGCTTAAGGTCTAATGCAAAAAAAAACCCGTTGCGAAAAAATATGCAGCATCAAATAAAAATAGACAAAATTACCTTAAAAGCAGAATCAACCAACGAGATAAAGAAAAACAACGTTTTATTTAATCGATTGCTTCGAAAATATAAATAATAGTACATAATTTGTAAAAGTAGAATAGTTTTTATTCTATTGGCTTACTTATAAAGGAATCTTTTGAAAACTGTTTCAAGTATTGGCGGTACATTGCTTTTCCCTTACCTCTTTTTGCATACTCGTTTAGACACTCTAGTAAAAGTAGCTCTTATTCATCTATTTTTTTACGGCCCCACATTGCTTTTTCGCTTCAATTATGCCCTATTTTTCTGTTCTTGATGACCAAGCTCTCCTATTGCCACTAAGTATTCATATATACATATAAAAAAGCCATTATGCGCTACGAACACTAATAGAACAGTTAAGAAGGTCATTTATTCTGCTTACATTACAACTAATCTGAAAATGTGGCAAAAACACACGTGATGTCACAAAACTTTGCATCTATGCCTTGCATCAACGTTCCGGCTGTCAAAATATTCTCATAGAATTCACATTTCGTGCGTTCAAAGGTAACGAATTTGATTTTCTAACTTGTACGCGTCGCTTTTCTAACCAAAATAGAAAATTTTGACATATTTAGTCAAAACAAAGTTACAGAATGGGCCCCCAGATGTATTTTTTATAATCTTAATATTGAATCACACATATTAATAGAAGTGAGATAAAAATATTGCATGTTACACTTGTTTTACAAAACATGTTTGTGACACTTATTTATTTGAGTCATAGAGCTATAATAGAATGAATTCAGAATGTAGGCAATTTGTTTTAATGCAAAGAAAGAGCATTCTAAGCGCAGAGTATATATTGCTACACGCTTTTTGTTTACAAGGTACGTGCCTACAAAGCTAAAGCGTGGTGCAGTATAAAAGTCTGTTATTTTTGTAAAAAATTGCAAGGGCGGACAACGTCGGATTTAAGTTTTGTTTATTGTTTGGTTTGTGGGGGTCTGCTAATATCATTTTTAAATGAGAGAAAATTAGTGTTTTGTGAATCAATTCAGCAAAATTTTCTAACAAATAATAACAGAGGTATTTATAAAAGCCTTAAGACAATAGTTTAATTGAAATGTAGTGTGTGGATTTAAAAAGTGTCTTTTTTTTCAAATGTAGTTAATTTTGTCAGAATTTAAATTAAAACTTTTTCGATAGTGAGTTAGAATCGGTTCCCAGATCAGAGTAGCTTATACTGGTATTCATAGTCGTATCTTAAGCTCAAGCTTGAGTCAGACTTAGGTTTGTTTTAAGCTGGAGCTTTGGCAGTTTTCGGAAAAGCGCTTGTTTGCGTCTTGCTGCAGTCACAAAAGTGGTAATTTTTGTGTTGTCAAGTTTAAAATTTGGCAATTTTAAAGCATGACAGTCATTTTGCGTGTTTATGTTTACTTTAAAGTGACAGGTCAAGTAATAACTCGATACCGCACAGGTCATATCAAAAGTGTTTTGTGTTATTTCTGCAAAAAAAGAATGGCGACGGGTGAGTACATCCCTACTGACAGAATACGTGTATAATAACTTCATAAAATTTGCATTATAGACGAAAAGACTGCGTATACAAAAACAGCAAAACGTTTGTTGTAGTTGCGCATGGACAGCCCTAATAGTGTGGAAAGTTATGAAACAGATGCCGCAACAGTTCAAGAAAAAGCAAACAGTCTGGACCATTATCATATTTGCCTCAAAACAAAGACCGAACTTTTGAAAACCGGGAAAGCTGCTAAAGTAAGACCAGACAGAAGCTAACGGAGCTCAAACTGCGCGCTTTTGAGAGGGACAATGAAAATGCAACATTAATAAATCTTACCAAACCTTTTATTGCAGTAACTGTGATGTAGAAGAGTTGTCAGAGTACTAAGTAGTAAGAGCTATTTAAGAAGTCTGTAAAGATTAAGGTTGCCGAATGCTTTTTTGTCTGTTATGTTTCTGTAAACAATACCTTACAATTATAATGTACACTAATAAAAATTTTACATTTTTGTACTTATTTTTACTAGTAGGAGTTGTTACAAAATACAATTATTTATTATCTGTAACTTTTTTGTTATATTGATCTGTAACATTGATTTAATTTTTTCACAAAATTTGAAAAAACCTTTAGTTTTTTTTTGACCAATAAGTTTATGTGATAACTGTCTTTCCACTAATTTTAAGGCAATCCTACATTCACTACACTATCTTTGGTAAACCTATAGCGCCGCTTAAATATAAAATTCCAATGAATTTGCAGCATAACGCACACATCGTTTTGGCATTATCACGTTGTGTTCATTGTTCAATTTGTCAAAAAATTACAAACTCGTTCATTGTTATAAACCGCACGAAATAACTTTTTCTGCCCTCCGGCCGGAAAGTGGCAACTTTCCGGCTTCGTCGAGCAGAAAAATAGTATACGCACCTCGACCAGTAAAAAAGAAAGCCTCAGACCACATGTTTGTCAACCTCGGCTTCGCCTCGGCCAACAATTACATGTGCTCTGAGACTTTTCTTATTTTACTGGCCTAGGTATGTAATATACTATTTTGTGTCTTGCGCCTGCAAAACATAACTTTCAACGTGTCCAAAGCGGCCTGAAACGCCGTCTTGCCAGCCTAGGCTAGAAAATGATTACTATGACATTTGCTGTCATTGTCAGACATTTATCGACGACAACTAACGGTTTGTATTGTATAATGTTACAATTATTGTATAGCCCTCTAAAGTTCCTAAGCCGTAATGTGTGCTGGAGTATCGATTTTTTCAGAAAACAGCAATTTTACTTTTTAAGAACGCAAATAGGTAACTTTTGAAATGTCAAAGTAAATATTTTTTTTTAATAAACAGGACATCTGAATTTTTTACTAAACGTTGCCATAACATGGAAAAAACTTTTTTTAATAAAAATTTTTTTTTATTTTAAAAAAAAAATATCGGCAGCGGCACAAAAAATTTTGTGAATCATTCCTCTAAAAACGCTTTTGCAAAGGCTTGTAGTTTGGAAGCCTCGGCCTTTGGCCTTGGCCTCCAAAATCGCTCGCCTTGCAAAATGCCTATTTCCGGCCTTGTGACTTAAATAACTATATTTTCAAACGTCAAAATCGGACATTAACCTGCAAATCGCGACTTGCGTCGGACTTGAGACAGGTCCTTGCTTGAGCCGAGCTTGAGATCGCGCAAAGGATGCTTGCGCACACTAAAAATCATGTAAGAGCGTTTGCGCACACTAAAACTTGAGCTTGAAAATTGTCTGTGAATACCAATCCGGACTTGAGCAATGCTTGAGACTGAGATCAAGCTTAAGAAGCGACTATGAATACAGCTATTAGATCATGTCGGTTATTAGAAAAAAACACGACTTTTTATTTTAAAATTCGATGTTTGACGTTTTGCTAGGCAAAATGACAGATTAACAGAAATGAAAAGTGCTTTTAGCAGACACAGCTTTTACTCACCAAGCAACGAATGAGCGTGAACCGTTGCGGCTCTGTCTGCTGAATGTAACTAATGAAAGTTTAGAAATAAGGTTAGATTTTCTTCTCATAAAGTGTTGTGATACTATCATCTCAGTTTCAAAAAAAGCAGTTTTAACGTATCAAATGAATAGTTATATTAACGGCTTACTTTTAAAATAAAAAATATTAAAATTTTGATGTTTTAGTTCAATTTGACGTTATCAAAAATGTCGGTTTTCTCGAAGTGCTGCCGCTCTTCCTCGGTTTTTTCCTGTTATGATTCACTGGAATCTTATAGATGCCGTTTATGCAACTTTGAAACAAATGAAAAAATTGTTTATTTTATTCACAATTGTGAGTTTTTAGATGTTTTGGATGAAGCCTGTTTCGAAAAATGTCAACGTTGCAGAGTGGGTAGCTTTTCGTATGTGTGGAGATACTTTCACAAAAGAAAGTGTAATTTTATAGAACATAAATCATCTGTAACAACTAATACGGAAAATGGAAACAGTATTATTACAACGACTAGCCAAACAGATAAACGTTACCAATTCGCTACTTGTTTTGAATGTGATCAATGCAAGTATACAAGTAAATACAAATTCCAGTTAAAAAGACATATTATTTGTCTGAAACATATAGACAGAAAACACTCTTTACCAAAATTGCAAAAAATTGCAAAGGAAATGCCTGGTAATTTTAAAACAACCGAAAAAAATGCGCGCTTAAAAAAACATAAAATTAATCTTCCAAGAAAATTACAGCAAAAATACAAATGCGATGAATGCGAATATTCAACTTTTTATAAAAGAGATCTAAACAAACATATAAATCCAAAGCATCTTTCAAAAGAATTACAACAAAAATTCCAATGCGATCAGTGTGATTTTTCAACTTTTTATAAACATGACCTAAAAAAACATATAAATACAAAACATCTTTCAAGCGAACTACAACTAAAATTTTAATGCAACCAATGTAAATATGCAACAAGGCTCAAAAGTCATTTGAAAACACACAGAATAAAGAACTTTTCAAGTGAACTGCATCCAAAATGTCTCTGCAATCAATGTAAAGTTACAAGTGATTATAAAATTATAAAACATGTTCCAAGCGAATTAAAACAGGAATTTTTCTAAATATCTCATTAAAACACATGAAAAATAACATTTTCTTGCTACTCCAGTCGAAAGTACGTGGTTTTGGCTGCGATTCCACGGCAGAAAGTGTATCTTTCATGCCAGGTAGAGCTATGCGCGCGCTTTTTTTTAACGGGAGTAAATAGCCGAGAGCATCATGGCGCGCAGTTCAGGTCCTACACTTTCTGCCGTGAACTCGCAGCCGACACTACGTACTGTCGACTGGAGTAGGAAGAAAACTAGTATACTCTACACGGGCGGAAAATTGAGAGCCCTGAACTGCGCGCCATAATGCCCGAGGCGGAACCGAGGGAATCATGGCACGCCGGAATCTCAACTTTCTGCCCTTGTAGTGTAATATACTATTTCTGCGTAAATTGCAGGAAAGATTCTAATGCCATCAGAGTGAATATTTAAGTAATTTGAAACATCATTTCTTCTGTAGCCTAAAGCTTAGTGTGTTTAAAATTATTGTTTTTGTATAATAAATATCGAATAATAAAAAATTTGAATATTGACTTTACTTTTTAAAATTATTATTTTAAAAAGCTATTTTTTTTGTTTATTTGTTTTTTATTCTTATCTTTTATATTAATAACAATATAAATTGATATGCATATAAAACATAAGGTGGTTTTAATATTTTAGCTACTTATTTGTTAAGGGCTATTATTATAAAAAGAGATGTGTCAATAGCAACAATTTGCCAAGAAAAAAAAACAAAAATTGATTTACTAGCAAAGTTAGTTGGATGTGATCAGCGTAATTTTAAAACTCATCAAAGGGCTTATTTGGAAAAACATAGAACAAAAAAACGCTTTTATTGGATCGAAAAAATGGTTTCAATGCGGTAACTGTGAATACCGAGATAAATAAGATTAGTTAGTAGAACATGTAAGACTCTTTTATTCTAATCTTACGTTTTGTCAAATTTTAACAATTAAAATGAATTAAATAACAGTTAACTCTTTCTCCATAATTAATTTGTCAGAATGTCTATGTTATACGATTTTTAGCCAGCTACATTATCATCAACAATCTACTTCAACTCACCCCTCTATAGTCATTGTTAGAGAAACGCTTGAGCAGTCAGACGGATCGATTGGGTGACACATGAAACATATTTACACATAATGTACCTGTCAATAATACCTGTAAAGTAACTCACCGGGGGCTTTTCTTCCCCTCGCAGGATTCTCTTCCTCTCGAACTGATAGTGGAAGACATCACCAGGCTCATTGAACTTGGACAACCACTCTATGGACTCGATTGACTCAATCTTCACCCCTTTTCTTTAAAATTGTGTTCTCAATGATGTCTCCATTGTTTTGGTACCTGGTTTGGGAGCAACGTGGACGGTGTCGTCAGGCCTCAGTCATGTTATACGAAATAGAATAGCCAGGAATAATGCGTAATAGGAAAAGGTATAAAATAAAGAATAATAAGTGAAGAACCTAAGGACATTACGCATTACTCTGTCATACCAGCAAAAGGAAAATCCACAACCTCTTTATACACTGATAGGAATATAACCATAGCGGTTAACAGGCTCTAGCCCACCCCTCTACCTCTTCGCCTCTGTTTGAGGAAGTAGAGAACCAAGATAGTAATCTGTAAATGTCTACAGACGTCATGGGGGTACCACCTCAGTCGGAAATGAATTACCACATAGACCGTACCACAGGTATTAAACTATAGTTTCTGCCGTGGATATTCCATATTAACCTATTTACTCATTATTCCTCCGAATTCAGGGAGTCAGCACTGAATTCACAATTATACCATAAAACAACATATGATCAACAAATTCAACACGTTAGCTATCTGTCTCTTTCACTAGACAATTAACAGTTTAAATATTCATAATACTGATCGTCCGACCGCTCTGACCTTTTTACCAACGTTCTCACTCTCGCCCCGCTCAGTTTACTGATACTCACTGACTGGCCTCCACCTTTCCAGGGATGCTAAGACCATGTTCTCCCTCTTTAACTCAAGATGCCATAAGGCCCTCATCGAGATAATTTACTTATACAAGCGATTTAGCGCCTTATTGGCTTATTTTTACTTTAAAATCTTGTCTTCAAGATTTTCTACTTATTATTTTTATAATGATTTTACGCTTTATTGTCAAGCTTTAATCTAAAAGATATTAATAATTATTTTATTTGAACCCAATTGTATTCACATTAGCTTAATCCTTAAAAATGTGTTTAATAGTAGTAGTAATAAGATTTATTGTTGCCTATACCGGCTTAAATATTCTGTCTACAATTCATTTTATTTCATTTTTTATTCTACCCTCTCTGTTCTTCCTTTGTCCGTCAATTTTCCTTTTCTCCCATACTTATTTCATCCACTTTATCTCCACTCCAGTTTTCTTTCAGTATTTCTTTTCTTTCTACTCTTTCTCTCTCTCTCATCTCACTGCATTCATTCCACATGTGCTCTATTGTCTCTCTTTACCTCAAATACTTCTCTTGTACTCTCTCTATTTCCTCTTGTTCTTTCCATCCCCAAATTTTTGCCCATACATCAATACGCTCTCTACCAAGCTTTCAAACATCATTATTCTCCTTTTAAAATCCCCTCCCCACTTCCTCTCTTTTATTCCCCATACACATCCCACTACCTTGTCTGCTTTCCTTGCCAACTCTCTGACATGCGCTTTGTTCGTAGCTCTTTCATTAAACGTATACCCTAAATACTTGAACTCTTTTACTCTCTCTATTTTCTCTCCCTTCCATTCCCAATTCTTCTTTTCTTCCTTCGTCTTCTTTTTGTTGACCACCAGCATCTTTGTTTTATTTACATTCACTTCTAGCTTTTTTTTCCTCACATACTTTTTTAGGTTCGTCATCATTTTTCCCATCTTCCTTTCACTTTTTGCTATTAATACCACATCATCTGCAAACGCTAGACTCCACACTTTTTCTCTTCCAATCACACATCCCCCAGCTTGCGCCTTTCTAAACATTTTTTCCATACCCGTCATGTAAGTTGTCAACAACAAGGGGCTGAGAGGACACCCTTGTCTCACCCCTTTTGACGTTACAAACCACTCACTTTCTTTCTCCCCTGCTCTAACTTTGCTTTTTGTTTTTACATAGATCTCTTCTACCTTTCTCACCAGCCACTCGTTTACTCCTCTTTTTCTCATATTCTCACACATTTTCTTTCTATCGACCTTATCAAACGCTGCTCTAAAATCTATGAATAGTGTATACAACCTCCCTCCTTTTTTTTTTCAACTCGTTATTCGCTAGGTGGTCTATGATGTATACATTATCCATAGTTCCCCTTCCTTCTCTAAATCCCCCTTGGTTGTCTGGTATTGCCTTCTTTTCCTCTATCTCTTTTCTCAGAGTTTCATTCAGTACTGACGCATACAATTTATACTCTGTGTTAAGAAGAGTTATTCCTCTGTAGTTTTCTACTCTATTTTTATCTCCTTTTTTGTGAATATGGCAGATTATGCCTTCTCTCCAACCTGTCGAGTATCCCTCTCCTTTCCACACTCTATTCATAACCTCTACCTATCTGTCTATCACACTTTTCGTCCCATACATCCAGTGTTCATTCTGTATTCCATCCCTCCCCGGTGCCTTCTTCTTCTTCAGCTTCTTTATCTGTCTCTCTACCTCCTCCCGTGTAACTTCTGTTCTTAATGGTGCTGTCTGGTTTGCATCGCTGGATTTTCTATATCTACTTCTCTTTCTCCTTCCAGCAGTTCTTTAAAAAACTCTTCCCATTCCTTTATTGTTATCTCTTCACTCGCCGTTTCTTTTCTTAATCTTTTTTTGTTTATGTACTTTCACACTTTTCTTTTTGTTTTAATAGCTTTTATTTCTTTATCTTCTTCTTCTCTTTTCAGTCTCTTATTTTCTATACATCTTTTTCTACATTTTCTTTTTGCTTCTACCATTACTCTTCTATTTATTTGCTTTCTTTTGAATTCCCTTAGCGCTTTTGTGGCTTTTTTCTTTAGTTGGTAGCATTCTTTTTCTCACTATTTATTTCTCTTTTCTGTTTTTTTTCTTTTACTGCTTACTTCTGGTGTTGTCGTTGCCTTTTCTAGTATTTCTTTTAATTCCACTTCCATCTTCTCTTTCTCTTGCCCTTCGAATTTGACGTTTTTTAGCTTTTTTCTGTATTCTTTCACGCCTTGTTTGTTCTACACTTTAATTATTACCTTCTTCTGGTCTACTTTTGTCTTCTTTTTTTCTTCTGTTTGGCTATTTTTGCCTTCTAGGCTTATTTCTATTGGAAGGTCTGACTCTATTCTGTCCCCTATTTTAAAGTTCTCTACTTTTCCCCACGCCTCTTCATTTGTTATTCCGTAGTCTATCACCGACTCCCCCCTACTGTCTACATACGTCCACTCTCCTTCTTCATCTCTTTGTTTATTACCATTCAGTATTTCCCATCCCTTTTTTTCTAACCATTCCATCAACTTTTTTCCCTTCACATTTTTTTTTTGTCTTTAATTTTCCTTTTCCCATCTCCTTTTTCTTCCTCCCAGTTTCTCGCTCTTCTTTCCTCAATTCTCCCGTTAAAATCTCCTCCCATAAGTATGCATTATTTTGTGCTTTCTTTCACTGTTTCATCTATGTTTTTGATTGTCTTTTTCATCTCTCTGCTGTATATCGTCATTATTTTCCACCATCGTTTGTCTATTTCGATATTTCTCTCCATGAGTCCCTCTATTTCTTTTTTTTCCTGGTTTTTTTCTCTTATTCTTTTTCTCACTCCCGTGACTATCCCTCCTGCTGCCCTTGCTTTCTTTTTTTCTTTCTTTGCCATTGACACTCCTAATTAAATTCTGCTGGTAACATTTTCTTTATTTTTTTCCAGCTTTATTCTTCTATCCATGTTTCTACTAAACCTACTATGTCAAAAAGTTTCACATAATTCCAGAAATTGTCTTTTTTTTATGCTAATCCTGCTACATTCCAAAATAGTATCTTTTTTTTACCGCGGCTTATATCTTTATTTGTTTTATTAGTCTTCTCAGTTTTCATTGTACATTTGCCTGTGTCTTCTTCATTGTTTCTTTCAACTCTCCCTTTTCCTTCTAAAAAATCTGCAGTTTCAGGTCTTAATCATTCCATTTGAATGTTTTTCTCTCCACAAATATCTTTCCATATCCAACTTTCCATATCCAACTAATTGCTTTTATTCCCTGTCCTCTCTTTTCTTTTGCGATTTCTCTTAATTTTTTCTGAACCTTTCTCTCCCTCTTTGTTAAATCATCATCTATGTAAATGTTCTTAGTTGTTTCTTTTTTTCGTAACTTTTTTTTATTTTTTATAATTCTTTTCTTCGTTTCTCAGTCTTAAAATTCTACTAGTATTTTTCACTTCCCAATTTTGTGCCACGCTTTTATTTCCGTTTTTACTACTTTTTTTATTTCTTTTTCAATGTCTTCTTTTCCTTCGCTTCCTCCGTCAATTCTACTTATTATTATATTGTTTTTCCTATTTTTCTTATCTGTTATTTTTGTTTTTTTTTCTAAAGTTTCTATCCTCTCTAGCATTGTACCCTTTTCTTCCTCCTATTTCTTCTCTTTCTTTTTGAACTCATTTTTTATCTTTTCTATTTCCTTTCTAACTTCTCTGTTATCTTGCCTTAACAATTCGATCTCTTCTATCAATTGGTCTAATTTCTTAATCACTAGGTTCAACTCTGTCATTTCTGCCTCTCTTCTGTTTTTTCTTTCTTTTGGAGATCTTAGTACTATTTTGCTAATCGCAAAAACTTCTGTTTCCTCTAGCTTCTCTTCTTCTTCTTTCCTTTTTCTTTTCTTTTTTTCTTCTTCCTTTTTCCCTTGCCCTTGCGCTCCTTTTCTTAAACTGTGCAACCTTTGCCTCGGAGGCCTATTTGTTCAATCCCACCGGAACACACTCAGCACTCACTAATAAATTCTATAAACTAATTTCTATGGTAAATGGTTTCCTGGCAGAGAATAATTGGCTCTTGGAAGCGAGGCTATTCCCTTCCGTAAGAAGTGACTCTGACCTCCCGTGAGAAGACCAGTATAGCTCTCCGAAACGAGACTAGCACGCCCGATAAGCGCTATCAGTCAACCGATAAAAAACAGTTAAGGATTATAAACATCCAGAAAATTAATGAGAATTCTCTCTATAACTAGAAAAGCAGATGTAGATACGGGGAATTAATGCATAATTGTTCGAGCTTATTAAAAAATTCTATTTCTTTTTTTACTCCCGTTATTATTCCTCCTGCTGCACTTTCTTTTTTTTTTTTTTTTTTGTTGCGTATTGTGCCTTCCATCTGTATTTATCAGATAGCTTTTTTTCTGTTTCTTTCCAATCTTTTTCATTCACCTACGTCTCTACCATTCTTATTATATCGAACTCTTCTAGATATTCAAAAAAATTTTTATCTTTTTTTCTTATTCCTGCTATATTCCAGAATACTGCATTAATTACTTTTTCTTCTTTATCTTCTTCTTTTTCATTATCTGCTTTTTCTTTTGTTTCTTTTTCTGTTTTTTTCTGTTCTTCCTTATTGTGTCTGCGTTTTATTCTTGACCCTTCTTTTCTTTTTTCTATTTTCAACTCTTCTATTCTTTTTTTTATTCTATTTTCTATATTTTCTCTTGTTTTTTCTTTTATTTTTTCTATTTCTTCTTTTTCCCATCTAATCTTTTTCTTTATATCTCTTTTCTGTTCTTCATTGTTTGTACTTTGTCTTTCTTCCTTTGATTATTGCTTTAATATAATTAAGTTCCTGTTTGAAACCTTTTAGATTGAAGAATCAAACTTTAAATTTATTTTATTGAATTGTTTTTTTTTAATTATTTTTGATTTGTTAAATTTTTAATTTACTAATTGAGTCAGCACTTACGTGTTTACTATTTAAAATTTAAACATCTTAGTCTTTTATCTAGCCAATTAGCAAGACATTTATTAAAACTTCTGTTTTCAAAATTAAAAATGTTTTTATTTGTTTTATTTTTTTAAGAAGAGTAGAAGCAGTGTATTTTACAAGTTTAAATAGTTTGACTGAAACAGGACTAACATTTAAACGTTTCTAACTACATAATTTACCCTTTTCTGTTTTAATCAACTTCCAATTAAAACTAGCGGCGTCTGGATAAATCAAAAATTAAGCTTTAGCATGTTAACCAATCACATCAATTTAGTTTTGATTGTTTTTGTTTTCTTCTACACTTTGTAATATAATTTAAATAATTTAAATAATTTAAATAATTTAAATAATTTAAATAATTTAAATAATTTAAATAATTTAAATAATTTAAATAATTTAAATAATTTAAATAATTTAAATAATTTAAATAATTTAAATAATTTAAATAATTTAAATAATTTAAATAATTTAAATAATTTAAATAATTTAAATAATTTAAATAATTTAAATAATTTAAATAATTTAAATAATTTAAATAATTTAAATAATTTAAATAATTTAAATAATTTAAATAATTTAAATAATTTAAATAATTTAAATAATTTAAATAATTTAAATAATTTAAATAATTTAAATAATTTAAATAATTTAAATAATTTAAATAATTTCAATAATTTAATTAATTTAAATAATTTAAATAATTTAAATAATTTAAAAATAATGATTGCTTTTAAAGAGCAAGTTGCCTATTTACTGCCTACTAATTGTTTGAAGAAAAATAATAGAAAATAAGGCTCTTAATTAAACTAACAATCACTGCTATAGTTTCATTCATCGCTGATAGTTTTAGAGTTTTAGCTTTAAAATTTGTTAAATATTTCTAATTACTAATACTCAAAACTAACTTCTATTAAATTTCGGTTTTGTTTTAACTTTGTTGTGTCAGCGATTATTATTTTTTTTTGCAAATGTAGTTCTAAATTAATTTTACATAGTTTAATTTTAATTTAAATATTCAATCCTCTTAATTTATCAATTTTATTTACCACTAGTTTCTTATTGTTTGTTTGTAATTATGAATTCAAATCAAAACTGATTGTAAAACGAATAAATTACTCATCATGAATTAAATTAGGTTGTACTGTATTCAATATTATTATTATTTCTTTAATTTAAAGTTGACTAGTGATTTGTTTTTTGGGAGAGCCCCTGTTGTTCTAAGTATTTGAAATACTGAGTAACTTGCTTGAACACTATATATTCAACATTGTGCAATTTTCTAATCAAATCATGATTATATTTTAGATGTCATTTGCAAAAGCATTGTTGTCAGATCTTGAAAGCGTAAATTTTTTGTGATAGCTAAGTTTAGTTAGGTACCAGTTTACCAAAAACAAGTACTAAAGCCTATAATAAGTCTAAACGCTAATTTTGTGTGCAACTGTCATCGGTTTTTACGACTACGGTACTGCGCTAATTTGAAAACATCAGTTTTCCACTTCGTGGACCTATTGAAATGGTTTGAAAATCGTATTCTACATTTGACAGATTGATGACATAATTTAGGAAATAGTTCTATTATTTTATTTAAATTCTTCTTCTTAATAAGAATGAGAATATAGCCTCACCAAATAAAAGAAAAGATTTAGGTAAGCGGGAAATGCTTTAAACCGAGCAATCTAATGCGCATGCGGGACGTCAAAAAAGTAATGTGACATTGGTCTTGTCTAAATTAACATAATTTTAGCTTAATAAGAAGTTGATTCCTAAGTTTTAGAAAATGCAGAAATTTATTTGTTACTCTTCTCTTCCATTTTATAAATGTGATTTTTGCAGTTTTACTACAAACGAGAAAGTTTACAAATGTTATCACAAGTGCGGATTTGGAGGTTATGACAGATTTAGGGCAGTTTCTAAACGTTGCAGACAGTGTAAAATGGCTAGTTACTCGTTTCTGTGGCGTTATTCTCATAAGAAAAACTGTGTGATCAGCAGTACCTCACTAGTGAAAAAATCAAAAACCTTTTTATTTAAAAAATTAGTTGAATGTGATGAATTTAACTTTCAAACTCACCGAATATAGGAAACAAGTCTTCTATTGACTCCGAAAAATGGTTTCAATGTGATTACTGTGTTTTCAGAACTCGATTTAAAAGCAATTTATTAACACATAATAAAAGACACCATGTTGCAATTGAATTGCAAGCTATCTTTAATTGCAATGAGTGTGAGTTTAAAACTAGATTTAAATCGTATCTAGCCGAACATAAAAAAATAAGACATACGCAAATTGAACTGCAAACATTTTTTAGCTGCAATGAGTGTGAGTATAAAACTAATATAAAACGTTATTTAATGGCGCATATGAAATCTCAGCATGCTCCGATTGAATTGCAAACTATTTTCTATTGTTATGAGTGTGAATTTACAACTAAGTTTAAACGTTCATTAATAGCACATAAACGGGCTCAACATACTCCAATTGAATTGCAAACCATTTTTAACTGCAATGAGTGTGATTTTAAAACCAGGTTTAAATCTTATTTGACAAAGCATAAGAATTTCAAACATACTCCAATTGAATTGCAAACTATTTTTAATTGCATCCAATGTGAGTATAAAACCAAGGTTAAATGTGAATTAAAAAAGCATGAGAAAAGAAAACATACTCCAATTAAATTGCAAACTATTTTTAATTGCAAGAATTGTGAGTATACAACTATCTTCAAATCTTATCTAACGCAGCATATGAAAAAGAAACATAACTGAATAAAAGGGAAAATCTATATCTGCAATGAGAGTGAGTTTAAAACTAAGTATAAATCTGCTAAAAAAGACTAAAAAACTTATGCAATTAAAAGAAAAATGTTAGGAAAGCCTGAAAAATTGTGTCTTATTTCGGCAATAACAGTTTTTAGACTATTTCGACATAAGTTGTAGTTAAATTGCAAAAACAGTTTTGAATATTGTTAAATTCAATTACGTCAAAGATTGTGTATGTTTACCAAGCATATAGTAAAAACAACGTTTTCAAAAAAAAACTAAAAGCGACATTAGTTTACTAAAATTATTTTTCAAACAAAAAACGACAAATACATTTGTGAAAAAAATAGTTTTATGTGTGGTTTAATGTATGCTTAGTATAAGAAAATATGTAAATTTTTTGTATTTGAAAATAAATTTTTTTTTAAAAAATGTGAAGAGTTCTTTTGCTACAATGTGAAGTTTTCTTAAAATTTTATATAGTATAGTATTATACGAATGAAAAAGAACATCTAATGACAGCACAATGACAGAAGTGTTAGTGTTAAGTGATTCAAATGATTCAAAAACTGATCACTCGTAACTGACGGTTACAGGATCATTGTTTTCCTTGGAATTGACAACGCCATCTATTTCATCTGGTGTTGTCAAATAAAGCAACTTTGTTAAATATTGCAGGATTTTTGGTACATAAAAATAAGATATTGTATAGCATTATACGAATTTTAAAAAACATTCGATTGTCGCACGAATAGGTGGGAAACACAAGTGCTCCAAAAAAATTAGTGCGACAAAAGATTTTCTACAACCAATTCAACATGCTACTTTTTCTACTTCAGTTATTAAATAAATATTTTAAAAGCGTATTTATGTATAATGGGTAAGGAGTTTAAACTTAACTTATTTTTATCTGCAGTTGTGTAGTGAGAATAATAACCTGTTTTTTACTCTAACGAACATGGGTGCAAACCTCAAGACCGCAGATGTTTATATTATTATTAATTAGCTTACTAAAAAAAAGTTGCAACAAAGCATTTATTGTGTAACTGTTATCGGTGTAATACTAAAGTAGAAAAGAGCCATCAAACAAAGTTACCTCTGACTCTTCAGTTTCTTGATTTTATTCTAGTCTGTTTTTATAATTTTGAGCCTCAATGTGAAACTTCGAGCCGAAAGCTCAATATATGTGAACAAGAGATGTACGTTGCAAATTTTGATAAAAACAAATAAACAAAAAGCGTTCTTTCTTTTAGGCTAAAAAGTCTAACAAAAACCTTGTTAGTTAATCAAAAATAATTATAAAAAATTTATAACAAGAGTTAAATTACTAATAAGTTACAATTTTAAAAAAGATTAATTTTTTTTTACAACCAGTTATAAATGTAAACAATGTGTGGTACAAAAATAAACCTTTTTTACCTAAGTGCCAAAATAAATCACGTGATTCTTGTATGAAATTTTATCTGACAGCTGACAGCTTTTCAACTGTTACTAGCTTACTGTCACAAACGATCTCAAAAGTAGATAGATAGATAAAATGCTTTATTGTCTTAAAAATTACAAAATTTTTATGGACAAAGCAATACACATAAAAATAAGAACATAAAATCACAACAAAACAAAAGAAAAGGAACCAATAACATTACAAATTATTAAAAGTCGACAAAAGGTAAATATAAAAAACAAGGAGAAACAACAAATATAAAAAACAAAAACAAAGATATAAATATACATATATCAAAAGTCTACGACGTCCAGAGATATTCATCGCAATTCATATGTGTAAATAAAAAAAGAAGAAAAAGTTGAAAGGAAGTTAAAATGTATCATCTAATAACTCGTCAATGGTGTAATAGGGTCTTACCAACAAAAATTGTTTAACCATGAATCTAAACTTAGTGTCAGTCGGTGTCGTCTTTAAGCAAATTGGTAAGTGGTTGTAGATTTTTATAGAATACTAAATTTTTTACTAATTCAGTACTAGGTATTTGCAAATGGATATTCAAATTTGAGCTTCGAGTCATATGCTTGCTAGGTTTTTTTTTGGGAATATCGTCGAAATGTTTTCGTATCAGACATACAGTTTCCAGAATGAAAAGTGACGTCCGAGTATTAATTTTGTGTTTTTTAAAATAGGGTTCGCAATGGGTTCTTAGTTTCAGTTCGCACATATATCTGATTGCTCTTTTCTGCAATGTAAAGATAATTTCAAATTTTTGTTGAAGAGAGTGAGTGGTTTGAAACGTCAAAAGGGGTGAGACAAGGGTGTCCTCTTAGCCCCTTGTTGTTTACAACCTACATGGCGGATATGGAAGAAATGTTTAGAAAGGCGCAAGCTGGGGGATGTGTGATTGGAAGAGAAAAAGTGTAATGTCTAGCGTTTGCAGATGATGTGGTATTAATAGCAAAACGCGAAAGGGAGATGGGAGAAATGATGACAAACCTAAAAAAGTATGTGAGGAAAAAAAAGCTAGAAATGAATGTAAATAAAACAAAGATGCTGGTGTTCAACAAAAAAAAGAGGAAAGAAGAAAAGAATGATTGGGAATGGGAGGGAGAGAAAATAGAGAGAGTAAAAGAGTTCAACTATTTAGGGTATACGTTTAATGAAAGAGCTACGAACAAAGCGCATGTCAGAGAGTTGGCAAGGAAAGCAAACAAGATAGTGGGATGTGTATGGGGAATAGGAGAGAGGAAGTGGGGAAGGGATTTTAAAAGGAGAATAATGATGTTTGAGAGCTTGGTGGAGAGCGTATTGATGTATGGGGCAGAAATTTGGGGGTGGAAAGAACAAGAGGAAATAGAGAGAGTACAAGTGAAGTATTTGAGGTGGGTCCTTGGGGTGGACAGAGAAACCCCTGGGTATATAGTAAGAGAAGAATGTAAGAGAAACAAGCTGAGAGTGAAAGCGGGGAAAAGAGCGACTAAGTTTGAGGATAGGATGAATGGAAGGCAAGAATGTAGAATATTGAACGAATGTTGGAGAGAAAAGAAAAAAAATTTGGAGATAAACGAAAGAGAAAAATATTACAGAAGAAATGGGTATGCAAGTAAAGAAGTGGAAAGATTAAGAACAGAAGGCAAGTGGATGAACGCAGAAACGAGCGAAAGAGACAGGGATGTAGATAAGCAAGAAAGAAGAGAAAAAATCAAAGAGTCCAGGTACAACAGGAATTATGAGAAATGTATGACAGAGGAGATCCCGGTGTACCTGGGAAGAGAAAGTGCGAAAGAGAGGAAAATAATGGCAAGGTTCAGGTGCGGAAATGAGGAGAGAGAGAATAGGTATTGGATGGAAAAGGAAGAGAGACTGTGCAGAATCTGTTATGAGGAAAGAGAGACAATAGAGCACATGTGGAATGAATGCAGTGAGATGAGGGAGAGAGAAAGAGCAGAAAGAAGAGAAATACTGAAAGAAAATGGAGCGGAGATAGAGTGGATGAAAGAAGTTTGTTCAGAAGTATATCATGATTTACACAGTCAAAAGCTTTAGCTACGTCGCAAAATACTGTTGCTATATGCAATTGTTTATTAAGATTGCTGTAGATGTTGCTCAATTGTGAAAACATCGCATCATTTGTGTTTTTTTTGTTTAAGAACTCGAACTGACTACAAGATAGTATGTGGTGTTTAGAAAGAAAATCCAGCAGCCGTGACTTTATCAGTCTTTCTACAATTTTGGAAAGTGCCGGAAGAAGTGCTATCGGTCTATAGTTGCTAACATCAGTTTCATTACCCTTTTTATGCAAAGGAATGATTATAGCTGTTTTTAAGCATTGCGGAAAAACGCCGCTTTCAAAAGAGTCATTTATCAAGCTACACAAAGCATGAAGGGCTATTGGAAGAAGAGCCAAAAAAATTTTGATAGATAAGCCATCCGTGCTGATAGAAGATTTGCTTTTTATACTGTTGATTGTTTCAACTACTTCCAAGTAATAAACGGGTCTCAAATAAAGGCTGCTTTTAGGCATGTCCGCAGATAGAAGGTATGAAGAAAAGATTTCTGAAGATGTTATCTCATGTGATAACTTTTTTGAAACATTTACAAAGTATTCATTCAGTTCATTTGCATTGAGGTGTGCAGGAACAGATGTGCGTGATTTGTTTCGCAATTTGTTAATTATATTCCACGTCTCTTTTGATACATTTTTAGCATTTGACAGACGACGATTGTAGTAAAGATCTTTAGTAAACTTTATAAGTTTCAAGTATGTGGTTCTGTATCTGGAAATATAGCTTAAAATGATAGCATTTTAAGTAGATTAAAATTACCAAAATAATTTATTGATGAATGAAAACTAATTCAATAAAACAACTTGGTGGTTTGATCATATAATTTAAAAAATAAACAGATAAGCTTTGTACTACATCATTAAAAAAATTATTTTTAGATAAACCTAACCTCATTTTTTTTTCATTAAGCTCTTAAACATTAAACAGATATTAAGTAATTGAACAAAAACAATAAATAGATATAAATATGATGGATATTCAAATGAAAAGTGGAGTTTTTAATAATTTCTGATTTCATGTTTATAGACGGGTATGTTAAATTCAAAGTTTAATCATTGTTCGGATTAGATATATTTAAAGCGATTTGAAAAGTAAATAGGTAGCAGCATTGTTACCAAGTATTGTTTTCGCGGTCACATTGCTATCAAAATTTGGAACGGCAGCTATGTTTGAAGTTGGAACAACTAAAGGAAAACAAGCTGAAGAAGACAAGCTCGGTTTCAGGTTGTAGGGTAATTTTTGAGCCAGCTCTGTATTTTTTTACAATTTCCAAGCACCCCTCTGTCTCCCTATATCCAGTTCCGGTTGCGGCTAAATTTTAGGTAGTGTAGAATAACTATCAAAAAGACAAAAGCACTGAAATCACGTTTTAAGCTATATTAAAAAGCAAATAAAAAATTTTTCTCACTCCAAAGTTGTGCCGCATGAAAAAAAAGTATTCAAACTATACCTAATACAAAATAAAAAAAAAAGGTAGCACCCCGGGAGTGCCGGCAGAAGTGAAAACTTCAATATTAACGTTGTGTTTAATTATAAGTATAAAAGTACTATCATTTATGAGGTAGAATACAATGTTTATTTATTGCGCTATCGTACACAAATATGACAATTTATATGTTGTTATTTATAATATTATATCGTTATTTATATATTACATTAAATTTTATCTCTCACAAAAATCAACTTCCATCTATAATTTCGACGACTTTTACACCATCGTTATTATCAGAATCATGATCGCAAATTTTTACAACTGATACAATTGGTTTATGATAACTGAAGTAAGAAACAAACAGTTTTGATTCGAACCTATTTAAGTGTCTAATAAAGACCGCATCAATAGTAGTTTTGTATTTCGTTGTGCTAAAATTGCGATCATTTGACATAGTTAAACCAAATTCATTATTTAAAAATTCAATTAATGATTGATTTTTATCGTCTGCAAAGTTTATATTGAAATCTCCACTTAAAATCATTGGCAATTTATCAAAGCTTTTTCCAATTTTTTTTTCTTACTTACTCATTTTCTTTCACTACTTCATCATCACTTTTTTCATTAATAGATTCACTTTGTTCGATTTCCATAATTTAAACAATTCACATTTACGAATACACAACAGTGTACGAGGGCGGAGTGATAAATCCGGTAAAAATGAAACAAGGAACAAATTTTTGTTAAGTGACTAATTAAAATTTAGCACTTTAGCACCATCTACATTATTTGTTTTTATTTATGTTGTCATGACATTTTTTTTTGTTTATTCGTCACAGAGACACAGTTATCAGTTTAGTTGTTATTAAGAAAAGTTAAGAAGACGACATATTTTATAATTCTTACTTTAAAAATAAATAATATTAAAACGAAGTTTAATATTTATCAGGTTATGGGCTCAGAGCGCTGTTAATAAAAGTAAAAAGTAAAAAGTAAAAAAAAAAATGTCGTTGTCGGCAAAGGGAAATTATGATACGTGGGCTATGCAAATTGAAGCTGTAATGGTAAAAAATAGTACATAGATGTATGTAAATGGCAAGAAACCAAAACCCGCATTGGTTGAAGATGATGATGCATCGGCTCAAAGAGTTGAAAAGTGGGAAGAAGAAGATGCTAAAGCTAAGTCAGATTTAATAATTGCTATTGATCCAAGTTTATTACGAATGGTAAAAGGTTTAAATACTTCAAAACAAATTTGGGACAAGTTAAAATCAGATATGTCGGTAAAACTTAATGATACATTATTGGTAAAAGAATTAAGAACTAATTTGTTATCTGTTGCGAGAATTACGGATCATGGAAATACTGTCAGTTTTTCTAAAACTGGTGCAACTATTTTTGGAAAAGATGGTGAAATAAAACTGTTAGCACAAAGAGTTGGAAACTTATATTATGTCTGTGGCAGTGAAGAGCAAGCAAATGCGGCAATAAATAATAATTCAGCAAGTTTGAAGTTATGGCATCATCGTCTGGGACATTTAAATAAAGAAGATCTGTTAGAAATTTCAAGAAAAGAATCAGCTAGTGGTATGAAGAAAAATGAAGAAAATATTGAATGTGTTCATATGCCTATTCAAATTGAAAATGATGAAATTAATGAAGAAATTTGTACACCAAATCGTATTTCACGTTGAAAACCGGGAAGACCACGGATGGAGAAAACAGGTAAAAGAGGAAGACCAAGAAAAATTTACAACACTGGACAAGCAGCAAATATAAACGAAGACCAAGAGGAACATGATGATAATGAAGATATTGAAATGCAAGAAGAACCAAGTGATGATGAAATATTTGTTGATGCAACAGAACATGAAGAAGAAATAATTGAAGAAGCAAATCTTATTGATATAACCTTGAAAGAAACGATGGCTTGAGACAAAGCACTTGAGTGGATGGAAGCAATTACTGAAGAAATTCGTGGTTTAATTAAAAATAACACGTGGGAAATAGTTGATCGTCCAAAAGACAGAGCGGTTATTACTTGTAAAATTGTACTTCGAAACAAATTTAAGCCAGATGGAACACTTGAAAGAAGAAAAGCTCGAGTTGTTGCTCGAGGGTTTACACAACGACAAGGAATAGATTTTACGGATACTTTTGCACCTGTAGCCAGGTTGGATTCTATCAGACTTTTGATGGCATTAGCTGCACGTGAAGGTTTACCAGTTTATCAAATAGATGTTGTAGCAGCTTATTTAAATGGATTTTTGGAAGAAGAAATATTTATGGAACTGCCAGAATATATCAAAGAAGCATTAAAAGAAATTATTAAAAAGGATGGTCAAAACAGTAATTTAGGAAAGATTGCTTACGAGATGCTCCAAAAATTATCACAAAATAACAAAGTTTGTAAATTAAAAAAGGCATTGTATGGTCTGCGGCAAGCTGGTCGTCAATGGAATAAAATATTGAATGAAGAATTAGAAAACCTTGGATTAACTTCAGCAGCTAGTGACACATGTTTTTACTACAATATGAGTGAGGATCAATATACAATTTTGGTTGTATACGTTGATGATATTTTATATATATCAAGAAATAAGACAGATATTGAAAGAATTAAAGCTGGACTTGCAAAAAGATTTGAAATTAAAGATCTTGGTTTAGCACGACATTGTCTGGGAATTGAAATTAATCAAGTTGATGGAAATATTGAGTTAAATCAACAAAGTTATTTAAAAGATCTTTTAAAAAGATTTTACATGGAAGAATGTAACCCAGTACGAACTCCTAGTGAATCTCAAGCTAAGTTACCAGAAGGAAATCAGCATAGAAGAAAAGATGAAGAAAAGCTATTTCGACAGTTAATTGGATCATTAATGTACTTGGCAATTGCTACTCGTCCAGATATCACATTTACTGTCAATAGACTGTCACAATTCAACGAAAAGTACCAAGAAGTTCATTGGTCAGCAGCGAAACGTGTATTGCGCTATTTACAAGGTACCCAGAATTATGGATTAGTGTACAAGAAAGACCAGTTGGGAATCCAAGGATTTTCTGATGCTGACCATGCAAATAATGAAAATGATCGAATTTCATATACAGGATATATTTTTATGTTGAGTGGAGCTGCAATATCATGGCGTTCAAAGAAACAGCAGTCAGTTGCAATATCATCAACAGAATCAGAGTACGTGGCTTTATCAGAAACATCTCGTGAAGCACTATATCTACGAAATTTGATGTTAGAATTGAAATTAAATGATTTGTCATTGGTGAATCTTGGTACTGACAATCGTGGAGCAAAGTACATTGCAGAAAATGCTACTTGTCACTCACGTACTAAACATATTGCTACAAGATACCATTCTGTTCGTCAATTGGTGAGAAATAATGAAATAAAATTGAAGCATGTTCCATCTAAAATAATGCCTGCTGACATTCTTACGAAACCACTTCCAGGACCTTCACATTATCGTCTTGTTGATGCAATGGGACTAAAAATTTGTCAAAGTGCAAAATTTGAGAAGGGCGTGTTAAGTGACTAATTAAAATTTAGCACTTTAGCACAATCTACATTATTTGTTTTTATTTATGTTGTCATGACATTTTTTTTTGTTTATTTGTCATAGAGACACAGTTATCAGTTTAGTTGTTATTAAGAAAAGTTAAGAAGACGACACATTTTATAATTCTTACTTTAAAAATAAATAATATTAAAACGAAGTTTAATATTTATCAATTTTTCAGCAAAAAATCAATTTATTTTTCAACGTAGTCTCCTTTTAGGTCTATACATTTAGTCCAGCGTTTCTCCAATTTTTCAATCCCTTCCGAAAAATATGATTTTTTGAACCCTTCAAAATATGCGTTTGTTGAGGAGATTATTTCTTCATTTGAGCCGATTTTTTTTCCACCCAGCCATTTCTTCAAGTTTGGAAACAAAAAATAATTGCAAGGAGCTAAGTCTGGAGAATAGGGTGGATGAGGGAGCAATTCGTAGCCTAATTCATGAATTTTAGTCATTGCAAGAACACATGTGTGCACCCGTGCGTTATTTTGATGAAAGAGAACTTTTTTTTTCGCTAAATGTGGTCGTTTTTCTTTCAAAACTTTGTTGAAATGATCCAATAAGTTACAATAGTATTCGCTATTTATTGTTTTTCTTTTTTGAAGGTAGTCGATGTGGATTATGCCGCCTGCATCTCAAAAAACTGTAGCCATCACCTTGTTGGCCGATAAAACCGCCTTAGCTTTTTTCGGAACGGGTTCACCACTAGCAATCCACTGTTTAGACTGTTCTTTGGTCTCCGGGGTATGGTGATAAATCCATGTTTCATCAACCGTTATAAAACGACGCAAAAACTCGTGTCTATTGCGATTAAACATCGCCAAATTTGCCTTTGAAGTTGTCACTCGGACGCGTTTTTGATCAATTGTCAGCAAGCGCGGCACCCATCGTGCGGATAGCTTTCTCATGTTTAAATGTTGATGCAAAATATTTCGTACCCGTTCATCTGAAATGCGTACCATCTCAGCTATCTCGCGTACTTTTACTCGTCGGTCTTGCAACACGATATCGTGGATTTTATTGACCATTTCTACCTCAATAGGGCGTCCTGGACGTTCGGCGTCTATTGTGCTGGTACGACCACAACGAAAATCTGTAAACCACTTGTGAACCATTTTAATCGATGGTGAAGAATTCCCATAATATTTATCAAGCTTTGTTTTGGTTTGTGTGATGGTTTTTCCACGCAAAAAATAATGTTTAATTAACACTCGAAATTCATTTTTTTTCATGTTTGCAAAAATGAGGAAGATAGTCTGTTTTCAACCGTTCTTAAAACTGGACTAAATGACAGATCTATTTAAAAAATTGAATGTAGCCTACTGAAGGATGATTTTGACACATGTCAATTGAATTTTGCGATTGTGATATTCTGAGTTTAATTTTTACCGGATTTATCACTCCGCTTTCGTATTTACTACACAACAGTCAAGCAATCAGCTGTCACCATCCTTGGATACGCGTGGGACGCTGTACATAAACACACACGGTCATTCGCGCAAGCGCCCTGTGCCGCCTAAACAGAGCAGCACACTCAGGCACGGTAGAAAGAGTGGGAGATACTAGTTCCTCTCCCTTCCCCTCGATCTTACGCTTTTTCGATCAGCATCACGTGACCCTGACGCGAGTTTGTAAGTTTTTACCCATACAAAAAAAAGTGCTCAGCGCCGCTAAAGAAGTTTTCACTTCAAAAATCTTTTTGCAGACTTTGAGCAATTACAAACTTTGCTTGCGGCTCGGTTTATAAACATTGTCCGCGGTCTGCAAGAAACCACTTATTTACCTCGGTTTAAAATAATACATTACAAACAGTGACACAAAAGTATTGCATTTCTGCCGAGAAATAAAAAAGTTAACCAAAACGCAAAGCATTGAAGTAGACTTTAGTCATTTTGCATATTATGCCCTATGCTCTTACATATTGATCTATGTGCAGCAAACATAACTTACCATCAGATTTTATGTTTCAGGTTTACAGTTTTTCTTTACCTCCAGGATTGTTTCTTATGCCAAAATAAGTTTAACAAAGATATTATTAACTATCAGACATTATGATATATTAATTCAAAAAACCTATTAAAAGATCTGACCTGACCAGACAGTCATGACAGCATAGTAACAGCGCAATGGCAAAATTAACAGCAAAAAGCAAATCAAAAACAGCTGACGAGTAACTGAAGATTACAAGCCTCTAGTTTTTCTTGAAATTTTAAGCGCCATTTATTGAATTTGGTGTTGTTGAATAGTTTTTCACTACATTCATTCATTGTTGACGTTGTCTATTCTGAAATTAAGTTACTTGCAAGTATTAACGAAACCAATGATTATGTGACGTAATTTTTTTTTATATAATAATGATTTATATATATTCAATCTAGTTTACAACCTCTATGCTAAAGTTTAGATATAAATACCTGGAGTCATTCGTCGAGTTACCAACCACTTACTGTCACAAGAGGAACTACGAGGCCGCCTTCATATCAATAATAAATAATCTCACATTTAACAATGGCTACTGAAACTAAAAGAAACAAACTAAATTTGCTGTTTTTACCAATCTGTAACTAATCGTAAATGACTTATTACGTTTGGTCAGTAACTGACTTAAAAGCTTTACGACTTTACAACTAGTGTAGAACTATATAATAAAATCAAATCCTATTGACCAATTAGAATCTCATAAGCACATTAAAATCCTATAAGACGTTATGTGATTTTATAATCTAATTAGAATGCTGTAAGTAAATTAGAATGACACCAGTTTACAAACAAACTGAAATTCTATAATCCAATTGGAATTTCTTAATAAATTGACATTTACTGAATTACTTTGAATTTTACAAACAATTCAAGATTCTATTGATGAACTTTATTTCAGAACTCATTGCAGCTGCTACAACAAACTGCAGAACTCGTGAAATTAATCTCAGTTAAATCACAATTGAAAGTCAACTGTCTTTTCTAAAAAGTAGAAAAAACTGTAAATCACTTTGTAAAGCAATCATAATATAAATAGCGCTCCAACGCTAATTAAACTAGTGTGTAGTACGTGTACGCACTTTAACAGTCTCATGACTATCAAATTATCAAACTATAGACTTCTATATGACTTAGAACTTCACAAACAAACTCAAATTCTATTATCAACATAGAATTTCTGTGCCATGCAAGTGGTATTTTTAATGAAAACAGTTGCTTATAAAATGCCCTAGTGAATTATAATTTGCTGGCTCCTGTACATAGTGAAACACAAATATACTTACTTACTTACTCAATTCCAGATAAATTGTAATTTTAAGATTAAAATTACAATGTTTACCAATTTTTGACAAGCAAATTTTAACTACACTTAATTTTTTTGGCAGAGGCAGATGCGCGCGCATTGAAAAAACCTTACATACAATATAGCAACTTTTGGTAGATTTTCAGAAAACTGCTGCCAATTTAACTGTAAATAGTGTCTGTCAGTGTCAATAAATTCTTTAGGTTTACATAACCTCACACAAGCACCGGAATCTCCAAAGACTCGCAATAGTAGAGAAAGATGTGACATCAGTTGTCTTGGAAATCATGCTTTGTGGTCTAAACGACACAGGATTTGCACGCCGTTAAGAAGAAGTCTTGTTTGAAAGACAAACGTGAGATTAGAATAAATTGACAAATCTGGCTGGCACCGCGTTTTCATAAATTTGTGCTGTGTAAACGGGACATTGCTTTAACCTAATGAAAGAGAGTATTTAAAATGCGATTTTGAAGATGCCCAATTCGTCTTGCCAATAGTCGAAGAATATTGATAAATCGGTAAGCACTTACTGTTCTGTACTAAATAACTAAAATTTGTTCAAAAGATTCGGGTACAATTAAAAAGTAAAGTTTTTATTCAAGTTTTTTATTATTCAATATTTATTAAACAAAAATAATAATTTTAAATACACTAAGCTTTTGCCTAGATTAGAAATAATTACATAATATAATTATCAATATCGTGCTATTAAAATTTATGTAGATATCCACTTTGTTCATGTTAACCATAAAAAAGAAAACTGACTTATTAGATACAATACCAAATTTGTTTGACGAATTATTATTGAAATATGTTTATAATCCTTTAAAATTTATGGGTAACAGTGATCATAAAATTTTGAATTAAAAATTTCTTTTTCATCTTCTTGTAGAAACTTATAGCATTACAATTTTTGATTAAATTTGTTAAAAAGATGTTTCCAGTTTTTATGATTTTTTAGGTTTGTTTTGTCAGTAATAATTGTATATTCACATTAATCGCATTGAAATATGTTATACTTTGCTTAAAAAATGCTTTAAATTTTTATATTTTCCAAGAATTCCTTAATAAATAGTTGTTCGCTCTGAAGAGTCTGCTGTAGTTCACTTGGCAGGTGTCTCAATTTATGTGTTTTGAAGTGATGTTTAAAAATAGAATACACTGATGACATTAGAATATTTGCTGTAATTCACGCAAAAAGTGCTTCTTTTCATTCTGGATGCAGTTCACTTGAAAGGTGCCTTATTAATGACTTTTGAGCGTTGTTGCATATTTACATTGATTGCATTAAAATGTTAGTTGTCGTTCCTTGAAAGATGTTTTGCATTTATATGTATCATCAGGTTTCCTTTATAAATAGTTGTATATGCACACTGGTCGCATTGGAATTTTTGTTGTAAATCTTTTGAAAGATGCTTTCCATTTATATGTGTCTTCAGGTTTCCTTTATAAAAAGTTGTATATGCACACTGGTCGCATTGGAATTTTTCTTGTAAATCTTTTGAAAAATGCTTTGCATTTATATGTGTCGTCAGGTTTCCTTTATAAAAAGTTGTATATGCACACTGGTCGCATTGGAATATTTGTTGTAAATCTTTTGAAAGATGCTTTGCATTTATATGTTTTTTCATTAAACATTTGCTAAGAGTTTTATATTCACACTGAATGCATTGGAATTTTCGTTGTAATTCTTTTGAAAGATGCTTTGCATTTATATGATTTTTCAAAAGGTTTTTTCTAAGAGTTTTATATTCACACTGATCGCATTGGAATTTTCGTTGTAGTTCGCTTGAAAGATGTTTTGCATTTATATGATTTTTCAAAAGGTCTTTTCTAAGAGTTTTATATTCACACTGAACACATTGGAATTTTTGTTGTAAATCTTTTGAAAGATGCTTTGCATTTATATGACTTTTCAAATGATCTTTTCTCAGGGTTTCATATTCACACTGATCGCATTGAAATTTTTGTTGTAGTTCGCTTGAAAGATGCTTATTTCTATGCCATTTTATAAGTTGTTTATGAAGAGTTTTGTATTCACACTGAACACATTGAAATGTTTGTTGTAATTTGCCTGAAAGATGTTTTGAGTTTATATGTCTTTTTAGGTCCCTTTTATAACAAGTTAAAAAGTCACACTGATCGCATTGGAGTTTTTGTTGTAAGTCTTTTGAAAGATGCTTTGCATTTAAATGTTTGTTTAGATCTCCTTTATGAAAAGTTGAATATTCGCATTCATCGCATTTGTATTTTTGCTGTAATTTTCTTGAACGATTAATTTTATGTTTTTTTAAACGCGCATTTTTTTCGGTCGTTTTAAAATTACCAGGCATTTCCTTGGCAATTTTTTGCAATTTTGGTAAAGAGTGTTTTCTGTCTATATGTTTCAGATAAATATGTCTTTTTAACTGGAATTTGTATTTACTTGTATACTTGCATTGATCACATTCAAAACAAGTAGCGAATTGGTAACG
Source organism: Lagria hirta (assembly GCA_947359425.1). Classification (NCBI taxonomy): domain Eukaryota; kingdom Metazoa; phylum Arthropoda; class Insecta; order Coleoptera; family Tenebrionidae; genus Lagria; species Lagria hirta. The sequence goes on along the minus strand of OX375801.1, from coordinate 5,882,897 downwards.
TTTATCTGCTTGGCTAGTCGTTGTAATATTACTGTTTCCATGTTCCGTATTAGTTGTTACAGATGATTTATGTTCTATAAAATTACACTTTCTTTTGTGAAAGTATCTCCACACATACGAAAAGCTACCCACTCTGCAACGTTGACATTTTTCGAAAGAGGCTTCATCCAAAACATCTAAAAACTCACAATTGTGAATAAAATAAACAATTTTTTCATTTGTTTCAAAGTTGCATAAACGGCATCTATAAGATTCCAGTGAATCGTAACAGGAAAAATCCGAGGAAGAGCGGCAGCACTTCGAGAAAACCGACATTTTTGATAACGTCAAAAAGGACTAAAACATCAATATTTCAATTATTTTTATGTTAAAAGTAAGCCGTTAATATAACCGTTCATTTGATACGTTAAATTGCCTTTTTTGAATCTGAGGTGATGGTATCACAACACTTTATTAGATGAAAACCTAACCTCATTTCTATACTTTCATTAGTTACATTCAGCAGACAGAACCGCAACCGTTCACGCTTATTCGCTGCTCGGTGAGTAAAAGCTGTGTCTGTTGCGTTCTACTTCGCTTTTATCATGTAGTCTCGAATAAAAGTGTTGTATATTATCGATGTACAAGAATATACAATAATTTAAAAATTTTTGAAAAACAAACTTTTAAGTTTTTATTAGATTAAAAATTAATTTGATATATAAATTAAAAATAAAAACCACAATTTGCGTTTTATGCCAAAGAGAAAACATGAGATTGTTTTTTAAAAAACCAAACTAAAATTACTATCTTTTACGCATCTGCGATCATATTATAAGAATAAGGTATAATACTACTTTTGAAATTTAAATATTTGAGCAATTCATTTTTTTTCAAAGGGAGCGGTTTATCTTGTCTATGTCTATTTTTGTTATTTACGTGTGAGTTATGTATTGCGACTTGCAGCAGAGGTTAGCTTATGCCTTATACCATACAGATAAGCTCATACATATTATGAAAGCAGTGACACTGATCTGACATACTGACAGTACAGACACAGTATAGGAATATTATACAGTAGTTAAACTCTAAAAAAAAGACAAGCCTGCGCATCCACTCCGGTCAGATGTCGTCATCTTGAAATGTTACAATTCGGTTTGGATCATTTGAAAATGCAGCGGCGGGCAACACTGTAAGCATTTAATCAGTGGCGTCACAGCGTAGCGTGTTCGTAATATCAGAAAAATTGCTGCTAATTAGTTTTTAAACCAACAATATGCAACGTTCTAAAGGCGGACATGTATGTATTATAGAAACGTGCAACAAGTGATATAATAGCACTGTAAGCTTTTATGGATTTCCAAAAGAAACATTAAGGTAAGAATTAGCAGTAAAAAAAACAAAAACAGTTCAATATTTCACGTAGATTACATTAGGTGCTTGTTATTTTTATAGTAATGCTAAGTTAAATAACTTTATTCGATAATTTGGCATGCTTGGGTGAAAGCATGCAATATATGTAGCACGTGTTACGAATAGCTGGAAAAATAGCAAAAAAATACCAGGTTCGTATAAGGTTTGCTCGGCACATTTTGCACCCAATCATTTCTTGAATTTCCTGAAAAACCGGTTGAAACCAGCAGCGGTACCATCACGGCTCTATGAAAATAAAGAATATAAGAAAGCGATCAATGAAATGGTTGAGCACAATTATGCTAATAAAATTAATCAATTGGAAGGTACATTTTTAATTTTGTGTTGTCAGCTATTAATTGTTTATTATTTTTTAAAGTTTCCACACAGGCTGAACCACACGTAGAAAGTCCCAAAATTCAAATTCTAGAAAATATTGTAATTTGTCCAGACCAATTTTTATTGATTTCAACAAATAATACATCAAATCAGATTTCGCCCGAGTATACTCAGACAGAAGATTTTTTGTCGGCATCGACCCTGCGGAAAACTCGCCTGCGTAACACCAATAAAACGTTGAAAAATAATTTTGTAAAACTTTGAAAAAAAAACAATGATTTACAATCTGTATCTATCTCAAAACAAAAAAAGAAACGGAGTTTAACGGAACTTCAAAACGCAGTTAAGGAACACTTGCCGCAGTCGCTTGAGTTAGCAAATTTTATTAACACTTAATTACATCTTACCTCAAAAAAACCTCAAGGGCGCAGGTATTCTACAAAGTTTAAACACAAATGTTGAGGTCTCTACTTTTCTGGTTCAAAATTATACAAAACTAAACTTCGAAATAAATTTTTTTTACCTTCTGTTGTAACTCTTCTAAAGCAAATTTTTAATTTAGATTCAGATGCAGGAATCAATAATTTGCAGTTATTCAAAGTTCTGGAAGCAAAAGTAAGAAATTTTTAACCGGAAGACCGCTGCTGCGTTATTTGTTTTGATGAAATGGCAATCAAAGCCAATTTATTTTATGCTATCAATTTGGATAAAATAATTGACTTTGAAGACAATGGGAATTTAAAAAGCTTTAAATCTGCAAAATCAGCATTAGTTTTTATGCTAAGAGGATTGAAGAATAAATGGAGCCAGCCTATTGCTTATGCTTTTTCTCATACCACATGCCCTAGCGAAACTTTACAAACACTGTTGTTTAAATTAGTACAAAAATTAAAAGGCATTGGTCTTGTCGTACATGCTGTAATAAGTGACATGGGATCAACTAACATCCAAATGACTCAAAAACTAGAAATCACTCCAGAAAAACCATATTTTTTTGTTGATGGTCATAAAATTATCTATTTATTTGATACACCTCATCTTATTAAATCAATAAGAAACAATTTACTTAATCATAATTTTCGCACTGCTCAAGGACAAATAATTTCGTGGAAATACATTTGTGATATGTATGAATTAGATAAAAAGTTTCCAAAAAGAGGTTGCCCTCGTCTAACCGATGTTTATTTACACCCAAATATGCAGTTTAAGTCCTCAGCGAAAGTGTCAGCATTGCGTTGAATTTATATATAAGGTTTGGAGCGATAGATGCCGCAGCCTCTGAAACAGCCGATTTTGTTGAAAAAATTGATAAATTATTTGATCTTCTTAATACATCGTTTTTACATAGTCGAAAACAAAACGGAAAACCATTCAGAGGCAAAGAGTATCAAATAAACTTTTTAAACAATTGTTCAGAAATGTTTGAAAAATTATCTGTTGTTAATTCAACAGGTAAAAATGTTAACGTAAAATTTCCCATATGTTTTAGAATAACAATTAATGGTTTAATGGTTTTGTGGGAACAACTAAAACCTAATTTTTTATTTTTATTATCTCGTCGCCTTAATCAAGATGTTTTAGAAAATTTGTTTGGTAGTGCTCGCCAACAACACGGCATTGCTTTAAACCCTACACTAATTCAATTCCGTCGAACATATAAAAAATTGGTAAGTGTCAAGTTGTTTTATTCTGGCACCGAAAATTGTGAAGGCGATTCTGACGAACTGCTTTTACAAATGTGTCGAACAGATGTAGATCAAAGTGAAGAATGTGACGACGACGTCGATAAAGAAAATGTGTTTGAGGTTATTAAAGTTAACAGAACTATTGAGAATTCTTATCAAAATTCTGATGTGTTACAAGCTAATTTTGATATGTACAGTTCTGGTTATTTAAGCAAGAAGTGTCTAAAAAAACACTCAGGCGAAATATGTGTAGATTATGCACGATCTTTAAAAGAAGTTGACGACAACACAATTTTTTGTCATCTTAAAAGTTACAATCAAAAATCAAATCTGTTTGAAGGATTACTAATGCCCGATTGTAATTTTGTTGGAAGGCTTGAACACTTATTTCAAACTTTTTTTACTGAGTCTGTAACAGAGCCACATTTAGTCGAAACACTAATGACAAAAAGTAGAAACCATAACTTTAGTCATCCTTGCAGTTGTTTTCCAATACAATATCTTTTGCATTTATTTTATAGAATACGTATATATTATACATTGAAATCAATCAACCAAAACTTTAAAAATACAAATAATAAAAACAAATTAATTATCTTGAAAAATGACTAGTTTTGCATTACCAGGAATGTGTCTTATTTATTTTTAATAAAAAAATTAATCAAGTTTGTGGTTTCGGTCCTAATATGTTCAATCAAATTTTTCACTCCGGACCTGATTTTCTAACATTTCAAGATGGCGGCGACCATTTGTCGCTGGCTTCCATAGATCAAAGATGCCGACACCGAGTTGAACTACTGTATAATATTCCTATACTGTGGTACAGACTAGAAAAACAGGTATGCAATCTTGCCAGATGGTGCAATAACGTAGAAAGCACTTTCACATATCAGATGGATTGTGAAAGTGTGCAAAAATTTTGAGAATTTTACTTATTGATATAGGTATAACATTCATATTTGAGATAACTAATGGTAACAATTTTACTATTTTTAAATGCTCGAGATCGCTAACGGCACCGAATTTAGTCATTTTTGTATTGAAATTATAAATAATATAAAAAATTAAAACAAAATTTATGTCAGAAGTTTATTTAAATTTTTTTCTCATCATCGCCCTTGATGATGCTATGTTGAGACCCCATAATTTGCTTTTCAACACAATTGTTTGATTTTTTCAAATTTTTAAATTTTAATAATGAATGGATTAATTATGGAAATAATACTTTCTTTTGATAGAAAAAGCGATTATAATCTTTAGGGTAAAATAGGTTCAAATAAAAACTATCGAAAAATCTTACGAAATTAACTTTTTCTCGTAACACTTTAGACTTTATGTCACACATACACAATGACTTTATTTCATATTTTTTTTTATAGTAATTATTATTAATAACATATTTTATTGCTGGTCTATATTTGTGTTTGGAATTGCAAGTTGTTGCTATTTTTGAAGTGCATAAAGCAACTAAATTCAATCAATTGCACAAGATAGGAGTGTTTATTGTGGACAACGGAAAGTTAGTGATAGTTGTTTTATTAGTTGACAATCAAATTAATCGAGAAGATAGGTTGTTTTTTATTACTGACAAAGAATATAAAGTGAGTTTATTAATAATAATAATAATTTATTAGTGTTAAGAACTGCTTGTTTTACACACGTCAATAATTTACATTTAACAAGGTTACGTACAAAAGTTTTTATGAAATAATTTAATACAAAGTGCAGGCAAAAGATAATAAAAAGAAAAGGAAAAAATAAATATATACAGAACAAAAATATACATAATTAAGCTATGAGTTATAGGTCCCTAAAACTGTTATTTAAATATTCGTCGATGCTGTAAAACGATTTTTGTAGTAGGTATTTTTTAATTCTTTTTAAAAAAGTCGGAAAACAAATATTACGAAAATTGCTGGGAAGAACATTATAAAATTTTATGCAGAAATAATTAACTCCACATCTAGACCTGTCTAATCTGAAGCTGTCTATGCATATTTCATTTCCTCTAGTCATATATGTATAAAACTGCTTTAGACTTTTATAGTTAGCTATGTGTTTCGACATAAACTCTAAACATTTAAAAATAAATAAGCAGAAAAGAGTGAGAATATTTAATGCCCTAAAATGATGTCGACAATCATCCCTATAACCTATATTAACTCTTACAGCTTTGCGTTGTAATGTGAAAATGCGTTGTGCTTGAATTGTGTGTCCCCATAAGATAATACCGTGAGTGGAAGAGTGCGAAATACGCTGTTCTGAGAGTTTTAAGAGATACGTGGTTTGCAAGATTGCGCAGTAGATAGACATTTCTACATAACTTGTCTGCTAGGGCATCAGTATATTTGTGCCAAGTTAGTAAGCCATCAATGAAAACTTCAATGTTCAACTGTATTAGGAGTGGTAAAGTTTTTCATTTCCACAGTTTTGCCTTTATTTAGATGTAGCATGTTCGCACTTAGCCATTTCTCTACCTGTAAATAGTGAGAGTTGGATTTAATTTCGAGTGATATAAAAGAGGAGTCTGCGGAGCCAAGTGTTGTATCATCAGCATAAAGTATTGTATCAGCATGTGGAACAGAGTAGAGTAAATCATTAATATAAATTAAGAAGAGAAGTAGCCCAAGTATGGAACCATGAGGAACTCCATGTGTAATTTTACGTGCTTTGGACATTACACCACGAATGTTCACTTTTTGAGTACGGTTGGTCAAGTCTAAGATTCAACTAATGTTATACTTTCCAAGTTAAAATGATAGTACTGTAACTTATTTAGTAAAATTTTGTGTGAGACAGTATTGAAGGCTTTACTTAAATCGAAAAACATCGCCTTATAATAGGTCTTATTTTTAAAACATTTTATTATGTTGCTAACTAGCTCAATAATAGCAAGAGTTGTAGACGAGTTCTTGCGAAAGCGGTATTGATTATGGGCTAGTAAATTGTTCGTTTCGAAGTATGGGGAAATTTGCATTAATAGTAACTTTTCAAAAATTTTTGAAAAAACAGTTAAGAGAGATATTGGACGATAATTGCTGTTATCATTTGGATCTTTTTTTTTATATATAGGTATGACTAGAGCTTGCTTGAGGTAGTCAGGAAACACATTTGCATTTATGCAATAGTTAAACAGTTTGGTAAGTGGAATAATTAATATATTTTTGACAGGTTTCAAGACCTCAACGGTTAGACCGTAAACATCCTTACTCTTTGAGCTCGATAAACTATTGTAACAGTTTCTAACATCATTGAAAGATACTTCATGAAAAGAAAACACACTTTCTGTTTTTTGCATATTTGAGGACATAAAATCAATGGGATCAGAAAGACTAGGTAATATGGAATTAATTAGATCTTGAGCATTATTAACAAAAAAACTATTTAAAACATCTGGAGTTGATTGAGGAATGTTATAAGAGGCTTTGGAACGATGTTGATTTATTATATTCCACATAGTTCTTGGATTGTTGCTGTTCTCAAGTAATAATGTATCATTTGTTTTAATTTTTGCTTGTTTGATAGCTAGGTTATTTTGATATCTATAATCTTTAAGAAGCTTTTTTAACTCTAAAGTTCGGTTCATATTGTACGAGGCTTTTATGAAATTAAATGTTTCTCTCTTATCTCTAAGATATGGAGTAAACCCGTTGCCTTGGCAGACTGCAGAGTTATTACTGATAATATGCTTTTCAGGAAAAGCCTTGTTAAAGCAATACACTGTATTGTCTAAAAACATTTTAAATTTGTTATTAGGATCTATATCGGACTTAACAAATTCCCACTTAACTTGACTTAAGTATTGATGGAACTTAGATTTTCCATATTCAGTTACGGGTCTTACTAGTTTATAAACTGTAGGTAAATGCTGTAAGTTCTCATCAGAAAATTTGATTTTTAACAAAAGTTTTGTGTGGTCAGATAAGCCTAATTCTAAGAAGTAGACAATAACATCGTTGTGGGTTATATTAGTAAAAATATGGTCAATAGTAGCATTCAGCCTTGTAGCAAAATTAACCAGTAGATACATACCATAGCTCTTGAGAACATCTGTTGTTGCTGTAGCATACTGGTTGGAGGTGTCAAAATGAACATTGTAGTTACCACCGAGCAGTACCTTATATAATTGACATTTCAAACTATTTAATAACTTAACCATTATCTCAACAAATTTGTCAAAATTTCCTGTAGGCGCCCGATAAATTGTAACAATGATCACGTTGTGTTTTGGATTATGTATACTGTATATCTACTAGTTCACAGTTAATTTCAGATGACAAATCACTTATCCAGGATAGACTTTTGTGTTTGATATCTGTTTGTAGGAATTGCATAACACCACCATGGATGTGCGTAGACCGTTTGAAGTACAAAGCCACTTTGTAACCAGTAAGCTGTATATTCTCTGATTCACCAGGTTTTAGCCAATGTTTACTAAAGCACAAACATTTTAAATTTAAACCTTGCAAGAAAGTATCTAATAAATTAGTTTTGTTTCTTAAACATTGTATATTAATAAAAAAATGCTCTAAAGGGGAAGCTGTCTTCTGACTGGGTTGATTGCTATAGTTCATATTGTATCCCTCGCTTATATTTAATTATTTGATTATTAAAAACTTTGCATTGTTTGTTAAAGCACGAATGGTTAGTGTCTATCTGGGTGTTAAAAAGATCGTTAGATCTCGCACAGTTTACACAGCGGGGTGAATTCTGACAAACATCTGAAACATGCGAACAATCACCACATTTTAAACAAGCTTTTTCTTCTTTACAATTAGCTAAGATATGATTGAATCCTCCACACTTAATGCATTGGGAATCATGAGAAAATACACCGCCTTGCGGTCTAAAAACGAATCTCAAAACAAGTTTTTTGTTGACTACCGACAGATTAAGTGGACTACTAAACCGAAGGGAATCATATAATATAAGATCCTCAAAAAGATTGCAGATTTTTTGAAGCCGCCAAATTCAGAAAGGTACACAAAACATTGTTTCCGTCATTTTGAAGTTATCATGTTGGCAAACTCTGGCGCTAATTTGGTAACAGTAAAACGCTTAAGTGAGTGGAAATTGTCGTTTATTACAGAAACGTACATTGAAGAATCGGAAGACACTGAGATTGCTGTATTCGAGCGTATACTTAGTTAAGCAGAAAACCACTTCAGTATCTACCTCTGTACAATTGTCGAACTAAACAATTACAGCTTTGGGTGTTCTAAAAATAGATATTACCAGTAATGTTAAGTTGTTGTTAGCCCTTATTAGTTAGAATTTGTAATTAATTAGAAACATTATAACTGTCTTTGCTGTTAGACAGTTACTTTACCTTGCTGTTAAAGAGTTACTTCACCTACCTCTGTGGTTAAAGTGCTATTTTATCTACTTAAAAGAGATGATAAAAAAATTAGTTAACATCTACTATAGAAAAACAAAGTTGGTATTATTTAGTAATAGGTTTTTTCTGCAAATAACACTTATGTTTAATTCTATAATAAAAACTCATGCTTTGATTGTTTACCCTTAATAAGCGTAATATGATATGCTACTTGCATATTATATTACGCTGTTCAAGTTTTTTTAGATAAGTGAGCTTAAATGCTGCAACATAATCTATATATATAAAATGAAACCCGTTTTCCGTTGTCACGACATAGCATAAAAACGACTTGACCGATTTGGCTGATTTTTTTTTGTAGTTTTTTAATACGCTGTACAAGGTTCTTACAAAAAAAAATTTAAAAAAAATCTTTCAGTCATTCAATTTAAAACAAAAAACTCTGTGGTGATCTATGACACCACAGACATAACCGCGCTAACAAATGTCAACGTCATTCAATTTAACTTCCTTTTCAAACATTTTAAAAGGGAAGTATGAAGGCAAAGATATTTTAATCCCACGCATCCCTATGATACCGAACGATATGCCATTCAGCTTTGAACAGTTTCCAGTGCGGCTTGCATTTGCAATGTCAATAAATAAATCGCAAAGGCAGTCGCTAAGTGTATGTGACATCAACCTAGAAAATTCATGTTTTTCACATGGCCAATTATATGTCGCCTGTTCCCGTGTCGAAAAACCATCAACATTATTTATTCACGCGCCAGAACATGAAATTAAAAATATAGTTTATCAAAAAGCATTAGAATAGAGAGAAGCAGTGAAGGGAATAGAAGATATTAGTTGCTTTCTAGAGCGCGCGTGATATTGAGCTCAGTGTTTACTTCAAAATGTTCAGTTGTTCAATAGCGATTTGTAAAAAAAGTGAAATTATTGAACCCTACGGAATAAACACTATTATGAAAATATATATTTTGTTTTTTATTTAATAAAATTAGTAAAGTAAATGGAGGATATTATAGATTCCAGTTCAAATTGAATAGGTACGCATACATAAAATAGGTCAGCTATACAAAATAAAGAAGTGCATCAAATTTACGCTAAGGCGGTACAAAGTTCGCCGGGTCAGCTAGTTAAATATAAATATTGTACCTCTTCATACGCTCTAATTGTAAAAGTTTACATGTCTGTTTAATACTATAGGATTAGAATAAAGAGACAAAAAAACTTCACTGTATTTTGCTTATAGCTGGATCAATTTTTACTGTCCCAAAAGTTGGTTGTCAACAGTGGGCGTATAGTCTAATTGTTTATAAGACATAAGTATAAGGACAATAATCTTGTATTTGGAATACAAGAGATATGTATTCCAATAACAATAAACACAACTAAGTGTTTATTGAAACGAAAAAAATAAGTGAATTTTGAGAGTATTCGGTTGTATTGACCATCTATTACCATCCATGCAATCAACAAAAAAATAGTGGATATTAGTTGTTTGTCATAAACACTACGAAACAATTAGTCATTTTTGTAACTACTATCTAGGAAGCAAACAATTGTGTGTGTTTATTTTTGTATGCAGTTTTACGCATTTTTTAAGCTTAAAGACGTTTAGTTTGTAAACAGCTTGTAAATTACTATTGTTTTAAATCTCACATTTAACCTTAAATATGTATATAAAATAAATTTTTTTTAGGTCGGGGCATTTAAAATTCATCCTAAAAATGTCAAACCGAAGGTCTTTAAAGCTAAATTTTATAAATAATAGACGAACAAAAAATAGGCTTAACAGTGAATTACTCACTCCATCAGCCATTAAAAGTTGAAATTATCAGTTTCAATTTCAAGCAATAAATACCAAATATGAACTTTTAAACAAATAACAACTATGCTCGCACGCAAAATTCAAAGTTGCTTGTAGCAGCGCCGGCATTATATCCCAAAATAATTTTTGTAAATTAAATTCAAATGGTTAACTTTTTTGCCTTCTCTTGATTGCTTCTTAGAATGATTACTCTCAAACCAATTTGTTCAAACTGGAATTAACTCTTTGATTGAAAATTAACTCTTATATCAAGTAAAATGTGTTGTACGAAGTTGACACATCTGTGGTACAGCTGACTTACAATTTACAAATGTTGCAAACACGAAATTCCCTAAAAGTTAAAATTAATTTTTTTAAATGTTACTATTAACTGTCAATTGACAACGTCAGACGCTATGTGACAATAATTATTATTTATGAATATTAATAAAAGTAGCTGTAGACGATCATGCTTTATAAAAAAATCAGCAACGAGCTTTCAATTTTCTATGTGAAGAGAATTTTTTAATAAATATATTTTACAGTGTAAGATGTCTGATATAAATATAAACAATTTAATCAAAAAAAAATGAGTTGTTGAAAAACAATTTCTAAGTGGATGTACAGTTTTAACTAAACTCTCTTCTTTGAAAAATGGCTTAAACAGATTCCAATATTCTTACCACAGGATTTTTGTTCTCGGTAACAACTCACTGTTTAGAGTTCCTACCAAGGGTACCTAAACAAAAATGATAATCGTGCTTTTAAACACTGTTTCCAAGTCAACAAAACAATTTGAATATATATTTTTTAGATTTATCAAACAGTTTAACACAAAACATAAATTCAAAAATATATTTAAGTAATTATATTGTAAACGCATACATGATATTATTCACATTTAGAAAAAAGAAAGCCCTCTCAAAAAAAGAGCACTTAATATCACAGTTTATTTTTATAGAACATCATAAGCATAAATTTCTAACCTATAAAAAAATACATATTGTCGTTTTTACTTTTTACTAAAACATATTTAAAGTTAATTAAAAACTTAAATTGATATAATGTGGTTTTCAATTGTTTACAAATATATATATTGTTTGTACGTATCGGTCATTGTCAGGTAAAAATTGCACTTTGAGTTCTATCTTAAATAAATCACAATGCTTTTACTTTTGATACAAGGGGGCTGCCGCAACAGAAGGCAGTTGATGTGGATGTATCCAATGTTGTGGTGGCAGCGGTATGGTCGATGGCGGTGGCGGCTCAAGTCCTTTGCAATTTGCAAAATGGCTAACGCACTCCGTCTTGTGCTTTGGATCTTGAAACGGTGAAGTCTTGAATTTTTGATAAACCATTGCACAAATTATTATAGTTTTTATGTAGAGACAATATATTATATTATTATCACAGCCAAGACAGGAAATAACGTTGATTGGTAATTTGAGTTGCAATTGTCTGGCTTTCACAAAATGGACATCTGGCTAGATTTTACAACATGGACGCTAATATTGTCTAGCAGACGTTTATTAAAATAAGATTTGCTTTTCAATAAACAAACTTTACTGGAACATTTAAAAAATATCACAGTATCTCAAAAACTTAACAACTGAATTTCGATGCCAGACGTATTTTGTAACAAATAACACGCACCTTGGAACAAATGCTTCTGTTCTATTATAGATCTTGATTGAAACTGAGCACTTTTCACAAATTACTTAGAGTAGGCAACCACACAATGCATAATGGACGGTGTGATCATTAACGCCATTGGTTGGTGCTTCTGCGCACTAGGTTTTTTTTTAGAGTTCGCATGTAACGACTGTATGTATTAAGGCAAAGACAAATGTTAATTAGATAGAAAGACCGATAGAGTAGCGACTACAATAATATATTGTTTTATTAAAATAAAAAAAAATAGATTTTTTTTTTATTTTGTTTTTAATAATAAGCCTAATTCTATATTAAGATTATAAAAATATAAAGAATCTACCTAATGAGTTTTTTTCTCAGGTTGGTATAACATAAGTCAATGTTGTTGGCGTTACAACTAGTAACCACACCAATCAACGGCAAAAGTCACTAAAAACGTTTATTAGGCATTCCCAATCTGTTGGCTGGTTTTTTGTTTTTCTAAAATATTTTAAAAAACATTTTAGATTAAATACAAGAACTGAGTATTTACAAGTAGCAATTTTCTGGCAAACGCTACACAACCAAAGATTCCACAAATCTTATAATTTCTAAAGATCTGAAAATTGGAATTTAAAGGGAGGCGTGCAACAATAATCAAAATTATTGAAGCAATGGGTTACAAATGGTTGCAAAATTTTATGTGAACAAAAACATTTTGTTGAAGCTTAAATTACTTTTGAAAACAGCAAAATTGCTGTTACTTCGGGACAGGTGCGGTTGAACATAATAATACATTTATTACCCAACAATTTGTAGAAACCAATTACAAAGTAAAAAAAAAGATTAATGTAGAGTTCATTATTTTATAAATACCATCTTAAACATGCAAATATTTGTACCAATCGGTAAACAAGAAACAAAATAATTATGTAATAATTACGCCACTACCGTGCGCTGAACAAGTTTGGCTCTATAATGTTGCAAAACCTTTTTTTATAGTTGAGACAGTTGTAATTGAAATACATCACATCTATCTCTGATTTTATTATAGTACACAGCCATTATTCAAACCGGAAAATAGAGTAGTGTGTTTGTACGAGAAGAATTTATGCAGCATTAGCGTATGCACCTTAAGTTGAGTCTGTTTTGTAAATTATATCTGAGAAGATATACCTTTTTTTTATCAAGCAGAGGTAGCATATTGTGGAATGCACAAACAGACCGGTTTTAATAAAAATATATATTTATTTTAACAATTTAACAAAAAAGTTTTTGCTAATTCTAGAAAGCATTGAACAAAAATAAATACAGAAAAAGTGCCGTGCGTTTATAAAAAATTTAAAAAAAAATCTTTTAATGTTAATATTGTTTTTCTATGTTAAACTGTTTTTGGTTTTTGGTGAGATTTTTAGCTGATACATTTAAAATTTCTACAATATATGTTGTTACGTAATGTTAAAAGCAAAACATAAATAAATAAAATCATTCGTTAAATCATAAAAAATATAAAATAATTGGAGAGTAATTTGGGTTTGGCATTTTTGACTTTTTTTTGTTAAATTTTTTTTGATTTTTTTTTCTGTGATTTTTATTGTAGTTTCGATTGATACTTAATAAATTACTAGAATATAAATTGCTACGTTCAGGTGAAAACGAAACATAAAAACATTAAAATAATTCGGGAAAACCTCGGCTAAGCACGGTTATTGAAAAAACCTGTAACAAAAAGCGCAGACAAAAAATGCTCTGTGAGAATATTATGCGTTTCAATTTTATTTTATTTAATGTTTTTTATTTATATCTTTTTTTTATTAAATAAGCTATTTATAATTTATTAAGTTTCTTATTTCTTTGTTAGTTTTTTAAATGTAAAATTTTTTATAATTTTTTTTCCTATTTGAATAACCTAGCTATTTGCGTTGCGATTTTGTTTTATTTGAATTTTCTTATTTATTTTGTTTCTTATCAATTTAATTATTTATAGTTTAATTTTAGTTTTTTTTTCAATTTCTTAAATATATATGTTTATAATATCTTTTCCTATCTGGATAAGATAGCTTGTTTCAAAGTTTTTTGTGAAATTGCGTGAAATATTCAAGGTAATGTACCTAATGTACCTGTAAAACCCCTTATGGTCATTCTTTCTCATTCAAAAAACAAAAGTGAAAGCATCGCAGGTAATAAATCCTTTGCTTTGGGTATTACTGCAAAATAAGTTTTTAAGTAGATTTCTTTGTAATGTTAGAATTTTAGTGTTATGATTGACAGTTGAATCGTTATTTTGACAAAATAACTCAATTTTGTATAACACATTTGTAATCCCTTTGTTATTCAGACAAATAGTTAATTTTCCAAACGAGTTGGAAAAATGGAGTTTTTCACTTTGTTCGTAGGAATGGAAGAAATTCATTTCCGAAAAAGTTTAGAACATCATTTTTTGCAACAAATAACTAGTGATTTTTTAAAAATAAACAATTTAGATTTTTATATTTTGGTTGATAGCATTGCTCTTGCCGATTACCTAATTTTTCAACTTTAAATTAGTTTTAATGTTTGGTTTCTATGGTTTCAATTAAATAAAATTACATTGTATTCAAAATTTTTACCGCCATTTCCCCTAGTTTCGACTGCAATGGAATATTCTCTAATTTTGCTTTAAATAATATAAGATCAATTCAAATTCTCTCAAACTGTATCTGTAAACCTAGACATGTTTTGTTCATATTGGAAGTTTTCAGCACGATGAAATAGATACAGATTTGTAAAAATTTGCAGTAACAATATTTGGCTTATATAAACCATGAATATAATATACCAAACATGATATAATTAAATATTGTATAAGAATTTACACATTTTGTTGAATAAATATATCAAAGTGTGGAAAATTTACCTTTTAGTTATAACTGACGATTATTGTTTAAATTTTAAAATATAATTTTTATATAATGTGTCAGAGATTGTTAAATTATGGATTATTAAATTTCACAACTTTTTATTGAAATTTTATTTACAGTTATTGTTGCGTAAAGCGCTATTTACATTATTAAACGGATATTACATTTTGAAGACGTCTACAAACCTATAATAATTAAAAACTATTTAGTGTCACTATCTTGCAAGTCTTCTCTTAAATCAACTATGATTTGAAAGTGTTTCTAAGATTCTTACATTTCGTACATTTCTATGTTAAAAACATCATTATCATACCACTAATCTTCTTCATCCATGTAATTAGCATAAAAAGACGTTTTCAAGTTTTCAGCAAACTTTGAGGTTACAGGTTGAAGCGTAATTGTTTCATTTTCTTCTAAATTTTCTATACACTTTATTTGTTCTTCTATCATGTTTTGATCAGATGATGAAAAACAAACTGAGTCTTCGGTTTGCTCAGAAGAAAATTAATTTTGATCTTCCGCCTCGTCTTGAGCAGGAAATACAAAGCCGACTAGATGTTCGGCATGCTCAGATAGAAGTGGGTCTAAATGTTGTATGTCAGGAAGAGAATATTGAATTTCCAATAGAATGCCTAAAATACAAAACTAGTTAGTCACCAATATTAATATAAAAGATAAATTTTTTGTAAAAATTAGAGTTAGTAAAAACTTACAGCATTCGTTATAACTATTTTCCGTAACGGCAAATTCATCTGCGGTCATTCCATCAAAGGTACAATTTAAAGATTCTATTTTAAAGCTTTAGAGTATTGCAATTTTTTTGACTTTTTCACTCCACGTGTTGTCTTTTCAAAAACTGAGATTTAATAAACTGTTTCAAATAAAATATTTTTCTCATATATTATTATCAAAAATTATTTTTTTTATTTAAATTATTTATTTTTATAAAAGAAGAATTTAAGTTGAATAATCAGTATTTACAAGCAACACAAAATATATTGTAATTCAAATTTAAGTGATTACTTATAATATAAAAGGTAAGAAACCAATACACTTATTTATAGTGTACCTTTATAATAGTTTGAAACACAAAGTAGAACAGAAGGCTCCATGCAAGCTGGTTATTTTATTTATCATTTTATAGAAATAAATATTATTGTGACATTTATTCTTGTCTGTCAAATAACAATGACAGACTGTAGTGCAAAAGGGTGTAATAAGAAGAAACAAAAATAGTGTAATTTTAAAATCCATCTTAAAAACTGCATAGAGATAATTTGTTAGCAAATTAATTTTGATAGAAAAACAATTTTTAGAATTTTTTGTTTACTTAAAAAAATGTTTGAAGAAAGGGTAATTATGATAGAATAATTGCAGTAAGTAATTTTATGTGATTTCACTCGTATTGCATTTAATAGAATTAAACTATTTCTTAAAATATCAAAAATTTGTATACATCATAATAAATATATTAAAATGTAAAAGATAATCTGAATAAAGCTATAAGGTTCATACCCTTAGAATTAGAAATTCTTCTTGTAAATATATCATTTATTGGTTTAATTTCTAAAAAAAAAAATTTAAGTCATCGGAATCTACAATACAATTTTTTTCACAAACTATTTCTTCTATATTAATCTTAATTTCGGATATAAAAGTGTTTTCCAGAAATCGTCTTGGAAACAACATTTTACTGCTTATTTACGCGCAGGAAAATTGAGTTTTCTGGACTAGTACTGTAAAAACTTTACAAGACGCAAAATAAAAAAGATACCCTAGTAACTATAGTTGCCAACAAAATTGAAAAGCTTGACTTTTGTGGAATTAGGCAAAAAAAATTCTAAAATTTGTAAATTTTGTCTTTTTTACTTTTTCCGGAAAAATTTAATACAAAGCACGTCAGTAAAATCTCATACTTGACTCGGAGCTTTAAAATACTCGGCACAAAGTGCCTCGTATTTTAATTTAGCTCCTCTTCAGTAATGTGACATTTTTCTGCCTTTTATGTAAATAACTATTTTCTATAATAAATTCATAGTTTTCATATAGATATTTAGTCTTTTTAATTATAAATTGGGTTTTTTTTAATAAAATTAGAAGTTGCTCTGTTTTATTTTTCATTTGTTTATGTTATAGAAGGTTTGAGTTGAATAAACTGTTTAATTTTATCAGCCTGACAAAATTTTAATTATCATTAATATTTTTTTTATTTATTAATTAGATTAATTATATCATTTAATCAAACTAGTTTACGTAAGATTTTAACATTTTCTTCAATTAATAATATTGCTTGAATACTTGCAGCTCTTGAATGTTCGTATTCAATATAAAAACATTATTTTAATTTTCAAGCACTAATAAATATCTCTTTTATTATCTTATTTAATTTTATGTGGATAAATTATTTTAATTAAATGCTTAATTTAACACAAAAAACTATTTCAATTAAGCTGTTTGTAATTTTAATTTTTTTTGTTTAGGGATAAGCTAAAATTTGAAACTAATCACTTTCAAAATTGTAAATGAAATAAATTGAGGTCTTAAGACT
This sequence comes from Lagria hirta, assembly GCA_947359425.1. Lineage (NCBI taxonomy): Eukaryota > Metazoa > Arthropoda > Insecta > Coleoptera > Tenebrionidae > Lagria > Lagria hirta. Next base: position 5,865,253 of record OX375801.1, on the reverse strand, counting down.
TTAGAAATGTTACCTTTAAATTTGAAATCTAGAATCATCATTGACTACAAAACCTGATAGAAAGTTTCTTATAAATAAATTTACAATTTTTTGCTTAATTTCAGCCATTCTATCAAACAAATGATTATTTTCAACTAATCATAAAGACATATTGGAACTTTATGTTTTATTTTTGAGTTTTGAGCAGGAATAGAAGGAACTTCTTTGAGTTTAAAAATTTGAGTAGAATTAAGAAATCCTGAAGAAATCTTTTGTCGGTGATGATTAAATTTATAACGTTGTATATACTACTCATGCTTTTATTAGAATTTTTTTATGGATATACATATTATAATTGGAGCATTTGGAAATGGGCTAGTGCTATTAATATTAGGTGCTGCTGATATAGTATTTCCTCGTATGAATAATATAAGATGTAACACTTGTATAATTAAATCATTAATTTGAAATATTTAATTTAGAAATAAATATTATAATTGCTGATATAAAATTATAAAAAAAAAAAAGTTCAAGTCATGTTATAACTTTAGAAGTGGAATCAGAATTCTTGTGCTGTAAATTAGTTGAAGTACATTAGCAATTAAAAATAAAAACATTTTTTATTTGAATCTTTATTTTTATATTAGTACACTTAATTCTGTTGATTAAAAAGAATAGATAATTTAATCAAAAATTAAGAAATTATTTATTCTAATTATTTGAATAGTATTATGGAGTTTGTCAACAATCTGTTTACTGTGCTTAAATTAAATCAAATGATTCAATATTAATTACTGTTTGGCTCAATTGCAATTAGCTGTTAATTTTTGTAATTTTTTTCTCTCAATGCTTTAAAGCTAAAGATGGCTAATTGTACGCAAAAACAAATTTTATATAATACCTAAAACGGAGTAGGACACCGTGAGAGAAATTGTCGACGACTTATTAATTAATGGAATAATTCGAGCTCCATGTTCTAATTACTGTCCTGTATTATTAGTCATAAAAATAAATGGTAAACCTCGGATGTGTATAGACTTCAAAACAGTAAACTCAATGATTATAAAAGATTACCACCCATTACCTCGAATTGACGACCAAATTGACAGACTCTACAAGGGAGCTTATTTTACCAGTCTGGATTTAAAATCGGAGTATCATCAAATTAAAATCCACAAAAATTTTAAAAAAATACACAACATTCATAACCCCACATAGCCAGTATGAATACAATAAAGTACTTTATGGACTTCAGACGCGCCTCAAACCTTTCAGCGATTAACGAGTAAGTTATTAAAATCTGCTTCAGAGTACGCTGTAGTCTACCTTGACGATGTGGTATTTCATGCAACATCAATTGAAAATAAAAAGCTTGAAACAAGTGCAAAATGTTTCAACTATTTTTAAAGAAGAAGGGTTAGCTCATTAACTTAGCAAAATGTTCTTTTCTGATATCAACAATAAGTTTCCTAGGTATTCAAATTAGTCAACACCAAGTTCAACCTAGGTTGAAAAAAAAAACTTTAGCAATTGCTAGTTATCAAACCATATTAAGTCAGCTCATCAAATTCGACAATTCTTAGGGCTAACAGGATACTTTCGACACTTTATCAGAAATTACGCGCTTATTGCACAGCCGCTGACACAGCTGACACGTAAAAATGAAGTTTTTAAATGGTATAGTCTTCAAGAAAAAGCTTTCTAAGAGCTGAAAACGGCTTTGACAAAACGACCGATCCTGGCTTTGTACAATCCCGATGCTGTAACAGAAATGCATACCGATGCTAGTGCAATAGGACTTGGAGGAATGCTACTTAGGAAACAACATGACAATAAACTGCATCCAGCTGCGTACTATAGTCGACAAACTAATTCCGCTGAATCGAAATACCATTCCTATGAATTAGAAACTTTAGCAGTTGTAGAATCTTTGAAGAAATTTAGGTCATACTTACTGGGAATTTAATTTACCGTTACAACTTATTGTAACGCATTGGAAGCGACAAGAGAAATAATTCCCCGCGTCGCTAAATAGTGGTTACAATTGTTGAAATTTACATTTGATGTAAATTATCGGCCCGGGACTCAAATGCGACACGTTGATGATTTTAACAAAAATCCAGCGTTAAAGTTTTCAGATATTACACATACAAGAAGCTGACTGGATACTTTCAGCTCAGTTGACTGACAAAACTATCCAGCAAATAAGAGAAACATTGCAGCGCAACCCCGTAACAGAAGATGAGAAGAAAATTCATAAAGAATACAAGATAAAAGATTATAGGTTATACCGCGTGAGCACCAAAGGTAATCAATGGGTTGTTTCAAAAAAGTTACGTCATCAAATACTACTGGTAGCACATGATCAAAATGGCTATTTTGCTATATATAAAACACTGTCGCGGTTAACAGCGCATTACTGGTTTCACAAGATGCGTAACTATGTAGTGAAGTACTAGCCTGTTGCATTCCCTGCTTGTACAACAAACGTAAATCTGGGCGCAAAGAAGGTTTTCTGAACTCTATTCCAAAGACAAGTGAGCCGTTATCAATGGTTTACGTAGACCATCTAGGCCCATTTCCAAGAAGTCAAAAAAGCCACGCATTTTTAATCGCTGGCGTATATGCTTTTACAAAGTTTACATTTCTCCGTGCGACCAAGACAACAAGTTCCAAACACGTGTTTGAGAGTATTTTAGAAATATTTTTTGCTACTTACGGTACTCTAAAAGTAATAATTTCTGATCAAAAATCTGTTTTCACATCTAAGAATTTCAAATATTTTTGTAAACAAAATTTTATTTAGCATGTTCTAAATGCAGTTGCAACTCCTCGAGCTAATGGTCAAGTTGAACGTCTGAATCGGTCTGTACTGTCTGCGCTAATAGCTACATCAACCAACGAAAAAAACTTGGGATGAACACATCTGGTCTGTTCAGTTTGCTTTGAACAATACATTGACTTCAACAACAAAAGAAACACCTAGTCAACTTTTATTTGGGTACCAACCTCAACAGGGTAAAATAATGTACTTGGTTCTTGAAGAAGTATCTAATGTACCTATACTGATTGAAGACGTAGTAACATTTAGAGAAACCGCCAGTTCCAGCACAAAATTAGTCCACGAAAAGCAGAAACACCATTATGACCTCAGTAGAAATGCGCCAGCAAGCTATCAGGTGGGAAACCTGGTACTAGTAGGAAAAACATCCTGTAGCTACAGGAACAAGCAAAAAGCTTCAACCACATTTTTCCGGTTCTGAGAATAAGATCGATTGATAATTGTTTTTTTTGAGCAAGTTGTTTTTTATATTTTGTATTTCTATTTATATTTTTTTTTTGTTGTTTGTTTTTTTTTATTTTTGAAAACTATATCACCTCGAGGTGAGGCGACAGTCAGGATGAACGAGTTGTAACACTTGTATAATTAAATCATTATTTTAAAATATTTAGTTTAAAAATAAATATTATAATTGTTATTAAGATCAAATAAAATTTAACAAAAAGAAAAAAAATTAAGTCATGTTATAAAGGTTTAGGTTACTTCCTCCTTCTTTATCTCTATTAAACAAAAAATTTAGTAAAAAAATGTGCAGAAACAGGATAAACAGTTATTCTTCTTTATCATCAAATTTAGCTCATAGACGATCTTTAGTAGATTTAGCTATTCTTAGACTTGATTTAGCGATTATTCCTTCAAGTCTTGGATCAGTAATAATGCATTACATACCGTGACGGAAAAAGATTGTATTTCTGTCGAGAAATTAAGAAGTAGACCAATACGCAAAGCGTCGAGGTAATCTTGATTTTGAGTACATTTGATATTGATTAATTTCGATAAATATTTTGACATTTGACATTTTAAAATATTAAAACAATTGAAGGTTTTTCTACAACCATAGATCGTTGTTTGCGATAATATGGGTTGCGCTTCATAACGACACAGTGTATTCAAGTAGGCTTGGTTTTTCCTAAGAGAAGGAAGATGTACAGTGGCCAACAAATTATAATTTACTAGGGCATATTATAAGCAACTGTTTTTACAAAAAATACCACTTGCATTTCACAACTGTGTTTGGCTGGTTGCAAATTTAAATTTTTCTTAGCTTTTGACAGCTGTCAATCATCGGATTAAGCAATAAAATCTTCATCCTACCCTGCTCTCATTATCATAAAGATTTCGTCATTTTACCGTCTTCTACGAGAAGTAGCTAAAGATTCAAAAATACATTTCTACATTTTCAAACTGCACTTTATAAATGTTCGTCCAATTTAGGTATAATAAACTGTATTATACAAACACCACAATTATAGTAGAAAGCATCCGTAACGAGCCCAATCACCGACGCCAGACCGTACTGTATCAAAATGTTAGAGGTTTGCGTTCAACAAGTGAAATAAAGCTCAAAAGTAAAATAATTTGCTTAAATGCGCAGGAATTTTTCGGCCATAAAGATCAATTAGAAAACGAATTTATAAGAACATATAGACCAAGTGTGATAGGTTTTACAGATACACATGTAACGGAAAACATAGAAGATCATGAACTTCATATAAACGGTTATATATGTGTGCGAGGGGATTCCGAGTCGACCAGAACAGGTGGAGTATTGTTATACATCAAGAAAGAAATTAAATTTAAACTAATAGCAATTGAAAAACGAGACAGAAATTGGTGGACAATAATTGTAGAAATAAAAGAGAAAGAATATAGAAGAATATTGATGATACTGTACCATTCACCAAATAGTAAAGATGGAGAATTTATAAACTTTTTACAGGAAATATGTGATAGTGTAATGCGGAATGATAACGTTATAATGCTGGACGATTTTAATATAGATATGAGTAGAAATAATTATATTAGAAATAGATTAGTAAGAGTAACGAATTCTATAGGTTTAAAACAATTGGTTAAAGAAGCAACAAGAGTTGTTCAAAACTCAGAAACATTAATTGATTTGGTTTTTGCCAATGTAGAAATGAAGGTTGAAGTATGGCATGAGCCAAAGATAACTGACCATTCTGCAATTGTAGTATATTGGAACTTTGAACAACAAATAGAAAATAATAAAGTAATTAAATATAGAGACTATAAGCGAATGGACAAAACAAAATTCAAACAGATGGTAAAGATTGGTTTGGAACATATTCAAAGCGACAATGTTGATTACTTGACAAGCTCCATGATTAAAGAGATTGTTAGGTGTTTGGATCACACAGCGCCAGTGAAGACACTTGTATTGAATAAAAATCAACAAGGAAAAATTTGGTTTAAAGAAGATTTACAAACATTACAAAAGCAAAAAGATAAAGCATATAGAGTGGCACGTTTAAGTAAAGGTGGAGAAGACAGGGAGGTTTTTAGACAATTAAGAAATAGAATGGTAGATATGTGTAGAAAAGCAAAAAGAAACCACTTGGAAGAAAAACTTGACAAAAATAAACAAGACCCAAAAGGAATGTGGAGTGTACTGAAAGAATTGATAAGAGGTAAAAGACAAGATAAAGTATATACAGAAGTGCAAATTGAAAACCGTATAATATACAAAATTAAAGAAATGCCTGATATAATTAATAATTATTTTGTGAATAGTGTTGAAACATTAATAAGTAGTAACAGTCATGACACAATTAAGAAAGAAAATAAAAAATGTTGTACTAGCAACTGGAAAGATTTTAGAAAAATTGAAGTAGAGCAACTGAAAGAAATAGTAAGAAATTTGAAGCCGAAGGCCGGTACAGAAGACGGAATCAATGTAGATGTAATGAAATATATAGTTGAAGCAGCAGCGGATAAAATTTGCTACATATTTAACAAAATATTAGAAGTAGGAAAGTTTCCAGATACATGGAAAGAAGCTACAGTAGTTCCAATACCAAAGGTACGAAGATCAAAGAAAGTTGAAGAATTTCGACCAATAAATAAATTACCGGTATATGAAAAAGTGTTGGAGATGCTGGTGCAGAGACAATTATTAGAATACTTGGAAGATAATCACTTGTTTGCAAATTGTCAATCAGGTTTTAGAAAAAAACATTTGTGTGAGAGTGCGTTACAATGGGTATTATCGGATTGGAAAAGATATATAGGAGAAGGAAAAGTGATATTAGTGGTGTTCTTGGACTTGAAAAAAGCTTTTGAAGTGGTTGATAGAACAATTATGATTGAGAAGTTACAGTCTTTTGGTATAAAAGGCATAGTGCTAAAGTGGTTTCAAAGTTATTCGGAAGATCGGAGCCAAAGAGTAAAGTTTAATGGACTGTTGTCAGCTCCTGTTGATGTTGGACTAGGGGTTCCGCAGGGATCAGTACTAGGACCAATATTATTTTTACTCTATATCAATGATATAGTAGTGTCAGTTAGTGAAAAGTGTGTAATCAGACTGTTTGCAGACGATGCATTGATTTATGCAACCGGAAATTCAAGCAGTGAGTGTTGTGACAAAGTGAACGAACAAATGGAGAGAGTTGATAAATGGATTAGGATAAATAAGCTTTGTGTTAACGTGGAAGAAACAAAAGTTATGGTAGTGAGAGGAGTAAGGAAAAGTGTAAATGAAGAAAATATAAAAGTCAAGTTAAGGTCAAAAGAATTAGAAGTAGTGTCGGAAATTAAGTACTTAAGAATAGTTATTGATAAAAACTTAAATTTTTCTAAGCATGTTGATTATGTAAGTAAAAAAGTAGGTGCGAAGCTAGGTGTTATGCGTAGAATTGGTGTAGACATGACGGCGTATATGAGATGTGTTGTGTATAAAACTATCATTGCGCCGTTATTTGACTACTGTGGGTCTGTTTTGATAGGTTTAAATAAAACCAATGTGGAGCACTTGCAAAAACTTTAAAATCAAGGAATGAGAATAATTCTTAGGTGCAGCAGAAGAGAGAGAATTATAGATATGCTAGAAGCTTTACACTTCATGTCAATTAAAGAAAGAATAGAATTTAATGTTTGTGTAATAATTTATAAGATTATGCAGTGGATGTGTCCTCCATATTTAGAAAATAAAATAAAATTAGTACGGCATGAAGGGGTAGGCACTAGACAAATACGGGATATACATTTAGAAAGATGTAGGACAAGGGAAGAACAAAAAATGTTACTGTACGATGGTCTCAAAATGTTTAATGAATTACCATCGGCAGTAAAGAGTGAGAGTAGAATTCAAGGGTTTAAAAGAGCAAGATATATAGTAACGAAGGAAAGAAGAACAGCAGAGTAGAGTAAATTTAAATTAGTGTTAAAGAGCTGTGTTAGGATTAAGTTATATAATGTAGCTACTGAAGCTAATAAACGGTATTATTATTATTATTATTCATTTTTCTGAAAAATTTTCTCAGATCGTATCTGGACAACGGTTTTAATTAGTATAGAGAAGAATTTCATCTTGGTCTATGCTAATTACAAGAAAAACTTTCGCACGATGTGGCACGTTTGCAGGATTGTGGTTCGTTGAATCTGCTTGAGAAGATTGTTTGGTAGATCCAGTTCCTGCAGTGATTTGGCAAAATTTTTGGTGACCACGCCCGTGGCTGAAATTATTATTGGCACAGTCTTGATGTTCATAAGCTGCCAGGTATGTTGCATGTCGATTTGTAGGTTCTGATATTTAGTGATCTTTTCCTGTTCTGTTTTTTGAAGGTTGTGGCTCAGAGGGCATCCAATGTCGATTATCCAAGCAGTTTGATTTAACTTGTCGATGACAACTATGTCAGGTCTGTTGTAGTCAACTGTCCTGTCAGTGAGTATAGGTCTGTCCCAGTAGATGATGACGTTTGGTGATTCAGTGATTGGCAATGGAGAATATTTGTAAAAAGGTGGCGGATTTTCTATAACTCCATATTTTAGAGATAACTGTCTATGTATAATTTTTGCTACTTCGTTATGTCTGGCTAAATATACAGAATTTGAAAGCATTGGGCACCCAGCTATTATATGCTCTATCGTCTCTCCAGGGGAGTTGCATTTTCGACAGACATCTATTGTGTCTCGATTTTTGATAATATATTTGCTATAGTTTCTGGTGTTTATTACTCTATCCTGGATAGCAATTATGAATCCCTCTGTTTCAGGGTACAGGAGTCCGTCCCTCAGCCATAATAAAGACGCAGGCTTATCGACAAAAGGGCTATTTAAGATGGTTGGATATTTTCCATGTAGAGCTTTAGATTGCCAAGTAACCTGGGTTTCTACGGTGTCATAAAGAATTTTAGGTGAACCGCCAGACAAATTGAGCGGAGTATAGTTGATGTCGGCTGCACTGATGCATTTTAGAAACTTTCTGCTCGAGCTGTGAAAATATTCTCGCATGTTCTGTTCGACGGATCGACACATTTTAGAGATGTTGATAAAACCTCTGCCTCCTTCATTTCGTGATAAATATATCCTTTCAAGTGAGCTTTTGGGATGATGGACTCTAAATTTAGTGAGTGTTGTACGAGTTAAAGTATCTAAAGAATTTAAATCGGTGTCAGAGTACTTTAAAATGCCAAAAGAGTAAGTCAGCATTGGAATAGCGTATGTATTAATTGCTGTCACTAAATGTCTAGAATTAAGTTTGGTGTTTAACAGTTTGATAAGTCGAGTTTTGTATTTTTTTCTAAACTCGTTTTTCAATTCTGTGTTGTTAAGAGACTGACATTGCTTGATTCCTAAGTACTTATAGGTCTCATCTCTCGCAAGCTGATAAAACTCGCAGTCTTCTTTTGGCTTTTCAACAATTTTGCCTTTACTGATATGGATCTCTGCGCATTTTTCAATTCCAAATTCCATTCTAAGATCAGTGCTGCAAATTCTGACAGTTTTTTGAAGCGATCGCAGCTGGTTAGAGTTTTCTGCATATAACTTTATGTCGTCCATGAAGAGCAGATGATTTATTAAAGATGTTTTATCTTTCAGGTCAAGTCTGTAGCCCACTGGGTGCTGGTTTAAAACGGTTGACAGAGGGTTAAGAGCTAAACAAAACAGCAGAGGGCTCAGAGTGTCCCCTTGGTAAATTCCCCTGCGGATATTGACCAAAAAGGGTTCGCAGCCGTCTAACAACTGGATTTGGGTTTTCCACTTTCTCATAACATAAGCTAGTAAATTTACAATATTTGTATCTATTTTGTACACTTTTAAAGTTTTTAGAATCCAGGTATGGGGAACCGAATCGAAGGCTTTCTTATAATCTATGTAGGCCATACTCAAGTTACGACGTTTTGTTTGAGCTTGCTTCGTGATGATAGTGTCTATGGTAAGTTGCTCTTTACAGCCAAGTGATAATTTTATGCATCCTTTCTGTGCCTCGTTAATGATGTTATGTCTATCACAATGATCATATATTTGGGAATGTAAAACAGATGTGAGCAGCTTATACAAGCTTGATAAGCAAGTTATTGGTCTATAGTTCTTAGGATCCTTTAGGTCCCCTTTTTTTGGTAGTAAATAGGTACAACCTTGCGCGAGAAATTCTGGAAAGGTTTCAGGCCGTTTAATTATCTCAGAGAATTGCAGAGCTAGTATTGGATGCAAAGTTTTGAATTTCTTCAGCCAGAAGTTATGGAGCCTGTCAGGCCCTGGGGCTTTCCAGTTCTTAAAATTTTTTAAACATTCTCTAAGTTGTTCTGTTGTGCATTCTGTTGTACTCATTGTTGGTATTTTATTAGTCATGCGCTCGATATCCGTAATCCATGCTGCTTGGGTGTTAAAGTCAGCTGGATTAGACCATATTGACTCCCAGTAATTTACAAAAGCTTGATTATCTATTGAATGAGTGCTTTCATATTCTGTTTTCTCTAAATTGCGATAAAATTCTTTTTGATTACTTGCAAAATGCTTATTTTGCTCTTTTCGCTTTGAAATTTCGTTGTATCGTCTTAACCTTGCACCACTAACCTTAAGTTTTTGACGAAGTTCATCTCTGTAGGTAGTAAGAGCTTGTTCTACATTTGTTCCCGGCCACGCCATTCTTACTTTATGTACAATATGGTTTAACTTGCTTCTGACTTTCCTACTGTTGTTATTATTCAGATGCTCCTGGATTATGTTTATTTCAGTTCGAAATTTTATTATTTTTTCTTGTAGACGCTTTCTCCATGCTGGCTCAGGTTTTTTTGTGATCTTATTTTTCCTTTCGTAGATTTTCTGACCATTGTATTCTACTACCGTAGCGGCAGCAGCATACAATGCTGTCTGGGTTTGGCCGATGTTATAAAGTTCTCCTTCAAGTTGCGATAGAGCTGCGTTTACTTTTTCAACGTGAGCATTAGTGGATGTTTTATAGATAAGTTTTGGGATTGTTGGTCTTGTCAGAAGATTTGACTCTTTAAACAAGTTAAAGTAATGATTGAGTTTATTGGTGTACTCGTCATCTGCTATAGTGTCTCCCTCTACGTTTACTACTAAGTCTGTCGGTGGACTTGTGACTTCATGTAGTTCATTGGTTAGTTGGGCATTATTTAGTTCATGTCCCACTCTGCGTCGTATATCGTCGATTTCAGCTTTGGTAAGATAATTTTTCTTTATGATGATATTTTTTCTATCAACCAGATTTTGTTCGGTGATCTTCAAGTCAGGAAATTGTTTGCAAAACTCCGTAAACATCTTATGTCGCCAACCAGGTAGAGGATCGTCTCGACATTCGTTGGTTAGCAGGTAAATTCGAATTACATTTTCGTTCATGTCTCTGCTCCATTTTATTTGCTTGGTTGTTTCAGTTCGACTGGAGACATTTCTATATGCCTTAGAGCTGCTATGTAGTCCAGTCGAAGGTGTGTGATCTCTACCAGATGTGTTTGATGAGTTGCTGACGTCCCGCATGCTGTCATGCCCAGCGCCAGCTCCAGGCATGCCCTGGCGATCCCCAGGCAGCGGCACTTTTCCGAGGCAATTATTAGTCTCCATTTTCATGGGATTCTCCGTAACGAGGAGGAAACGGTTCTTAGTCGCCTTATACGACTCGCGAAACTACGGTGGGAGAATTCTAACCCGCTACCCACTCGGGGTGTGTGCCTTTTTTACCTTCCGGCCAAGTATGATCTGTTTTGGTCCGGGGGTGGTATTTTATTTCCCACCTACCCGACATTTCTGTCGAGCATTCCCCTATCCGCCACCTGGGGACCCGCCCGGTAGGGGACAGAAAACCCCCTCGGGTTTTCTGTTATTATTATTATTATTATTATTATTATTATTATTATTATTATTATTATTATTATTATTATTATTATTATTATTATTATTATTATTATTATTTTTAAGCAATTATGCTGAATTCAAACCAATTTAACAATTAAATTAAAAACAAAATCCACAAAGTGTGTTTAAAGCTAAATAGAATACATATTAATTTGTACTTGGTGAAAGTTGGATTCCAAATAAGGCTGGCGTATTCTAATTTAGTTCTAACCAAACTACAAAACAAACTTGTAAGAGCAGATGTATCATAAAAATTTTTACAACTTTTAAAGATAAAACCTAATGTTCTAAACGCTGAGTTAACAGTTAACTCGATATGATAATTGAATGTCAGATGAGAGTGCCACGAAACGGGATTTCATCTAAAATTTAGAATTGTTTCTTAATTATAATTTTTTTATATCAACATAAATTTCGATTTCGCATATGGTCAATCAACTTATTACATTACTCAATTTAACAAGGTAGTCAATTTAACGAGGTAATGGGTTTTGCGAACTCGACAAAACCGAAATTGATAAAAGACTGGACAATGTAAAATTGGGGACAGTCGGTGGATAGTTGGTAGGCGGTTGGTAGTGAGGTGGTAGTAGAGAGGTCCATGGAGAAGAGTTAATGAGAGATCAAAGAAGAGTTGATTATTATGAATTAAAAGAAATCATATTAGATGTTAGAATTGGAGAACTGTACGAAAAGTTATTGAGTAATATAACATAGTTTTGGTGGTAGGTTTCCCTAATTAATCCGTAAGTAGTTTTTAATTTGTTTTTCTTTATTTTAATATATAAGTGTTAAGTCTAATTAGTTTTTGATAAACCTTGATTACCCCCTTTTTTTCCCGTCACAACAGGTAACCCCCCATTTTAGGTACCTTAGCTTACGGCCTGTTCGTGACATATGGTGGAGGCGCCGATCTTATTGAAAAACATAATTTGTAAATCTTCGAATTTACAGAGATGTCGGGAAACACCCAGTCCAAAGAAGAAGTGATAATTGCTCAGACATTAAGCAGAATTCAAAATAGATTCCCAAGTCTTTGACATTATCGCATCGTTCAAGAATTACAGTATCAATCGCGTGTTGAAAGTGAATGGGATTGAACTTGCGATTAAACGATGTAACTCTGCATTTGCTTACGTTTAAAAACATACCGTTTGCTAAACACCAATTATATAAAATATTAATCTGTTTTTGTAAGACAATACAATCATTAATTTTATTTATAGAGGAATACATTTTTAAATCATTGACAAACATGATAAAGCACTCTAAATGATCACAAATATCATTAATAAAACACAAAAACAGTAGAGGACCTAAGTTAAATCCTTGTAGAACACCGTTTGTTATTGAGTATGTGTCAGAACAAAATCCATTATAATAAACATATTGGTGACGTTGACTTAGGTAAGATCTTATAAGCTTAACATAATTGTCACTGAAACCTAACTTTGAGAATTTGCTAATTAATAGATTATGATTGATCTTATCAAAAGCTTTGGAAAAGTCGGTATATATAGTATCAACTTGCCTTCGACTGTCTACATTTTCACACAAAAATTGACTAAAAACCGCTAAGTGGCTTACAGTAGATCTACAATTCATAAAGCCATGCTGAAAAACAGATATTTTATTATTTACTGCTGCATATATGCGACTGTAAATAATACTCTCAAAAAGTTTGGTTACATTATTTAAGATTGAAACAGGTCTATAATTTATAACGTGAGAACGATTTTGAAATTTATGTACTGGACATACTTTGGCAGTTTTCCATAAAGTGGGAAAAACTGATGTTTTTACAATTAAATTAAATATATTTAACAAAGGACATACTAAAATTGTCAAGCAGTCTTTTAAAATGAAAGAAGGAATTAGATCTGGACCTGCAGTAAACTTATTTTTTAATTTCTTTCCGGCCCTTACAATATCCGTTTTAGTTATTGGTTCATTACTAATCTATATCACATTGAAAAGATTTTAAATTCATTATCAGGTGGTATTTAATCAGAATATACACTTTCAAAATGTTTTTTAAACGCATTTACTATTGATGCGGGGCTATCACACACATTACCATGATATACCATGTTTCCCGGAATTCAAGAAATTTTGTGCTTATTCTTTATAAAACTCCAAAAAGATTTCAGTAGATATAGAATGAGAGAGCAGTTGCCCCCCCCCACCACTTTTACGTCATATGACCTTGGACTTTGGAATGTCCTTGACCTTGAACATTGGAACGACCATGGAACACCTGTTGTGTACATTTGCTCTTCGACTACTTTGTTCTCCTCCCACTACATTCCTTTCCCCCCACCACTTTTTTCGAAAATTGTGATAGCCATTTTGGAGCATTCACTCATGAAGCGCGAGCAAAGCTAGACGTGCTTAAATAAAAAAATGTAAATTTTGCAATACCAAGAATCAAACAATAATCGACTAATAATGGACTAATAATCAATCAATAATCAATAATCAATAATCAATAATCAATAATCAATAATCAATAATCAATAATCAATAATCAATAATCAATAATCAATAATCAATAATCAATAATCAATAATCAATAATCAATAATCAATAATCAATAATCAATAATCAATAATCAATAATCAATAATCAATAATCAATAATCAATAATCAATAATCAATAATCAATAATCAATAATCAATAATCAATAATCAATAATCAATAATCAATAATCAATAATCGATAATCGATAATCAATCGATGATCAATCAATAAGTAATCAACTTCAATTCTTTGAATTGGAAATACATTAATAAGATGGCTGCTTGGAACACCTGCCACATGACCGTGAGCCTTAACACCTGTTGTCTTGATCTTGGAATATTTGCATCGACCGTTTGCGCATGCGCTTCTCACTTGCCTTAGTTAATCGCACAGCTCCACTTGCATATTTGTCTCCAAATGATGATTAACCATCGTCACCTTGATATGATGTGTTTGTAAAATTTATTGCGCAAGCGTCACATATAATGGCTACCATAAATCAATCATTAAGCGAGAGCTATCAGTTAAAAAAAATGTAAATTGTGCGATACCAATAATCAAACACTAATCAATCAATAAGTAATCAATAACCAATCAACGATCGTGAGCGTTAACACCTGTTGTGTTGATCTTGGAATATTTGCAATAATTGTTTGCGCATGCGCTTCCCACTAGCCTTAGTTAATCACGCAGCTCCAATTGGAATTTTTTTCTCCGTCGATGATTAATCATGAATTTTTTCTGCAAGATATGATGTGGTCTTGATTGCGCAAGCGTCACATATAATGGCGATCATAAAACAATAGCAAGCTAGACTTTTTTCAGGTAAAATAGTAAATTATGTGATACCTACCAATCAATAGCTAATCAATAATCAATCAACGACCGTGAGCGTTAACACCTGTTGTCTTGATCTTGGAATATTTGCCATGACCGTTTGCGCATGCGCTTCCCACAAGCCTTAGTTAATTGCGCAGCTTCACTTGAAATTTTTCCTCCGTCGATGATTAACCATAAATTTTTTCTTTGAGATATGTGTTCTTGAAATTGATTGCGCAAGCGTCACATATAATGGCGAGCGACCAGAGAGCTAAGCTAGACTTTATCAGGTAAAAATGTAAATTGTGCGATACCTACCAATAATCAAACAATAATCAATCAACATGACTACTTTAATAAAATTCTTGGAAATTAATATGAGTACTGTAAATTTAGAAATTTGAAAAATAGAGATGTTTGTATAATATATTAAGCTGGGCTCTCAATAGAAAAATATGATAATGACGTCACGATCAAAGTTGGCTCATAAAATATAAATGAGAATTCTGTATCAAGTAATAGTAAATGGATCAAGTCGTATGCTTGAATATAAAGGTAGATGATAAATTTTTGAAAACAATTATGACAGCCAAATATTTTTGAATGAGAATAGTTAGAGCAGCCTTAAAAAAAGTATATAAGGAAAGTGTAAATTAAATTACAAGTTAGTTTGTAGGTAGTTCTGTTTGTATGTAGAAATGAAAATATATAAAGACAGAAACCAAAATAAAAAGCTTAATTCTAGTGTAAACACCTGCAAGAAAAGTACTGGATTTATTAATAATTTAATTAATAAACTACCTGTAGAATTGCATTTACCTGGGTATCAATTTTGTGGTCCTGGTACAAAGTTAGGAAAAAGATTAGAACGAGGGGATAGTGGAATAAATCTGCTAGATTCAGCTTGTAAGGAACACGACATAGCATATTCTAAAGATAAAGAGATAGACAAACGTCACAAAGCAGACGAATTATTGATAACAAAAGCAAAAGAACGGTTAAAAGCAAAACATACACCACTTGGAGAAAAAGCCGCAGCAGCAATAGTCATCGCATTGATGAAAGCAAAAACAAAGTTAGGAATGGGACTGCAAAAAAAAAAAATTAAAGAAAAAACGAATATTGAAAGCTCCAAAGCGTGAAGGATTTTTACCGCTACTGCTTCCATTATTAGGGATGTTAGGAGGTTTAGGTGGAGGTGCAGCTGGAATTGCAACGGCTGTAAATAAAGCGCAAGCAGATAAGAAATTATTAGAAGAGACGCAACGACATAACAAAGTTATGGAAGGAAATGCTAAAGGAAAAGGATTTCGAAAGAAACGTTCTGTACATAAAAAAAAGAAAGGAAAAGGCTTATTTATTGGACCAAGTCAATGGTATCAAAAAAACTACCAATAGCACTACCTAAGCGTGCGTTATTTAATACTGATCTAATTAAATATGTTAAGAAACTAAAAATTCAAGGCTTTTGTGGTGTGTATATGAGAAATGCCACACCATAAAAAATTAGAAAAAATGAATGTGGTATAATAAATATGGATGATAAATTTGGTCCTGGTACACATTGGACTGCGTATATAAAAAAAGAAAAAAAAATATTTATTTTGATAGTATGGGTGATTTAAAACCACCACTCGAATTAATCACATATTTCAAGAGTGATAATATAAACAATCAAATTCAATATAATATAGAAAGATTTCAAAATTTTGACACATTTAATTGTGGTCATCTGTGTATAAAGTTCTTATATGTTTACAATTGAAAAATAAAAACAGTTGAAAACATTCTTTCTAAGAAAAATGTTGTTTGTTCTAACAGGAAATTCATCCGTGCTTTCAAGTGATTATAATCCGCCTATCGATATAAGTGATAAAAAATATGTGATAGGTTTGACGAGTTTTGAAGTATATAATTCTATACCAAACATAGAAGAAGGGTGTAATAAATTTTATTTTGGAAAAAAAGAATTTACGATACCTACAGGATGTTACCAACTAGTAGATATAAATGAATATTTACAAAAAAAAGTACAAAAATACTTTAAACATGATTTTTTAATAATTAGCTCAAATAGAAATACTTCACACACTGAGATAAAAGCGACACAAGAAATTGATTTTGAAAAACCAAATACAATTGGACCAATATTAGGATTTAGTAAAAAAATCTTAAAAAAAAATGTTGTTAATGAATCAGACTGGATTGTTAATATAATGAAGATAAACTCGATATGTGTTGAATGCAATATCGCTCTTAATAGTTTTCGAAATGATAGTCCAGCTCACATCATCCATCAATTTTTTCCAAATGTACCCCCTGGATTTAAAATTGTGGAAGCTCCAGATCATATAATTTATTTACCTATTAGTGTAGACGCCATTCGAAACATAACTCTTAAAATAGTGGATCAAAATGGAAACTTGATCAATTTCGAAAACGAAACCGTCACTGTAGGTTTACAAGTGAAAAGAGATGGGTCTTAACTTCAATAAAAAAACAAATAAATTAAGTAAAGTGTGTATAAATCGCTTTAGTAAGACAAGAAACGTGAAGCGGATAACTGCTGAAAATAAAAAATTTCTTGAGTCATTAGGTTTTAAATTATATAAAAATGTTTGAGCTTGCTGAAAAACCATCAATAGATGAGTCTATTGTTAGCTATAGATTTTATAGTCATGAAGCTTATACATCGCGATATGAAAATAATGATGAAATAAGAATTCGTTTACCTGAAGACCTATGTACTAGACCTAGTGATAGCTATTTGTTTATACAAGGGCGGATTGTTGAAGACGATAACATAACTGCATCCCAAGCACAGTTTGTTAATAACGGTGTGACATTTTTATTTAGTGAAATAAGATATGAAGTAAATGGACAAACAATAGATATTAATACAAAACCAAGAATAACAAGTACAATGAAAGCACTAGCATCTTTTAATCATAGTGAAAGTATACGATATCAGAACGCCGGGTGGTTTATGAATGGAGAAGGCACTTTAGTGGAAAATGGAAAATTTAACGTTTGCATTCCTCTTAAGATGTTATTGGGTTTTGCCGAAGATTATACAGAAGTGATGGTTAATATTGCTCAAGAATTGATATTGATTCGCAGTAATTCGGACTACAATGCTTTAAGCGTAGTGGACGAGAATGAAAAACCAAAAGTAGTGATAGATAAAGTTGTTTGGAGAGTACCACATATCGGTCCTGGTTTGAGAGAAGAAGTCGAACTTACGAAAAAAATTGAAAAAGAAAAAGATGTTATTTTATCTTCTTGTAGTTGGCAATTACATAGTTATCCGTCGTTACCAAATACCACAAAACATATTTGGTCCGTGAAAAGTTCTACAAAACTTGAATCGCCACGTTATATTATACTTGGTTTTCAAACTAATAGAGAAGGAGATTTGAAAAAAGATATGAGTAAATTTGATCATTGTGATTTCGCCAATATACGCGTATTTTTAAACAACGAACGTTATCCATATGAAAACCTAAATATATCTTTCAATAACAATCAATTTGCTACATTATATGAAATGTTTACACAGTTTCGAAAAACTTACTATTATCAAGATAAAACTGAGTGTTCAATAACACCAGCTCAGTTTAAATCTAACTTTCCTTTGATAATCGTCGACTGTTCTTATCAAAAACTCGGGTTTCAAACTCAAGCCGTAGTATTAAGAATAGAATTTGATACACATTCTATAATTCCCAATAATACGACCGCTCATGCTATTATAATTAGCGATCGTATCTTCACATATAATCTCCAAACACAAACCATAAAACAAATGTAATAATAAATGCGAAAATTTGATACGTGGCAATCACTTCCATTTTGTTAGTG
The DNA here is from genome assembly GCA_947359425.1 of Lagria hirta. NCBI lineage: Eukaryota > Metazoa > Arthropoda > Insecta > Coleoptera > Tenebrionidae > Lagria > Lagria hirta. The sequence goes on along the minus strand of OX375801.1, from coordinate 5,846,894 downwards.
ATCCAGCAATTATTGTTATTCACTTGTGTTTTAACGGTGTAGTTTTATTTTTTTGCCATTTTTTAGTGTAACAATGTCCAGTCATCTAGTGACAAACGTAAGTTAATTTTTTTAAATGATATAAGTTGTAAATAAAGTAGATTAGTTGTGTAATTTGGACCAATTTTTTATTTTAGAACAAGTTTACTTGCGATTGGTGTCGTAAGCAGTTTTCTAGAACTTATCATAAAAATAGACATATGACCAACTCATGTACCCCAAACAAAAAACAAAAATTGTCAGAATCAAATGGTAAAATTTACATTATTATAAAATTAATCTATATTGATAATCCTTTTGCAGACTTAGTCAAGTGCGATTTATGTGATTGTTTTATCAATCGCCAACAGTTAAAAAGTCATCAATCAAGTCGGCACCATAAAAATAACTGTGTTACACCGCTGGCTGCAAATATTTTTATTGTTGCTACAGCATTCAAAAAACGAATTGCGACCTATCGTTTAATTCCAGAAGAAGAATATGTGAATATTTCGGACTTTCTTGAAAATGAAAAGGAAAAAGTCTTCGACTTACTTCAAAAAGAATTGGACAAAATGATCACACTCAAAGTTAATGTGGAATTACATGGTTTATACACAATTGAATCAAAAAACTTGACAGACATCAAATCGTTTCAAACAGCTAACAAAATAATCACACCTGGTTCATCTCTAGATGAGATTTTGTTAACATTTAAAGAAGAAATTCAGCATAAAATGGAAATATTTGCTGAAAAAGACTCAGGTAAGAAATTTTTTCAAATGTACATTTATTACAGTTTAAATTTTTTAGGGTGGGCTTTGAAACATATTTTATATTTAGAAATAAATATAAATAAGTACAATGCTCTTCAAGCATCGTCATACATAAAACTACCAGAATGCATCAGTAGAAAACAAGCCATTATAAATGTTCAAAATAATGACAACAAGTGTTTTGGTTGGAGTATTGTGGCAGCACTAATCAAGCCAAATGATCCCGAAAACAGTCCACTGTCATATCCTGATTTTACGCAAGTGTGTAATTTTTCTGATATAGTTTTTCCAGTTAAATTAGAAAGTATTGCAATTTTTGAAAAAAATAATAATATCTCGGTCAATGTTTACGGTTTAGAACTTGTTTTTCATAATAACAAAAAACGATATGAAATAGTTGGCCCGCTATATTTTTTAAAATGCAAACAAAATGTTCATATTAATTTATTATTGATTGATGATGAATCTGGCAACCAGCATTATTGTGTTATTAAAGATTTATCGAAATTAGTATCAAGTCAAGTTTCAAATCATAACGGAAAAAAACATTTTTGTGATGGTTGTTTGCAATTTTTTAGTACTAAAGAAATATTGGAACGACATTATGAAAACGATTGTACTACAGTAGCTGTAAAAATTCCTAGCACAGAGATGAGAACAACTAAATTCGGTAAATTAATCCCATCAAATATTTTACAATTTGAAAATTATCAAAAAAAATATAAAGTTCCATTTGTTGCATATGCGGATTTTGAGTGTTTACTTATGCCTTTAGCTACTTGTCAACCACATTCTAAATCAAATACAGAAAGTTTTCATGTAAAAACACATTTGCACCAACCGTACTCATGCGCATACTATATAAAATGTGCTTTTAACGATGACTTATCTGTTTTTAAAACATTTAGAGGTAAAAATTGTGTGCAAGAATTTTTAACATCTTTAGAAACTGATGCAGTAGAATTGTATCATAAATATTTAGAGCCTATAAAACCAATGATACCTCTTTCACCTGAGGAGGAAGCTAAATTTTATTTTGATAAATCTTGCCACATTTGTGAAAAAGAATTTACTGAAACCGATGTTAAAGTTCGAGAGCATTCGCATACAACCGGCTTTTTCCATGGCTCAAGCCATAACGCATGTAATTTAAATTTTAAAGTTCTAAATTTTTTCCCAATTTTTTTCCATAATTTAACAAATTACGACATGCACTTATTTGTAAAGCAGTTAGCTCTTCATCGCGAAAATATTGAAGTTATTGGAAAAACTAAAGAAAAGTATATTGCGCTAACTAAAATCCTTGATGTTGGCGAATACAAATATAAAAAAGGGGCAAACCGTGAAAAAAAAATTCAAACTACGTTTTATAGATTCATATCGATTTTTGGCATCTTCTTTAGAGACTTTAGCTGATACTTTAGAAGCATATCAATGTAATGAAATCAATAAATATTTTCCACTTGATGAACAATTTTGCTTAATTAGACAAAAAGGTGTGTTTCCGTATTCATTTGTAGACGATTGGGATAAACTAGATTTACAGCAATTACCAAAAAAAGAAGATTTCTTCGATAAAATTAAAAATGAAGAGATTTCAGATGAGTTATATAAGCGTGCGCAATTAGTGTGGTCAACTTTTGAATGTAAAACGTTGGGTGATTATTCAGATATTTATTTAAAATCAGATGTTTTATTACTTTGCGATGTTTTTGAAAACTTTCGAGAAGCTTCTTTAAACGCGTATGGTTTAGATCCTGCGCAATATCTTACTATACCATCTCTTAGCTGGGATGCTATGCTAAAATATACACAGGTTGAACTAGAACTTTTAACAGATATAGATATGATTCATTTTTTTAAAAAAGGTATTCGAGGTGGTGTTAGTACGTGTGTTAAGCGAATTTGTAAAGCAAACAACCCCTTGATAGATAATTTTAATTCAAAAGATCCCTTATCTTATATTTTATATTTGGATGCTGCTAATTTATACGGATGGGCAATGAAACAATATTTACCCACTGGTAAATTTAGATGGTTGAATGAAAATGAAATAACTACTTTTAAAATTTTTGAAATATCTCATACTTCAGAAGACGGGTATGTATTCGAAGTAGATTTAGATTATCCAAAAGAATTACATGATTACCATAACGATTTACCTTTTTGTCTAGAAAATATTGTACCACCAAGTGGAAAATTGCCAAAATTAATACCAAATTTAAATAATAAATCAAATTATATCATACATTACATCACTTTACAGCAATGCTTAAAACATGGATTAATATTAAAAAAAGTTCATAGAATATTAACTTTTCAACAATCTCCTTGGCTTGAAAAATATATCGACCTAAATTCAAAATACCGCGCGGAAGCTAAAACCAAATCTGAAATAGATCTGCGAAAATTATACAATAACAGCGTGTTTGGTAAAACTATGGAAAATGTTGATAAATATATTAGCATTAAAATTGCAACTCATTGGTCAAAAGAAACTCGTAAATTTGGTGCAGAAACCTGGCTTGCCAAACCAAATTTTAAAAATTTTTGTATTTTTTCCGAAAACTTGATAGCAATTGAAATGAATAAAGTTTTTGTAACGTATGATAAACCGGTTTATGTAGGTTTTTGCATTTTAGAGTTAGCAAAAACTGTCATGTATGAATTTTTTTACGATTTTCTTAAACCTAAATATCGGAATAATATTTCTCTTTTATACATGGATACTGATTCTCTAATATTAGAAGTCTTTACTGAAAATATTTATGAAGATATAAAACAACATAATGATAGATTTGATTTTTCCAATTATTCAAAATTTAATAGTTATGGAATACAGCCAAATGTTTCAGTTGTTGGTAAAATGAAGGACGAATATGCAGGTGCTCCAATTAAAGCATTTTACGGTACTGGCGCCAAAGCATATTGTATTGACTTGAACGACCACACTGATAAAAAAGCTAAAGGTGTAAGTAAACACGTTGTACAAACTACATTGCAAATTGCAGATTACCAAAATGTTATACTTAATAATGTATCAGTCTATTGTAGTATGTCAATCTTTAAATCTTATTTACACAACATATACACCGAATTGCGTCATAAAGTTGCATTGTCAGCAGTCGATGATAAACGCTACATAATACAAGGTTCAAATAAAACATTAGCATGGGGCCATTATGATATCGAACGTCAAAATAATTTCAACCTTTTGTTTGATCTTTTGAAAAATATTTAAATGTTAAATTTCATTGCTTATTAAAATGTATATAATGTTAGATTTTATGTAGAATATTTAGTTAGTACTTACAATTTGTACAAAGCATGAAGATTGTAAAACAAAAAGATTCATTACACGTTATAAATCATGACTTTTGTAGCGTTACTAATACCTTTAAAAAACACAATTCTCTTTTTGGTTCTACCGTAAAGCGAGGACTAGTGATTGGAAGCTCCGAGTCTGGAAAAACTAATGCTTTACTAAGTTTATTACTTAATGAGAACGGCTTACGTTTTTCGAATAATTATTTATATTCCAAAACATTGGATCAACCAAAATATAAATTTTTAAAAACAGTTCTGGAGCCTATAAAAGAAGTTTCTTACATAGAGTTTGAAGACAGTAAAGATGTTTTAACACCACAACAAGCTAAACCACTTTCAATCATAATTTTTGATGATGTCATATGTGATAATCAAAGCATAATACGTGATTACTTTTGTTTTGGAAGACATTATTATATCGATTGCTTTTATTTAGCTCAAACCTATTCAGCCGTACCAAAGCAACTTATTCGTGATAATACTAATTTTATTATAATTTTTCCACAAGATGTTACAAACCTCAAACATATTTTTAATGATCACGTAAATGTGGATATGTCATTTGAAAAGTTTCAAAACATATGTACACACTGTTGGAAAGATTCTTATGGCTTTTTAGTGGTTGATAAAGATTCTGAAATAACTAATGGTCGATATCGCAAAGACTTTGACAGTTTTATTATACCATAAGCAGTGATAAACATTGCATTCAGCTTTAATCATTCAACATGGACAAACGTCGTAATTTATCTTTACAACTAGAGAAGGCTAGAAAAAATGTGAGAAGCAAGTTGCGTGGTTTGCAAACTGATTTAGAAACATCCCAGCTTCAATTTGAAAAAAAGTTACAACCTTTTTCTGAACCTATCTACAAACTGATAACTAAATTAAAACAAAATAAAAGAATTAAACAAGAGCCGCATATAAAAAATGAAGTGCTTGAACATATTTCATCAACTCCAAATATTAAATCTCATAAGACCGCACTAAGTAGAAAGCCCATTATGACTCCACAACATAATTCTGTAATTTTTCCACCTATGGAAACATTTGAATTCACACCAGACGTCGAAACAGAAGCTGTACATGATGACACTAGGAATATAACAACAAATCCAATAGATGAAGAAAATCTAAGTCAAACAGTAGGATTCTAAGACTATTTGGATCAGTGGTCTGGCCTTCCTCATCAATATATTGAAGGACTTATAAAGGACGTCGATGGGTCTTATGACACTCAGTATGGTGTGCGACATGATGTAAAAACTGCCAAATTTTTTATTGGAAATTCGGAAATTGATTTTAAAGGCAATGATTTGTATATTAAAAAATTACTTTACAAAGGTACACCAGGTTTATTTGAGTTACTGTTTAAAAAAGATCCTAAAGGATATAGTGAATCAGATCTCACACAATACCGTGATATTGTAGAGCGAACAGCCGCGAACAGAAAACAGTATAACCCCAACTTCCAAATTGCTGGTAATATAGGCGTCAAATATAAAAATATTATAAAAGACTTTCAAAAACCTGCACCGTTTTTTCAACAACGTCCACGAACAGGAAGTTTACCTAGCGTAAAACGAGGAAATTTGAGCTCTATCTCAAAAATTGGAAAATCTTTACGTACGCTAATTTTAACTAACAAAAAAGTGCAATTTGTTCCGTATAAAGACCCAAACACACTAATTAAGCGCCTTCAAACGTTGGTTGCATCAAAATTAGCAGGAAATACAAACAATGAGAACGATATTAATTATATTATTAACGAGTTAAAAAGGTCAAAAATTATTAAATTTTAATTATGAAAGAGTCGTTTAAAAGAGATATAATCAATGAATTACATAAACCTGCTAGATTTAATTATCCAAGACGTTGTGTAATTGTCAAAGGTCTAAATGATTTATATCAGTGTGATTTAGTTGAAATGATTCCATATTCTAAAGTTAATAAAGGATTTAAATATATTTTAATGATAATCAATGTATTTTCAAAATACGTCTGGAGCTATCCAATTAAAAATAAAAGTGCAGGGGAAGTAGTGCGCACATTCAAACAATTTTTAAGTCAAATAAAGCATACCTCCCAAAATTTGCAAACAGATTTTGGTAAAGAGTTTTATAACAAAGAGTTTGAAGCACTCATGAAAAAGCATAAAATAAATCATTATAGTTCATATTCTAATCTGAAAGCTAGTGTCGTTGAACGAGTCAATCGAACAATAAAAAATTTGATGTACAAAGAATTTAGTATGCAAGGAAATTATAAGTGGTTAAAAATTTTACCTAAAATAATTTTTAAGTACAATAACACAAAACATAGGACAACTGGATATAAACCATGTGATGTTGATGAGCAGAATGAAAAATTGATATTACAGAAAGCCTATACCCATCTAAAAGTTATTGATGTCAAAAAACCAAAATTTAAAATTGGAGATAAGGTCCGAGTGAGTAAGCACCGCAGTGTGTTCAAAAAAGGTTACACACCATCATGGAGTAATGAAATATTTTCTATTGTAAAAGTACAAATGACCAATCCTCGCACTTATATTATTCAAGATTACCTTGGAGAAATAATTAAAGGCGGTTTCTATGAGTTTGAACTTCAAAAAGTAAAACACAATGACGCTTATTTAGTTGAGAAAATTTTAAGACGGAAAGGAAATCAAGTGTATGTTAAATGGTTAAATATGGACAAAAAACACAACTCGTGGATTGAATTTAAAAATCTTACAAACTTGTAGAGTATGTTTTATAGTAAAAGACAAATTAGCAAATTATTTGTTTTATTAAAATTTATTTTAGCATTTGTTTTTTAAATCTATTATTATATATAGTCTCTCTGTGCCTAATTTCTAACACTTTTGAAATTTTTAAACCAGTGGCTTCAATTCTTCTATGAAATCTAGCAGAGTCTCTTGCAATCATTTCCCATTGACCAATGCGTGATTGTTGATATGCAAAACTCCAAACATGCATAACATGAACTTCTACACTAGAGTTAAACCTAACAGACATTTTATTTTTTAGAAAAATATTCGACATGTTTCCATATCTTTTTGTACCACATCAGGTTCAAGAAGCACCAACTGTTTTAGTGCGCAAGTGTTCTCATCTGGTTTCATAACTTTGAGCAGCTCCTTTATATTCTCCAGCACATTACCTTGCCTTTTACATGATCTTCTTAAAATTGATTCATAGAATTCTCTAAACTGATGTTCTTCAAGTAATTGTAGTTTAGTTAAAATTAGCTGTGCTAGGAAAAATACACTTTTCAAGGATTCTTGACCAAGGAACATTACAGTATCTTGCGATTTAAAGATTTGTAGAACTGGTTTTGTCTTAACGTCATAGAACATAACAGTTATTTTTCCACATTGCTTGATCTCTGATCGGTTATTATTTGGAGTAATTGTTGACCAATTTTCGCAAATGTTGGTAATCCACTGTTCTAACTCCAAAAAGGCAATAAAGTCTTCACGGGACATATCCACAACTTGAGAACTTCGGGTTGCAGCAAAGCGAATTGTTGGAGAAAACAAAATATCGGTATTAAAACCAACAGTTAAATATTTAGATTTTGACTTGTTTAGAAAAAAAACTTGTTCACTCAACATAATGGGAATGTTACTCTTAAGCACAAAGTGGCAAGACATAATGTACAAATATACTAATCAAAATTGTCAAACCTTGTCTTATTTTATACTATTTTTCACGTATCTGCGCATGAGCATCATTGTTTTAAATAAGTTGATTTAAACATAAACTCAAGGCCAAGCTGTACATGTGTAAACAAGTTTAAAAAATAACCTTGAAGGATCTCTATATAAACTCCACCTCGATCAAAAACTGTTTAGTCGTGTTTCTGTTCATAATGTCACTTGATAAATTCTTCAATCATACAGAAACTCATAATTTTCATCGATTATTTGAAAACTTTTTAAGCGATCTATACTATTTCCAAACTCTACAGTTATACGGTAACATAAGTGAACAAAGTTTAGAGTTTACACTTCCCACGGGAGATACTATATATATTTTTCCATATATAGAAGGAATTGTAGAAAACATTTTACTTAATCCTAATAAGGGGATAACTCTTAAAATTAATAATACTAAAATTTCCTTAAAACAAAAGCTAATTCTTCGGTTTGGAGATAAAATAACCGTTGAAAGAAACAGCTTCGAGAATAAAATTTCGTATGTTTTTGTGGAATTAGTAGTAAAATTACCAATCATTTTTGAGAGCAAACTGTCTGGAAACATAGAGTGAAAGATTTAATCTATATAATGTGCCTCGATGATTCAACTGGAATCCCTATTTTGAAAAACAATTACTCGTGTTTTGATCAAAGGCTTTTATCGATTAAGTCGTGGAAACTCTCTTCACCTACCGCGATTGATTTGTCAAAATCTGGATTTTTTTACACAAATTCCTTCGATACAGTTATCTGCTTTTGCTGCAAGCTTCACTTAGGACACTGGAAATCCACCGATATAGTACAGCAGGAACATTTAAAATTTTCACCGGATTGTGCGTTTGCCTTATTAAATCAATCTATTTTTTATAATGCTGTATTCACTCAAAAGATTAATGAATCTAATCAGTTTATTTTGATGTGGATTAGTTTCTTATATGCAACCACTTTGTTTATTTACTTACTGTTTAAGTAATAGAATAAATGTTTGTAAATTGTACTTATATATTATAATTATATAGTTTTCGTGCAAAATCTTATATAAATCTGACAACCATTATTTTTTAACTGTATTGTCCATCAAACTCTTCATTGTAAAACAACTAAAAACTTGCAAATAAAAAATGCCCATTCCTGTGAATTATACTTGTATAAACTGTGGCGGAGAAACAGAGATAGCTGCTTCAGAATGCATTGCTTGTCAATTTGCACGACATATAAAAGCTGTATACCAAACGAAACATGTACACTATACAAATAAATAAATACTAATAATAAAAAATCATTTTATTAATAATCCTTTTGTTTTCACTTCTAAACTACACGGTTTACCAATAAGCAAAAAAATTAAATAGTAAAACTCTGTATAAGCGGAGCATCCATTTATATTTTATGAGTCAACTTTGATAGTGACGTCATTATCATATTTTTCTATTGAGAGCCCAGCTTAATATTTTATACAAACATCTCTATTTTTCAAATTTCTAAATTTACAGTACTCATATTAATTTCCAAGAATTTTATTAAAGTAGTCATGTTGTTTGATTATTGGTAGGTATCGCACAATTTACATTTTTACCTGATAAAGTCTAGCTTAGCTCTCTGGTCGCTCGCCATTATATGTGACGCTTGCGCAATCAATTTCAAGAACACATATCTCAAAGAAAAAATTCATGGTTAATCATCGACGGAGGAAAAATTTCAAGTGAAGCTGCGCAATTAACTAAGGCTTGTGGGAAGCGCATGCGCCAACGGTCATGGCAAATATTCCAAGATCAAGACAACAGGTGTTAACGCTCACGGTCGTTGATTGATTATTGATTAGCTCTTGATTGATTATTGGGAGGTATCACATAATTTACTATTTTACCTGAAAAAAGTCTAGCTTAGCTCTCTGGTCGCTCGCCATTATATGTGACGCTTGCGCAATCAAGAACACATCATATCTTGCAGAAAAAATTCATGATTAATCATCGACGGAGAAAAAAATTCCAATTGGAGCTGCGTGATTAACTAAGGCTAGTGGGAAGCGCATGCGCAAACAATTATTGCAAATATTCCAAGATCAAGACAACAGGTGTTAACGCTCACGGTCGTTGATTGGTTATTGATTACTTATTGATTGATTAGTGTTTGATTATTGGTATCGCACAATTTACATTTTTTTAACTGATAGCTGTCGCTTAATGATTGATTTATGGTAGCCATTATATGTGACGCTTGCGCAATAAATTTTACAAACACATCATATCAAGGTGACGATGGTTAATCATCATTTGGAGACAAATATGCAAGTGGAGCTGTGCGATTAACTAAGGCAAGTGAGAAGCGCATGCGCAAACGGTCAATGCAAATATTCCAAGATCAAGACAACAGGTGTTAAGGCTCATGGTCATGTGGCAGGTGTTCCGAAATCGCCATCTTACTGTATTTCCAATTCAAAGAATTGAAGTTGATTACTTATTGATTGATCATCGATTGATTATCAAATATCGATTATTGATTGATTATCGATTATTGATTATTGATTATTGATTATTGATTATCGATTATTGATTATTGATTATCGATTATTGATTATTGATTATTGGCCGCTCATTGGTCGATTCTTGGTATTACAAAATTTACATTTTTTTATTTAAACACGTCGAGCTTTGCTCGCGCTTCCTGAGTGACTGCTCCAAAGTGGCTATCACAATTTTCGAAAAAAGTGGTGGGGGGGAAGGAATGTGGTGGGGGGAGAACAAAGTAGTGGGAGAGCAAATGTACAAAACAGGTGTTCCATGGTCGTTTCAAGGTTCAAGGTCAAGGACATTCCAAAGTCCAAGGTCATATGACGTAAAAGTGGTGGGGGGGGGGGCATTTGCACCCCCATTCTATATCTACTAACAACATCAGGTGAGAGTGCTTTTTTTCTGAGTTAAGGACAGTCGATGTTTTTGTGATGCTAGCTCGCTTCTTTGTCGTGTACTGTATGTATACAATTTTGTTTGTTTTAATTATTTTGAGTCAGTATGTTACTGTCTAAACTTTAAGGCTAGTCTAATACAAGTAGTTTTATTTATTTTTTAGTTTTTTTATAATATGCTCAAATTTTTAAAAGTCTCTAAAAAATATTTTTTGTAGAAAAAATTTCTACATAGAGATATTAATTTAAACTTTACTTATCAGTCTTCTGCCTGTATTAATTATAATTGCACTAATACTCAAACTCACAATCGAATTGATTAAGACATTGTAATTAAATTGCCTAGTTTATTTTCAAATTATCTACAAACTCGTCTTCACTACTCAAAACAAATTAAAAATTTCACTAGTATGTTTATTTTCCCTGTTAGTTGAATTCTTTTTAAAATTTTTGTAATATCGATAAATTTGTTTTTAGCGTTGCAGCGCTAACAAAGGATAAGTCGTCTGCTCTCCGGCACTTATTTTGTAATTGTCTCATTGATATGACGTGCAGATCAATACAAACTAGTTTTTTCCCATTTCTGTTCCCTAATTCAAACAATAATTAATAATAAAATTACAACTATTCAATTCATTTTCTTTAAAATACACTAAGCTCAAATTAGATAGAACTACTTAGATTATCAAGACTTATTACCAGACTGTCTTTTAATAGGCTTGAAGCGGTTCGTTCATAGTTATCGCTTTTGGCACCACTAGACGGCTGGAAAAGTTGATATATTTGTAAATGCAGATTTACCGCTGTCCCCATATAAAATGAAAAAACTTATTAATTTTTTATTTCAAATTTTTGACACACACTTTACAAAGGGTTAAAGTACTCGGCTTAAGTGTTATAATTTCGGTTAAAAGTTACATAATGTAATAAAGATTGTGCAAATTCTAAGGGGAAAACTAAGTTTATAATTTAGATTTCATAGAGCATTTAATTTTTTGTTGTGATTTAGTTGACAGATGCTTTTTCTTTACATGATTATGTAAGAAACGTTTATAGATTGTTATAAATTTACAGTGATCGCATTGAAGTCTTGGTTGTAATTTACTTGAAAGATGCTTTATTCTATGTGTTTTAAAGTAACGTTTATGTAAAGTTGTATATCCACACTGATTGCATTTAAACATTTGTTGTAACTCGCTTATAAGATGCTTAGCGTTTTTATGTCTTTTTAAGTTTCCGTGGTCAATAATATTCACACTGATGTAAGGGGTTGACCGTATACAACTGTAGTATACACTAATGGAAGCTGAGGGCCTGAGGGGGCTTACTGTATACACACATGAAAGTCGAGATCATACATTTTGACGATTAGCCCTGATGAGTTCATACATTCCACGATAAGAAGCCCTGACTCATCAACTGAAGAGGACATGGGGGAACGCTACGGGAACGGGACGGACAGTAATCATTATTACGTTGTTCACAAGACATGTAAATGTTAATTCTGTCTGAAATTGTTTTTAGTTTGTTTTAATTATATGTATTGACATTTGTTTGCTTCTTTTCTTTGTTCGGCATCCTCACACTGATCACATTGAAATTTTTGTTGTAATTCACATGAAAGATGTTTTATTTTATGTACTTTCAAGCTATTTTTATAAACAGTTGTAAATACACACTGATTACATTGAAATTTTTCTTGTAATTCACTTGGAAGATGCTTTGCATTTCTATGTTTTTTTAAATTGCTTTTATCAAGAGTTGTAAATTCACACTGATTGCATTGCAATTTTGGTTGCATCTCAACTGACAGATGTTTTATTTTATGTGCTTTCATGTTTCACTTCCAAATAGTTGTTTATTCACACTGATCACATTGAAATCTTTGTTGTAATTTCCATAAACAATAATGCTTTTGTTTATGTAATTTTAAACACGCTTTATCCGTAGTTTTGAAATCACAATGATCGCATTGTATTTCAGTTGATTGATAATCTTCAAAATTGCACTTTTTTCTGTGAAAGTATCTCCATCGTTGACATTGTTTAAAACTGACCTTACCCAAATCCTCTAAACAAAATGTAGGAGTTTACTTTTTATACATTTATTATTATAAATTATTTAAGTCAAAACGGCTTTAATATAATATTGCAAAAAGGAGGGATAGCTGAGTGGAGATTGCGCAGAGCGCTTAGCTGAGGGATGATACCATTGCCGCAAGGGCAGTAGACGGCAGTCAGCGAGTACTCGTAGGAGTGTCGAGTGCGGTACTCGCATAGTCAAGTCAAGTCGAGAGCACGACAGTGATAGTTATCTTTATACTCGAACGAATATAATTTGTTATTGTGTGCAAATGAAGTGCAAATGTGGTGTCTTTACATTTCTGTTCTAGTAACCTAGCCAGGTGACAGATCCTGCCTTCTTCTAACAATGTGACTGGTTTGGCCATGGCAGCTAGGTTGAGTACTGAAATGACTTGCTCTAATCTTAGGAAAGAGCACATGTAAGACCTTATTACATTATATTGATTATTATGATGCATGCATAAACATCTATGTCATTATTGGCATATTTGTTTGTATTAAAGAGCATGCAGATTGTTTGTGTCAGAATTGACACGGTTGTTATTGTTTATTGTTGCTCTTTGTGAAATGATTAAGAATGAAAACCTACAGCAGAGAACTTGTTCTGTTCTTGAGCCGGTCTTTACTATTACTATTATTATTTATTATTTGGCTCTCGACGCCGATTAACATAATTCCTGTTTATCGGTTGAGATCTAGCTTCTCAGATTTCTCAAAAAGATTGGAGAGATCTTTGAGGCCGGGTTTGATGCTGCCGTCAAGGCTGGTACCTTGTCACTGAAAAGAGTTGTAGGTGGGTTCTCTATTGTGGCAATGGAAGGGTGCAGTGTTCAAATACCTTTCAATTATCCCTTTAATCTTGTTTTATTTCTCCTCGCCGGAAACACTGTAGCCAATGGCCATCTAGGTTTAATTACCCAAGGTGCAGGCATCCGTGAGAAGGCCTCTACTGACTTCTCACATTGGTACCAAAAATAATAAATAGGTTGAAGAATGGAGAAGCAGAAGGAAGCCGCCAACGTCCATCAAATCCGGTCCATATGAAAGAAACAGCGAAGCCACCGTAACAGAGGATGCCCTCTACAAGGCTGGAATGGAGGAAGATGGTCCGGCGGGGACAAGCCCCCGGTGAGTTCCTTGATAAGTATTATTAACAGGTACATTATGTGTGAATGTGTTTTCATGTATGGTTGATCTAATCCGTTCAATTCGTTCGAGGCGGTTTCTTAACGGCGGCCACAAAGGGGGTGAGTTGTAGTAGATCGTTGATAATGATGTAGTCTGTTAATCTTGTATTTATGCAGTATTTAAGTTGTATCCATAATCAGGAAAGAATGTGGTGAAACAATCTGACAAATATTGTATTTTAATGAAACTAGGTAATTTAATTATATATCAATCTAATTATCCCGGCGCCTTCACCATTATTCTTATGCAAATTGCGTCAAAAAAAATACCCCTTACAAAAACAACAAACTTTTTCATTGGTTTTAAAGTTGCATGAACGGCATCTATAAGATTTCATTTTCATTAAATCGTAACAGGAAAAAACTGTAGACGAATGGCAACACTTATAATAAACAGACATTTTTAATATCTTCAAAAAAAAATAGAACATTAATATTTTATATGTCAAAAGTAAACCGTTAGTAGAAGTGTTGGTTTCGTATGTGCAAACCGCCTAAGATGATGACTAAATGAAAATATAACCTCAAAACACTTTCATTTGAGACTACATGATAGAAGCGAAGTAGAACCATTGAGTAAAGGAATATATCAAGAGACGCAGCTATATGGCAGAAAATGTAATTGTATATCCCTCTTGCTTCAACAGCATGTCAACAACGTTCATCTCTTTTCATTTTTCCTCTCCTGCCGTCTCATGTCTTAAAACTAACCGTATCAACAGCTAGCGCCGTTAAATTATATGCGGACAAGTGTGAAGTATGATAAGAAACAAGGATTAGTGCATCGATAACAACGCTTTATTTGTTTTGAAACACTTGAATACTAAACTCATGACTTCATACATGGCGTATGTAGACGAGCAATATTTTCTTTTAAAATTGAAAAATCACTCAATACATTTTGAAAAAATAGGTAATTTGTAACATTTAATGAAAATAAAAAAAAAACCTTATTTATCCAGATTCAGACATACTGTATCTAATATTTTAAAAATAGCTTGAAAAATCAAGCTTGAGATTACAACTAACTTTTGAATTGCACTTCATTAATAGATTTCCACTCAATTTCTAAACACTTTTATTTGTTGAATTATAAAAAAGTAAAATATTGTTTATTTTACTAATTAATACTTCGTACATATTATTGTACATAAGGTGCAATACATTAACAACATTAAAAATCAAAAAAAAATCGACAGACAGCAAAACAGCTAACTTCGCATTTAATAAGATCCGAGTTTAAGCTTTTACAAAATAAACAAAATCTTTCTAACATATCACTTGTAAACTATACAGTTTACAATTTATCGCATTTTCTTAAATAGAAATATTCATTATTATTACGTTTGTGACAAAATATTCACTTTCCTATGAGGTTTTGCTTTGGGATTCGCTGTCGATTTTGCCTCAGAAGACGTAGAATCTTTCAGTTTGCATTTTTCACTTTCCCATTTGCAGTTCCTAAACAATTACATTTTAATATTGATGTCAACAAATTTTTCTTTATTTGGCGCGGTTGTACATTCTTATGTAAAAAAAGTTGTTTTCGTCTCCAAGAAATTCAAAATGTCACTTTTAATTTTTTTTGAAATGTTAGACTCTGTTTTGTGAGTATTAAAACTGTGGTTAAAAATCTTCAAAATGTTATTAACTACGGTAACTAACGATGCCTTTGGTCATTGTAAATACTAAATGTTTCCTTCTGCACTATAATCTCGAAATAAAATTAGCATTTCGTTATTATCAGTAAGATTGGGATCTTTATCGTGTTTTAAATACTCCTTCTTACAGTTTTCGCAATTGGTATCTTTAATTAGTTTATAACAAACATATCCTGCAACGTACGCAACTGAACAAATCTCCAAAGTTTTTATTTTGGGAGCAGATGCTTCAAATGTCATTGACGATTCAACGTTTGTCTTCGAAGGCTGTTTGAAAACAGTATTGGTAGCACGATCTACTTGTGCGTTACTTATATTTATGCGATTTTCTATGTTTTCGTCAAGCTTGCAATTGTCAAAAGCATCGGGAATTGCCGCAACTACTACAGAAGATGTAGATGCCTTTGATGCTTCACAATGTGTTTCACAAGATTCCTCACTTATATCGAGATTTTTCACATCCTCGTCAATTTCACAGTTGGCAGAATCAACCGCCATTGGTAACCTTACGTTAATAATATTTTGCAAAGCTATGCGCATTTGTTTTATTGATGGAGTAGGATTATAACCCCCCCTGGACCTTATTACAGAAAAGCAGATTTTAAGGCAATCTTGGTTAAGAAAATTTGTAAGAAGAAATTTACAATTGTCTTTTTGCAAATCTTCCCACAACATTAATATTGAATTAATTGTCCATTGAAAACCGTTTATACAGTGAATGTTATTAGCAAGTTTATCGTTCCTATAAATTTTAAAAGACTTAAAAAATTGGAGTGCACTTGTAAGAACTTTCAGGGGTTTTCCATTGCACACTGATATGGCACTTCTTATAGGGTTGGCATCATTCACTACTCTACTGTTCAATGCATCAAAAATGTCATTTATGCTCATTAAAAAGTTTGCAGTATCAAGTGCAGTTGAACTTGTTAATTCACCTGTTGCTTGGGCCGTTAAAATTGCAGCTGCAACAGAGTTAGAAAAAATCTGTGCGGCATATTTAACTCGCATTTTTTGGAATGTTGTTGGATTCAGATGAACTGCTGTAATTTTGATCATAGATCGTGCAACTTTACTTTTATTATCAATGCGATATGTGTCGATAATATCATTCCAACGCACAAGTTGATCCGCAATGTAAAACATTAGTTTTTCGTTAGAAAAATTATTTCTTAAACTTTTTAACAAGTGCGGTCCATCAAAACTTTTTACCTGCAATGGTTAACACTGGGTTTTCTTTTGTAACACCTAATAATTTATATGCACTACGATTATTTGAACCCTGATCGCAAACAAGAAATTTTGGAAGAAATGTTAACTTCTTCAAGTGCTCCAAAACATATTCAATAATTTTCTTTAACATGGGAGCTTTCATCGGTCCACAAGATGTAAAATAACATACGGGCATTTTCCAATTCGAAAACATGCCTCGTATCATAAAAACGAGTGCTGAATTAGCTGCTTTGTCAGTTCGCCCAAATAAAGCGTAATCTTCAAAACCTTCAATAATGTCTTCTGTTTTGTTGAAATCTAATTTTCTTTTCAAACACATCTCATCAAACGTTACAACACAGGTTTTTTCAAATGTGGTCATTGTTCTCGCTCTACAAAAAAGTTTTTGAGTTAATGTCGTTTCCATTCCAATAATGTCTTTTCTGCAACCAGAGAATCATACTGCTGATGGCATTAGCCAATGTTTATTGAAAGAACTTCGGAAAATTAAATTGGACCAAACGCCGGCAAAATTAATCTCTCAAAGCTACGATGGCGCCTCAGTAATGAGTGGTAAAAACAACGGTGTTTAGGCAAAAATTAAAGAAATTTACAAAAATGCAAATTATATTCACTGTTACGCGCACCAGTTAAATCTGATAGTTGAACGGGCTTCCTCACAGAACAAACAAGTGAAAGTTTCCTTTTGCAATCTAGATGGTTTTTCTACTTTTTTTACAAGATCTCCAAAGCGTACTGCTATACTGTATGAGGTTGTGAAAAATCGACTTCCGCGATCTGCACCAACCAGATGGAACTTTAAATCAAGATGTGTTGTGAGTGTCTTCAAATATAAAAAAGATCTTATCACATGTCTGACGCGGATCATAGATGATGAATCTAGTGTCCAGTCGCCAATAAGGAAAGCTGTAGGCTTGAAAAACATTTTAAATGATTATGATTTCAATTACTGGTTATATTTTTTTAATAAAATCATGCCGCATTGCGAGATTCTCTACAACCAATTCCTACATCGTCAAATTGACAGTATTAAAATGCAGTCTTGTGTGTCTTTATTTAAATCGTCGATTCAGCATGTGAGGAACTCAACTGATTACGATTATTACAATGAAAATAGTGATAACGATGAAGAAGAAGAACATTCCCGGCAACGGAACAAAAGACCCCGTTATGAAGACAAACACAAAATGGTTGCTAAAGAAGTGTGCGACATTATTATTAACAATATTGACGACCGTTTTTTGTTTAGTGATCACCTATCTATAGCTCTTCTTTTTCAACCACACTTATTTTCAACATATCAACATTCTTTCCCCGAAACTGAATTCCAGATGGCCGTGAAGACTTTTAATTTGGATTCAATTGCTTTTAAGCATGAATTGGTAGTTCTGTATAATAGACCAGATTTTGGAACTGCTTCAAGTGCTCTAACATTACTGCAATGTTTCTATGAAAATAATTTAACAACTACATTTGTCGAATCTGGGAAGCTATTGAAAATAATTTGCACCATACCCATGACAACAGCGGAAAGCGAACGGTGTTTTTCTACTTTGAAGAGAATAAAAACATTTTCTAAAAATACCATGCAGGAAAACAGACTATGTGCCTTAGCAATGTGTTCCATTGAAAAACAATTATTGACGTCGACACCAAACTTCAATGAATTAGTTATTAATCATTTTACTCATTGCAAGGAACGGCGAATGGATTTTATTTTCAAACAAGTTAATTAAATAGCATGGTGATTTTAATTTTTTTTAATTTTCTTCTGTAATTAATTAATGTACTTAATGTTTGATATTAAACACTTTAAAATTTCTAATAAAATTGGTATTTTGGAAGCATATTTTGCAAAAAATTTCCGGGGGCGCGGACTCCCCAGACCCCCCGGTGCCCTCCCGTGAGAAAAAATCACGAGCCGCCAGCAACACTGCTGCGCTTTTCTGCATACGTTTTCTGAATGCCAGATGTAGAAGGTACTGGATCATCGGTGGGACTTTGATACGTTTTTTTTGCCGGAGACGTTGTAACGACATAAGTAGAATCGTTTTCCATTTTTTCTGTTGAGAAGTGTTGAATTTAAAAGTAGAAATAATTTTAAATTTCTAGGTTTCCACAAATGACTACTGTCAACTTTTAAAATTATTAAAGTAAATCATTTATGGAAATATTTGTAGTTAGATATTCTGAATAAAATGCATAAAAAGCTTTTGTTTAAATATTCTAAAAGTTGTGCACAGAATACTTTTTACTTTTTAAAGTAAAAATGTAATATTGAAATAAAATATTACAAGAGTATAAATAGTTATAGGTGAAATTTTATTAAAATTTAATTAAAATATACAGATTTTTATTTAGCCTGTATAAAATCGAACATTTCATAATTATGTAACCTATTTTTTTATATCCACTTCCAAATTAGCTTTCAACAACACATACAACTCTATCTGCTCGATATGAACACATCAAGTACGAGATTGCTATTGATACCTCGGTAGACAGTGAGAAATCTCGGTGTCTAAATTGATACCGTGCATCAACGCCATCTCTATGTCGATGTCATTTTCTATTACATTCAAACATACAGAGGCTGCGTCTCTTGATATATTCCTTTACTCAATGGTAGAACGCAACAGACACAGGTTTTGCTCACCGAGCAGCAAATAAGTGTGAACGGTTGCGGCTCTGTCTGCTGAATGTAACTAATGAAAGTTTAGAAATAAGGTTAGATTTTCATCTAATAAAGTCTTGTGATACTATCATCTCAGTTTCAAAAAAACCAGTTTTAACGTATCAAATGAATGGTTATATTAACGGCTTACTTTTAAAATAAAAAATATTAAAATTTTGATGTTTTAGTTCAATTTGACGTTCAAAATGTCGGTTTTCTCGAAGTGCTGCCGCTCTTTCTCGGTTTTTACCTGTTACGATTCACTGGAATCTTATAGATGCCGTTTATGCAACTTTGAAACAAATGAAAAAATTGTTTATTTTATTCACAATTGTGAGTTTTTAGATGTTTTGGATGAAGCCTGTTTCGAAAAATGTCAACGTTGCAGAGTGGGTAGCTTTTCGTATGTGTGGAGATACTTTCACAAAAGAAAGTGTAATTTTATAGAACATAATTTATCTGTAACAACTAATACGGAAAATGGAAACAGTATTATTACAACGACTAGCCAAGCAGATAAACCTTACCAATTCGCTACTTGTTTTGAATGTGATCAATGCAAGTATACAAGTAAATACAAATTTCAGTTAAAAAGACATATTTATCTGAAACATATAGACAGAAAGAACTCTTCATCAAAATTGCAAAAAATTGCAAAGAAAATGCTTGGTAATTCTAAAACGACCGAAAAAAATGCGCGCTTGAAAAAATATAAAATTAATCGTCCAAGAAAATTACAGCAAAAATACAAATGCGATGAATGCGAATATTCAACTTTTTATAAAGGAGATCTAAAAAAACATATAAATGCAAAACATCTTTCAAGAGAATTACAACAAAAATTCCAATGTGATCAGTGTGAATTTAAAACTTTTTCAAAACAGCATCTGAAAAATCATATAAATGCAAAACATCTTTCAAAAGAATTACAACAAAAATTTCAATGCGATCAGTGTGAATATGAAACTTTTTATAGAAATCAACTAAACAGACATGAAAATGCAAAGCATCTTTCAAAAGAATTACAACGAATATTCCAATGTGATCAGTGTGAATATAAAACTCTTAGAAAAGACCTTTTGAAAAACCATGTAAATGCAAAACATCTTTCAAAAGAATTACAACAAAAGTTCCAATGCGATCAGTGTGATTTTTCCACTTGTTATAAACAGGACCTAAAAAATCATATAAACGTAAAACATCTTTCAGGCAAATTACAACGAACATTCCAATGTGTTCAGTGTGAATACAAAACTCTTTTTAAACAAGATCTAAAAAGACATAGAAATAGAAAGCATCTTTCAAGCGAACTACAACGAAAATTTCAATGCGATCAGTGTGAATATAAAACTTTTTATAAAGGAAGTCTGAAGATACATTTAAATGCAAAACATCTTTCAAAAGAATTACAACAAAAATTCCAATGCGATCAGTGTGATTATTTAACTTGTTATAAAAAGGACCTAAAAAGACATATAAATGCAAAGCATCTTTCAAAAGATTTACAACAAAATTTCCTATGCGATCAGTGTGATTATTTAACTTGTTATAAAAAGGACCTAAAAAGACATATAAATGCAAAGCATCTTTCAAAGGAATTACAACAAAAATTCCAATGCGGTCAGTGTGAATTTAAAACTATTTCAAAAGAGCATCTGAAAAATCATATAAATGCAAAGCATCTTGCAAAAGATTTACAACAAAAATTTCAATGCGACCAGTGTTCATTTACAACTAATTATAAAAGAAGCCTGAAGACACATAAATGCAAAACATCTTTTAAATGATTTACAACAAAACTTCCAATGCGATCAGTGTGATTTTTCAACTTTTTAGAAACATGACCTAAAAAAACATATAAATACAAAACATCCTTCAAGCGAACTACAACTAAAATTTTAATGCAACCAATGTAAATATGCAACAAGGCTCAAAAGTCAATTGAAAACACACAGAATAAGGCACTTTTCAAGTGAACTGCATCCAAAATGTCTCTGCAATCAATGTAAAGTTACAAGTGATTATAAAACTATAAAACATGTTCCAAGCGAATTAAAACTGGAATTTCTCTAAATATCTCATTAAAACACATAAAAAATAACATTTTCTTGCTACTCCAGTCAAAAGTACGTGGTTTTAGCTGCGATTCCACGGCAGAAAGTGTATCTTTCATGCACTGGTAGAGCTATGCGCGCGCCTTTTTTTAACGGGAGTAAATAGCCGAGGGCATCATGGCGCGCAGTTCAGGTCCTACACTTTCTGCCGTGGAATCGCAGCCGACACTACGTACCATCGACTGGAGTAGGAAGAAAACTAGTATACTCTACACGGGCAGAAAATTGAGAGCCCTGAACTGCGCGCTATAATGCCCGAGGCGGAACCGAGAGAATCATGGCGCGCCGGAATCTCAACTTTCTGCCCTTGTAGTGTAATATACTATTTCTGCGTAAATTGCAGGAAAGATTCTAATGCCATCAGTGTGAATATTTAAGTAATTTGAAACATCTTTTCTTCTGTAGCCTAAAGCTTAGTGTGTTTAAAATTATTGTTTTTGTATAATAAATATCGAATAATAAAAAATTTGAATATTGACTTTACTTTTTAAAATTATTATTTTAAAAAGTTATTTTTATTGTTTATTTGTTTTTTATTCTTATCTTTTATATTAATAACAATATAAATTGATATGCATATAAAACATAAGGTGGTTTTAATATTTTAGCTACTTATTTGTTAAGGGCTATTATCATAAAAAGAGATGTGTCAATAGCAACAATTTGCCAAGAAAAAAAAACAAAAATTGATTTACTAGCAAAGTTAGTTGGATGTGATCAGCGTAATTTTTAAACTCATCGAAGGGTTTGTTTGGAAAAACATAGAACAAAAAAACGCTTTTATTGGATCGAATTAATGGTTTTAATGCGATAACTGTGGATACCAAAATAAATAAGATTATTTAGTAAAACATGTAAGATTTTTTTATCGTAAGAAGCTTACGTTTTGCCAAATTTTAACAATTAAATTGAATTAAATGACAGTTAACTCTTTCTCCATAATTAATTTGTCAGGATGTTTATGTTCTACGATTATTAGCCTTAATTATTCACTCGAAAACAGTGTACAGAATAGCAACAGCCAGCTACATTATCATCAACAATCTACTTCAACTCACCCCTCTATATTCATTGTTAGGGAAACGCTTGAGCAGTCAGACGGATCGATTGGATGACACATGAAACATATTTACACATAATGTACCTGTCAATAATACCTGTAAAGTAACTCACCGGGGGCTTTTCTCTCCCTCGCAGGATTTTCTTCCTCTCGAACTGATAGTGGAAGACATTACCAGGCTCATTAAACTTGGACAACCACTCTATGGGCTCGATTGACTCAATCTTCACCCCTTTTCTTTAGAATCGTGTTTTCAATGATGTCTCCATTGTTTCGGTACCTGGTTTGAGAGCAACGTGGACGGTGTCGTCAGGCCTCAGTCATGTTATTCGAAATAGAATAGCCAGGAATAATGCGTAATAGGAAAAGGTATAGAATAAAGATTAATAAGTGAAGAACCTAAGGACATTACGCATTACTCTGTCATACCAGCAAAAGGAAAATCCACAACCTCTTTATACACTGATAGGAATATAACCATAGCGGTTAACAGGCTCTAGCCCACCTCTCTACCTCTTCGCCTCTGTTCGAGGAAGTAGAGAACCAGGATAGTGATCTGTAAATGTCTACAGACGTCATGGGGGTACCACCTCAGTCTGAAATGAATTACCACATAGACCGTACCACAGGTATTAAACTATAGTTTCTGCCGTAGATATTCCATATTAACCTATTTACTCATTATTCCTCCGAATTCAGGGAGTCAGCACTGAATTCACAATTATACCATAAAACAACATATGATCAACAAGATCAACACGTTAGCTATCTGTCTCTTTCACTAGACAATTAACAATTTAAATATTCATAATACTGCTCGTCCGACCGCTCTGACCTTTTTACCAACGTTCTCACTCTCGCCCTGCTCAGTTTACTGATACTCACTGACTGGCCTCCACCTTTCCTGGGATGCTAAGCCCATGTTCTCCCTCTTTAACTCAAGATGCCATATGGCCCTCATCGAGATTATTTACTTATACAAGCGATTTAGCGCTTTATTGGCTTATTTTTACTTCAAAATCTTGTCTTCAAGATTTTCTACTTACTATTTTTATAATGATTTTACGCTTTATTGTCAAGCTTTAATCTAAAAGTTATTAATAATTATTTTATTTGAACCCAATTGTATTCACATTAGCTTAATCCTTAAAAATGTGTTTAATAGTAGTAGTAATAAAATTTATTGTTGCCTATACCGGCTTAAATATTTTATCTACAATTCATTTCATTTCATTTTTTATTCTACCCTCCCTGTTCTTCCTTTGTCCTTCAATTTTCCTTTTTTCCCATACTTCTTTCATCCACTTTATCTCCACTCCAGTTTTCTTTCAGTATTTCTTTTCTTTCTACTCTTTCTCTCTCTCTCATCTCACTGCACTCATTCCACATGTGCTCTATTGTCTCTCTTTACCTCAAATACTTCTCTTGTACTCTCTCTATTTCCTCTTGTTTTTTCCATCCCCAAATTTCTGCCCCATACATCAATACGCTCTCTACCAAGCTTTCAAACATCATTATTCTCCTTTTAAAATCCCCTCCCCACTTCCTCTCTTTTATTCCTCATACACATCCCACTATCTTGTTTGCTTTCCTTGCCAACTCTCTGACATGCGCTTTGTTCGTAGCTCTTTCATTAAACGTATACCCTAAATATTTGAACTCTTTTACTCTTTCTATTTTCTCTCCCCCCCATTCCCAATCATTTTTTTCTTCTTTCCTCTTCTTTTTGTTGAACACCAGCATCTTTGTTTTATTTACAATCACTTCTAGCTTTTTTTTCGTCACATACTTTTTTAGGTTTGTCATCATTTCTCCCATCTCCCTTTCGCTTTTTGCTATTAATACCACATCATCTGCAAACGCTAGACTCTACACTTTTTCTCTTCCAATCACACATCCCCCAGCTTGCGCCTTTCTAAACATTTCTTCCATACCCGTCATGTAAGTTGTCAACAACAAGGGGCTGAGAGGACACCTTTGTCTCACCCCTTTTGACGTTACAAACCACTCACTTTCTTTCTCCCCTGCTCTAACTTTGCTTTTTGTTTTTACATAAATCTCTTCTACTTTTCTCACCAGCCACTCGCTTACTCCTCTTTTTCTCATACTCTCACACATTTTCTTTCTATCAACCTTATCAAACGCTGCTCTAAAATCTATGAATAGTGTATACAACCTCCCTCCTTTTTTTTTCAACTCGTTATTCGCTAGGTGGTCTAGGATGTATACATTATCCATAGTTCCCCTTCCTTCTCTAAATCCCCTTTGGTTGTCTGGTATTGCCTTCTTTTCCTCTATCTCTTTTCTCAGAGTTTCATTCAGTACTGACGCATACAATATATACTGTGTGTTAAGAAGAGTTATTCCTCTGTAGTTTTCTAATCTATTTTTATCTCCTTTTTTGTGGATATGGCAGATTATGTCTTCTTTCCAACCTGCCGAGTATCCCTCTCCTCTCCACACTCCATTCATAACCTCTACCTATCTGTCTATCACACTTTTCGTCCCATACATCCAGTGTTCATTCTGTATTCCATCCCTCCCCGGTGCCTTCTTCTTCTTCAGCTTCTTTATCTGTCTCTCTACCTCCTCCCGTGTAATTTCTGTTCTTAATGGTGCTGTCTGGTTTGCATCGCTGGATTTTCTATATCTACTTCTCTTTCTCCTTCCAGCAGTTCTTTAAAAAACTCTTCCCATTCCTTTATTGTTATCTCTTCACTCGCCGCTTCTTTTCTTAATCTTTTTCTGTTTATGTACTTTCACACCTCTTTTTTTGTTTTAATAGCTTTTATTTCTTTATCTTCTTCTTTTCTTTTCTGTCTCTTATTTTTTATACATCTTTTTCTATATTTTCTTTTTGCTTCTACCATTACTCTTCTATTTATTTGCTTTCTTTTGAATTTCCTTACCGCTTTTGTGGCTTTTTTCTTTAGCTGGTAGCATTCTTTTTCCCACTATTCATTTCTCTTTTCGGTTTTTTTTCTTTTACTGCTTATTTCTGTTGTTGTCGTTGCCTTTTCTAGTATTTCTTTTAATTCCACTTCCATCTTCTCTTTCTCTTGCCCTTCAAATTTGACGTTTTTGAGCTTTTTTCTGTATTCTATCACGCCTTGTTTGTTCTACACTTTAATTATTACCTTCTTCTGGTCTACTTTTGTCTTCTTTTTTTCTTCTGTTTGGCTATTTTTGCCTTCTAGGCTTATTTCTATTGGAAGGTGGTCTGACTCTATTCTGTCCCCTATTTTAAAGTTCTCTACTTTTCTCCACGCCTCTTCATTTGTTATTCCGTAGTCTATCACCGACTCCCCCCTACTGTCTACATACGTCCACTCTCCTTCTTCATCCCTTTGTTTATTACCATTCAGTATTTCCCATCCCTTTTTTTCTAACCATTCCATCAACTTTTTTCCCTTCACATTTTCTTTTTTGTCTTTGGTTTTCCTTTTTCCATCTCCTTTTTCTTGCTCCCAATTTCTCGCTCCTCTTTTCCCAATTCTCCCGTTAAAATCTCCTCCCATAAGTATGCATTCTTTTGTGTGTTGTTTCACTGTTTCATCTATGTTTTTTATTGTCTTTTTTCATCTCTCTGATGTATATCGTCATTATTTTCCACCATCGTTTGTCTATTTCGATATTTCTCTCCATGAGTCCTTCTATTTCTTTTTTTTCCTGGTTTTTTTCTCTTATTCCTTTTCTCACTTCCGTGACTATCCCTCCTGCTGCCCTTCCTTTCTTTTTTTCTTTCTTTGCCATTGACACTCCCAATTAAATTCTGCTGGTAACCTTCTCTTTATTTTTTCCCAGCTCTTTTTTTCTATCCATGTTTCTACTAAACCTACTATGTCAAAAAGTTTTACATAATCCCAGAAATTGTCTTTTTTTTATGCTAATCCTGCTACATTCCAAAATAGTATTTTTTTTTCTCTTGCTTATATCTTTATTTGTTTTATTAGTCTTCTCAGTTTTCATTGTACATTTGCCTGTGTCTTCTTCATTGTTTCTTTTAACTCTCCCTTTTCTTTCTAAAAAACCTGCAGTTTCAGGTCTTAATCATTCCATTTGAATGTTTTTCTCTCCACAAATATCTTTCCATATCCAACCATTGCTTTCATTCCCTGTCCTCTCTTTTCTTTTGCGATTTCTTTTGAACTTATTTTTTATCTTTTCTATTTCCTTTCTAACTTCTCTGTTATGTTGCCTTAACAATTCGATCTCTTTAATCAATTGGTCTAATTTCTTAATCACTAGGTTCAACTCTGTCATTTTTGCCTCTCTTCTGTTTTTTCTTTCTTTTGGAGATCTTAGTACTTTTTTGCTAATCGCAAAGACTTCTGTTTCCTCTAGCATTTCTTCTTCTTCTTTCCTTTTCCTTTTCCTTTTCCTTTTCTTTTTTTCTTCTTCCTCTTTCCCTTGCCCTTGCGCTCCTTATCTTAAACTGTGCAACCTTTGCCTCGGAGGCCTATTTGTTCAATCCCACCGGAACACACTCAGCACTCACTAATAAATTTTATAAACTAATTTCTCTGGTAAATTGTTTCCTGGCAAAGAATAATTGGCTCTTGGAAGCGAGGCTATTTCCTTCCGTAAGAAGTGACTCTGACCTCCCGTTAGAAGACCAGTATAGCTCTCCGAAACGAGACTAGCACGCCCGATAAGCGCTATCAGTCAACTGATAAAAAACGGATAAGGATTATAAACATCCAGAAAATTAATGAGAATTCTCTCTATAACTAGAAAAGCAGATGTAGATGTGGGGAATTAATGAATAATTGTTCGAGCTTATTAAAAAACAAACAGTTTGATGCTACTTTTAATACGAAAAAACAATGCCTTTATGGTATAAACAGCCAAAAATGTGTTTAATATTTATTTATCAAATATAAGAGTGACAATTTTTTATAATTTTTTTTCTACTGTTCAATTACAACTATAATAATACTTGTTACTCCCTATAGTATATAACATTACTAGCAAGGTAAGAAGGTTTTTACTGGCGAATGGAGGATATAACTGACGAGCCGCAGACGAGTCAGTTACCTCCTTGAGCCAGAGCACCCTTGTCTCAGTCCCCTCTTTGTCCACAACCATTCACTTTCTCTTTCATCCGCTCTCACCTTGCTCTTTGTTTCCTTGTATATCTCTTTCACTTTTTCTATTATTCTTTTCTCTATTCTTTTTTTTCCCATGCACTCCCATAATTTATTTCTATCAACCCTATCAAACGCTGCCTTTAAGTCCACAAACACTCCACATACTCACCCTCCTTCCTTTTCTAACTCACTCTCAATTAACGCATTTAACACATATACATTATCTATTGCACCTTGTCCCTCTCTGAATCCTGCTCTTACACTCTCTCTACCTCTCTCTTCAGCTTTTCTGCCACACACATTGCATACACCTTGTACATTGTGTTGAGAAGAGTTATTCCTCGGTAATTTTTTTCAGTGTTTTTATTCCCCTTTTTATAAATTGGTACTATAATTCCCTTTGTTCATTCCCGAGGAAACTCTTCTCCTTTCCACACTTTATTCAATACTTCTCTCAATCTTTTTTTTACTCTTTCATTTTCATATATCCATGCCTCATACGGTATCCAATCCGTTCCCGACGACTTTCTTTTCTTTAGTTTCATGATCTGTTTTTCTACCTCTTCTTTTGTTATCTCTTCTTTTTCTGCTTTTTTTTCAATTTTATTTTCTGTCTTGTTTTTTCCTTCTTTTCCTTCTAGAAGCTCTCTGAAATGTTCCATCTATTTGTTCATTTTTATCGTATTTATAATCACTTCTTTCTCTTCTTTTTCCTCTTCCAAATATTTCAATATTTCATTTTGTGTTTTTATGCCTTTTATTTTTTTCTGTTCTTCCTCTTTTTTCTTTTTCTTTTTCTTTTTTTCTTCACATGTTTTTCTATATTCTTTTTTCTTTTTCATGTAATTTTCTTTTGATCCTTTGTTTTCTCTCCATTCTTTCAATTTGTTTTTCAGTTCCCTTTTTTGTTCACTACATTTTCTATCCCACCATTTATTTTTCTTTTCTTTTCTTTTTTTTTTATTCTTATTTCTTTTCACCATTGCTTCTTTTACTTTTGATTCTAGTTCTTGTACCATTTTTCTTACCCCTTTTTCTTTATATTCTGTTCTTTCCAGCTTTTCCCTGTATATCCTTTTTGATTTTTCGTCCCATTTTATTGCTGGTGTTTTTATTCTTTTTTTTTTTTGATTTTTTTTTTCTCTTATTTCTCTTCTTCCATTTTTTATTTGTACTTTTAGTACAAATAAATGGTCTGATTCTGTTCTTTCTCCAATCTCGAATCTTCTTATTTTTCCCCAGGCTTTCTGGTTTACTACCCCATAGTCTATTACCGATGTTGCCTGTAGTCCTCCATATGTTCATCTCCCTTTCTCATCTCCCTCTTTGTTTCCGTTGAGTATCTCCCACCCATTTTCTTCTACCACTTTTATTAACAGTTTTCCTTCTTTGTTTATCTTTTTATCTTTTGTTGTTCTTCTACTTGTTTCTTTTTTTTCTTCACCTCAATTTTTTCTTCTTTCTTCTCCTATTCTTGCATTAAAGTCACCTCCATTTAGTAAGTTTATGTTATTTGCATCTTTGTCCTTTTTTTCTTCTTTTTCTTTTATTATTTTTATTTCTCTGCTTTATATCGTTCTTATTTCCCATTGTTCTCCATCTATCTTTATTTTTCTTTTCATTTCTCTTTCTTCCTCTTGGCGGTCTGCTTCTTTTTCTTCTATTTCTTTTTTAACTCCAGTTATTATTCCTCCTGCTGCTCTTTCTTTTTTCTTTTTTTTTGTTGCGTATTGTGCCTTCCATCTGTATTTATCAGATAGCTTTTCTTCTGTTTCTTTCCAATCTTTTTCATTCACCCACGTCTCTACCATTCCTATTATATCGAACTCTTCTATATATTCAAAAAATTCTTTATCTTTTTTTCTTATTCCTGCTATATTCCAGAATACTGCATTAATTACTTTTTCTTCTATATCTTCTTCTTCTTCATTATCTGCTTTTTCTTTTGTTTCTTTTTCTGTTTTTTTCTGTTCTTCCTTATTGTGTCTGCGTTTTATTCTTGACCCTTCTTTTCTTTTTTCTATTTTTAACTCTTCTATTCTTCTTTTTATTCTATTTTCTATATTTTCTCTTGTTTTTTCTTTTATTTTTTTTATTTCTTCTTTTTCCCATCTAATCTTTTTCTTTATATCTTTTTTCTGTTCTTCATTGTTTGTACTTTGTCTTTCTTCCTTTGATTATTGCCTTAATATAATTAAGTTCCTGTTTGAAACCTTTTAGATTGAAAAATCAAACTTTAAATTTATATTTGAATTGTTTTTTTTTTATTTTTTATGATTTGTTAAATTTTTAATTTACTAATTGTGTCAGCACTTACGTGTTTACTATTTAAAATTCAAACATTTTAGTCTTTTATCTAGCCAATTAACAAGACATTTATTAAAACTTCTGTTTTCAAAATTAAAAATATTTTTATTTATTTTATTTTTTTAAGAAGAGTAGAAGCAGTGTATTTTACAAGTTTAAATAGTTTGACTGAAACAGGACTAACATTTAAACGTTTCTAACTACACAATTTACCCTTTTCTTTTTAATCAACTTTCAATTAAAACTAACGACGTCTGCATAAATCAAAAATTAAGCTTTAGCATGTTAACCAATCACATCAATTTAGTTTTGATTGTTTTTTTTTTCATCTACACTTGGTAATATAATTTAAATAATTTAAATAATTTTAATAATTTAAATAATTTAAATAATTTAAATAATTTAAATAATTTAAATAATTTAAATAATTTAAATAATTTAAATAATTTAAAAATAATGATTGCTTTTAAAGAGCAAGTTGCCTATTTACTGCCTACTAATTGTTTGAAGAAAAATAATAGAAAATGACTCTTAAACTAACAATCACTGCTATAGTTTCATTCATCGCTGATAGTTTTAGAGTGTCAAACTTTAATTTAAGAAATTTTAAATACTCAAAACTAACTTCTATTAAGTTTTTATTTTGTTTTAACTTTGTTGTGTCAGCGATTATTTTTTTTTTTGCAAATGTAATTCTAAATTAATTTTAGATAGTTTAATTTTAATTTAAATATTTAATCCTCTTAATTTCTCAATTTTATTTACCACTAATTTCTTATTGCTTGTTTGTAATTATGAATTCAAATCAAAACTGACCTATTGAAATGGTTTGAAAATCGTATTCTACATTATTGACAGATAATGACATAATTTAGGAAATACTTTTATTATTTTATTTAAATTCTTCTTCTTAATAAGAATGAGAATATAGCCTCACCAAATAAAAGAAAAGATTTAGGTAAGCGGGAAATGCTTTAAACCGAGCAATCTAATGCGCATGCGGGACGTCAAAAAAGTAATGTGACATTGGTCTTGTCTAAATTAACATAATTTTAGCTTAATAAGAAGTTGATTCCTAAGTTTTAGAAAATGCAGAAATTTATTTGTTACTCTTCTCTACCATTTTATAAATGTGATTTTTGCAGTTTTACTACAAACGAGAAAGTTTACAAATGTTATCACAAGTGCGGATTTGGAGGTTATGACAGATTTAGGGCAGTTTCTAAACGTTGCAGACAGTGTAAAATGGCTAGTTACTCGTTTCTGTGGCGTTATTCTCATAAGAAAAACTGTGTGAACAGCAGTACCTCACTAGTGAAAAAAACAAAAAACTTTTTATTTAAAAAATTAGTTGAATGTGATGAATTTAACTTTCAAACTCACCGAAGCAATAGCTTAAAAATACATAATATAGGAAACAAGTCTTCTATTGACTCCGAAAAATGGTTTCAATGTGATTACTGTGTTTTCAGAACTTGATTTAAAAGCAATTTATTAACACATAATAAAAGACACCATGTTGCAATAATTGAATTGCAAGCTATCTTTAATTGCAATGAGTGTGAGTTCAAAACGAGATTTAAATCGTATCTAGCCGAACATAAAAAAATAAGACATACGCAAATTGAACTGCAAACATTTTTTAGCTGCAATGAGTGTGAGTATAAAACTAATATAAAACGTTATTTTAATGGCGCATATGAAATCTCAGCATGCTCCGATTGAATTGCAAACAATTTTTTATTGCATCCAATGTGAGTATAAAACCAAGGTTAAATGTGAATTAAAAAAGCATGAGAAAAGAAAACATACTCCAATTAAATTGCAAACTATTTTTAATTGCAACAATTGTGAGTATACAACTATCTTCAAATCTTATCTAACGCAGCATATGAAAAAGAAACATAACTGAATAAAAGGGAAAATCTATTTCTATATAATATTCTATGACAAATACATCTGTGAAAAAAATAGTTTTGTGTGTGGTTTAATGTATGCTTAGTATAAGAAAATATGTAAATTTTTTGTATTTGAAAATAAATTTTTTAAAAAAAAAATGTGTAGAGTTCTTATGCTACAATGTGAAGTTTTCTGTAAATTTTATATAGTATAGTATTATACGAATGAAAAAGAACATCTAATGACAGCACAATGACAGAATTGTTAGTGTTAAGTGATTCAAAAACTGATCACTCGTAACTGACGATTACAGGATCATTGTTTTCCTTGGAATTGACAACGCCATCTATTTCATCTGGTGTTGTCAAATAAAGCAACTTTGTTCAATTTTGCAGGATTTTTGGTACATAAAAAGAAGATATTGT
Source organism: Lagria hirta (assembly GCA_947359425.1). Taxonomy (NCBI): domain Eukaryota; kingdom Metazoa; phylum Arthropoda; class Insecta; order Coleoptera; family Tenebrionidae; genus Lagria; species Lagria hirta. Next base: position 5,814,434 of record OX375801.1, on the reverse strand, counting down.
AAAGCATTATACGAATTTTAAAAAACATTCGATTGTCGCACGAATAGGTGGGAAACACAAGTGCTCCAAAAAAATTAGTGCGACAAAAGTTCTTCTACAACCAATTCAACATGCTACTTTTTCTACTTTAGTTATTAAATAAATATTTTAAAAGCGTATTTATGTATAATAGGTAAGGAGTTTTAACTTAACTTATTTTTATCTGCAGTTGTGTAGTGAGAATAATAACCTGTTTTTTAGTCTAACGAACATGGGTGCAAACCTCAAGACCGCAGATGTTTATATTATTATTAATTAGCTTTCTAAAAAAAAGTTGCAACAAAGCATTTATTGTGTAACTGTTATTGGTGTAATACTAAAGTAGAAAAGAGCCATCAAACAAGGTTACATTTGACTCTTCAGTTTCTTGATTTTAGTCTAGTCTGTTTTTATAATTTTGAGCCTCAATGTGAAACTTCGAGCCGAAAGCTCAATCTATGTGAACAACAGATGAACGTTACAAATTTTGATAAAAACAAATAAACAAAAAGCGTTCTTTCTTTTAGGCTAAAAAGTCTAACAAAAACCTTATTAGTTAATCAAAAATAATTATAAAAAAATTATAACAAGAGTTAAATTACTAATAAGTTACAATTTTAAAAAAGATTAAATTTTTTTTACAACCAGTTATAAATGTAAACAATGTGTGGTACAATAATAAACCTTTTTACGTAAGTGCCAAAATAAATCACGTGATTCTCGTATGAAATTTTATCTGACAGCTGACAGCTTTTCAACTGTTACTAGCTTACTGTCACAAACGATCTCAAAAGTAGATAGATGGATAAATAGATAAAATGCTTTATTGTCTTAAAAATAACAAAATTTTTATGGACAAGCAATACACATAAAAATAAGAGCATGAAATCCGAACAAAACAAAAGGGAAGAAACCAATAACATTACAAATTATTGAAAGTTGACAAAAGGTAAATATAAAAAACAAGGAGAAACAACAAATATAAAAAACAAATAAAAAACAAATAAAAAACAAAAACAAAGATATAAATATATATATATATAAAATATCTCGCTAAAAAGGTAGCAAGATGTATATATATATATATATATATATATATATATATATATATACTATATTACAGTTATATACTATATCACAGTTCACGCGTGACTCGCAGTCAAGCAAGAACCCTCCGACCTGAAGATGGCAAATGAGATTTTGCCGAAACGTCGTCAAGATATCTAGCCAAGAATTCCACGCTGATGAATACCCGGAAACCTAAAGAATTTTCATCAAGCATCCGCGGAAACCTGACGATTAACATATACTATATTAATATATATATTAATATATTTTTGTGAGAAAATGTTCGGTCTATCGTAGAACTTGGCTTATTTGGTATAGTAGAAACTTAAAATGTTTATCCTCCAAGCAAAATTAGTGAAATTTTTTCCTTCTAATAGTTATTTAATTGATATGTTTTAAAATTTGATTAAATAGTTGAAACTTAATAATAGTTAATAGTTAAATTTCATAAAGTGATCACTCAAATCGGGTCAAAAATAATGAACCGCTCTAAAAATCATTGTATGGCACAGATGTTCTCATAATTTTTCTTCAATAAGCACCACAAAATATTGCTTCAAAAATTTAAAGTTTCAATAGGTAATTTAAATTGTTTTGATTGATTTAGTTTTTATTTTTTAGCAAAAAAAAAACCAAAATGTTACAAGCGATTTGTTAAAGTTTTTCTATGTTAAACTGTTTTTGGTTTTTGTTGAGATTTTTAGCTGATACATTTAAAATTTCTACAAAATATAGCCTGATTAAGTCAATATTGCTTTCACACAGGTTACATAATTCTTGTTTGAGACCCTTGACTTCAGCTTCAACTGCTTCAAGAGAAGCTTGAAAGTTGGCAGTTTCGGCGCTTGATTCCAGCAAATAGATTTTGTCATATAATAAGCGATTACATTGACGCATCTCAACCACCAAACTCATCAAACTTTTGAAAGATTCTTTTGAAAACTTTAATGACTTGATGTTTTCATTGATATTTGGAGGAGAATTGAGCAATACATTTCCGGAAACATTGTTAGAATCTGTAAGTGTATTTTCATTCACGTCACACTTTACACATATCCAGTCTTTTTTCAAATGCAAGCCTCTAGCATTGACTTTAACACATTTAGGGTAAAATTGAAATTTACACTTACTACACCTCAGTATAGCTTTTCTTTCGGAAAACCCACAGAACACAAAGCACAATCAGACACGTCTACACTCATCGACATCTTCGATAATATGATGATTTCTTCATCAATGGATTCTCCAAAAGTTTTGTGGCGGTTGGATAATACCAGATTTAGTAGGGAACGCGTTGTAGAATCAGGGAAGGCGGTCGCATCACCACTGGATTTTGGGGATGGATGACGTCACATGGTCCAGGACAAATCATTTAAGTTTCTCCCTCTCGTTTTACTGCAGAAGCTTTTGTTAATTTACTAGAAACCCAATGTCTTTCAGAAGTTATTAGCCGTTTTCTTTAGGTCAGCCGCGAGTTAATTGTTTTTGTGCAAGATATCTCGCCTATTCATTCGGCAATGGTTTGAAAACCGTTCAGAGTTTGTAGTTCTTCCATAACCAACCAAATCCCCTTATTTGAACCCTATAGAAAATCTATGAGGTTTAATGACGGAAGATTGGAAAGACATTGGATTTCATGGAGTTCGTGAAAGAAACGTTTATCAAGTGGGTCAAGAAAATGATGGTTACTACACCAAGTATTAAAAATTAGGGTTATAAGTATATAATTTTATATTTGGCTGATTTTTTGGTCATATATTATTGTATATTTTATTCATAAATGTTAGAAATATTTTTTCTATACAATCACAGCCTACTTTCCGCTAATTTTATTACTACTTATTAATAAAATATATAAAAATTTTTTTTTGATTTGTTGAATTTTTTTGGTAATCTAAAGACGCATCTCTTGCACCAGCTAGACGATCCATTCTAAGTTATAGTCTCAAACATTTTCTAACTTACTTCTATTTAACACAAACAGATTATTAAATCTTTGCACAGTTTCAACAAAATAAAAAATATTTATATTTATTTAAATATAAAATTAAAAGTAACAAATAAAAATTATATCAACTTAACCAAAAAAAATATTTATAAAAAAAATTAATAATTAAACCTATCCTCGATTGACTCGTACAAACGTTTCCCCTGGAATGTCGATAAGAAAAGTCTGGACTATATCGGTCAGCACACCTGAGCAAGGGATTTTTTACTATTACGATGAACTGAAAATGCATTTTATTCAACTAATTAATTTTTATTTAATATTTAGTTAGTTATCTGTACGAGTAACATAGAACCGTACAAATTAACAACATTAGTTCGAAAAAACCTTTAATAATAAATTTGCTAGAAAAATTCTAACAAAATGACATGCACATAATAATGAAGCTCTCTGTATTTTTTATAAATTTTTCAATTTTTATAATTTCTTCTTTAGCTCAAAAGATTGTTCAAAACTCTATCATAAACGAGATTAGGGTCAAAATAATTAATTATTATTTAATTATATTATATGATTCAAATTGCTATTTGTTAAATTTGATTAAAATAAATAAATAAATAAACTACTGTTTAAATATATTAAAAGCATTTTTTTTGTTTCCCACATTATTTTATAATTAATTGTAAGGGTCAAGAATATATGACAAAAAAAAGCATTAATAAGAATATCTAAAAAACTTCTATTCAGATCCTGATCAAGTTGATATAGGACTACATCAGCTTTTAATTGAAAAAAAATCATTAAAATCGATTTGCCCAGTCAAAAACTCTATGTAAATAACTATTATACAAATTACATAAATTTTTATATACGTAATTTTCAGCTAAATTTGTTGAAAACTGAAAAAGAACAGTTTACAAAAGGTCTTGGATGGTGCAAAACAAGACTCAAAACCCGAGTTTAATGTTTAAATCCCTAAAAATTAAAATAAAAGATTTATGACCCTATAGTCCCTATAAACCGTTAGAGTTATAAATCATTATCGTTGAAAAGTCATCTCAAAATTCATGTTGTCCACCCATAATTTACACCTAGCAGCATCATTTGGAAATCTGAAAAAAAATAAATTTGCAAATATATAGTAGGTTATTGGGTATGAACCATGACCTAACATCACATGGGTATTATGGGTGTGTAAAATGTAAATGCATCAACATGAAAAAAGCCACATATTACTCACAGAAATAGAAAAAATTATCATCTCCCAAAGTACCCCTTTTCTCTACGTCTATGGAATAATGGCGGCTGAAACTCACTTATTCTCATTTCATAAGCAAATAATGAATGAAAAGTATATGCTATTGCAGACATAAAATTATTGATATGATCAGTACACTAAGCCCAACATTTATTGTAAGTAATAATAAAAAAATTATTAAAAATAAATAAAGTGCAAAGTACGATGTTATCTTACTTACCTGTGAAATAAAACTCCGGCTTTTTTTTTATCGTTATGACTTCCACAACGGTAAGCTGCACATATCACCATTTTTAAAAAATAGCAATCGTTCGTTAAAATTTACAAAATAAAATAAAACACGTAAAAATTGCTTTTGGTGCAGACACAATGTTTGGTACCAAACCAATTGCTGTCATTGTTGCGTCATAAAAACAATAAGATTGTTAACAACAAAGTGTTTGTAATAGTACAGGATACGTAAAACAATTAGTAAAAAATGTTAAAAAAATTAGTTCCGTATGCAACTGTCATTTCTTTTTTGCACTCATTGCTTATAGATCGGTGTTTTCCGATCGTTTCCAATAAAATAAAAACAATTGTTCTGCACCTGTTTTTTACTTTGCTGCCGCATCTATGATCAAATGTTTGAAACAAATATATTTCATAACATTAAAAAAAAAAGTTCTATCTTTGCGGAAAAACATTTACTCCATTATGCAGCACTTTTTTAAGCCAGCTTGCAAACAAAGCGCTCAAGTCAAAACGGTTATTTTCCAAAGTCGTTAGGTAAATATCCTCTACCTGCTTTTGCCATTTTTGCATGTTGATTTTAAGACTGTGACGTCAGAATGAAGTAGTTCTAATATAATTGTGTCAGTTGTGAATTTGTAAACTGACAATTGACAACTGACATGGTGATATGCTATAGCAGAAAATACGCAGCCATTTGTATTTTTTTGCAAATAAATTTATAAAAATTTTGCAAAAGTGTGTATTGTCGCAATTGATAACAAATTTAGTTGTATTTGTGATATACGCTTTTTGGGGTTTTGGCAAGACCAAAATTGCAGCGATGGGAAAAAATTTGGAAAACACCGATGTGTGACCTTCGGAGACCGATTTTTGTGATGCAAAAATAACATTACAAAAAATGTTGACAACAAGAATTCTCATTGCCACTTAAAGGTGCTATAAGCAAAATGAACCAAAATACCACATACTGCACGTTACTATTTGCTGAGATGTCGATAGAACTCCATTTGCAGTATAATCTGCACATTGAGAGTTTTATAGATCTTCGACACGAAAGATCTATCTAAGGATAGCTAATGAGGCTCTGGTAATAGGTATAATGAATCGAAAAGTTTCAAACTTATGTAGTTTATGTGTTTGTATGCCTACGAGACATTTTTAAAAATTGGAACCAACTATTTGCATATCATTTGTTAAATGGTTAAATAGTGTTAAATGGTTGAATGAAAGCCCTTACGCTATAAACAATTACCGTTAATGTAATATGGAACGTAAACGCAGCTTGGTTAACGGCTGTATCATCCGTATGCGATCAAGGAACAATTAAATTAGATGCACTTGTTTGTGATACACAGAAAAGTGTGGAACCACACAGGATTATGTGTTTGAAGTAGATAGGCAACATATTACGAATTTAGCGCACTGCGGAAGTTGACCGAATATTACGGTAATGAAAGTTGAAAAAATTAAAGTGTCAATTGCTGTTCAAGTGTTAGAGTCCTTATGTAGCATCGAGCTTAAAGTTTCTTCTTAAAGCCAGTAAGTAAAAGGCAACGGTTTTTATTGTTGTGCACTTGTGTTATTGATTTACTTTTTTAGACGTCGTTGAACAACAAGCTTGAAGCATTGTAGAATTTATACAATTAATGAATAAAGTGTCAATGGATCGGCTAGGCGCAACGTTATGGAGAATTGTACAGACAAAAGTGTATGCCAGCTTCTAAGAATTGGGAACTCACTCTTAAAGGTTTCAAACTTTTAAGTGCCTGACTGCACGACGATGGATTCACTTACCTCAAACCACGCAGTTTAACTGATGATCCCCTAGAAACATTTTTTGGATAAATATGGCATCACACAAATTTTACCACAAATGACTCGGATATGTTTTACAGGGTTCCGAATACAGTCTCTCTGATGCGAGATAAAGCGACCCTTAGTAAACAGTGCAAAGGCAACACGTAACGCATAACACTATATATTTATTCTGTTTTATTGCATAATTCTAGCATTTACATCTACGCCGTTAGTACTTTGTAAAGATTGTATGTTGCAATGATATCTTGCTTTTCTGTATCGGTTTTTATAGTTTTTTTACGTGCCCATTATATTTGTGACGCTATGCTATTTTTAGTAATAATTATTTTTTTTATAACACTATTTTTTTTGTTTTTTATAAAATTGTAGCATACATCTTTGCCGTTAATACTATGTATAAATTGTATGTTTATAGTTTTTTACTCATGTTTTTGTTATTTAATTTACTTTTACCATTTATATCTTTATAGGGTTTTACTTAACATTTTGATTATGTACTTTTAGCATTTATATTTGTGCCTGATTAATACATTATTTTTATGAATTTTTTTATTCAGCATTTCTGTAACTTTATCTGTATGACTATAATTTTATTCGATTTTGTAAACACTTCTTTACTTTAGATTTAACCCCCCGACATTTACAAATAAATGTCGAGAGCGTAGTGAGTCATTGCTGTCATAGGCTATTGCTTACAAAAATGAACTCTATGATAGCATTATATTGTTTTGTGTAGTATTATTGTTAATGGTATGTTAACACTAGCTAACGCACTACTTTTAATTGTACTTGTGTCAATATATATAAATTTTTTTGATAAAGAAATTTTTCTTTTCAATATTCAAAAACAAGCGGTAAATGAAATTTACCGCGGAATGGTTCCGAAGCAAGCGGAGCCGAAATGCAGGTGGCGCCACTAAAAGGTTACCGGCCGTTACCATTACCGATTACATTCTATCAAAGATAGGGTATTGAATGAGGTTATCAAATGAACGCCTATATTAACGGCTTCCTTTTAATATAACATTTTTAAAAATATTAGTGTTTTAGTTCAATTTGACGTTATCAAAAATGTCGGTTTTCTCAAAGTGCTGCAGCTTTTCCTTGGTTTTTTCCTGTTACGATTCACTGGAATCTTATAGATGCCGTTTATGCAACTTTGAAACAAATGAAAAAATTGTTTATTTTATTCACAGTTGTGAGTTTTTAGATGTTTTGGATGAAGCCTTTTTCGAAAAATGTCAACGTTGCAGAGTGGGTAGCTTTTCGTATGTGTGGAGATACTTTCACAAAAGAAAGTGTAATTTTATAGAACATAAATCATCTGTAACAACTAATACGGAAAATGGAAACAGTATTATTACAACAACTAGCCAAACAGATAAACTTTACCAATTCGCTACTTGTTTTGAATGTGATCAATGCAAGTATACAAGTAAATACAAATTCCAGTTAAAAAGACATATTTATCTGAAACATATAGACAGAAAACACTTTTTACCAAAATTGCAAAAAATTGCAAAGGAAATGCCTGGTAATTTTAAAACGACCGAAAAAAATGCGCGTTTAAAAAAAAATAAAATTAATCGTTCAAGAAAATTACAGCAAAAATACAAATGCGATCAATGCGAATATTCAACTTTTCATAAAGGAGATCTAAAAAATCGTATAAACGCAAAACATCTTTCAGGCAAATTACAACAAACATTCCAATGTGTTCAGTGTGAATACAAAACTCCTTATAAACAACTTATAAAATTGCATAGAAATAGAAGGCATCTTTCAAGCGAACTACAACGAAAATTTCAATGCGATCAGTGTGAATATGCAACTTTTTATAAAGGAGATCTAAAAAAACATATAAATGCAAAACATCTTTCAAGCGAACTACAACGAAAATTTCATTGCGATCAGTGTGAATATGAAACCCTGAGAAAAGATCATTTGAAAAGACATATAAATGCAAAGCATCTTTCAAAAGATTTACAACAAAAATTCCAATGTGATCAGTGTGAATACAAAACTTTTTATAGAAATAATTTAAACAGACATGAAAATGCAAAGCATCTTTAAAAAGAATTACAACGAATATTCCAATGCGATCAGTGTGAATATAAAACTCTTAGAAAATATGTTTTGAAAAAACATATAAATGCAAAACATCTTTCAAAAGAATTACAACAAAAATTTCAATGCGATCAGTGTGAATATAAAGCCCTTTCAAATGAGCATTTGAAAAATCATATAAATGCAAAGCATCTTTCAAAAAATTTACAACAAAAATTCCAATGCGAGCAGTGTGAATATACAACTTTTTATAAAGGAAACCTGAAGACACATATAAATGCGAAACATCTTTGAAAAGATTTAGAACAAAAATTCCAATGCGAGCAGTGTGAATATAAAACTTTTTATAGAAGAAACTTGATGATACATATATAACATGACTTATTTTTTTATTGTTTTACATAATCAATAATTATTTATATCTTATCAATCTTAAGATAGAATATAAATACCTGGAGTTAAATGTTGTGTCACCAATCACTTACTACAATAATGAATCCAGAAGATCTTAGAATAGGTGAGATTTTACCATACACTTACAGGAATCCTAAAATGTTAAAACAACACCTGAATTTGCTATTTCAAACCATCCGTTAATTAACAATTAATTTAATCAAGCGCTTTGTTAAAATATTTATAGACAAACATTTATGAGTTGACTATTATAGGCTAAGAGCTTACCTAATTCTATAGTACTATTGCTCCTTCAATTGAATTTACATATTCTGTAATGTATTCTGATTTCTTCAATTATTAAACTTCAAAATATAAACTATTTGATAAACTTCTTTTTTTTTATCAATTATAAATTACTGCCAATACAATCTTTAACATGCCACAGCAATAATAATAATAATATGGCAATTAAAATGTCATAAACATTTTAGTACTAATCAGACAATAATTAATAACTTTTGCGTAACATTATGCATCATATTAAATTCTTTAATTATTCTTATTAAATTTCTAAATTCAAATTTTATTTTTAATCAATGAATGATTATTTAATTAATTGATTTCTGCAAGTACACTATTTCACATGGTATAACAATAATAAACAACTTTAAATAAATGTTTATCAAACTTTTGAATAATTAATTGGATAACTTTTTAATTAAATTATTATTTTATTTCGAGCAGCTTGTATAGTAAAGAAAGAAAATGTGAAACTTTAAGATAATGCCTATCATAAATTCGACTAATTAAATTCTTGAATATATAATTAAATTATTATATTTTATTAACTAAAAACGAGAGTATGGTTTCGCACCCTCCGGGTGCTTACCTACTCTTTTGAGTAAAGGGTTGCCTACGGCAACGTGTATGAACCTAGAGGGGTTGCCTTCGGCAACCGTAAAATAAACGCACTTTTTTTTTTTATTAAATTATTGAAAATTTATTTTTTTATTGTAATATTTTTTTATTTAGTCCTTTTTGCACTTTTTCTACTTTCTCATATCAAGGTTTGCCTTTGACAAAATTTATATAAACCTAGCCCATTATTATATATCTTAAAATTTATTATTATTTATTTAAAAAATTTTAATTAGATTTTATTAATTATACTTATTTCTTTTTCTTTTATCTTTTTCATCTTTTTTTTATAGTAAAGCAAGCATATTAGCATTTGATAATTTTTTTTTATTTATTCTTTTTTGTACTGTTTCTACTCACTCGTATTGAATGTTGCCTGCGGCAACAAATATAAATCTATTATTATTATATTTTTAAAAATGCTTTTGAAAATGCTACAAAAAATGTAGGTTATGTCATAGCAAGAACAATGACATCTGTCAATAATGTTGTCAGTGTCAAAGATGTGTCACCCATAATCAATAGAAAGTTATTGCTGTGGTACAATTTTAATATAAAATATAAGATTACCAACTCAAACATTCTTAAGCTTGTAATTAATAATGACTTTTTAATTTAGCAACACTTTAAAAGACTTTTTTATTTACGCCTAGCTGCAACATTGTAACCGAAAACGCCGTTCCTACTTTCTCTTGTTAACAATTCAGATAAACACAAATTCAAAACTTTTCTTTTTTAATTATTAATTATAAACATTAGCTTGTACAGCATAAATAAAACCAAAATTTTTTATCAATATTTTTTTAGTTGGCAACACTTCTGAGAGATTTTTTTATTAACCTTGTATCACCACTGTAACCTTGAACGCTTGTTTGACAAATATTTGACGTATCTTTTATGAAAAAAATGTAGGTTATATCATAGCAAGCACAATGACATCTGTCAATGTCAAAGATGTCTCACTCATAACAACAACAATATGAAGTTGTTGCCGTGTTACAATTTTAAAATTAAAATGAGGATTGCCAACTCAAGCAGATCTTATTGATTTATGTTATTACTTTTAACATACAGATTTGCTGCCTTCTCTCAAAATGATTACATTGTGTAATTAATCAAATAAAAAAATTACATTGTAACTTGTACATAAACATTACACCTATAATAAAAGCTGATGTAGTATCTCTTTCTTGCAAAGAGTGACGCTTGACACAGATTTATTAATTTGGAGAAATTGTTAAATGTTGTAAGAAATTTGAGAAAAAACGAAAAAACGTTGTTTGAGAGTGACGGTGTAATGTTTTGAGCAAAGAATTGGATTTTTTTGTGCTAGCCGAAAGGAGTAGGAGGGATTCAAAGTAAAAAAAATTTTTCAAAAAAATGACCGATAAAAAGAGTAAACGGATAGGACATTTCGCCAAAAAACCACTCTAGATAGAAAACTTTGAAAGCTGGGCTTTTTGTGACACTTCGTCATTTTACTGTCTTAATTGTGACAGTTCTAAATTGTTTGGTTATGTCATTTTAAATATTTATCGTTAAAATTGTGAAAAATAATGAAACGAAAGCTTTTAATGTGGCTAAAATGTTGATGGGATATGATGGAGTAGTGATTTGTTTAGTTTTCTTGATGAAAAAGTGCATCGTATTGTCGACAAAGTTTTTTCGATGGGGCCATTTCACGAGCTATGACTAAATAAAGCTGCAATATAATCAATGAGACTTATCAGATGGAAATCGATTTTTCAAACATCCCAATGCTACTCAGATAAATGGAAAAGGGTTTTGATGGTTTATTTAAAAAGTTTTTCTAGAAAAATTGAGCTTCCAGAATAGGTTAGGTTATGTCCAAAAAATATTTATATTTATAATTGTGAAAAATAATGAAAATAAAGCTTTTAATGTGGCTAAAATGTCGATGGGATATGATGGAGTAGTGATTTGTTTTGTTTTCTTGATGAAAAAGTGCATCGTATTGTCGACAAAGTTTTTTCGATGGGGCCATTTCACGAGCTATGACTAAATAAAGCTGCAATATAATCAATGAGTCTTATGAGATGGAAATCGATTTTTCAAACATCCCAATGCTACTCAGATAAATGGAAAAGTGTTTTGATGGTTTATTTAAAAAGTTTTTCTAGAAAAATTCACCGTCCAGAATTTTACAAATCTTTACAAGATTGAAAAGGATTGACTGCAAATATGTACATTTTTTTAAATGGTTTTTCAATGAAAAGGATTATGAAATGCTATGCGAGATATTGTATAATAAAATAAAGACGAAAGCCCTTTCAATTTTAATGAAAAATAAAAGTGAGGTTAAAATTTTTCAACAGCGATTAAGAATCTAAAGTAGAGGCTTTTTTGGAAGAGATATGTAGGTATATAGATTATTATTATAAAAATATATTATTTTTTACTTTAAATATAAATGATTTGTAAAACTAAACGCTTAATTTTTTTTAGTTTGGCTTGAATGTGATAAGTGTACACTCAAATCTGCGTATTGATTGATACAAATAACAATGAGATATAATATATAAATAATATTTTGTTTTAGGGTTTTGTAATGGAATAACGAATTAACATTAATGTAATATAAATTTAAAGTATTAAGGTCAATGACCTTTTGACCTAATTATTGAAAAATATAGAGACATTGATAATTATAGGATTTTCTCCAATGAAATTCATGTTGTCTCAGATTCTGTATTAAAATGAAGATAAAAATTTTTAATTTTAATAATATTTACAGTAACTGCTTATCTAAACTATAGACTTCTTTTGAAAATAGAAATTGTCGTATGGATAAATTGAATCGATTCGTTTGGAGATTAGAATTTATTGATTGGGCGTTAAGATGTTTGAAATACGATGAAGCAAAGAAGACCATGAGAAACCTTTTAGAGAAAAAAGATAAAGAGATATACAAATTATTATTAGAAATGATTAGATTTTAAATGAATGCTTAGTATCATCCGTACTAAGCATTTTGACACCGTTTGACATTTTGTTTTTGGAAAGTGGCTCGAATGAGAATAATGTACATCTTTTAATAATTAATTTGCAATTGAATGAAATTATTATTATTATAGGCTGTCTCAGATGCTGCACATTTACAGTAAATTGTTATCTAGACTGTTTATAAGTTTATTTTTGATCGATTATACAATGTAATTATTTTGAGAGAATGCTATAAATCTGTATCTTCAAAGTAATAAAATGAATATAATCAAAGCGAAATGTTGAAGTTAGTTGGTAATCCATATATTTTATTTTAAAATGGTACAAAACTTTATTTAGTAATAATTTTAATTTTTAATTGATATGAAAAATTTTAAATTTACCGCTTTAATATTTATGACATTGTTGCTGTTAGTAACAACATAAAAAATTAATAATAAATTAATTATCTATAGAATTTTTGTAAAGTATTTACATATTTTACAAAATTAAGTGTTGTTTTTTTTGCAAAATATAAGTGAAAAGCTTAAAATAAAGTAGGTTTAATAATTATTCAATCTCATTGTCTATAATTTTTTTTTTTAGAAAAGGTTTGATGAAAATTTTTTTGGCTTGTCTTACATTTTTTCCTTTATTATAATATGGAAATATAATACGAATGGCTAGAAGAACCTTTTTGATTATATTATATAAGATATAGAACTGTGGTTGTAGGAAAATTTATAATTGTTTATATGGAAAGTGAGGTTAAGTTGTGTTTGAGACCCATTGATGAAAGAAGATTGATATAAATGAATTAAAATAAAATGGGAATGGAAAATTTTATTGGAAAAATATCTATACAGACTATATATTTTTTTCTCAATCGTACGTACTTATTTTTATATTTTTAAATAAACAATTAAATATTTAAAAAAAAATACGATATCAATTGTCAATTATCATTGTTGACATAATCAATTAAAAAATACAAAGCGATCACTTAATATTAATGCTTTATATTTTATAAATAACATGAATTATGAAACGTTTTTTTGTCAATTTTAATGTACAATTTTATATAGAGTGTTTGTTTTTTTTCAATTTGATATATAATATATAACTAAAATATAAATAACTTTTATTGATTTTTTTTTTAGATTATGTATGATTGTAATTGAATGATTACATATTTTGGGAAAATTAAATAGAAAATAGAAAAAAGTGAATGTGAAAGTATTGTATACTCTAAACAGTATACTCTAAAAAGTATTGCCAATTAAAGAATCATTATTAAGCACGTTTAGTAGTGTTTGGGTTGGCAATCTTAAATTTCATAATAAAAGTGCACAATGGCAGCAACTTAATATTGATTATGTGTGACATATCTTTAACATTGACAATATTATTGAAAGATGTCAATGTGTTCGCTACGATATAACCTAATTTTTTTTATGAAAGATACGTCAAATATTTGTCAAGAAACAAACGTTTTCGGTTACATTGTTGCAACTTGGCAATTAAAAATTTTTTTTTAAAAGTGTTGCCAAATTAAATATTTATTAAAAAAAATTTTTTTTTTGATTGTATTAATTTTAAACAAATGTTTCTAATTCTAAACAAATGTTTCTAATTAATAATTATACAAGAAAAATTTGAAAATTTTGATATTTAATTTCCGACAATCAAATGTGCGGAAAAAAAAATTTGCAAAAAATTAAAAAATAAAAAATGTTAATTTAAAAGATATGCTATGATTTAAGTAAAAAAAGCATCAAGAAAAACTAAAAGAAATTATAAATTTGTTGATAATAAAAAAGAAAAGACAATTTAAGTAGTATAGAAAAACAAAATTATGGTTGTTGTAGAAAAATAAAAATTAATAAAATTAAGTAAAAAATAAAAAAAATCGAAAAAAAAATTTATAGAAAAGAAAATGTTTAGATTAGAAAACTATGTTATAAATACGGAAAAAAAAAGTTAAAATATCAGGAGTTTATAGATGGATAATACAATATTAAAAATAGAATAGTATAAAAAAAATTAGAAGACACAAAAAAAGAAAATGTAAGAGAGAAATAAGACGAAAATAAAAAAAATTGAAAAAAAAATTAAAATTAAGTAAATACATTATAAAAATAGGAACAAATAGAATCAAAAAGAAGAAAGTGAAGAGAAATAAAAAAACGAGTTCGAAAAAAAAGTTGAAGAGATAAAAAAGAAAAAAAATAAATAGAAAGAGAAAATAAAAGTTTCAATCTACAAATTTCTATAGAGTAGTTGTTTTTTTGAATTTGATATATGATATATAACTAAAATATAAATAATTTTTATTAATTTTTTTATTAGATTATGTATGATTGTAATTGAATGATTACATATTTTAAAAAAATTAAATAGAAAATAGGGAAATAAATTAGAAAAGGAAAACAAATAGAAAAAAAAAGAAAGAATATAGTATATAATTAATAAAATGTAATACGAACCTGTTTAATAAAAATAAAATATGGTTGTTTTTTGGTTGCCGAAGGCAACCTTAATGTAAGAGAGTAAGGTAAGAAAAAGGGAGAGTAAATAAAAAAATATAATAATAGAAACAAAAAAAATATATAAAATAACAATTTTAATTTTGAAAAAAAATTATAAAAAACTCGCTTTAGAAGAGAATAAGAAAAAATTCATATAAATTATTATAAAATATTATAGTTTTTATTCTAATTTTAATAACAATTATTATTAAAGTAATAAAATTAATATGAAAATAAAAAAAATTAAAACGAAGAAAAAAAAATACACATAAAAGAAAAAAAAATTTGGAAAAAAAAGAAGAATAAAAATCAAGTATATTAAATAAAATGTAATGCAAAATTATTTTATAAGAAAAAATTGTTGTGTTATTGTTGCCGAAGGCAACCTTTTACATATAAGAGAGTATAGTAAGAACAAAAAGAAATAAAAAAACTATATATAATATAAATAATATAAAATAATGATAGATAGTAATAATATTTTTAAATATTAAAGTAATATTAATATGAAAACGTTATGTCAAAATCTGATCTCAAATGTTATAACGAGAATTTTTATAAGAAAAAATGACTGTCCGCCACCTTAATAATGAGAAAAAAATAAAAAAATTATAATAATAATGAATAGTAAAAGTATTTTAAAAAATAAATAATAGATTTATATATGTTGCCGCAGGCAACATTCAATACGAGTGAGTAGAACAAGTACAAAAAAAAATAAAAAAAAAATTTTAGTGAATGGTAATATGCTTGCTTTATTATAAAAAAAAATGAGAAAGATAAAAGAAAAAGAAAAAAGTATAATTAATAAAATCTAATTAAATTTTTTTACATAAATAATAATAAATTTTAAGATAAATAATAATGGGCTAGGTTTATATAAATTTTGTCAAAGCCAAACCATGATATGAGAAAGTAGAAAAAGTACAAAAAAAAAATAAATAAAAATATATTACAATAAAAAAATAAATTTTCAATAATCTAATAAAAAAAAAAAAAAAAAGTGCGCTTATACTACCGGTTGCCGAAGGCAACCCCTCTAGGTTTATACACGTTGCCGTAGGCAACCCTCTACTCAAGAGAGTAGGTAAGCACCCGGAGGGTGCGAAACCATACTCTCGTTTAACTATAATAATAGCTGATTTAGTAGCTTTGTCTAACAAATTTTAGATTTTTTAAATTTTTTTAGTAAAATTATTTTTTTTTCGGAATAAAATTATTACAGTTCCACATAAACGTCGTTTCTTTCGTAAATTTGATTAAGGTTTTTTTCTTGCAACGAGCCCCCTTAAGCGCTAGAGGTACAACCAATAAATTTGAGAAAAGAGATAGAATGATCGAAATGCTGCTATAAATGACGGACAAACGTACTCTAGATAGAAAACTTTGAAGGCTGGGGTTTTAAACTGACATAGCGTCAGTCTTATGTCTAAATTGTGACAGTTCTAAATTTTTTGGTTATGTCATTTTAAATATTTATCTTTATAATTATTGTGAAAAATAATGAAACGAAAGCTTTTAATGTGGCTAAAATGTTGATGGGATATGATGGAGTAGTGATTTGTTTAGTTTTCTTGATGAAAAAGTGCCGTGTGCAAAAATTGTTGACGTATTTTTTTTTTGAGGGGCGAATCTCACGAATTTTAACAAAATACAGCTGGAATATAATAAATTGGACTTTTAAGTAATGGGGCCCTACTTATTAAAAGGTCTAAAATGGTTTTATTAAAATCGATATGTAATAGAAGAGATTGTATAAAGTTTTATACTTTCATGTGTCAAGCGACGATTGATTTTTATATATTTATTGGAAATTGATGATTATTTTTAGCATTTCAACGCTACCCAGCTAACTGGAAAGGAGTTTGACTTATTGTGGTGGAAAATAAAGCAGTGTTTTGTGTGTTGTTTAAAAGCTGTTGATGGCGGAGCTCCTTTTTGATAAGTGAAGAAAAGTGAGGTTAAATATACAGAAACGTTGATAACTACGTTGGTTTGATTAGTAGAATGAAAGGGTCATGCTTATTCAAATATCAAACTTCAGACTGCAAGAGTCGTGTTGAAGAATGTTTCGAAACAAAGCATGATTGAATTTCAATACAAAACAAGCTACTCTACTATTTCTAAAGTTAAGAACATGTTATAATGACAAATTTAATGATAGGATAACATTAAAGAACTCTCTTTGGCAAAATATTTCAACCGAAATGAGAAGCAATGCTTTTGATATACCCGAAGGACGTGCAGGGACTGACACTTTTCGAAAATAATTGGCACAGGAAGAAGAGAGACTCTATTTTGAAGTGAATGCTATTTTGGGGAGTTTGTCAACCCAAGATTCTTTAGAAATAAGGATAGATGCTGAAGACATACATAGGGAAATAAAAAATAGGTTTGTTGTAATATTGTCATAGCTTAATTATTTGATATTCTAGATTCCATTCTTCTAAAACTTCAGTTCGACCAACAAGCAATGTCACTAAGATGCTAGAAGTAATAACACAACAACAACAACACCACGAAGTAAGAGAAGAGAAAGCAAAATATATGAAGATTGAATGTGATTAATGTACACATTCAAATCTGCGTGCATTAGACAATATTTTATCAAAATAACAATGAGATATAATATAAATAATATTTTTTTAGGGTTTTGAAATGGGATAACAAATTAACATTAATGTAATATAAATTTAGTATTAAGTATTAAGGTCAATGACCTTTTGACCTAATTCTTTAAATTCTGTACCACTTGAATTTTTAGAATTAAAAAATCAATAAATGTCAAATGTCAAAAAAAAATTGACATGTGTCATAAGTGTTATTGATTTACAAATTTTCTAAAATTTATTGAAACGAGGGCTTAAATGTGGACTCTTCTATCATGTGCTGTCAAGCGGTCGATTGATCTTTGTATTTATATTGATGATGAAAATTACAATAATAATTTAATAGAAAATTGTATATTTAAACATTCAAAAGCGAATTAGGTAAGTGGAGAGCAGTTTTATTCTTTTATTCAAAAGATTTTTTTCTAGGTTATACAATAATTTTGAAGAGAAACAATAAGATAAGAAAATTAAATTTAATTGACGTCTTCATATATTGATGAGATATTGTGGGACGTTTGTTTGCTTAATTTGTGTTGATTCCAAAGCGGTCCAGGTTAGTGAGAAGAAGTTTTAATGTTTTATTTAAAAAAACATTTTTTTCAGATCATACAATAATTGAATTGAGAAAAAGAGATTGCAAAATAGAGTTTTATCGACGCTTAAATGCTGATGGAATATTATAAGATTTTTTTTTATTTGCTTTGTTGATGAAAGCACAAGGCTGCGATGAAGATAGCCACCTTCCCAGATTCTTCCAAAAGAAATCAAAATGTAATATAGATTTAAATTATTTAGGTCAATAACCTTTTGACCTAATTATTGAAAAAAGTGAGGCTAACTATATAGAGACGTTGAGAGAAGTGGCGCCCGTTGTTTTTTGGGGCTATCAATAATCTTAACTAAAAAGGGTTTAAATGTTATAAGTGAGACTTATAGGTGATATATTGTAAAATCATCATGTGGGAAAAAACCTTTTAATTAAGCTTTAAGAGTGTTTGAATTGGAAAACTTAAATATTTTATATTAAAATTGTATCAAGATAATAACTTTCTATTGATAATGAGTGACAAATCTATGACACCGACAGATGTCATTATGTTTGCTATGACATAACCTACTTTTTTTTTTATAAAAGTTACGTCAAATATTTAAAAAAAAGTGTTTTCGGTTACAGTGTTGCCACTAGGCAATTAAAAAATTTATAAAAAGTGTTGCCAACTGAAAAAAAAAATATTGATAAAAATTTTTGGCTCTTTTTATGCTGTACAAGCAAATTTTTTTAATTAATAGTTAAAAAAGAAAAGTTTTGAATTTGTGTTTATCTAAATTGGTAACAAGAGGAAATAGAAACGGCGTTTTTGGTTACAGTGTTGCAGATAGGTGCAATAAAAAAGTCTATAAAAAGTATTGCTAATTAAAAAATCATTATTAAGCACGTTTAGTAGTGTTTGGGTTGGAAATCTTATATTTCATAATAAAAGTGCACAATGGCAGCAACTTAATATTGATTATGTGTGACACATCTTTAACATTGACAATATTATTGAAAGATGTCAATGTGTTCGCTACGATATAACCTAATTTTTTTTTATGAAAGTTACGTGAAATATTTGTCAAGAAACAAACGTTTTTAGTTACATTGTTGCAACTAGGCAATTTAAATTTTTTTTCTTAAATTGTTGCTAAATTAAATAATTATTAACAAAATTTTTTTTTTGATTGTATTAATTATAAACAAATGTTTTGAATTAATAATTATACAAGAAAAATTTGAAATTTTTGTTATTTAATTTCCGACAATCAAATATGCGAAAAAAAAATTTGCAAAAAATTAAAAAAAAAAAAATGTTAATTTAAAAGATATGCGATGATTTAAGTAACTAAAGCATCAAGAAAAACTAAAAGAAATTATAAATTTGTTGATAAAGAAAAAAAAAAGATAATTTAAGTAGTATAGAAAAACAAAATTATGGTAGTTGTAGAAAAATAAAAATTCATAAAATTAAGTAAAAAATAAAAAAAATCGAAAAAAAAATTTATAGAAAAGAAAATGTTTAGATTGGAAAACTATATTATAAATACGGAAAAAAAAATGTTAAAATATCAGAAGTTTATAGATGGATAATACAATATTAGAAAAAAAAATAGTATAAAAAAAATTAGAATACACAAAAAAAGAAAATGTAAGAGAGAAATAAGACGAAAATAAAAAAAATTGAAAAAAAAATTAAAATTAAGTAAATACATTGTAAAAATAGGAACAAATAGAATCAAAAAGAAGAAAGTGGAGAGAAATAAAAAAACGAGTTCGAAAAAAAAAGTTGAAGAGATAAAAAAGAAAAAAAAATAAAAAGAAAGAGAAAATAAAAGTTTCAATGTACGAATTTCTATAGAGTAGTTGTTTTTTTGATTTTGATATATGATATATAACTAAAATATAAATAATTTTTATTGATTTTTTCATTAGATTATGTATGATTGTAATTGAATGATTACATATTTTAAAAAAATTAAATAGAAAATAGGGAAATAAATTAGAAAAGGAAAACAAATAGAAAAAAAAAGAAAGAATATAGTATATAATTAATAAAAGGTAATACGAACCTTTTTAATAAAAATAAAATATGGTTGTTTTATGGTTGCCGAAGGCAACCTTAATGTAAGAGAGTAAGGTAAGAAAAAGGGAGAATAAATAAAAAAATATAATAATAGAAACAAAAAAAATATATAAAATAACAATTTTAATTTTGAGAAAAAATAATAAAAAACTCGCTTTAGAAGAGAATAAGAAAAAATTCATATAAATTATTATAATATACTATAGTTTTTATTCTAATTTTAATAACAATTATTATTAAAATAATAAAATTAATATGAACAAAAAAAAATTAAAACGAAGAAAAAAAAATACAAATAAAAGAAAGAAAAAAATTTGAAAAAAAAAGAAGAATAAAAATCAAGTATATTAAATAAAATGTAATGCAAAATTTTTTTATATAAAAAAAATTGTTGTGTTATTGTTGCCGAAGGCAACCTTTTACATATAAGAGAGTATGGTAAGAACAAGAAGAAATAAAATATATATATATATATATATATAATGATTGAAAAAAATAATATAAAATAATGATAGATAGTAATACTATTTTTAAATATTAAAGTAATATTAATATAAAAGCTTTATCTCAAAATCTGATCTAAAATGTTATAACGAGAATTTTTATAACAGAAAATGACTGTTCGCCACCTAAATAATGAGAAAAAAATAAAAAATTTAAAATAATAATGAATAGTAAAAGTATTTTTAAAAATAAATAATAATAGATTTATATATGTTGCCGCAGGCAACATTCAATACGAGTGAGTAGAACAAGTACAAAAAAAATAAATAAAAATATATTACAATACAAAAATAAATAAACAATAATCTAATAAAAAAGCTACAAGTGTGTTTATTTTACGGTTGCCGAAGGCAACCCCTCTAGGTTTATACACGTTGCCGTAGGCAACCCTCTACTCAAGAGAGTAGGGTAAGCACCCGGAGGGTGCGCGACCCAACTCTCGTTTTAGATAAGTATTTACTGAAAGAATTTTTAAAAGTGAATGCTTTTGTCTTCATTTTAATATAGCAACATACAACTCATATTAAAATAATCAATAAAATATTGATAATAAAGACAATATCATGTTGTAAAATTTTTCAATTTAAGAGGGTGTCTATCTTCATCGCGGCCTTGTGCTTTCATTGACAAATTATATTATATCTCATTGTTATTTTGATAAAAAATATTGTCTAATGCACGCATTTTACAAAATAACTACCAATCTATAATCAATTCAAGGCTATATTTTCTTCAAAATTCCTTTTCAATAAGGGCAATGTTTTGTATTAGCTTTTTTTTGCAGTTAATGTTATCTCTCTCGCTTGAAGCTCTCAAAAAGAAAAATATAAAAAAACATATATAATCTCTAAATGGATCTATTCAATCCAAATAAACCGTATTACAAATTCTACTTTCAAATTAAATCTTGAAATTGAGTTTCAACTTGCATGTAAACAATGGTTGTCTTCGATTGACGTTTTCTTCCCATTACTTTATTATTTTGTTTACATTATGGTGGTCTTCTTGTGAAGCAGCAATTAGATTTTTTCTATAACTACCAATCTATAATCACTTCAAGGCTATATTTTTTTTTTCATTCAAAACCAATTCATTTGTAAAATAAGATTTGACAAAAATATCAAAAATTTGACCTATATCTTCTCTGATTTATTGATTTTCAATATAGATACTTTTCGAAAATAATTTTTCACTTCCATCTGATTTTAATTCATTTATATAAATCTTCTTACATGAATAGGCCCAACCATAACAAATTTATAATAACCTGAAGCTGTCAATTTGACATTTGACCGAAACCAAAAAAAAACCCCTTTCTCTAAAAATTTTATGAAATCTATTAAAAAAACTAAACAAATTGCTTCTAACTTTTGGGTGAATGCCACTTGTTTATTTAACTAATATTTTCATTGTTTTGAGCTGTATTTACGTAGATTTTCCATTAAATTCACTTCACTCTGTTGACAGAATAGGGCCCTTATTTTTCTCTACAAAATGCCTTGAAATCTTTTAAAAAATTAATCAAACCTTTATCAGTCGCTTCAAAATAGTTTTTAAACAATGTTTCATCATTTAAATATTCATTGAAATTCGGTCTATTCTCACTTCCACTCTTTTGACAGTTTGGGGCTGAGCTACAAATTTTGTAAAAATCTTCTTTCTTGATGAAATTACATTAAATCTCTTGATGGGAAATCTTCTTTATAAATAAAACCCCCATGTTTATTTAATAGATATTTTATAGATTTTAGCTGTATTTTGGTAGATTTTCGCTAAAATTAAATTAAATTGACAGGTTATGACATTTGTCTGAGGCCCTTATTTTTCTCTACAAAATGCCTTGAAATCTTTGAAAAAAATTATTCAAACCTTTATCGGTCGCTTCAAAATAGTTTTTAAATAATGTTTTCATTTAAATATTCATTGAAATTTGGTCTATTCTCACTTCCACTCTTTTGACAGTTTGAGACTGAGCTACAAATTTTGTAAAAATCTTCTTTCTTGATGAAATTACATTAAATCTCTTGATGGGAAATCTTCTTTATAAATAAAACCCCCATGTTTATTTAATAGATATTTTATAGATTTAAGCTGTATTTTGGTAGATTTTCGCCAAAATTACGATACGACTGACAGGTTAGACACTGACAGGTTAGACACTGACATTTGTTGATGAAAATTCTTAGTGATATAGAATCTAGCCATAGTAAGTTTAGACGTTATTATCGCGATTTTGACACATTCCATCTCTTTCTCAAACTCTGTTTGTGGTACATCCTACGTTCAAGGGGGTTATCAAATTTGAAAAAAATTTTTAGAAATTATTAAAAAAACATTGTAATTTTAAGGATAGCTACTTTTTTCTACAAAATTTCATTTAAAACGAAAAAAAATTTTAAAAAGCTAAAATTTGTCCGACAGAGATGCGGCTAACGCGTTTTATTATTATTTAACGAGAGTATGGTTTCGCACCCTCCGGGTGCTTACCTACTCTCTTGAGTAGAGGGTTGCCTACGGCAACGTGTATAAACTTAGAGGGGTTGCCTTCGGCAACCGGTAGTATAATCGCACTTTTTTTTTTTTTTTTTTTCATTAGGTTATTGATTATTAATTGTTTTTATTGTAATATGATTTTATTTATTCTTTTTTGTACTTGTTCTACTTTCTCATATCAACGTTTGCCTTTGACAACATTTATATAAACCAAGCCCATTAATATTTATCTTGAAATATATTATTATTATTTATTTAAAAAATTTTAATTAGATTTTATTAATTATACTTATTTCTTTATCTTTTATCTTTCTCATCTTTTTTTATAATAAAGGAAGCATATTAGCATTTACTAAAATTTTTGTTTTTTTATTTATTTTTGTACTTGTTCTACTCACTCGTATTGAATGTTGCCTGCGGCAACATATATAAATCTATTATTATTTATTTTTGAAAATACTTTTACTATTCATTATTATTATTATTTTTTTATTTTTTTCTCATTATTTAGGTGGCGGACAGTCATTTTTTGTTATAAAAATTCTTGTTATAACATTTGAGATCATATTTTGACATAACGTTTTCATTTTAATATTACTTTAATATTTAAAAATAGTATTACTATCTATCATTATTTTATATTATTTATATTATATATATATTTTTTTATTCTTTCTTGTTCTTACTATACTCTCTTATATGTAAAAAGTTGCCTTCGGCAACAATAACACAACATTTTTTTTTTATAAAATAATTTTGCTTTACATTTTATTTAATATACTTGATTTTTATTCTTCTTTTTTTTTCAAATTTTTTTCTTTCTTTTATTTGTATTTTTTGTTCTTCGTTTTAATTTTTTTTTATTTTTATATTAATTTTATTACTTTAATAATAATTGTTATTAAAATTAGAAGAATAAAAACTATAATATATTATAATAATTTATATGAATTTTTTCTTATTCTCTTCTAAAGCGAGTTTTTTATTATTTTTTTCAAAATTAAAATTGTTATTTTATATATTTTTTTTGTTTCTATTATTATATTTTTTTATTTATTCTCCCTTTTTCTTACCTTACTCTCTTACATTAAGGTTGCCTTCGGCAACCATAAAACAACCATATTTTATTTTTATTAAAAAGGTTCGTATTACATTTTATTAATTATATACTATATTCTTTCTTTTTTTTTTCTATTTGTTTTCCTTTTCTAATTTATTTCCCTATTTTCTATTTAATTTTTTTTAAATATGTAATCATTCAATTACAATCATACATAATCTAAAGAAAAAATCAATAAAAATTATTTATATTTTAGTTATATATCATATATCAAATTCAAAAAAACAACTACTCTATAGAAATTCGTACATTGAAACTTTTATTTTCTCTTTCTTTTTATTCTTTTTCTTTTTTATCTCTTCAACTTTTTTTTTCGAACTCGTTTTTTCATTTCTCTTCACTTTCTTCTTTTTGATTCTATTTGTTCCTATTTTTATAATGTATTTACTTAATTTTCATTTTTTTTTAATTTTTTTTTTATTATCGTCTTATTTCTCTCTTACATTTTCTTTTTTTGTGTATTCTAATTTTTTTTATACTATTCTTTTTTTAATATTGTATTATCCATCTATAAACTCCTAATATTTTAACATTTTTTTTTCCGTATTTATAACATAGTTTTCCAATCTAAACATTTTCTTTTCTATAAATTTTTTTTTCGACTTTTTTTATTTTTTACTTAATTTTATCAATTTTTATTTTTCTACAACAACCATAATTTTGTTTTTCTATACTACTTAAATTATCTTTTTTTTTATTATCAACAAATTTATAATTTCTTTTAGTTTTTCTTGATGCTTTTTTTACTTAAATCATAGCATATCTTTTAAATTAACATTTTTTAATTTTTAATTTCCGCACATTTGATTGTCGGAAATTAAATATCAAAATTTTAAAATTTTTCTTGTATAATTATTAATTAGAAACATTTGTTTAGAATTAGAAACATTTGTTTAAAATTAATACCTACAACCAAAAAAAATATTTTTTTTAATAAATATTTAATTTGGCAACACTTTTAAAAAAAAATTTTTTAATTGCCAAGTTGCAACAATGTAACCGAAAACGTTTGTTTCTTGACAAATATTTGACGTATCTTTCATAAAAAAAAATTAGGTTATATCGTAGCGAACACATTGACATCTTTCAATAATATTGTCAATGTTAAAGATATGTCACACATAATCAATATTAAGTTGTTGCCATTGTGCACTTTTATTATGAAATTTAAGATTGCCAACCCAAACACTACTAAACGTGCTTAATAATAATTTTTTAATTGGCAATACTTTTTAGAGTATACTGTTTAGAGTATACAATACTTTCACATTCACTGTTTTCTATTTTCTATTTAATTTTCCCAAAATATGTAATCATTCAATTACAATCATACATAATCTAAAAAAAAAATCAATAAAAGTTATTTATATTTTAGTTATATATTATATATCAAATTGAAAAAAAACAAACACTCTATATAAAATTCTACATTAAAATTGACAAAAAAACGTTTCATATTTCATGTTATTTATAAAATATAAAGCATTAATATTAAGTGATCGCTTTGTATTTTTTAATTGATTATGTCAACAATAATAATTGACAATTGACATTGTATTTTTTTTAAGATTTTTAATTGTTTATTTAAAAATATAAAAATAAGTACGTACGATTGAGAAAAAAAAATATAGTCTGTATAGATATTTTTCCAATATAATTTTCCATTTCCATTTTATTTTAATTCATTTATATCAATCTTCTTTCATCAATGGGTCTCAAACACAACTTAACCTCACCTTTCATATAAACAATTATAAATTTTTCTACAACCACAGTTCTATATTTTCTATAATAAAATCAAAAAAGCTCTTCTATCCATTCGTATTATATTACCATATTATAATAATCTAAAAAAAATCAATAAAAGTTATTTATATTTTAGTTATATATTATATATCAAATTGAAAAAAAACAAACACTCTATATAAAATTCTACATTAAAATTGACAGAAAAACGTTTTGTATTTCATGTTATTTATAAAATATAAATTAATGATATTAAGTGATCACTTTGTATTTTTTAATTGATTATGTCAACAATAATAATTGACAATTGACATCGTATTTTTTTTTAATGATTTAATTGTTTATTTAAAAATATAAAAATAAGTACGTACGATTGAGAAAAAAATATATATTCTGTATTAGATACTTTTCGAATATAATTCTCGAATTAATTATTAAAAGATGTACATTATTCTCATTCGAGCCACTTTCCAAAAACAAAATGTCAAACGGTATCAAAATGCTTAGTACGGATGATACCAAGCATTCATTTAAAATCTAATCATTTCTAATAATAATTTGTATATCTCTTTATGTCTTTTAAAAAAAGGTTTCTCATCGTCTTCTTTACTTCATCGTATTTCAAACATTTAAGATTTAACGCCCAATCAATAAATTCAAATCTCCAAACAAATCGATTCAATTTATCCATACGACAGTTTCTATTTTCAAAAGAAGTCTATAGTTTAGATAAGCAGTTAGATACTGTAAATATTATTAAAATTAAAAACTTTTATCTTCATTTTAATACAGAATCTGAGACTCTATATTATTAGCCTATTTTTTCAATAATTAGGTCAAAAAGTCATTGACCTTAATACTTCAAATCTATATTACATTATAATTTCTTCTGGAAAAAGTTGTAATTATGTCCTCTTCACATTTTCTTTACAATAAGAAAAACATTGACTCATGTTTGCTTATACTCAAAAAGCACGCAGATTGAGAATATACACTAATCACATTCACTAACTGAAAAAAATTAAGCGTTTAGTTTTACAAATCATTTATATTTAAAGTAGTAAATAATATAATAATGTAAATACCTTTTCTAAAAAAGCATCTAGAGAAAGTTTGTTTGCTGATGCTGTTTTAGGTGCTGTCTCCTTCCTTTTTTTCTATCCGATAGTCTTCTTTTCGGCATTTTCTAATGACATATCAAACTTGTCTTGAAATGACTATCGGAAGAGGCTTTAATAGTACCGGCTCAATTATTATTAATAATATAGACACTAATGTCTCACACAACCAAAACTTGTATCTCTAAAACAGAAAAGTTATTTGAGACGCCGCCGCCGCCGCCCCCATTTGTGGGACTACAAAATACAACTTACCTTGTCTTTTGATGTTATGTACGGTAGACAAAGGGCACTGGGTCTACTCTAATCTTGCATAATCTCGTCGGTTTTCGATATAATTGCAGCAATAAATTGCTTTTTTGTCGTCGAATATTATAATAAGGTTATGAACTCGCCAAATAGATATGTCAAATATACCTTTTTTGACAATTTTGACAGAATTTAAAGAATTAGGTCAAAAAATCATTGACCTTAATACTTTAAATTTATATTACATTAATGTTAATTCGTTATTCCATTTCAAAACCCTAAAAAAATATTATTTATATTATATCTCATTGTTATTTTGATAAAATATTGTCTAATGCACGCAGATTTGAATGTGTACACTAATCACATTCAATCTTCATATATTTTGCTTTCTCTTCTCTTACTTCCTGGTGTTGTTGTTGTGTTATTACTTCTAGCATCTTAGTGACATTGCTTGTTGGTCGAACTAAAGTTTTAGAAGAATGGAATCTAGAATATCAAATAATTAAGCTATGACAATATTACAACAAACCTATTTTTTATTTCCCTATGTATGTCTTCAGCATCTATCCTTATTTCTAAAGAATCTTGGGTTGACTTTGTCCTTACTCCCCAAAATAGCATTCACCTCGAAATAGAGTGGAGGGTCTCTCTTCTTCCTGTGCCAGTTATTTTCGAAAAGTGTCAGCCCCTGCACGTCCTTCGGGTATATCAAAAGCATTGCTTCTCATTTCGGTTGAAATATTTTGTCAAAGAGAGTTCTTTAATGTTATTCTATCATTAAATTTGTCATTATAACGTGTTCTTAACCTTAGAAATAGTAGAGTAGCTTGTTTTGTATTGAAATTCAATCATGCTTTGTTTCGGAACATTCTTCAACACGACTCTCGCAGTCTGAAGTTTGATGCTTCAATAAGCATTGGGATGTTCAAAAAAGTATGACCCTCTCATTCTACTAATCAAACCAACGTAGTTATCAACGTTTCTGTATATTTAACCTCACTTTTCTTTACCTTAAAAAAAGGGGCTCCGCCATCAACAGCTTTTAAACAACACACAAAACACTGCTTTATTTTCCACCACAATAAGTCAAACTCCTTTCCAGTTAGCTGGGTAGCGTTGAAATGCTAAAAATAATCATCAATTTCCAATAAATATATAAAAATCAATCGTCGCTTGACACATGAAAGTGTAAAACTTTATACAATCTTCTATTACATATCGATTTTAATAAAACCATTTTAGACCTTCTACTAAGTATGTCCCCATCATCACTTAAAAGTCCCATTTATTATATTCCAGCTTTATTTAGTCATCATAGCTCGTGAAATAGCCCCATCAAAAAAACTTTGTCGACAATACGATGCACTTTCCCATCAAGAAAACAAAACAAACCACCACTACCACCAGCATACAACCCATCGACATTTTAGCCACATTAAAAGCTTTCGTTTCATTATTTTTCACAATTCTATAACGATAAATATTTAAAATGACATAACCAAACAATTTAGAACTGTCACAATTAGACATAAGACTGACGCTATGTCAGTGAAAAAGCCCAGCCTTCAAAGTTTTCCATCTAGAGTGGTTTTTTGACGAAATGTCCTATCCGTTTACTCACTTTATCGGTCATTTTTTTAAAAAATTTTTTTTACTAAAAATCCCTTCTACCCTTTTCGCCTAGCACAAAAAAATCCAATTCTTCGCTCAAAACATTACACCGAAACTCTCGTGACAAAGTTTTTCATCAAATTTCTTACAACATTTAACAATTTCTCCGAATTAATAATACTTTTTCAAGCGTCACATTTGCAAGAAAGAGATGCGACTAACGCGTTTTATTATAGTTAAACGAGAGTTGGGTTGCGCACCCTCCGGGTGCTAACCCTACTCTCTTGAGTAGAGGGTTGCCTACGGCAACGTGTATGAACCTAGAGGGGTTGCCTTCGGCAACCGTAAAATAGACGCACTTTTTTTTTTATTAAATTTGTAAGACTCTTTTATTCTAATCTTACGTTTTGCCAAATTTTAACAATTAAATTGAATTAAATAACAGTTAACTCTTTCTCCATAATTAATTTGTCAGGATGTCTATGTTCTACGATTATTAGCCTTAATTATTCACTCGAAAACAGTGTACAGAATAGCAACAGCCAGCTACATTATCATCAACAATCTACTTCAACTCACCCCTCTATATTCATTGTTAGAGAAACGCTTGAGCAGTCAGACGGATCGATTGGGCGACACATGAAACATATTTACACATAATGTACCTGTCAATAATACCTGTAAAGTAACTCACCGGGGGCTTTACTCCCCCTCGCAGGATTCTCTTCCTCTCGAACTGATAGTGGACGACATCACCAGGCTCATTGGACTTGGACAACCACTCTATGGACTCGATTGACTCAATCTTCACCCCTTTTCTTTAGCATCGTGTTCTCAATGATGTCTTCACTGTTTCGGTACCTGGTTCGGGAGCAACGTGGACGGTGTCGCTAGGCCTCAATCACATTACGCGAAATAGACTGGCCAAGAATAATACGTAATAGGAAAAGGTATAAAATAAAGATTAATGAGTGAAGAACCTAAGGACATTACGCATTACCCCGTCATACCAGCAAAAGGGAAATCCACAACCTTTTTATACACTGATAGGAACATAACCATAGCGGTTAACAGGCTCCAGCCCACCCCTCTACCTCTTTGCCTCTGTTCGAGGAAGTAGAGAACCAGGATAGCAATCTGTAAATATCTACAGACGTCATGGGAGTACCACCTCAGTCTGAAATGAATTAACACATAGACCGTACCCCAGGTATTAAACTATAGTTTCTGCCGTGGATATTTCATATTAACATAATGATGTTTATCAATATAACTTTACTCATTATTCCTCCGAATTCAGGGAGACAGCACTGAATTCACAATTATACCACAAAACAACACATGATCAACAAGATCAACAGGTTAACTATCTTTCTCTTTCAATAAACAATTAACAGTTTAAATATCCATAATACTGCCCGTCCGACTGCTCTGACGCCCGGCTCAGTTTTTACTGACTGGCCTCTACCACCACCTTTCCAGGGATGCTAAGCCGATGTTCTCCCTCTTTTACTTAAGATGCCATATGGCCCTCATCGAGATGATTTAATTATACAAGCATTTAACGCCTTATTGGCTTATTTTTACTTTAAAAAATAACTATAAGTTATTATAAAATAAAAAAACTCTCACAGATTATTGTTTATTTATTTTTTTATTGTAATATATTTTTATTTATTTCTTTTTGTACTTTTTCTACTTTCTCATATCAACGTTTGCCTTTGACAACTATTATATAAACCTAGAATTTAAAATATTATTTAGAATTCTAATAAATTAGAATTTATTAATTATACTTATTTCTTTTTCTTTTATCTTTCTCATCTTTTTTTTATAATAAACCAAGCATATTACCATTTACTAAAATTTTTTTTATTAATTTTTTTTGTACTTGTTCTACTTACTCGTATTGAATGTTGCCTGCAGCAACATATATAAATCTATTATCATTTATTTTTAAAAATATTTTTACTATTCATTATTATTATAAATTTTTAATTTTTTTCTCATTATTTAGGCGGACAGTCATTTTCTGTTATAAAAATTCTCGTTATAACATTTGAGATCAGATTTTGACATAACCTTTTCATATTAATATTACTTTAATATTTAAAAATAGTATTACTATCTATCATTATTTTATATTATTTTTTTTTTCAATCATTATATATATATATATATATATATATATATATATATATATATATATTTTTTTTTTTATTCCTTCTTGTTGTTACCATACTCTCTTATATGTAAAAGGTTGCCTTCGGCAACAATAACACAACTTTTTTTTTTCATAAAAAAATTTTGCATGTATAAGTATTAATTAGAAACATTTGTTTATAATTAATACAATCAAAAAAAAATTTTTTTTAATAAATATTTAATTAAACAACACTTTTAAAAAAAATTTTTTTAATTGCCTAGTGGCAACACTGTAACCGAAAACACTTTTTTTTTTTAAATATTTTACGTAACTTTCATAAAAAAATGTATGTTATGTCATAGCTCAAGCACAATAACATCTGTCAATGATGTTGTCGGTGTCAAAGATGTGTCACCCATCAACAATATGAAGTTATTGTTGTGGTACAATTTTAATATTAAATTTAAAATTACCATTAAGCTAAAACACTCCTAAGCGTGATTAATAATGACTTTTTTATTTGATAACATTTTTAAAAAACTTTTATATTTGCGCCTAGCTGCAACACTGTAACCGGAAACGTCATTCCTATTGCCTCTTGTCAACAATTTAGATAAACACAAATTTGAAACTTTTTTTTAATATTTAATTATTATAAACATTTGTTTGTACAGCATAATTCAAAAAAAAAAAATTTTATTATTTGCTTTTTCAGTTAGCATCACTTTTTATTTTTTTTTTATTTTTCTAGTGTTAACAGTATAACCGGAAACACTTGTATCACAAATATTTGACGTAACTTTTATAAAAAAAAAATTTAGGTTATGTCATAGCAAGAACAATGACATCTGTCAATGATGTCGTCAGTGTCAAAGGTGTGTCACCCATAATCAATAGAAAATTATTGCTGTGGTACAATTTTAATATAAAATATAAGATTGCCAACTCAAACTTTCTTAAGCTTGTAATTAATAATGACTTTTTAATTTAATTAATAATGACTTTAAAAAACTTTTCTATTTACGCCTAGCTGCAACATTGTAACCGAAAACGCCGTTCCTATTTTCTCTTGTTAACAATTCAGATAAAGACAAATTCAAAACTTTTCTTTTATAATTATTAATTATAAACATTAGCTTGTACAGCATAAATAAAACCAAAATTTTTTATCAATATTGTTTTAGTTGGCAACACTTCTTAGATATTTTTTTATTAACCTAGTATCAACAGTATCAACACTGTAACCTTGAACGCTTGTTTGACAAATATTTGACGTATCTTTTATAAAAAAAAAGTAGGTTATATCATAGCAAGCACAATGACATCTGTCAATGTCAAAGATGTCTCACTCATCAACAACAACAATATGAAGTTGTTGCCGTATTACAATTTTAAAATAAAATTTAGGATTGCCAACTCAAACAGATCTTATTGATTTATTTTATTACTTTTAACATACAGATTTGCAGCCTTCTCTCAAAATGTTCACATTGTGTAATTAAACAATAAAAAAATTACATTGTACTTTGTATATAAACATTTTAGATAAGTATTTACTGGAAGAATTATTAAAAGTGTCTTCATTTTAATATAGCAACATAAAACTCATATTAAATTAATCAATAAAATATTGATAATAAAGACAATATCATGTTGTAAAATTTTTCAATTTGAGAAGGTGTCTATCTTCATCGCGGCCTTGTGCTTTCATCAACAAATCATATTATATCTCATTGTTATTTTGATATAATTTTGTCTAAATTACACTAATCACAGTCAAGCCATTTAAACTTGAAAAAATTAAGCGTTTAGTTTTACAAATCATTTATATTTAAAGTAAAAAATAATATAATTATAATAATAAAGTATATACCTACATATCTTTTCTGAAAAAGCTTCTTGCTTTTTATTAAAATTGAAAGGCTTTTGTCTTCATTTTTTTATACAGCATTTCATGCACTACAAATTTACATCTTGGGAAAGATTTTCAGATAACTTTATTACTTGTATTTTAATAGATCTTTTTATAAACACATCTTCTTCTAATTCATTTATGCAAAATTCTTCTTCTATCAATAAACATAGAGCATATATAATCAAATTATGAGGTCATTGACCTATATTAATAAAATTTTTATAAGTCTCATTTATTATATTCCAGCTTGAAGGGAACTCCAGTCATTGTCTCTATCATATTGTTTTTAGCGGTACGAAGACACTCAATTCATTCTACAAAATAAATATGTTTATTTATAATCTTTGTCTCTATTTAAAGTGAGGTTATATTTGCCTCGTCCACCCGAATGTGATGATAATATAAGAAATGGGGCTGTTAGATATATTATAGATACGACATAGCAGAGTTGACCAAATCCATAAATGCAATCTTTATTCTATTGAAAAGAAGGTTGGAAGGCTTTAATTTTTATTATATTCCAGCTTGAAGGGAACTCCAGTCATTGTCTCTATCATATTGTTCTTAGCGGTACGAAGACACTCAATTCATTCTACAAAATAAATATGTTTATTTATAATCTTTGTCTCTATTTAAAGTGAGGTTATATTTGCCTCGTCCACCCGAATGTGATGATAATATAAGAAATGGGGCTGTTAGATATATTATAGATACGACATAGCAGAGCTGACCAAATCCATAAATAAGTATGGCCTCATTCTACTAATCAAACCAACGTAGTTATCAACGTTTCTGTATATTTAACAATTTTATTGATTTTTTAATTCTAAAAATTCAATTTTGACTGAATTTAAAGAATTAGGTCAAAAAGTCATTGACCTTAATACTTTAAATTAATATTACATTAATGTTAATTCGTTATTCCATTTCAAAACCCTAAAACAAAATATTTCTGGACGTAACCTAACCTATTCTGGAAGGTCAATTTTTCTAGAAAAACTTTTTAAATAAACCATCAAAACACTTTTCCATTTATCTGAGTAGCATTGGGATGTTTGAAAAATCGATTTCCATCTCATAAGTTCCATTTATTATATTGCAGCTTTATTTAGTCATAGCTCGTGAAAGAGCCCCATCGAAAAAATTTTGTCGACAATACGATGCACTTTTCCATCAAAAAAACAAAACAAATTACTACTCCATCATATCCCATCGACATTTTAGCCACATTAAAAGCTTTATTTTCATTATTTTTCACAATTATAAATATAAATATTTTCTGGACATAACCTAACCTATTCTGGAAGGTCAATTTTTCTAGAAAAACTTTTTAAATAAACCATCAAAACACTTTTCCATTTATCTGAGTAGCATTGGGATGTTTGAAAAATCGATTTCCATCTCATAAGTCCCATTTATTATATTGCAGCTTTATTTAGTCATAGCTCGTGAAAGAGCCCCATCGAAAAAATTTTGTCGACAATACGATGCACTTTTCCATCAAGAAAACAAAACAAACCACTACCACCAGCATACGACCCATCAACATTTTAGCCACATTAAAAGCTTTATTTTTATTATTTATCACAATAATTATAAAGATAAATATTTAAAATGACATAACCAAACAATTTAGAACTGTCACAATTAGACAGTAAAATGACGAAGTGTCAGTGAAAAGCCCAGCCTTCAAAGTTTTCTATCTAGAGTACGTTTTTCCGTCATTCATAGCAGCATTTCGATCATTCTATCTCTTTTCTCAAATTTATTGGTTGTACCTCTAGCGCTTAAGGGGGCTCGTTGCGACAAAAAAACCTTAATCAAATTTACGAAAGAAACGACGTTTATGTGGAACTGTAATAATTTTTGTTTGAAAAAAAAATGAATTTACTAAAAAAATTTAAAAAATCTAAAATTTGTTAGACAAAGCTACTAAATCAGCTTTTATTATAGCAGTAATTCTTGCCTTCCATTCATTCTATCCTCAAACTTAGTCGCTCTTTTCCCCGCTTTCACTCTCAGCTTGTTTCTCTTACATTCTTTTCTTACTATATACCCAGGGGTTTCTCTGTCCACCCCAAGGACCCACCTCAAATACTTCACTTGTACTCTCTCTATTTCCTCTTGTTCTTTCCACCCCCAAATTTCTGCCCCATACATCAATACGCTCTCCACCAAGCTTTCAAACATCATTATTCTCCTTTTAAAATCCCCTCCCCACTTCCTCTCTCCTATTCCCCATACACATCCCACTATCTTGTTTGCTTTCCTTGCCAACTCTCTGACATGCGCTTTGTTCGTAGCTCTTTCATTAAACGTATACCCTAAATACTTGAACTCTTTTACTCTCTCTATTTTCTCTCCCTCCCATTCCCAATCATTCTTTTCTTCTTTCCTCTTTTTTTTGTTGAACACCAGCATCTTTGTTTTATTTACATTCACTTCTAGCTTTTTTTTCCTCACATAGTTTTTTAGGTTTGTCATCATTTCTCCCATCTCCCTTTCGCTTTTTGCTATTAATACCACATCATCTGCAAACGCTAGACTCCACACTTTTTCTCTTCCAATCACACATCCCCCAGCTTGCGCCTTTCTAAACATTTCTTCCATACCCGTCATGTAAGTTGTCAACAACAAGGGGCTGAGAGGACACCCTTGTCTCACCCTTTTTGACGTTACAAACCACTCACTCTCTTTCTCCCCTGCTCCAACTTTGCTTTTTGTTTTTACATAGATCTCTTCTACCTTTCTCACCAGCCACTCGCTTACTCCTCTTTTTCTCATATTCTCACACATTTTCTTTTTATCGACCTTATCAAACGCTGCTCTAAAATCTATGAAAAGTGTATACAGCCTTCCTCCCTTTTTTTTCATCTCGTTCTTCGCTAAGTAGTCCAGGATGTATACATTATCCATAGTTCCTCTTCCTTCTCTAAATCCCGCTTGGTTGTCTGGTATTGCCTTCTTTTCCTCTATCTCTTTTCTCAGTCTTTCATTCAGTACTGACGCATACAATTTATACTCTGTGTTAAAGAGAGTTATTCCTCTGTAGTTTTCTACTCTATTTTTACCTCTTTTTTTGTGGATAGGGCAGATTATGCCTTCTCTCCAACCTGTCGGAAATTCCTCTCCTCTCCACACTCCATTCATAACCTCTACCAATCTCTCTATCACACCTTTCGTCCCATACATCCAATGTTCATTCTGTATTCCATCCCTCCCCGGTGCCTTCTTCTTCTTCAGCTTCTTTATCTGTGTCTCTACCTCCTCCCTTGTAATTTCTGTTCCTAATGGTGCTGTCTGGTTCGTTTGCATCGCTGGGTCTTCTATATCTACTTCTTTTTCTCCTTCCAGCAGATCTTTGAAAAACTCTTCCCATTCCTTTATTGTTATCTCTTCACTCGCCGCTTCTTTTCTTAGTCTTTCTCTGTTTATGTACTTCCACACCTCTCTTTCTGTTTTAATAGCTTTTATTTCTTTATCTTCTTCTTCTCTTTTCTCTCTCTTTTTTTCTATACATCTTTTTCTATATTTTCTTTTTGCTTCTAAGAAGACTCTTCTATTTACTTGCTTTCTTTTGAATTCCCTTAGCGCTTTTGTAGCTTTTTTCTTTAGCTGTTAGCATTCTTTATCCCACCATTCATTTCTCTTTTCTGCTTTTTTTCTTCTACTGCTTACTTCTGTTGTAGTCGTTGCCTTTTCTAGTATTTCTTTTAATTCTACTTCCATCTTCTCTGTCTCTTGCCCTTCGAATTTGACGTTTTTCAGCTTTTTCCTGTATTCTTTCACGCCTTGCTCGTTCCACACTTTAATTATTACCTTCTTCTGCTCTACTTTTATCTTCTTTTTTTCCTCTGTTTAGCTATTTCTTCCTTCTAGGCTTATTTCTATTGGAAGGTGGTCTGACTCTATTCTGTCCCCTATTTTAAAGTTCTCTACTTTTCCCCACGCCTCTTTATTTGTTATTCCGTAGTCTATCACCGACTCCCCCCTACTATCTACATACGTCCACTCTCCTTCTTCATCCCCTTGTTTATTACCATTCAGTATCTCTCATCCCTTTTCTTCTAACCATTCCATCAACTTTTTTCCCTCCACATTTTCTTTTGTGTCTTTGGTTTTCCTTTTCCCATCTCCTTTTTCTTCTTCTCAATTTCTCGCTTCTCTTTCCCCAATTCTTCCGTTAAAATCTCCTCCCATAAGTATGCATTCTTCTGTGTTTTCTTTCACTGTTTCATCTATGTTTTTTATTGTCTTTTTCATCTCTCTGCTGTATATCGTCATTATTTTCCACCATCGTTTGTCTATTTCGATATTTCTCTCCATGAGTCCTTCTATTTCTTTTTTTTCCTGGTTTTTTTCTCTTATTCCCTTTCTTACTCCCGTGACTATCCCTCCTGCTGCCCTTCCTTTCTTTTTTTCTTTCTTTGCCATTGACACTTCCAATTAAATTCTGCTGGTAACCTTCTCTTTATTTTTTCCCAGCTTTTTTCTTCTATCCATGTTTCTACTAAACCTACTACGTCAAAAAGTTTCACATAATCCCAGAAATTGTCTTCTTTTTTTGCTAATCCCGCTACATTTCAAAATAGTATCTTTTTCTTCCCGTTGCTTATATCTTTATCTGTTTCATTAGTCTTCTTAGTTTCCATTGTACATTTGCCCGTGTCTTCTTCCTTCTTTCTTTTAACTCTCCCTTTTCTCCCTAAAAAACCTGCAGGTCTTTCTCATTCCATTTGAATGTTTTTCCCTCCATAAATATTTTTCCATATCCCACCGTTGCTTTTATTCCCTGTTCTCTCTTTTCTTTTGCAATTTCTCTTAATTTTTTCTGAACCTCTCTCTCCCTCTTTGTTAAATCATCATCTATGTAAATATTCTTAGTTGTTTCTTTTTTTCTTAACTCTTTTCTATTTTTCATAATTCTTTTCTTCGCTTTCCAGTCTTGGAGTTCTACTAGTACTTTTCCCTTCCCAATTTTGAGCCACTCTTTTATTCCCGTTTTTACCATTTTTTTCATTTCTTTTCCAATGTCTTCTTTTCCTTCTCTTCCTCTTATAAAAAAATAGTAGGTATAAAAGTGTGTTTTGACAGTTGTCTAAGAAATGCGATTTGCAAGGGTTAAAAACACAATTATTATTTTTGTTTTGGTACTCTTGGTAGGAACTCTAAACAGTAAGTCGTTACCGAGAACAAAAATTCTGTGGTAAGAATATTGGAATCTGTTTAAGCCATTTTTCAAAAAAGAGAGTTTAGTTAAAACTGAACATCCACTTATAAATTGTTTTTCAACAACTCACTTTTTTTTTAATTAAATTGCTTATATTTATATCAGACATCTTACACTGTAAAATATATTTTTTAAAAAATTCTCCTCACATAGAAAATTAAAAGCTCGTTGCTGATTTTTTTATAAAGCATGATCGTCTACTGCTACTTTCTATAATATCCATAAATAATAATTATTGTCACATAGTGTCTGACGTTGTCAATTGTCAGTTAATAGTAACATTTTAAAAAATTAATTTTAACTTTTAGGGAATTTCGTGTCGGCAACATTTGTAAATTGTAAGTTAGCTGTACCACAGATGTGTCGACTTCGTACAACACATTTTACTTGATATAAGAGTTAATTTTCAATCAAAGAGTTAATTCCAGTTTGAACAAATTGGTTTGAGAGTAATCATTCTAAGAAGCAATCAAGAGAAAGCAAAAAAGTTAACCATTTGAATTTAATTTACAAAAATTATTTTGGGATATAATGCCGGCGCTGCTACAAGCAACTTTGAATTTTGCGTGCGAGCATAGTTGTTATTTGTTTAAAATTTAATATTTGGTATTTATTGCTTGAAATTGAAACTGATAATTAAAATAATTACAACTTTTAATGGCTGATGGAGTGAGTAATTGACTGTTAAGCCTATTTTTTGTTCGTCTATTATTTATAAAATTTAGCTTTAAAGACCTTCGGTTTGACATTTTCAGGATGAATTTTAAATGCCCCAACCTAAAAAAAATTTATTTTATATACATATTTAAGGTTAAATGTGAGATTTAAAACAATAGTAATTTACAAACTGTTTAGAAACTAAACGACTTTAAGTTTAAAAAATGCATAAAACTGCATACAAAACTAAACACACACAATTGTTTGCTTCCTAGATAGTAGTTACAAAAATTGGTAATTGCTTTCATAGTGTTTATGACAAACAACTAATATCCACTATTTTTTTGTTGATTGCATGAATGGTAATAGATGGTCAATACAACCGAATACTCTCAAAATTCACTTATTTTTTTCGTTTCAATAAACACTTAGTTGTGTTTATTGTTATTAAAATACATATCTCTTGTATTCCAAATACAAGAGATATGTTATGTCTTATAAACAATTAGACTATACGCCCACTGTTGACAACCAACTTTTGAAACAGTAAAAATTGATCCAGCTATAAGCAAACTACACTGAAGTTTTTTTGTCTCTTTATTCTAATCCTATGGTATTAAACAGACATGTAAACTTTTACAATTAGAGCGTATGAAGAGGTACAACATTTATATTTAACTAGCTGACCCGGCAAACTTCGTACTGCCTTAGCGTAAATTTGATGCACTACTTTATTTTGTATAGCTGACCTATCTTATGTATGCGTACCTATTCAATTTGAACTGGAATCTATAATATCCTCCATTTACTTTACTAATTTTATTAAATAAAAAACAAAATATATATTTTCATAATAGTGTTTATTCCGTAGGGCTTAATAATTTCACTTATGTTTTTACAAATCGCTATTGAACAACTGAACATTTTGAAGTAAACACTGAGCTCAATATCACACGCGCTCTAGAAAACAACTAATAGCCTCTATACCCTTCACTGCTTCTCTCTATTCTAATGCTTTTTGATAAACTATATTTTTAGTTTTATGTTCTGGCGCGTAAATAAATAATGTTGATGGTTTTCCGACACGGGAACAGGCGACATATAATTGGCCATGTGAAAAACATGGATTTTCTAGGTTGATGCCACATACACTTAGCGACTGCCTTTGCGATTTATTTATTGACATTGCAAATGCAAACCGCACTGGAAACTGTAAACGTTTAAAACTGAGTGGCATATCGTTCGGTATCATAGGGATGCGTGGGATTAAAATATCGTCGCCTTCATACTTCCCTTTTAAAATGTTTGAAAAGGAAGTTAAATTGAATGACGTTGACATTTGTTAGCGCGGTTATGTCTGTGGTGTCATAGATCAGCACAGAGTTTTTTGTTTTAAATTGAATGACTGAAAAATTTTTTATAAATTTTTTTTTGTAAGAACCTTGTATAGCGTATTAAAAAACTACAAAAAAAAATCAGCCAAATCGGTCAAGCCGTTTTCATGCTATGTCGTGACAACGGAAAACGGATTTCATTTATATATATATAGATTATGTTGCAGCATTTAAGCTCACTTATCTAAAAAAACTTGAACAGCGTAATATAATATGCAAGTAGCATATCATATTACGCTTATTAAGGGTAAACAATCAAAGCATGAGTTTTCATTATAGATTTAAACATAAGTGTTATATGCAGAAGAAACTTATTACTAAATAATACCAACTTTGTTTTTCTATAGTAGATGTTAACTAATTTTTTTATCATCTCTTTTAAGTAGATAAAATAGCACTTTAACCACAGAGGTAGGTGAAGTAACTCTTCAACAGCAAGGTAAAATAACTGTCTAACAGCAAAGACAGTTATAATGTTTCTAATTAATTCTAACAAATTCTAACTAATTAATTCAAAGGGCTAACAACAACTTAACATTACTGGTAATATCTATTTTTAGAACACCCAAAGCTGTAATTGTTTAGTTCGACAATTGTACAGAGGTAGATACTGAAGTGGTTTTCTGCTTAACTAAGTATACGCTCGAATACAGCAATCTCAGTGTCTTCCGATTCTTCAATGTACGTTTCTGTAATAAACGACAATTTCCACTCACTTAAGCGTTTTACTGTTACCAAATTAGCGCCAGAGTTTGCCAACACGATAACTTCAAAATGACGGAAACAATGTTCTGTGTACCTTTCTGAATTTGGCAGCTTCAAAAAATCTGCAATCTTCTTGAGGATCTTATATATGATGTTGATTTCCTCCGGTTGAGTAGTCATCTTAATCTGTCGGTAGTCAACAAAAAACTTGTTTTGAGATTTGTTTTTAGACCGCAAGGCGGTGTATTTTCTCATGATTCCCAATGCATTAAGTGTGGAGGATTCAATCATATATCTTAGCTAACTGTAAAAAAGAAAAAGCTTGTTTAAAATGTGGTGATTGTTCGCATGTTTCAGATGTTTGTCAGAATTCACCCCGCTGTGTAAACTGTGCGAGATCTAACAATCTTTTTAACACTCAGATAGACACTAATTATTCGTGCTTCAACAAACAATGAAAAGTTTGTCGCAATCAAATAATTAAATATAAGCGAGGGATACAATATGAAAAATAGCAATCAACCCAGTCAGAAAACAGCTTCCCTTTTAGAGTTTTTTTGTTAATATACAATGCTGAGAAAACAAAACTAATTTATTAGATACTTTATTGCAAGGTTTAAATTTAAAATGTTTGTGCTTTAGTGAACATTGGCTACAACCTGGTGAATCAGAGAATATACAGCTTACTGATTACAAAGTGGCTTCGTACTTCGAACGGTCTACGCACATCCATGGTGGTGTCATGCAATTTCTACAAACAGATATCAAACACAAAAGTCTATCCTGGATAAGTGATTTGTCATCTAAAATTAACTGTGAACTAGTAGGTATACACATTCCAAAACACAACGTGATCATTGCTACAATTTATCGGGCGCCTACAGGAAATTTTGACAAATTTGTTGAGATAATGGTTAAGTTATTAAATAGTTTGAAATGTCAATTATATAAGGTACTGCTCGGTGGTAACTACAATGTTTATTTTGACACCTCCAACCAGTATGCTACAGCAACAACAGATGTTCTCAAGAGCTATGGTATGTATCTACTGGTTAATTTTGCTACAAGGCTACTATTGATCATATTTTTACTAATATAACCCACAACGATGTTATTGTCTACTTCTTAGAATTAGGCTTATTTGACCACACAGAACTTCTGTTAAAAATCAAATTTTCTGATGAGAACCCACAGCATGTTTATAAACTAGTAAGACCCGTAACTGAATATGGAAAATCTAAGTTCCATCAATACTTAAGTCAAGTTAAGTGGGAATTTGTTAAGTCCGATATAGATCCTAATAACAAATTTAAAATGTTTTTAGACAATACAGTGTATTGCTTTAACGTGGCTTTTCCTAAAAAGCATATTATCAGTAATAATTCTGCAGTCTGCCAAGGCAACTGGTTTACTCCATATCTTAGAGATAAGAGAGAAACATTTAATTTCATAAAAGCCTCGTACAATATGAACCGAACTTTAGAGTTAAAAAAGCTTCTTGAAGATTATTGATGTCAATATAACCTAGCTATCAAACAAGCAAAAATTAAAACAAATGATACATTATTACTTGAGAACAGCAACAATCCAAGAACTATGTGGAATATAATAAACCAACATCGTCCCAAAGCCTCTTATAACATTCCTCAATCAACTCCAGATGTTTTAAATAGTTTTTTTGTTAATAATGCTCAAGATCTAATTAATTCCATATCACCTAGTCTTTCTGATCCTATTGATTTCATGTCCTCAAATATGCAAAAAACAGAAAGTGTGTTTTCTTTTTATGAAGTATCTTTCAATGATGTCAGAAACTGTTACAATAGTTTATCAAGCTCAAAGAGTAAGGATGTTTATGGTTTAAACGTTGAGGTCTTGAAAAATATATTAATTATTCCACTTACCAAACTGTTTAACTATTGCATAAATGCGAATGTGTTCCCTGACTGCCTCAAGCATACCTCTCAACTCTACTCATACCTATATGTTAGCGGTTTTCCTGTTGGGTGGCTTTTCTATGTCCCCGCTGGACTCTTTTCCTGCTGGATTCTTTTCCTGTTGAATTATTTTCCTGTTGAAGTATTTTCCGGGTGGTGTCAGGCTCCACCATGTGAACTTATCAGTTGTGACTTTTTCCTGATGTGATGTCATGCTTACGCATTACACGTGTGGTGGTCAAGAGTGGGGAAGTGGGCATACTAACTGGCGTCTTCCTCCGGGTGATAGATCAGACTGTTATTAGCTCGTATGAGGTTGATTACGTCACCTTGATCATTTATTGTTTAATTCTATTTGATTTTGTGTTTTTATGTTCAATATAGTTGTGAGTGATTATTTTATTCGTTTATCTTTCCTTTTATATATATAAAAAAAGAGATCCAAATGATAACAGCAATTATCGTCCAATAT
The DNA here is from genome assembly GCA_947359425.1 of Lagria hirta. Lineage (NCBI taxonomy): Eukaryota > Metazoa > Arthropoda > Insecta > Coleoptera > Tenebrionidae > Lagria > Lagria hirta. The sequence goes on along the minus strand of OX375801.1, from coordinate 5,770,708 downwards.
CTCTCTTACCTGTTTTTTCAAAAATTTTTGAAAAGTTACTATTAATGCAAATTTCACAATACTTTCAAACGAACAATTTACTAGCCTATAATCAATACGGCATTTGCAAAAACTCGTCTACAACACTTGCTATTATTGAGCTAGTTAACAACATAATAAAATGTTTTAAAAATAATACCTATTTTAAGGCGATGTGTCTTGATTTAAGTAAAGCCTTCGATACTGTCTCACACAAAATTTTACTAAATAAGTTACAGTACTATAATTTTAACTTGGAAAGTATAACATTAGTTGAATCTTAGACTTGACCAACCGTACTCAAAAAATGAAAGTTCGTGGTGTAATGTCCAAAGCACGTAAAATTACACATGGAGTTCCTCAAGGTTCCATACTTGGGCCACTTCTCTTCTTAATTTATATTAATGATTTACTCTATTCTGTTCCACATGCTGATACAATACTTTATGCTGATGATACAACACTTGGCTCTGCAGACTCCTCTCCTATATCACTCGAAATTAAATCCAACTCTCACTATTTACAGGGAGAGAAATGGCTAAGTGCGAACATGCTACATCTAAATAAAAGCAAAACTGTGGAAATGATATTTACCTTGAAAAACTTTACCAGTCCTAATAAAGTTGAACATACCAAGATTCTTGAAGTTTTCATTGATAGCTCACTAACTTGGCACAAACATATTGATGCCCTAGCAGACAATCTATGTAGAAATGTCTATCTACTGCGCAATCTTGCAAACCACGTATCTCTTAAATCTCTCAGAACAGCGTATTTCGCACTATTCCACTCACGGTATTATCTTATAAGGACACACAATTCAAGCGCAACGCATTTTCAAATTACAACGCAGAGCTGAAAGAGTTGTGGTTAATATAGGTTATCGGGATGATTGTCGACATCATTTTAGGGCACTAAATATTCTTACTCTTTTCTGCTTATTTATTTTTAAATATTTAGAGTTTATGTCAAAACACATAGCTAACTATAAAAGTCTAAAGCAGTTTCATACATATATGACTAGAGGAAATGAAATATGCATAGACAGCTTCAGATTAGACAGGTCTAGATGTGGAGTTAATTATTTCTGCATAAAATTTTATAATGTTTTTCCCAGCAATTTTCGTAATATTTCTTTTCAGACTTTTTTAAAAAGAATTAAAAAATACCTACTACAAAAATCGTTTTACAACATCGACGAATATTTAAATAACCTATATCAATTAATAAAAATCTCAAAATTTTTACACACCTTCACAATCCATCTGATATAAGGGTAGTAAAAAATTTTGAAAATAGAAAAAAGCCATCGCCTTCTTTTTGTTTGAAGTAACTGTGATGTCAAAGTGCTTTCTACGTCATTGCACCATCTGGCAAGATTGCATCCCTGTTTTTCTAGTCTGTACCACAGTATAGGAATATTATACAGTAGTTAAACTCGGTGTCGGCATCTTTGATCTATGGAAGCCAGCGACAAATGGTTGCCGCCATCTTGAAATCAGGTCCGGAGTGGAAAATTTGATTGAATATATCAGAACCGAAACAACAAACTTTGATTAATTTTTTTATTAACAATAAATGTAAAATAAATAAGACACATTCCTGGTAATGCAAAACTAGTCATTTTTCAAGATAATTAATTTGTTTTTATTATTTGTATTTTTAAAGTTTTGATTGATAGATTTCAATGTATAATATATACGTATTCTAAAAAATAAATGCAAAAGATATTGTATTGGAAAACAACTGCAAGGATGACTAAAGTTATGGTTTCTATTTTTTGTCATTAGTGTTTCGACTAAATGTGGCTTTGTTACAGACTCAGTAAAAAAAGTTTGTTCAAGCCTTCTAACAAAATTTACAAAATTACAATCGGGCATTGGTAATCCTTCAAACAGATTTGATTTTTGATCGTAACTTTTAAGATGACAAAAAATTGTGTTGTCGTCAACTTCTTTTAAAGATCGTGCATAATCTACACATATTTCGCCTGAGTGTGTTTTTAGACACTTCTTGCTTAAATAACCAGAATTGTACATATCAAAATTAGCTTGTAACACATCAGAATTTTGATAAGAATTCTCAATAGTTCTGTTAACTTTAATAACCTCAAACACATTTTCTTTATCGACGTCGTCGTCATATTCTTCACTTTGATCTACATCTGTTCGACACATTTGTAAAAGCAGTTCGTCAGAATCGCCTTCACAATTTTCGGTGCGAGAATTAAACAACTTGACACTTACCAATTTTTTATATGTTTGACGGAATTGAATTGGTGTAGGGTTTAAAGCAATGCCGTTTTGTTGGCGAACACTACCAAAAAAAATTTCTAAAACATCTTGATTAAGGCGACGAGTTAATAAAAATAAAAAATTAGGTTTTAGTTGTTGATACAAAACCATTAATTGTTATTCTAAAACATTTGGGAAATTTTACGTTAACATTTTTACCTGTTGAATTAACAACAGATAATTTTTCAAACATTTCTGAACAATTTTTTAAAAAGTTTATTTGATACACTTTGCCTCTGAATGGTTTTACATTTTGTTTTCGACTATGTAAAAACGATGTATTAAGAAGATCAAATAATTTATCAATTTTTTCAACAAAATCGGCTGTTTCAGAGGCTGCGGCATCTATCGCTCCAAACCTTATATATAAATTCAACGCAATGCTGACACTTTCGTTGAGGACTTGAACTGCATATTTCACCTTCATTTTTTCAAAATTGTTTGGGTGTAAATGAACATCGGTTAGACGAGGGCCACCTCTTTTTAGAAACTTTTTATCAAATTCACAAATGTATTTCCACGAAATTATTTGTCCTTGAGCAGTGCGAAAATTATGATTAAGTAAATTGTTTCTTTCTGATTTAATAAGATGAGGTGTATCAAATACATAGATAATTTTATGACCATCAACAAAAAAATATGGTTTTTCTAGAGTGATTTCAAGTTTTTGAGTCATTTGGATGTTAGTTGATCCCATGTCACTTATTACAGCATGTACGACAAGACCAATGCCTTTTAATTTTTGTACTAATTTAAACAACAGTGTTTGTAAAGTTTCGCTAGGACATGTGGTATGAGAAAAAGCATAAGCAATAGGCTGGCTCTATTTATTCTTCAATCCTCTTAGCATAAAAACTAATGCTGATTTTGCAGATTTAAAGCTTTTTAAATCCCCATTGTCTTCAAAGCCAATTATTTTATCCAAATTGATAGCATAAAATAAATTGACTTTGATTGCCATTTCATCGAAACAAATAACGCAGCAGCGGTCTTCCGGTTAAAAATTTCTTACTTTTGCTTCCAGAACTTTGAATAACTGCAAATTATTGATTCCTGCATCTAAATCTAAATTAGAAATTTGCTTTAGAAGAGTTACAACAGAAGGTAAAAAAAATTTATTTCGAAGTTTAGTTTTGTATAATTTTGAACCAGAAAAGTAGAGACCTCAACATTTGTGTTTAAACTTTGTAGAATACCTGCGCCCTTGAGGTTTTTTTGAGGTAAGATGTAATTAAGTGTTAATAAAATTTGCTAACTCAAGCGACTGCGGCAAGTGTTCCTTAACTGCGTTTTGAAGTTCCGTTAAACTCCGTTTCTTTTTTTGTTTTGAGATAGATACAGATTGTAAATCATTGTTTTTTTTTCAAAGTTTTACAATATTATTTTTCAACGTTTTATTGGTCTTACGCAGGCGAGATTTCCGCAGGGTCGATGCCGACAAAAAATCTTCTGTCTGAGTATACTCGGGCAAAATCTGATTTGATGTATTATTTGTTGAAATCAATAAAAATTGGTCTGGACAATTTACAATATTTTCTAGAATTTGAATTTTGGGATTTTCTACGTGTGGTTCAGCCTGTGTGGAAACTTTAAAAAATAATAAACAATTAATAGCTGACAGCACAAAATTAAAAATGTACCTTCCAATTGATTAATTTTATTAGCATAATTGTGCTCATCCATTTCATTGATCGCTTTCTTATATTCTTTATTTTCATAGAGCCGTGATGGTACCGCTGCTGGTTTCAACCGGTTTTTCAAGAAATTCAAGAAATGATTGGGTGCAAAGTGGGCCGAGCAAACCTTATACAAACCTGGTATTTTTTTGCTATTTTTCCAGCTATTCGTAACACGTTCTACATAATTATATTGCATGCTTTCACCCAAGCATGCCAAATTATCGAATAAAGTTATTTAACTTAGCATTACTATAAAAATAACAAGCACCTAATGTAATCTACGTGAAATATTGAACTGTTTTTGTTTTTTTTACTGCTAATTCTTACCTTAATGTTTCTTTTGGAAATTCGAAAAAGCTTACAGTGCTATTATATGACTTGTTGTTGCACGTTTCTATAATACATACATGTCCGCCTTTAGAACGTTGCATATTGTTGGTTTAAAAACTAATTAGCAGCAATTTTTCTGATATTACGAACACGCTACGCTGTGACGCCACTGATTAAATGCTTACAGTGTTGCCCGCCGCTGCATTTTCAAATGATCCAAACCGAATTGTAACATTTCAAGATGGCGACATCTGACCGGAGTGGATGCGCAGGCTTGTCTTTTCTTTAGAGTTTAACTACTGTATAATATTCCTATTGAGATTTAACACTTCATTTTCCCGCGCTGTCATTCTGTCAATTAACGTATATTTTTGACGCAAGTGTGATTGCCTGCATATTTCCAGCCTCCACCAGGGAGCGTAGTGCTTAGCATTAAATGGCATATCCGCGCTGTCATTCTGTCAATTAACGTATATTTTTGACGCAAGTGTGATTGCCTGCATATTTCCAGCCTCCACCAGGGGGCGTAGTGCTTAGCAGTAAATCTCAATACTGTGTCTGTACTGTCAGTATGTCAGATCAGTGTCACTGCTTTCATATGTATAAGCTTATCTGTATGGTATAAGCTAACCTCTGCTGCAAGTCGCAATACATAACTCACATGTAAATAACAAAAATTAAAATAAACCGCTCCCTTTGAAAAAAAGAATGAATTGCTCAAATATTTAAATTTCAAAAGTAATATTATACCTTATTCTTATAATATGATCGCAGATGCGTAAAAGATAGTAATTTTAGTTTGGTTTTTTAAAAAACAATCTCATGTTTTCTCTTTGGCATAAAACGCAAATTGTGGTTTTTATTTTTAATTTATATATCAAATTAATTTTTAATCTAATAAAAACTTGAAAGTTTGTTTTTCAAAAATTTTTATATTATTGTATATTCTTGTACATCGATAATATACAACACTTTTATTTGAGACTACATGATAAAAGCGAAGTAGAACGCAACAGACACAGCTTTTACTCACCGAGCAGCGAATAAGCGTGAACGGTTGCCGCTCTGTCTGCTGAATGTAACTAATGAAAGTTTAGAAATGAAGTTAGATTTTCATCTAATAAAGTGTTGTGATACCATCACCTCAGATTCAAAAAAGGCAATTTAACGTATCAAATGAACGATTATATTAACGGCTTACTTTTAACATAAAAATAATTGAAATATTGATGTTTTAGTCCTTTTTGACGTTATCAAAAATGTCGGTTTTCTCGAAGTGCTGTCGCTCTTCCTCGGTTTTTTCCTGTTACGATTCACTGGAATCTTATAGATGCCGTTTATGCAACTTTGAAACAAATGAAAAATTTGTTTATTTTGTTCACAATTGTGAGTTTTTAGATGTTTTGGATGAAGCCTCTTTCGAAAAATGTCAACGTTGCAGAGTGGGTAGCTTTTCGTATGTGTGGAGATACTTTCACAAAAGAAAGTGTAATTTTATAGAACATAAATCATCTGTAACAACTAATACGGAAAATGGAAACAGTATTATTACAACGACTAGCCAAGCAGATAAACCTTACCAATTCGCTACTTGTTTTAAATAAGATCAATGCAAGTATACAAGTAAATACAAATTCCAGTTAAAAAGACATATTTATCTGAAACATATAGACAGAAAACACTTTTTACCAAAATTGCAAAAAATTGCCAAGGAAATGCCTGGTAATTTTAAAACGACCAAAAAAAATGCGCGTTTAAAAAAACATAAAATTAATCGTCCAAGAAAATTACAGCAAAAATACAAATGCGATGAATGCGAATATTCAACTTTTCATAAAGGAGATCTAAACAAACATATAAATGCAAAACATCTTTCAAAAGATTTACAACAAAAACTCCAATGCGATCAGTGTGACTTTTTAACTTGTTATAAAAGGGACCTAAAAAGACATATAAACTCAAAACATCTTTCAGGCAAATTACAACAAACATTTCAATGTCTTCAGTGTGAATACAAAACTCTTCATAAACAACTTATAAAATGGCATAGAAATAAGCATCTTTCAAGCGAACTACAACAAAAATTTCAATGCGATCAGTGTGAATATGAAACCCTGAGAAAAGATCATTTGAAAAGTCATATAAATGCAAAGCATCTTTCAAAAGATTTACAACAAAAATTCCAATGTGTTCGGTGTGAATATAAAACTCTTAGAAAAGACCTTTTGAAAAATCATATAAATTCAAAGCATCTTTCAAAAGAATTACAACTAAAATTCCAATGCATTCAGTGTGAATATAAAACTCTTAGCAAATGTTTAATGAAAAAACATATAAATGCAAAGCATCTTTCAAAAGATTTACAACAAATATTCCAATGAGACCAGTGTGCATATACAACTTTTTATAAAGGAAACCTGACGACACATATAAATGCAAAGCATTTTTTAAAAGATTTACAAGAAAAATTCCAATGCGACCAGTGTGCATATACAACTATTTATAAAGGAAACCTGATGATACATATAAATGCAAAACATCTTTCAAGGAACGACAACTAACATTTTAATGCAATCAATGTAAATATGCAACAACGCTCAAAAGTCATTGGTAAGGCACCTTTCAAATGAACTGCATCCAGAATGTGTCTGCAATCAATGTAAAGATACAAGTAATTATAAAATTATAAAACATGTTCCAAGCGAATTACAACAGAAATTTTTATAAATATCTCATTGAAACACATGAAAAGAAGCACTTTTTGCGTGAATTACAGCAAATATTCTAATGCCATCAGTGTATTCTATTTTTAAACATCACTTCAAAACACATAAATTGAGACACCTGCCAAGTGAATTACAGCATACTTTTCAGTGCGAACAACTATTTATTAAGGAATTCTTGAAAACTATAAAAATTTAAAGCATTTTTTAAGCAAAGTATAACATATTTCAATGCGATTAATGTGAATATACAATTATTACTGACAAAACAAACCTAAAAAATCATAAAAACTGGAAACATCTTTTTAACAAATTTAATCAAAAATTGTAATGCTATAAGTTTCTACAAGAAGATGAATAAGAAATTTTTAATTCAAAATTTTATAATCACTGTTACCCATAAATTTTAAAGGATTATAAACATATTCCAAAAATAATTCGTCAAGCAAATTTGGTATTGTATCTAATATGTCAGTTTTCTTTTTTATGGTTAACATGAACAAAGTGGAAATCTACATAAATTTCAATAGCACGATATTGATAATTATATTATGTAATTATTTCTAATCTAGGCAAAAGCTTAGTGTATTTAAAATTATTATTTTTGTATAATAAATATTGAATAATAAAAAACTTGAATAAAAACTTTACTTTTTAAAATTACCCGAATCTTTTGAACAAATTTTAATTATTTATTTTTTTTGTTTATTTTCTTTTTATTCTTATCTTCAATATTAATAACAATAAGGTGGTCTCAATCTTTATTTAAGAGGATTAAGAAAAATTTGCCACAGAACAGTAAGTGCTTACCGATTTATCAATATTCTTCGACTGTTGGCAAGACGAATTGGGCATCTTCAAAATCGCATTTTAAATACTCTCTTTCATTAGGTTAAAGCAATGTCGCGGTGCCAGCCAGATTTGTCAATTTATTCTAATCTCACGTTTGTCTTTCAAACAAGACTTCTTCTTAACGGCGTGCAAATCCTGTGTCATTTAGACCGCAAAGCTTGATTTCCAAGACAACTGATGTCACATCTTTTTCTACTATTGCGAGTCTTTGGAGATTCCGGTGCTTGTGTGAGGTTATGTAAACCTAAAGAATTTATTGACACTGACAGACACTATTTACAGTTAAATTGACAGCAGTTTCCTGAAAATCCACCAAAAGTTGCTATATTGTATGTAAGGTTCTTTCAACGCGCGCGCATCTGCCTCTGCCAAAAAAATTAAGTGTAGTTAAAATTTGCTTGTCAAAAACTGGTAAACATTGTAATTTTAATCTTAAAATTACAATTTATCTGGAATTGAGTAAGTAAGTAAGTTTATTTGTGTTTCACTATGTACAGGAGCCAGCAAATTATAATTCACTAGGGCATTTTATAAGCAACTGTTTTCATTAAAAATACCACTTGCATGGCACAGAAATTCTATGTTGATAATAGAATTTAAGTTTGTTTGTGAAGTTCTAAGTCATATAGAAGTCTATAGTTTGATAATTTGATAGTCATGAGACTGTTAAAGTGCGTACACGTACTACACACTAGTTTAATTAGCGTTGGAGCGCTATTTATGTTATGATCGCTTTACAAAGTGATTTACAGTTTTTTCTACTTTTTAGAAAAGACAGTTGACTTTCAATTGTGATTTAACTGAGATTAATTTCACGAGTTCTGCAGTTTGTTGTAGCAGCTGCAATGAGTTCTGAAATAAAGTTCATCAATAGAATCTTGAATTGTTTGTAAAATTCAAAGTAATTCAGTAAATGTCAATTTATTAAGAAATTCCAATTGGATTATAGAATTTCAGTTTGTTTGTAAACTGGTGTCATTCTAATTTACTTACAGCATTCTAATTAGATTATAAAATCACATAACGTCTTATAGGATTTTAATGTGCTTATGAGATTCTAATTGGTCAATAGGATTTGATTTTATTATATAGTTCTACACTAGTTGTAAAGTCGTAAAGCTTTTAAGTCAGTTACTTATCAAAGGTAATAAGTCATTGACGATTAGTTACAGATTGGTAAAAGCAGCAAATTTAGTTTGTTTCTTTTAGTTTCTGTAGCCATTGTTAAATGTGAGATTATTTATTATTGATATGAAGGCGGCCTCGTAGTTCCTCTTGTGACAGTAAGTGGTTGGTAACTGAACGAATGACTCCAGGTATTTATATCTAAACTTTAGCATAGAGGTTGTAAACTTGATTGAATATATAAATCATTATTATATAAAAAAAAATTACGTCACATAATCATTGGTTTCGTTAATATTTGCAAGTAACTTAATTTCAGAATAGACAACGTCAACAATGAATGAATGTAGTGAAAAACTATTCAACAACACCAAATTCAATAAATGGCGCTTAAAATTTCAAGAAAAACTAGAGGCTTGTAATCTTCAGTTACTCATCAGCTGTTTTTGATTTGCTTTTGGCTGTTAATTTTGCCATTGCGCTGTTACTATGCTGTCATGACTGTCTGGTCAGGTCAGATCTTTTAATAGGTTTTTTGAATTAATATATCATAATGTCTGATAGTTAATATTATCTTTGTTAAACTTATTTTGGCATAAGAAAGAATCCAGGAGGTAAAGAAAAACTGTAAACCTGAAACATAAAATCTGATGGTAAGTTATGTTTGCTGCACATAGATCAATATGTAAGAGCATAGGGCATAATATGCAAAATGTCTAAAGTCTGCCTCAATGCTTTGCGTTTCGTTTAACTTTTTTATTTCTCGGCAGAAATGCAATTCTTTTGTGTCACTGTGTGTAATGTATTATTTTAAACCGAGGTAAATAAGTGGTTTCTTGCAGACCGCGGACAATGTTTATAAACCGAGCCGCAAGCAAAGTTTGTAATTGCTCAAAGTCTGCAAATAGATTTTTTTGTATTAGGTATAGTTTGAATACTCTTATTTCATGCGGCACAACTTTGTAGTGAGAAAAATTTTTTATTTGCTTTTTAATATAGCTTAAAACGTGATTTCAGTGCTTTTGTCTTTTTGATAGTTATTCTACACTACCTAAAATTTATGTAGGTATTCATAGTCAAACCCTCAAGCTGAGTGCTGAGGGCAACTTAAGTAAGGGCGATTCAGCCCTCACCCTTATACTCATTTCATAAACGCTACTCAACTGTCCCTCAAGTTAGTAACTTGTAAATGGAATGTAACCAAATTTATGTTGGCAGCAGTTTAAACGTAGACGAACATGATTGGTCTATGGCCAATTTTAAGTTTATTTCAAAAATTGAACACATCTGGTTGACACGCGGTGCCCGGTTACTATTTGAAATATTTCTACAATTAAACAGAAATCATATTATTTTATAATGAACAAAACATTTTTTACGGAGAGAGAAAAGTTGTTTTTAGTGCAGCTGGTTGCGGGAGAAAAAGATATTATTGAAAATAAAAGGACTGATGGCACTAACGCAAAGTTGAAGAACGAAACATGGGAGACCATTACATCTCAATTTAATAGCCAAGGATTTTCACAACGCTCTGCAAAGCAATTGCGAAAATGCTGGGAAAATATAAAACAAAGGTAAAATACTATTTTGTAATTAGAATGCATTATATTTATTTATGTATGTATTTAAAATAAATTTTAGAAAACGAAAATTGAATACAGTTGCACGCCAAGAGCAATTGAGGACAGGTGGCGGTTCCCCAATTCATATACCGGAGAATCCCGTTATGGATTTTGTTGATGCAGCAGCTCCGAACGTGGATGTGGAATTAAATTGTTCATGGGACATTACGGCAATTTTTGAGAACAAAAGTATGTATCTATTTTTTATTTTTGTATAAATCGTTGATGTGGACTGCAATGGTTAGAAATTTGTTTTGAAATAAATTTCTTATAGCTAGAATCAACAGCGCAGAACAGCAGACCACAAACACTCCCACAGCAGAACCAATAGGATCGTCGGCCACTACACCAGATAGAGCTGGTTTAAAACGAAAAGCAATCCGAAGTCGTGGCTTAGAAGCTGAAGAATTGGCTCTTCGAAAGAGAAAAATTGAAGAAAGCATTGACCAACAGAGAGAACTACATCAAGAGAGGCTCAAAACGGCACGAATTGAGCAGGCTTTAGCAGTGCTGAAATTAAGGCAGCAGCTTAATGAAATGGGGCTGAGGCTAGAAATTAATGATGATAGTTTTGAAAATTTTAATATAAATAATTTTAGCAATTAATATGTCATGTCAATGTTTCTACTTTTATTAAATTTTTTTTTATAATTTTTATGTGCTTATTATTGCAAACAACCAATAAAGAACCAATTACTCTGACGTATATTTTATTTATTTAATAAAGTCAATGTTCGAAAATTAATTGAAATGCGTGTTTATGAATGCCCTGCGAAAAGCTAAACCTCTAATTTCATTGTTAGGACGGTGTTCTATGTCATCATTCCCGTTGTCTTCATCCAAAATTTCGTTTTGGTTGTACTGAATACCTATATTGTACAACACAGCTGTTGCACATATAATGACAACAGCAGATTCTAGTTTCACGCGTAATCCACTTCTTAAACAAGAAAATCTTCTTTTCCAGATGCCAAATGCTCTTTCAACAAGATTTCTTGTTCGTATATGCGCGGCATTATAGTTTTGTTCGGCTCTTGTGTTGGAATTTATAACGGGTGTCAACAAATAATTTTGGCAGGCATAGCCATTATCCCCAAGAAGCAATCCCAGAATTTCTTGCCGTTCAAGACGAAGGCGCACTGCGCTGCGATTAAAAATAACGCTGTCATGTGTAGATCCAGGATGCCTAACTACAATATCCAAAATTTCTAACTGGGGACCGCACACAACCTGCGGAGATTTTAAATTGCATTAAATTGATTATTACTCCTATCACACTTATTTCCTGTACCTGAACGTTCAATGAAAACTATCCTTTTCTATTTCTAAATACTTCTGCCCTATCTCCTCCAGGACTGTCGATTCGAATATGTGTGCAATCAACGCACCCAGACACTCTTGGAAAATGAGCGATTTCATAAAAAGAAGCAGTATTTGCTGCAAAGCCATTACCATTTTGAGGAAAATGAATATAATGATGAAGGTGTTCAGCTAAGCATATGGAAACATTTTTTATAATTCTGCATGCTGATGGTTGACTCACTCCACGAACATCACTATGTAATAACTAAAAAATTACATTAGTAGGTGCCAATATCAAAAATTATTGAATGTAAATTCGCATGTATTTACCTGGAAACTATTGCTGCCATAGAAGCGGAGTGCCAACAGAAGTTGAAATATTGTTGGTATGGGTAAACCACGGTTACTATTTTTATCGAGCTGATGTTGAACCAATGGAAGTAAAACATCAGTCACACAATTTTTTCGAAATCTGTACCTGCGTTGAAATTCTATGTCGTCAAAAACTTCCAACGGATTTTCCAGGTCCCTTATGTACCGTTTCTGTGCACGATTAAGAATAGGAATCTCTTCATCACTATCATTGTTCTCGAAAAAAACATCAAATTCTTCCATTTTTAATCCCAGAAAAACTACACAAATCAGCAAGGACGAGCAAATGACCAATCTAACCTATAAAATAAACGTCACTTCGCACTGAAGCATCCCTCAAGGGACCTATTTTTGCCACTTAAGCTAAGGGCGTGTTTTGTGTCCCTCACCTCACTGAGTAGCTACTATAAAACGTCCAAGGGTCCCTCAAGCTTCCCTCACACTAACACTCACCCTCAAGGGCCAACTATGAATACGGGCACTAGCCGCAACCGGAACTGGATATAGGGAGACAGAGGGGTGCTTGGAAATTGTAAAAAAATACAGAGCTGGCTCAAAAATTACCCTACAACCTGAAACCGAGCTTGTCTTCTTCAGCTTGTTTTCCTTTAGTTGTTCCAACTTCAAACATAGCTGCTGTTCCAAATTTTGATAGCAATGTGACCTCGAAAACAATACTTGGTAACAATGCTGCTACCTATTTACTTTTCAAATCGCTTCAAATATATCTAATCCGAACAATGATTAAACTTTGAATTTAACATAGCCGTCTATAAACATGAAATCAAAAATTATTAAAAATTCCACTTTTCATTTGAATATCCATCATATTTATATCTATTTATTGTTTTTGTTCAATTACTTAGTATCTGTTTAATGTTTAAGAGCTTAATAAAAAAAAAATGAGGTTAGGTTTATCTAAAAATTATTTTTTAATGATGTAGTACAAAGCTTATTTGTTTATTTTTTAAATTATATGATCAATCTACCAAGTTGTTTTATTGAATTAGTTTTCATTCATCGATAAATTATTTTGGTAATTTTAATCTACTTAAAATGCTATAATCATTTTAAGCTATATTTCCAGATACAGAACCACATACTTGAAGCTTATAAAGTTTACTAAAGATCTTTACTACAATCGTCGTCTGTCAAATGCTAAAAATGTATCAAAAGAGACGTGGAATATAATTAACGAATTGCGAAACAAATCACGCACATCTGTTCCTGAACACCTCAATGCAAATGAACTGAATGAATACTTTGTAAATGTTTCAAAAAAGTTATCACATGAGATAACATCTTCAGAAAACTTTTCTTCATACCTTCTATCTGCGGACATGCCTAAAAGCAGCCTTTATTTGAGACCGGTTTATTACTTGAAAGTAGTTGAAACAACCAACAGTATAAAAAGCAAATCTTCGATCAGCACGGATGGCTTATCTATCAAAATTTTTTCGGCTCTTCTTCCAATAGCCCTTCATGCTTTGTGTAGCTTAATAAATGACTCTTTTGAAAGCGGCGTTTTTCCGCAATGCTTAAAAACAGCTATAATCATTCCTTTGCATAAGGGGGGTAATGAAACTGATGTTAGCAACTATAGACCGATAGCACTTCTTCCGGCACTTTCCAAAATTATAGAAAGACTGATAAAGTCACGGCTGCTGGATTTTCTTTTTAAACACCACATACTATCTTCTAGTCAGTTCGGGTTCTTGAACAACAAAAACACAAATGATGCGATGTTTTTACTACTAAGCAACATCTACAGCAATCTTAATAACCAATTGCATATAGCAACAGTATTTTGCGACGTAGCTAAAGCTTTTGACTGTGTAAGTCATGATATACTTCTGAACAAACTTCTTTTTTACGGTATTCGAGGGGTTCCGCTTAAATGGTTTGAATCTTACTTATCACATAGATATCAAATAGTAAACGCAAAAGAATCTTATTCAGACCGTAGGGCCAATAACATTGAAGTACCTCAAGGTTTAGTTTTAGGTGCAATCCTATTTGTTCTTTTTATTAATGACATCACTAAAGTCAACATAAGTGGCAGAATCTGTTTGTTTGCTGACGATACTAGCATTACGTGGAGTGCTTCCTCTAGTCAGTCTTTACATTCGCTCATTTCAAAAGATCTTATTAAAATAAAAGCTTGGTACGATGCAAATAATTTATGTCTTAATACTCAAAAAAAATATATATATATTTATATATATATATATATATATATATATATATAAATACAGTGAGATTTTTGTTTTTCTGAACATAACGTTATAAAACGCATGTTCAGTTTTAAAAAAAACATGTCAATACATTGTTGCTAGGTAGGCAACCAAATTAACAAATGTTTTATTTTGACACTTGACAGAACAGAACTAAAATTTTATTTAGAGATAAGAAAGGTTATGTTACGGCTTAATAACAAGTTTAAAAAAAAAAAAAACTTTTAAACAAATTAGTTTAATAAATGTTCAAAGTGACCACCTTTTGTTCTCAGCAATACGCCAAACGATTATAAAATGCTTGTACAGTATTTTGTAAAAAACTGGCATTATTTTGATAAATAAATTTTTTATTTTTGTTTATTTATTTTGACGGGACAAGTTCTTTTTTTGTATGAATTTATTACACAACCTTTACCATTAAATTTTTTAATTATGCTGTGAATAATTTTATTCCAACAGATGGTATTGGTCTCTCGGAATAACTTACAGCAAACAGATCGCGTACTTGTCTTATGCTATTATTGCAATTGTACCAGCGTACAATGGCAATTTTTGCCTCTTTTAAATACATGCTTCACAAATGTAAAAACTTTGAAAATAATAATTTTGACATTTGTCAATGACATTAATGGCAATTCTTTATTAGAGGTAGCTTTAATACGCTTTAATTGCTTGTAATCAAGGAGTAGGGATAATTTCTTGCTAGTAATGCATTGACTCGATTTTTTTAAAACTGAACATAGGATGTTCAGTAAAACAAAAATCTCACTGTATATATATATATATATATATATATATATATATATATATTAAGATATACTGCGTGACTCGCAGTTAAGCAAGAACCCTCCGACCTGAAGATGGCAAATGAGATATGGTCGAAACGTCGTCAAGAAATTCTAACCAAGAATTCCACGCGGATCAATACCCGGAAACCAAAAGAATATATATATATATATATCTTTGTTTTTGTTTTTTATTTGTTTTTTATATTTGTTGTTTCTCTTTGTTTTTTATATTTACCTTTTGTCAACTTTCAATAATTTGTAATGTTATTGGTTTTTTTCCTTTTGTTTTGTTCTGATTTCATGCTCTTATTTTTATGTGTATTGCTTGTCCATAAAAATTTTGTCATTTTTAAGACAATAAAGCATTTTATCATCTATCCATCTATCTACTTTTGAGATCGTTTGTGACAGTAAGCTAGTAACAGTTGAAAAGCTGTCAGCTGTCAGATAAAATTTCATACGAGAATCACGTGATTTATTTTGGCACTTAGGTAAAAAAGGTTTATTATTGTACCACACATTGTTTACATTTATAACTGGTTGTAAAAAAAATTTATTTTTTTTTAAAATTGTAACTTATTAGTAATTTAACTCTTGTTATAATTTTTTTATAATTATTTTTGATTAACTAATAAGGTTTTTGTTAGACTTTTTAGCCTAAAAGAAAGAACGCTTTTTGTTTATTTGTTTTTATCAAAATTTGTAACGTTCATCTGTTGTTCACATAGATTGAGCTTTCGGCTCGAAGTTTCACATTGAGGCTCAAAATTATAAAAACAGACTAGAATAAAATCAAGAAACTGAAGAGTCAGAGGTAACTTTGTTTGATGGCTCTTTTCTACTTCAGTATTACACCGATAACAGTTACACAATAAATGCTTTGTTGCAACTTTTTTTTAGTAAGCTAATTAATAATAATATAAACATCTGCGGTCTTGAGGTTTGCACCCATGTTCGTTAGAGTAAAAAACAGGTTATTATTCTCACTACACAACTGCAGATAAAAATAAGTTAAGTTAAAACTTCTTACCTATTATACATAAATACGCTTTTAAAATATTTATTTAATAACTAAAGTAGAAAAAGTAGCATGTTGAATTGGTTGTAGAAGAACTTTTGTCGCACTAATTTTTTTGGAGCACTTGTGTTTCCCACCTATTCGTGCGACAATCAAATGTTTTTTAAAATTCGTATAATGCTTTACAATATCTTCTTTTTATGTACCAAAAATCCTGCAAAATTTAACAAAGTTGCTTTATTTGACAACACCAGATGAAATAGATGGCGTTGTCAATTCTAAGGAAAACAATAATCCTGTAATCGTCAGTTACGAGTGATCAGTTTTTGAATCACTTAACACTAACAATTCTGTCATTGTGCTGTCATTAGATGTTCTTTTTCATTCGTATAATACTATACTATATAAAATTTACAGAAAACTTCACATTGTAGCATAAGAACTCTACACATTTTTTTTTTTTTAATTTATTTTCAAATACAAAAAATTTACATATTTTCTTATACTAAGCATACATTAAACCACACACAAAACTATTTTTTTCACAAATGTATTTGTCATAGAATATTATATAGAAATAGATTTTCCCTTTTATTCAGTTATGTTTCTTTTTCATATGCTGCGTTAGATAAGATTTGAAGATAGTTGTATACTCACAATTGTTGCAATTGAAAATAGTTTGCAATTTAATTGGAGTATGTTTTCTTTTCTCATGCTTTTTTAATTCACATTTAACCTTGGTTTTATACTGACATTGAATGCAATTAAAGATAGCTTGCAATTCAATTGCAACATGGTGTCTTTTATTATGTGTTAATAAATTGCTTTTAAATCGAGTTCTGAAAACACAGTAATCACATTGAAACCATTTTTCGGAGTCAATAGAAGACTTGTTTCCTATATCATGTATTTTTAAGCTATTGCTTCGGTGAGTTTGAAAGTTAAATTCATCACATTCAACTAATTTTTTAAATAAAAAGGTTTTTTTTTTTTTCACTAGTGAGGTACTGCTGATCACACAGTTTTTCTTATGAGAATAATGCCACAGAAACGAGTAACTAGCCATTTTACACTGTCTGCAACGTTTAGAAACTGCCCTAAATCTGTCATAACCTCCAAATCCGCACTTGTGATAACATTTGTAAACTTTCTCGTTTGTAGTAAAACTGCAAAAATCACATTTATAAAATGGAAGAGTAGAGTAACAAATAAATTTCTGCATTTTCTAAAACTTAGGAATCAACTTCTTATTAAGCTAAAATTATGTTAATTTAGACAAGACCAATGTCACATTACTTTTTTGACGTCCCGCATGCGCATTAGATTGCTCGGTTTAAAGCATTTCCCGCTTACCTAAATCCTTATTAAATAAACCTTATTTGGTGAGGCTATATTCTCATTCTTCAATATTTCCTATTAAGAAGAATTTAAATAAAATAATAGAAGTGTTTCCTAAATTATGTCATCAATCTGTCAAATGTGGAATACGATTTTCAAACCATTTCGATAGGTCCACGAAGTGGGAAACTGATGTTTTCAAATTAGCGCAGTACCGTAGTCGTAAAAACCGATGACAGTTGCACACAAAATTAGCGTTTAGACTTATTATAGGCTTTAGTACTTGTTTTTGGTAAACTGGTACCTAACTAAACTTAGCTATTACAAAAAATTTACGCTTTCAAGATCTGACAACAATGCTTTTGCAAATGACATCTAAAATATAATCATGATTTGATTAGAAAATTGCACAATGTTGAATATATAGTGTTCAAGCAAATTACTCAGTATTTCAAATACTTAGGACAACAGGGGCTCTCCCAAAAAACAAATGACTAGTCAACTTTAAATTAAAGAAATAATAATAATATTGAATACAGTAGAACCTATTTTAATTCATGATGAGTAATTTATTCGTTTTACAATCAGTTTTGATTTGAATTCATAATTACAAACAAACAATAAGAAACTAGTGGTAAATAAAATTGATAAATTAAGAGGATTGAATATTTAAATTAAAATTAAACTATGTAAAATTAATTTAGAACTCCATTTGCAAAAAAAAAATAATAATTGCTGACACAACAAAGTTAAAACAAAACCAAAATTTAATAGAAGTTAGTTTTGAGTATTAGTAATTAGAAATATTTAACAAATTTTAAAGCTAAAACTCTAAAACTATCAGCGATGAATGAAACTATAGCAGTGATTGTTAGTTTAATTAAGAGCCTTATTTTCTATTATTTTTCTTCAAACAATTAGTAGGCAGTAAATAGGCAACTTGCTCTTTGAAAGCAATCATTATTTTTAAATTATTTAAATTATTTAAATTATTTAAATTATTTAAATTATATTACAAAGTGTAGAAGAAAAAAAAAACAATCAAAACTAAATTGATGTGATTGGTTAACATGCTAAAGCTTAATTTTTGATTTATTCAGACGCCGCTAGTTTTAATTGGAAGTTGATTAAAACAGAAAAGGGTAAATTATGTAGCTAGAAACGTTAGTCATGTTAGTCCTGTTTCAGTCAAACTATTTAAACTTGTAAAATACACTGCTTCTACTCTTCTTAAAAAAATAAAATAAATAAAAATATTTTTAATTTTGAAAACAGAAGTTTTAATAAATGTCTTGTTGATTGGCTAGATAAAAGACTAAGATGTTTGAATTTTAAATAGTAAACACGTAAGTGCTGACTCAATTAGTAAATTAAAAATTTAACAAATCATAAAAAATAAAAAAAAAACAATTCAAAAATAAATTTAAAGTTTGATTTTTCAATCTAAAAGGTTTCAAACAGGAACTTAATTATATTAAGACAATAATCAAAGGAAGAAAGACAAAGTACAAACAATGAAGAACAGAAAAGAGATATAAAGAAAAAGATTAGATGGGAAAAAGAAGAAATAGAAAAAATAAAAGAAAAAACAAGAGAAAATATAGAAAATAGAATAAAAAGAAGAATAGAAGAGTTAAAAATAGAAAAAAGAAAAAAAGGGTCAAGAATAAAACGCAGACACAATAAATAAGAACAGAAAAAAACAGAAAAAGAAACAAAAGAAAAAGCAGATAATGAAGAAGAAGAAGATAAAGAAGAAAAAGTAATTAATGCAGTATTCTGGAATATAGCAGGAATAAGAAAAAAAGATAAAAATTTTTTTGAATATATAGAAGAGTTCGATATAATAGGAATGGTAGAGACGTGGGTGAATGAAAAAGATTGGAAAGAAACAGAAGAAAAGCTATCTGATAAATACAGATGGAAGGCACAATACGCAACAAAAAAAAAGAAAAAAGAAAGAGCAGCAGGAGGAATAATAACTGGAGTAAAAAAAGAAATAGAAGAAGAAGAAGCAGACCGCCAAGAGGAAGAAAGAGAAATGAAAAGAAAAATAAAGATAGATGGAGAACAATGGAAAATAAGAACGATATAAAGCAGAGTGAAGTTATTTTAAATAAAAGAACAAGTTCGTTTGGTTAATCAAGCTGTGCTTTATTAATTTTAACGTAACTAAAAAGGATTCTTAACCTAAACGTCACACACTTGTGTCATAGAATAAATTACTAGAGAGCACACTCCAAATGTCACCTTAGTGACAGAAACAAACAAACACTACCAACTAATCCAAATGCAGAACATTGCACATATTCTTTAACACCCTCTCTCAATGTTATACATTTGAACAAAACTTAACAAAAATAAACAAAGTATTCTAGTACCAAAAAAACATATCTACAACCTAATAGATTTATTTTATCATTACATTACCTACACCGCACTCTTTCAGAATCTTCACAATTGATTCTTTGCCAAGAAATTTTGTTAACAGGTCTGCTGGTTGTTTCAAAGAGCATATGTACTTAAGGGAAATTTCATTGTTTTCAATTAAATCTTTAACAAAGTGGTATCTTATATCCACATGTTTCAAGCGTTTTACAGATTCTGTGCTTGCGTTTAATATTGCTGACTGATTGTCACAAAACATATTTACTGGACAAATATTTTCAAACCCAAAATCTTGTAACAGCTTAACTATCCAACACGCTTCACTAGCAGCCATACTCATTGAAACATACTCAGCCTCTGTTGAAGACAGACTTACAGATGATTGCATCTTTGAGCACCAAACTATTAAGCAATTTGCAAAAGTAAACAAATACCCTGAAGTAGACTTTCGGTCTCTCAGGTCGCCTGCCCAATCAGCATCACAAAACCCTTGCAACATTGTATCATTACATTTATATACTAAGTCATAATCAATAGTATACTTTACATAACGCAATACTCTTTTGAGTGCACTTAGTAATTCCTTATTGGCCGTATTCTGGAATCTACTTAACATAGAAATGGCAAAACAAAGATCGGGCCTAGTGCCTGAAACCGCATACATAAGACAGCCAATTATTTCCCTACAAGTTTTTTCAAACTTTTTATCACATCCTACATTAGAATAAAGTATCTTACTGTTAAAATTTTTATCCATAGGAGTCATCATTGGCTTACAATTTTCCATGTTAAATCCTTTTAATACATTTTCCAAATAATTTCTTTGTGATAAAACAGTTGTACCTTTTTGCAAATTTTGCTTAACATTTATTTCTAGAAAATCTGAAATTAACCCTAAATCCTTCATTTTAAATTCCTTATTTAATACACCTTTTAGTTTTATAATCTCCTGTTTGTTTGTACCAAAAATTAACACGTCATCTACATAAATTAATACAAAATTTTATCTGTGCCATTATACTTTGTATACAAACATGAGTCACTCTTTGATCTCGCAAAACCTGCTTTTGTAATTACTGTATTAAATTTTTGATTTCAACACTTTGGAGAATTTTTTAATCCATATAAAGATTTCTTTAATTTAACTATATTATTATTTCCTAAATAAGCTCCTTTAGGTAAACTAGCATACACTTTTTCTTTGATCTCCCCATTTAAAAAAGCCCGCATAACGTCCATTTGATAAATAGGCACATTTAATTTTGTTGTTACTGCTACAAATAGTCTAAATGTAGGCAACTTCGCTACTGGCGCATAAATATCACACAAATTAAATGATTCTTGTTGTTCAAACCCTCGGACAACAAGCCTAGCTTTATACTGTAACACATTTTTTACATTTTTTATCTTAAATACCCACTTACTGCTAACTATTTTTCTATTTACTGGTATATCACAAAATTCCCAAGTGTCATTATCTTCAAGAGTCTGTAGTTCCCTAGCAATGGCTTCACTCCACTTGCTTGCGTCACATCTGCTCATAGCCTTACTGTATGTAGTTGGTTCACACTCACTGACACCTAACTGCACATTATTGCATTTATAGAAAGATGTTTGTTTTCTTAGCCGCTTGCTTCTTCCATCTCTGGGTAAATCACTTTCATCCAATAGATGTTCGTCGTCACTGCATTGTAAGTACTCATTGTCACAGTCATTGTCTGATCCATCTTTTTCAGCACTACTTGTATGGGTTTCCTCCATTGTCTCATCTTCGTTAGTAATAAGTTCATTCACAGGGTGAATTTCTGTCTCAAGATTACTATCTACCACTGGTTCTTCTAGGTTTATTGATGTTATAATTTCCTTTTCTTTGCTTTCCTTCACTTGAAGTTTTTCTTTCTTATCATCTTGATTTAGAAATACAACATCTCTCTTTATCTCCACTGTGTTTGTTTCTTTCCCAGTTCTATTCAAGACAAATACTGCCGTATTTATTGCTTCTGCCCACAGTTTCTTTGGAAAGTTTTCTTTATGTAGCATTGTTCTTGCTGCTTCCACCAATGTTCTATTTTCTCTCTCAGCCTTTCCGTTCTGTTCCGGCGTATAGGGTACAGTTGTTTGATGTGTTATTTCACGCTTTGAAAACATCACTTTCACTTCTTTGTTTATAAATTCTAAACCATTGTCACTTCTAAACATTTTCACTTTTTTTCCTGTTGTGTTTTAGGCCTTATTTATAAAGTTCTCAATACAGTTTTTGATCTCATTTTTGGTTTTAACAAAGTATACATTTCTGTAATTCGAATAGTCATCCTTCAGTATAACAAAATACCTCGCTCCTCCAATAGATGTTTCTTCCATTGGTTCACAAGTATCCGCATGAATCAACTCGCAAGTCCTTGTACTCACGTTCTCACTTTTACTAAACGGTAATCGATGTATCTTCCCAGCTAAACAACTCTCGCACTCAGGTTTAGTGGTTTGTTTAACAACAACATTATGTTTTTGCAAAATATCTTTTACGTAAGTAAAGTTTTGATGCGCGAGTTTTCTGTGCCACTCATTTAGGTCATTCTTCACTAGTGTTGAAGAGCTTGCCTTTTCGTAATTATTCTTATACCGCAATTCCAAATAATAAGAATTGCCAATTCTTTCCGCCACCACCCTAACTTGGTTATCTTTGTAGAATTTGCATGACCTGGCATCTGTCGTCATCACATAACCTTTATCTATGGCGCGAATCACTGAAAACAGATTATTATTTAGTTTCGGAACGTACAGAACATTGTCTATGACCGTATTAATCCATTCAGATCCGTTCGACACTTGCACCATCACCTGTCTACAGCCGAGGACACTAATTGTCTCACCATTACCGACAACCACAGATTCTTCTGTGATACGAGTGAATGATCTAAACAAGGCACGATTTCTACACATAATATGTTCACTAGCGCCTGAGTCTACTAACCACTTTGATTTATGCAGTTTATGTGACGAACTAGACACTACTAACGCATTTTTCTTCGTTTTGTTCTCAGTCTTAGTAAATTTTTGTGTACAAAACCTACACTGCGCTTTGAAATGTCCAAACTTTCCACAATAAAAGCAATTTTTATTATTTACGTTTTCTTCACTGCCATTTTTATTTTGTCTGCAATCACTTTGAAAATGCCCATTTTTGCCACACTTGAAGCACTTCATTTGTCTTGTATTTTTTACAACGAACGCAGAAGATGAGGATTGATGCGACTTTTCCATCTTGTCTTGGACCCTTTCTTCTTCAATTAATAATCTAGCAACCAAGTTGTCAATAGTTTGTTTATCGTCAGGTGCAGACTCCCACGCTGACACAAAATGCTTATACTCGTCAGGCAATGACATTAATACTTTTGTTATAACAAACTTATCAGATATCTCTTCGCCCATCTGTTTCAACAAGTTTCTCATCTCTTGGATTTTAGACAAGAAAACTGACATATCAATGCCCTTTTCATATTTGTACTGGAAAAAACGTTGTTGTATAATGTGTATACTAGTTTCAGACTTCTGTTTATACACGCTTTGAAGTTTCCGCCACATTTCAGCAGAAGTCGTGCATGTAATGATGTGTAACATGACCTCTTCCATCATCCGTGTTACCAACAAAGTCTGCGCCTTGGCATCTTTAGCTTCTTATTTGGTTATTTCATCCAGATCTACGGGCTTAACACATTTGCCCTCTACAACGTCCAGCAACCCTTGACCTCTAAACAGCACCATAGTCTGAAATTTCCAGATATTCTAATTTCTGGAACCTTCCAGCTTGATCACGTTCATATTAATGTTACTCTCCATTTTCCAACCTTGTCTACGATCCAGAACAAGTTATCCTTAGTTGGGAATACACCACGTTACACCACGTGCTTTCCGTAAGACCCAACCTCACTTTCTTTTTCTGATGAGTAACTACTAACACCAAACCTTTCTTGATTTAACTAACTAATACAGGATTATGTGTCTGGGCCCATAACCTGAAGTTAAACAAGTTCGTTTGGTTAATCAAGCTGTGCTTTATTAATTTTAACGTAACTAAAAAGGATTCTTAACCTAAACGTCACACACTTGTGTCATAGAATAAATTACTAGAGAGCACACTCCAAATGTCACCTTAATGACAGAAACAGACAAACACTACCAACTAATCCAAATGCAGAACATTGCACATATTCTTTAACACAGAGGAATAAGAATGATAAAAGAAAAAGAAGAAAAAAAGGACAAAGATGCAAATAACATAAACTTACTAATTGGAGGTGACTTTAATGCAAGAATAGGGGAACAAAGAAAAAAAAATTGAGGTGAAAAAGAAAAAGAAACAAGTAGAAGAACAACAAAAGATAAAAAAATAAACAAAGAAGGATAACTGTTAATAAAAGTGGTAGAAGAAAATGGGTGGGAGATACTCAACGGAAACAAAGAGGGAGATGAGAAAGGGAGATGAACATATGGAGGAATACAGGCAACATTGGTAATAGACTATGAGGTAGTAAACCAGAAAGCCTGGAAAAAAATAAAAAGATTCGAGATTGGAGAAAGAACAGAATCAGACCATATGCCACTAAAAGTACAGATAAAAAATGAAAGAAGAGAAATAAGAGAAAAAAGAAATCAAAAAAAGAAAAGAATAAAAACATCAGCAATAAAATGGGACGAACAATCAAAAAAGATATACAGGAAAAAACTGGAAAGAACAGAATATAAAGAAAAAGAGGTAAGAAAAATGGTACAAGAACTAGAATCAAAAGTAAAAGAAGCAATGGTGAAAAGAAATAAGAATAAAAAAAAAGAGAAAAAAAGAAAAATAAATGGTGGGATAGAGAATGTAGTGAACAAAAAAGAGAACTGAAAAACAAATTGAAAGAATGGAGAGAAAACAAAGAATCAAAAGAAAATTACATGAAAAAGAAAAAAGAATATAGAAAAACATGTGAAGAAAAAAAGAAAAAGAAAAAAGAGGAAGCACAGAAAAAAATAAAAGGCATAAAAACACAAAATGAAATATTGAAATATTTGGAAGAGGAAAAAGAAGAGAAAGAAGTGATTATAAATACGATAGAAATGAACAAATAGATGGAACATTTCAGAGAGCTTCTAGAAGGAAAAGAAGGAAAAGACGAGACAGAAAATAAAATTGAAAAAAAAGCAGAGAAAGCAGAGAAAGAAGAGATAACAAAAGAAGAGGTAGAAAAACAGATCATAAAACTAAAGAAAAGAAAGTCGTCGGGAACGGATTGGATACCGTATGAGGCATGGATATATAGGAATGAAAGAGTAAAAGAAAGATTGAGAGAAGTATTGAATAAAGTGTGGAAGGGAGAAGAGTTTCCTCGGGAATGGACAAAGGGAGTTATAGTACCAATTTATAAAAAGGGGGATAAAACACTGAAAAAAATTACCGAGGAATAACTCTTCTCAACACAATGTACAAGGTGTATGCGATGTGTGTGGCAGAAAAGCTGAAAAGAGAGGTAGAGACGGTGGGAGGATTACCTGACTGGCAAGCAGAATTCAGAGAGGGACGAGGTGCAATAGATAATGTATATGTGTTAAATGCGTTAATGGAGAGTGAGTTCGAAAAGGAAGGAGGGAGAGTATGTGGAGTGTTTGTGGTCTTAAAGGCAGCGTTTGATAGGGTTGATAGAAATAAATTATGGGAGTGCATGGGAAAAAAAAGAATAGAGAAAGGAATAATAGAAAAAGTGAAAGAGATATACAAGGAAACAAAGAGCAAGGTGAGAGCGGATGAAAGAGAAAGTGAATGGTTGTGGACAAAGAGGGGACTGAGACAAGGGTGCTCTGGCTCAAGAAGGTAACTGACTCGCCTGCGGCTCGTCAGTTATATCCTCCATTCGTCAGTAAAAACCTTCTTACCTTGCTAGTAATGTTATATACTATAGGAAGTAACAAGTATTATTATAGTTGTAATTGAACAGTAGAAAAAAAATTATAAAAAATTGTCACTCTTATATTTTATAAATAAATATTAAACACATTTTTGGCGGTTTATACCGTAAAAGTATTGTTTTTTCGTATTGAAACTAGCATCAAACTGTTTGTTTTTTAATAAGCTCGAACAATTATTCATTAATTCCCCACATCTACATCTGCTTTTCTAGTTATAGAGAGAATTCTCATTAATTTTCTGGATGTTTATAATCCTTATCTGTTTTTTATCAGTTGACTGATAGCGCTTATCGGGCGTGCTAGTCTCGTTTCGGAGAGCTATACTGGTCTTCTCACGGGAGGCCAGAGTCACTTCTTACGGAAGGGAATAGCCTCGCTTCCAAGAGCCAATTATTCTCTGCCAGGAAACCATTTACCATAGAAATTAGTTTATAGAATTTATTAGTGAGTGCTGAGTGTGTTCCGGTGGGATTGAACAAATAGGCTTCCGAGGCAAAGGTTGCACAGTTTAAGAGAAGGAGCGCAAGGGCAAGGAAAAGAGGAAGAAGAAAAAAAAAAAGGAAAAGGAAAGAAGAAGAAGAGAAGCTAGAGGAAACAGAAGTCTTTGCGATTAGCAAAAAAGTACTAAGATCTCCAAAAGAAAGAAAAAACAGAAGAGAGGCAGAAATGACAGAGTTGAACCTAGTGATTAAGAAATTAGACCAATTGATAGAAGAGATCGACTTGTTAAGGCAAGATAACAGAGAAGTTAGAAAGGAAATAGAAAAGATAAAAAATGAGTTCAAAAAGAAAGAGAAGAAATAGGAGGAAGAAAAGGGTACAATGCTAGAGAGGATAGAAACTTAAAAAAAAAAAACAAAAATAACAGATAAGAAAAATAGGAAAAACAATATAATAATAAGTAGAATTGACGGAGGAAGCGAAGGAAAAGAAGACATTGAAAAAGAAATAAAAAAAGTAGTTAAAACGGGAATAAAAGCGTGGCACAAAATTGGGAAGTGAAAAATACTAGTAGAATTTTAAGACTGAGAAGCGAAGGAAAGAATTATAAAAAATAAAAAAAAGTTAAGAAAAAAAGAGACAACTAAGAACATTTACATAGATGATGATTCAACAAAGAGGGAGAAAAAGGTTCAGAAAAAATTAAGAGAAATCGCAAAAGAAAAGAGAGGACAGGGAATAAAAGCAATGGTTGGATATGGAAAGATATTTGTGGAGAGAAAAACCTTCAAATGGAATGATTAAGACCTGAAACTGCAGGTTTTTTAGAAGAAAAAGGAAGAGTTAAAAGAAACAATGAAGAAGACACAGGCAAATGTACAATCAAAACTGAGAAGACTAATAAAACAAATAAAGATATAAACCGCGGTAAAAAAAGATACTATTTTGGAATGTAGCAGGATTAGCATAAAAAAAAGACAATTTCTGGGATTATGTAAAACTTTTTGACATACTAGGTTTAGTAGAAACATGGATAGAAGAAAAAAGCTGGGAAAAAATAAAGAGAAGGTTACCAGCAGAATTTAATTGGAAGTGTCAATGGCAAAGAAAGAAAAAAAGAAAGGAAGGGCAGCAGGAGGGATAGTCACGGGAGTGAGAAAAGAAATAAGAGAAAAAAACCAGGAAAAAAAAGAAATAGAGGGACTCATGGAGAGAAATATCGAAATAGACAAACGATGGTGGAAAATAATGACGATATACACCAGAGAGATGAAAAAAGACAATAAAAAACATAGATGAAACAGTGAAAGAACACACAAAAGAATGCATACTTATGGGAGGAGATTTCAATGGGAGAATTGGGAAAGGAGGAGCAAGAAATTGGGAGGAAAAAAAAGGAGATGGAAAAAGGAAAATCAAAGACAAAAAAAAAATGTGAAGGGAAAAAAGTTGATGGAATGGTTAGAAAAAAAGGGATGGGAAATACTGAATGGTAATAAACAAAAGGATGAAGAAGGAGAGTGGACGTATGTAGACAGTAGGGGGGAGTCGGTGATAGACTACGGAATAACAAATGAAGAGGCGTGGGGAAAAGTAGAGAACTTTAAAATAGGGGACAGAATAGAGTCAGACTACCTTCCAAGAGAAATAAGCCTAGAAGGCAAAAATAGCCAAACAGAAGAAAAAAAGAAGACAAAAGTAGAGCAGAAGAAGGTAATAATTAAAGTGTAAAACGAGCAAGGCGTGAAAGAATACAGAAAAAAGCTAAAAAACGTCAAATTCGAAGGGCAAGAGAAAGAGAAGATGGAAGTAGAATTAAAAGAAATACTAGAAAAGGCAACGACAACAACAGAAGTAAGCAGTAAAAGAAAAAAAACGGAAAAGAAAAATGAATAGTGGGAAAAAAAATGCTACCAGCTAAAGAAAAAAGCCACAAAAGCGCTAAGGGAATTCAAAAGAAAGCAAATAAATAGAAGAGTAATAGTAGAAGCAAAAAGAAAATATAGAAAAAGATGTATAAAAAATAAGAAACAGAAAAAAAAAGAAGAAGATAAAGAAATAAAAGCTATTAAAACAAAAAGAGAGGTGTGAAAGTACATAAACAGAAAAAGATTAAGAAAAGAAGCGGCGAGTGAAGAGATAACAATAAAGGAATGGGAAGAGTTTTTTAAAGAACTGCTGGAAGGAGAAAGAGAAGTAGATATAGAAAATCCAGCGATGCAAACCAGACAGCACCATTAAGAACAGAAATTACACGGGAGGAGGTAGAGAGACAGATAAAGAAGCTGAAGAAGAAGAAGGCACCGGGGAGGGATGGAATACAGAATGAACACTGGATGTATGGGACAAAAAGTGTGATAGACAGATAGGTAGAGGTTATGAATAGAGTGTGGAGAGGAGAGGGATACTCGACAGGTTGGAGAGAAGACATAATCTGCCATATCCACAAAAAAGGAGATAAAAATAGAGTAGAAAACTACAGAGGAATAACTCTCCTTAACACAGAGTATAAATTGTATGCGTCAGTACTGAATGAAACTCTGAGAAAAGAGATAGAGGAAAAGAAGGCAATACCAGACAACCAAGGGGGATTTAGAGAAGGAAGGGGGACTATGGATAATGTATACATCCTAGACCACCTAACGAATAACGAGTTGAAAAAAAAAGGAGGGAGGTTGTATACACTATTCTATATTATATTTTAGAGCAGCGTTTGATAAGGTCGATAGAAAGAAAATGTGTGAGAATATGAGAAAAAGAGGAGTAACCGAGTGGCTGGTGAGAAAAGTAGAAGAGATTTATGTAAAAACAAAAAGCAAAGTTAGAGCAGGGGAGAAAGAAAGTGAGTGGTTTGTAACGTTAAAAGAGGTGAGACAAGGGTGTCCTCTCAGCCCCTTGTTGTTTACAACCTACATGGCGGATATGGAAGAAATGTTTAGAAAAACGCAAGCTGGGGGATGTGTGATTGGAAGAGAAAAAGTGTGGAGTCTAGCGTTTGCAGATGATGTGGTATTAATAGCAAAAAGCGAAAGGGAGATGGGAGAAATGATGACAAACCTAAAAAAGTATGTGAGGAAAAAAAAGCTAGAAGTGAATGTAAATAAAACAAAGATGCTGGTGTTCAACAAAAAGAAGAGGAAAGAAGAAAAGAATGATTGAGAATGGGAGGGAGAGAAAATAGAGAAAGTAAAAGAGTTTAAGTATTTAGGGTATACGTTTAATGAAAGAGCTACGAACAAAGCGCATGTCCGAGAGTTGGCAAGGAAAGCAAACAAGATAGTGGGATGTGTATAGGGAATAAAAGAGAAGAAGTGGGGAGGGGATTTTAAAAGGAGAATAATGATGTTTGAAAGCTTGGTAGAGAGCGTATTGATGTATGGGGCAGAAATTTGGGGATGGAAAGAACAAGAGGAAATAGAGAGAGTACAAGAGAAGTATTTGAGGTAAAGAGAGACAATAGAGCATATGTGGAATGAATGCAGTGAGATGAGAGAGAGAGAAAGAGTAGAAAGAAAAGAAATACTGAAAGAAAACTTGAGTGGAGATAAAGTGGATGAAAGAAGTATGGGAGAAAAGGAAAATTGAAGGACAAAGGAAGAACAGAGAGGGTAGAATAAAAAATGAAATAAAATGAATTGTAGATATATTATATTACACTACAAGGCACAAAAGTTGAATTTTCGACCCTGCGCGCCATGGAAGCGCAGGACCGAGATTTCAACTTCTGTCCCGCGTCGTGTATACGATTTTTCTTCATACCTCGGTCGAAAGTACGTACTTTTATTTTTAATTTTATTTTTTTAACTTTAAATGCTGATAGTTTTTGATGCCTGCCGCGACATTTGCGGCACGAGCGAAGCGAGTGTTGCTCGTCATATAACATAGTTACGAGTATAAATAAACACGATGAATTCTTTCTTCCCGCTATTATAGGGAAGAAGGAATTTTATCTTACAGGGACTAAAAGTTAAACTTTTGTCTCTGTTATTAGGGGCGAAAGTACGTACTTTCGACCGAGGTATGAAGAAAAAATATTTAAGCCGGTATAGGCAACAATAAATCTTATTACTACTACTATTAAACACATTTTTAAGTATTAAGCTAATGTGAATACAATTGGGTTCAAATAAAATAATTATTAATAACTTTTAGATTAAAGCTTGACAATAAAGCGTAAAATCATTATAAAAATAATAAGTAGAAAATCTTGAAGACAAGATTTTGAAGTAAAAATAAGCCAATAAGGCGCTAAATTGCTTGTATAAGTAAATAATCTCGATGAGGGCCTTATGGCATCTTGAGTTAAAGAGGGAGAACATGAGCTTAGCATCCCAGGAAAGGTGGAGGCCAGTCAGTGAGTATCCGTAAACTGAGCGGGGCGAGAGTGAAAACGTTGGTAAAAAGGTCAGAGCGGTCGGACGAGCAGTATTATGAATATTTAAACTGTTAATTGTCTAGTGAAAGAAACAGATAGCTAACGTGTTGATCTTGTTGATCATATGTTGTTTTATGGTATAATTGTGAATTCAGTGCTGACTCCCTGAATTCGGAGGAATAATGAGTTGTAACATTTAAATTGGCCTTTTTTATAAATACACCATATTTCGACTTATTTTAAAGTTATATGTGGAATTTCGATAGAATCCCGCAACTGTGTCTTGATGAAACCAACCATCTAGGGCCATACTTCCTTCTTTTATTTTTATATAATACTTAAAATCATAATATTTCTTCCAACAATAATAATATTTTTGTTATAAACAAACTTTAAACATTTTGTTTAAAGTAAATACATATTTTCTTTCAAAAATATTACAGTGAATAATCAGTAAATAAGAGAAATTAAAATGAATAACAATAATCTGACAGCCACATTGACATTTGACGAATTGACACTAATTATCATTGACATTCGCCTATAAATCCAAAAGAGTAAAATTGAATACATTAATTAATAAGCCTATTATTAGAGTGGCAAGTCCAAAAAATTAGTTTTTTAATTATTGAAACCTGTGAAAGACCTAAACAATATACTTTTTGTGCTGCCGTAATCGAAAGTGATAGACGTTCGATGACGTCAAATTGTAATATGTATATCAAAAAAAAAAAAAAAAAATTCTGCAAAAAATTGCATGCATTCAAAAAACCAACAATAAATTAAAAATTTCAAAAAACCTTCTTTATTAAATTAATTAAAAAACATAATTATTTTTCCGGAAATCGTCTTGGAAACAACATTTTCCTGCTTATTTTGGCGCAGGAAAATGTTTTCCGGACTAGTACTGTAAAAACTTTACAAGACGCAAAATAAAAAAGATACTCTAGTAACTATAGTTGCCAACAAAATTGACAAACTTGATTTTTGTGGAATTTGTAAAAAAAATTCTAAGATTTGTAAATTTCGTCTTTTTTTCGATTTCCGGAAAAATTTAATACAAAACACGTCAGTAAAATCTCTTACTTGACTGAGAGCTTTAAAATACTCGGCACAAAGTGCCTCGTATTTCAATTTAGCTCTTCTTCAGTTATGTGAAATTTTCCTGACTTTTATGTAAATAACTATTAATTAAATATATAAAGTACGAAAAAAATAGTAATCAAGATCCTTTGCTGCATTTTGCAAATATTTAAAAAACCAACAAATCACGCTATTTTGTTACATTTTTTTGTTTGCACATCCAAGTGACACGAAGCTTGAGTTCCTTTGAACTACGTCCAATAAACGCATATCCTGCCAAAATAAGCTGCTCGAAATGAATAATAAAAGTGAGAATAAATATTGCTATCGCTTACCAGTCTTTCATCTGTATTCGCAGAATTAGATTTAATGTCAACGGATTCCCTGGCATGAAGATCTGCCGACTTCAATAAAGGATGAGCGTTGCTGACTGAAGCATGAGAACCTGGAGGAGCCCCAGGCATTCCAGCTCCAAGACCAGCCCCAAATCCAAACAAGCCCGCGGCAGGACCCATCCCTGGAAGACCAGGGTGGGGTCCTATAGGCAAACCAGGACCATGGGCATCGTGAGGTAGTTGTTGGGCGTGGATCTGTTGCTGAGAAAAAAGACAATCAGTCCTATTCTAAAACTATAACAACATCTAATTAAAGTAAACAAATTAGATCGATATTTCAACTGCAAATCAATATTTTTTTTCATAAAATAACAAAAGTTTGTAAGATATGATCAAAGCCAATTTATTCAAACTAGATCCGTAGGCTTGAGCATGTTTCATTCTTATCAGAACTCTACAGCAAGTTTCAACAGATTCCTGTTTGAATAAATTTGCAATATTTATTCGAGTGTCTATTACTTGCGCAATATGGTAAAAATTGCGACATCTATTAGAAGCTAACCTTACATCAAAGTTGAGAAACCAGTTTCTACATGTTTAATGCATATAGGTCACACTAAATGACAGATGTCAATTTTGATAGACACATTTTGAGAAAAAACTAAATTGATAATTTTTTGATTTTTATGTATTAATGATCTTTATTTTTCAAAAACTGGTAAAACCGCTAAGCAAACATAACATAAAATAATTAACATTTCAAACTTTAACCTTTGACAGGTTGTCTTTTTTAATATGTGATGTATCAATCTAATAAAAAATATAGATTTTAGAAAAAGAAGAGATATAAATTACGCAATACTTTGTAAGCTTTCCGCCTCATAAATGTCAACCCTAAAATTAAGTGCTGCCAGCCAAAACAAGAAAATATCCAAAGTAGTTGACAAGTGAGGGAGCAAATGCTCCTCCCACCACTTTACGTCACGAGACCTTGACCTTGAGTTTTTAGGTCAAGACCGAAGGCGTCACTTGGCTTTGACAGCCCAAGGCCAAGGTCGAATGCACTACGTGGCCTAGACAGTCCAAGGTCAAAGTCGGCTACGTCACTTGGTTTTGGCAGTCCAAGGTCAAGGTCGGATAAGCCACTTTGCTTTGACAGTCCAAGGTCAAGGTTGACTACGTCACTTAGTCTTAGAGAGCTAAGGTCACTACGTCACTTAGCCTTCAATGGCCAAGGCAACGACGAAAGACAAGAACAAAGTCTTGTGTTTATTTTCTTTACAATTAAACAATGCGCGACCCTGACTTTAGGGTTGATCATAAAATTAATATGTGTTAAACAAGGATGTAAAAAAGTTGTTTACTCTTTATCTGTAAAAGTGAGTCGTATAAATAAGCGGTGCATAAGTTTTACAGTAGTTCTAACTTAACATCAAAGAGAAAAAGTGATAAGGTGATAAATCAAACTTTAAAAAAAATTTGTGTGTATCCTAATGTGTAGCACTTACAAAATGTTTTATAGATTTCATTTTTCTGGTGGTGTTATTTTTAAACGTATAATGTATCGCAACCAGTTAGGAAATTTAGATGAGAATTTAGAATGGGTCAATATTTTTGAAGATAGTGTTGTATGTGGAGAGTGTTTAGAAAAAGAAGTGAAAATGGTCAAAGAAATAAAAGATGCAACTAAGGATGAAAAAGATGAAGCAAGCTATCCCATGAAAGATACAAAGATCAATATTGATATGATATGTTCTAAAACTGAGCTAGATGTTTTGTGTCGTAAGCACAGTGGAAGTTGTGCTCAATGTCAGAAAGAGATTCTTAACATTACAGTTGTTGATCCTTTTGATACTAATAGTATGAGAACATGTTACAAGTAGTTCTATATGTTTTTTTGATCAAAGTTTGTGAGCTCTTTTGCTACATGTTGTTAAAGTTAAACAAGTGTAAGGCAGTAATAATAAATACTATAAATAAATAAATAACTTTATTTATAAAATTCTCTATTTAAAAGTTTAAATTTTTTTTTTCTTTTTTTGACAAGAACGGTGGTGGTCGTCTTAGCAACCCTGCTTCAGCACATTGCTGCCACCGGTGGTAGATGTCAGCGCTCATTCCTACTGGAATTGTCTCGTGGGGTGTAGGGTCAGCTACTTGCTTTTGCTTTGCTTCGCATTTGACCATATGATGGCTCAATCTTTTCTGTAGCACTCGATGCGATTGATCATAGGGGCAGATCACATATTCTATAAAAAAAAGCACTATAAAAAAATTATGAAAAGCAAAAGTGATTCAAACTTACATTCACCAATGTCTTCCATTGTTAGTAAAGAATTTTCAAATTTTCTATTTTCTTCGGGTATAACCACACTTGTACAACAGTAAAGCGCTTTTGGCAGGTTTTTATCTAAAACACCCAGTTTTCTACTTTGCTAAAAACCCCACTACTTTTTAGAATTAAACCTTGAATTGACAAGGTTGTACAGTAGACCTTGGCCTTGATTTTAAACGGAAACATATTTATGCAGTGTCCTTGAGCAAAAAAAACAGCTTGCACTTTTTTAAAACCTTGCTGGTAACCTTGCCCTTCTACCCCTTCTATTATTTTTAATGCTAATATAAAGAAAAGTATATAACAGACTTTTTTAATTTATGTGTAAAAGTGTAACCGTTCGTTTAAGTGTTGTCTAAAGGTAAGAATTTTTGTTTTTCATCTTTAACTGTTTAAATTTATACATGTGTTTGTTTTCAGTACACAGAAAAATGTTCTACAGAGTAAAACTTTCGGGAGGCATAATCTTCAAAAGAATATTGTATAATAATGAAATTGACAATTTAGATTCAAATTTGGAATGGAAGGACGTTTTTGAGAGAATTATGCTGTGCCCGGAATGCTTTATAACAGAAAGCCAGAGAATTTTAATGAACCAGGATGCCGGACCATTTGAGCTGAAGACTGCTGAAGAAGAAACCAGCATCCATATGAATTTAATTTGCGGTACGTCAGAGTTGGACGCAATATGTCATCGACATAGCGCCAATTGTGCGCTGTGTAGTCAATCATTGCTAAAAATCAGCGTTCTAAAGCCACTAAACACCAATAATGTGGTTATACAGTATGTATAAGCTGTTTTAATAAAAAACAGTTATGTAAATATAAAAATATGTACAAATAAAATATTGTAACTTTTATATATATTGTATATTTTATAACCTTTGCTCAAAATACCCTTAAAACAGTAAGAATACTACAATAGTGTCTTATAAGCAAGCACTGTTTATTTATTGCTGTAGTAAACATGTTTTGTCTGATATACAGCTTTTATATGTCTTGTAAATTGACAAGCTATACATTCTGAAGATTCTATATCTGTTTCACCCCCACATTGTATGCAGTTATATTTTACTGGAACAGGCATTTTTTTAAACTCAGTAGCTTTAGCCGTAAAAGATATCTTGCAACTACATTAAATAATAAGAAGTACCAAACTTATACGGTTTTTAAAAATCAGTTTTATACCACATAATAAAACACATAAAAAGTTTTTATGTATAAATAGCAGTTAATTGAATAGCACAAAAAAAACATAGTTTGTGTTAGTAATAAAAATAGTATTTAAAAAATACAAATGGTTTTTGCATAAAATGCTATGCACGCAAATCTAGGATGGCAACAGCACTAAACCAGTGTAGCGCGCGCTTTTTTTTGAGAAAGACGTAAACATGTGTAGTGTTGCTTTTTGCATGAAAAAAACATAATTAAATATTATTTTGAACGTTTAAACTGAAAAACCTATTTTTTGTGTGTTTTAGTGAGTGTTTAATGTGAATTGGAGTGATAAACTATGACAGAATTGGAGTAAAAAAAATGTGAGTAACTAGCCATTACATATTTCCTTTTTTTGAAAAAAACAAAATACGAAAACCGTTATTTTTAATGTAATAAGGCAGTGGTATTGAATAAAATAAAAAAATAGGAGACAGTTCTATACTAAAATTAAGTAAATTTACTTTGTAAATTTAAAATTTAAATATTTTAATATGTTTTGAGTAATTCGAGGTTTAATTGTAGCATTTCCAGATATTCAATCTATGAAATATTTTTTTTTTCTAAAAAAGAAAATAGCATTATGTGAGACAAATATCTGCTGACATAGAAAAATGCAGGATGTTCCTGTGCGTTGTTGCATTTTTTTCCTAGAATATATTTAACCATGAACTTTTGTATCAAATTAACTATTATACAATATTAAAATTTAAAAAATAATTTGTATATTTCTGTAAGCATTCTAGATATTCAATCTATAAAATATTTACAAAATTTGGTAAAAAAAGGGAAAAAAGCATTATGTGAAGTGAACACATAGCTGCTGATATAGGAAACTGCAAAGTGTGCTGTTTTTGCATTTTTTTCCTAGAATATCTTTGACCGTGAACTTGTGTATCAAATTAACTATTATACAATATTAAAATGTAAAAAATAATTTGGCTGTTTATGAAAGCATTTTCGATAGTCAATCTATAAAATATTAAAGAAAAATTGATTAAAAAAAGAAAAAAGCATTATGTGAACCAATAGCTGCTGATAGAGGAAAATGCAAGGTGTGCTCTTTTTTTCATTTTTTCATTGTTTTCCTAGACTCTCTTTGACCATGAACTTTTGTATTAAATTGGTTATTATAGAATATTAAAGTTTATAAAAAATGTATATTTATGTAGGCATACTTAATATGCAATCTATAAAATATTTCCAATATTTTGTCTAAAAAAGAAAATAGCATCATGTGAGATAAAGAGCTGCTGATATAGGAAAATACAAAGTGTGCTCTTGTTGCATTTTTTTCCTAGACTACCTTGACCATGAACTTCTGTATCAAATTAACTATTATACAATATTAATATGTTAAATAATCAATTATTTATGATTTAATTTCTTTATTTTAAGCATGCAATATGTAATGGATTTTACAACTGATTTACAATTGATTTTTACAGTGCTTTAACAAAATTTCTATGTTGGCTTTTATATATTCACAATTGATTGATACGAAAGTTTAATAACTATTTATACTTTTTATACTCCAATACATTAAATATCACATAAACAATAAATAAAAAATTATAATATATAAAACAGTAAACCACAACACAGTAAAGTGATTATATTGATCAATGTGTAGAGTTACAACAATTTCATGCGGTATAGATTGATTTAATAAAGCAAATGTGCAAGAAGGCGAAAATTTTAAATGTTCGTTTTGAGGAACATCTGTAGAGTTCCATTGTCCTAATTGGAGCTTGCAGTAGAAACATGTGACTGTATCTAATGAATTAGTGTAGAAAAATCCAGATTTTGACAAATCACTTGCTGTAGGTGAAGAAAGTTTCCATGTCTTAAATGATAAAAGTCTTTCATCAAAACATGTGTAATTTTTTTTCAATGTAACAAAGCCAAGCGAGTCATCGAGACACATTTTAATTAATTAGAGTTAATCAATGATATTCCCTTTCACTGTTTGTTATCAGCAACTCTGCCGTCAAAAATGATGGGTAACTTAATTACTAATTCTACAAAAACATAAGTAATGCGAGTTTGGAAAGAAACGCGCTCGATACTGATTCGATCTTTATATTTCAATGTAAACTTTGCTTTCGGTGAAATTTTGATATTATTTATTTTAAGAATTATATCTTTATTAGGATTCAACACAACGTTTTCTACAGTTCCTTGAGTATATGGAAAAATATATACAGTATCACCCGTTGGCAGGGAAAATGCTAAGCTTTGCTCGCTTATGTTACCATATAACTGTAACGTTTGTAGATAATATAAGTCGCCCAGTACGTTTTCAAATAAGCGATTGAAGTTATGATTTTCTATATGATTGAAGAATTTATCAAGTGACATCACTAACAAAAGTTTGACTAAATAGCTTAAAACTGATCGACTGGTTATATAGACGTTGTGCAGATAATTTTTAAATATGTTTATAGTTGTCTTGCGCATGCGTATCTACTTTTTGACACATTAGCTTTTGTTTCTTTATCTAAACCAACAATATAATAGGTAAAAAAACTACCAATGCTCATGCGTAGATCTGAAACAAAGTATAAAAGTTGAAGAAATTTTAAAAATAAAATAGTTTAATAATACATCATGGCTTGCAAAGTTGTAAATAAGAGTGAAACACCAATTATGTTAAGTGAACAAATTTTTTTTTTAAACAAGTCAAAAGTAAAATATGTAAGTGTTGGATTTAAAACGGATATAGTATTTTCTCCAACAATTCGTTTTGCTGGAACAAGAAGCTATCACGTTGTGGATATGTGTCGTGAAGACTTTGTTGCTTTTTTGAAGTTAGAACAATGGATTACTGATATTTGTAACAATTGGTCGGCAGTTACCCACAATGACAACCGATCAGAGATGAAGCAGTGTGGAAGTATAACGGTTATGTTCTACGATGTTAAGAGCAAACCTGTTTTGCAAATCTTTAAATCGCAAGAGGACGTAATTTACTTAGGTCAAGAATCGTTAAACAGTTTATTTTATCAAGCTCATGTAATTTTGACAAAAGTACATCTTCTTGAAGAGCATAATTTTTCAACATTCTACAAAACAATGTTAAGAAGAGCATGTAAAATGGAAGGAAATGTGCTAGAAAACATGAAACAACTGCTTAAAGTTATGAAACAAGATGAAAATGTTGCTACGGTAAAACAACTAATGCTTTTAGAACCTGATGTTGTAGTAAAAGATATGGAAACGTGTAAAATTTTTTTTTAAATAATAACAAAAAACATGTTAGGCTTAGCTCTAGTGTAGAAATACGTTTTATGTATGTTTGGAACTTTGCATATAAACAAGCACGGAAAGGACAATGGGAAACAATTGCAAGAGACTCTGCTAGATTTCGTAGAAGAATTGTAGCAACTGGATTGAAAATTTCTAAAGTTTTTGAAAATACACATAGAAATAAAATATATGATAATATCTATACCTATACTGTAGATAATAATTTTAATACAAATAATAATACAGATTGTTGAGTTTTATTGCATTTTTCTAAAATATAAATTACAACTTTTTAAAAATGTCTTTGGATTCAATCCACGAATTGTGTTTTTTATCCATATTTAACCATTTGACATATAGTTTATTTCCTTTTTTTCGTAAGACTTTTTCTATTAGATATACATTGTTGTGTTTTACTTTTTGAAGTTCAAATTCGTAAAAACCGCCTTTAATAATCTCCCCGAGATAATCTTGTATAAGATATGTGCGGGGGTTTGTTGTTTGAATTTTTATTACAGTAAATATTTCATTACTCCATGATGGTGTGTAACCTTTTTTGAACACACTGCGGTGCTTACTTACTCGTACTTTATCTCCGACTTAAAATTTGGGTTTTTTTACATCAATAACTTTCAGATGAGTATAGACTTTGCGTAAAATTACTTTCTCATTCTGTGCATTAACATCACACGGTTTATATCCTGTAGTTCTATGTTTTGTGTTATTGTACTTAAAAATTATTTTCGGTAGAATGTCCAACCACTTATAGTTACCTTGCATACTAAATTCTTTAAACATTAGATTCTTTATAGTGCGATTAAGTCGCTCAACAACACTTGCTTTTAAGTTAGAATACGAACTATAATGATTAATTCTATATTTTTGTATTAGTTCTTTAAAGTCTTAATTATAAAATTCCTTTCCAAAGTCGGTCTGTAAGTTTTGAGGAGGATGCTTTATACTATTTAAAAAGTGTTTGAATGTGCGCACTACTTCTCCTGCACTTTTATTTTTTAAAGGATAGCTCCACACATATTTTGAAAATACATTGATTATCATTAAAATATATTTAAATTCTTTATTAACTTTAGAATATGGAATCATTTCTACTAAATCACATTGATATAAATCATTAAGACCTTTGACAACCACACGTCGTCTGGGAAAGTGAACTCTAGCCGGTTTATGTAGTTCATTGACTACATCTCTTTTTAAAGACTCTTTCATAATTAAACTTTGATAATTTTTGATCTTTTTAATTCATCAACTATATAATTGATGTCGTTTTCATTGTTAGTATTTCCTGCTAATTTTGATGCAATCAGCGTTTGAAGGCGCTCAATTAATGTATTTGGGTTTTTATATGGAACAATTTCTACTTTTTTGTCAGTTAAGGCAAGAGTACGTAAAGATTTTCCAATTTTTGAGTGAGAATTTAAACTTGGTCGCTTGAGATTTGGTACACTTCCTGTTCGTGGTCGTTGGCGAAAAATAGATGAAGGTTTTTGAAAGTCTTGTATAATCGTTTTATATTTGGTTCCTATATTACCTGCAATTTGCATATTGGGGTTATACTGTTTTCTATTTGCTGCTGTCCGCTCCACAATGTCTCGGTATTGTGAAAGATCTGCTTCAGTATACTTTTTAGGCTCTTTTTTAAACATTAACTCAAATAAACCTGGTGTACCTTTGTAAAGTTATTTTTTAATATAAAAATCATTGCCTTTAAAATCAATTTCAGTATTTCCAATAAAAAACTTTGCAGTTTTCACATCATGATGCACACCATACTGAGTATCATAAGAACCATCGACGTCCTTTATAAGTCCTTCAATATATTGACGAGGAAGACCAGACCATTGATCTAAAAACTCTTCAAAAGCTGGTGATTGTCTTAACAGTTCGATATTTTCAGATTCTGATGTGACATCTGACGTTTTATTAAGTAAAGCTTCAGATTCAACTTGCGGTGTATATTCGAATGTTTCATCAGGATAAAATAAGCTATGTTGTGGAGTCATAACATTTTTATCACTTAATAGACTTTTGCGACTTTTATTTGTTGGTGTAGAGGCAACGTGTTGTAAAGTTTCATATTTTACAGCTGGTTCCTGTTTAATTATTTTATTTTGTTTTATTTCTGTTAGTAATTGGTTGATAGGCTCAGAAAATGGCTGCAAGCGTTTTTCAAATTGAAGTTGCGATGTTTCTAAATCTGTTTGTAAACCGCGCAACTTACGTCTTACATTTTTTCTAGCTTTAACCAATTGCAGAGATAAATGATGACGTTTATCCATGATGAATGTTTAACGTAGAATGCAATTTTGGATATTACTTATGGAATAATAAAACTATCAAAATTTTTTCTGTATCGACCTTTAGTCATTGTAGAATCTTTATCAATTACTAAAAAACCGAAAGCATCTGTCCAACAGTTTGCACAAATTTTTTGAAACTTTTCAAATGACATATCCACATTTACGTGATCATTATAAATATGTTTGAGATTAGTAATATCTTGTGGAAAAATTATAATAAAGTTAGCGTTATCACGAATAAGCTGTTTTGGAACGGCTGAATAAGTTTGAGCTAAATAAAAACAGTCAATATAATAATGTCGCCCAAAAGAAAAATAATCACGTATTATGCTTTGATTATCACATATAACGTCATCAAAAATCATAATAGAAAAAGGTTTTGCTTGTTGTGGTGTTAGAACGTTGTTGCCATCATCAAACTCTATATAGGCGATTTCTTTTATAGGGCTTAATACTGTTTTTAAAAATGTATATTTTGGCTGATTTAACGTTTTGCAATATAAATAAATATTTGAAAAACGTAAACCGTTTTTATGAAGTAATAAACTTAATAAAGCATTAGTTTTTCCTGATCCCGAGCTTCCAATAATCATTCCCCGCTTTACAGTAGAACCAAAAAGGGATTTATGTTTGGTAAAGGTACTAGTAACACTACAAAAATCATGATTGATAACGTCTAATGAATTTTTTTGTTTTACAATTTTCATGCTTTATACAAGTTGTGAGTAGTAACTAAATATTTTACATAAAAACTAACATTATATACTATTATACATTTCAATAAACATTCAAATACATTTTGATAAACAATTAAATATTTTTCAACAGATCAAACAAGAGGTTGAAATTGCTTTGACGTTCAATATCATAATGGCCCCATGCTAAAGTCTTATTAGAACAATGTCTTACAAAACGTTTATCGTCTACAGCTGACAATGCAACTTTATGACGTAATTCTGTGTATATGTCATGTAAATACGATTTAAATATTGACATACTACAATAAACTGATACGTTATTATTTAATACGTTTTGATAATCTGAAATTTGCAGTGTAGTTTGGATAACGTGTTTACTCACACCTTTAGCTTTTTTTTCAATACGGTTGTTTAATTCAACGCAATATGCTTTAGCACTAGTACCGTAAAATGCTTTAATTGGTATACCTGCATATTCATCTTTCATTTTACCAACAATGGAAACATTGGGCTGTATTCCATGACAATTATATTTAGAATAATTTGAGAAATCAAATCTGCTAGGATTTTGTTTCATGTCATCATAAATATTTTCAGTGAAAGTTTTTAATATTAGAGAATCTGTGTCCATATATAAAAGAGAAATATTATTCTGATATTTAGGTTTCAGAAAATCATAAAAAAACTCATACATTACAGTTTTTGATAAATCTAAAATGCAAAATCCTACATAGATTGGTTTATCATATGTTACAAGAACTCTATTCAATTCTATTGCGATTAAGGTTTCTGAAAAAACTGTGAAATTTTTAAAATTTGGTTTTGCAAGCCAAGTTTCAGCACCAAATTTACAAGTGTCTTTTGACCAGTGAGTCGCTATTTTAATATCAATACGTTTGTCTACATTTTCCATAGTTTTACCAAACACACTATTATTAAAAAGTTTTCTTAAATCTTTGTCAAATTTGGTTTTAGCTTCTAAACGGTATTTTGAATTTCAATCAATATACTTTTCAAGCCAAGCAGACTGTTTGAATGTTACTATTCTATGAATTTTTTTCAATATCAACACATGTTTTAAGCATTGCTGTAATGTAATATAATGAATAATATAGATAGATTTGTTATTTAAATTTGGTATCAATTTAGAAAATTTTCCATTTGGTGGCACAATATTTTCAGGACAAAATGGTAAATCATTATGATAATCATGTAAACTTTTTGGATATTCTAGATCTACTTCAAGAACATACCCATCTTCTGAAGTATGTGATATGTCAGAAAGATTAAAAGTATTTATTTCGTTTTTATCTAACCATCTAAACTTTCCAGTTGGTAAATATTGTTTCATTGCCCATCCGTATAAATTTGTAGCATCTAAATATACAATATAAGATAAAGGATCGTTAATATTATAATTGTCTAGCATTGAATTGTTTGCCTTAGACATTCGCTTCACACATGTACTAACTCCACCTCGAATGCCTTTTTTAAAAAAATGTAACATGTCTATATCGGTTAAAAGTTCTAATTCAACCTGCGTATATTTTAGCATAGCATCCCAACTAAGCGATGGTATGGTAAGATAAAGTGCAGGATCTAACCCATATGCGTTCATAGAAGAGTTACGAAAGTTTTCAAAAACATCACAAAGCAATAAAACATCAGATTTTAAGTAAATGTCCGAATAATCACCTAACGTTTTACAGTCAAAAGTTGACCACACTAATTGAGCACGTTGATATGCTTCATCTGAAATATTTTCATTTTTTAGTTTGTCAAAGAAATCAGTTTTATTTGGAAATTGTTGTAGATCTAGCTTATTCCAATCGTTTACAAACGAATAAGGAAATACGCCTTTTTGCCTAATTAGACAAAATTGTTCATCAAGTGGAAAATATTTATTGATTTCATTACATTGATGCGATTCTAAGGTTGAA
Organism: Lagria hirta; assembly: GCA_947359425.1. NCBI lineage: Eukaryota > Metazoa > Arthropoda > Insecta > Coleoptera > Tenebrionidae > Lagria > Lagria hirta. The sequence goes on along the minus strand of OX375801.1, from coordinate 5,726,687 downwards.
GCTAATGTTTCTAAAGAAGATGCCAAAAAACGAAATGAATCTACAAACCGTAATTTAAGCTGTTTTTTTATACTATGTCCTTTTTTATTTGTAAAACTACCAACATTAAGAGTTTTGGTTAATGAAATATATTTTTCTTTGGTTTTTCCAATAACTGAGATTTGTTCTTGCTGTAATGCTAATTGCTTTACAAATAAGTGCATGTCGTAATTACTCAAATTGTGAAAAAAACTGGAATAAAATTTGGAACTTTAAAATTTAAATTGCATGAACTATGGCTTGGGCCTCTGAACCGCCCACTAGTGTGCGAATGATCACGTACTTTAATATCCGTTTCACTAAAGTTTTTTTCACAAATGTGACAAATTTTAGCATGTTTACACGCAAATTCTTCTTCAGGTGATAAAGGTATCATTGGCTTTATTGGCTCTAAATATTTATAATATAACTCTAACACATTAGTTTCTAAAGACGTTATAAACTCTTCTACACAGTTTTTCCCTCTAAAAAGTTTGAAAAATGATAACGTATCATCAAAATCACATTTTATATAGTACGCACATGAATAAGGTTGATGTAAATGTGTTCTTACATGAAAACTTTCTGTATTTGATTTAGAATTTGGTTTGCAAGTAGCTAAAGGCGTGAGTAAACACTCAAAATCTGCATAAACTACGAATGGAACTTTGTATTTTTTTTGATAATTTTCAAATTGTAAAATGTTGGATGGAATTGTTTTCCCAAATTTTGTATTTCTAAGTGCTGTGTTTGGAATTTTGGTATAAACTAATGCACAATCATGTTCAGAATGTCGCTCTAATAAAACTTTAGTTGAAAAATTTTGCAAACAACCATCACAAAAATATTTTCTACTGCGATGATTTGAAATTTGAGCCGAAACTAATCGTAAAAAATCAGTAATAACACAATAATGTTGATTACCATTATCTTCGATTAATAATAAATTTATATGAACGTCTTGTTTGACTTTTAAAAAATATAAAGGACCTACTATTTCATAACGTTTTTTGTTGTTATATGGAATAAGTTCTAAACCGTATACATTAATTGAAATACTATTATTTTTTTCAAAAGTTGAAATATGTTCTAATTTAACCGGAAACTCTATATTAGAAAAATTACATACGTGTGAAAAATGTGGATAAGATGTTGGATTCCATTTGGGACCATTTGGCTTAATTAAAGCTGCAACAATACTCCAACCAAAACACTTGTTGTCACTATTTTGGATGTTTATAACAGCATTCCTTTTTTTAATGCACACTGGAAGGTCTATGAATGAAGAAACTCGCAATGGATTGTACTTATTTATATTTATTTCTAAATATAATATTTGCGCTAACGCCCACCCTAAAAAAAACATTCTCTAGTGTACTTTTTTTAATACAATGTTTATGTCTACAAACCTGAATCTTTCTCTGCAAAAATTTCCATTTTATGATAAATTTCATCTCTAAATTCTATCAGAATATCCTCTAGAATGGTTCCTCGTGTGACTATTTTATTTTCTGTACAAAACGCTTTAATATCCGACAAGTTTTTAGCTTCAATAGTATATAATCCATATAATTTTAAATTGATTTTTAATGTAATCATTTCATCTAACTGCTTTTGTAGTAAATCACATATTTTTGGACCTTCGCTTTCAAAAAAGTTTCTAATGTTTACATAATCTTCTTCTGGAATTAAACGATAAGTAGCAACTCGTTTTTGAAATGCTGTTGCAACATTAAAGGCGTTTGCTGCTAAAGATGTTACACAAAAATTTTTGTGATGACGACTTCTTAGGTGATTGCTTAAATGTTGCGGATTGATAAAACTTTGACACGAGTTACATTGCACTGCATCTGTAAAAATATTTTTGAATAATACTAAATTTAATATGCTAGAAGTTTATGACTTACGGTGGGAATTTTCAATTTTTCGTTTTTTCGATGGATTACACGTGTTGGCCATATGTCGGTTCTTATTATAAGAGGTTGAAAAAGTTTCGCCACACCAACCACAAATATGTTTATTCTTAAATTTAATAACATTATACTTAAATTCAATACTTAAAATTTGACTGTCTTCAGTTACTACATACAATAAATGATTGGTTTTACATTAAAATCTAAAACCAATCATTTGTTACATGCAGATATCCAGCAAGACCAACGAGGAGGAACAGTCTGCTTGCCATTGTTGTTGTCGCGAACAACATAACAAATGCAGTAATGAACTCGAAATTAAAAATATTAAAAACTCATACTTACAAATTGAAAAAACTCATTATGAAAAATACTCAAACCAACGTTAACATTATCACCCCAATACATTTTTAAATTTTTTTTTCAATGTTTGAGTATTAATTGTTCGGCATTTGCCAGCAAGCAAGAAACTCATCATCATCGTCATTGAAAACTGAAGATTTCTGATCTTGTGTTGCTGGAATTACGTCATCACAATCAATACTCACACATTGTTGAGGTGGAACAAGTGGTTGTGATTCTCGCAAGCTTGGTCTTGATGCTTGCGAGATTGGTGTTGGTTGCCTTACAACCCTTGACGCCACTTTACGTTTTTTAATAATGCGCCTTGTCGGTTTGGTCACCCAACGTTCGTTTGTGTGGACGTGGTGGTGTTGATAAATATTATTATCCGAGACATTCGTAAAAGTCTCGGATTTTTCAGATGTTGTGTAATATGGATGGTAGTGATGATAGTGGTAATAGTGATGCACATGCACAATTTTAACAGTATCATCACTACCATCATCGTCTTCATGATCAACAATCGATTCTTTATCAGAAATTACTTCCTCATCAGGAATCGATTGCTGACTAGATTGAGCCTTCTTGGAGAACACGCTGCTGCGTCGCCCAGTGGACTCTTGTCTATGTTGCACATTAGGTGACACAATGTTTGTGGCATTGGTCACCTGTGCGTTTTGTTGGGAGTCCACGAGCTCTTCATCCCCTTGGTCAGCAGTGCTGACCTCACCACGTTCCACATTCGAACAAGGCACATTATTAAAAACGGTTCCACTATTAGGAGTAAGGGGTGACAATGGTAACGCGCTATTTACACTTGAAGGCCTCGCTACTGCATTTATTGAAACAACAGCTTCCCCTGTACTAGCTTCTTGCCTTAAACGTTCATTGAAGCTCTTGGAAAATGCGTTCAGACTACCTACACTCAAACTACTAGTGACAAACGTGTCCATTTCTTTAAAGTAGGCATTTTGCACATTATCTGGGCAATTACCAAGAGCTTCATTGAATAATCGCTCATTTTCAATTGGATTGGCATTAGACGCTTTTTCAAGTTCTACTGCCAATTGCTGCGTTAGAGTTAAGCAATCCGGTTGTCTAATTACAATATTTTCTAAAACATGAATTCTGCGATTTGCAGCAACAAAATTGTACGGATCTTGAGGATTTCGTACATATGGGTTAACTGGATTGCGTAATCTTAAGTAAGCTAGTAAAAGGGGCATTGTTTGACTTACATTCTGGTTTGACATTTTGAACAGATCACAAACAGATCACAAACAAAACTCACAAAAAACAATTAACGACGCACGTGAATAGGTTTAACAATTTGTCAGACCGGTACAACAACAATTGGCATAACATCAGCTTACTATCCTCTTTATACCCTCTCCCACTCCATTAACCACCAAGAAAGTAGGGATCTTTCAAGGTTAAAGGCTCAAGGTTTTTGCTGATTTTGCAGTCTAGGTTGCAGAAGGTTTGTAAGATTGCACTCTTTAAAGGTCAACGTCAGCAGAAAAAACGCTTACTGCTATCAAGTTTTGCGCCTGCCGCATAACCTTCAATCTGTGTGAACTACTGCGTAATATTATTCTTGTGAGAAGGTCAATGAGGGGTTTTTTTCTAGGTATAACATAATGTTGCTTACATTTTTTAAATTTTTAGTTAAGTGCGTTGTTCTGTAAGATTAAGCTTCTCGCAAAATTAATATTACACTGTAGTTCACAGAGATATAAGGTTACATTTTGCCACACGTGTGTTTTATACTTATCTTATTTTATTTTACATTAAAAAAACAAAAAAAAGTGAAAAATATAATTTAATAAAAGACACCCTTTAAAATAGGGGTTGTTTTCTAAAGTCAACTGCAAAACATTAGATTAGTGCGCTTTACCACACTACAGCACTATATATATATATTTTTTTTTTTTTTTTTTTATTTTTTTTGAAAAAAAAAAAAAAAAAAAAAGAGTCCCACAAATTGGCTTTGGTTGTTAAAACTTACATATTTGAGTTTTACTCTAAAAACTACATATTATACTAAAATTTGAAAGGGTTGCAACCCCTTTTTTTTACCCCTTTTAAAAGAAATAAAGTTTAGCGAAACAATTTTGCATTTTGTATTAAGATACAGAAAAATATTAGTAGCACATATCACAAATCACTTTAACGCTACTTGTGTTTTTTAGGAGGGTACATGTTAAAAAAACCACTTTGCTCTTGCCAAAATTTAGAAATTTGTTTATATACTTACTTTTAACAATCAATTATTTACATTTACAAATTTTAAATTTTTTCTGATAAAATTTTTTTCAAGGGTTGTTTTCAAAATTTTATTGGAACATAGTCGACTTTAACCTCAAATACCTTGTATTTACTTAAGGATTATAAAAATATAAAAATTGTTAGGTAAAAAATGTTTGGTTAAAGAAATAAAAATTTTACCAACCCCTATTTACAAAACATGCATTTTAAATAATTTGTATTTGCAAAATGCTTCTTTTTTCATAAGAGTCAAAATTTGATCCAAAGTACGGTATTTGAGATTTTTGCGATAGAATGAAGTGATTAATTTATAGTTTGTTTCAAAGAGATACTTTGCGAAAGAGATTTTTTATTAGAATAACTTATACATGTTATTGATTTTTATATAAAAAACAAAATAAACGTTCTAATTTAATTTTTGCTATATTTTATAAATGCTTTCCAAAAATCGTACGGTTTTTAAACTACAACGACAACGCTCTGAAGAATGAAATAAACAGCTAGGTGTACTCAATTTTAATGATGGAGTTTCAGGTAGTTCAACATTATTTTTATCCAAAACTTCTCTTAAATAACCAGCCTTTTCTTTTCCTTTAACATAAATGTTATCAGCATTAGAGGTCCACTTTTGTAATATCTTTTGACACTGTTCAAATTCCATTTCTCCTTCATTCCACTTTATACAGTGATGATTTCGCATTAACCATTTTGCTTGTTTCTTATATTTGAGAGATAGCTCCTCAAAGGGAAAAGGTGGTTTAAATACACAATGTGCAACTTTTTTATTTTTGATTACCGCTAACTCTTTAATGATAAATTGTTGATCGTCTACTTTAAATAATTGCATATCTACAATTGCATTCATTTTTACATTTGTTTTACAGCTTGTGTTTGAAGATTATAGGTGAAAATACGGTCGCTAATTATAACAGCATGTGCGGTTGTATTATTTGGAATTATCGAATTTGTATCAAACTCGATTCTTAATACTACTGCTTGCGTTTGAAACCCGAGTTTTTGATAAGAACAGTCGACGATTATCAAAGGAAAGTTAGATTTAAACTGAGCTGGTGTTATTGAACACTCAGTTTTATCTTGATAATAATAAGTTTTTCGAAACTGTGTAAACATTTCATATAACGTGGCAAATTGATTATTATTGAAAGAGATATTCAAGTTTTCATATGGATAGCGTTCATTATTTAAGAATATGCGAATATTAGCAAAATCACAATGATCAAACTCACTCATATCTTTTTTTAAGTCTCCTTCTCGATTAGTTTGGAATCCAAGTATTATATAACGTGGTGACTCAAGTTTTGTGGAACTTTTTACAGACCATATTTGTTTTGTGGTATTTGGTAACGACGGATAACTATGTAACTGCCAACTACGAAAGGATAAAATAACATCTTTACCCTTCTCAATTTTTTTTGTAAGTGCTACTTCTTCTCGTAAACCGGGGGAAATATGAGGTACTTTCCAAACAATTCTATCGAGAATGACTTTTGGTTTGTCATTCTCATTCAATGTAATTAAAGCATTATTATCCGAATTACTTCGAATTAATATTAATTCTTGTGCAATATTAACCATAACTTCTGTATAATCTTCAGCAAAACCCAATAACATTTTAAGTGGAATACAAACGTTAAATTTTCCATTCACCACTATACTACTTTTTTGACTCCAGAACCAGCCAGCATTTTGATAACGTATACTTTCACTCTGATTGAATGACGCTAATGCTTTCATTGTACTTGTTATTCCTGGTTTTGTATTAATATCTATTGTTTGTCCATTTACTTCATATCTTATTTCACTAAATAAAAACACCACACCGTTATTAACAAACTGTGTTTGGGTATCCAGTATGTTATCGTCTTTAACAATTCGACCTTGTATAAACAAATGACTATCACTGGGTCTAGTACATAAATCTTCAGGTAATCGAATTCTTATTTCATCATTATTTTCATATCGCGATGTATAAGCTTCATGACTATAAAATCTATAGCTAACAATAGATTCATCTACAGATGGCTTTTCAACAAGATCAAACATTTTTATATAATTTAAACCCTAATGACTCAAGAAACTTTTTATTTTCAACAGTTATCAGCTTGACGCTTTTCTTCTTACTAACTCGATCTACACACACTTTAATACATTTATTTCTTTTTTGATTGAAGTTAAGACCCATCTCTTTTCACATGTAGACCTACAGTGACTGTCTCGTTTTGGAAATTGATTAAGTTTCCGTTTTGATCAACTATTTTAAGGGTTATGTTTCGTATACTATCTACACTAATAGGCAAATAAATTAAATGATCGGGAGCTTCTACAATTTTAAATCCAGGAGGTACATTTGGAAAAAATTGATGAATGATGTGAGCGGGTCTATCATTTCTAAAACTATTAACAGCAATATTACATTCGATACAAATTGAGTTTATTTTCATTATATTGACAATCCAATCTGATTCGTGAACAACATTTTTTTTTAAAAGTTTTTTACCAAATCCCAGTATTGATCCAATTGTATTTGGTTTTTCAAAATTAATGTCTTGTGTTGCTTTAATATGAGTATGGGAAGTGTTTCTATTTGAGCTGATATTTATATAATCTCGATTAAAGTATTTTTGTACCTCTTTCTGTAAATATGCATTGATATCTACTAATTGGTAACACCCGGTAGGTATCGTAAATTCTTTGTTACCAAAGTAGAATTTATTACAACCTTCTTCTATATTTGGTATTGAGTTATATACTTCAAAACTAGTCAAACCTATCACATATTTTCCATTGCTTGTGTCAATAGGTGGATTATATTCACTAGTAAGCACTGACGAATTGCCGGTTAAAACGAACAACATTTTGCTTTTAAAGCATGTTTTACACTGTTGTTATTTTTTAATTGTATACATATAAAAACTTTAAGCACAGATGACCACAATTAAATGTGTCAAATTTTTGAAACCTTTCAATGTTATATTGAATGTTGTTTTTTAAACTATCACTTTTAAAATATCTTATTAACTCCAGTGGAGGTTTTAAGTGTCCCATGCTATCAAAATACATAATACTATTTTTTTTTTTACTATAAGCGGTCCAATGTGTGCCAGGTCCAGCTTTATCATCTAAATTTATTATACCGCTTTCATTTTTACAGGTTTTTTTTGGTAAATTATTTCTCATGTAAACACCACGAAAGTTTTGTATTTTTAATTTCTGAACATATTTAATTAAACCTATGTTAGATAAAGCCCGTTTAGGCAGTTTTATTGGTAGTTTTTTTGATACCATTGACTTGGTCCAACAAATAACCCTTTGCCTTTTCTTTTCTTTCGTCTAGACCGTTTTTTTCGAAACCCTTTTCCTTTAGCGGAAAGTTCCATCGCTTTGTTATGTCGTTGCGTCTCTTCTAATAATTTCTTATCTGCTTGCGCTTTATTTACAGCCGTTGCAATTCCAGCTGCACCTCCACCTAAACCTCCTAACATCCCTAATAATGGAAGAAGAAATGGTAAAAAGCCTCCACGTTTTGGAGCTTTTAGAATTCGTTTTTTTCTGTGTTTTTTTTTTTAAAGAACCCATTCCTAATTTTCTTTTTGCTTTCATTAATGTTGTGACTGCTAATGCTGCAGCTTTTTCTCCAAAAGATGCACTTTTTGCTTTTAAACATTCAATTGCTTTTTCTATCAATATTTTGTCTGCTTTGTGACGTTTGTCTAACTCTTTCTCTTTTGAATATGCTATGTCGTGCTCTCTACATGCAGAGTCTAACGGATTTATTCCGCTATCTCCTCGTTCTAATCTTTTTTCTAACTTTGTACCAGGACCGCAAAATTGATACCCAGGCAAATGCAATTCTAAAGGGAGTTTATTAATTAAAGTATTTATTAAACCAGTACCTTTCTTACAAGTATTTTGTTTACTATTAAACTTTGTCTTTTTATTTTTACATTTATATATTTTCATCTCCATATACAAACAACTTTAAGCCAACTAAATTAGTATTAAACATACAATACTATTTATACTATTTCTAAGTGATCCTCTACAGTTACACCTCTATTCCACTATCGCCATCATCTTCAAACAAAGCCTCGTCCTCACTATCGCTGAATTCGAGCATTCTAAGCAAACTCCGATATTTTAAGATCGAAACACCAGGTGGTCCATTACATCTTCTCATGTCTCGATGCATAACTGGTCCTTCACAGCGATTGCACCATAACAATATTGGACCTGGTGTATGATCGTGCTGTAGATACATTCGTCCTCCTTCTTCTCTAGCACAAAAGCGACACAACCTCAATGTAGATAAACTAGATAACGGTCCCGTGTAAAATACTTTGTAGCAATATCGATTTCTTCGTCCTACTACATTAAATACTATATTTATAACAAAAAAACTTTAAGCATTTTTACACTTACCATATATAGGGCAAACTCTTCTTCTTATTCCTGGAGGTGGACACATAATGCTCACTATATGCAACACATTACCTATAGTGAAACACTACTTTTTTATATTAACACAAACGTCTAGAACGTTCTTTTATACAACTCAGTTTGTATTAGACGACGTGCTAAAAATTTTAAGAGAGGGGCAAGGTAACCCCCACTTTTTATTCATGATTGCGTTACAGTAGAGAAACTTAACAAGGCTAAGTGACGTAGTGACCTTAGCTCTCTAAGGCTAAGTGACGTAGTCAACCTTGACCTTGGACTGTCAAAGCAAAGTGGCTCATTCGACCTTGACCTTGGGCTGTCAAAGCCATGTGACGCATTCGACCTTGACCTTGGACTGTCTAGACCAAGTGGTGCATTCGACCTTGATCTTGGGCTGCCAAAGCCAAGTGACGCATTCGGCCTTGACCTTGAAACTCAAGGTCAAGGTCTCGTGACGTAAAGTGGTGGGGGGAGCATTTGCTCCCCCACTTGTCAACTACTTATGTATCTTGAAGATAATGAATCCACATATACCACAAGCGGCCATCAACACATTACCAGAAATAGGTCCAATATTATACCGCACTGTTTTCGAATTAATCCATTGCGCAAAGCGACAGGATACTACGGCGTCTGTTTTTTCAACATTTTAACCAAATATCCTTCAGCATTACTTCCAGCAAAGCTGAAAAGCCGCATTAAACAGTTTCTTTTAGTAAATCCAGTTTACTCTTTTGAATAATTTTTTAACAAAGCATAGGCTATTGTCTAGTTACTAATTACTATCTTAAGGTGCATTGTCGAAATTTGTAAATTTTCTTCTTCGTTCTTCAGTGGCCAGCAAATTATAATTCACTAGGGCATTTTATAAGCGACAATGATTTATAACTCTAAAGGTTTATAGGGACTATAGAGTCATGAATCTTTTATTTTAATTCTTAGGGATTTAAACATTAAACTTAGGTTTTGAGGCTTGTTTTGCGCCATTCAAGACGTTTTGTAAACTTTTCTCCTTTAGTTTTCCACAAATTTAGCAGAAAATTACGTATATGGAAATTTATGTAATTTGTATAATAGTTATTTACATAGAATTTTTGAATATGCCAATCGATTTCAATGGTTTTTTTTTCAATTTAAAGCTGATGTAGTCCCATATCAACTTGATCAAGATCTGAATAGTAGTTTTTTAGATATTCTTATTAATGCTTTCTTTTGTCATATATTCTTGACCCTTACAATTATACAATTAATTATAAAAATATGTGAGAAACGAAAAAAAAACTTTTAATTTATTTAAACAGTAGTTTATTTATTTAATTATTTTAATCAAATTTAACAAAAAGCTATTTGAATCATATAATAAAATTAAATAATAATTGATCATTTTGACCCTAATCTCGTTTTTGATAGTGTTTTAAAATATCTTTTGAGCTAAAAAAGAAATTATAAAAATTGAGAAATTATTAACAATTATTATTAAAAATTTGAAAATTGAATTTAAAATACAGAGAGCATCATTATTATGTTTATGTCATATTGTTAGAATATTTCTAGCAAATTTATTATTAAAGGTTTTTTTGAACTAATGTTGTTAATTTGTACGGTTCTATGTTACTCGTACAGATAAATAACTAAATCTATAATATAAAAATGAATCGCCAATTGTGTTGGTAAGCGCATAACTCAACAACGCCTGGACCAATTTGGCCAAATCTTTTTTTAAAATGTTCGTTGAAGTTCAAGGATGGTTTTTACGGCGAGAAAAATTAGAATTATTGCTGGAAAAACCCTAAAAATAGCCCTTTTCTTGGAACGAAAAGCCTCACCGAACGTTGCGATGTCGGAAACGTTCGGTGAGGCTCGGCAAATTACCGTTCCAAATAAATCGATCCACTCCTCCACCACCAACCAAAGTCGGATAGTGCGTTTATATGTTAAGTGCACTACCCACTCTTTAGTTGGCCAATGATGAGTCAACGGTGCAGTACAATTTCATTGGAAGCGACGAAATTGGACTGAATTTGATGGAATTGAATCGTGTGTGTGCATGACCGATTAAGTTGGTATGGAAAATTATGATGACTGGATTTGAATGAAAAGAATAGAATACTTTTTATTAACAAAGAGATTAAGGATTTTTTATAACAAAGACATTTTTTAAGGGCCGATAACTCGATCTTAAACCCGGCTTCCTACGGGGGCCTTAAGATCGGCCCTACGGGGCCTTAAGACCTTAATAAAAATAAAAAATAAAATAACAAAACTAAGGCGGAACGGAAAAAGAAGAAAAATGGAGAAAAAGAAGAAAAAAACAGAAAATAGGGCAAAAAAAAAAAAAAAAGGAAGAAGAAAAAATAAAAAATGAAGAAAATAGAGAAAAAGAAGAAAATAGCAGGAAAAAAGAAGAAAAAAGCAAAAAATAGAAAAAAAAGAAGAAAATAGAAAACAAGAAGAAAAAAGAAGGAAAATAAAGAAAAATAAAGAAAAACGTTGGAAAAAAGAAAAAAAAAAGTATAAAAATAGAGAGATAAAAGCGGTAAAAAAAGAGAATATAGAAAAAAAGAAGATAAAAACAAGATAATTGAAAAAAATCGAAAAAAAAGAAGAAAAAAGCAGTAAAAAAAAAAACAAAAAAAACAAAAAAAAAGAAAAAGAAAAAGAAGAAAAAAATAATAAAAAAGAAAGGAAATGAAAAAAAACAACCGAAAAAAAAAAGAAAAAATGAAAAAAAGAAGGGGGAGAGGGGAGAGAAAAAAGATAGGGGAAAAAAGAGGAAAGAGGGAGGAAAGGAGGGAAAGAAAAAAGTTTCCTGCGAGGGCCGATAACTCGATCTTAAACCCGGCCCCCTAAGGGAGCCTTAAGATCGGCCCTACGGGGCCTTAAGACCTTAATAAAAATTAAAAATAAAATAACAAAACTAAGGCGGAACGAAGTTCGCCGGGCCAGCTAGTATTAAATAAAAGTTAATTAGTTTAAAAAATTGCAATTCAATTTTTCAGTTCATCGCAATAGTAAAAGATCCCTTGCTCAGGTGTGCTGACGGATATAGTCCAGACTTTTCCTATCAACATTGTAACGTACCGTTTTACGACCCGATTTAAATTTATTATTATTTATTAAAAATTAAGAATTTGTTATATCTTGTTTACCATCAGATAAATTTGTGCCTAGGGAATGTATCCTGCCTGGTATCATAGAGGTTTCTGTTTTTGTTATCCCCTAGCATCTTCTCGCTCTTCTACGACTTTTGGTATTCCAGCCTTGACCCACTTTCCTCTAGAAATCTACACGCTCTTTCGCCTATAATTTTGATTCCTCTTACCTGTTTTGACACGTTTTCCGTATTTTATTTGTGTTTTTGTATAATTTCGGCAATTTATTCCTTGTTTACGTTTATCGTTTTGACGTCTGACAGCTTTGACTTTGACAGTTAAACACACCGTTTATGGTTAGTGATTTTGGTTTTGGCAGAGTGATGTTACTCTTCCCGCCTATTTTTTTTAAAGGGTGTAAAAAGCAAAGAAAGGTTCTTATCGGGAATTATTGAAAACGATTTTATGGAATCAAGGTACACCTTCTTAAATTCTTGTGAGTGAGCGGTTATATTGCAGTGTATATTTTATTTTTGATTTGTATTTTCTAAAAATTCACTGTGCGACTTGTTCGGCTTTTAAACCGCCGCTCCAGTAATCTCTGGCAGTTTTTGAAGCTGATTTTTGGGCAAACTTTTGGAGTCCACCTTTGTGTCGGTTTTGATAGAATTTAAAGTGTGGCCACCTACACAAGAACCCAAACTCCACCACAGGTAAAAAAAAAACAAATGTTGCATATTGTTTTTGTGCTTTTACTCTGCCAGAAATGTCAGAACATTCGCTGAGATATATATGCTAAATCATCGTCCTTTGGTTGCAGGGTTTTTTTTTCTTCTTCTTTCTTTCTTCTTTTTTTTTTCTCTCCCTTTTTTCTTGGGGTTGGTTTTTGTTATTACCGAACTGGATCCGAAAACAGCCGAAGGACGTCACCAACGCAATTTGACATCACCTGCGCGTGAACCATTGCGACGCCGGGATAGACCAGGGAGGAAACTTCCGGAGCCCAAATCAATCTCCTGGCATTCCTTTTCAAACTGGAAGAAGTCGGCGATTGGTCTGATCTTTAATCTTTTCCTATTATTTTGATTATAGTGTTTTTTTTGAACATTTAAAAGAAAGTTCTATTAATTTTTTTTGCAACAATTTAAATTTAATATTATATTTGCGTTACATATTAATTATGATATCTTAGTTAAAAAAAACTTTTTGTAAAAATAAAGCCCTTTAAAATTGGCATAGAATTTAAAACCGGATATTGGGTTTTTATTGTAATTATTGTAATCTGTTCATTGTTGGTCAGTCAACTTTGGCACCGCGCTTTACTATCTACCTACTGTGGTGTAAGCCAGTAGACGAACTTAAAGTTGCTTTGTGTTCACAAACCAATCCATCGAGTTATTGTAGCTAACCATACGACGTATAGATAACAAATCTCTAACCTCAAGCGCTACAAAACTGACTCTATTGTAAATTTGTACATATATATAGTTCCTTTCTTTGCCTCCTCCTCAACTTTAGTGTTTTTTTTTTATTTATTGTTTTGCACTTTGATATTTTTTTTTTATTTAAATAATTATTGTCGTAACACTTGTGTTTGTAAAGTTTGTGAAAAGACGTTTTCTTCATCAATGGATTCTCTTCATCAAAAGTTTTGTGGCGGTTGGATAAAACCAGATATAGTAGGGAACACGTTGTAGAATCAGAGAAGAGCGGTCGCATCACCACTGGATTTTAGGGGTAGATGACGTCTCATGGTTCAGAACAAATCATTCAAGTTTTTCCTCTTCGTTTTACGCCAGAAGCTTTACTCAATTTACTAGAAACACAGTATCTTCCAGAAGTGATCAACCGTTTTCTTTGAGTCGGCCGTAAGCCAATTGTTTTTGTGCAAGATAACTCGCTTATTCATTCGGCAAGAGTGGTTCGGCAATGATTTGAAAAACGTCCAGAATTTGTAGTTCTTCCATGGCCAGCCCAACCCTCTGATTTAAACCCTATCGAAAATCTATGGGGTTTAATGACAGAAGATTGAGAAGACATTGGATTTTATAAAGTTGGTGGAAGAAACGTTCATCAATTAACAACCACTCATGTTAGAGAACTTTAGAGGCATGTTACACCAAATATTTGTCAACGTTTGGTTGGAAGTATGCCGCGTAGGTTAACTGAATGTCAAGAAAATGATGGTTACTACACCAAGTATTAAAAATTGTGTTTATAAATATATAATTTTATACTTGGCTGATTTTTTTTGTCATATATATAACGAAACCAAAGATTGTGTGAAGTCATTTTTTTTATAAATATATAACAATGATTTATATATTTAATCAAGTCCACAACCTCTATGTTAAAGTTTAGATATAAATACCTGGAGTCATTCGTTGAGTCACCAATCACTTACTGTCACAAGAGAAACTACGAGGCGGTCTTCATATCAATAATAAATATCTCACATTTAACAATGGCTACTGAAACTAAAAGAAACAAACTGAATTTGCTGTTTTCACCAATCCGTAACTAATCGTAAATGACTTATTACCTTTGATCAATAACTGACTTAAAAGATTTACAACTTCACAACTAGAGTAGAACTATATAATAAAATCAAATCCCATTGAGCAATTAGAATCTCATAAGCACATTAAAATCCTATAAGTAGTTATGTCATTTTATAATCTAATTAGAATGCTGTAAATAAATTGTACTTGTAATGATTGAGTCAGAACTTTACACAAACTGAAATTCTATAATCAAACTAGAATGCTGTATGTAAATTAGAATGGCACCACTTTACAAACAAACTGAAATTCCATAATCCAATTGGAATTTCTTAACGAATTGGTATTTACTAGAGTACTTTGAATTTTACAAACAATTCAAAATTCTATTGATAAACTCAATTTTAGAACTCATTGCAGCTGCTACAAATAACTACAGAACTTGTGGAATTAATCTCAGTTAATTAACAATTGAAAATCAACTGTCTTTTCTAAAAAGTAGAAAAAACTGTAAATCACTTTGTAAAGCGATCATAATATAAATACCGCTCCAACGCTAATTAAACTAGTGTGTAGTACGTGTACGCACTTCAACATTTTTATGACTATCAAATTATCAAACTATAGACTTTTATATGACTTAGAACTTCACAAACAAACTCAAATTTTATTATCAACATAGAAATTCTGTGCCATGCCAGTGGTATTTTTAGTAAAAACAGTTGCTTATAAAATGCCCTAGTGAATTATAATTTGCTGGCCACTGTACATAGTGGAACACAACTATACTTACTTACTTACTTACTTACTTACTCAATTCCAGATAAACTGTAATTTTAAGATTAGAACTTACAATTTCTACCAATTTTTAGCAAGCAAATTTTAACTACACTTTATTTTGTTGGCAGAGGCAGATGCGCGCCCATTGAAAAAACCTTACATACAATATAGCAGCTTTTGGTGGATTTTCAAAAAACTGCTGCCAATTTAATTGTCAATAGTGTCAGTGTCAATAAATTGTTTAGGTTTAAATAACCTCACACAAACACCGTAATCTCCAAAGACTCGCAATAGTAGAGAAAGATGTGACATCAGTTGTCTTGGAAATCAAGCTTTGCGGTCTAAACGACACAGGATTTGCACGCCGTTAAGGAAAAGTTTTGTTTGAAAGACCAACGTGAGATTAGGATAAAGTGACAAATCTGGCTGACACCGCGTTTTCATAAATGTGTGCTGTGTAAACGGGACATTGCTTTAACCAAAAGAAAGAGAGTATTTAAAATGCGATTTTGAAGATGCCCAATTCGTCTTGCCAATAGCCGAAGAATATAGTATAGCAGGTATCACAAAAAACTTTCTTAATAAATCGGTAAGCACTTACTGTTCTGTGGCAAATTTTTCTTAATCCTCTTAAATAAAGATTAAAAGCACCTTATTGTTATTAATATTAAAGATAAGAATAAAAAGAAAGTAAACAAAAAAAAAATAACTAAAATTTGTTCAAAAGATTTGGGTAATTTTAAAAAGTAAAGTTTATATTCAAGTTGTTTATTATTCACAATTCACTATACAAAGATATACATTTTAAGTACACTAAGCTTTTGCCTAGATTAGAAATAATTACATAATATAATTATCAATATCGTGCTATTAAAATTTATGTAGATATCCACTTTGTTCATGTTAACCATAAAAAAGAAAACTGACAAATTAGATACAATACCAAATTTGTTTGACAAATTATTATTGGAATATGTTTATAATCCTTTAAAATTTATGAGTAACAGTGATCATGATAATTTTTGATAGTAAAAATTTTGAATTGAAAATCTCTTTTTCATATTCTTATAGCATTACAATTTTTGATACAATTTGTTAAAAAGGTGTTTCCTATTTTTATGATTTTTTAGGTTTGTTTTGTCAGTAATAATTGTATATTCACATTAATCGCATTAAAATTTGTTATAATTTGCTTAAAAAATGCTTTAAATTTTTAAGTTTTTCAAGAATTTCTTAATAAATAGTTGTTCGCACTCAAAAGTCTGCTGTAATTCACTTGGCAGGTGTCTCAATTTATGTGTTTTGAAGTGATGTTTAAAAATAGTTGAATATTCACACTGATGGCATTAGAATCTTTGCTGTACTTCACGCAAAAAGTGCTTCTTTTCATGTGTTTCATAAAAATTTCTGTTGTAATTCGCTTGGAACATGTTTTATAATTTTATAATTACTTGTATCTTTACATTGATTGCAGACACATTCTGGATGCAGTTCACTTGAAAGGTGCCTTATTAATGACTTTTGAGCGTTGTTGCATATTTACATTGATTGCATTAAAATGTTAGTTGTCGTTCCTTGAAAGATGATTTGTATTTATATGTGTCATCAGGTTTCCTTTATAAATAGTTGTATATGCACACTGATCGCATTGAAATTTTCGTTGTAGTTCGCTTCAAAGATGCCTCCTATTTCTATGCAATTTTATAAAATGTTGATAAGGAGTTTCATATTCACACTGATCGCATTGGAATTTTTGTTGTAAATCTTTTAAAAGATGCTGTGCATTTATATGTTTGTTTAGAGCTCCTTTATAAAAAGTTGAATATTCGCATTCATCGCATTGAAATTTTCGTTGTAGTTCGCTTGAAAGATGCCTTCTATTTCTATGCCACTTTATAAGTTGTTTATAAGGAGTTTCATATTCACACTGATCGCATTGGAATTTTTGTTGTAAATCTTTTGAAAGATGCTTTGCATTTATATGTTTGTTTAGAGCTCCTTTATAAAAAGTTGAATATTCGCATTCATCGCATTGAAATTTTCGTTGTAGTTCGCTTGAAAGATGCTTTCTATTTATATGCAATTTTATAAGTTGTTTATAAAGAGTTTCATATTCACACTGATCGCATTGGAATTTTTGTTGTAATTCTCTTGAGAGATGCTTTCTATTCTTATGTGTTTTCAGACTTGATTTACAAAGAGTTGTGTATTCACACTGATCGCATTGAAATTTTTGTTGTGATGCTTTTGAAAGATGTTTTGCATTAATATGTTTTTTTAGATTTCCTTTATAAAAAGTTGAATATTCGCATTCATCGCATTTGTATTTTTGTTGTAATTCTTTTGAAAGATGCTTTGCATTTATATGTTTTTTTAGATCTCCTTTATAAAAAGTTGAATATTCGCATTCATCGCATTTGTATTTTTGCTGTAATTTTCTTGGGCGATTAATTTTATGTTTTTTTAAATGCGCAGTTTTTTCGGTCGTTTTAAAATTACCAAGCATTTCCTTTGCAATTTTTTGCAATTTTAGTGAAGAGTGCTTTCTGTCTATATGTTTCAGATAAATATGTCTTTTTAACTGGAATTTGTATTTACTTGTATACTTGCATTGATCACATTCAAAACAAGTAGCGAATTGGTAACGTTTATCTGTTTGGCTAGTCGTTGTAATAATACTGTTTCTATTTTCCGTATTAGTTGTTACAGATGATTTTTGTTCTGTAAAATTACACTTTCTTTTGTGAAAGTATCTCCACACATACGAAAAGCTACCCACTCTGCAACGTTGACATTTTTCGAAAGAGGCTTCATCCAAAACATCTAAAAACTCACAATTGTGAATAAAATAAACAATTTTTTCATTTGTTTCAAAGTTGCATAAACGGCATCTATAAGATTCCAGTGAATCGTAACAGG
Source organism: Lagria hirta (assembly GCA_947359425.1). Taxonomy (NCBI): domain Eukaryota; kingdom Metazoa; phylum Arthropoda; class Insecta; order Coleoptera; family Tenebrionidae; genus Lagria; species Lagria hirta. The sequence continues at coordinate 5,708,396 of OX375801.1, read as the reverse complement.
AAAAAGTCGTGGAAGAGCGGCAGCACTTCGAGAAAACCGACATTTTTGATAATATCAAAAAGGAGTAAAAGATCAATATTTTAATATTTTTTATGTTAAAAGTAAGCCGTTAATATAACCGTTTTTTTGATACGTTAAAACTGCTCTTTATGAATCTGAGATAATAGTAACACAACACTTTGTTAGATAAAAATCTAACCTCTTTCTATACTTTCATTGGTTGCATTCAGCAGACAGAGCGGCAACCGTTCACGCTTATTCGCTGCTCGGTGAGTAAAAGCTGTGTCTGCTGAAAGCACTTTTCATTTCTGTCAATCTGTCATTTTGCCGAACAAAACGTCAAATCTCGGGTTTTAGAATAAAAAGTTGTAGTGACCGACATAATCACGAAGTATAGATACCAGGAGTCCGAACGTAATGTTGAACGAATGGTCTCAATTTAGGGGACAGAATTTTCGCCGGTAGAGCGCGCCATTTTTCAAGAAGTACTCGTTTAAATCCTTACGCGGGAAGTTTTGCTGCTATTGACAGCTCTGGAAAAAAATATTTTGAAAAACGGGGAATTAAATCAAAGGCAAACTGCAAAGCTAAAAACATGTGGTATTAATGGATAATAATTTAAAAATTAGTAGGGATCATACCATTTTATTCAATGAAAAAAAGTAGATGAATGCTGAAAAAAAAGTTTTTAAATAAATAAAGTAAGTAATTACATAGTGACTTAAAAATTTACTAGTTAAAATATTTTAAAAATTTTCAATATTACGATAAATGTACTTTATGAAAAAAATTAATTAACAAGTTATTATCAAACATATTTTTTATTAAAATGGTATAAGTTACAAACAAAACGAGTTTAATATTTAAAAATTAAATTATTTAAGTTAAACGTATATTCAGAATATTTCTTTGTATTTTTTATATATATTATTTATATAATTAGAGTGAATAATTTTTTTTATTAATAGTAAGCGCGAGTTAATGTAATTTGGAAATCTTTCGAGATTTTTTAGATTTAACTTTTCTCTCCGTAGCACTTTTATTAAAACACTTGACTAGAAAATGCCCCCGCATTATTAAAAAATTATTAATTATTTTTTTTGTTAATTCTTTCTTATGCTCATCACAGCCAACAAAAATAGAGATATTCCTTTTAGAAACATCATCTAATATTTCAAACATTGTGTCAATCTTTACTGTTTTTGTCCCAACCACCATTAACACAACTTCCTCTAAGCTTTTAATTAAATTAAATATTTTTTCACTAGGATAAATCAATGCACCTTTATCCATAAGTTCTATAAATTTATCACGAGCCGTCACTACTCTTGACTGCATAGACAACGGCACAGCACTTTCCCATTTTTTTATAAAAATAATTCTAATAAAATAAATTAATATTTTATATTTAATTTAATTTATTTTTTTACATTGACGAGCCAGGTTAGCCAGTCCGTATTTACGTGTAATAATAATAATAGTATCGGTACCTCCTGAACCCTCGCGCAGCGTGTGGCAAAAAAGAGAACTCTCATCTGGGTCGATTATTTGGGTACATAAATAATGTGAAAAATCCTATACCGTTCGGACTCCTGGTATCTATACTTCGTGGACATAATCTAAGCTACTCTGATCAGAGGGCCTATTCTAACGCACTATAGTAAAAATTTCGACTCAAATTTTAACAAAATTAACCATATCTGATAGAAAACGAACACGTAGCCACCTGGCGATTCTAATAAAAACATTTAATGTGACGTCATAGATATTCGATATCAAAATAGTATATTGTCATGCGAGTTGCACAAGGCATTTGCTTGTGGCACGCATCTTGTAAAACGAGTGTAGGGAACATGCTATATTTCTAATAATATGTATGATTCAATATTAAAATTATGAAAAATACGTCTGAGGGCCAATTCTGTAACTTTTTTTCAACGAAATCTGTCAAAATTTTATATTTTGGTTAAAGAATTTTCTATTTTTACATTTTCAGATTAGTTGTAATGTAAGTAGAATAAATACATTAGTTAGCAAATGGCCTTCTTAACTGTTCTATTAGTGTTTGTAACGAATAATGATCTTTTTATATAAAATCCATGTGACAATTACAGAGCTTGACCGTCAAGAACAGAAAAATAGAGCATAATTGTAGCGAAACATTAATGTGGGACCGTATAGAAATAGACGTATAAGAGCTACTCTTACTAGAGTGTCAAGCGAGTATACAAAAGGAGGGAGGGCAGGTAATGCGCTACCAATACTTGAAACTATTTTTCAACGATCTCTCTATAAATAAGTCAAAAGTCAAAGCTATTTAACTTTTTCAAAGTATGTACTATTATTTATATTTTCAAAGCAATCGTTCAAATAAAACGTTGTTTTTCTGTATCTCGTCGGCTAATTCTGTTTTTAAAGTACTCATTTTGCCTTAAGTCGTTTAAAAAAACCAGTATTACAAGCAAGTATAACGGACATTGTCAATGTTTTTCTATATTTTTTACTTAATCCAAACGCAACGACACTACAACTCGTCAATCCAGATTTTTCAAAAAAGTTTAATGACAGGTTGCATACGAAGCGTTAAAAAGATAAATGCTGCTGCAAGTTTGATAAACCAATGTTAATGTTTCAAGTTTGTTTCAAGCTTGTTGCAAACTTGTTTTTTTAAATACACTATTTATAATTTTAATTCAGATAAGCTAGCCGAATCGTGTCGTTGTGAAGTGTGATTTACCAGTTAAAAAGTACCTGAATAAAATAAAAGATGTTGGGTTAAACAGAAGATTAGATTAAGATTAAGATTATTTATTGCTCTTTAAGTACATTTAACCCATAGCAAGGGGGTATACAATTAATACATAAATATATAAATTACAATTTAGTAGTTTACATAAAAGAAGTCCAAAAAAAAATTTTTTTTTACAATAATTAGTTCACTCATTGAGGCAGAAAGCCCTTAGCCGACAGCTATTGATAACATAGTACAATATTGCTTTAATTAATTTTTTATTGTCTGCATTCAAAATAGTCGTCATAGTCCGAGGTGAGTTAAAAACCGATAGCTGATCTTCTCGCAAGTGGTTGTAAATCGGGCAGCCAATCATCAGATGTTCAATGGAATCAGGCTCTCCAGTGTTGCAAATTGGGCAATTTTTGCTGAAGTTAAACTTGTGAAGATGTCCGTCAATTGTTAGCTGACAATAATATTTACTGGCAAGTCTCAATTGCAGTAAGAATTTTATTGAGATTTTAAACTTCATTTTCCCGCGCTGTCATTCTGTCAATTAACGTATATTTTTGACGCAAGTGTGATTGCCTGCATATTTCCAGCTTCCACCAGGGGGCGTAGTGCTTAGCATTAAATGGCATATCCGCGCTGTCATTCTGTCAATTAACGTATATTTTTGACGCAAGTGTGATTGCCTGCATATTTCCAGCCTCCACCAGGGGGCGTAGTGCTTAGCATTAAATGTCAATTGCTTAAAAGGCAATTTTTTCGTTTAAATAGTTTTTCGCCGTGTTGGATGGCGGATTTTGTAAGTAGTGCGCATTTTCATGCAAATGTTTATCAGTTTGCATTAAATGTGCTTTGTACTTATCAAAAAAAATTGTTTTGTGTGCTGTCCAAGTTCTGGGGTTGAGAGTGCTTAAGTCAGGCAGTATTACCGGTGTTATGGTCTTAACCGCGTTGAGTAAACTTGCAAGCCAGTTATATTTGCTATGGCAGTTGCCATCGATTAAGAGTCTAGACTGTCGTTTGAAGCAGGCTTTCGGTAGGCGGTCTTCTTCCATTTCGAAGACTCTTATAATCCAATTCCATGCTGCATTTAGTATTTTGTATGATAGGTGGGTTATCCCCAGCTCACTTCTAATTAAAGCTCCTGATGTAGTCCGTGGAAGATCAAAAAGTCTTTTGTAAAAGTCTGTTTGAGTTCTCTCCACCAGATCTCTGTATGGGATTGCCCAGATAGGTGCCGCGTACAAACGTGTTGCTGCTGCCATTGAATCAAATAGTTTATGTGAGCAGGATAAGGAATTAGGTTTAGCTTTTACTAGGATAGAGTGTATTAATCCAGATGCCATTTTTGCTTTTTTCATTGCGTTGAGTGCTGCCGGCTTGCTGATACCACGGGTAGAGACTGTTACTCCTAGGTATTCATACTCCTGCGTGATTTGTATTGGTTGATCAACATATGTAAATTGAATCTTTTTTGAAATGCGTACAGTTCGTTTACACTAAAGAGCCTTTAGTTTTAGTTGAATTGACTGTAAGTTTATTCAATTTGCAGTACTCGTGAAATGTTTTAATTATTTTTTGAAGTTCTATTGGTAAATTAGCGCATAGAACCAGGTCGTCCGCGTACAATAAAGCTAACACATCGGTGGTTCCGTCGATACTGATGCCAGAGCATCCTCTAGAGCGTAAGAAGTCCTTAAGGTCTGTGATAAAAATCAAAAACAGAAAAGGGCTAAGAATTTCTCCTTGTAGGACCCTCTCCGTGGTGTTGAACTTTTTTGTGAGGCTATCATTTACTTTTACTTTAAATGCAGCTGAGTTGTATACATTTCTGAGGAGCCTTACCAGTTTTGCGCTGATTCCGCAGTTGAATATTTTTCCCCAGAGGATGTTGTGGTTGACTGAATCAAATGCCCGTTTAAAGTCAACGAACAGGAGATAGGCCGGTGCTTTTGATTGTCGAAGACGAAATTGGATGACGGAGTGCAGTACGTAGAGATTGTGCAAGCAGCCTCTTCCAGATCTGAATCCGGCTTGACATTCAGGAAAGATGTTGGCTTTTTCTGCCCACTTTTTTAACTGATAATTGATCAAGTAAAGAGTAAAGAGTTTCGCTATTTGATTGATTAAAGCAATTGGCCGGTAGTTAAGTGGATCTTGTTCATTATCTTTTTTACGAATAAGGGAGATAGCTGCCGAGAACCAGTCAGATGGTACAGTTTCTTTTTCCAGAGTTTTATTAAATAGACATAAGATGTACAGCTTCTAGTTCTCAGGAAGGTTCTTCAGGTATTCATTCTTGACTCCGTCTGGGCCTGTAGCTTTGTTTGACTTTGATTTGTTTAGTACACGGTTCAGCTCTGACAATGTAAATTCGCAGTCTAAGTTAGGATCCAACACTCCATAGTACGTGGTTGTATCTTCTTCTCTGTTGGGTATGTTACTTTCATAGAAATTTTCCCAGGCCTGGATTGAAATAGGATTCTTTCCAGTTCCAGGGTGACTTTTAAATCTGGATACTGTTTTCCAAAAATCACTTGGTTTATTGGTATTAGCTAAATTATTCAGTTGTTGCTCTCAGACTTGTTGTTTCTTCCTTTTCACTAAGGCTTTTTGTTTTTGTTTAGTTTGTACGTGTAGGTCTTTTGCTTGTCCTTGAAAGCCTGCTTTTTTATATGACTTAAATAGTTTGGCTTGTTCTTGTTTGCCTTGTTTACACTCATCATCGTACCATAATTGTGATCTTTTCAGTTTGTGTAGTCCTTTCAGTTGCTTTTTCATTCCTGCAGCTTCTGCGGCAGTTTTGATTTCTGCTGTTAGGATATTGTTTATTTCATCGAGGCTATCATTATTAATTAGTGCTACTTTGTCTGACCAAGTCATTCGTGCTTTGTATCTGTTTTCTCTAGTGCTAGTCCATTGGAACACTTCCCTGTTCTTCTTTTCGATAGTTGCTTGAGTTAGAGGCGATTCATCATAATACAGTTGCAAGAGCAGAGGGAAGTGATCCGAGGAGTTTTCAATCTGTAGAATTTCTAAGTCATATATTAAGCTCAGGGCATGCACTGACATTTGCCCACACAAAGTCAATCGTACTTTTGTTTATATGGAGGCAGGTGTGTTTGCTGGGTCGGTCACTAAATGATCTGCCATTGATGACGATTAAAGAACTTTCTGTCATTGCATTGTCCAGGATCCGGCCTCTTGTATTAATTTCTTCATCACTAGCTTCTCTTGTGTTAAACAAAATAAATTACACTAATTGTATAAGATAAGTACAGTTTCCAGGAATATTTTATTTGTATTGTACTCTATTTTTTAACCTTGAAAGCTAAAAAAATTTTCTCGTTATCGTTTTTAGAAACAGGCTGCAGCTAATATAAATAACTAGTTCTTTTACTAAATACATATTCTTAGTGCTTTATACATTGAACATTGTTTTTTATCAGTATTGGTTAAATAATAATGCTTAAAAATGAGACAGCAAGGATGTTAAAAAATACGTAATAGTAGAGGCCGGAAGCTTTGTTTTGTTTCAAAAACGTTTCAATATTTCTATAAGAACAAAAGTTAACATGGGGTACAATTTTTACCATACAATTCCCTATGGCAACAGTTAAAAAACGCATTATATACTAAAACATTCTGTGTTTATTTTGTATCATATCATACAATTAATTTGCAACTAATACTTAAGTTTTTTTGAAGAAATGGTAAACAAAAGAAGGCTTTGAATTCCGTAGAATAATTGCTGGTGCTATAAAGCTTAGATTAATTTGTTAATAAACTATGTAACAAATATCATTAGGATTGATTATAAAGTGTGTTTGATTAAATGCCTTACATTTTAAATAGTTTTTAATTTTACAGCTTATTTTACAAAATCATAATAAGTAACTTGTGCAAACTTAACTTACACTTTGACCCTAGTATATCTGTTTGTTCTTATTATACTGAAAGTATTTCTTTTTTGAATGGATGGGTATAAGCATTAAGCATCGTTTCTAAACTGAAAAAATTAAATAAAAAAAAATTTAGTCACGTGTACACTCGCCAGCAAATTATAATTCACTAGGGCGTTTTAAAAACAACTGTTTTTACTAAAAATACCACTTGCATGGCACAACTGTGTTTGGTTGGTTTTTCTTTGCTTTTGACAGCTGTTAAAAGCTTTAATGCCTTCCTGTCCAATTAAACGCTGATGCCTTCCATGTGGTCTCATCAGGATCTGACTAGTAGTTGTAAAAGATATTTTTATTAATGCTTTTTTTGACCTATATTTTTGACACATACAATTAAATATAGAATTTTGTGAAAAATAAAAAAGTTGCTTTTAATATATTTAAATAGTAGTTTATTATTTAATTAATTTAAGCAAATTAAACAAAAAGCAATTTAAATTAATTAAACAAATAAAATAATAATAAATTATATTGAAGTCGGATTCGCTCAAATTCTTAATTTGTTTAATTATTTGTGACTTTTGACTCCTATTTTGTTTATGATAGTGTTTTGAACAATCTTACAAATTTTAAGCTAAAAAAATTTTTAAATAAAAATTTATTAAAAATTATTATTAAAAAATTAAAAACTTTATTTAAAATTCTTGCGAAAACCCAGAAAACACCATTATTATGTGCATATCATATTGTTAAAATATTTCTAGCAAATTTATTATTTAAGGATTTTTTGAGGTAAAATTTTTAATTGACTCGGTTCCATGTTACTCGTACAGATAACTAACTAAATATTGAATAAAAGTTAATTAGTTGACAAAATTGCACTTGAATTTCAGTTCTCAGTTCATCGTAATAGTAGAAGATATAATCCAGACTTTTTTTATCAAGATTCCAGAGAAAGCGTAGAAGATGAGAAAAACCTGCAAATAAACCTGGTCTTCCAGCAGAGCATGCTCAAAGGAGATTAGATTTTTGCGCTAATAATATAGAAAGAAAATAGAATAACGTTATTTTCTCTGATGAAAAGACGTTTTCTTTATCAATGGATTCTCCAGAAATTTTGTGGCGGTTGGATAATAACAGATTTAGTAGGGAACACGTTGTAGAATCAGGGAAGAGCGGTCGCATCACCACTGAATTTTGGGGGTGGATGACGTCACATGGTTCAGAACAAATCATTTAAATTTCTCTCCCTCGTTTTACGGCAGAAGCTTTTGTTAATTTACTGTAAACCCAATTTCTTTCAGAAGTTATTAACCGTTTTCCTTGAGTCGCCCGCGAGCCAATTGTTTTTGTGCAAGATAACTCTCCTATTCATTCGGAAAGAGTGGTTCGGCAATGGATTGAAAACTGTCCAGAATTTGTAGTTCTTCCATGGTCAGCCAAATCCTCTTATTTAAACCCTTTAGAAAATTTCTGTGGTTTAATGACAAAAGATTGCGAAGACATTGGATTTCATGAAGTTGGTGAAAGAAACGTTCATCAATTAACGCAAAACAATTTTTTTATATATAATCACAGCTTACTTCCTGCAAATTTATTTTTTGAAATTTTTTGGTAATCTAACGACGCATCTTTTGCACCAACTAGACGATCCATTCTAAGTTATAGTCTCAAACATTTTCTAACTTACTTCTATTTAACACAAACAGATTATTAAATTTTTGCACAGTTTCAACAAAATAAAAAATATTTATATTTATTTAAATATAAAATTAAAAGTAACATTAAATCGTATTCTGAAGTTATCAGAATTAAAATTATAACAACTTAACCAAAATAATTAATTAAAAAAAAATTATTAATTAAACCTATCCTCGCTTAATTTGTACGAACGTTCCTTTGGAATGTCGATAAGAAAAGTCTGGACGATATCTTCTACTATTACGATGAACTGAGAACTGAAATTGTGCAATTTTGACAACTAATTAACTTTTATTTAATTTTTAGTTAGTTATCTGTACGAGTAACATAGAACCGTACAAATTAACAACATTAGCCCAAAAAAACCTTTAATAATAAATTTTTTAGAAAAATTCTAACAATATGACATGCACATAATAATGATGCTCTCTGTATTTTTAATATAATTTTCAATTTTTTAATAATAATTGTTAATAATTTCTCAATTTTTATAATTTTTTTTTAGCTCAAAAGATTGCTTAAACACTATCATAAACGAGATTGGGCTCAAAATGATTAATTATTATTTAATTTTATTATATCAAGGGTCAAAAATATATGACAAAAAAAAGCCATTAAAATTGATTTTTTCAGTCAAAAATTCTATATGTAAATAACTATTATACAAATTACGTACATTAATTTCCATATACGTAATTTTCAGCTAAATTTGTTTTAAAAGAGAAAAGTTTACAAAACGTCTGGGATGGTGCAAAAGAAGCCTCAAAACCTGAGTTCAATGTTTAAATATCCCTAAGAATTATAATATGAGATTTATGAGACTCTACAGCCCCTATAAACCTTTAGAGTTATAAATCATTATCGCTTATAAGAAGCCCTAGTGAATTATAATTTGTTGGCGAGTGTACACATGTTTATAAAATGGACTGAGAACCCGTCTTTTGAAATTTGCTTAATAACAATAGCAAAAATAATTGTTTATAGTAAAAGTTCGAAGTGCAGTATAGATCTTACATAAGTTTCATGTAAAAATTTTTTTTAAGAATAAGTAATTTTTTGATAAAAATATTTTAGAATAATAAATTAAATAAATGAAAAAAAATTGCATTTCGCCATGCGTAACTAGCATAAAAATTTTGTCTTTTTGCACAGTTTTTTTTTTGGCTAAAAAACAATGTTTTTGTTATGACAAAACAAATCCAACTAGCTACAGGCTTGCAAAAATAAACTTGCCCTATGTTTGACAAAACAAACTTGCCCCATGTTTGACAAAACAAACTTTACGCAAGTCTGTCGCATGTAAACTAGAAAGTTTGATTCAAACTTGCTACAAGTATACACACTTGCCATGACAAACTTGGAGCAAGTTTTCACGTTTGACGGTTCAATTTTACTGCAGTTTGATGCAAGTTTAAAATGCTATCTGAGGATAACAAGTATAACAACATAACCTCTAATTGCAACGATAACAAAAAACGTTATGCATCGAAAGTGAAAGGCGTGACAAACAATACTTTTTTTGACGCTGAATTCAAATTAATATTTCTGATTGGCTACTTTTCTTTCCCCATGCCGCACATCAATATATATATATATATATATTGACGTCACGCCTCTCACTTTCGATGCATAACGTTTTTTGTTATCGTTGCATTTAGAGGTTATGTTGTTATACTTGTTTTTATGAAATTATATCAAACTTTCATGTTAAGTGATAAAGTTAAATAATAAATAAAGTTAAAATTATAAATAAAATAGGTAAGCTTAGTTATTCCATGTAAAATGCGTTTTAATATAATTTTGTTTTTAGATTCCAATTGTGGGAGAATATTATTTATAGAATAGATGGAGGCTTAGAGAAAAGATTTGATCAGTTTGTGAGGATAACTTTGATGAATCTGGTTTTGTCAACAAAAGAAAAATTAGTTTAAATTTTGATGCAGCTTTAGTTCAAGTTTTTATTGAGAATTTTGCTTCTGGAACTGAAAACTTTCAAGTTTAAAGCGAAAGAAAAAAACTCAACTTTTCATTAACATTATAAGGGGGTAGCATCTCAGTTGGAGGCAAGAGAAAAAAGACTCGTTAAATTTTAGAAGAAAATCGTAGGTGGGATTGAACATTTATATTTCTACGTATGTAGTTCATATCAATGCAATTGGCATAAGAAGTGGTTGTGGGAATTCAAATTTCTGTTGGAAATTAATATGGAAATTTGTTTAAATCATGAAAATAATTTTTTTTTAATTATATAGCTTCACTGTTTGGTAGGGATAGATTAGTGACAAAGCGAGTTACATTTTATGTAAAGTACTTTTCACATTTAAAACGTGTTTATACAATCATGTTTTTTTTTGCTAATAAAATGCTGTAGAGTACCTGTATCTGTTTACTTTTAGTTGTTTTTTTTTTTAAATATTTTGTTTGTTTTGTTTGTATTTTAAGTTTGATTGCAATTTATTTCATTTTAATTTGATAGGAGGTCATTTAATTTTTAATATAATTATAATTTATTAATTTTATTTGTTCGTTTTATATTAAATAATTATGTTGTTAAATAGTTGTCTAATTGTTCATTTATTTTAAAATTTGGTTTAAATTGTGTGTAATTAAATATTTTTAATAAATAATATATAATAATGTAAATTATTATTATTATTAATTTGGTTGTTGTGAAATCAAATTAAAATTATTGTTTGATTTAACTTTATAATTAAAACATGTGTTTTAATTATAAAGTTAAGTTAAACACTTCTATTTTGATCTTACATTACGAAATAGGGCGGCATTTGTCTGAAAACACAAGGGGGGTTGAAGCTCTTAGCACGGGCCTGGATAAGATTCTACTTAAGTAACGAATTTTCTTCGCAACGTTCCTGTATCCGTGCTTAACTACGCCAAAGCAGAGCTTAACTTTGAGTCACCGAATTTGGAAGCTTAAGAGTTAAGCAGAACCTTTTTTGTTGAAAATTTCGGTAAATTGGCGAAACGATGAAAGCTTTTATAATTATAATTTTATAATGTATTTAAACAAAAACATTTGTCAAAAATGAAAAAACTTGCTTCTTTTAAAACCGAAATATTTGGGATAAATTAGGGTTGGGGTTATAATTATCAAATTACTCTGTCGTCGGTCATTAAAAAGTACCAACTTTTAGTTATGTTACTAAAATTTTATAGAACCTAGTCAAATTCTGCAATGTTGCCAGAGCGCAAACTTTAACTCGATTTTAAAGTTAAGAATGTCACAAAAATTTGCGGTGCAAACCAACTGCGAGTTAAACAATGCTTTACAAATTTCGGCTTAAACGACTATAAAGAATGTTTGGCGTTTAGAATTTTTACACATTTTTTTTGTCATTAAAGTAAAGAATAAATCAATAGACAAGTCTTTTACTATCCAGAAACTGACAGTAACCTATTGCTCTACTATTTAGTTAAGAAATCAATTAATCCCATAAAAGTGCCTACTTCCCCAGTGAACAGTTAGATAGTCAAACGGATATAGTCAACTAACCCAAAGGTGAGTAGATAGACTGACATCCTCTAGCTATTCTATCAACCCTAATACAGACACGCACAAGCTTTCGACTAATTTAAAATTAGACTGATCTAAGAACATAACTCAGACTGATAAGCTGCTAGAACTCCTAACCGTGTCTACGGCAACCTAGTCATATTTTCTCTATCCCAGATTAGACATTCTGCCTGAGTTCGCAAACTAATAAAAAATAGATACTTCATTTTTTGACTACAAAAAATAAGACATCCTAAACATAACAACACGCTAAAAGATATTTTACTTAAGCTAACTACAAGCGGGTTTACATTTTTCCCCTAAAAAACCACAACAATTTTTAGTACTATTTAAATGGTTCAGCCAGCAGTAGCTCACTCAATCACTCACTCATTCACATTAATTCATTTTCTTGTTTGTGAAGCCTTTTGCTTCAAAACTTTAGCTCTGTTAGCAAAATATTTGGCAAAATATTCGAATATTGTCTTTTGATGTAAAACATTTATAGCGACAGGTAACCTCACCGCATTCATTCCGTGGCGATGCTTTTTTTGGTGCACTCAATTCGGCTTTGCGTCACATCGCTTGCATACGTAAGCACTTTCAAGCATCACAAATATTTTAATTATCATTAATTACAATTAATTTATGTGTTTTACGTAAAACTACAGCGCGAAATACGAAAAATTTGTTAAATCACCAATTGCTATATTTAAAACAAATAGAAGTCTGACAGTTATTTATAAAAATAAATAACTACGTAAATGTTATGATAATAATATTTTAATGAATAACGTAACCATTAATTTTTTTTACAACAATTAAATTTGACAATATTTGTATTTTGATCTGTACTAAACTGTCTAAAGATTTATCTAAAACGTCCGTCAAAATACTTCCAAATTGTTATTGTCTAACAAAATATGATTTTTTTAATCATAATTTGTTTTTCTAATTGCAAAAGTTTATTTTGTTCACATTTAGTTTTTCAAGTAGCATTTAAGTAGTGGGTGTGTTAATTTTTCTATCTTATACTGTCGTATTATACTTATATTTTGTTTTACTAATTCTGGTATTCATAGTCGCATCTGAAGCTCAAGTTTGAGTCGTCGGACTTGTGCCCGTTTCAAGCCGCAACTTTGCCAATTCTCAGGAGAGCGTTTGCTTGCGACTTGCTGCAGTAGCAAATGTAATGATTTTCGTGTTGGTAGGTTTATCAGGTTAAAAAATTTAACACTTTTATAATAATAATAATAATATACTTTATTTGCCCAACAGATACAAGTAGATAAAGAATGAGAGTGCAGTGGCACCCCCTACCACTTTACGTTATATGACCTTGGACTTTGGAATGTCCTTGACTTTGAACCTTAGAACGACCATGGAACACCTGTTGTGTACATTGGTTCTTCCCACCACTTTGTTCTCCCTCCTCCCTACTACATTCTTTTCCCCCCATCACTTTTTTCAAAAATTGTGATAGACACTTTGGAGCATTCACTCATTAAACACGAGCAAAGCTAGACGTGTTTAAATAAAAAAAAATGTAAATTTTGCAATACCAAGAATCGACCAATAATCGGCTAATAATTATCAATAATTAATAATCAATAATCAATAGACAATAATCAATACTCAATAATCAATAATCAATATTCGATAATCGATAATCAATCGATAATCAATCGATAATCAATCAATAAGTAATCAACTTCAATTTAATAAAATTCTTTGAAGTAGAAATACAGTAAGATGGCGATTTCAAGCTTAAAACCCCTGCCACATGACCGTGAGCGTTAACACCTGTTGTCTTGATCTTGGAATATTTGATATGACCGTTTGTGCATGCGCTTCTCACTAGCCTTAGTTAATCGCACCGCTCCACTTGGATATTTGTCTCCAATGATGATTAACTATCGTCACCTTGATTTGATGTCTTTGTAAAATCTATTGCGCAAGCGTCACATATAATGGCGACCATAAAGCAATCATTAGGCGAGAGGTATCAGTTAAAAAGATGTAAATTATGCGATACCAATAATCAAACACTAATCAATCAATAATTAATCAATAATCAATCAACGACCGTGAGCGTTAACACCTGTTGTCTTGATCTTGAAATATTTGCCATGATTGTTTGCGCATGCGTTTTCCACTAGCCTTAGTTAATCGCGCAGCTCCACTTGGAATTTTTCCTCCGTCGATGATTAATCATGAATTTTTTCTTCGAGATATGATGTGTTCTTAAAATTGATTGCGCAAGCGTCACATATAATGGCGATCATAAAACAATAGCGAGAGCTCAGCTAGACTTTTTCAGGTAAAAAAATGTAAATTGTGTGATACCTACCAATAATCAATCAATAATCAATCAACATGACTACTTTAATAAAATTTTTGGAATTTAATATTGTCACGAACAGGCCGTAAGCTAAGGTACCTAAAATGGGGGGTTACCTGTTGTGACGGGAAAAAGGGGGTAATAAGGGTTTATCAAAAACTAATTAAACTTAACACTTATATATTAAAACAAAGAAAAACAAATTAAAAACTACTTACGGATTAGTTAGGGAAACCTACCACCAAAACTATATTATATTACTCAATAACTTTTCTTACAGTTCTCCAATTCTAACATCTAATATGATTTCTTTTAATTCATAATAATCAACTCCTCTTTGACCTCTCATTAACTCTTCTCCATGGACCTCTCTACTACCACCTCACTACCAACCGCCTACCAACTATCCACCGACTGCCCCCAATTTTCCATTGTCCAGTCTTTTATCAATTTCGGTTTTGTCGAGTTTGCAAAACCCATTACCTCGTTAAATTGACTACCTTGTTAAATTGAGTAATGTAATAAGTTGATTGACCATATGCGAAATCGAAATTTATGTTGAAATAAAAAAATAATAATTAAGAAATAATTCTAAAATTTAGATAAAATCCCGTTTCGTGGCATGTTTCCCCTCTCCGAAAAATGCTGGACCCACAGCATTTACTAACATTACATTATAACATACAAAACAAAAATAAATTAATTAGAAAACAAGAAAATATTAGCACTGCACTTCACAATGAAAGGCCGTTAGTTCTTCAATACTTTGGCACAATTTTAGTGCCAGTAATAATATAGATCAAAAACCACACTGTATATTTTAAAAGCAAAGTAAACACTTTGTATGATCTTGGCAAGCACGCACTTATTATTGTTTTTCCGCATAACCAGCAATTTTTACATTTGACGAACGACGAAGTTCATTGTTCAGTGTCAAGTTCAATAGGTAAGACGTTTCTTGCACTTTTGTTGTCTCTAAGTTGACAAGTTTATTCACTAGAACCACGTACATTGGGATTTTGTGGAATGAGTTTGTTTCATACCGTAGTAGATGATTTATTTGGGGCCTTTGGTTCGCCTACCAAAAATAAAGGGTCTGACTTCTGTTGCTTTTGTGAGTTCGTCATGTTCGGAATTTGTTTGTTGCTGAGGTACGGTGTGCTTGATAATAGTTTTCCATTTCAAGTGGATGAAAAAAAAAATTTGGATTTTCAGGCCTTCCAGTGGATGTGCACAGTGCTCAAGGTAGCTATTCTTCACTACATGTAAACAGAATTAAGAAGCTGGTACTCATATAAGTTACATCAATTGAATCATATTTAAATAAACTTATAATAATAAACACATAAAATCCAACAAAAAATCTTATATATGACAACTTACAATTTTCTTATTTTATTGAAAAAACGAGAGTATGGTTTCGCACCCTCCGGGTGCTTACCCTACTCTCTTGAGTAGAGGGTTGCCTACGGCAACGTGTATGAACCTATAGGGGTTGCCTTCGGCAACCGTAAAATAAACGCACTTTTTTTTTTTTATTAGATTATTGTTTATTTATTTTTTTATTGTAATATATTTTTTTTTATTTTTTTTTCTACTTTCTCATATCAACGTTTGGCTTCGACAACATTTATATAAACCTAGCCCATTATTATTTATGTTGAAATTTATAATTATTTATTTAAAAAATTTTAATTAGATTTTATTAATTATACTTATTTCTTTTTCTTTTATCTTTCTCATCTTTTTTTTATAATAAAGCAAGCATATTACCATTTACTAAAATTTTTTTTACTTATTTTTTTTTGTACTTGTTCTACTCACTCGTATTGAATGTTGCCTGCGGCAACATATATAAATCTATTATCATTTATTTTTGTAAATATTTTTACTATTCATTATTATTATAAATTTTTTATTTTTTTCTCATTATTTAGGAGGCGGACAGTCATTTTCTGTTATAAAAATTCTCGTTATAACATTTGAGATCAGATTTTGACAAACGTTTTCATATTAATTTTACTTTAATATTTAAAAATAGTATTACTATCTATCATTATTTTATATTGTTTTTTTCAATCATTATATATATATATATATATATATATATATATAAATAGTTTTTTTTTATTCCTTCTTGTTCTTACCATACTCTCTTATATGTAAAAGGTTGCCTCCGGCAACAATAACACAACATTTTTTTTTTATAAAAAAATTTTGCATGTATAATTATTAATTAGAAACATTTGTTTATAATTAATACAATCAAAAAAAAATTTTTTTTAATAAATATTTAATTTGGCAACACTTTTAAAAAAAAATTTTTTAATTGCCTAGTGGCAACACTGTAACCGAAAACACTTTTTTTTTTCAAATATTTTACGTAACTTTCATACAAAAATGTATGTTATGTCATAGCTCAAGCACAATAACATCTGTCAATGATGTTGTCGGTGTCAAAGATGTGTCACCCATCAACAATATGAAGTTGTTGTTGTGGTACAATTTTAATATTAAATTTAAAATTACCATTAAATCAAAACCCTCCTAAGCGTGATTAATAATGACTTTTTTATTTGATAACATTTTTTAAAAATTTTTTTATTTGCGCCTAGCTGCAACACTGTAACCGGAAACGTCATTCCTATTGCCTCTTGTCAACAATTTAGATAAACACAAATTTGAAACTTTTCTTTAATATTTAATTATTATAAACATTTGTTTGTACAGCATAATTCAAAAAAAAAAATTTATTAATTGCTTTTTTAGTTAGCATCACTTTTTATTTTTTTTTAATTTTTCTAGTGTTAACAGTATAACCGGAAACACTTGTATCACAAATTTTTGACGTAACTTTTATAAAAAAAAAAGTAGGTTATGTCATAGCAAACATAATGACATTTGTCAATGACGTTGTCGGTGTCATAGATGTGTCACTCATTATCAATAGAAAGTTATTACCTTGATACAATTTTAATATAAAATATTTAAGTTTTCCAACTCAAACACTCTTAATTTTTAATGATTTTTTCATTTGGCAACACTTTAAGAGACTTTTTTATTTGCGCGTAGCTGCAACACTCTTTAGAACTATAAACGTCGTTTCTATTTCCTCTTGTTACAAATTTAGATAAACACAAATTCAAAACTTTTCTTTTATAACTATTAATTATAAAAATTTGCTTGTACAGCATAAAAAGAATCAAAATTTTTTATCAATAATTTTGACAAATATTTGACGTATCTTTTATAAAAAAAAAGTAGGTTATATCATAGCAGGCACAATGACATCTGTCAATGTCAAAGATGTCTCACTCATCAACAACAACAATATGAAGTTGTTGCCGTGTTACAATTTTAAAATAAAATTTAGGATTGCCAACTCAAACAGATCTTATTGATTTATTTTATTACTTTTAACATACAGATTTGCAGCCTTCTCTCAAAATGTTTACATTGTGTAATTAAACAATAAAAAAATTACATTGTACTTTGTACATAAACATTTTAGATAAGTATTTACTGAAAGAATTATTAAAAGTAAATGCTCTTGTCTTCATATTAATATAGCAACATACAACTCATATTAAATTAATCAATAAAATATTGATAATAAAGACAATATCATGTTGTAAATTTTTTCAATTTGAGAGGGTGTCTATTTTCATCGCGGCCTTGTGCTTTCATCAACAAATTATATTATATCTCATTGTTATTTTGATAAAATATTGTCTAAATTACACTAATCACATTCAAGCCATTTAAACTTAAAAAAATTAAGCGTTTAGTTTTACAAATCATTTATATTTAAAGTAAAAAATAATATAATTATAATAATACGGTATATACCTACATATCTTTTGTCTTTATTTTGAATATATTGAAAGGCTTTTGTTTTTATTTTTTTATACAGTATTTCGGATATCATTTCATGCACTACAATCGATCCTTTGCTATCTTGGAAAAAAAGATTTTCAGAGACCTTTATTACTTGTATTTTAATAGATCTTTTTATAAACACATCTTCTTCTAATTCATGTATGCAAAATTCTTCTTCTATTAATAAACAAATTATGAGGTCATTGACCTATATTAATTATATTTATTTGAATCTTGAATCGGTCGAAAGTTACATTATTTTTGATAACTTTAAATACATTCCAACTAATTAACTTACATTCAAAACCAATTCATTTGTAAAATGAACCAATTCTTTATCAAATAACTTTTTGACATAACCTCACTTTTTGTTTCTTTTTTTATGTAAATCTGTAGCTATCTATAAATTATAAAATATATTTTACAATATTAATCAAAAATCAAGCAATAACCTACCTCTTATATAATATTATGATTATTAGAATAATCTATTATCTGATATTGACCAACCAATCCAATGACTTATAAGAAGAAGAAGACTGCATTTTTATAGAGAACACACTTGTATCACATTTCGTCAAACAACTTAGGACCTTCTAATTCGATATAATTGCAGCGGTAAATTGCTTTTTTGTAGAATATTTTATCGGTCATTCGTTTGAAAAATTGTTCCAATAAACTCGCGTCAAATGTCATTCCATTTGACATTTAAACTTTTTTAATGGAAAATTTAGCGATATTTCTATTTTGGGCCTATAAAATCCATTGAAAATTATTCTAATAATTATACTATAGCAAATAATGTAATTTAAAAGGAATTTTCTTACCGAAATCTTATCTGAATCGATTATTTTCGAGCAGCTCGTTTCGTCGACTCGCATTAGTTATTTCAGGAAAGCCAACAAAATTGAAAAAATTCCCTAAAAATACCGACTGTTTTCTGAATTTGAGTATCTATCTATTGTGGTTTTTTGGCCAACGTCCTATAAATGTCCTATCCGTTTACTCACTTTATCGGTCATTTGTTTGAAAAATTTTTTTTATTAAAAATCCCTCCTGCCCCTTTATCCTAGCACAAAAAAATCCAATTCTTATCTCAAAACATCACAACGAAACTCTATTGATGCCGTTTTTTATCAAATTTCTTACAACATTTAACAATTTGTCATAATTAATAAATCTTTTTTACGCGTCACTTTTGCAAGAAAGAGACGCCGCTATCGCGTTTTATTTATATGTAAAAAAAAGAAAATTCTAAAAAAAAAAAATTCAATGAAATATCATATTAAAATTGCAAAGTTATTAACAACTGAATTTTGATAGGAAATGAATGAAAGACCCGAAAGACCGTCAGTGTTAACTTCGGATGAGGAAGGAGAAAAAGGAGGAGGAGGAGGAGAAGGAGGAGGAGGAGGAGGAGGAGGAGCAGGAGGAGAAGAAGGAGGAATACAACCAAATAACATAAAAAATAAAAAAAAAAAGAAGAAAAAATTTGTTTTCAAAAAGAACTTTAATAAAAACAAAATAATAAAAAAACGAAACAAAATGGGAAGAAATAAAAACAATGGAAACGTTACAAATGTTTATATTTACGGATCAATAGAAAATATAAATGTTTACAAAAGTTAAAAAATAAAAAAAGAAATACATCAAATCATAATTTTTTATTTGACAACGTATGTAGTTTTTTTTTTTAGATAATCGATAAAGTTTTTTAACTTTAAAATTTAGTTTCTCTATCATTCGTAAACAGTAATTTTACAAAATTCTTTTATGAGTCTTCAACATTTAGATTTTAAGTAAAGTTATTTCTTCTCCATCTCTTTCTATCAGATAAAAAAATTTTCTTTTCGTCATTATCTGAAAACATAAAAGTATAGTATTTTATATACCCTATGACAGAGCAAATAAATAAAGGTAATCTCATTAAATCTCCATATAAAAAAACTATAATGATCATTTCAAATAAAAAAAAAAATTAATTAAAATCAATAAAAATTTATACAATTTAATGTTTAGAATCTATTTTCTGGCATATTATAGTACTCCAAATCATAACAATTTTTTTACAAATTCCTTGACGAAAATTGAGATCAAATAAAAAATAAAATTACCAATTTGTGAGAGCCTACTGAAGATTCGTTACTAACAATAATAAAAATAATGTTGTGTTGTGATGAAACAACAATTATTTTGGCAGTAGAAGATGCAATATCCATATTTTTAAGTTCGAATATTGAACTTATTAGAGGAGAAGCTTCTTCGTCAATACTGTCCAGATAAATATTATATCTCGGAGAAGGAACATTGAACTGTGCTTTTATATTTGGCTGCTTAGATGGTCCAGACACATTCGAATTGATAATGAAACAATTTTGTGTTGTAGCACAACACTCCAGGACTGATTTGTTTGATAGACTTTGCAATTGAGAAGAATGCCAGTTCATTCTTCTTTGAACTATGTAAAAAAAATTATATTATTAATAATAAGCAAAGCAATAAATATTGATTAAAAAACAATAAAAAAGTTTTCCATTATTCTCATTCGAGCCACTTTCCAAAAACAAAATGTCAAACGGTATCAAAATGCTTAGTACGGATGATACCAAGCATTCATTTAAAATCAAATCATTTCTAATAATAATTTGTATATCTCTGTATGTCTTTTAAAAAAAGGTTTCTCATCGTCTTCTTTACTTCATCGTATTTCAAACATTTAAGATTTAACGCCCAATCAATAAATTTAAATCTCCAAACAAATCGATTCAATTTATCCATACGACAGTTTCTATTTTCAAAAGAAGTCTATAGTTTAGATAAGCAGTTAGATACTGTAAATAATATTAAAATTAAAAACTTTTATCTTCATTTTAATACAGAATCTGAGACTCTATATTATTAGCCTCTTTTTTCAATAATTAGGTCAAAAGGTCATTGACCTTAATACTTTAAATCTATATTACATTATAATTTCTTCTGGAAAAACCTGTAATTATGTCTTCTTCACTTCATTTTCTTTACAATAAGGAAAATCTTGAATTTTCCGTTAATAAATGAGAGCATCATAATATTTAAACTTTTTTCTTTTATGTATCCGTTATTCCATTTCACAAAGCCTTAAACAAAATATTATTAAGTAAAAAATAATATATTTATAATAATAATCTATATATTTACATATCTTTTCCAAAAAAACCTCTACTTCAGATTCTTAATCGCTGCTAACATTTTTAACCTCACTTTTATTAAAATTGAAGAGCTTTTGTCTTCATTTCACATTATACAGTATCTCAGATAGCAGCATTTCATGCACATGCAATTGAACAGGGGAACTGCAGTCATTGTTGAATTGTCTTCTCTATCATATATTTTATATTATTGTGGCACAAAGACACTTAATTCATTCTACAAAATAAATATAAACAGGAGCTCTGCGAGGAAGAGAGAGCTCTTTTTATCATCATAACCAATAAAGTTTTATTTGGCGAGAAGCCTCACCGTTGTGTTTTTTACTTACCTTTGATGATGATATCTTCTGGACTTTTGGTGCTCTAATCTTGCATAATCTCGTCGATTTTCGATATAGATTGGGACGGGGTCGTTTGGCGCTTTCCACCTTACAGAACTGCGACCAATTTAATCTATTGTTCGAGAGAACCCTACTTATTTTCCCTAGAAATCCTAGGCTTGTTTTTGACTTCGGCAGGCGTCAGTCTCGCACTGTACAGAGTCTGCAGTTCTCACCGGGGACCGGGTTTTGAACCGGGGACCTCTCGTTTTTTTGTAGAATACATATTATAATAAGGTTATGAACTCGCTGTCATTCCATTTGACATTTGAACTTTTTTAATAGAAAATTTAGCGATATTTCTATTTTGTAGCTGTAAAATCCATTGAAATACATTCTAATAATTATAATATAGCAAATAATGTAATTTAAAAGAAATTTTCTTACCGAAATCTTATCTGAATCAATTATTTTTGAGCAGCTCGTTTCGTCGACTCGTGTTAGTTATTTCAGGAAGCCAAAAAAATTGAAAAAATTCCCCAAAAATACCGACTATTTTCTGAATTTGAGTATCTATCTATTGTGGTTTTTTGGCCAACGTCCTATAAATGTCCTATCCGTTTACTTACTTTATCGGTCATTTGTTTGAAAAATTTTTTTTACCAGAAATCCCTCCTGCCCCTTTATCCTAGCACAAAAAAATCCAATTCTTATCTCAAAACATCACACCGAAACTCTATTGATGCCGTTTTTTTATCAAATTTCTTACAACATTTAACAATTTGTCATAATTAATAAATCTTTTTTACGCCGCACTTTTGCAAGAAAGAGACGCCGCTATCGCGTTTTATTTATATGTAAAAATTTTAAAATTAAGAATTTAATTAATGTCTGATTATTTATCTTTCTTTTATGATCGTCATAATTGCATTAGGCTATATCATCTTAACCGGTGTTGATTCAATACTCTAATACTATCATGATTTCCTATAAAAGACAAAAGATCTATGTTCAACTAGTTGTGGTTTCTTTGGAGTTTTCCCGCTTTATTACTTTACTCTTTAGCTATATTTTATTTATGCATATTGCTCTCCGTTTTTTTTTTCAAATAACGCTGTTCATTCCACCCCATAAGCAATTATAGAGAAGCGAAGCATCTCCACATGACATACATATTTCAGAAAAAATGCTGTCTAGACATTTAAACATCGCTAAAAGTACAGTGACAACAAAACTTTTCTTGCATGTACCCCAGCTTTTCCAAAAAATATGTATGCACGTCTAATAATAATATTAATAAAAACTGGATAGGGCCTACCTTAACTTTCATTTTCTTCATTCAAACATTTATCCATTTGTACATTATTATGTATACTTTATCATATCATTTTCTCATCGTCGACTTTCAAAAACAACCCAAAAAATCAAAAAAAATTCTTATATTAGCGGTAAAAACTTCTTAACTCTAATTGGGTTCTTCATTTCTATTTTGATAAAAATAAGGAAGGGACAGACTGGGTATGAAAGGAAATAATGTTTTGGGTAGGACAGCAGACAGCTGAGCGAGTCCTGGCAGTACCGTCTACGCCGTTACGGTAGCACAAGTTTAGTCTTGTGGCCAGACTGAACGTCTAGGGATTATTGTAAATCTTCGTTAGGGTATACATCAGGGGTCCATGGGTCATAATAGGGCAAAATTCTGCTTAATGTCTGAGCAATTATCACTTCTTCTTTGGACTGGGTGTTTCCCGACATCTCTGTAAATTCGAAGATTTACAAATTATGTTTTTCAATAAGATCGGCGCCTCCACCATATGTCACGAACAGGCCGTAAGCTAAGGTACCTAAAATGGGGGGTTACCTGTTGTGACGGGAAAAAAAGGGGGTAATCAAGGTTTATCCAAAACTAATTAAACTTAACACTTATATATTAAAATAAAGAAAAACAAATTAAAAACTACTTACGGGTTAGTTAGGAAAACCTACCACCAAATAGATATTTATGCATTAAGGGAGATATGAATGTTTTTTCTCCGAGGTTGACGTGTTACAGACCAAGGACCGGAGGCCCGCGGTCTGTAAGTCTACCGAGGGTGAAAAACAGAATATCTCCCGTAGTGCATTAAATATTTTATTTTTTAGTATTTCATTACTGCTTTCTTAATAAAATTATATGAAAAATAACAACATCCGAGAATGCATGAATGTGTAATTGCTGCAAATGCATGGTAACCATGTGTTTGAGGGTGAAAAACTTTACAAAGTCCCAAGGGAGATATGAGATACGTTTCATATATCGTATCCATGACGAAAATCAACAATATCATGTCACTAAAAAATAAACTATATTATATTACTCAATAACTTTTCTTACAGTTCTCCAATTCTAACATCTAATATGATTTCTTTTAATTCATAATAATCAACTCCTCTTTGACCTCTCATTAACTCTTCTCCATGGACCTCTCTACTACCACCTCACTACCAACCGCCTACCAACTATCCACCGACTGCCCCCAATTTTACATTGTCCAGTCTTTTATCAATTTCGGTTTTGTCGAGTTTGCAAAACCCATTACCTCGTTAAATTGACTACCTTGTTAGATTGAGCGATGTAATAAGTTGATTGACCATATGCGATATCGAAATTTATGTTGAAATAAAAAAATAATAATTAAGAAATAATTCTAAATTTTAGATAAAATCCCGTTTCGTGGCAATATTTGCAAAACAATGAAATGTAAAATGTTCATTTTTGAAAATTAAATAAAAAAATGTTTTGTTTTTGTTTCACTTTATGCTTTAATTCTATTTTTTAGAATGTTAAATTTAAGAAAAAAAAATTGAGTTTCTTATTATTTATGTTCAGAAGTAGCTCGAAAAGATATTTTAAGTCCTTTTCTTAAAAACTTGGAACGATCTTTAAATATTAAAATTTTGACTTGAGACTTTTTGGATCTTTCTTTTGTAGAAAAAAATAAAATAATAAAAAAAACAATTTTTTTTTAATTTGATGTTTGATCATTTAAAAAAATTATAAAAAAGTTTGAGTGATTCTTAAAAAAACGTTTTTTAATAAGTCTGTAAGGGTGACACAAAGCCACCCTGTAAATTATTGTAATTATTTATTGTATTTATAGTTATTGATATTGGGTAATATAAATTGTAGTATGAATGACGAAATGTAACGTCAGGAAATAATTGTATATCTGGGACATTTTGAAATACTTATTGAAATTGGCCTATGCAGAATGCGATGTCATGCATTCTTCATATGCCAATAAACTCGATAATTATTGCAAGATGTATCCAGGCCAAAAGGGGAGGAATGAACGAGTAGGCTATATAAAGTGGTGGACTCCCTACCAGTAGAAGAGAGATATTTAGAAGTAGAGTAGAGATAGAGATAAAGAGTAGTTGTTACACCAGACAAAATGTTGTCACAGATTTCAAATGATAGATTAAAGTTAGTTAAGTGAAATCTTGTTTTATTAATATTCCATCCTGCTACCAACACCGGATAACTAGGAGAGTTATCATATGGCGATCCTGCTAATTAGGACAGTGTCCTAAAGATGAAGAATTTGGAGTAAAAAGCGTTCCGGTAAGAAGCTAATAATGTCAGGGAATACCATATCCAAGGAGGAGGAAAAAATCATAATTCCCCAGGCGAATGGTGTGTCCAACGCTACACAAGAAGATGGGTTTTCATTCCGAGATTATATGGAAATGGTGTTTGGAGCAATGGTTGTAATGGGTATTATAATTTATGTATATAAAATGTGTAAAAGAAGATTAGACAAGAAAATTAGAAGAGAAATAACAGCATCCAGTTCAATGTTGGAAGCAGCCGAACGAGTTTAAGGGTAAATGTCAGTTGAAGAATGGAAAACTTTGGAAAGTGAAACAACACGGCTGTTAACAAATTTACACAAGGATCCCGTTGGAAGAAGAGAAGACACCAAAGTTACGAACCGTAAGTTACTGCAATTTAATGATATTGTCAAGAAAAGGGATAGTTTAATACAGACATTTAATCAATCACGACAAAACTCTGACAAAGTACAGTTAGTAAAACAAATTTTAAAAAATATAAATAGGCAATTAAACGAGATTAAGTTTATTATAGACAGTAGAATTAACGTAGGTATAATGGGGGAAAAATTTGATATTAAAACCGCGTCATCATTGATTCCGGTAATGGATGGATCAGAAAGCAAAACAGAACGAATAATTCAAGCAATTGAATTTTATTCTGAGCTTCTAGATGATGCAGGAAAGAAATTACTTATTAAGTACGTGTTAAAAACGTGTATATCTGAGTCTGCAATAATAAGGCTAGAGGATGATTACGCAACAGTCGCGAACTTAATAAAAGATTTAAAATGTAATTGCTTAACGCCCAAACAAGCGAGTGTTTTGTTTGGACAATTGTATACTAGTAACCAAGGGAACAAAAGCATTGATGATTATGGAAGAGATTTGGAAGCTTTAATGGTAGAACTTACGTTGTCCCAATCAAAAGGGGATGTAAATACGCAAAAAATCTTACGGCCAATAAACGAGTCCATTGTTACTCAAATATTCATTGAAGGTCTTCAATCTCAGGAATTAAAGACAATTTTAAAGGCTCAAAATTGCGAGATATTAAGTAAGGCAATAGAGGTCGCAAAAAAGAATTGTCCGCAGTCATCAAAAATTGAGAATGCATATTTTGCAAACGCAAACGGGTTCAGACGGGGCTATCGTTCCAACACTTATGTAACAACAAAACCGCGTGAGCAGCAAAATTACAAATCGCATTTAAATTACAACAAAAACAGAATACATGACGGCAATGATTTTTATAGTAAAGATAGGTCGGGAACATCATTCAATAATAAAAACATGCGCTATCAGCGGCAAAATTATACTGGTTTTCAAAAACCGACTGAACAGAGTTTTTCAAGACAGGCAAAGTCAGCAGAGAGCAACGAAAGGCCAAGTTTTCAAAGAAAGCAAAGTCGACAGTTTTTTCGTGGCTCACAATAAAAGTAAAAACCATAGCAAAATAGTATCAAATACAAGGTCAGCAATAAATACTGACACTGTTTTTAATTTAAATAATTTAAATTACATAGTTGTGAAATATAAAAGCCAAAACTTAAAGCTATTAATTGATACTGGAGCGTCAGTTTCAGTACTTTTCAGCAAGCATAGATTTTTTAATGTAAAAACAGAAACAGCTAACGTCAAACTAATGCCCGTATTCATAGTCGTATCTTGGTTGAGTCGGACTCAAGCACAGTCTTCGGTAATCTTCGGACAAGCGTTGGTATGCGTTTGGAAATCGATTTATCGCTGATTCCGTCTCTTCGGCAATGCTCGTGTGAAATATGATATTCAAATCTTGAGGCTGAGCTCGGTCTCGAGCAAGCTGCATTTCATAGACAAATCTTGAGATGTAAATATCAAATTACGGTGTTAATAAGGGCGAGTTTTGGTTTATGAGCACGCGCAGTGGGTCCGTCGCAAGTCGGACTCAAGCAAGGGTACTACTTGTCTTGAGACGCCATTTGCAGGTTATGTCAATGTTTGACGTTTGAAAATACTGAAATAGGGTTATGTGCCATATGTAATAACAATGAATATTGAAATGTTGGACGAGTTTGTGGAGATGTTCGACTTATTAGACAATGAACATAACATGAGAGTGCCAAAACGCTATGTGCGGGATGCTGCAAATCCATTGGAATTTTTTTCCAATGTTGAATTTAAGCGACGCTACCGATTTACCAAAGACAATGTAGTGAATGTGTTATTGCCGCTCGTAACATACCATTGCGTACACCAAACTCCAGGGGGTTGCCGATTGCACCTATAATTCAATTATTAACCTGTTTACGCTTCTCTGCAACTGGCACTTTTCAGGTAAAAGGGGAAAGAGGAAATCCTAATAATAATAACTCTAACAAGTACTATTATATTTGTTGATAGATGGTGTCCGGTGATCTACGTGGTATTAGCCAGCCGACGGTTTCACGCATGATAAAACGAGTATCGGAAAATATTGCGGCGCAAGTGGGTCAGTATGTGAAATTGCCACAAAACGTAGCAGAGCAGCGCAGCAATATTCGGAGATTTCACGCTATCGCTGGCTTTCCAGGTGTGGCTGGCTGTGTGGACTGCACCCATATTGCTATTTCAAGTCCAGGAGGCGAAAATGCAGAAGTCTTTCGCAACCGAAAGGGTTTTTTTTCGCTAAACGTTCAAGTAATAATAATCGTTCAAAGTGATATGTTTGATGTGTTTATACTTGTTATGTTTTGCTTATACATAAACAATTAAAATACGTAACTTTGTGTAAACAACTATTTTATTGTGAATAAAGACATATGATTAAAGCAATGTCGTGCTGATAGAACTCTTCATGTAATATTCGATCGCAACTGCTAAAGTTCCACATTAAGACCCATGTTCAAGTCATTCCCTCATTTTGGAGCAGATTGCGCAATCACAATTTCCCCTTATTACCCGAAAACAAGTATCGGACCTCGCCGGTACGTCTTCATGCGTATCACATCTGAAAATAAAGATAACGGTTAAAATGTGGAATGTTTTATTATTACTGTTGCACTCACATTGTCCCTCTCGAAGACTCGCAGCTGGTACTCCGCTAATCTCTCCTTTGCCTCCTGGGTCCGGCGCGCATTTCTTTGCTTTACCATTAAAGCCCCATGCGAATGAAATTCGTTGGCAATGCGCTCCCACAACGCTTGCCGTTGTTGGACTGTTGCGGCGTCTGTCTTCTTACTCTCCACAAGTGTGGGGGTTTCCACGAGGGACGCCAACAACAGTTTTTCGTTTTCGGTGAATTTATCTCCTACAATGCCAATTTTATATATAGGTATGAACATAGATCATTAATTATATGCGTACTTACCACTTGCCATTGTGTAAACACTTTTGCAACACGCTTCTATTTGTTATTACGATAATGCGTCCTCTTGGGAATGTCAATTGGAAATGGAAGAGTCGAACTGTCGCTGTAGTCTGTCAAAATGCCAACATGCTTGCAAACCTTACCAAAACATGCCAACATGCTTGCAAACCTTACCAAACCAAAATCACTGAACGCACACGAGCATTACCGGAGACTGTGCTTCGGAAAGCCGAACAGAGTTCAACGCTTTCATTCCCGAGCATTATAACGAAGTCCAATCTTGCGATGGAATCAGCTAAACACGCATGCAAACGGTTTTCCGAACATTGCCGAAGACTGTACTCCAAGTCCGTCTCAAACTATTTTCCAAGGGCGATCTCAAGCTACGACTATGCATACCAGCATAAATGGAATTGCGGGTACAATAACGGCTACAAAAAGTACAAAATTAATATTTTACATAGCGGAAAATTCTTTAAGTCATGAATTTCTTTTAATAAAAGGTTCAGATAATTCGGTAGATGGCATTATAGGTACAGACTTTTTAGAAAAATATCAAGCAAAAATAGATTATCAAAATTATGAGATTTCTTTATGTATTTATGAAAAAATTATTAAGATTCCTTTAGAATCAAATCGCGACAACATTGTAAAATTAGCACCGCGAAGTGAACTTATTCACTATTACAAAAGCAACATCCAAGATGATATGCTTACATTACCCGAGGAAATTGCTAATGGAGTATTCGTGGCAGGGATGTTAGTCAGGTCAGAAAAGGGTTTAATACCGGTACGTATGTTAAACACCAACGAAACAGAGGTTGCGGTAAAGAATTATATTCCAAAAATAGTTAACGCAAAAGATTACAATGTCTGCTCGTTTAAAGAAGAGAATTCAGCTTCTCGTGAAAGAGTTATAAAATTGCTAGATATAATAGACAACAAACATTTAAATAGCGAAGAAAGAGAAAGTTTAGATCGAATTTGTGCAAAGTTGGCAGATGTTTTTCAAATGGAAAATGACCCACTGACAGTAAACAATGTTTACAAACAAACCATTCACCTAAAGCAAAATGCTATGCCAACATATACGAAACAATATAGACTTCCTTTTTCACAGAAAAAAGAGATACACAACCAAATAGATAAGATGTTGAAAGATGATATCATAGAACCGACAAGGTCACCATGGGCCTCACCACTATTAGTAGTACCCAAAAAAGCAGATAAAGATGGTCGGAAGAGATGGAGGATTGTTATTGATTATAGGCTATTGAATAAACAGCTGCAAGATGATAAATTTCCGTTACCTTGCATTACAGAAATTTTAGATTCATTATCAGGAGCAATGTATTTTTCGCATTTGGACTTATCACAAGGCTATTATCAAGTAGAATTAGAGAAAGAAAGCAGAAAATACACGGCATTTAATACGGATAGAGGGCAATACCAGATGAAAAGATTGCCAATGGGTCTTAAGGTTAGTCCCGCTAGTTTTTCGAGGGCTATGACTTTAGCTATGTCGGGATTAAACTATGAACGTTGTTTCATCTATTTAGACGATTTAATTGTGTTTGGAAACAATTTATTACAACATAATCAAAATTTGGTGAAAGTATTACAGCGTTTACGTAAAGTAAATTTAAAATTAAATCCACACAAATGTAATTTTCTAAGAAAAGAGTTGTTATATTTGGGACACATGATATGCGAACACGGCGTTTTACCAGATCCAGAAAAGACCAAAACATTAGAAAATTTTCCAATTCCAACAGATGGAAAATCAGTGAAGCGTTTTGTAGCTTTTGCAAACTATTATCGTAGGTTTATCCCAAATTTTTCTAAAATTGCACATCCGTTAAATCAGCTCACTAGGAAAAACAGCGTTTTTCTTTGGACGCCCGAATGTCAAGAAGCGTTCGATACTTTAAAAAAGGCATTAGGAAAGCAGCCTATTCTAGAATATCCAAATCTGTCAACCGAAAACGAATTTATTTTGAAAACAGACGCATCGGGAAAAGCCTTGGGTGCTGTCTTATGCAATAGGAACGACAAACCAGTTGCCTACGCAAGTAGAGCATTAAATAAGGCACAAATAAATTATTGCACAACCGAAAAAGAGTTATTAGCGGTAGTCTGGGCAGTCAAACATTTTAGACCGTATTTGTTTGGAAGAAAATTTACAATACAGACAGACCACCGAGCTTTAGTGTACTTATTTGGAATGACAAATCCCAGTAGTAGACTAACAAAGTTCCGAATAATATTGGAAGAATACGATTTTACTGTAAAATATATTAAAGGTAAAGAGAATGTGACGGCGGACGCGTTGTCACGCATCGAATTATCTATTAATGATTTACGGGAAATGAGTAATCAAGTCGAAGGTACTATAAAGGTAATAACAAGGGCACGTGCAAAACAAGAGGCACAAAAGCTTCAGAAGCAAGCAAAAAGCCGAAATGAAAACTTGAAACCTCAAGACAGAATTGATCGTCCTGTCGTGGTGGAAGTTTTGAAACAGCCGAAAGATGCGGTAGAACTGCAAATTCTAAATCCCAAGAAGTTCGATTCATTCGTGAAGCAACAAAACGGAAGTACTTGCAGTAAACAGGTGTTGTATGATGCGGAAAATAATGTTATTTTTATGAAAGAGGTTCCTAAATCAATGTATAAGCTTCGGCTATCGTTGAAAGCCTTGCAAAAATTGTGCAGTCAGCATGAACTGCCTAACTTAATGATTTTTAAGCAGAAAAATGAAGAATGGCCATTCGTCTTAAACATGCTACAACAAATCGCATCGGAAATAGAAGATTTTAATATAAATATAAGCATTGTAAATCAAGCAGAGACAATTACTGACAAGGAGACACAGCAACTAATATTAAACGATTTTCATATGTTACCTACAGGGGGACATGCAGGTGTAAGTCGTATGTATAATAATATAAGAAGATATTATTATTGGCCAGGAATACACGTACAGGTGAAAAATTTTGTTAAAAAATGTGGAGATTGTCAGCGGTATAAACATTCACGACCTCAAACAGAACCATTAGAAATAACAACAACAGCCACATCGGCATTCGAAAAAATTTTTTTAGATTTGGTAGGTCCTTTAGAGGAAGATCAAGAAGGAAATCGGTATATTCTTACGTTGCAGTGTGACTTATAAAAATATATAGAAGCATACCCGATAGTAAACAAGGAAGCAGTTACAGTGGCACGCGCATTGGTAGAAAATTTTGTGCTTCGGTACGGGATACCCTCTGAGATTGTAACCGATCAAGGGAAAGAATTTATGGCAAAAGTATTTAAGGAAACGTGTAGGGTTCTTGAAATCAAGAAAATTTGTTCCACCGCTTACCATCATGAGACATTAGGCTCACTCGAAAATTCTCATAAACATTTAGGGGCGTATTTACGAATTCAGATATCAAAAAATGAAAACTCGTGGAGTCATTGGCTACCGTTTTGGTGTTTTGCGTACAACACATCTGTTCATTCGTCTACTAAATATACGCCGTTCGAATTAGTTTTTGGAAAAAGAGCTCGCCTGATTTCTTCCGTAACACACGATACAGTTGATCCTTTATATTCATTTAACAATTATCCTCAAGAATTAAAATTTAGATTGCAAACTGCACAACTTGAAGCTCGGGATAATCTATTACATATCAAACACGCACGGAAAATTGATTTTGACAAAAATATAACTAAACTTAGAAAATTTAAAGTAGGAGATATGGTTCTTTTGAAAAATGAGTTAGGAAATAAAATGGACAGTTTGTTCAATGGACCATATAAAATAACGCGAAATGTACCACCAAACGTAGAATTAGAAATAAAAGGAAACAAAAAATTGGTACATGCAAATAGGATTAAGTTATACCACATGTAAAAGAGGAATAATAATGTATTTAATAATTTTTTTTTCTTTGGGGTTATAACTAGATAGAAATGTTAATTAAGAGTAGAGATTTAGGTAGAAATTCTCGTACTTTGTCTGAGTAACAAACAGTGGAGCAGGTACAAAAGTGTCGTATAGTAAAACGAAAATGTCGGGACAGTGAATAAAAGACGACTATGTGCAAGTATTTAAGTGAACGAAGAAAGGATTCAGTGCTGGAAGACGACAAAGATAAAATGTGGATAATTATTGTTTATTGTTTTTTTTTCTCTTTTTAAAAGTTGATGTACGTTTTAATTATGTAAAAAAAAAAAAAAAAAAGAAAAAAAAAAAAACAACGTTTAAGGAAACATTGTTTTTTTTTCCAGCTGGAGGGGGAGTGTAAGGGTGACACAAAGCCACCCTGTAAATTATTGTAATTATTTATTGTATTTATAGTTATTGATATTGGGTAATATAAATTGTAGTATGAATGACGAAATGTAACGTCAGGAAATAATTGTATATCTGGGACATTTTGAAATACTTATTGAAATTGGCCTATGCAGAATGCGATGTCATGCATTCTTCATATGCCAATAAACTCGATAATTATTGCAAGATGTATCCAGGCCAAAAGGGGAGGAATGAACGAGTAGGCTATATAAAGTGGTGGACTCCCTACCAGTAGAAGAGAGATATTTAGAAGTAGAGTAGAGATAGAGATAAAGAGTAGTTGTTACACCAGACAAAATGTTGTCACAGATTTCAAATGATAGATTAAAGTTAGTTAAGTGAAATCTTGTTTTATTAATATTCCATCCTGCTACCAACACCGGATAACTAGGAGAGTTATCATAAGTCGATTGAAAAGAAAACATTTTGCATTTTCTTCATTAATTGAAAAAATAATTAAGAAAATTTAGAGAAACAAAATAGTTTACAAAACAATTATTAATAATAATTATTTAAAGATGATTATGCTATTTATCATCGTTTTCAACCAATTGCAAAGATTAATTTTTTGGAATGCCAATTTAGATTGATAAGCCTTTGTTTATTAATCTTTTTTTTAATGTTTCGTCTTGACAATGCAATTTCCTCACTGTTATGTGTAAATATGTTTTTCCTGACAATCTAGAAGCGAGATTTATGGCATAATCTCTTCGAATTTCTTTCGTTCTTTCAAAATAATTTGTTGTAAAACTCAAATTAATTATTTGAGAGAAAAATATTTATTGGAAAAAAATAAATAATATTATATAACAGATTAGATTAACTCAAAAAACGTTAACTAAAAAAACCATAATCAATAGAAGATAAAATGTAAATAAAAAAAATTATTTTCTCAGCTCATTTTCAATCTTTCTTAAAAATTTCTAAAATTATTAAAAAGAATTTTTATGTTTATTAACTTGTTTTTTTCATTATTTTAATTTTTGTTTACGTAAAAAAATAATAAAGATCCTGAAAATCCCAAGTCAAAATTTTAATATTTAAAGGTCACTTCAAATTATTCAAACTTTTAAAACATTTTATCTATAATTTTTTTAAAACTAATTTGACTATTGTTGTGACTAAAGTTTATAAATAGTTAAAATATTTGCAAAAAATTAAAATTTAAATGTTTATTTTTGGATAATAAATAAAGAAATGTTGTGTTTTTGTTTCACTTTATGTTTCAATTTTATTTTATAGAATGTAAACTAAAACTTTTGATTCACGATTTGTAAATAACATTTTTTTTTAAATTTTTATGGAAATAGAAAACTAGAAAATTTTTTTGCTTTCTTGATACAAAACTCATCTGATCACTAATGGCGGTATTCATAGTCGTAGCTCAAGATCAAGCTTAAGCCTAGACCCAAGCAAAGACTCCAACAATGCTCGGGAAAGTGTTTGGATGCGTTTTGAAATCGATTTATCGCTGATTCCGTCTCAAGCCAGGACTTTGGCAATGCTCGGGAAATCTGATATTCAAATCTTGAGCTTGAAGTCTATCTCAAGTCCGGATCGGTATTCATAGAGAAATCTTGAGATTTAAATATCAAATTACAGTGTGGGTCCATCTTAAGTCGGACTCAAGCAAGTCTTCGACTTGTCTCAAGTCCGACTCAAGACGCCATTTGCAAGTTATGTCATCGTTTGACGTTGGAAAATACTGAAGAGTATTATGTGTTGCATTTCATAACAACAAACATTGACATGTTGGACGAGTTATGCGCGGGATGCTGCAAACCCATTGGAATTTTTTTCTAACTTTGAATGTAAGCGTCGCTACAGCTTCACAAAAGACAATGTAGTGAATGTAAGATTGCTTGCAAATTAGTGGAAAGACAAATATAATACTTACACAAAATTAAAAAGTTTGCCACATTTTGTGCAAAAATGAAAGCATTGAATAATAATAAAAGTCACAGGGGTAGTATTTTTATTTTGTAACACCTTCTACTGGTAAACATAAGTACAAAAAAAGTTAAATTTTTATTAGTTTACATTATAAGTGTAAGGTATTGTTTGCAGAAGCATAGTAGACAAAACGGCAGCCGAAAACTTTCATCTTTAAACACTTCTTGAATAGCTCCTACTACTCGCACTACTCTGATAACTTTTTTGCATCACATTTCCTGCAATAAAAGTGGATAAAGGTCTGGTTAGATTTATATTAATGTTGCACTTACATTGTCCTTCTCAAAAGCGCGCAGTGTAAGCTAGCTTCTATTTGAATCTCACTTTTGCAGTTTTCGTGTTTTGAGGAGAATGTAATAATGGACCCGTCGTAATTTTTCTATTTTTGCAAGAACAACACTTTCGATATAATTTTTGCGGCATCGAGTTATTTCTTGACCTGTCACTTTATATAAACACGAAGAATGACTGTCATGCGTCAAAATGTTAAATATTAAACCTAACAACACAAAAATGACTACTTTGGTGACTTCCGCAAGACGCACGTTTTCCCGAGCATTGTCGAAGTTCTTGCTTGCTGTCCCGAGCATTGCCGGAGTCTTTGTTTGAGACGGCGTCTCAAGTTTGAATCTATAGTTGACCTTGAGCTACGATTGTGAATACCCGCATAAAAGTTTTGTTTTACAAACAAAGCTGTTGTTTGCTGCATACAGTGTGCAGCCAGCAAATTAAACATATTTTTTATAAATCATAGAATATAATAAAATTTATGTTTGCCTATCAAATAGTGACATCAACATATCTTTAAATAATAATTAGAAACGCAATTTTTGGTATTGTTTAAAAGTATGTATGCATTTAGGAGCAGTACTAGTAGATCACAAAAATAATGTATTGCGATATATATCACTTATTGCGCCACTACACTTACGACCATCTACGGTCAGCCAAAATTTTTTTGAGTGAGCTTTAAACTTTAATTAATTATTTCGACTCCGAAGTACTATCCCTGATCACTAAAACTATTACCAAAAAACTTCTAAGAGCTTATTCTGTAATGCCTGAACATTACAGAAGTCATACGCACGGTTCCTACTACCGCTTTAAAGGTTCTGTTAAAATAAACTTCCCTTGACCTACAGGAGCAAAAGAAGAGTCTCTAAAGCTGGTCCAATTAAAAAAATTCAAATTAGAAGATCAAACAGGTTACCTCAAGATACTGGATTTTCTACAGCCATGTCTTCTTGAACAACCAATGGGCGTCATGCCAATGATGTTTGAATTTGAAACGGTCATTACTGACCGTCATGCGACTTGAAGCCAAATTGCACAAGTTGGCCTGAGCTCTTCCATTTGGTACACAGATGGATCAAAAACAATAAAAGGGACCGACATAAGAATCTATGGTTCAAAACATCGGGCAACAATAGCTCTAGGTAGCACACTCTCAGTTATGCAAACTAAAAAACTTTTTATATCTAATTGCCCAAGAATGTTTGCGATAGCGTATTAGAGGCAAGAAGATCTATAATCTGTCAGGCCGCCAAGCGAACATAAAAGCTTTCAGACTCAATCTCAAATAGTCTAGGAATGCATACAGTCCCTCAGAAACCTGGCAGTGGACAACAAGATTGCTCTCATTTGGGTGCAAGGTCATTAAGGAAGAGAAGGAAATCAAATTGCCGACGAACAAGCGAGAGCAGGTTTTGATGCTTTTCCAATAGGCCCCGCATCGTTATGTGGATTAACAAATTTGCATAGAAGGGTAGAAATCTTTGGCTTAAAATTGGCAGCCAAAATGCGCCACTGGGAGAATACTCTCGCGCAAAAGCAGATAATAAAATTCATTGAATATTCGCCAGATAACGCTGGTTTTTCTTACAAAGAAGAAAATAAGAACTATTGCAGGCCTGTTCACTGGACACACCGCTTAGTGAGGAGCTGGTTATGGAATGATTGCTTTTTAAAAGCCTTCGTAATTTTTGTGTTTTACTTAATAAGCGATTAGTTTATGCCGGTATTTATAGTCGTAGCTCAAGATCAACCTTGGATTCAAGCTTGAGACGCCGTCTCAAGCAATGCTTGAGACAGCGTCTCTTTTGTTACTTTCGAGTTTTTTTGAAAGGTTTTAACCCTCAGGCTGCTGTGAAGAATTAAATTTTAGTAATTTTGAGCAGCAAAACAATCGAAACTAGGTTTTTATTATTCACTTAATCGAAATGTCACAAAATTTCTACTGGTCCACAGCAACTACTTCAATTTTTCGTTGGAATTACACAAGTTATCTGATTGTGTTATGTCAACCTAAAATATCAATAAATAAAGAGTAAAAAGAAAATAAACAAAGTATTTTTGAAAAACAACGTGACTTTTGAGTGGTTATGGTTTTTATTCCTGATTGTGACAGGTATAGTATTGGTTTTTAATAATTGTTGTAATGATTCAATCAAAAACAAACATTACAGTCTTTCCTAGATATCCATATAAGCACTTGTGCTGTTGTAGATATTAATATTTTATTAAAGGTTGGTATACAATATACATATCTGTCAAAACAATATATTATTACGTCAAATGACTACGTTACAATTTTTCTACTTACAAATTATTATTTTTGTTATATTTTTGAAAAAAATACGTATTAACTTTAATCCGATAGTATTTTGAAAAGTGGTTTGATGGTTTAAATCAAAAAACAAAGTCGCTTCAAGCAAAGCTGCAAAAACTGATGTGCTAAAAAGACTTCGCTACATTGAAGATTGTTAGATCACTTTGGTAATAAATTCTGTTGTTGTTCTCTTACCTGGTTTCGGAATTTTGGGTAAATTACATAAATTCTGTTCTTGTTATAACATTTTTTTTTAAATAAACCAAGTTATATAAAAAATACACTTTTAAATTAGATTTTAAATCAAATAATTTGTTGTTGTTACCAGCAGGTAGCAACAACATTTTTCAAAGCTTAAAAATTTAAAATAATCAAAAATGCAAATTTGATAAAATAGTGTACAGAACACGTTTTATAAAAGGTAAAACAAATGAGGGGTAAAATCATCTCTTATAAAACTAGCTTAGCAATACACTAATAAACTGGTTTTTATGTAGTTTTCTTATAACAATGGTTAATGTTTTTATATTATAATTTGAATACAAAAGTTTTTTTACTTATAGAAAGTTGAGATATTTGGCTTTTCTTACTCTTTTTTTAAGCTGAATAATTAATATTAGAATGATTCTGTGTAAGCTTGCTGTTTGTTTTAAGAAAATCAATTTAGTTTTCTTCATTATTTCAAAGCAAACGTGGCTTCAAACAAGTTTTTAAAAATAATAATTATGAAGGTATTATTTTTTAAAAAAAAACGTTCAATTTTATTAAAAAGGTTTCAGACGTTTTGAAAAACTAAATCAATATGTAAATTTGCTCTTTCTGTTTTGAACAAAGCCGTCTAGAATTTAAATTTATTGTTATAAATATTTGCTGATTCACATGAATTCGTTTGTTTGGTTTTGTCATCGGCTTTATGTAGGGCTTTGCATGATAATGT
The DNA here is from genome assembly GCA_947359425.1 of Lagria hirta. NCBI lineage: Eukaryota > Metazoa > Arthropoda > Insecta > Coleoptera > Tenebrionidae > Lagria > Lagria hirta. Next base: position 5,670,046 of record OX375801.1, on the reverse strand, counting down.
ATAATTTTCAATGAAGAAATGTTTGTTGTTGTCGTTGGTGGAAATTCTCATTTTAATAAAATTCTCCAGAATATAATACTCATAACTGTCATACAGTTACCAATATACTAAAATGTTTGCATTTTTTCCCCTAAAGTAAAAAAAAGTTAAAGCGTTCAAATTGTTTAAATTTCCGTCGCTGTCATTAAGTTCACCATTGCGTGTGTAGAGCTAATTTAATATTTGATATAGTGTATCGCAATTTATTTATAAACGATGATATTGCAACGATAATGACCGTCTTAGAATTCTTTTCATTTAAGTGCTTCAATTTGTCAGCAAATAACGGAAAAAGTTTAAATATTGCACAATTTCCTCCCAGGGAAATTTAGTTTCCAGTAAAAAAAAATGATAAATTTTAATTTTGTGTAAGCCCAACCACAAGGTGAGATTTTTCTTAAAAATAAAAAACAAAAATAAAGAAAGACAAATTTTTAAAAAACTTAAAAAATGTTTGTAGGTACTTATTATAGTAATAATAATAATATTATAGCTTGTTATTTCTGAGTCTTTAATAATCTTTATTCTATACACATTGCTGGTGTTGATTTAAATTTTTTTTTCTCTTCAGCCTATCATGTCGACGGTGGACTTATTATAGTGGTCTAGGTAAATATTTAATTAAAAGTATTGATAATTTGTGACGTAATTGGTCGAATTTGTTAGAACTGTGAGAGTTTACTTCTTATAAAATTATTAAACTCAATGACTTAAGTCAAATAGTATACTGCAAGAAAGAGAGAAAGTTAAGCAGATATTGCTAAGCGCTTAGCTGAGGAATAACATTATTTGCCAAAAGAGGAGTAGTCATTGGTCAGCGGGTACTACTGGTAGAAGTGCCGAGTGCGGTACTAGTGCATAGTAAAGTCAAGTCGAGAAAACAGGAGTAATAGTTATCTCTTCACTCGAACGAATATAACTTGTGGTTGTGTGCAAATTAAGTGCGAATGTGGTGTCTTAACATTTTTGTTTCAGTAACCTAGTCAAGTGACAGATCCTACCTTCTTCTAATAATGTCCCTGGTTTGGCCATGGCAGCTAGGTTTGTGAGTACTGAGACAACTTGATCTAATCTTGGACAAGAGCAGATGTAAGCTTTCATCACATTATATTAGTTCTTATTATGCATGAGAAAACATGCAGATTATTTTGTGTCAAGATTAATACGGTTGTTATTGTGTATTGTTGCTCTTTATGTGTAATTATTAAAATCTACACGATAGAACTTGTTTTAAGCTTGAGCCGGTCTTTACTAAACTTCTACTTCTATTTCTATGTTACTATTATTTGGCTCTCGATGCCAATTAACACATGTTTTTCGGTTAAGATTTAATTTCTTAATTTTTTTGCCAGTTGGAGATATCTTTGATGCCAGGTCTGCTGCTGCCGCCAAAGAAGAGGGAAGCTGTCAAAGTCCATGGAGTCTGGTCTATATGATAGAAACAGCGAAGCCACCGTAGCAGAGGATGCCTTCCACAAGACTGGAAAGGAGGAAGATTGTCCGGCGGGAATAAGCTTCCGGCGAGTTACTTGATAAGTATTATTGACAGGTACATTATGTGTGAATGTGTTTCATGTATGGTTAATCTAATCCGTTCAATTCGTTCGAGGCGGTTTCTTAACGGCGGCCACAAAGAGGGTGAGTTGTAGTAGATCGTTGATAATGATGTAGTCTGTTAATTTTGTTTTTATGCAGTATTTAAGTTGTATTCCTAATCATGTAAGGGTTATTTTTTTGACGCAATTTGCATAAGAATAATGGTGAAGGCGCCGGGATAATTAAATTCATATAATTAAATTACCTAGTTTCATTAAAATATTCAGATTGTTTCACCACATTCTTTTTCTAATTTATGAATACAACTTAAATACTGCATAAATACAAAATTAACAGACTACATCATTATTAACGATCTACTACAACTCACCCTCTTTGTGGCCGGCCGTTAAGAAACCGCCTCGAACAAATTGAACGGATTAGATTAACCATACATGAAACACATTCATAATGTACCTGTCAATAATACTTATCAAAGAACTCATCGGAGGCTTGTCCCCGCCAGGCAATCTTCCTCCATTCTAGCCTTGTGGAGGGCATCCTCTGCTGCGGTGACTTTGCTGTTTCTATCATATGGACCGGACTTTATAGACCTTGGCGGCTTCTCTCTGTTTCTACATTCTTCAACCTATTTATTATTTTCGGTACCAATGTGCGAAGTTATAAAAGCCTTCTCACTCTCAAGCCTGCACCCAGGTAATTAAACCTAGATGGCCATTGGTTAGTGTTTCCGGCAAAGAGAATAAAAATAAGATTAAAGGAATAATTTAAAGGTATAAGAACACTGCAACCTTCCATTACCACAATAGGAAACCCACCTACAACCCTTTTCAGCGACAAGGTACCAGCCTTGGCGGCAGCACTAAACCCAGAACTAAACCCGGCTTTAAAGATCTCTTCAATCTTTTTAACAAATCTGAGAGGCTAGATCTCAACCGAAAAACAGGAATTATGTTAATCGGCGTCGAGCGCCAAATAATAAATAATAGTAGTAGTAAAGGCCAGCTTAAGAACAGAACAAGTTTTCTGCTGTAGGTTTTCATTCTTAATTATTTCACATAAAGAGCAATAATAAACAATAACAACCGTGTCAATTCTGACACAAATAATCTGCATGCTCTTTAATAAAACAAATATGCCAATAATGACATAAATATTTATTTATTTATTTGTTTATATATATGAAAACGCCACTCGGCAATTATACAGAGTATTTACATTTAAAAGTATAAAGTGATATAAAGAACTAATATCCACATAAAAGAATTCAGATTCCACTTACATAAATTTAAATTAAAAAAATTAAAAAAGAAGAAATTTTAGAAAAGAAAAAGAAAAGGACAACTAGACATAGTTACTATTGTCACCATAAATATCATTTTAGAATAGCCCGTTTAGTCTCTCTTTTTATCCTTTCCATGGTTGCACCAAAGAGATCCACATCTGCAGCAAGTTTATTCATCGTCTTTGATATTCTATATGTCGGAGTTCGTGTAGAGTAACGTGATTTAACTGATGGCACGTCGAACACCCTGTTGTTGCAAAGAGTTTTATTTGGTATAACCAAATTGAGTCGCTTCAGTAGGTCAGGAGCATCCAAATATCCGTTAAGAATACTGGCTCCACAACAGAACGTCAGGTATTTTCTTCTATCAGCCAGATAAGAATTTCCAATATATTCATATGCCTGACGACAGTTCCTGAAGACATTCTTCCTACCATTTCAATATTTAACATGATTTACAAATTTTCTTTGTATTGATTCCAACTTCTTGCTCTGATAAATATAGATCGGGTCCCAGATTATGCACCCATACTCCAAGATCGGTCTCACCAGAGTGTTAAATAATAAAACTAGTGTTTTATCATTCTCGAAGTCTTTACTTGACCTCAGTATGCTACCAAGTGCACGGTTAGCTCTGGCCACTATGTTGTTCAGATGCACCTCAAATGTAAGCTTATTGTCCATAAAAATTCCCAGATCTTCAATCTCGTCCACCTGAAGTAAAATATCATTGCCAATGGAGTATTGATGCTGATTAATCACCGAAGCCCTTCCATATTTAATTATTGCACACTTTTTCACGTTTAATTTGAGCTTGTTAAGCTCACACCATTTTGATAATTTATTGATGTCCTCTTGCAAAGCATTTATGTCGTCGTTGTTTCTGATGCATCTATAGATCTTTGAGTCATCAGCATACAGAGAATACTCAGATGTTATTTCCGTACCAATATCATTTACAAATATATAGAACAGTAAAGGTCCAAGATGTGATCCTTCGGAACCCCTGATGTTACTCCAAAATCCTTTGATATGAAGTCACCAATTTTCACCCGAAGTCTTCTTCCCCTTAGATAGGATGCAAGCCAATTGTATAGGCTACCGGATATTCCGTATTTGAGCAACTTAATCAGCAATACTTTATGATTGACCATGTCAAAGGCCTTACTGAAGTCCGTGTACAAGACATGTACATCAAGTTTCTCTGTTAAATGACGTAATATGTACTCCAGGTAAATCATGAGGTTAGTTGTCGTCGATCTGCTCTTCACAAATCCATGTTGCTGATTAACTAGGAGACTTTTAAACCAGAAGTCAATGCTTCTGTATATCAGCTTCTCTAACAGCTTAGGTAGTGCCGATTGAATACACACCTGTCTGTAATTGTTCACGTCGTTCCTGTCTCCCGATTTAAAGATTGGTACCACATGCGCATCTTTCCAACGGTCCGGAAAAACTCCACATCTCAATGATTTGTTGAAGATAAATGATAATGGCTCACAAATACCAACAACATAAATATGTCTGCATGCATCATAATAATCAATAAAATGTAATAAGGTCTTACATGTGCTCTTTCCTAAGATTAGAGCAAGTCGTTTCAGTACTCAACCTAGCTGTCATAGTCAAACCAGCCACATTATTTGAAAAAGGTAGGGTCTGTCACCTAGCAAGATTACTGAAACAGAAATGTTAAGACACCACATTCGCACTTAATTTGCACACAATAACAAGTTAAATTCGTTCGAGTGTGAAGATAACTATCACTTTCGTTCTCTCGGCTTGACTTGACCCTGCACTCGACAATCCTACGAGTACTTCTTGCTGACCGCTGTCTACTACCCTTACGGCAATAGTATCATCCCTCAGCTAAGCGCCCTGCGCAATCTCCACTCAGCTATCCCTCTTTTATATTTTATAATAATAAATGTATAAAAAGTAAACTCTCACAATCAGAAAAAGATTATGGTGAAACAATATGATAATTATAGTATTTTAATGAAACTAGGTGAGTTAATTATAATGTTATAATTATTCCGGCGCCTTCACCATTATTCTGATGAAAATTGCGTCGAAAAAAATACCTCTTACACAACAACTAATAAATCAAGTCAATTTTAAATTTATTTGCAATTAACTTAATTTTAGTTTATTTTACTTATTTTAAGCCTACTCACTCAAGCTGTTTCTTTCAATTCTTTGGTTTTTTAGTGTCGTTTTTTTTCCTAGCACATCTTACACAATTGCTCTTTTAAAAAATTTAACAAATAAATAGTTATATATTATGTAGATGGTTTTGCAGAAAGTAAGTCAAACTAAAATTAGGCTAATTGCAATTAAATTCAAAATTAAGACGTTTAATTACGTAGAAACTTCATGAAAACATCTGTACACAAAGCAGTTTAAAATAAAAATTTTAAAAACTTAGCAATAAATGACATACGAAATTCGAATCAAAATAAATGCAGAAAGTTATTAAAAATTTAAAAAAAATGTTTTTATTAAAAATCAGACAAAGAAAATAAGCTTTCTTTATTAACTTAATAATGAGTAATTGTACAATACTAATCCAATGTTCATAAATTATATTATTAAGCTCAAACTCACAATCTAGATAAAAAACTTAAACTAATTGTTTCAATGATAGACAGTCCCAAGTAAAATATTTCTGAATGATTAATAAATAAATTTTAAAATTTAAATATGCTTTTAATAGTTATTTACATAAAAGTCAGGAAAATTTCACATTACTGAAGAGGAGCTACATTGAAATACGAGGCACTTTGTGCCGAGTATTTTAAAGCTCCGAGTCAAGTAAGAGATTTTACTGACGTGTTTTGTATTAAATTTTTCCGGAAATCGTAAAAAAAGACGAAATTTACAAATTTTAGAATTTTTTTTGACAAATTCCACAAAAATCAAGCTTGTGAATTTTGTTGGCAACTATAGTTACTAGGATATCTTTTTTATTTTGCGTCTTGTAAAGTTTTTACAGTACTAGTCCGGAAAACACAATTTTCCGGAAACAGTATATTACATACCTAGGCCAGTAAAATAAGAAAAGTCTCAAAGCACATGTAATTGTTAGCCGAGGCGAAGCCGAGAATGACAAACATGTGGTCTGAGGCTTTCTTTTTTACTGGTCGAGGTGCGTATACTATTTTTCTGCTCGACGAAGCCGGAAAGTTGCAAGTTTCGGGCCGCGCAGCGGCCCGAAAGTTGCCACTTTCCGGCCGGAGGGCAGAAAATGTTGTTTCCAAGACGATTTCCAAAAAAAAATTTTTCAGTATAAAACTCACATAAAATTATTAATGGAGTACTATCCGTAGAGTAAAACGATAACAAAAAATTAATATTGTTTAATAGCATTTTATTATATCTTAACGATCCAATAAAAACCACAATAGTTTATTTCAAAGGAGACGTATGATGTGAGGGATCACTTGTTAAGGGTGGTCACCCTCACAAAAAGTTATAATGACAACATGAGTTGCGCTTTATTCAAATGTTAGCTTATATCGCTTTCTAAAAGGGGGGTTTTTATGATATTTTTCACGTTGCTGGTAAAACACAAAATGTCATGTTGCGATGATTATTCCTTATTGTTATCTTGGTTTTCTCAACTACTTGTTTTTTCTGCCACTATTTAGCACAAATTAGTATTATTCAGTTTCAACCAACATGTAAGTATACCATTGCAGAAAGAGTTGAGCTAATAAACCTGTGTGTCAAACACGGAGATTGGGCCAGAAGAGCAGCTACAGGTTTTAATAAGGACCATGTAAACCACAGTTACGTGTCAAAACTTAAAAAAAAAATGTCATACGGGGTCTGTACAAAATCAAAAACATGATAGAGCAGCAACTGTAGCTACTGAAGATAACCAAATTGGAGTTCTGGAGACGGTGGTTGTAAATACTTACAAGCCTGTATATAGTTTGGGAAGAGAAACAGGGATTAGCAAGTCAACTATTTGAACAATACTTAGAAAGCATAAATTCTATGCATACAATATGTAGCTAGTTCAGGAACTTAACAAAGATGATCCATACAATTTTCGGAAGACATCTCCCAGCAGCTGATAGACAATCGTAAGCTTTTGTATATAATTTGCTTCAGTGATGAATGTATATTTTATTGACGTCAATAAACATAGTGTACGTTTTTGGTGTGATACTAATCCTCATGTCATCTTATAACCGGTAAAAAGTATCTTGAACTTTTAGAAAGTCACATCAATTACCAACATACTATGACGACAATATCAATGAAAATTTGGTGATGTGTGAACAAGATGGCACCCTACCTTATTTTGCTGAACAAGTGCGTAATTTTTTGAACAAAGGGTTTTTTGAACGTTGGATTAGACAGCGTGGTGCAATTGAGTGGCCGGCTTGCTCTCCTGATCTAACGCCACTACATTTTTTTATAGGGACACTTTAAATTTAAGATTTATACATCGCGCTACAAAACTCACAAGAGTAATAACCACAAAGTGCCAAGCAATAACACCTGCGATGTTGGACAATGTTAAATTTTGTGTTTGGAAGTAAATGGAGGCACTTTCAACAATTGATCTAATTTACAAAAAGTTAAAATAGAAATCATAACAATATGCTTTTTTGTGTTTTTGTTCAGCGTAAAATTTTTTGCACTATGCTTCTACAAATGAAGTTGGATAATCGTGTATTACTTTTTTTTGCATTTTTATGCTCGTGTACACTTTACAACTTTTTCATTTTCAATACACTTATTGTATACGTTTTTTACTTAAACTTGACTAGCTTGTACACAAAGTAACACTTTCAGAAAGCAAATTGAACAACAATTTCAATAAGATGCCACTTGACTCATGTTGTTATTGAAACTTTTTGTGGGGGTGGCCACCTTTATCAAGTTAAAGACATCTGACTGTTCACATGATACGTCCCTCTCAAAAACCAAATTGACGTGTTTTAAGATTTTTTCAGACAACACTTATATACTCTAAAATATTTTACTGAGGGGCTTTTTTATGGGACACATCACATGAGTTAATTATGCATCATTTTGAAAATAATGCAAAAAACAGATTTGAGTATTTTTCAAAATGTGGATAAGATACACAGAAGCCGTTTTTACAAGTTTTAATACTTCTGAAAGCTTAACAAATTTTGTGCCAAATAAATAATTGTTTTGATTAATCTACACTTAAAATTATAAAGAGGAAAGATTTGTATGTTTGTATGTTTGTAATAAATAGGCTCAAAAAGTACTGGGTCGATTTAAAAAATTCTTTCACCAATAGAATGCTACATTTTTCCTATTTGACATAGGCTACATTTCATTTTGAAGAAAATTAGGGATCCTTGGTAAAATTTAAACAATGTAACCGAAGGTGTAGAAAAATGAGTCTTAAAATGTCTTTTGTCGAATGCGCTGCCGAAACTATCAGCGATAGAACAAAATAATGTACAACAATATTGAAGAACATCATAATGTCTACAAAAAACTCCTCGGTAGCATATGTCCAACTATTGTAGTTATGTCACCACAACAACTTTTTTCATTTTAAACATTAATGAAAATGCTAACTAAATTCAAACTATGCTATTTATGTGTTTATATTAATTCTTATTTAAATAAATTATTTTATGGTCAAGACCATTTAACTACCTATAAAATAGTTTTTAAATTATTTAAATTGGACTTTCCATTCAAAAGATAATACGAATTGAAAAATTCAAACAGTAAACAAAACCGCCATAGCGCCGTGGCCGTTGTTTGCGATGCAGTCTGAAAAGCGCGCCGGGCATCGTGGCGGGCAGGGTGGAGGGGGCACGGAAATAATAATAATAAAGGTTTATTGGATAACTTTACAGTTTTGCAATTTATGTATTTACAATTTTATTAAATTAAATCTTCTTCTTTCTCCTTTCTCTTTTTTTTTTTATTTTTCCTAAGTTGCTCAGTTTTTTTCTTTTTCTTTCTCTTTTTATCATTTTCATCCATTCTTTTTCTTTTTTTTGTTCCCTTTATTATGTCTTTTCTTATTCTTATTCTCCTTCTTTCTCATCCGCCCAGTTTAATCTTTTTCTTTCTTTTTCTATCATTTTCATCCATTCTATTCCCTTTTTCTTTCCTTTCATTATATCCCCCCTTACTAACATGCTCTCTTTTATCTCCACACATTCCTTCATCATGTGTTCCAATGTTTCTCTCTCTTTTCCACACATCCTGCATTTTCTTTCATTTTCTTCCATCCAATATCTATTTTCTCTCTCTTCATTTCCACACCTAAATCTAGCAATCATTTTTTTCTCTCTCTTATTTTCCCTTTTCAGGTAGCTTGGCAGTTCTTCTTTCTCTAATTTCACCCTTCCTTTCTTGCTTCTCTATATCTCTATCTCCGTCTCTCATGTCAAAATCCTACCGTGAAGTCAACAAAATCTGTGGAACTATTGAAAACACAAAGAAAAAACTGAAAAAAAAAAAAGCAAGTATGATACCTTATACAATATTTCTTTTAAATATACAGTGCCTACGCAATAAGATAAACCTACTAGATTCTACCTACTCATTTCTGCAAGAGCATTACTGTGATTGTGTATGTTTGGTGGAACACTGGCTTTCCCCGGAAGAGTCAGACTTGTCAATGTTAAGTGACTATAACACAGCATCATTTTTTGCTCGTGTGGCCTCTATACATGGTGGTACAATAAACCTAGTGCACAAAAAACTTTTATTTGAAAATAAAAACGGTATTAACAATATGTCTTTAGAGATTGATTGCGAACTAGCTGCAACGCATATTACAAAGTCAGATACTCTAATAATAACTGTTTATAGGTCACCCAAAGGGGATTTCAACAATTTTGTAAATGTTATCACTAATCTGATGAATCACATTTATCTGTCGCACAAAAACATAGTTTTACTAGGAGACTTCAATGTACATTTTAATTCGCACGACAACCGTGCAAAATACTTGTGTGATCTGTTTGTAAGTTATGGTTTGGAAAGTGTAGTTAATTTTCCTACGCATCAGGAGCATACAATCGACAACATATTTACTAATATTAAAGCACAAAATATAACTGTCTCTCCCGTTGATGCAGGTTATTCTGACCATAATGGAATACTTTTCTCTATTATATTTGATAAGATCGCTTATGATTACAGAAATACTAAGAAAATTGTTCAGCCAATCATCAAGTATGGGAAATTTGTTTTCTATCAAATGCTTAGTAATGTTAACTGGACTGTTGTAGAAAATAACACTAACACAAACGCCAAATGCACATTATTTGTAAATATATTATCAGATATATTTAACCAATCATTCAAACAAAAGCAAATAAAATGCACAAATGCAACTGATCATAACCTTTTGTGGTTCACATCAGATCTCAAAAGAATGAGAGAATGTCTGAGCTTTATAAGAGATGCCTACAAGCTACATGCAACACCAGCTAATAAGGAAATGTACACAAACTATTTAAATAAGTATAAAGCAGAGATAAAAAACGCAAAAATATTAGCTTGTGATAACTTTGTTAAAAACCATTCAAATAACGCAAAAGCTATGTGGTGTATAATAAATCGTAGCAGGCCTCGCACAAAAAATAATACTACCACTTTAACGCCAACTGATTTCAACAATTTTTTTGTTAATATAACAGACCGAATCGTAAATTCATTTGGGCCTACTATTACTGACCCAATATCGTTGATGAAAATACAAACAAATTGTCATTACTTCAGCTTCCGTTTAGTTTCAGAAGTAGAAATTAGAGATGCTATAAAACTGATAAAAAATACTGCAAGCAGAGACATTTTTGGCCTTAATATAGGAATTATTAAGTCTGTACAAGATTTATTAATCACACAGCTAACAAAGATCATAAACAATTGTATAGAAGAGAGTGTGTTTCCCGATGTACTCAAACACGCAAAAGTTATCCCGATTCACAAAAAAGACGATGTTGAAGACATGGGAAACTACAGGCCTATCTCCCTGCTCCCTACTTTGTCAAAAGTTTTTGAAAAAATCTTTTTTAATCAAATGGCTAAATATTTTGAAGAAAATAATTACCTGTCAGATAATCAATTTGGTTTTAGCAAGAATCTGTCTACTGAATTAGGAATAATAGCGCTTATCAATAATATTTTAGATGCCTACTATAATAAACAACTTTACTTTGCTTCATTTCGAGACCTAACAAAAGCGTTTGATACAATCCAGCACGACATTTTATTGAGAAAGTTATACTTCTACAATTTTGATCCTAAAAGCATACGCTTAACAACGTCTTATCTATCCGGACGCAAACAACGAGTTTTTGTTAATGGTGTAATGTCCGAAGAATGCACAACGCAGAATGGTGTTCCACAAGGCTCTATATTAGGGCCATTGCTCTTTCTGATATGTATCAATGATTTACCCGCTTTTATTCCAGAAGCGGACACTATACTCTATGCCGATGACACCACGATTGGAGAAAAAAGCAATACACCTAATAAAACTTATTTCACTCAAAAAATAAATAAAATAAAATCGTGGTTGAAAGCTAACAATCTACTTTTAAATGAAAGTAAAACCGTTAATATGACCTTTACGCTGAAGAAAGATAATGTAGATATAGATAACACTTGCAGATTTTTAGGTGTAACGCTTGACTCCAAACTTTTCTGGAATATACATGCCAAAACAGTAGAAACTAAGTGTTCAAAAAATATTTTTTTGCTGCGCAATCTTTCACGCACTGTCTCTCCAGTTGTCTTAAGAACAGTTTACTTTGCGTTGATCCATTCATTATTGAAGTATAGGCTATTAGCGTGGGGACATTCAACTTGCCTGCCAAAATTATTTAAATTGCAGCGTCGAACGGTCCGCATTATGGCTGGACTTAAGTATCGTGAGGACTGTAAAGGCCACTTTCAATCCCTGGGAATTCTAACACTTCCCTCGATGTATATATTTAGAGCTTTAGAATACTCAGTAAAAAACAAATTGGCATTTCGGAGATTGCAGTCTTTCCATACATATGGAACAAGAACATCTGATTTATCTTATACAAACCATAGAATATCTAGATGCTGCATGTCGACAAATTACTTTGCTGTTAAGTTCTACAATAAGCTCCCAAATACTTTAAAACTGTTGCCTCCGATACAATTACTTGCTAAAGTTAGGCAGTGTCTGATGGAAAATAGTTTCCACTCGATTGAAGAATTCTTATGTTATTCCTTTCCTGTCACGCATTGACATAAAGCTTATTACCTTTGTACATGTAAATAATTAGTTAAGCTAGTCATAGTAATATGCTATTTTTCTCACTTATAAAAATATAATGTATTTTCATTTTCCTTTTTGTTAACATTGACGTGTGTAAGTTGTAAAACCATTGCACAAAAATAAATTACTTACTTACTTACTCATTTCTCCATTCACCCATTGCCTCTCTTCTCTTTTCTTTTCAATCTCTTCTACACTGAACCCTTTACTTTCATAGTATTCTTTTCTTTTTTTTTTATTTGTTTATCGCCCTTTATTTTCATCATTTTTCCACACTCTTTCAGTATCTCACACCCTTCTCTCTCCCGCATTTTGTTTTCATACTTAACTGCTTTCTTTCCCGCCTCTATTCTTACTTTTTCTCTCTTTCCTTCCTCTCTCACTATGTAACCTGGGGTTTCTCTGCTTAGCCCTAGCATCCATCTCATATATTTTTCTTGCACTCTTTCTATTTCTTTTCTCTCTTTCCATCCCCAGATTTCCGCTCCATACATCATTACACTTTTTACCAGACTGTCAAACATCGTCATCCCTATTTCATATTCTCCTCTAAACTTTTTCTCTGCCATTCCCCACACTATCGCACACATCTAGTTTCCCTTTTTCACCAATTCTCTCAACTGCGCCTTACTTCGATTTCTTTCTTCAAACATGTATCCTAAATACTACCATTCTCTCACCTGCTCTATTTCTTTCTCATCCCATTTCTATACTACTTTTTTTCTTACTTCCTTACTAAACACTATTATCTTTGTTTTAGTTTCATTCACTTCAAATCCCTTTTTTTTCAAATACCTCTCTGCGATTCTCATCATTCCATTCATTTCTCTTTCTTCTTTTGCTACCATCACTATGTCATCCGCATACGCTAACAACCAAACTTTCTTTTTCCCTGCTACCACTCCTCCTTCTTGTCCTTTTGCTAACACATCTTCCATATCACTCATATAAATTGTAAACAGTAGCGGATTCAGAGGGCACCCTTGTCTCAGTCCTCTCTTTGTCCACAACCATTCACTTTCTCTTTCATCCGCTCTCACGTTGCTCTTTGTTTCCCTGTATATCTTTTTTAATTTTTCTATTATTTCTTTATCTATTCTTTTTTTTTCCATGCACTCCCATAATTTATTTCTATCAACCCTATCAAACGCTGCCTTTAAGTCCACAAACACTCCACATACTCTCCCTCCTTCCTTTTCTAACTCACTCTCAATTAACGCATTTAACACATATACATTATCTATTGCACCTCGTCCCTCTCTGAATTCTGCTTGCCAGTCTGGTAATCCTCCCACCGTCTCTACCTCTCTTTTCAGCTTTTCTGCCACACACATCGCATACACCTTGTACATTGTGTTGAGAAGAGTTATTCCTCGGTAATTTTTTTCAGTGTTTTTATCCCCCTTTTTATAAATTGGTACTATAACTCCCTTTGTCCATTCCCGAGGAAACTCTTCTCCCTTCCACACTTCATTCAATACGTCTCTCAATCTTTTTTTTACTTTTTCATTCCCATATATCCATGCCTCATTCGGTATCCTATCCGTTCCCGACGACTTTCTTTTCTTTAGTTTCATGATCTGTTTTTCTACCTCTTCTTTTGTTATCTCTTCTTTCTCTGCTTCCTCTGCTTTTTTTTCAATTTTATTTTCTGTCTCGTCATTTCCTTCTTTTCCTTCTAGGAGCTCTCTGAAATGTTCCATCTATTTGTTCATTTCTATCGTATCTATAATCACTTCTTTCTCTTCTTTTTCCTCTTCCAAATATTTCTATATTTAATTTTGTGTTTTTATTGCTTTTATTTTTTTCTGTTCTTCTTCTTTTTTCTTTTTCTTTTTTTCTTCACATGTTTTTCTATAATCTTTTTTCTTTTTCTTGTAATTTTCTTTTGTTCCTTTGTTTTCTCTCCATTCTTTCAATTTGTTTTTCAGTTCCCTTTTTTTGTTCACTACATTCTCTATCCCACCAATTATTTTTCTTTTCTTTTTTTTTTTTTTTATTTTTATTTCTTTTCACCATTGCTTCTTTTACTTTTAATTCTAGTTCTTGTACTATTTTTCTTACCCCTTTTTCTTCATATTCTGCTCTTTCCAGCTTTTCCCTGTATATCCTATTTAATTTTTCATTCCATTTTATTGCTGGTGTTTTTATTCTTTTCTTTTTTTGATATCTTTTTTCTCTTATTTCTTTTCTTCCATTTTTTATCTGTACTTCTAGTGGCATATGGTCTGATTCTGTTCTTTCTCCAATCTCGAATCTTATTATTTTTTCCCAGGCTTTATGGTTTACTATCCCATAGTCTATTACCGATGTTGCCTGTATTCCTCCATATGTCCATCTCCCTTTTTCATCTTCCTCTTTGTTTCCGTTGAGTATCTCCCACCCATTTTCTTCTACCACTTTTATTAACAGTTTTCCTTCTCTGTTTATCTTTTTATCTTCTGTTGTTCTTCTAGTTTTTTCTTTTTTTTTTCTTCTCCCAAATTTATTTTTCCTTCTTCCCCTATTCTTGCATTAAAGTCACCTCCAATTAGTAAGTTTATATTATTTTCATTTTTGGCCTTTTTTTCTTCTTTTTCTTTTATCATTCTTATTCCTCTGCTATATATCGTTCTTATTTCCCATTGGTCTCCATCTATCTTTATTTTTCTTTTCATTTCTCTTTCTTCCTCTCGGCGGTCTGCTTCTTCTTCTTCTATTTCTTTTTTTACTCTAGTTATTATTCCTCCTGCTGCTCTTCCTTTTTTCTTTTTTTTTTGTTGCGTATTGTGCTTTCCATCTGTATTTATCAGATAGCTTTTTTTCTGTCTCTCTACAATCTTTCTCATTCACCCACGTCTCTACCATTCCTATTATATCGAACTCTTCTATATATTCAAAAAATTCTTTATCTATTTTTCTTATTCCTGCTATATTCCAGAATACTGCCTTAATTACTTTTTCTTCTTTATCTTCTTCTTCTTCATTATCTGCTTTTTTTTTTGTTTCTTTTTCTGTTTTTTTCTGTTCTTCCTCATTGTGTCTGCGTTTTATTCTTGACCCTTCTTTTCTTTTTTCTATTTTTAACTCTTCTATTCTTCTTTTTATTCTATTTTCTATATTTTCTCTTGTTTTTTCTTTTATTTTTTCTATTTCTTCTTTTTCCCATCTAATCTTTTTCTTTATATCTTTTTTCTGTTCTTCATTGTTTGTACTTTGTTTTTCTTCCTTTTTTGTGTTTACTTGCGTTCTTACTTTGTTTCTGTTTTTTGGTTTCTTTTTTTCAGCTTGTATTTCTTTACTATTTCCATCTCTTTCTTCTTTTTCCTTTCCATCCTCTTCATTCATCTTTTTCAATTCTTCCACGTCCCATCTGATGATTTCTCTTCTCTCATGTCCTTTTTCACGCTTTTTGTCGTCTTTTTTGCTTTCTTTTTTCTTCTTATTTTCTAAAAATTTTGGTCGATATCTCCTTTCCACCTCCTACTCTTTCCCTCTACCCAGATTTTCTTGTATCTTATCTTTACATTCTTTCCCTTGCTTCGTTCTTTCGCTGCAAACTCCCTTAATTTTCTCTGCACTTCTCTTTCTTCTTTTGTCATGTCGTTGTCTATGAACACTTTGCTCCCTTTTTTTTTCCTTCAGCTTGTTTTTATTTTCCATTATTATCTTTTTTTTTCCCACTTGTCTAATTCAACCATTATCATTTTCTTATTATTTACTTCATACATTTTTTTAACATACACGGCCACGCCTATTTCCTCTTGTAGCCATTTTTCAACACTTTTTTCATTCTTTACACCTTTTATTTCTAGTCCTTTAATCACTATATTGTTTTTTTTTTCTTTTTTTTCTTCTCTCTCAGCTTTTTTTTCTAAAAGCTTAATTCTTTCCCCTAGCTCTTTCCTTTCCCCATTCTTCCTCTTTTTCCATAATTTTTTATATTTTCTCAAGATCTATTCTCATTTCCTTAATTTCCTCCCTCATCTCGCTATTCATGTCATAATGATTCATATAAATTCGAGTTCCAACATTGTGGGGTGCTTTTTTGTAAAATTGGTGGTTATGCTTAGATAAACATAAGGCATTTTTGTTACGTGTTTCATATGGATGACATTCACCGTTAGTTATTAAGTTGAATTTGTAAGAGTGGATGAGTGTTAATAGCTTAAGTACGTAGATAGATCAAACGGTAAGTATTTTATGCTTTTTGAACGTATCTCGGCAGGTTTGTAAATAATTGAGATCAAACATCAGCCGTACAATTCGCTTCTGTATCTTGAACACCCTATCAACATCAACAGCTTGACCCCAGACTACAATGTTGTAGCTGATAACTGAGTGTATATAGGCATAATATACACTCAGGAGAACATTCGAGCTAATTGAGCGTTTTAGTGAATTAATAAGGAAAAAGCCTTTGTTTAGTTTTTTGCAAACTTCGTCAATATGTGGTGACCATGAAAGATTGCTGTCCAAAGTAACTCCTAGAAACTTGGCGGTTGTGCTTGATGAAATTTCTTTGTCATTGAATTTAAATTGTAGCTTACTTGATGCCCAATGCTTATTATGAAATTCTAGAGTCACTGTTTTGGTTAAATTAATAATCAACTTGTTGGAGTAACACCAGTCACTAAAATCTTTAAGAACACTCTGAACTTTTTTATTGAGACTAACTAAGTCTGGTGCTGAGACAATGACAGTAGTGTCATCAGCATACATAAGTACCCTGCCTTGTGAAATATAGTCAGGTAGGTCGTTTACATACAATAGAAATATTAGGGGGCCTAGGACACTACCTTGAGGTGTACCAATACTGAGATCGGACGTTATATTGATAGTTTTAACACAAATTTTTCTAATTGACAGAAATGATATTATCCAGTCGTTGATAGAACCACGGATACCCAGCTTCCATAACTTCCTTGCTACAAAGTATATGTCCAATGTGTCAAAAGCATTACTTAAGTCAAACATAATTGTAACAACCAATTCATTTGAATCCATTCTATTTTTTATACATTGAACCAGATCCACTGCAGCTGTTTCCGTCGAGAAGCCATGGCGAAAGCCAAATTGATGTTGGGATAAAATATTATGTTTGTCAAGAAAGTTAAATAACTGTTTGCACATAAGTTTTTTAAAAATTTTAAAGAAAACACACAGGAGGGAAATAGGCCTGTAATTATCAACGCACTTTTTATCACTTTTCTTGGGTATAGGAACAATCATGGCAGTCTTAAGTTTATTAGGAAACTGACCCAGTTCTACCGATTTATTTAATATGTCTGCCAAATAGTCGACAGCAAACCTGTGCATTGCTTTATTAACTTATTTGGGATTTGGTCTAGTCCAGGCGTTTTATTGTCTGGTAATCCTTTTATGACATCTTCAATATCATATTTTAAAGTTGGTTTGAAAAACAGATGGAATTAAAGTGTCTGAGCGGTGAACAGTACAATCACTTGAAATTAATGATCCAAAGTGATGGTTAATTTTGTCAATGATCACCGTTGAGAAATGTTTGGCAAACGTATTAGAAATGTCTTTTGCGTCATGAATATTTGTGTCATTATAATTTATTTCTTTAATTGAAAGATTTTTGCTATTGTTATTTTGTAAGCGGTTGACTATACCCCATGCAGCTGAGCTTTTGTTCTGTGATTGTAGAATTATATTATTATAATATTGAACCTTTTCCTCTTTGATTTTTCTGTTAATGCCATTTCTAAGTTGTTTATAACAGTTCTTGACTGCATCCGTATTTATAAGTTTTTTCAATATATTCTAAAATTTTAGATTTTCTAGATCTTTTTGGAGCTGAATCGAAAAAGGGATTTTAGATATTTTGCTAGTTTTATTTACTTTAGCGTCAACCAGAGGGCAGGTGTTTTCAAAAATAATTATAAAATTTTTAAAAAAAAAGTTAAAGCTTTTATCTATGTCCTTGCTAGAAGCAATATGGTAAATACAACAGTTTATTAAGTTATTTAATAAATGCTTAAATTTTGTGATGACACTATTGTTCAATATGCGACGTTTCCTATTTTGTGCTATGTTTACCTCATTTTGTTGTGATTTAAATTTGCACTCTGTAAGTTGACCATGATGGTCTGATAACCCAGGATCAAAGTTATGACAGATAGTATTGTCTGGTAAATTCGTAACAGTGTAGTCTATAGTGGAAGCAAAATTAACAGTTACTCTTGTACTATCAGTAATAAGAGATATCATATGAAATTGACCAAACACATCCAGCAGGTTCCTTGAGTAGTGTTTAGAATTTGAGTTTAGATCACCACATAGAATTATATACTGATATTTATTTGTAACTGTAGATAACAGAGATAAAAGTAGATTGCAAAAAAGCTCAAAATTAGCACTTGGAGCTCTATAAATATCTATTATACAACTGGTTTTTTTATATTCTACTGCCGAGCATTCAAAGAGTTTTTCAACAGAAAGTTTACTATACTCACCCAACGGTTTACAATCATCGAGAATGTCGTTCCTTACAAAGATGGCACTACCACCACGACTAAAATTAGTTCTGCAGAAACTATTAATAACAGTAAAACTATTTAACACCGTCTCATGCAATTCACTTTCATTCATCCAATGCTCATCCATACATAGAAATGATACATTATGTTTATGCAAAAGTAGCTCAAGAAGATTAATTTTCTTGCGAGCACTCTGTATATTAATATGAAATAATATTTTAGAATCTATCTTATCATGATTGTCAAGGTATTCAGGTGGTTCTGCTTTTGTTGAACAACTTGCAATATTCCGCATGTTGTTGCAGGAGTTGTTATAATTTTGATTGTATATGGTTATTTGTTTATTATTGGTACTCTCTTCCTGTGAAAAAATCTTGATAGTAATACTCCGCTTAGCCAAATAGCTGGATCTTTAATCTTTTCAAGATTAGTGAGGTTGACTGTTATCGAGATTGTGGTGAGTTAAAGTTGTTTTCCAATAGTTCACATTCTACTTCAGGAAAATCTTTAACAAGGAATGAAAATGATAATTGACCTCAAACAAGAAATTAAAGAGGAAATAAGCCACTGAAATACAGGAGTGGGGCGTGCACGTCTGTAAGATAGGTATAATTAATAAATAATAAATAATAATTTTTTAATAAATAAAAATATTTGTGAAAAAAAGTGTTTTATATCCAAATTTCCACAAATAAATAATTGTCTACCCCGTGCGAAGCCGGCACGGGCTGCTATATTTAATAAAATTAGTAAAGTCCTTCTCAGGTATGACGAGACCAGGGAAATAGGTATTCATTTTTATATGGAGGATATTATAGATTCCAATTCAAATTGAATAGGTACGCATACATAAGATAGGTCAGCTATACAAAATAAAGTAGTGCATCAAATTTCCGCTAAGGCGGTACGAAGTTCGCCGGGTCAGCTAGCCACTGATAAATAGGAAACAAAACAAAATAACAAATTATCTTCTTTAGATGTAAACGCAATCAAAAAGCTACAGGCGATTTTGAATTTGATATATTTAGAAAACAAACAAGATCTTTAAGATACATACCTAATGACTCAAATTATTGTTTTCAACATTAAACAGCAAGTTTAATTTTTTTAGTGAATAGATCATTTACCTGTCTTTTGGATGGTGTGATAAGGAGGAACTTTGTGTTAACCCTAAAAAAACCACCATAGTCCCATTTACCAGACGCAAAAAGCTAAATCTTAAAGCTCCGCAACTTGAAGGATTATCGATTCAATTTTCCAACGAAGTGAAATATTTAGGAGTAACCCTAGATAGTAAACTTAAATGGAACACCCACGTTGACAAGACTCTTGCCAAAGCAACGGGCTGCTTTTGGGCATGTTGGAAGCTTTTTGGCAAGACATAGGGTACAAAGCCGAAAAAGATGCACTGGTTGTACATTACGGTAATAAGACCCATCGTCACATACACATCTTTTGTATGGTGGACGAAAACTAGAAAAACAACGACACAAAGCAAGCTACGGAAATTGCAGCGGCTTGCGTGCCTAGACCTTATAGGAGTCATGTGTACGGCTCCTACTACCGCTCTAGAGGTGCTGCTGAACTTAACGCCCCTTCACCTACAGGTGCAAAAAGAGAGTTTGCAAGCATCTCTGAGGCTGGCCCAATCAAAGAAATTCAAATTAGGAGACCGAACAGGTCACCTCAAGATACTTGACTTTCTGCAGCCGGGTTTTCTTGAACAACCAAGGGACGTCATGTCAATAATGCATGACTTCGAAACCCCGTTTGAAACAGTCATTACTGACCGTCATGCGGCTCGAAGTCGAATCGCACAAATTGACGTGAACTCCTCTATCTGGTACACAGATGGATCAAAAACAACTAAAGGGACAGGTATAGGAATCTATGGTCCAAAATACCGAGCAACAATAGCCCTAGGTAGCACACCCTCAATTATGCAAGCTGAGACACTTGCTATAGATCTAACTGCCCAAGAATGTCTGCGAAGGCGTATTAAAAGCAAAAAGATCTGCATTCTGTCTGACAGTCAAGCGGCCATAAAAGCTGTCAGTGCAAATAACACTAAGTCTCGAATGGTCTGGGAATGCAGACAGTCCCTCAAAAACTTGGCAATGGGCAACAAGATTGCCCTCATTTGGATACCAAGTCATGAAGGAATTGAAGGAAACGAAATTGCCGACGAATTAGCGAAAGCAGGTTCGAAAGCTCTTCCAGTAGACCCCAAACCGTTCTGTGGACTAACGAAATCGCATGAACGGACGGAGATCCTTAGGTGGGAATTGGCAACTAAAATGCGCCACTGAAAGAATACTCATGGGCAAGGACAGGCGAAGAAATTTATCGAATATTTGCCAGAGAATGCAAAAAAGCTTCTTCTTCTATCGAAGAACGAGATAAGAATCATTGCAGGCCTGTTTACTGGACACTGCTCAGTAAGGTATCACTTTAAAAAGCTGGGTCTGGTGGACAATGAGAACTGCAGACTATGTGAATCGGACAGTGAAACCGCTGAGCACATAATCTGTAATTGCAATGCTTTAGCGTCCCAAAGGCTGACCTACTTAGACAGTGCGAGACTAACGCCTGTCGAAGTCAAAAACAAGCGACTTAGGAATATACTTGGCTTTACAAAAAGTCTAGAATTCCTGGGGAAACAATGAGCGTAGGGTTCAAGAACAATAGATCAAATTAGTCGCAGTTCTGTAAGGTGGAAAGCGCCAAACGACCTCTTCTCAATCTACAATCAATCTACAATCTACTTGTTTTTTGAACCAAAAAAAACATTAATAAAGAAAAACCAATTATCAAAAATTAAGTTGTTAATATTAATGGACACAAACATACAAATTCCTTTGGAGGTAGAAAGCGTACTGAGTCTAGGCCCTAAGTTCACTATCGAAACTAGTAATAAACAAACAGTAATTCCCACTATAATTAAAGATATTGAGCATTGCATCAATGACAAGACATCATTAGAGGTAGACTGATTAATATAATCACTAATATAATTCAGTTGCCAGACAATAAAATAGATATAAACTTGACAAAACAGTTGAAGCAAATTAACAAGTTTATTAAAAAACATCCAAATTTAATTATAAACATCGCAGACAAGGAAGGCCTAGTCACTATCACAAACAAAGAGAAATATATGTCATCAATGAGGAATTTCGTAGAAGACGTAAGGACATACAGAAAACTTAAAATAGATCCAACACAACGAGTTCAAACTAACATAAATAAAATCATAAAAAACTTGTGAGAAGAAGAAGTTCTCACAAAACAGCATTACAATAATCTATGTTGTCACAATAGTGTTCCATCTAAACTTTATGAGTTAAGAAAAACACACAAAAACGAGGTAGCGTATAGAGACCTGTAGTTAGCTGCATTGGTTCAGCTACCTATAATTTAGCAAAATTTATTTCAAAAATGCTCACCCCTTTAACAACAACTTTTGAGTTCCAAATAAAAAATTCTTTTAAGTTCTCTGAATTGACAAAGACTGCCACTGTCTTCTCAAACTATATACTAATCTCTTTAGATGTCAAATCTCTCTTTACCAATACTCCAAAAGAACTGGTTCTCTCCATTATTAAAAAAAAATAGAATTTTATAGAAGCATAAAATCCAATTAGAGTTTAACCAACTACAACTGGTAGACACCATTGAGTTCATATTTGACAATAGTTATTTTCAATTTAATAATTTTTTTTACCAACAACTTGATGGCACGGCTTTGGGCAATCCACTCAGCCCACTACTAGCAAACTTCGTGATGCATGTCTTGATGTCTTGGGTGAATAGCCAATTAGAATTTATATGCCCAATCTTCCATGTCTATGTTGATGACACTATCCTCACTATACCCCATGATAAAGTAGATTCTACGGTAGAAATATTCAATACATACCACACAAAATTACAATTTACCGTAGAAGTAGAATCTGACAATACAATTCCATTTCTCGACGTCATGACCATTAACAACAACAATGGAAAATTAGGCACCAATTGGTATCAAAAACCAACTACCTCGGGTAGAATTATAAACTCTAATGCGGCCAACCCAATGCATCACAAAACAGCAGCTATCCTTTCTATTTTTCACAGAATGCATTGCTTGAGTGACAGCAAATTTTATGAAAAGAATTATTCATATTATCATTGAACAAATGCTCTTAAACAATAATTATCCAACAAAACTCATTAATTTATTAAAACAAAAGAGTAGAGCAAAAATGATTTTAAACAACAACACGATAAAGGAGAATTGTAACCAAATTCAAGCTACACAAAAATTGAGTAAAAGAAGATACTTTAAAATCCCGGTTATAAAAAACCTTACGAACAAAGTAGATTCCATTCCAAAACAATATAACATCAGCACAGCACCTTAGAACATACACACCATCCAAAAATATTTTACTAAGATTAAGGACCCGACACCAATGTCAAATCATTCATGTGTTGTATACAATTATTATACCGTGCAATAACTGTGACAAATGCTACATAGGCCAGACGAGGCAATACATTAAGAAGAGAATGGAACAACACAAATATGATTGTAAGAGCAAAATCCAAGATAAAACAGCTTTGACAACACATTTTTGGGATACAGGTCACACATTCAATTTTGATAAAGTCAAGATTGTGGATAAGGAACCCAATTCTTTTAAACGGAATGTTAGTGAGATGATCCAGATTGTTTGTAATAACGCAGTCAATTTTAGGACTGACACCGAACAACTCAGTTCTATGTACAAAAACCTAATCAACATTTACAAAAACAGAGTGAACCAATTTGCTGATAACCGATAAATACGGAATATCATTTTCTTGGTGATTGATAATTTATTAAGGTGCTGTTTTCTAGTGCTTTTAGAGTTACACTTATCATAGTTATATTTTAAATTTATATTTTATTCTTTCGAAATTTTATCTCGTCGTATGATATATACACTGATCAAGTCATATGTCAATTGTAAGTCTTGTGTAAGTAATGTTTGCAAACTGTAAAAAAACTGTTTATATTTTCAGGCCTGATGAAGATTACAACGTAATCAAAACGTCGCAACAAATGATATAAACTTTTAATGCGTTTTAATTTAGACCTTAAAACCACAAAATTCGTCCTCATTATTAATGGATATAATAAACAAATAGTAAATAAATCAACCTTTGATCGTAAGATAATCAACGGTCTCAATATTGTGCTTAAACATTTACGATTTAGACCGGTTTATCAATAAGGAACGAAAATATTTGTTAAAAGGTCGAAAAGACAAAACACTAGTTTTAAAAAACGGCTATTTAATAACAGTCATAATATTAGTATTTCACAGCTTGAAGTTAGTCAAACAAATAAATAGCTATTAACATCTGGACGCCGTCAAATCTATTGAAATTTATAAAAGCAAGACAGTCTTAACAATGATAGCGGTATTATTCCAAACCAGGTAAAATCAAACTTAAAAGTCTTCCATTGTTAAACATAAAAATAATAATGTGGTTTTATTCATGTCTTGATAATAATCACAAGATGATCAAAAGAGCTTTTAGAATTTATTTGAAATTTAAAACTTTTGGCAAGTGGTAATACTGTGAAAAAAAAATGTATGGTGTCAAAGACTTTAAAACAATATTTTTAACCCGTAAAAATTAAAATTTTTGTTAATATTTACTTTAAGCCTATCCTAAATCTAATTTTTTCCAAATAAGATTAAAAAAATACAAAAATAAGATTGTTTACATCCGCATCATCGGTCGTTATTACTATTGTCATGTCAAATGTTTGTCATAACAATGTTCACTGTTTTAAGTAATATCTCTTGAATTAAAAAAAAAAACTAACCAGAAATATTTAAGTTTACATCAAAATGTAGAAATATAATTTTTCGGCTTTGACGTAGAAAGCTTTTCTTAGATGTGGCTGCTTCTACCATATTAAGTAATAAATAAAACGCACTTGAGTGAATATAAGCTCAAATTTCTCACTACAAATGTATTCAGATGTGAATATGTTTGCGACTTGCTGAAGAACTCTAATAAAAACGACAAAACATATTTGAGTCTACAATTGTAAGTTTGAATGAATGTGCTATAACCTTATTTTAAAATCGATTGAAATTAAAAAAAAAACCGCATACAAAACATCATTTTACAGTCACATTGCACATTTTTCTAAAATATAAAATTAAAACACTCCGCTACGTATCGTATTTCAAATGTATTTGGCTTGTAGAATGTAAGTTCCCGCACGCAAATGTAAAGCACTATTTTAAACGAGTACAATACAAGATTTTTTCTACGACCATTTAATAAACTACAACATTAAAAAAACAATTTATTGCATATTAAAGTCAAAATATCAAAAAAAATACCGTACCTAATCATTTTAAATAATTACATAATTACATAATTCTTATGACAATAGATTTTGTCATAAGAAATACTAATAAAAAAAACGCATTGTACCGGAATTGTAGGCTTGCAAGCTTATCTTGACTGTTTGATGCTAAACGTAATATATAAGCGATCAGCAGGCGGTGAGAATCAGATCAGACGTGATAGAGCTAACGACGAGTGTCTTGACTCGATATAAATATAAATGAACAAAGTGTAATAATAATTTCTATCAAATTGTGTAATATCAGAATAAAAATAAATTAGTGTAAAAATGTAGCGTTATTTGAGGGCGTAAATAAGAAATAATTAAATTGTACAGCTTCCACGTTACAATTCCTATCCTACATCAACTCAAAATGAAATTTTCTCAACAGCCGAGAAAGTACATCATTTCCAGGCTAGCCTAGAAATTATATTTATATTACTTTACGACAGTAAAGTAATCTATGAATTTTTGACATCTGTCAAAATTTGACATTTTGAATTGGCGGCAATAACCTCGAACCAATTATAAGATAATGTTCGATTATGAAGTAATGTTGTGTAGGATAAAAAATAATGTGTAAACCACGGCCGCAAAGTGGTTTTCCAGGCCTTGAGAAGTGGCCAGGCTCGCCTGTTCATATCTTTTCTCGGACTAAAAAAATACCACTTTGCCGCCTAGGTTTACAATATACTATTTTATACAATTTTGTCGATATTTATTTGTAGCTATCAATATTATATGTAATGTGAGAGTTTTTGCTTTTATAATAATTTATAGTTATTTTTTAAAGTAAAAATAAGCCAATAAGGCGCTAAATAGCTTGTATAATTAAATGACTTCGATGAGGGCCATATGACATCTTAAGTTAAAGAGGGGAAAATTGGGCTAAGCATTCTTGGAACGAGGAAGTCCAGATGAAAAACTGAGCGAGGTGAGGACTGAGAAGGCTTGGCAAAAAAGATCTTTAAGCGTGTGGTTGGACGAACGCGGTTATCAATATTTAAACTGTTAACTGTTAATGAAAAAGAAAGATAGTTAACATGTTGATCTTGTTGATCATATGTTGTTTTGTGGTATAATTGTGAATTCAGTGCTGACTCCCTAAATTCGGAGGAATAAAGTGCAATTCAGTGCTGACTCCCTGAATTCGGAGGAATAATGAATAAAATTTTATTGATAAACATCAATATGTTAATATGAAATATCCACGGCAGAAACTATAGTTTAATATCTGTGATACGGTATATGTGGTAATACATTTTAGACTAAGGTGGTGGTACTGTCTGTAGACATTTACAGATTGCTATCCTGGTTCTCTACTTCCTCAAACAGTGGCGAAGAGGTAGAGGGGTGTGTTAGAACTCGTTAGCCGCTATGATGATGTTCCTGTCAGTGGTTTTATTTGATAGAAAGGTTGTAGATTTCCCTTTTGTTAGCATGACCGAGTAATGCGTAATGTCCTTAGGTTCTTCACTCATTAATCTTTATTTTATACTTTTTCCTATTACGTATTATTCCTGGCCAGTCTATTTCGCGTAATGTGATTGAGGCCTAGCGACACCGTCCACGTTGCTCCCGAACCAGGTACCGAAACAGTGAAGACATCATAAGGAACACGATCCTAAAGAAAAAGGGTGAAGATTGAGTCAATCGAGTCCATGGAGTGATTGTCGAAGTCCAATGCGCCTGGTGATGTCTTCCACAGTCAGTTCGAGAGAAAGAGAATCACTGTTTTCGAAGAAATATTTAAATATTTAATAATCGTAGAACATCTTGACCAATTTATTATAAAGAAGAAGTTAACTGTTATTTAATTCAATTTAATTGTTAAAATTTAGCAAAACTAAAGATTAGAATAAAAAAGTCTTACACATATAATAAAATTAAATAATACATATTAGATAGAATACCAAATTTGTTTGACGAATTATTATTGAAATATGTTTAAAATCCTTTAAAATTTATGGGTAACAGTGATCATGATAATTTTGAATTACAAATCTCTAAAACATTAAAAAAAAACTTATAGCATTAAAATTTTTGATACAATTTGTCAAAAAGATGTTTCCTATTTTTATAATTTTTTAGGTTTGTTTTGTCAGTAATAATTGTATATTCACATTAATCGCATTGAAATATGTTATAATTTGCTTAAAAAATGCTTTAAATTTTTATATTTTTCAAGAATTCCTTAATAAATAGTTGTTCGCACTGAGAAGTCTGCTGTAATTCACTTGGCAGGTGCCTCAATTTATGTGTTTTGAAGTGATGTTTAAAAATAGTTGAATATTCACACTGATGGCATTAGAATCTTTGCTGTAATTCACGGAGAAAGTGCTTCTTTTCATGTGTTTCAATGAGATATTTATAAAAATCTCTGTTGTAATTCGCTTAGAACATGTTTTATAATTTTATAATTACTTGTATCTTTACATTGATTGCAGACACATTCTGGATGCAGTTCACTTGAAAGGTGTCTTATTAATGACTTTTGAGCGTTGTTGCATATTTACATTGATTGCATTAAAATGTTAGTTGTCGTTGGCTTGAAAGATGTTTTGCATTTATATGTGTCGTCAGGTTTCCTTTATAAATAGTTGTATATGCACACTGCTCGCATTGGAATTTTTGTTGTAAAACTTTTGAAAGATGCTTTGCATTTATATGATTTTTCAAATGCTGATTTGTAAGGGCTTTATATTCACACTTCTTGCATTGGAATTTTTGTTGTAATTTGCCTGAAAGATGTTTTGCATTTTTATGTCTTTTTAGATTTTCTTTATAAAAAGATGTAAATTTACATTGATCGCATTGGAAGTTTTGTTGTAATTCTTTTGAAATATGCTTTGCATTTATATGATTT
This sequence comes from Lagria hirta, assembly GCA_947359425.1. NCBI lineage: Eukaryota > Metazoa > Arthropoda > Insecta > Coleoptera > Tenebrionidae > Lagria > Lagria hirta. The sequence continues at coordinate 5,642,140 of OX375801.1, read as the reverse complement.
TTTAAAACGTTTTTTCTAAGAGTTTTAAATTCACACTGATCACATTGAAATTTCTTTTTTTCGCTTGAGAGATGTTTCGCATTTATATGTGTCTTCAGGTTTCCTTTAAAAATAGTTGTATATGCACACTGGTCGCATTGGAATTTTTGTTGTAAATCTTTTGAAACATGCTTTGCATTTTTATGACTTTTCAAATGACCTTTGCGAAGGGTTTCATATTCACACTGATCGCATTGAAATTTTCGTTGTAATTTGCTTGAAAGATGTGTTGCATTTATATGTATCTTCAGGTTTCCTTTATAAAAAGTTGTATATTCACACTGCTCGCATTGGAATTCTCGTTGTAATTCTTTTGAAAGATGCTTTGCATTTATATGTTTGTTTAGATCTCATTTATAAAAAGTTTTATATTCACACTGCTCGCATTGGAATTCTCGTTGTAATTCTTTTGAAAGATGCTTTGCATTCATATGTTTGTTTAGATCTCCTTTATAAAAAGTTGAATATTCGCATTCATCACATTTGTATTTTTGCTGTAATTTTCTTGGACGATTAATTTTATGTTTTTTTAAGCGCGCATTTTTTTCGGTCGTTTTAAAATTACCAGGCATTTCCTTGGCAATTTTTTGCAATTTTGGTAAAGAGTGCTTTCTGTCTATATGTTTCAGATAAATATGTCTTTTTAACTGGAATTTGTATTTACTTGTATACTTGCATTGATCACATTCAAAACAAGTAGCGAATTGGTAACGTTTATCTGCTTGGCTAGTTGTTGTAATAATACTGTTTCCATTTTCCGTATTAGTTGTTACAGATGATTTATGTTCTGTGAAATTACACTTTCTTTTGTGAAAGTATCTCCACACATACGAAAAGCTACCCACTCTGCAACGTTGACATTTTTCGAAACAGGCTTCATCCAAAACATCTAAAAACTCACAATTGTGAATAAAATAAACAATTTTTTCATTTGTTTCAAAGTTGCATAAACGGCATCTATAAGATTCCAGTGAATCGTAACAGGAAAAAGCCGAGGAAGAGCGGCAGCACTTCGAGAAAACCGACATTTTTGATAACATCAAAAAGAACTAAAACATCAATATTTTAATATTTTATATGTTAAAAGTAAGCCGTTAATATAACCGTTCACTTGATACGTTAAAACTGCTTTTTTTGAATCTGAGATGATCGTAACACAACACTTTAGTAGATGAAAATCTAACCTCATTTCTAAACTTTCATTAGTTACATTCAGCAGACAGACCGGCAACCGTTCACGCTTATTCGCTGCTCGGTGAGTAAAAGCTCTGTCTGCTGAAAACACTTTTCATCTCTGTCAATCTGTCATTTTGCCGAACAAAATTTGAAACCTCGGATTTTAGAATAAAAAGTTGTAGTGACCGACATGATCTAAGCTACTCTGATCAGAGGGCCGGTTCTAACGCACTATCGTAAAAATTTCGACTCAAATTCTAACAAAATTAACCATATTTGATAGAAAAAGAACACGTAGCCACCTGGCGATTCTAATAAAAAGATTGAATGTGACGTCATAGATGTTCGATATCAAAATAGTATATTGTCATGCGAGTTGCACAAGGCATTTGCTTGTGGCACGCATGCGTCAAATAAATAAGTGTTACAAACATGTCTTGTAAAACGAGTGTAGGGAACATGCTATATTTCTATCTTTTGCTTAATATGTATGATTCAATATTAAGATTATGAAAAATACGCTGTAATTGCGATGCGTTAGCGTCCCAAAAGCTGACCTACTTAGACAGTGCAAGACTAACGCCTGCCAAAGTCAAAAACAAGCCATTTAGGAATATACTTGGCTTTACAAAAAGTCAGTAGGGTTCAAGAACATTAGATCAAATTGGTCGCAGTTCTGTAAGGTGGAAAGCGCTAAACGACCCCCTCTCAATCTTCTACAATCTACAATCGCCATCTTAGAAAAAACGGGTCGCATAATTCTTGCATGTCTTATCTGTGCAAATTCACTTTTCGTTTTAATATATTATCTATCTCTGATGCTTTTTTTCATATTGTTTATAAGTATTTTTTTTTCTTTAATGTGATTTTTTCATATTGCTATTTGTTTGTTTTATTCTAATTATATTGTATTATATCGTCAATACTGTTCTGTTATTTTTTAATCTTTATTACTTTATAATAACATGTCTTGTTAATATTTATTGCTTTTTTGTGGTCTGAAGTTTTTTCTTATTATTATTTAATTTTGTATTTATTCTTGCTTTGGCTTGGCTGAATTTTCTTACATAACTTTTTTTGCGGTTTTCATTACCATAATATAGAAAGGTTTATAATGCTTTCCTTTTTGTCTACATTTTTTTTGATATTTTAGAAATTTTGTTATTTGCTAGTTTACAATCTTTATTTTTTCTTCTTTTATTTTTATTATTTCTATTTACTAATTTTTTCCTTGCTTTGACTTTATGTCTTTTTATTTTTCTAATTTGGCATTAAAGCCTCATTCATCTTATAACTAGTTTTTGCTTTTATTTTATCTATTTTGTTTTCTATTATCTCTCTCTGGTTTGTTTTTTATCTTTGTTTTATACATTGTTATGATCCAGTAATTTTCTCTGTTTACAATTTTATTTGTGTGAACAAAACTCATTAAAATTTAAATTTATAGTTATAAATATTGATTGATCTATAAGAAATAACGATAGATGATTTATATAATATAATGTTAGAAAGTTTTACGTAGAGCATAATACCGTGTATAATAAAAAAAAATATATTAATTTTTTGGAATAAATTTTTTAAAATTATCATATAATTTTCTCTACAAATATATAAAGTTTACGTTTTTTTTTTAAGAAATTGTAACATTCAAATTGTTAAAGTTTTGTACAAACAATTGCAGAAAATTGTTTAAATTTTTAACTTTGACATTAAAAGTCTTATATGGCGTGTGTGGGACTAATTGAATATTTGATAAAGTGTACCGTATTTTATTGATAAACGCAATGCATCGCAAATATCAATCTTAAAACGCTTTTTATTTAAAAGCTTTAATTTGGTCAACCGATATCCTGAGAATTTTTAAATATTGCACAATCTTCTTTTAGGAAAATTTAGTAAAACGTTTCCAGTAAAAAAACGCATAAATTCTAATTTTGTAAAAGCATAGCCACAGACAAGATTTTTTCCCAAGAGAAAACAAAAATAGAGACAAATTTCTTAAAATCTACTTGAGAAGTATAGCTCTTAACACAATATAAAGTATAAACTTTGTTAATTAACAAAGACTAAGCTACACTTATTGACAAAATTAATGAGGAAATAAGATTTACAACAAATTTTAATAACCATAATGTTTTCCATCGACTTCAAGGCATTTGCGGACTCTTTGACCAATTGCTAGTTACTAACATTCGCCGACATTTAAGAATTATTATTAATTTTATTAATTTTGAAAACTATTGCCTAGGGTTATTTAAACATAGAAAAAGCAAGTTTTTTAAATAAAACTATAGCAGTGAGGTCTGTGGTATGTGAAGTGGCAACGTTATGCTGAAAGTACTCGTTTACAATTTTATGGTCATAAAGCTTTAAGCAGTATTTTGCAGCAGTCAATGTTCTATTGAAAAAAACTAGCCCAATAATTATTCATCATTTACTATTAACTTAATGACCGTTATGTAAACAAGATGCCACCACAAAAATGTTCTGTTCTTGTGAGAAAACCATTTTAAAAATAAAAATAAAAAAATTTTATAATTTTTTTGACATTTGAAGGTATTGTTTTAAAAATTATGACGAGTTCTCACAAACTGATAGGCATAGCCAACTATGACGCTAAATTCTAAAAAACACCTGCTATAAATTTGACGTGTAGTTATGCAATAAAATTGGCGTTTTTAATTAATTTTGAATAGAAAGTTATTTATCTCTAAAAAACTGCATTTAAATAAATAAAATGTATTAATTTGTCTATTGCTTTTACAAAAGTTTTTTTGTTTTAGACTATTAATACCTCTATTAAATATTGATGTTGTATTAAAGCTAAATAAACGGTAATCTGCTTGAATTTGTAATGAAATTCCAACGTTTGCAAGTAAATTTTTCCAGTGCATAAAGTGTGGAATTGTCTGTCATTAAAATAGTTAGGGCACAGACAATTGGCGGAGAATTCTCCCTAATCTTTCTTTAACACTGAAACTTATAGTTCCTGACAACCCCAAACTTGTTCTACAAACGACATCATTATCTCACTGAAATCCTTTCAGCAAATTTATTTTTGAAAAATTCAGGCGAACTTTACGAAAACTTGGAAGCAGAACTTTGTGAGGTACAAGTTTTGTATCAAAAGTAAGTGCTTTTCTATTTATCTTGTTATTTTATAAAAATAAAACAATTTAACGCTATTTTACTAAATAATTTCGACTATTGTGAGCAAAAACATTTTTAACAGTAAAAATTGGAAAAAGTGTAATTGAAAAAAATGTGAGCTGTTACGAGACGCCTGGCAGATATAAAACATCAGAATTATTTTGTACAAATAGTATAAATGCATAATAAACAGATTATGACAGGAACTGAAAATGACATAATAAATAAAAAAAAATAAGTGACTTTTAAAAATTAAGACTATTTATTTAATAACTATTTATTTCTATTACATAGAAGAAAATTAAAATTCTAAAATTTATTTTCAATAGCGTCAACTCAATTGTTTTAATCAGTGACTTAATAATTATTGTTATATTCAATGTTGCTTTTGACAGTCTCAAACGCTTTAAAGCAGCATTTTGTTTTAATTGTGACGTTACAGTAAAAGAGTGATTTAGAAGTGAACACGTTTTGAATTAAACTTCCAGGATTTGATCAAGACAGTAGGACTGTTTGTTAAAAGCAGTGTTTTTAATAGAACGATGTATTTAGGATTTATAATAATTGTTGTTAGGATTAAAAAATGTAATTGATAACCAAAAAATCTGTCATTAAAAAATAAGGTTGAATTGATTTTTGTGTAATTTTTATTTGTGAATGATTTAAATAACACTAATTTTGCTTCTTACATCTTAATTATCTGTGCAGTACATATTTTTTGACTAATGTGTACTTACCACAACTTACAATTACAAAAATAATAACAGGTAATTGCTTCTTGAATAAAGCTGTTTTGGTTTACATCTAATTGTAACAATAAAATCAAATTAATAAAATAATTTTTAATTTGTCGAAAACGTAATATGTATTTTACTTCTATTTGTTACTCAACCGCCCATAAAAAAATTTAAAAAAAGTTTTAAAAGTAAAAGGTTTATTTTGCATAAGTCGATAAAATCCTTTCATAAACAGTAAATACTCTTCTGATTTGGTATTGACTATCTCATAATTTGAAATGTTTGATTAAAATGATTAAAACACCATATTTGTTAAAACTGATGATATAAATAAATTTGTCGCGTCATTATCTCGGTGTCGCGAGCGTGATATGCATAAACTTGGGATTAGAGATGCAGATTTTGTTTAGCTAAACATAATAATAATAATAATAATACTTTATTAACAATTGTTGATAATTTTTACAGGTTTTTAGATTAATTAAAAGGCAATGTGTATGTATTTATACAAAAAAAAAAAAATCAGAAAAAAGTAAAAATTTTACAAATTTAGCATATGTTTTACTGATTGTATTTATTTCTTTTAGTTACACTAACAAAATCTGTGTTGTTAAATTCTGAGGTCAATCTGTACTACTTTCCTATTGGTGAATAGAAACTGTATGCAGTTCTGTAAAACGGAATTTTTGATAAGTGCTGGTTACGCACTGGTCTAATAAACCAATAGAATCAACATTTGAATTTAAAATATTGTATTTTTGTAAAGTATTTACCAAAATAATCAAGAAGTAAATTATAACATCTGGAACTATAAAAAATATTAAATTTGAAGCACATCCGTTTAATAAATTTTTTCTGAACAGATTCTAGTTTTTCAATTGACATTAAGTGTTAAGTCATTGTAAGTGATGTTAACAAATGCAGAATATAACACTATAAATGACCATATGTTGGTGAAGGTTTGACAATGTCGGAACATTCTATAAGCTTTATTAACAATGCCGTCAATGTGCATTGCAAAAGACAAGTCAGTTGTAAAATAAACGCCAAGATTACGAAACTGATCAACATAATCTCGGTTAGTTCTATTCAAACTATAATGATAGTAGGACTAATTTTACGAAAAAATTTTAATGCCGGTATTCATAGTCGTATCTCAAGCTCAAGCTTGAGTTCAAGCTTGAGTCCGTCTCAAGCAAGGACTTCGACAATGCTCGAGGGAAAGCGTTTGCCTGCGTCATCCAGGAGGCACAAAAGTAGTAATTTTTGTGTTGTTAGGTTTGACAATTGTGACGCATGAACGTCATTCTGCGTGTTTATATTTACTTTAAAGTGACAGGTCGAGTAATAACGCGATGCCGCAGGGGTCATATCAAAAGTGTTTTGTGTTGTCGGGTGAGTACATGACTACTGACAGAATACGTGTATGGTAACTTCATAAAATGTGCATTATAGACGAAAAAACTGCGTATACAAAAACAGCAAAACCCTTGCTGTAGTCTTGCATGAACAACCCCAATAGCGTAGAAAGCAATACCACGGATGCCGCAACAAAAGCGAACGATCTGGACCATTATTACATTCTCTGCAAAACAGGAAAGCTGCAAAAGTGAGACCAAACAGAAGCTAGCTCACACTGCGCGACAATGTAAGTGCAACATTGATATAAATCTTACCAAACTTTTACTCACTTTTATTGTAGGAAATGTGATGCAGAAAAGTTATCAGAGTAGTTAGTAGTAGGAGCTATTCAAGAAGTGTGTAAAGATAAATGTTTTTGGCGGCCGTTTTGTCTACTATGCTTCTGCAAACAATACCTTACACTTATAATGTAAACTAAGAAAAATTTTACTTTTTTTTAAATTAAATCCCCAAATTTTTAATATAGAAGTATGGGCTTGTGATAGATCGTTTCAAAGGTCTTTTCATTCTCTATTCAAAAGTGTTTTAGGTTTTCAGTTTATTACATAAATAAACAAAAAAATATATAATCAAATGAATAATTACCGAAATTTGGTACAATAACACACTAAACAATAATGCAAAAAAACTAAAGAAAAGTGAAAGTCAATGAAATAGATGTTCAAAATGCTCTCTGCGGAAGTTGTGACAACACCCTAATCTTAAATAATCGCAAACGTTATTCGATGTCTTAAGTCTTCTTCATCAAAGAGTTTTGTTTTTTAGATAATATTCTTCACATATTTCTATAAAAAAAATCTAATGACGTAAAATCAGATGATCGCGCTGGTCATTTTAGCGATCCTCATCTCTCTATCTACCGATTTAAAAACATGGCATTAAGCTACTGCCGGATAATGTGGTAGAAATGTGTTGTTGCTCCAAGAATGTCATTGATTGTAATAAAGTTTACGTGTTTAAAATTTTAATTAGTAAAAACAACAGATTGTGTGCGAATTTTTGTTGTAATCATTACAAATTCTCAACTTTAAAATTGTTGTAATTTTATGTAGTATAAAAAAAATTTTAAGTTTAAATAACCCAAAAACTGATGATAAATCGCTTAAAAACTATTAAAAACATTTTTTTTAATGGTTTTTAGAACGTATAAACTGCAGAAAATGTTATTGATTCTCTTAATTTTCAATTAGTTGTGAGTAAAAAATATTTAAAAAAATAAGTTTAATACTTTCTATTTTAATAAATAATTTTAAAAATAGATTGTGTGCAAACTTTTTGTTGCAATATTTACACATAAAAACTTTATTAAACTCTTTATAGTTGTGTGTAGTAGCCAAATAATTTTTATTAAATAGCGCAAAAACAATAACAAAATGTCTCAAAATAATAAAAAATTATTTTTTTAATAACTTTTAGAAAATAAGAACTGGAGCAATGTTATTGATTTTAAAAAAATATTTTTAGTTTTAATAATTTGAAAAATAAGATCATAGATTTTGCGGAATGTTTTCTGTTACAAGAAAAAAATTAGAAACTATGTTTAAAATTGTTTGTAGTAAATACAAAAATATTCTATTTGATTACTTAACGCAAAAAACATTAACGATTTTTTTTAAATCTTAAAAAAAGTTTATTCATTTTTTAAGCATGTTGACTACAAACATAGTTATTTATTACATTTAATTGTGTGTAGTTATGTTTTATTAGACAGATAAAACTATAGATTTAAAATATTTTTTTATATTATTTATTAAAAAAAAATTGCAACTGTGTTTAAAATTTATTTGTAATTTTAAGTTGTAAGGAAAAAAAATCGTTGATTAAATAATCTAAAAAACAGTAAATACATAGTTGTCTAAAAACAATATAAGACATTAAACTTTTTTAATAATTTAAGGAACTAATTAAAACTAACTGATTGGATGCAAAATTGTTTTTTTTTTATATTTACAATAAACCAAAAAGTTAAAACTGTTTTTGAAATTGTGTAGTAAAAAAAATTATTTGTTAAAATAATGCAAAAACAGTTACTACCTACCTCTCTAAGCTCGAGGAGTAATAAAACTGAATTAAAGTTATAAAAACTTGGTGGCAGCACTCAATCTGGCAGCGGCAAAATTATTCTCTAGTTCCGGCCAAGATTGGAAAAAGCGTAGAACTAGAAATTTTTTTCTATAGCAAAATTTGTAAGAACGTGTATAATTTATAGTATCTGATGCAGCTGTTACAAAACAAGCACCCTATTCACTAAATGACTGTCAGAGCTCAGTCAACCTGTCAGCCACCAGCCCACAAATAAGAACAAAACTGCCAAAAAAAAAAAAAAAATACTGAAAATTGATGAAAACAAAAAAATATAACTTTAAAAAACAATTAAACTTTAAAACAAAACATTAATATATAATGATTTTTGGTAGATATAAACTAAAACCAAAGTTAGTAAAGTCTTATTGTGTGTAATGTTATTCAATTGAGAAAACAATACAACAAATTTGCAAATTATTTGTTATAATATTTTTAAAAAACAAACATTTAAACTGGATTTGCAGGAAAAAATATCTATTTGTTTAAATATCGCAAAAAACATTAAACAGTTGTTGAAAAATTTTAAAAAACATTAAGTTTTTTAATGCTTTTTTTAAAATATAAACTACAAAAAAATTATATTGATTTTACCAAAGTTTAATATTATTTGTAATTTTATGCTGTAAAAAAAGTATTTGTGTAAACAACGCAGAAAACAGTCAACAGTTTTCTAGGACTATAAAAAAATTTTTTTTTTACCATTCTTAGAACATATTAACTACAAACACTTCTATTAATTTTACTAAAATGTAATTGTTGTAGTTTTATTAATAAAAAAATATAACAATTGGTTTTGTGCAATATTTTTGTTATAATATTTACAAAAAGCCGCTTAAATTGTTGAAATTTTTTAGAGTTTTATCAAGTGAAGAAATTGGTTTTAATAATGCAAAAAACAGTAAACAATTGTCTAAATTATCCAAAAAAATACATTATGTTTATTTTTTGAATTAATTGTTTGTAGTTTTATTTGATTAGAAAGATAAAATAATAAGTTCGCAAATTTTTTTGTTACAATTTTTATACACAAAAAATGTTTAAGTTGTGATTGAAATTGTTTGTAATTTTATGGTGAAAGAATAGTTATCTGGATAACTAACCCAAAAAATTTTATTTTGCAAGTGCGAGTGGCATTGCGTAGCCGCGACGTTAACATTTTTTAGACGTTCAGTCCACAATTTTTTATACCAACCAATTTAAATCATTTAAATTTACGTAAGACAAATTCATATGTCAACAATTGACATTATGTGATTACATGTGCATGAAGAACAACTTCTGTCCAATTTTAAATACTGCAAAACGGACAATAATAAAAAACATGAAAAAAAAATTAAATTAAATTGCTTAAACAGCGTCAAAAACAGTAAACAATTGTTTATAAATCATAAAAAACAATAAGTTTGATTGATGGTTTTTAAAAGAACATAAGTTTAAGCTATGTTATTGATTGTAAAAAAGTTAAATGATTTGTAGCTTTATTAATTACAAACAATACTTTTTTTGTTATAAATTTACCATAAAAATTTGTGTTTGAAATTGTGTACAGTCTTATTTAGCTAAAATAATTGTTTTATTTCTATAGATAGAACACAAAATGGTAAACAATTGTCTTTAAAAAATTAAATAAAAAGTTGCTTTGGCATATTACATAAAAATTCTGCGTAAAAAAACAAATTCGTAAATAAAAAATAATAAAAAAGTGAATAAACACTAATATAATCATTAATTTTTAATTTTATAGCACTTAAAATGTATTAAACATTCATTTTGTTGGTTGGCCTTAAGCGAAGCAAAATTAACAAATTTTGCTTTCATTATCTTGTTTAAACTTGTTTAATTAAGTATTATGTTTTTAATTACGTTTATATTTGAAAAATATTATGTTTAAAACAAAAAATACGAAGTTAATTGCAACAGTGTGAGGCATAACAATCATTTGTCACGCAACAAAGAAAAATTAAAAAAGTGTTTACAATTTTGGGAAATATTTGTCAATTTTTAATTGTTATGTATTTTACATTGTACACATTTATGTGACTGTTTGTTAATTTCTTCTACTAATCAAATTTGTAAACTGTAAAAATATTTTTTTAGATTCTTATAAAAAACACTGTTAAATAGCTATTTATGTATTAAAACTGCAAAATAATACATTGTCGATTGAGAGAGAATGTTGCCTCACGACGAAGAAGCGCCCCAATTTTTTTAGCTTTTTATGGCTTTTAAACAAAGTTACTTTTTTAACGTTATTTATATAAATAAACATTTTTTTTATTCGATACAACTACAAACAATTTTAAACACTTTAATTTATAAGAATAAGAACTTTTTAACAATAAAAACAATTTTTTTCAGCTATTGTTTTCTGCTTTTTCAAAAGCAGAAAAAACCTAATAAAGTTTTAAGAAGCTTTTTCAATAACCTGAGAAGATAGCCAACTACAGCGGCAAAACATCTAACAACTAGAACTTGTTCTTATTATCAAAGTTATTATTCCAATAAATAAATCATTTCATCTAAATATTTAGGACATCAAAACTAAAACACACATATAAATAAAAGAAAAAATATCCAAAAAGAAAAGAAACATTAATAATAATACATAGAGTAAAGATGAAAAAACTGAATTTAAAGAAAAAAAACAAAGAAAAAAGAAAAAAAGTGCAAGAATTTAAGACAAAGGTGGAGGAGGCAATGGTAAAATAAAATAAAATTAAGAAAAAAAAACAAATGGTGTAATACAAAGAGCAAAAAAGAGAAGATAAAAAAATTTCAAAAAATAAAAAAAAAACTAAATAAAACAAAAGAATACAGAAAAACATGCAAATAAAAACAAAGAAAAAGCTTGTCAAAAACATAAAAAAAATTAGATTGAAAAAGAAATTTGGAAATGCCTAGAAAAGAAAAGAGAAGAAAGAAAAAAGCAACAAATAAAATAGAAATAGACAAATGGGTAAAAAATTTTGAAAAATGTCTGGAAAGAAGAGAAAAAAACGTATGACAAAAAAAATTAAAGAAGGAAACGTAAAAAAATGAAATAACAGCAGTAGTGGTAGAGAAACAGCTCATAAAGTTGAAAAGATAAAAAGCGTCTAGAAGGGATAGGATATGAGACATATAGATGTATTATAATAATAAATGGAAAGGCAGATAAAGGGAAAAGAAAAGAGAGAAACAAACACTATGAAAGAAAAGGGTTTAGTGTAAAAGATTAAGAGAAAAAGAGAGACTAATGTTATAGAAAATAAAGTTATAGAAGAACTCTCCAGATAGACATCTAAAAAGGGAAAATAAGATAGAAAGGAAAATGATTGCAAGATTCAGATGTGACAGAAAAATCTAATTTTAAATAGAAAAAAATTAGAGGAAAATGCAGAATGCGTGGAAGAGAGAGAGAGAGAGAGAGAGAAAACACTAAAGCACATAATGAACGAATGCGTGAAGGTAAAAGAAAGTATGGTAGCAAGATAAGAACATAATGAGAAGAAAGAAATAGGAGAATACTGGATGAAAATGAAAGAAAGAGACAGTAAAAGATTAAACTTGGTGAATGAAAATGAATCTAGAATGAAAGAAGAAAAAAAGAGAAAAAGCAGGAAACAGAACAGAAAAATCCAAAATCGAAAACAAGAAAGATTAAAATAGTGTTTTTTTAATATTTGTTTTTTATATTATGTATTAAAACATAGTACAGTGGAAAATTAAAAATTGTTAAAAAAAACTAAATCACACAATTTCAATATTATTTTTGTGTAAATATTATAACATAAAAAAAATAACGCACAACCTATAGTTTTATCTTTTTAATTAATAAACCTTCAAGCAATTGAACTTTTGTATCTTATACGAGTATGTTTAAAAAAATTTGATTTTTTCTAGTTTTTAGACAATTACATATTGTTTTCTGCGTTATTTAAACAAATGCAATATTTTTTTTTACTTCGTTAAACTATAATAGACTACAAATAAGTTTTCAAAATTTTTTTTTGTAAATATTGAAAAAACCTGTGCAATCTGTTGTTTATATTTTTAATTAATGAAACTATAAACGATTCAAGTTGGAGTCAAATAAGGAATTTGGGCTATAGCCGATATAATAGATAAACGAGTGCTGTTGAAGTGATTTTGTTCCGCTGTAAAAATCTTGAAAATCTTGAAAAATTTGTAAAATCATATTTTTAAGTAACTTACGTACAACGCACAATGCCTATGATATGTGTTATGTGTACATCAGCAATCACACCAACAGTGCCGGGGCTTAAATGTTTTTTGTGCAGCTCCACATTAAGTGCATAAACGTCAGTAAGGCTCATTATGATGCCATAAAATCAACTTCAGGAATGGAATGGAGGTGTATGGAATGCCAAAAGGCAGATAAAATAGGTAATCGTGGTTGTGATTGTGGAAAAACCATTGCACTTTTATACCAAGCTATCGAAAAGTTAAACGCTACAGTGGAATCTCTGCAAAAACAGATAACACTTATCGCCGAAAAAACGGCCGTCTCTGATATCAACCATGAAGAGATAATTCAGGAAATTGCAGACCGGAATAATCGTAGACAAAATGTTATTGTCTTTGGGGTACCGGAGCAACACTCTAATGTACCACCTATGGACCGCTTTACTTTGGACAGAAATTACATAACTGAATTCTTGAGTCTACTAAAGTATGATGACCTCCCCGCGGACACTGCTTGCTTCAGATTGGGCAAATTCAATTCTTCTGCTACCCATTAAAATGCAACTTAAAAGTGATAGTCAAGTTACTCAATTGCTTCGGAATTATAGTAAGCATCGTTCCAAAATAAGCGATGATAACACCTTTAAGAACGTTAAGCTCGCTTCAGACCGCACACCTAAGCAGGCCGCCTATTTATAATAACGAAAATAATAACGGAACTTAAAACGCGTACTGATAATGAAGAAGATGGTCTTGCACTGAAATATGTCAATGGTGTCTCTAAAATTACTACAAAATCTTTAAACAACTAATGCCCAACATTTCTAATAACAGTTCAACAAGAATGTTAAATAAACTTTCAATTTAATATCAAAACGTACGCAGCGTTTGCAACAAAATTAATGACTTTTACAATGCTACGTGTGCATTGGACTTCGATATCATATGTGTTACAGAAACATGGCTGAAGGAGTCAATCTCTTCTTCGGAATTTATATCACTCGACTTGTACAATGTGTTTAGATGCGACCGAAATCTGGACTTAGCGATGGTGAACAGAGGTGGAGGTGTTCTTTTGGCTAGCAAGCGTACGTTAAACGTTGAAATGTTAGACGTAAGTGAGTTACAAAATAGCTTAAATTTAATTGAAGTAGTTGGGTGTAAATACATCCTAGGGAAAGAGTCAGTACTAATTTTTGTTGTATATTTTCCTCGTACGCCAAGCATAAATAAGCTCGAGATCTTTTGCAGCTTTTTTAAAAACAAGTATATTAACTGTGATAACATTTTAATCTTAGGCGATTTTAACCTGGCGCTATTTGCAAAAGACGTAAACAATAACATTGTAACTTTACTTATTAACTTCAACAATCTATTAAACTTGACTCAATGTAATAATATCAGGAATGCATCAAACAAACTATTAGATCTTGTTCTGGCTAGCGTGGAATGCAATGTTTTGCGTAATTTTGATCCGTTTGTCAAAGAAGATAGTCACCATCCAGCCCTTTCTATTACAGTTAATATGACTGGACCTTCGTTGAACAGTATGAAGGTGTGAATATGCGTCTGGACCAATTCTATCATTACTTGCAAAGACTTCTAGACTGTTATATTCCAACCTTTTCACAAAAAACTAAGACAGATTGTTTTCCATGCTGGTTTAATTCTACAATAATTCGCAATATTAGATTAAAACCAAAGTTTCTCATTAAATTCCGGAACTCGCATGACGTTTTTTACCGGAACAAATATAATGAATACCGTAAGCTCGTTAAAAGACAAATTTCTAAGGCACACCTTAACCATATAAGAAGCATACAAAACTCTATAGCTAATGATACTCAAAAGTTCTGGTCATACGTTAAAGCAAAGAAAGGTAAAACTCGAATTGCAGGACGAATGACCTATGAAGACACTATCTTAGAAACACCACAGCAAATAGTAAATGCTTTTGCAAAATTTTTCCAAAAACCGTGTTCGTCCTCCCCAATGACATTACATTCAATAAAGCGCATGAAATCTGTGGTATCCCCTTTACGATAAATAAGATAACAGAATCGGACGTATTGTCTGCTTGCATGTCTTTAAATAACTCAAACACCGCGGGTCCAGACCAAATACCAAGCTTTATGGTAAAAGACCGCAGATACGTATTTGCTGAGCCACTCACACTAGTATTTAATGCAGCCCTCAAACAAGGCACATTCCCACTTCGCTGGAAGACGTCCAGAGTTACGCCCATTTTTAAGTCTGGAGATCACTATAGTATCATAAACTACAGACCAATTCCGCTCTTATCAAATTTCTCGAAGGTTTTTGAAATTGTGCTACACTCTTATATTTATCCGCATATAAAGAATTATATCACACCGCAACAACATGGTTTCATCGATAAACGTTCGTCTGTTTCAAACCTTGCCTGTTTTTCTCAATTTGTAGCTGAGTCACTAGATAGCAATTCTCAGGTCGGCACCATTTACACAGATTTTGCGAAGGCGTTTGACAAATTAAACCATAAAATGGCCATTGATAAATTAAGCACTTTCGGCTTTAGTGATAAAATAATTATTCTACTTCGTTCCTACCTCTCGGATAGGCAACATCTCGTCAGTTTCAACGAGTTCATATCTAACACCTACAACGCTGTGTCCGGTATTTCAAAAGGATCAAATCTGGGTCCACTGTTATTCACGGCTTTTATAAATGATCTACCCTCTGCTCTAAACTGCAAAGTCTTACTTTACGCAGACGACGCAAAACTATATGATGTTGTCAATAATCTTCCTGATGCCTTAAATCTTTAGCAAAACCTAAATGAGTTATTAAAATGGTGTGAGTCTAACGGATTAGCACTTAACATATCTAAATGTAAAGTAGTATCCTTCTCCAGAAAAGTATCAACGTTTGCATTTGAATATAAACTACGTGATCAAACCATTGAACCGCTTAAGATCGTTAAAGACTTAGGAGTTTTTTTTGACAGCAAATTTACTTTTGATCATCACATTCACGTTATTACAAATAAAGCACTAAGCTTTTGGGTTTTATTACAAGAAAATGTAAGGATTTTAGCAGCATTGAAATATTCAAACTTCTGTACATGACCTATGACGTGTCGCTCATTCAATATGTCTGTCTTATTTGGAGCCCCGTGTATGATTGCTACATTAAAGGAATAGAATCGGTTCAAAGACGATTTCTGCTGTATCTGCATTTTAAGATTTACCACTTCTTTCCCCCACTTGGGACGCATAATTACACGCTCCGTGAACAGTTTGGTTTTATTTCGGCAGAACACAGGAGACATCAATCAATTCTAATGTTTTAATATAAGATCATAAATAATCGTGTTGACTGCGCGGAACTATTAAGCAAAATAGCTTTTTGTATCCTTCGAATCTGCAACAGAAATACTGTCACTATTTATCTAGAGAAGCCTCGTACCAATGTCCTACTCAAATCTCCTCTTCATATGATGTCAAAATTATACAATGCATCCTGCAAAAACATTGATGTGTTCCACGTTAGTTTGCGCAATTTCAAGCTGTACTACTCGACAATAGATGCCAGTTTACTATAGTTAAAACATATCTATATATATCTAAATTCTGTACCTTTTAGCTAAACCTAGCTTGTTAACTTTTTTTTTTCTTCTTTTTTTCGATACTTTTGTGAGTTATACCTATGTATGAGCCTGTTATTGGTTCTAATTTTGGAACTGTTGGGCAATAAAGATTATTATTATTATAATTAAATGACTTCGATGAGGGCCATATGACATCTTAAGTTAAAGAGGGGAAAATTGAGCTAAGCATTCTTGGAACGAAGAAGTCCAGATGAAAAACTGAGCGAGGTGAGACTGAAAAGGTTCGGCAAAAAAAATCTTTAAGCGGGTGGTCGGACGAACGCGGTTATCAATATTTAAACTGTTAATTGTTAATGAAAAAGAAAGATAGTTAACATGTTGATCTTGTTGATCACATGTTGTTTTGTGGTATAATTGTGAATTCAGTGCTGACTCCCTGAATTCGAAGTAATAAAGTGCAATTCAGTGCTGACTCCCTGAATTCGGAGGAATAATGAGTAAAGTTTTATTGATAAACATCAATATGTTAATATGAAATATCTCCGGCAGAAACTATAGTTTAATACCTGTGATACGGTCTATGTGGTAATACATTTCAGACTAAGGTGGTGGTACTGTCTGTAGACATTTACAGATTGCTATCCTCGCTCTCTACTTCTTAGAACAGTGGCGCAGAGGTAGAGGGGTGGGCTGGAGCCTGTTAACCGCTATGGTTATGTTCCTATCAGTGAATAAAAAGGTTGTGAATTTTTCTTTTGCTGGTATGACAAAATAATGCGTAATGTCCTTAGGTTTTTCACTTATTAATCTTTATTTTACACTTTTTCCTATTACGTATTATTCTTGGCCAGCCAGTCTATTGCGCGTAATGTGATTGAGGCCTAGCGACCCCGTCCACGTTGCTCCCAAACCAGGTACCGAAACAATAAAGACATCATTGAGAACACGATGCTAAAGAAAAGGGGTGAAGATGAGGTCAATCGAGCGCCTGGTGATGTCTTTCACAGTCAGTTCGAGAAGAAGAGAATCACTGTTTTCGAAGAAATATTTAAATATTTAATAATCGTAGAACATCCTGACCAATTTATTATAAAGGAGTTAACTGTTATTTAATTTAATTCAATTGTTAAAATTTAGCAAAGCGCTAGATTAGAATAAAAAAGTCTTACACATATAATAAAATTAAATAATACATATTAGATACAATACCAAATTTGTTTGACGAATTATTATTGAAATATGTTTATAATCCTTTAAAATTTATGGGTAACAGTGATCATGATAATTTTGAATTACAAATCTCTAAAGCATTAAAAAAACTTATAGCATTACAATTTTTGATACAATTTGTTAAAAAGATGTTTTTTATTTTTATGATTTTTTAGGTTTGTTTTGTCAGTAATAATTGTATATTCACATTAATCGCATTAAAATTTGTTATAATTTGCTTAAAAAATGCTTTAAATTTTTATATTTTTCAAGAATTCCTTAATAAATAGTTGTTTGCACTGAAAAGTTTGCTGTAATTCACTTGGCAGGTGTCTCAATTTATGTGTTTTGAAGTGATGTTTAAAAATAGTTGAATATTCACACTGATGGCATTGGAATCTTTGCTATAATTCACGCAGAAAGTGCTTCTTTTCATGTGTCTCAATGAAACATTTAGAAAAGAGAGGTAGAGAGAGTGGGAGGATTACCAGACTGGCAAGCAGGATTCAGAGAGGGACGAGGTGCAATAGATAATGTATATGTTTTAAATGCGTTAATTGAGAGTGAGTTAGAAAAGGAAGAAGGGAGAGTATGTGGAGTGTTTGTGGACTTAAAGGCAGCGTTTGATAGGGTTGATAGAAATAAATTATGAGAGTGCATGGAAAAAAAAAGAATACAGAAAGGAATAATAGAAAAAGTGAAAGAGATATACAAGAAACAAAGAGCAAGGTGAGAGCGGATGAAAGAGAAAGTGAATGGTTTTGGACAAAGAGGGAACTGAGACAAGAGTGCCCTTTGAGTCCGCTACTGTTTACAATTTATATGAGTGATATGGAAGATGTGTTAGCAAAAGGACAAGAAGGAGGAGTAGTAGCAGGGAAAAAGAAAATTTGGTTGTTAGCGTATGCGGATGACATAGTGATAGTAGCGAAAGAAGAAAGAGAAATGAATGGAATGATGAGAATCGCAGAGAGGTATATGAAAAAGAAGTGATTTGAGGTGAATGAAACTAAAACAAAGATAATAGTGTTTAGTAAGGGAGTAAGAAAAAAGTAGTATGGAAATGAGGTGAGAAAGAAATAGAGCAGGTGAGAGAATGGAAGTATTTACGATACATGTTTGAAGAAAGAAATCGAAGTAAGGCGCAGTTGAGAGAATTGGTGAAAAAGAGAAACCAGATGTGTGCGATAATGTGGGGAATGGCAGAGAAAAAGTTTAGAGGAGAATATGAAATAGTGATGACAATGTTTGACAGTCTGGTAAAAAGTGTAATGATGTATGGATCGGAAATCTGGGGATGGAAAGAGAGGAAAGAAATAGAAAGAGTGCAAGAAAAATATATGAGATGGATGCTAGGACTAAGCAGAGAAACCCCAGGTTACATAGTGAGAGAGGAAGGAAAGAGAGAAAAAGTAAGAATAGAGGCGGGAAAGAGAGCAGTTAAGTATGAAGACAAAATGCGGGAGAGAGAGGGGTGTGAGATACTGAAAGAGTGTAGAAAAATGATGAAAAGAAAAGGCGATAAGCGAATAAAAAAAGAGAGAAAAGAATACTATGAAAGTAAAGGGTTCAGTGTAGAAGAGATTGAGAGGAAAAGAGAAGAGAGGCAATGGGTGAATGGAGAAATGAGAGACCGAGATAGAGATATAGAGAAGCAAGAAAGGAGGGGTGAAATTAGAGAAAGCAGGTACAATACAAAATATGGAGCAATAATTACTGAAGAACTGCCAAGCTACCTGAAAAGGGAAAATAAGAGAGAGAGAGAAAAATGATTGCTAGATTTAGGTGTGGAAATGAAGAGAGAGAAAATAGATATTGGATGGAAAAAAATGAAAGAAAGTGCAGAATGTGTGGAAAAGAGAGAGAAACATTAGAACACATGATGAAGGAATGTGAGGAGGTAAAAGAGAGCATGTTAGGAAGGGAGGATATAATGAAAGGAAAGAAAAAGGGAATAGAATGGATGAAAATGATAGAAAAAGAAAGAAAAAGATTAAACTGGGTGGATGAGGAAGAAGGAGAATAAGAATAAGAGAAGACATAATGAATAGAGAAAAAAAAAAAAAGAATGGATGAAAATGATAAAAAGAGAAAAAAAAAAAGAAAAAAAAAGGGGAAGGAGAAAGAAGAAGATTTATGTTAATAAAAATTGTAACTACATTGTAAACCTGTAAAGTTAAACAATAAACCTTATTATAAGTGATGTTTAAAAATAGTTGAATATTCACACTGATGGCATTAGAATCTTTGCTATAATTCACGCAGAAAGTGCTTCTTTTCATGTGTCTCAATGAAACATTTATAAAAATTTCTGTTGTAATTCGCTTGGAACATGTTTTATAATTACTTGTATCTTTACATTGATTGCAGACAAATTCTGGATGCAGTTCACTTGAAAGGTGCCTTATTAATGACTTTTGAGCGTTGTTGCATATTTACATTGATTGCATTAAAATGTTAGTTGTCGTTCGTTTGTAAAATGTTTTGCATTTATATGTATCATTAGGTTTCTTTTATAAAAAGTTTTATATTCACACTGCTCGCATTGGAATTTTTGTTCTAAATTTTTTCGAAGATGCTTTGCATTTATATGTGTCGTCAGGCTTCCTTTATAAATAGTTGTAAATGCACACTGGTCGCATTGGAATTTTTGTTGTAAATCTTTTGAAAGATGCTTTGCATATATATGATTTTTCAAATGCTGATTTGTAAGGGCTTTATATTCACACTTCTCGCATTGGAATTTTTGTTGTAATTTGCCTGAAAGATGTTTTGCATTTTTATGTCTTTTTAGGTTTCTTTTATAAAAAGTTGTATATGCACACTGGTCGCATTGAAATTTTTGTTGGAAATCTTTTAAAAGATGCTTTGCATTTATATGATTTTTCAAATGCTCTTTGAAACGACTTTTATTTTCACACTTCTTGCCTTGGAAGATTTGTTGTAATTCGCTTGCAAGATGCTTTGCATTTATATGATGTTTCAAATCGTCTGTTCTAAGAGTTTTAAATTCACACTGATCGCATTGTAATTTTTGTTGTAAATCTGTTGAAAGATGCTTTGCATTTTCATGCCTGTTTAGATTATTTTTATAAAAAGTTTTATATTCACACTGCTCGCATTGGAATTTTTGTTGTAATTCCCTTGAGAGATGCTTTGTATTCTTATGTGTTTTCAGATTTGATTTATAAAAAGTTTTATATTCACACTGATCGCATTGGAGGTTTTGTTGTAATTTTTTTAAAAGATGCTTTGCATTTATATGTTGTTTTAAGTTGTGTTTATAAAAAGTTGTGTATTCACACTGATCGCATTGAAATTTTCGTTGTAGTTCGCTTGAAAGATGCTTTGCATTTATATGTCTTTTTAGGCCCTTTTTATAACAAGTTAAATAATCACACTGATCGCATTGGAATTTTTGTTGTAATTCTTTTGAAAGATGCTTTGCATTTATATGTTTGTTTAGATCTCCTTTATAAAAAGTTGAATATTCGCATTCATCACATTTGTATTTTTGCTGTAATTTTCTTGGACGATTAATTTTATGTTTTTTTAAGCGCGCATTTTTTTCGGTCGTTTTAAAATTACCAGGCATTTCCTCGGCATTTTTTTGGAATTTTGGTAAAGAGTGTTTTCTGTCTATATGTTTCAGATAAATATGTCTTTTTAACTGGAATTTGTATTTACTTGTATACTTGCATTGATCACATTCAAAACAAGTAGCGAATTGGTAACGTTTATCTGTTTGGCTAGTCGTTGTAATAATACTGTTTCCATTTTCTATATTAGTTGATACAGATGATTTATGTTCTATAAAATTACACTTTCTTTTGTGAAAGTATCTCCACACATACGAAAAGCTACCCACTCTGCAACGTTGACATTTTTCGAAAGAGGCTTCATCCAAAACATCTAAAAACTCACAATTGTGAAAAAAATAAACACTTTTTTCATTTGTTTCAAAGTTGCATAAACGGCATCTATAAGATTCCAGTGAATCGTAACAGGAAAAAGCCGAGGAAGAGCGGCAGCACTTCGAGAAAACCGACATTTTTGATAACGTCAAAAAGGACTAAAACATCAATATTTTAATATTTTATATGTTAAAAGTAAGCCGTTAATATAACCGTTCACTTGATACGTTAAAACTGCTTTTTGTTGAATCTGAGATGATCGTAACACAACACTTTTTTAGATGAAAATCTAACCTCATTTCTATACTTCTATTGGTTGCATTCAGCAGACAAAGCGGCAACCGTGCTGCTCGTTGAGTAAAAGCTCTGTCTGCTGAAAGCACTTTTCATTTCTGTCAATCTGCCATTTTGCCGAACAAAACTTGAAACCTTGGATTTTAGAATAAAAAGTTGTAGTGACCGACATGATATAAGCTATTCTGATCAGAGGGCCGATTCTAACGCACTAACGTAAAAATTTCGACTCAAATTCTAACAAAATTAACCATATTTGATAGAAAAAGAACACGTAGCCACCTGGCGATTCTAATAAAAAGATTGAATGTGACGTCATAGATGTTCGATATCAAAATAGTATATTGTCATGCGAGTTGCACAAGGCATTTGCTTGTGGCACGCATGCGTCAAATAAATAAGTGTTACAAACATGTCTTGTAAAACGAGTGTAGGGAACATGCTATATTTCTATCTTTTTAATAATATGTATGATTCAATATTAAGATTATGAAAAATACGCCTGAGGGCTAATTCTGTAACTTTTTTTCAACAAAATCTGTCAAAATTTTCTATTTTGGTTAGAGAATTTTCTATTTTGACATTTTCAGATTAGTTGTGTAAGAGTTTTTGCTTCTATAATAATTTATAGTTATTTTTTAAAGTAAAAATAAGCCAATAAGGCGCTAAATAGCTTGTATAATTAAATCATCTTAATGAGGGCCATATAGCATCTTAAGTTAAAGAGGGAGAACATGGGCTTAGCATCCCTGGAAAGGTGGTGATGGAGGCCAGTCAGTAAATCTTAGCGGTGGGAGAGGGAGAACGTCGGTAAAAATGTCAGAGCGGTCGGACGGGCAGTATTATAAATATTTAAACTGACAATTGTTTACTGAAAGAGAAAGGTAGTTAGTTAACGTGTTAATCTTGTTGATCATGTGTTGCTTTGTAGTATAATTGTGAATTCAGTGCTGACTCCCTGAATTCAGAGGCATAATGAGAAAAGTTTTATTGATAAACATCAATATGTTAATATGAAATATCCACGGCAGAAACTATAGTTTAATATCTGGGGTACGGTCTATGTGGTGATACATTTCAGACTGAGGTGGTATTCCCATGACGTCTGTAGACATTTACAGATTGTTATCCTGGTTCTCTACTTCCTCGAACAGAAGCGAAGACGTAGAAGGATGGGCTGGAGCCCGTTAACCGCTTTGGTTATGTTCCTGTCAGTGTATAAAAAGTTTTGGATTTGTCTCCCACTATCAGTTCGAGAGGAAGAGAATCCTGCGAGGGGGAGAAAAGTCCTCGGTGAGTTACTTTACAGGTATTACTGACAGGTACATTATGTGTAAATATGTTTCATGTGTCGCCCAGTCGATCCGTCTGACTGCTCAAGCGTTTCTCTAAAGGTGCAGTTTCGTTGACGCGTCTAGCGACTGCGTTTGGCGGCTGCGTCTAGCAGCTGCGACTGTCTGTTTTCTTCAACGGCTGCGTCTGACGGCTAACGTCTAGCGGCGGCGTTTAACGGCTGCGTCTAACGGCCGTTAAGTGATCATTGTATTCGTTTGAATGTGGTTTTAGTGCTCTATAGACGTGTATGAATACAGCGGGTATTACGAGTTTAGAGTTTAATACAACACTATAATGGCTGCTATTAATACAAATAAATATAGCTGCATTAATAGCTGTTGAAGATGAGGAGGAAGAGGATATATTAATTACTTTACTACAGACACGTGAAGACACATGTGACTTGTACAAGAAGCGAAAAAAAAAGTTATTACAAACTATTCATACATCGCCATTTAAAATCTAGTAACGAAAAATTCAGAGAGTTTTTTAGATTAAATAGGAAGCAATTTCAGTTTGTGTTAACTTTAGTTGTAGCTGATCTTTATCAACCGCCTACAAATGCAGTAAAATCTCCCATTTCTCCAGAAGAAAAATATCTTCGCACTTCTTCAATTAACAATTCGTCCAACATAGCTTTAAACTGTTTTAAAGACATTTCAAATCAAATATTTTGTCAAAATTGTCCACGACGTCTGCGCCTTGACTGCTCACAGAGCGGTCGTGGCGGAACCGCCCGACATTCAAACCGGTGACGCAGCCGCTATACGCTGCAACCAAACCGTTCATACTTAAGCCTAAAAAGCTTTGCTTGCCGCCAGACGCAACCGCCGAACGCCGCCGCTAGACGCGTCAACAAAACTGCACCTTTTAACCATGAATATAGAGGGGTGGGTTGAAATAGATTGTTAATGATAATGTAGATGGTTGTTGTTACTTTGTACACTGTTTTTAAGTGACATCCTGACAATATAGACATCCTGACAAATTTATTATAAAGAAAGAGTTAACTGTTATTTAATTCAATTTAATTGTTAAAATTTAGCAAAACGTAAAATTAAAATGAAGTTATTTTAAAATAAAAGAACAAGTTCGTTTGGTTAATCAAGCTGTGCTTTATTAATTATAACGTAACTAAAAAGGATTCTTAACTTAAGCGTCACACACTTGTGTCATAGAATAATTTACTAGAGAGCACACTCCAAATGTCACCTTAGTGACAGAAACAAACAAACACTACCAACTAATCCAAATGCAGAACATTGCACATATTCTTTAACACCCTCTCTCAATGTTATACATTTGAACAAAACTTAACAAAAAATAAACAAAGTATTCTAGTACCAAAAAACATATCTACAACCTAGTAGATTTATTTTATCATTACATTACTTACACCGCACTTTTTCAGAATCTTCACAATTGATTCTTTGCCAAGAAATTTTGTTAACAGGTCTGCTGGTTGTTTCGAAGAGCATATGTACTTAAGGGAGATTTCATTGTTTTCAATTAAATCTTTAACAAAGTGGTATCTTATATCCACATGTTTCAAGCGTTTTACAGATTCTGTGCTTGCGTTCAATATTGCTGACTGATTGTCACAAAACATATCTACTGGACAAATATTTTCAAACCCAAAATCTTGTAACAGCTTAACTATCCAACACGCTTCACTAGCAGCCATACTCATTGAAACATACTCAGCCTCTGTTGAAGACAGACTTACAGATGATTGCTTCTTTGAGCACCAAACTATTAAGCAATTTGCAAAAGTAAACAAATACCCTGAAGTAGACTTTCGGTCTCTTAGGTCGCCTGCCCAATCAGCATCACAAAACCCTTGCAACATTGTATCATTACATTTATATACTAAGTCATAATCAATAGTATACTTTACATAACGCAACACTATTTTAAGCGCACTTAGTAATTCCTTATTGGCCGTATTCTGAAATCTACTTAACATAGAAATGGCAAAACAAAGATCAGGCCTAGTGCCTGAAACCGCATACATAAGACAGCCAATTATTTCCTTACAAGTTTTTTCAAACTTTTTATCACATCCTACATTAGAATCAAGTATCTTACTGTTAAAATTTTTATCCATAGGAGTCATCATTGGCTTACAATTTTCCATGTTAAATCTTTTTAATACATTTTCCATATAATTTCTTTGTGATAATACAGTTGTACCTTTTTGCAAATTTTGCTTAACATTTATTCCTAGAAAATCTGAAATTAACCCTAAATCCTTCATTTTAAATTCCTTATTTAATACACCTTTTAGTTTTATAATCTCCTCTTTGTTTGTACCAAAAATTAACACGTTATCTACATAAATTAATACAAAAATTTTATCTGTGTCATTAAACTTTGTATACAAACATAAGTCACTCTTTGATCTCGCAAAACCTGTTTTTGTAATTACTGTATTAAATTTTTGATTCCAACACTTTGGAGAATTTTTTAATCCATATAAAGATTTCTTTAATTTAACTATATTATTATTTCCTAAATAAGCTCCTTTAGGTAAACTAACATACACTTCTTCTTTGATCTCCCCATTTAAAAAAGCCCCCGTAACGTCCATTTGATAAATAGGCACATTTAATTTTGTTGCTACTGCTACAAATAGTCTAAATGTAGACAACTTCGCTACTGGCGCATAAATATCACACAAATCAAATGATTCTTGTTGTTCAAACCCTCGGGCAACAAGCCTAGCTTTATACTGTAACACATTTTTTACATTTTTTTTATCTTAAATACCCACTTACTGCTAACTATTTTTCTATTTACTGGTATATCACAAAATTCCCAAGTGTCATTATCTTCAAGAGTCTGTAGTTCCCAAGCAATGGCTTCACTCCACTTGCTTGCGTCACTTCTGTTCATAGCCTCACTGTATGTAGTTGGCTCACACTCACTGACACCTAACTGCACATTATTGCATTTATAGAAAGATGTTTGTTTTCTTAGCCGCTTGCTTCTTCCATCTCTGGGTAAATCACTTTCATCCAATAGATGTTCGTCGTCACTGCATCGTAAGTACTCATTGTCACAGTCATTGTCTGATCCATCTTTTTCAGCACTACTTGTATGGGTTTCCTCCATTGTCCCATCTTCGTTAGTAATAAGTTCATTCACAGGGTAAATTTCTGTCTCAAGATTACTATCTACCACTGGTTCTTTTAGGTTTATTGATGTTATAATTTCCTTTTCTTTGCTTTCCTTCACTTGAAGTTTTTCTTTCTTATCATCTTGATTTAGAAATATAACATCTCTCTTTATCTCCACTGTGTTTGTTTCTGGAAAATAAATTCTATACCCCTTCACATTTTCTTCATAACCCACCATCAAACCCTTTTCACCTTTCTTGTCCCATTTCCTTCTTCGTTCTTTCGGAATGTGAGCATACACTTCTGTGCCGAAGACTTTCAACTGGTGAATGTCAAACTTTTTGTTTGTCCATACTTCAAATGGTGACCTTCCATTTTCATGACTTTTCCCAGTTCTATTCAAGACAAATACTGCCGTATTTATTGCTTCTGCCCACAGTTTCTTTGAAAAGTTTTCTTCATGTAACATTGTTCTTGCTGCTTCCACCAATGTTCTATTTTCTCTCTCAGCCTTTCCGTTCTGTTCCGGCGTATAGGGTACAGTTGTTTGATGTGTTATTCCACGTTTTGAAAACATCACTTTCACTTCTTTGTTTATAAATTCTAAACCATTGTCACTTCTAAACATTTTCACTTTGTTTCCTGTTGTGTTTTCGGCCTTATTTATAAAGTTATCAATACAGTTTTTGATCTCATTTTTGGTTTTAACAAAGTATACATTTCTGTAATTCGAATAGTCATCCTTCAGTATAACAAAATACCTCGCTCCTCCAATAGATGTTTCTTCCATTGGTCCACAAGTATCCGCATGAATCAACTCGCAAGTCTTTGTACTCACGTTCTCACTTTTACTAAACGGTAATCGATGTATCTTCCCAGCTAAACAACTCTCGCACTCAGGTTTAGTGGTTTGTTTAACAACAACATTATGTTTTTGCAAAATATCTTTTACGTAAGTAAAGTTTTGATGCGCGAGTTTTCTGTGCCACTCATTTAGGTCATTCTTCACTAGTGTTGAAGAGCTTGCCTTTTCGTAATTATTCTTATACCGCAATTCCAAATAATAAGAATTGCCAATTCTTTCCGCCACCACCCTAACTTGGTTATCTTTGTAGAATTTGCATGACCTGGCATCTGTCGTCATCACATAACCTTTATCTATGGCGCGAATCACTGAAAACAGATTATTATTTAGTTTCGGAACGTACAGAACATTGTCTATGACCGTATTAATCCATTCAGATCCGTTCGACACTTGCACCATCACCTGTCCACAGCCGAGGACACTAATTGTCTTACCATTACCGACAACCACAGATTCTTCTGTGATACGAGTGAATGATTTAAACAAGGCACGATTTCTACACATATGTTCACTAGCGCCTGAGTCTACTAACCACTTTGATTTATGCAGTTCATGTGACGAACTAGACACTACTAATGCATTTTTCTTCGTTTTGTTCTCAGTCTTAGTAAATTTTTGTGTACGAAACCTACACTGCACCTTGAAATGTCCAAACTTTCCACAATAAAAGCAATTTTTATTATTTACGTTTTCTTCACTGCCATTTTTATTTTGTCTGCAATCACTTTGAAAATGCCCATTTTTGCCACACTTGAAACACTTCATTTGTCTTGTATTTTTTACAACGAACGCAGAAGATGAAGATTGATGCGACTTTTCCATCTTGTCTTGGACCCTTTCTTCTTCAATTAATAATCTAGCAACCAAGTTGTCAATAGTCTGTTTATCGTCAGGTGCAGACTCCCACGCTGACACAAAATGCTTATATTCGTCAGGCAATGACATTAATACCTTTGTTATAACAAACTTATCAGATATCTCATCGCCCATCTGTTTCAACAAGTTTCTCATCTCTTGGATTTTAGACAAGAAAACTGACATATCAATGCCCTTTTCATATTTGTACTGGAAAAAACGTTGTTGTATAATGTGTATACTAGTTTCAGACTTCTGTTCATACACGCTTTGAAGTTTCCGCCACATTTCAGCAGAAGTCGTACATGTGATGATGTGTAACATGACCTCTTCCATCATCCGTGTTACCAACAAAGTCTGCGCCTTGGCATCTTCAGCTTCCCATTTGGTTATTTCATCTAGATCTATGGGCTTAACACATTTGCCCTCTACAACGTCCAGCAACCCTTGACCTCTAAACAGCACCATAGTCTGAAATTTCCAGATATTCCAATTTCTGGAACCTTCCAGCTTGATCACGTTCATATTAATGTTACTCTTCATTTTCCAACCTTGTCTACGATCCAGAACAAGTTATCCTTAGTTGGGAATACACCACGTTACACCACGTGCTTTCCGTAAGACCCAACCTCACTTTCTTTTTCTGATGAGTAACTACTAACACCAAACCTTTCTTGATTCAACTAACTAATACAGGATTATGTGTCTGGGCCCATAACCTGGAGTTATTTTAAATAAAAGAACAAGTTCGTTTGGTTAATCAAGCTGTGCTTTATTAATTTTAACGTAACTAAAAAGAATTCTTAACTTAAACGTCACACACTTGTGTCATAGAATAATTTACTAAAGAGCACACTCCAAATGTCATCTTAGTGACAGAAACAAACAAACACTACCAACTAATCCAAATGCAGAACATTGCACATATTCTTTAACAGAAGTACAAAGGAAAAGGCGTTTTAATCCCAATAATTTCTCGGTTTCCAAACAAATTGTCATATTCAAGTTTAAACGGTTTCCACGTCCGGTGCGGCTAGCATTTGCAATGTCAATGCATAAATCGCATTGACATTTGATGTCACACAAGTGTTTGTGACATCAATCTTTAAAATCCTTCTTTTTCACATGATCAGTTATATGTAGCCTGTTCCTGTGTCGGAATACTAACAAAACTATTTATATACGCGCAAGAAAAAAACACTAAGACTAGTGTACGTCATAAAGCATTAGAATAATAAACACTTTTTTTTTTTAAATATTTTAATATTAATTATACAAATTAATATTCAATATTCATAGTTAAGACAGGGCAACGTCTGTCGAATGAAATAATTGTAAATAAAATACAATTTTTAAAGTTTTTATAAAATTTTTGTCTACATTTAACTTTTGGATAGCATTCAAAAAGTTTGTGCTTCAATGTTTATATCGCTACTATCGTATTTGCTTAAAAACTGCGTTTTTTCTATATTTTGATCGTTATAATAAAGTCAAACTATAATTTTATAGCCTGCTCATTAAAAGTTTTCGTTTTTTAGTGGTGGCGTTGAAGAGCTTTTTAGTGTTCAATTAGACTATTTTTGTTATTCATATTTTGTGTCAAATCGCTCTTATTAAAATGTCAAATCGCAGACAAATAAATTTATCTGCACATTCTATTGGTTTAGGTATGTACTATTTTCTTATGTCTACGCAGATTAGATTTAAACATAGTTTTATGCTCACATTCCGTGCATTTGAAAATAGTTTGTAATTCAATAGGAGTATGTTTTAAATTCTTATGCGTTCTCAAATAAGATTTGAACCTGGTTTTAAAGTCACACTCATTACAATTAAAAGTAGTTTGCTGTTCAATTGGAGTATGTTTAGCTTTCTTATGACCTTGCAGTGCAGATTTATACTTAGTTTCAAACTCACACTCATTGCAGATAAGAGTTTCCCATTTTATTGAGTTATGTTTCAGTTTCATTTGCTTCGTTAACGAAGATTTAAAGTTAGTTTTATACTCACAATTGTTGCAATTAAAAATAGTTTGCAATTCAATTAGAGTATGCTTAGAATCCATATGAACTTTGAGTGCAGATTTATACTTGGATTGAAAGTTGCACTCATTGCAGCTAAGAGTTTCCCATTTTCTTGAGTTATGTTTATTTTTAATATGCTGCGTTAGATTAAATTTTAACTTAGTTTTATACTCACAATTGTTGCAAATAAATGTAGTTTGCAATTCAATCGGAGTATGTTTAGAATACTTATAATCTTTAAGTGCAGATTTATATTTCGTTTTAAACTCACACTCATTGCAATTAAAAATAGTTTGTAATTCAGTTGGAGTGTGCATGCATTTCTTATGCTTTGCTACGTTTTCTTTAAATATATTTTTATACTCACATTCGTTGCAGTTGAAAAATGTTTGCAATTCAATTGGAGTATGTTTTAGTTTTATATGCTTTATCAAATCAAATTTAAAGCTGCTTTTATACACACACTCGTTGCAAATAAATTTCAATTCATTTGTAATATGTTTTCTTTTCATGTGCTTTGTCAGATCAGGTTTATACTTAGTTTCAAACTCACACTGATTGCAATGAAAAATAGTTTGTGATTCAGCTGCAACATGTTGCCTCTCGTTATGTTTTAATAAATTACCTTCAAATCTAGTTCTGTATGTACAGTTATCACATTGAAACCATTTTTTAGAGTCAATAGAAAAATCGTTTTTTACTTTATGTATTTTTAAGCCGTTGCTTCGGTGAATTTGAAAGATAAACTCATCACATTTAAATAGTTTTTTGAAAACAAAGTTTTTTCTTTTTTTTATTGTCGAACTTTTACTTTTAGCACAAATCTTTTTATGATAATAACGCCACAGAAACGAGTAACTCCTCACTTTACACTGTTTGCAACGTTTAGAAACTGCCCCCAAATTATCATAACCTCCAAATCCGCACTTGTGATTACATTTTTGAACTTTCTCATTTGTAGTAAAATTGCAAAGTTCACATTTATAAAGAGACAGGAAAGAGTAACAAATAAATGTCTGCATTTTTTTAAACTCAGAAACAAACTTCTTATACAACATAAAAATATGTTAATTTAGACAGACCAGTTTTTTGACAACCCGCATGCGCATTAGATTGTTTATGGTTTTGACAGTTAAAATACTCTATTTAAATCATTCCTTGCTTAATTCTTTTTTTTTTGATAAGTATATAGTTTTTATTTCGCAGTATTTCTTATTTAAAAAAAGAATTCAGTTGAAATGGTGTGAAAGTTTTTAATTTTTGTAATAATTTATATCTATATTTAAAGTAAAATACGCCAATAAGGCGCTAAATAGCTTGTACCATTAAATAATCTTGATGAGAACTATATAGCATTTTAAGTTAGACGAGGAGAGGTTGGTCTTGGCATTCCCGGAAAGACTGAGTAGCCATGGGTGCCAGTGAGTGTGCACCCTGAACCGAGATATACAGTAAAAAAAAGATCTTTGAACGGTCGGTCGGGCGATGTGTGAATAGTTTGTAAATATAGACAAAGTGTGCTGTTGTCGCTGCTAATGAAAACGTGTTGTTTTATGATATGATTACAGGAGAAATATTAATTCAGTGCTGACTTTCGAAGAAATAAGGATTAAAGTATTATTGATAAGTTATGAGATAAATATGTATTAAAACGGTTAATATTAATATACACGGCCGAAACTACAGTTTGTAACTGGAGTACGGTCTATGTGGCATTACATTATAGACTAAGGTTGCATTTCCATGACGTCTGTAGGCATTTACAGATTGCTATCCTGGCTCTCTACTTTCTGGAACAGAGACGAAGAGGTAAAGAGGTGAACTGGAGCTAGTTAACCGCTATGGTTATGTTCCGGTCAGCGGATAAAAAGGTTGTAGATTCTTATTTTGCTAGCATGACAGAATATTGCGCTATGTCCTTAGGTTTTTCATTTATTAATGACTATTCTATTTCTTTTCTTTTTACGCACTATTGCTGTCTGAGGTAAAGATTGAGTCAATCAAGTCTATGGAGTGCTTGTCAAAGTCCAATGAACCTGGTGACGTCTATTACTAGCAGTTTGAGAGGAAGGAATTTCTGCGAGGGAAAAAAAGCCACAGTGAGTTACTTTACAGGTATTATTAACAGGTACATTATTGACTGCTCAAGCGTTTTTCTAACAATGATTATAGAGAGGTGAGTTGAAGTAGATTGTTGATGATAATGTAGCTGGCTGTTGCTATTCTATACACTGTTTTTAAGTGGATATTCAAGGCTATTAATCGTAGAACATAGAGATCTTGATAAATTTATTATAAAAGAGGAGTTAACTGTTATTTAATTCAATTTAATTGTTAAAATTCAGCAAAACGCAAGATTAGAATAAAAAAGTCTTACACATATAATAAAATTAAATAATACATATTAGATACAATACCAAATTTGTTTGACGAATTATTATTGAAATATGTTTATAATCCTTTAAAATTTATGGGTATCTAACAGTGATCATGATAATTTTGAATTACAAATCTCTAATGCATTAAAAAAAACTTATAGCATTACAATTTTTGATACAATTTGTTAAAAAGATGTTACCTATTTTTATGATTTTTCAGGTTTGTTTTGTCAGTAATAATTGTATATTCACATTAATCGCATTGAAATATGTTATAATTGGCTTAAAAAATGCTTTAAATTTTTATATTTTTCAAGAATTCCTTAATAAATAGTTGTTCGCACTGAAAAGTCTGCTGTAAGTCACTTGGCAGGTGTCTCAATTTATGTGTTTTAAAGTGATGTTTAAAAATAGTTGAATATTCACACTGATGGCATTAGAATATTTGCTGTAATTCACGCAAAAAGTGCTTCTTTTCATGTGTTTCAATGAGATATTTATAAAAAATTCTGTTATAATTCGCTCGGAACATGTTTTATAATTTTATAATTACTTGTAACTTTACATTGATTGCAGCCACATTCTGGATGCAGTTCACTTGAAAGGTGCTTTATTAATGACTTTTGAGCGTTGTTGCATATTTACATTGATTGCATTAAAATGTTAGTTGTCGTTCGCTTGAAAGATGATTTGTATTTATATGTATGATCAGGTTTCTTTTATAAAAAGTTGTATATTCACACTGCTCGCATTGGAATTTTTGTTCTAAATCTTTTCAAAGATGTTTCGCATTTATATGTGTCTTCAGGTTTCCTTTATAAAAAGTTGTATATGCACACTGGTCGCACTGGAATTTTTGTTGGAAATCTTTTGAAAGATGCTTTGCA
The DNA here is from genome assembly GCA_947359425.1 of Lagria hirta. Taxonomy (NCBI): domain Eukaryota; kingdom Metazoa; phylum Arthropoda; class Insecta; order Coleoptera; family Tenebrionidae; genus Lagria; species Lagria hirta. The sequence goes on along the minus strand of OX375801.1, from coordinate 5,608,877 downwards.
TTTATATGATTTTTCAAAAGGTCTTTTCTAAGAGTTTTATATTCACACTGATCGCATTCGAATTTTCGTTGTAATTTGCTTGAGAGATGTTTCGCATTTATATGTGTCTTAAGGCTTTCTTTATAAAAAGTTGTATATTCACACTGCTCGCATTGAAATTTTTGTTGTAAATCTTTTGAAAGATGCTTTGCATTTTCATGTCTGTTTAGATTATTTTTATAAAAAGTTGTATATTCACACTGCTCGCATTGGAATTTTTGTTGTAAATCATTTAAAAGATGTTTTGCATTTATATGTGTCTTCAGGATTCTTTTATAAATAGTTGTATATGCGCACTGGTCGCATTGGAATTTTTGTTGTAATTCTTTTGAAAGATGCTTTGCATTTATATGTTTTTTTAGATCTCCTTTATAAAAAGTTGAATATTCGCATTCATCGCATTTGTATTTTTGCTGTAATTTTCTTGAACGATTAATTTTATGTTTTTTTAAACGCGCATTTTTTTCGGTCGTTTTAATATTACCAGGCATTTCCTTGGCAATTTTTTGCAATTTTGGTAAAGAGTGTTTTCTGTCTATATGTTTCAGATAAATATGTCTTTTTAACTGGAATTTGTATTTACTTGTATACTTGCATTGATCACATTCAAAACAAGTAGCGAATTGGTAAGGTTTATCTGCTTGGCTAGTCGTTGTAATAATACTGTTTCCATTTTCCGTATTAGTTGTTACAGATGATTTATGTTCTATAAAAATACACTTTCTTTTGTGAAAGTATCTCCACACATACGAAAAGCTACCCACTCTGCAACGTTGACATTTTTCGAAAGAGGCTTCATCCAAAACATCTAAAAACTCACAATTGTGAATAAAATAAACAATTTTTTCATTTGTTTCAAAGTTGCATAAACGGCATCTATAAGATTCTAGTGAATCGTAACAGGAAAAAGCCGAGGAAGAGCGGCAGCACTTTGAGAAAACCGACATTTTTGATAACGTCAAATTGAACTAAAACACTAATATTTTAAAAAATATTATATCAAAAGGAAGCCATTAATATAGGCGTTCATTTGATAACCTCATACTTGATAGAATGTAATCTGTAATGGTAACGGCCGGTAACATTCTAGTAGCGCCACCTGCATTTTGGTTTTGCTTGCTTCGAAACCATTCCGCGGTAAATTTTATTTACCGCTTGTTTTTAAATATTGAAAGGAAAAATTTGTTTATCAAAATTTTTCGATTCATTATACCTATTACCAGAGCATGATTAGCTATCCTTAGATAGATCTTTCGTGTCGAAGATCTATAAAACTCTCAATGTGCAGATTATACTGCAAATGGAGTTCTATCGACATCTCATCAAATAGTAACGTGCAGTATGTGGTATTTTTGTTCATTTTGCTTATAGCACTTTTAAGTGGCAATGGGAATTCTTGTTGTCAACATTTTTTGTAATGTTATTCATGCATTACAAAAATCGGTCTCCGAAGGTCACACATCGGTGTCTTCTAAATTTTTTCCCATCGCTGCAATTTTGGTCTTGCCAAAACCTCAAAAAGCGTATATCACAAATACAACTAAATTTGTTATCAATTGCGACAATACACACTTTTGAAAAATTTTTATTAATTTATTTGCAAAAAAATACAAATGGCTGCGTATTTTCCGCTATAGCATATCACCATGTCAGTTGTCAATTGTCAGTCTACAAATTGACAAGTGACACAATTATATTAGAATTACTTCATTCTGACGTCACAGTCTTAAAATCAACATGCAAAAATGGCAAAAGCAGGTAGAAGTTATTTACCTAACGACTTTGGAAAATAATCGTTTTGACTTGAGCGCTTTGTTTGCAAGCTGGTTTAAAAAAGTGCTGCATAATGGAGTAAATGTTTTTCCGCAAAGATAGAACTTTTTTTTTTTAATGTCATGAAATATATTTGTTTCAAACATTTGACCATAGATGCGGCAGCAAAGTGAAAAACAGGTGCAGAACAATTGTTTTTATTTTATTGGAAACAATCGGAAAACACCGATCTGTAAGCAATGAGTGCAAAAAAGAAATGACAGTTGCATACGGGACTAATTTTTTTAACATTCTTTACTAATTGTTTCACGTATCCTGTACTATTACAAACACTTTGTTGTTAACAATCTTATTGCTTTTATGACGCAACAATGACAGCAATTGGTTTAGTACCAAACATTGTTTCTGCACCAAAAGCAATTTTTACGTGTTTCATTTTATTTTGTAAATTTTAACGAACGATTGCTATTTTTTAAACATGGTGATATGTGCAGCTTACCGTTGTGGAAGTCATAACGATAAAAAAGAAGCCGGAGTTTTATTTCACAGGTAAGTAAGATAACATGGTCCTTTGCACTTTATTTATTTTTAATAATTTTTTTATTATTACTTACAATAAATGTTGGGCTTAGTGTACTGATCATATCAATAATTTTATGTCTGCAATAGCATATACTTTTCATTCGTAATTTGCTTATGAAATGAGAACCAGTGAGTTTCAGCCGCCATTATTCCATAGACGTAGAGAAAAGGGGTACTTTAGGAGATGATAATTTTTTCTATTTCTGTGAGTAATATGTGGCTTTTTTTATGTTGATGCATTTACATTTTACACACCCATAATACCCATGTGATGTTAGGTCATGGTTCATACACAATAACCTACTATATATTTGCAAATTTATTTTTTTTCAGATTTCCAAATGATGCTGCTAGGTGTAAATTATGGGTGGACAACATGAATTTTGAGATGACTTTTCAACGATAATGATTTATAACTCTAAAGGTTTATAGGGACTATAGGGTCATAAATCTTTTATTTTAATTCTTAGGGATTTAAACATTAAACTCGGGTTTTGAGGTTTGTTTTGCACCATCCAAGACCTTTTGTAAACTGTTCTCCTTCAGTTTTCAACAAATTTAGCTGAAAATTACGTATATGGAAATTTATCTAATTTGTATAATAGTTATTTACATAGAATTTTTGACAGGGCAAATCGATTTTAATGATTTTTTTCAATTAAAAGCTGATTAAATTAAATAATAATTAATCATTTTAACCCTAATCTCGTTTATGATAGTGTTTTGAACAATCTTTTGAGCTAAAGAAAAAATTATGAAAATTGAGAAATTATTAACAATTATTATTAAAAAATTGAGAATTATATAAAAAATACAGAGAGCATCATTGTTATGTTCATGTCATATTGTTAGAATTTTTCTAGCAAATTTATTATTAAAGTGTTTTTCGAACTAATGTTGTTAGTTTGTACGGTTCCATGTTACTCGTACAGATAACTTACTAAAAATTAAATAAAAGTTAATTAGTTAAAATAATTGCAATTCAATTTCTCAGTTCATCGTAATAGTAAAAGATCCCTTGCTCAAGTGTGCTGACGGATATAGTCCAGACTTTTCTTATCGACATTCCAGGGTAAACGTTTGTACGAGTCAATCGAGGATAGGTTTAGTTAATAAATTTTTTTTTTAAATAATTTTTTTGGTTAAGTTGATATAATTTTAATTTGTTACTTTCAGTTTTATATTTAAACTAGCTGGCCCGGCGAACTTTGTTCCGCCTAAACATAGATATAATTTTTAAAATAAGCAAACCAAAATCTTTGAAAATTATATATTGATACATGTCATTTTTTGTCTCTATCCCTCCCCTTTTCATCCCTTTGTTAATAAAAAGTAGCTGTTTATAATTATTTAGTATTATTAATTTTTTCTAATTAATAATTAAAAATTATTAAATATTATTAAATATTTAATAATTAAATATTAAAATAATTATTAATATTTAATTACAAATTTTATTAAAATCTTTAAATATTTATTAATATTAATAAACTCGCTGCTCGATTCAAATCAGCACTTGATAAATATCTTGTTCTGCGTCGCAAATTATCTATTTGTTGACCTCTGTTGTTCGCTCGACGATTCTGCATTGCCAACCGAGCTGTTTCACGGGCTGCTTCACTTTGCTCTCGTGATTGAGAAGCACGAAGTCGAGCCATACTATCGCGGCGCTGTTCACGTGCAATTTCTTGTTCTTCTTCAGTCTTTTTATTTGCAGTATTTCGTATTCTTCTTGCATCACGGCTTTGTCGGGAAAGATTCGATCGTCTTGGTCGCGGCATTATTAATTAAACTTCACTTCACCTAAAAACTAAAATTTTTAACCATACCGAGTTTTATAGTTCACTTCACTTTTTACGAATGGGCAACGGCACTATCATTACATTATAATTGTTAATTATTTATTTAATAGAAATAGTTTTATTATTGATTTCTTACAAATATCAAATTGTCATCCATACGTCATTACATATCTGTCATTATACGTCAATTACATAGTTGTCATTTGCGTTTTGTTATTCCACGTTTTATAGTGACTGACGTTTCATGTCAAGTCACACGGGAATGCTGTCGAACGGGATGAAAAGTATCCTATGTCCCTCTCCTGGCTCTAAACTATAATTGATATAAAAATCCAAGTTTGGGAAAATTTCTTGAGCCACGTCAAATAAATTTTAATGTAAACGCTTCTTCGTGGTTGCGTCAAATTTCTCGGTAATTTGTCGAGCCTCACCGAACGTTTCCGACATCGCATTTCACATTTGACTTTCACCCCTCTTTTAGAGGGTGGTTTCTGAAATAAAAAGTATCCTATGTCCGTCTCCTGGCTCTAAGCTACCACCTCACTAATTTTCAACCATATCGGTAAAGCCGTTCTTGAGTTATAAGTGGAGTAACTAACAGACTTTCTTTTATATATATAGATAAATATAAATATTTTTTATTTTGTTGAAACTGTGCAAAGATTTAATAATCTGTTTGTGTTAAATAGAAGTAAGTTAGAAAATGTTTGAGACTATAACTTAGAATGGATCGTCTAGCTGGTGCAAGAGATGCGTCTTTAGATTACCAAAAAAATTCAACAAATCAAAAAAAAATTTTTATATATTTTATTATTAAATAGTAATAAAATTAGCGGGAAGTAGGCTGTGATTATATAGAAAAAATATTTCTAACATTTATGAATAAAATATACAATAATATATGACCAAAAAATCAGCCAAATATAAAATTATATACTTATAACCCTAATTTTTAATACTTGGTGTAGTAACCATCATTTTCTTGACCCACTTGATAAACGTTTCTTTCACGAACTCCATAAAATCCAATGTCTTTCCAATCTTCTGTCATTAAACCTCATAGATTTTCTATAGGGTTCAAATAAGGGGATTTGGTTGGCTATGGAAGAACTACAAACTCTGAACGGTTTTCAAACCATTGCCGAATGAATAGGCGAGATATCTTGCACAAAAACAATTAACTCGCGGCTGACCTAAGGAAAACGGCTAATAACTTCTGAAAGACATTGGGTTTCTAGTAAATTAACAAAAGCTTCTGCAGTAAAAAAACGAGGGGGAGAAACTTAAATGATTTGTCCTGGACCTTGTGACGTCATCCACCCCCAAAATCCAGTAGTGATGCGACCGCTCTTCCCTGATTCTACAACGTGTTCCCTACTAAATCTGGTATTATCCAACCGCCACAAAACTTTTGGAGAATCCATTGATGAAGAAATCATCATATTATCGAAGATGTCGATGAGTGTAGACGTGTCTGATTGTGCTCTGTGTTCTGTGGGTTTTTCCGAAGGAAAAGCAATACTGAAGTGTAGTAAATGTAAATTTTAATTTTACCTTAAATGTGTTAAAGTCAATGCTAGAGGCTTGCATTTGAAAAAAGACTGGATATGTGTAAAGTGTGACGTGAATGAAAATACACTTACAGATTCTAACAATGTTTCCGGAAATGTATTGCTCAATTCTCCTCCAAATATCAATGAAAACATCAAGTCATTAAAGTTTTCAAAAGAATCTTTCAAAAGTTTGATGAGTTTGGTGGTTGAGATGCGTCAATGTAATCGCTTATTATATGACAAAATCTATTTGCTGGAATCAAGCGCCGAAACTGCCAACTTTCAAGCTTCTCTTGAAGCAGTTGAAGCTGAAGTCAAGGGTCTCAAACAAGAATTATGTAACCTGTGTGAAAGCAATATTGACTTAATCAGGCTATTAGACAATGCATCAACAAATAGTTGTCACCGCAATCACCCAAGCGGATTAAGGGTAAAACACCGAAACAGGTAGTTTCGGCTCCAAAAGACGATTTATCAGTACCCAATATTGCCATGGAGGGTACAAAACTAAATGAAGGTACTGATCCTAACGGTACTTTTGTTAAAGGGAACGACAGTAATGTTTCCATAAAGCATTATTCAAATAAGTCTAAAATTCAAAGTTCTTTAATGATAGATAATAAGAAGGATACTGAACAAATAAGCTCTAAACAATTGAGAAGAAGATCTTTTGTAATAGGTTCGGGATCTATAACATCTGACGTCAATGTTAACAATAGTGCGATAAGTGCAAATAATGAAAATAAAACAGATGGTTTTACTGCGGTGATAAAAACTCGAAAATGTCATGTATTTATTACTCGTGTTAATCCTAAGGTCGATGAAGATAAAGTTAGAAACTATATTAAGACTCAATTTAGTAAAATACCAAGCGGGAATGATACAATGAATGATTTTACATTGTTCAAACTAAATTCAAAGCATCCGTTAATTTACAGCTCGTTTAAATTGTCCGCTAATTTTCTGTTGTTGGACAAGATTATTATTATTATTATTATTATTATTATTATTATTATTATTATTATTATTATTATTATTATTATTATTATTATTATTATTATTATTATTATTATTATTATTATTATTATTATTATTATTATTATTATTATTATTATTATTATTATTATTATTATTGCATACAGCTGACCAACAGAAAACCCAATTACAGGTCAGCTTGTTAGGAGAAGAAAAATAAAGAAAAAGAAAGAAAAGTAATATAATCTAAATATTATTTTAATTATACATAGTTCAAATAGGAAAAATTGTATCAAAGATAAAAGATATGTATGAACCATAGCATATATTTTAAACCCTTAGATGCAACTGTTATATTATTGCATTCTTATTCAAGATGGGTTTTTATTACTGTAGTGACGTTTTATATTTGGGATGGTGCAGCGAAATATGTGCAGTGCTGACTCGACTGCTTCGTAATTTTTTAGCATCTGATATATAGGTGACGCAGTACCGGTTGTAGTTCGTTTCGTTGGAATGAAGAATGTGTTTTTTGAACGAGCACCAGGTCTGTTGACTTTAAGGCATATTTCGGATAGTAAGGATGGACAATTCTACCTTCCCTGCCAAAGTTTATGCAAAAATTTTACGGAGTGCTCAGCACGTCTAGTAGATAAGGAAGACATATTAAATCGTTCTAAAAGAAGTTCTTCTGGATAACCTCGAGTGGGATACACTTTGTCTAACATAAATACTGCACTTTTCAGAAACTTCCGTTGCACTCTCTCCAGCGCTGAAATATGAATATTATATGTGGGAGACCAAACAACTGAGGAATACTCTAAACGAGATCGCACATAAGTGATGTATAGTAGTTTTAACGTTTCAACGTCACAAAATTCTCTCCCATTGCGCAACACAAATCCCAGGGATTTGATGGCGGACTTTATAACAGATTGCACATAGGGAACGAAAGAGAGCTTCTCATCAAAAATAATGCCGAGATCCCGAACAGAATCCACTCGTGAAATAACAGCACCATTGATGTTATAGTCAAAAGAAAGGAGTTCTTTTTTCTTTGTATAACTCACAACATTACATTTTGAGTGATTCAATAGTAGATTGTTCTCAGTACACCATTTCACAATCAAATCAACACATTGTTGAAGTTTAAATGCGTCTTCTATGGAAATAATTACAGAGTAGATTTTCATATCATCTGCGAATAGAAGACAGGATAAATTTATGACCTCAACAAGGTCGTTAATAAAGATATTAAAGAGCAAAGGTCCCAAAACAAAACCCTGCGGAACTCCAGTTTCCTGTCTAAATTGCTTTGATGTATATCCATTGACATACACATATTCATTAATAGTTCATCAGTCGTGAAGACAAGTCGTGTTTGATTGTCTACAGGTGCTACTATTACTCAATCGTGTGTGTGTTATGAAATTGATTTGTTTGTTTTTATCGTAAATGTGATTATTGCTGTGCTTTGCAATCTAGTGGTTTATTTTGTTTATTTTATTTTATCAAGGTTTACATTGTTTTATAAAACTTTTGCAAGTTTGCGACCTTCTACTGATTTTTTTAATTTATACAATGGGTTCCTACAAGTGCGATCAATGCTTTAAGAAGTTTTCAGATAAAGATAAATATAATAAACTTAAATGTAATGGAAGCTGTAATCGTTCGTTTTGTATGACCTGCACTGAGCTTGACAAATCCACCACAAAACTGCTTGTCCATCAAAAACATTTTCGATTAAGATTTTTCTGCGTGTTATGTGATTCTCCAAATCTAAAATATCTCCATGATAAAGTGACAGATTTAACAAAACGTCAAATTTCATTAGAAAATTTTGAGGCGTTGGGGGCACAAGTAAAAAAATTGGCGAACATTATACCAGCTGTCACAGAAACATATGATATGCTACTGAATCAGGATAATAAATGGTCCTTACTATTTGATAAAATCCAAGAACTAGAAAAATCTTCGTCGGAAAGTGGGTTTTCATCAATAATTTATTCGATTAGGCAATTGCAGCAAAATATTTTTGACTTATCAACATCATTAGTCGAAAACAACGATAGTCCTAGTAAATCAAACATGTTTGATAATTTGTCAGATCTTAAAAAAAGCATTCAAGCAATTCAGGTGAATGTGCAAAATGTTACTAAAAAACTAGAGTCTTTAAACATGCGAGACAAAAATGTTTATTTAAATTCTGATGCTGGTAAAAAGAAAATATTTATGTCAGCTGGAACTCAAACTGGCAATAACATTCAAAACTTAGATACATCGCTGCCAAAAATAAGATACGAGAAAAACACTATTAAACCTAAAAGTATTTGGCATTATGTAAGTGTAGGATTTTCGCATAATTACACAATATCAGAAGTTGTTCACTATGTCAAAGACAAACTATGTACAACTGATTACTAAAGATGCTACCCATTATCGCCTAATGACGAAATTGTAAATACAATACGTCATTTTAAAATCGGAGTCAAGGACAAAAAACATGCATATCAACTTCTTGACTGCTCCTTTTGGCCTCTAGGTGTGTCTGTCAAATGGTCACATAAAATTCCATCCCCATCACTTTCATCATCTTTGAATTCTTCTGCTAATACGCCGCTTGTTGCTGCTAATCAAAAAACAACTTTGTCAGAGTGTGCATCAATTTCTTCTAAGTGTGACGGTACTCAAACTGCTTATATTATCAGCTCGGATAGAGAAGCTATTTCTTTTAGTAAAACCAGCAACTTGGCAATAGACCACAGCTTTATTATCGATCCCTTGACGCCGCCTCGTGTTAACCTGACAAAAATATCGGAAGCTGCTGACGGGCGTTACCTTATGTCACGACTTAGGGAACCTACTATTAGAGATACACTCAGACTATATCTTGCATATCTTCATGACCAACAACCTACTTTATGTTATGAGGGATCAACTGGTACTAGTGCAAAAGTATTACTTGCCTCTGAAGGTCTACCAACTGAAATGGAATCCCTGAAGAAAATTTACTATGGATTTCATGATGCTTATGGAATTAATTCAACTGAAGTAGACAATGATCTCTTATCGTTTCGTGCCTATTTAACTTCTAAGAGACTGATCCACCTTCAATCAGCGCAACAGTGTCAGCATAATTACTTACGCTCTCCAACCAAAAATTTTTAAATCGGTCGACGTGTCTTGAGGAACTAGATGCCTCTTTCAAAATTATACAAGACGACGGTAAACTTAGCATACTTGTTTTAAATATTCAATCTTTAAGGAACAAAATTGATGATTTTTTATTGCTATTGGAGGATTTTGGTTTTCCTCAAATAGTTGCTGTGACAGAGCACTGGTTAAACACTGATGAGCCGGCGTATCTTAATAATTACAACATAATTTCAAGATATAATCGAACAACTTCTGCACATGGGGGAACCTTAATCTTGTCCAATAGAAAAAATTTTTCTTCTATTAGTAAATTTGACCATTTGCTTGCAGACGAAAGTTTTGAATTTTCCGTTGCTCATAGTAAAAAGTTAAATTTATTTATTATCTGCCTTTACAGATCTCCACATTCAGATGCAAAGTTATTTATTTACAAGTTGCTAAGCTTACTGGAACTTCTTCCTATAAATTGTCAAATTATTCTTTGCGGGGACTTTAACATTGATTATGTTAGTATGTGCACTACCCAAAAGCTTCTATTATCTGTATTTGAGTCATTTAACTTAAAGATGCATGTTACCACATTTACCAGGATTGCTAAAAATTTATCTTCAATTATTGACTATGTAGTTTCCAATTTCGATGCTTCAGATGTAAATACTACAGTTACTAATTCAGGTATTTCAGACCATGAGCTTATCTTTTCTACAGTTAAAATTAAAGATAAACATCTGAAAACATCCTCAAAATTAGGTAGAATTCTTTCCTCCAAAAATTTTAGGTATTTTACTACATTATGCAATTTGGCAAACTGGGATTTTGTAGGAGCTGATCTTGAATGTAGCTTTCTCAACTTTATCAATACTATTACTCGTACATTTCACACTGCCTTTCCACTTAGAAAAATAAAAAATAAACGTGCTAAATCTTGGATATCTAAAGGCTTAAAAACATCTGCTAAAAATATGCGTTCACTGTTGTACATCAAAAAATTTATTGTCAACAAATATGTGCTCGATTATATTGCCACCTATAGAAAAATTTATCTAAAACTTATTAAATTTTCGAAAGCAACCTATTATGGTAAACGCATTGAGTCGGCTAAAAATAAATCTAAAGAGACTTGGTCTATAGTTAACGAATTACGAAACAAGTCTACCTCTTCCTTCCAAGTGGGTCCAAGTGCAAATGACTTAAATAATTATTTTGTTAATATAGCTAAAAATCTAATAGACAACATTAATCCGTCTGAAGACCCACTTGTATATTGCTGTCCCTCTAAAAGAAATCTTTGTAGTTTTTTTCTTATGCCTGTCAGCAAAATAGAAATGCAACATGTTATAAAATCAATTAAGAAAAGTTCACCGGCCACTACTGACGGACTATCAATAAAACTATTTTCTAACCTTCCTGACAGAGCAATTGATACTCTTATTTCTCTTATTAACAACTCGTTCGAACAAGGTATTTTTCCACATTGCCTAAAAACATCAATAATCATTCCTTTACACAAAGGTTGCGACAAAAATAATGTTGGTAACTATAGACCTATTGCTCTCTTGCCTGTGTTATCAAAAATTATCGAGAAATTAGTAAAACCCCGGCTAATAAAGTTTTTTTCAGATTTCAGTGTTTTATCTCCACGACAGTTTGGTTTTTTAGCAAACAGAAACACAAATGATGCTATTTTTTCGGTTTTAAGTCAAATTTATACAGCGGTGAACAACAACTTATGTACGGCTACAGTCTTCTGCAATTTTGCAAAAGCTTTTGACTGCGTTAGCCATAACATTCTTCTCAAAAAATTAGAGTTTTACGGTATACGTGGTATTCCCTTAAATTGGGTTAAATCGTTTTTATCTTGCAGACATCAAGCTGTAAAAGTAAATGATACTGTTTCCAACTATAAAAAAATAGAGTTCGGCGTTCCTCAAGGTTTGGTTCTTGGTCCTGTGCTTTTTCTAGTCTTTATTAATGATATTGCAAATCTGAATATCAATGGAAAGCTTTATTTGTTTGCTGACGACACATCCATCACTTGGAGCCATTCCGACATTGGATCTCTTCATCAGGTTATTGCTTCCGACCTTACATTAATAAAAAAATGGTGCGACTCTAACCTCCTCAGTTTTAATACTCAAAAAACAGTTTCTATTTCTTTTAGAGGTAATTTACAACCAATATTTATACACAACAATGAAATTAAGTCGGTGCAATCAGTTAAATTTTTGGGTCTACGCATTGATAATTCACTGAAATGGGCTACTCATATTGATATGTTGATGAGCAAATTAGCTGCCTCTTGTTACGCCTTAAGATCAATCGCTAGAGAGCTTGATTCTTTAATATCTAGAAAAACTTATTTTGCTCTTTTTGAATCTCATCTTCGATATGGGTTACCTTTCTGGGGTAATTGTACGTCATCCCAATTTCAAACAATTTTTAAAATACAGAAAAGAGCGTTACGTTATACTTTTGAACTTGGAAATAGAACGCATTGTCGGCACTATTTTATTAAACATAAAATCTTAACTCTTTCGGCATTATTTATTCTTGAAACTGTATGTCTTGAAACTATTTGCCTTTACCTCACTCAGAACTTACCAAAAACTCTATCATTTATAATGCAAATAAGTTATATAATCATCTTCCCTCTCAGCTTAAATTAAAAACATCATATTCCATGTTTCGGAAATCAGTTAAAATCTATCTACTTGACAAACCGTTTTATTCTGTAAATGACTTTTATCTAAAATGATTTTTAAGATGTAGACAGATCTGGGTAATGCACATTGCGCAAACATATTAAATTGATTATATATGGTTATTTATGACTTTGTAAAATTTCTAAATGTAGTTATATATTAAGGTATGTATATAAATGTGTATATATTTATTCATTTTATTTTATTTTATTGTGTTTTTTGTTTCTTGTTTTTTTTGTTTTTGACTCTATGTAATTTACATGTCGTAAATTCTATGTTTTTCCTTTTGGATTTTATACTTTGTCTACAAAATTCACTGTATAATTTTGAATGACAATAAAGTGCATATTATTAGTATTATTATTATAGATAACGATCGACTAAATACGAATCCAACAGCGAAACAAGGTTAACTGATAAACCAAAACGTTCCAACTTTCTCAACAGCAGACTGTGATCAACCTTGTCGAAAGCGCTTGAAAAGTCCGTGTAAACAACATCAACTTGCAATTTCTCATCAAGAGCAGTACGTAGAAACTGTGTAATCGTGCATAGGTTTGACTCAGGTGAGCGACCTTGAACAAACCCGAGTTGTACCAAAGATAGAACTGAGGAAACATAAAAACTAAATATGTTGTACAACATATATTCAAAAACTTTTGCAAAATTAGAAATAATCGATATGGGTCTATAATTTGTGATATCCGACTTTACACCTTTCTTATAGACGGGACATATTTTGGAAGTCTTCCATTGACAAGGAAAATCACAACGTTTTAAGATTAGGTTGAATATAAGTGTAAGGGGTTTCACAAATACGGAAGCACAGTCGCTAATTAAGAAAGCTGGAATCTGGTCAGGTCCTCTAGTCATGGTGGCCTTTAACTTCTTCAAGGCTTGAAGAACTTCTTGTTCAAAGACAGATGGCAAATTCAAGATGTTGTTGGATATTGGCACCGATGGTATAGTGACTTCATCAGTCTTCATAAAAGATCGAGAAAAATGATCAGCAAAACTACTGACAATATCTTGAGGATCTATTAACTTATTGCCATTTAAGAACATAGTTGTAGGAATTGAGCTAGAGTTTCGTTTGGAGTTGACAAAGAACCAGAATTCACGCGGGTTAGACTTTAGATTTTTGTTAACTTTTTGCAAGAAGTTTTTATAGGCTACATCAATATCAGATTTTAAACGAGCTCTAAGTTGAGCGAATGTATCGAAGTCAAGTATAGACTTTGATTTTTGATACTTTTTTCTTGCAGTGGATTTTTGTTTCAGTGTGCGTATGATGTTTTTATCGAACCAAGCAGGATAATTTCCAGGTTTATGCTGCTTTAGAGGTACATGGCGGTGAAAAATATCATGAAGTAATTGATGGAAATTTGAAACTGCTACATCAACATGTGAATAATTTGCAAGAAAGGTCCAGTCTACAGTAGATAGTGTTGCATATAATAGGTTAAAATTGCATTTACGAAAATTGAATTCAGAAATTTTACGCTTGGGAAATTTTTTCTGGCGTTGGTAAATTATAAGATCAAATTCCAGAGCTGGATGATGATTGTCTTCCAAAACCAATGGATCTTGGGCTCTCGAAATAGAGCAGAAAGTAGAATCAGACACCATGACTAGATCTAAAAGTCTATCATTCATATTGAAGATGTCATTGCATTGTCTTAATTGATAGAAATTCAAAAAATTGTTTAGTAGTCTATTAGAGGTAGACGACGGAGATGAATCAGACACATTTTTAATAATATCTGGAACATTAAAATCGCCTACAACAAGCAAATCGGAGTCATACAAAAAATGTAACGACGTTAAAAAATCGAAAAACACCGACAGAGAGTTAACATCGCATTGTGGAGGTATGTATATAACAAGAACGTGAAGAGCACGAAGGTGAAAGTGTATTTTGACTATTAAAAAATCAATATGAGGAATAGTATCACAGACAACTATATCACAGATGGTTGAATTTATCGCAGAATCAACAGCAAGCAACACACCCCCACCTCTCCTGCAACCGGTTGAGCTAAAATCACGATCTTTGCGAAAAACATTGTATTTTGATAGATCAAATAATTCACTGTTACATACACTATCACTGAGCCACGTTTCAGCTAGTGCTATAAGATGTAGGTGAGAAGCAGCAACAGAAGACAAATAAAACAATTGTGTTTTACTATTCAGCCCACGAACATTCTGATAGTAGCATGATAGCATGGTTTGTGAATTGATAATAGATCGAGTACTTGCAGAGGAATTAAGTAAGTTGTAAGAACTAAACGATACTTGCTGTGATTGCTATTTATCATTAAAAATTTTAGCTTTAAAAGTCGCCAAATGAGATTGGTATGTAGCACCACCCCTTTCAAGAGCAGAGTGACTGCAGTCAATATTAGGATTTGTCCTTCCTGATTTATCCTTCCGGGAGAAGCAATTTGAGCAAGTCAGAGTTATTGATTCACAGTTCTTTAGGAGGTGGTTACCACAACATTTAGGACAAGTTGGTTCATCTTTTGTACAGTGTTCGGAAATATGGTTAAAACCAGAGCACTTAAAACAACGCCGAATGTCAACTGCATCCCATACCTTGCAGTATTCATACCCAACCAATAGCTTACCTGCTGCAATAATATTATGATATGACTGTGCATCAACTTCAATAACAGCCTGATGTAGAGCCTCATTATTGCGCAATGTACTGAACTTCTTTAAATTACAGACGTAGCCAGCGGGAAAGAGCGATTTGTTCTGATTCAAAACATAATTTAATAGTGCGTCTCTCTCAACACTGCTATCAATCCGCGAAATTCTTATTCTTGGGAGCACACTCGACAATTGTTTGAGGCTATAATTTGGTAAATTATTAGAGACAATATTTCTAATTTTATTGATATCGTCAGGATTGTCACAGGTAATGATTACACTTCCATCGCGACTAGCCTTGACTTTTGTGATATTGACTTTAGTTTTTATGGGGTCAACGTTTGTGAAAAGATCCTTTTTAGTAACAGATATAGGCTGATTATCATTTTTTGGTTTTAACATGACGGACTATGTGTTGGCGGTCACTTCAGCGTACGAAAGGATTTTAGTATTTAAATCAGCTGTATCAGGGTTGAAAGTTATAGTTTGTTGTGCTTTTCTAGAGGTGTTTTGTTCCTCAATTAAAGATACACATTTGCTTACGGTTTCCACGATTTGTTCTAATTTCGAGCAGCCTTCCATTACTGAACAATTGTCACATACATATTTGAAGTTTTTAAATTGATTTAAGATTTTAAAGTTTTCATCGTCTAATTTTAGACACTTTGTATGTGCTTTTTTGGTACATATAAAGCAACGAGCACATTTGTCAAAATTTTTCAATGTAATATTGCATAGTTTACAAGCAGGCATAATTAATTGGTATCACAGCAATCGCACTATGATTGAATTTTCCTTTTGGATGATTATAAATGTTTCCTTTTGGCCCACTGGTGTGGCCGTTAGTAGGTATCTTCACAGAAAAGATACAAATCAGAATTTTCAAAAATTAGGGATACAACGTGTGATAAAATAATAAGTTCTCAAACTTCTTGTGATATTGTCAACAACAACAAGCTGACAACAATCTCAACTAACAACTGTCGTCCTATCAATTTATCAAAATTAAAGAATGGTCAGAGTTTTGACTGCTGTGATCTAGCTGTCTATTATCAAAATGTCAGAGGTCTTAACAGCAAAATTGATGTTTTCTATTCTAGTGTTAGTGAATGTGAGTTTGATATAGTCGCGCTTAGCGAGACGTAGATTAAACCGGAATTAAGCTCACAAGAGTTATTTCCTGACATTTATAATGTTTATAGAAGTGATCGTAAGTTCAGTGTTTTAAACTTGGTAACTGGTGGCGGCGTTTTGTTGGCTATAAGTTGTAGATACTTCCTTTTTCGATGTCCAGTTCCAAGAAATTAATTGTCTAGTAGTCAAATGCTCAATTGAATATAAAACTTTCTATCTAGGTGTTGTATACATACCGCCATTCCTATCATTTGAAATAGTGAATAACTTTTTAAAAACTATTAGAGAATGGGATATTTCTCATTCTGACACAATAATGGAGATTTTAATTGTCCTAACTTTATTTCAAGTAATTATTTGGATGACCGTAAATCTTGCATCATCAAGGACTTGCTGGCGTTGTTAGACATGACACAGTTCAGTGAGGTGTTAAACAAAAACGACAGACAATTAGATTTAGTAATAAGTAATTTTAGTTGTAAAGTCACTCGTGAAGATGTAACATTGGTACCTGCAGATGCTCATCATCCATCCTTATCAATTGAATTAGATGGTTTGTTTTTAAAACATAAGAATTTTGTCATAAACAGCAACAATAAGGCTTATAATTTTAGGAAAACAAATTATTATTCTTTATATAATGATTTTGTGCACTGTAATTGGAGTTTTCTAGAAAATTGTAGTGATGCGGATAGGGCAATTGAGCGTTTTTATAATAAGGTTTACCAAATTTTAGATAAAAATGTGCCGGTTTAAAAAAATTATAGTCACAAATATCCGTTTTGGTATACGAGTGAATTGATACGTTTAATTAAATTAAAATCTAAATTTCGTAAGTTGTCAGGTGAAAATAAAACATCTTTTTACACTAACAAATTTAAGGAGCTTAGGTTAACAGTTAAACAAAAAATAAAAGATGACTATTCTAAATATTTGCAAAATGTTCAAGCTAATCTAAAAAAAGAACCGAAATCTTTTTGGAGTTTTATAAAGAATAAGCACAAAATTTCTTGAATTCCGGGAAACATGGTATATGTTTATAGTAAATGCGTTTAAAAAACATTTTGAAAGTGTATATTCTGATTTAATACCACCTGATAATGAATTTTCTAATTTAAAATCTGACATTTTCAATGTGATAGAGATTAGTAATGAACCAATAACTAAAACGGATATTGTAAGGGCGGGAAAGAATTTGAAAAATAACTTTACTGCAGGTCCAGATCTAATTCCTTCTTTCATTTTAAAAGACTTCTTGACAGTTTTAGTATGTCCTTTGTTAAATATATTTAATTTAATTGTAAAAACATCAGTTTTTCCCACTTTATGGGAAACTGCCAAAGTATGTCCAGTACATAAATCTCAAAATCGTTCTCACGTTATAAATTATAGACCTGTTTCAATCTTAAATAATGTAACCAAACTTTTTGAGAGTATTATTTACAGTCGCATATATGCAGCAGTAAATAATAAAATATCTGTTTTTCAGCATGGCTTTATGAATTGTAGATCTACTGTAAGCAGCTTAGCGGTTTTTAGTCAATTTTTGTGTGAAAATGTAGACCGTCGAAGGTAAGTTGATAATATATATACCAACTTTTCCAAAGCTTTTGATAAGATCAATCATAATCTATTAATTAGCAAACTCTCAAAGTTAGGTTTTAGTGACAATTATGTTAAACTTATAAGATCTTACCTAAGTCAACGTGACCAATATGTTTATTATAATGGATTTTGTTCTGACACATACTCAATAACAAGCGGTGTTCCACAAGGATCTAACTTAGGTCCTCTACTGTTTTTGTGTTTTATTAATGATATTTGTGATCATTTAAAGTGCTTTATCATGTTTGTCGATGATTTAAAAATGTATTCCCCTATAAATAAAATTAATGATTGTATTGTTTTACAAAAACAGATTAATATTTTATATAATTGGTGTTTAGCAAACGGTATGTTTTTAAACGTAAGCAAATGCAGAGTTACATCGTTTAGTCGCACGTTCAATCCCATTCACTTTCAATACACGATTGATACTGTAATTCTTGAACGATGCGATAATGTCAAAGACTTGGGAATCTATTTTGACTCTCATCTGACATTCAATTATCATATCGAGTTAACTGTTAACTCAGCCTTTAGAACATTAGGTTTTATCTTTAAAAGTTGTTAAAATTTTTATGATACATCTGCTCTTACAAGTTTGTTTTGTATTTTGGTTAGAACTAAATTAGAATACGCCAGCCTTATTTGGAATCCAACTTCCACCAAGTACAAATTAATATGTATTCTATTTAGCTTTAAACACACTTTGTAGATTTTGTTTTTAATTTAATTGTTAAATTGGTTTGAATTCAGCATAATTGCTTGAAAATAATAATTGTGGTGTTTGTATAATACAGTTTATTATACCTAAATTGGAAGAACATTTATAAAGTGCAGTTTGGAAATGTAGAAATGTATTTTTGAATCTTTAGCTACTTCTCGTAGAAGACGGTAAAATGACGAAATCTTTATGATAATGAGAGCAGGGTAGGATGAAGATTTTATTGCTTAATCCGATGATTGACAGCTGTCAAAAGCTAAGAAAAATTTAAATTTGCAACCAACCAAACACAGTTGTGAAATGCAAGTGGTATTTTTTGTAAAAACAGTTGCTTATAAAATGCCCTAATAAATTATAATTTGTTCGCCACTGTACATCTTCCTTCTCTTAGGCAAAAAGACCAAGCCTACTTGAATACACTGTGTCGTTATGAAGCGCAACCCATATTATCGCAAACAACGATCTATGGTTGTAGAAAAACCTTCAATTGTTTTAATATTTTAAAATGTCAAATGTCAATTGTTTATTTATCAAAATTAATCAATATCAAATATACTCGAAATCAAGATTACCTCGACGCTTCGCGTCTTAATCTACTTCTTAATTTCTCGACAGAAATACAATTTTTTTCCGTCACGGTATGTAATGTATTATTACTGATCCAAGACTTGAAGAAATACTTGCTAAATCAAGTCTAAGAATAGCTAAATCTACTAAAGATCGTCTATGAGCTAAATTGGATGATAAAGAAGAATAACTGTTCATCCTGTTTCTGCACATTTTTTTACTAAATTTTTTGTTTAATAAAGATAAAGAAAGAGGAAGTAACCTAAACCTTTATAACATGACTTAATTTTTTTTTCTTTGTTAAATTTTATTTGATCTTAATTACAATTATAATATTTATTTTTAAACTAAATATTTCAAAATAATGATTTAATTATACAAGTGTTACAACTCGTTCATCCTGACTGTCGCCTCACCTCGAGGTAATATAGTTTTAAAAAATAAAAAAAAACAAACAACAAAAAAAATATAAATAGAAAAAAATATAAAAAAAAACTTGCTCAAAAAAAACAATTATCAATCGATCTTATTCTCAGAATCGGAAAAACGTGGTTAAAGCTTTTTGCTTGTTCCTGTAGCTACAGGATGTTTTTCCTACTAGTACCAGGTTTCCCACCTGATAGCTTGCTGGCGCATTTCTACTGAGGTCATAATGGTGTTTCTGCTTTTTGTGAACTAATTTTGTGCTGGAACTGGCTGTTTCTCTAAATGTTACTACGTCTTTAATCAATATAGGTACATTAGATACTTCCTCAAAAACTAAGTCCGTCATTTTACCCTGTTGAGGTTGGTACCCAAATAAAAGTTTACTAGGTGTTTCTTTTGTTGTTGAAGTCAATGTATTGTTCAAAGCAAACTGAACAGACCAGATGTGTTCATCCCAAGTTTTTTTCGTTGGTTGATGTAGCTATTAGCGCAGACAGTACAGACCGATTCAGACGTTTAACTTGACCATTAGCTCGAGGAGTTGCAACTGCATTTAGAACATGCTAAATAAAATTTTGTTTACAAAAATATTTGAAATTCTTAGATGTGAAAGCAGATCCTTGATCAGAAATTATTACTTTTAGAGTACCGTAAGTAGCAAAAAATATTTCTAAAATACTTTCAATCACGTGTTTGGAACTTGTTGTCTTGGTCGCACGGAGAAATGTAAACTTTGTAAAAGCATATACGCCAGCGATTAAAAATGCGTGGCCTTTTTGACTTCTTGGAAATGGGCCTAGATGGTCTACGTAAACCGTTGATAACGGCTTACTTGTCTTTGAAATAGAGTTCAGAAAACCTTCTTTGCGCCCAGATTTACGTTTGTTGTACAAGCAGAGAGTACAACAGGCTAGTACTTCACTACATAGTTACGCATCTTGTGAAACCAGTAATGCGCTGTTAACCGCGACCGTGTTTTATCTATAGCAAAATGGTCATTTTGATCATGTGCTACCTGTAGTATTTGATGACGTAACTTTTTTGAAACAACCTATTGATTACCTTTGGTGCTCACGCGGTATAACCTATGATCTTTTATCTTGTATTCTTTATAAATTTTCTTCTTATCTTCTGTTACGGGGTTGCGCTGCAATGTTTTTCTTATTCGCTGAATAGTTTTGTCAGTCAACTGAGCTGAAAGTATCCAGTCAGCTTCTTGTATGTGTAATATCTGAAAACTTGTGTCCTTTAACGCTGGATTTTTGTTAAAATTATCAACGTGTCGCATTTGAGTCCCGGGCCGATAATTTACATCAAATGTAAATTTCAACAATTGTAACCACCATTTAGCGGTGCGGGGAATTATTTCTCTTGTCGTTTTCAATGCGTTACAATAAGTTATAACGGTGAATTAAATTCCCAGTAAGTATGACCTCAATTTCTTTAAAGATTCTACAACTGCTAATGTTCCTAATTCATAGGAATGGTATTTCGATTCAGCGGAATTAGTTTGTCGACTATAGTAGGCAGCTGGATGCAGTTTATTGCCATGTTGTTTCTGGAGTAGCATTCCTCCAAGTCCAATTGCACTAGCATCTAGAAAGCTTTTTCTTGAAGACTATCCCATTTAAAAACTTCATTTTTACGTGTCAGCTGTGTCAGCGGCTGTGCAATAGCGCGTAATTTCTGATAAAGTGTCGAAAGTATCTTGTTAGCCCTAAGAATTGTCGAATTTGATGAGCTGACTTAATATGGTTTGATAACTAGCAATTGCTAAAGTTTTTTTTTTCAACCCAGGTTGAACTTGGTGTTGACTAATTTGAATACCTAGGAAACTTATTGTTGACATCAGAAAAGAACATTTTGCTAAGTTAATGAGCTAACCCTTCTTCTTTAAAAATAGTTGAAACATTTTGCACTTGTTTCAAGCTTTTTTTTTCACTTGATGTTGCATGAAATACCACATCGTCAAGGTAGACTACAGCGTACTCTGAAGCAGATTTTAATAACTTACTCATTAATCGCTGAAAGGTTCGAGGCGCGTTTGAAGTCCATAAGGTACTCTATTGTATTCATACTGGCTATGTGGGGTTATGAATGTTGTGTATTTTTTTAAAATTCTTGTGGATTTTAATTTGATGATACTCTGATCTTAAATCCAGACTGTTAAAATAAGCTCCCTTGTAGAGTCTGTCAATTTGGTCGTCAATTCGAGGTAATGGGTGGTAATCTTTTATAATCATTGAGTTTAATGTTTTAAAGTCTATACACATCCGAGGTTTACCATTTATTTTTATGACTAATAATACAGGACAGTAATTAGAACATGAATCTCGAATTATTCCATTAATTAATAAGTCGTCGACAATTTCTCTCACGGTGTCCTACTCCGTTTTAGGTATTATATAATATTTGTTTTTGCGTACAATTAGCCATCTTTAGCTTTAAAGCATTGAGAGAAAAAAATTACAAAAATTAACAGCTAATTTCAATTGAGCCAAACAGTAATTAATATTGAATCATATGATTTAATTTAAGCACAGTAAACAGATTGTTGACAAACTCCATAATATTATTCAAATAATTAGAATAAATAATTTCTTAATTTTTGATTGAATTATCTATTCTTTTTAATCAACAGAATTAAGTGTACTAATATAAAAATAAAGATTCAAATGAAAAATGTTTTTATTTTTAATTGCTAATGTACTTTAACTAATTTACAGCACAAGAATTCTGATCCCACTTCTAAAGTTATAACATGACTTAAATTTTTTTTTTTTTTATAATTTTTTATCAACAATTATAATATTTATTTCTAAATTAAATATTTCAAATTAATGATTTAATTATACAAGTGTTACATCTTATATTATTCATACGAGGAAATACTATATCAGGAGCACCTAATATTAATAGCACGAGAGTATGGTTGCGCACCCTCCGGGTGCTTACCTACTCTCTTGAGTAGAGGGTTGCCTACGGCAACGTGCATGAACCTAGAGGTGTTGCCTTCGGCAACCGTAAAATAGACGCACTTTTTTTTTTATTAGATTATTGTTTATTTATTTTTTTATTGTAATATATTTTTATTTATTTCTTTTTGTACTTATTCTACTTTCTCATATCATGGTTTGCGTTTGACAACATTTATATAAACCTAGCCCATTATTATTTATCTTGAAATTCATTTATTTAAAAAATTTTAATTAGATTTTATTAATTATACTTATTTCTTTTTCTTTTATCTTTCCCATCTTTTTTTTATAATAAAGGAAGCATATTACCATTTACTAAAATTTTGGTTTTTTTAATTTTTTTTGTACTTGTTCTACTCACTCGTATTGAATGTTGCCTGCGGCAACATATATAAATCTATTATTATTTATTTTGGAAAATACTTTTACTATTCATTATTATTATGAATTTTTTAATTTTTTTCTCATTATTTAGGTGGCGGACCGTCATTTTCTGTTATAAAAATTCTTGTTATAACATTTGTGATCAGATTTTGACATAACGTTTTCATATTAATATTACTTTAATATTTAAAAATAATATTACTATCTATCATTATTTTATATTATTTATATTATATATATTTTTTTTATTCCTTCTTGCTCTTACTATACTCTCTTATATGTAAAAGGTTGCCTTCGGCAACAATAACACAACAATTTTTTTTTTATAAAAAAATTTTGCATTACATTTTTTTATTTAATATACTTGATTTTTATTCTTCTTTTTTTTTCAAATTTTTTTCATTCTTTTATTTTTATTTTTTTTTCTTCGTTTTAATTTTTTTTATTTTAATATTAATTTTATTACTTTAATAATAATTGTTATTAAAATTAGAAGAATAAAAACTATAATATATTATAATAATTTATATGAATTTTTTCTTATTCTTTTCTAAAAAAAGTCTTTTATTATTTTTTTTCAAAATTAAAATTGTTATTTTATATATTTATTTTTGTTTCTATTATTATATTTTTTTATTTATTCCTCCTTTTACTTACCTCACTTTCTTACATAGATAAGGTTGCCTTAGGCAACCATAAAATAACCGTATTTTATTTTTGTTAAAAAGGTTCGTATTACATTTTATTAATTATATACTATATTCTTTCTTTTTTTTTCTATTTGTTTTCTTTTTCTATTTTTCTCCTATTTTCTATTTAATTTTTTCAAAATATGTAATCATTCAATTACAATCATACATAATCTAAAAAATCGATAAAAATTATTTATATTTATTCTTTTTTTTTTGTATTTTAATTTTTTTTAAACTATTCTTTTTTTAATATTGTATTATTCATCTATAAACTCCTAATATTTTCACAGTTTTTTTTTCGTATTTATAACATAGTTTTCCAATCTAACATTTTCTTTTCTATAAATTTTTTTTTCGATTTTTTTTATTCTTTACTTCATTTTATCAATTTTTATTTTTCTACAAATACATACCATAATTTTGTTTTTCTATACTACTTAAATTATCTTTTCTTTTTTATTATCAACAAATTTATTATTTCTTTTAGTTTTTCTTGATGCTTTTTTCACTTAAATTATCGCATATCTTTTAAAATTAACATTTTTTTATTTTTAATTTTTTGCAAATTTTTTGTTCGCATATTTGATTGTCGGAAATTAAATAACAAAAATTTCAAATTTTTCTTGTATAATTATTAATTAGAAACATTTGTTTAAAATTAATACAATCAAAAAAAAAAAATTTTTTTTAATAAATATTTAATTTGGCAACACTTTTAAAAAAAAATTTTTAATTGCCTAGTTGCAACAATGTAACCGAAAACGTTTGTTTCTTGACAAATATTTGACGTAACTTTCATAAAAAAAAAATTAGGTTATATCGTAGCGAACACATTGACATATTAATTTCAATATATATTTGTTTAAATTTTCTTATAAATAACGTTTTCACAACTATTTTTATGAAAAAATTCATAAATAATTATTTTGTTTGTGTTACTAAGAAACGAATAAATATATATGTCAATTTAAAAAAAAAATTGTAATTATTGGTTGCTATAAACAAATTTGTTTATTTATTTTCTATTTAATTTTTCTAAAATCATTCAATTACAATCATACATAATCTTAAGAAAAAATCAAAAAAAATTATTTATATTTTAGTTATATATTATATATCAAATTCAAAAAAACAACCACTCTATAGAAATTTGTACATTAAAATTGACAGAAAAACGTTTCATATTTCATGTTAGTTATAAAATATAAATCATTAATATTAAGTGAACACTTTGTATCTTTCAATTGATTATGTCAACAATAATAATTGACAATTGACTTTGTATTTTTTTCAAATATTTAATTGTTTATTTAAAAATATAAAAATAAGTACGTACGATTGAGAAAAAAATATATATTCTGTCGAATATAATTCTCCACTTCCATCTTATTTTAATTCATTTATGTAAATCTTCTTTCATCGATTGGTCTCAAACACAACTTATTCTCACTTTTCGTATACATAATTATAAATTTTCCTACAACCACAGTTCTATATCTTATATAATATAATCAAAAAAGCTCTTCTAGCCATTCGTATTATATACCCATATTGTAATAAAGGAAAAAATGTAAAACAGACCAAAAAATTAAGTGTCTCCTCAAAAATTTTCATCAAACCTTATCTAAAAAAAAAAAATTTAAAGACAATGAGATTAAATAATTATTAAACCTACTTTATTTTAAGCTTTTCACTTATATTTTGCAAAAAAACAACACTTTTACACTTAATTTTGTAAAATATGTAAATACTTTTTGAAAATTCTGAAGATAATTAATTTATTATTATATTTTTTTTGTTGCTAACAACAACGATGTCAAAAATATTAGAGTGGTAAATTTAAAATTGTCTTTATTTATTTCCTTTTCAAAGACCACTTTCAGGCATGCTCTATCAATATAAAGATTTTAGTATTTAATAAAAAAAAGTCAAAAAACCTACCCAGAGCTTTTCCTTCTATTATTTCTTCTATCTTTTCCAATATAAAAAAGCATTTCAATTAATTTGGGGCTCAATTTTAGAAGAACTATTAACACAAAATCTTTTCTTTCAACCATAACAAATTTATAATAAAGTAAAACTGTCAATTTGACAATTTTTTTTGTGAGCTTTTGATATTTTGACCGAAACCAAAAAAAAGACCCCTTTCGCCTTTTCGATCTTTGCTTCTAACTTTTTGGTGAGTGCCAATTGTTTATTTAACCAATATTTTAATTGTTTTGAGCTGTATTTACGTAGATTTTCCATTACATTCGCTTCACTTATTTGACAGTTTGGGTCACTTATTTTTCTCTAAAAATGTCTTGAAATCTTTTAAAACACAAACAAACCTTTATGAATCGTTCAAAAATAGCCTTTAAACGTTGTTTTCATTTGAAAATTCATTGTAATTTCTATTATATTTGCTTCACTTATTTGACAGGTTGGGGTACTGATTTTTCTCTAAAAATGTTATGAAATCTATTAAAAAGTAAACCAAACCTATGCAAATGTTTATCGGTCGCTTGAAAATAGTTTTTAAACAATGTTTTTTTCATCATTTAAATATTCATTGAATTGTTTTCCCAATAAATTCACACTCCACTCTATTGACAGTTTGGGGGGCTACAATTTATAAAATTTTCTTTCTTGATGAAATTACATTAAATCTCTTAATGGGAAATCTTCATAAATAAAGCCCCCATGTTTATTTAATAGATATTTTATAGATTTAAGCTGTATTTTGGTAGATTTTCGTAAAATTACGATACGACTGACAGGTTAGACACTGACAAATGACTTTTGTTGAAAAAATCCTTAGTGATATAGAATCTATCCATAGTACGTTCAGACGTTATTATCGCGATTTTGACACATTCCATCCTTTTCTTAAAGTCTGCTTTCGATCCCTCCTACGTTCAAGGGGGTTAACAAAATTGAAAAAAATTTTTAGAAATTATTAAAAAAACATTGTAATTTTTAGGATAGCTACTTTTTCATACAAAAACTCATTTAAAAAGGAAAAAATTTTTAAAAAATCTAAAATTTGTTAGACAGAGCAACTACATCGGGTTTTATTATATATTAACGAGAGTATGGTTTCGCACCCTCCGGGTGCTTACCTACTCTCTTGAGTAGAGGGTTGCCTACGGCAACGTGTATGAACCTAGAGGGGTTGCCTTCGGCAACCGTAAAATAAACGCACTTTTTTTTTTTTTATTAGATTAATGTTTTTTTATTTTTTTATTGTAATATATTTTTATTTATTTTTTTTGTACTTATTCTACTTTCTCATATCAACGTTTGCCTTCGACAACATTTATATAAACCTAGCCCATTATTATTTATCTTGAAATTTATTATTATTTATTTAAAAAATTTTAATTAGATTTTATTAATTATACTTAATTCTTTTTCTTTTATCTTTCTTATCTTTTTTTTATAATAAAGCAAGCATATTAGCATTTACCAATTTTTTTTTATTTATTTTTTTTTGTACTTGTTCTACTTACTTGTATTGAATGTTGCCTGCGGCAACATATAAAAATCTATTATTATTTATTTTTGAAAATACTTTTACTATTCATTATTATTATAATTTTTTTATTTTTTTATCATTATTTAGGTGACGAACAGTCATTTTCTGTTATAAAAATTCTTGTTATAACATTTGAGATCAGATTTTGACATAACGTTTTCATATTAATATTACTTTCATATTTAAAAGAATATTACCGTCTATCATTATTTTATATTATTTATATTATATATATTTTTTTTATTCCTTCTTGTTCTTACTATACTCTCTTATGTGTAAAAAGTTGCCTTCGGCAACAATAACACAACAATCTTTTTTTTATAAAAAAATTTTGCATTACATTTTTTTATTTAATATACTTGATTTTTATTCTTCTTTTTTTTTCAAATTTTTTTCTTTCTTTTATTTTTATTTTTTTTTCTTCGTTTTAATTTTTTTTATTTTTATATTCATTTTATTACTTTAATAATAATTGTTATTAAAATTAGAAGAATAAAAACTATAATATATTATAATAATTTATATGAATTTTTTCTTATTCTCTTCTAAAAAAAGTCTTTTATTATTTTTTTTCAAAATTAAAATTGTTATTTTATATATTTATTTTTGTTTCTATTATTATATTTTTTTATTTATTCCTCCTTTTACTTACCTCATTTTCTTATATAGATAAGGTTGCCTTAGGCAACCATAAAACAACCATATTTTATTTTTATTAAAAAGATTCGTATTACATTTTATTAATTATATACTATATTCTTTCTTTTTTTTTCTATTTGTTTTCTTTTTCTAATTTTCTCCTATTTTCTATTTAATTTTTTCAAAATATGTAATCATTCAATTACAATCATACATAATCTAAAGAAAAAATCAATAAAAATTATTTGTATTTTAGTTATATATCATATATCAAATTCAAAAAAATAACTACTCTATAGAAATTTGTACATTGAAATTTTTATTTTCTCTTTCTTTTTATTCTTTTTCTTTTTTATCTCTTCAACTTTTTTTTTTAAACTCTTTTTTTTATTTCTCTTCACTTTCTTCTTTTTAATTCTATTTGTTCCTATTTTTATAATGTATTTACTTAATTTTAATTTTTTTTTTTTATTTTTTTTATTTTCTTATTATTTCTCTCTTACATTTTTGTTTTTTGTGTATTTTAATTTTTTTTATACTATTCTTTTTTTAATATTGTATTATTCATCTATAAACTCCTAATATTTTCACATTTTTTTTTTCGTATTTATAATATGGTTTTCTAATCTGAACATTTTCTTTTCTATAAATTTTTTTTTCGATTTTTTTTATTCTTTACTTAATTTTATCAATTTTTATTTTTCTACAAATACCATAATTTTGTTTTTCTATACTACTTGAATTATCTTTTCTTTTTTATTATCAACAAATTTATAATTTCTTTTAGTTTTTCTTGATGCTTTTTTCACTTAAATCATCGCATATCTTTTAAAATTAACATTTTTTTATTTTTAATTTTTTGCAAATTTTTTTTTTGCATATTTGATTGTCGGAAATTAAATAACAAAAATTTCAAATTTTTCTTGTATAATTATTAATTAGAAACATTTTTTTAAAATTAATACAATCATCAAAAAAATGTTTTTTTAATAAATATTTAATTTGGCAACACTTTTAAAAAAAAATTTTTAATTGCCTAGTTGCAACAATGTAACCGAAAACGTTTGTTTGTTGACAAATATTTGACGTAACTTTCATTAAAAAAAAATTAGGTTATATCGTAGCGAACACATTGACATATTAATTTCAATATATATTTGTTGAAATTTTCTTATAAATAACGTTTTCACAATTATTTTTATGAAAAAATTTATAAATAATTATTTTGTTTGTGTTACTTAGAAACGAATAAATATATATGTCAATTTAAAAAAAAAATTGTTATTATTGGTTGCTATAAACAAATTTGTTTATAGCAACAAAAAAAAAATTTGGGGCTCAATTTTGGAAGACCTATTAACCAAAAGCTTTTCTTTCAGCCATAATAACCTTCTCGACTTTTTAATCTTTACTTTTTCTATTATATTAGCTTCACCCCTTTAACATTTCGGGGGGCATGCTCTATCAATATAAGATTTTAGTATTTAATAAAAAAAAGTCAAAAAACCTACCCAGAGCTTTTCCTTCTATTATTTCTTCTATCTTTTCCAATATAAAAAAGCATTTCAATTAATTTGGGGCTCAATTTTAGAAGAACTATTAACACAAAATCTTTTCTTTCAACCATAACAAATTTATAATAACCTAAAGCTGTCAATTTGACAATTTTTTTTTGTGAGTTTTTGATATTTTGACTGAAACCAAAAAAAAGACCCTTTTCGACTTTTCAATCTTTGCTTCTAACTTTTTGGTAAGTGCCACTTGTTTATTTAACCAATATTTTAATTATTTTGAGCTGAATTTACGTAGATTTTCCGTTATATTCTGACTCTGTTGACACTTCGGGGGGTACTTATTATTCCTCTACAAAATACCTTAAAATCTTTGAAAAAAATTATTCAAGCCTTTATCGGTCGCTTCAAAATAGTTTTTGTCAATTTGACAATTTTTTTTTGTGAATTTTTGATATTTTAACCGAAACCAAAAAAAAGACCCCTTTCGACTTTTCGATCTTTGCTTCTAACTTTTGGGTGAGTGCCACTTGCTTACTTAACTAATATTTTCATTGTTTTGAGCTGTATTTACCTAGATTTTCCATTAAATTCACTTCACTCTGTTGACAGAATGGGGCCCTTATTTTTCTCTACAAAATGCCTTAAAATCTTTTAAAAAATTAATCAAACCTTTATCAGTCGCTTCATCAGCATTTTTATTTCATAAACATTTTATAGATTTTAGCTGTATTTTGGTAGATTTTCGCTAAAATTAAATTAAATTGACAGGTTATGACATTTGTCAGGGGCCCTTATTTTTCTCTACAAAATGCCTTGAAATCTTTGAAAAAAATTATTCAAACCTTTATCGGTCGCTTCAAAATAGTTTTTAAATAATGTTTTCATTGAAATATTCATTGAAATTCGGTCTATTCTCACTTCCACTCTTTTGACAGTTTGGGGGGCGGCAAATTGTAAAACCTTCTTTCTTGACGAAATTACATTGAATCTCTTGATGGGAAATCGTTAGAAATAAACCGCCCATATTTATTTCATAGATATTTTATGGATTTTAGCTGTATTTTGGTAGATTTTCGCTAAAATTAAATTAAATTGACAGGTTATGACATTTGAATGAAATTGATTTATAATAACCTGAAGCTGTCAATTTGACATTTTTTTTTTGTGAATTTTTGATATTTTAACCGAAACCAAAAAAAAGACCCCTTTCGACTTTTCGATCTTTGCTTCTAACTTTTGGGTGAGTGCCACTTGCTTACTTAACTAATATTTTCATTGTTTTGAGCTGTATTTACCTAGATTTTCCATTAAATTCACTTCACTCTGTTGACAGAATGGGGCCCTTATTTTTCTCTACAAAATGCCTTGAAATCTTTTAAAAAATTAATTAAACCTTTATCAGTCGCTTCATCAGCATATTTATTTCATAGATATTTTATAGATTTTAGCTGTATTTTGGTAGATTTTCGCTAAAATTAAATTAAATTGACAGGTTATGACATTTGTCTGGGGCCCTTATTTTTCTCTACAAAATGCCTTGAAATCTTTGAAAAAAATTATTCAAACCTTTATCGGTCGCTTCAAAATAGTTTTTAAATAATGTTTTCATTAAAATATTCATTGAAATTCGGTCTATTCTCACTTCCACTCTTTTGACAGTTTGGGGGCCACAAATTGTAAAATCTTCTTTCTTGATGAAATTACATTAAATTTCTTAATGGGAAATCGTTAGAAATAAACCGCCCATATTTATTTCATAGATATTTTATGGATTTTAGCTGTATTTTGGTAGATTTTCGCTAAAATTAAATTAAATTGACAGATTATGACATTTGTTGAAAAAATTCTTAGTGATATAGAATCTATCTATAGTAAGTTTAGACGTTATTATCGCGATTTTGACACATTCCATCCTTTTCTCAAACTCTGTTTGTGGTACCTCGTACGCTCAAGGGGGTTATCAAATTTGAAAAAAATTGCTAGAAATCATTAAAAAAACCGTGTAATTGATTTAATAGCTACTTTTTCATCTCCATTCTCCATTTAAACACAAAAATTTTTTTTAAAAACTAAAATTTGTCAGAAAGGGCCAGCTAGGTCAGATTTTATTATAGTTAAACGAGAGTATGGTTTCGCACCCTCCGGGTGCTTACCTACTCTCTTGAGTAGAGGGTTGCCTACGGCAACGTGTATGAACCTAGAGGGGTTGCCTTCGGCAACCGTAAAATAGACGCACTTTTTTTTTTATTAGATTATTGTTTATTTATTTTTTTATTGTAATATATTTTTATTTATTTCTTTTTGTACTTATTCTACTTTCTCATATCAACGTTTGCCTTCGACAATATTTATATAAACCTAGCCCATTATTATTTATCTTGAAATTTATTATTATTTATTTAAAAAATTTTAATTATACTTTATTAATTATACTTATTTCTTTTTCTTTTATCTTTCCCATCTTTTTTTAATAATAAAGGAAGCATATTACCATTTACTAAAATTTTTGATTTTTAATTTTTTTTTGTACTTGTTCTACTCACTCGTATTGAATGTTGCCTGCGGCAACACATATAAATCTATTATTATTTATTTTTGAAAATACTTTTACTATTCATTATTATTTTAAATTTTTTATTGTTTTCTCATTATTTAGGTGGCGAACAGTCATTTTCTGTTATAAAAATTCTTGTTATAACATTTGAGATAATATTTTGACATAACGTTTTCATATTAATATTACTTTGAAATATTTAAAAATAATATTACTATCTATCATTATTTTATATTATTTATATTATTTATATTATATATATTTTTTTTATTCCTTCTTGTTCTTACTATTTATACTCTCTTATATGTAAAAGGTTGCCTTCGACAACAATAACACAACCATTTTTTTTTTATAAAAAAATTTTGCATTACATTTTTTTATTTAATATATTTGATTTTTATTCTTCTTTTTTTTTCAAATTTTTTTCTTTCTTTTATTTTTATTTTTTTTTCTTCGTTTTAATTTTTATATTAATTTTATTACTTTAATAATAATTGTTATTAAAATTAGAAGAATAAAAACTATAATATATTATAATAATTTATATGAATTTTTTCTTATTCTCTTCTAAAAAAAGTCTTTTATTATTTTTTTTCAAAATTAAAATTGTTATTTTATATATTTATTTTTGTTTCTATTATTATATTTTTTTATTTATTCCTTCTTTTACTTACCTCACTTTCTTATATAGATAAGGTTGCCTTAGGCAACCATAAAACAACCATATTTTATTTTTATTAAAAAGGTTCGTATTACATTTTATTAATTATATACTATATTCTTTCTTTTTTTTCTATTTATTTTCTTTTTCTATTTTTCTCCTATTTTCTATTTAATTTTTTCAAAATATGTAATCATTCAATTACAATCATACATAATCTAAAGAAAAAATCAATAAAAATTATTTATATTTTAGTTATATATCATAAATCAAATTCAAAAAAATAACTACTCTATAGAAATTTGTACATTGAAATTTTTATTTTCTCTTTCTTTTTATTCTTTTTCTTTTTCATCTCTTCAACTTTTTTTTTCGAACTCTTTTTTTTATTTCTCTCCACTTTCTTCTTTTTGATTCTATTTGTTCCTATTTTTATAATGTATTTACTTAATTTTAGTTTTTTTTATTTTCTTATTATTTCTCTCTTACATTTTCTTTTTTTGTGTATTTTAATTTTTAAAAAACAAAATTATGGTTTTCCAATCTAAACGTTTTCTTTTCTATAAATTTTTTTTTCGATTTTTTTTATTTACTTAATTTTATCATTTTTTTTTTTCTACAAACATTATAATTTTGTTTTCCTATACTACTTAAATTATCTTTTCGTTTTTATTATCAACAAATTTATAATTTCTTTTAGTTTTTCTTGATGCTTTTTTTACTTAAATCATCGCATATCTTTTAAATTAACATTTTTTTATTTTTATTTTTTTGCAAATTTTTTTTTCGCATATTTGATTGTCGGAAATTAAATAACAGAAATTTCAAATTTTTCTTGAATATTTATTAAGTAGAAACATTTGTTTAAAATTAATACAATCAAAAAAAAAATTTTTTTTAATAAATATTTAATTTGGCAACACTTTTAAAAAAAAATTTTTAATTGCCTAGTTGCAACAATGTAACCGAAAACGTTTGTTTCTTGACAAATATTTGACGTAACTTTCATAAAAAAAAAATTAGGTTATATCGTAGCGAACACATTGACATATTAATTTCAATATATATTTGTTTAAATTTTCTTATAAATAACGTTTTCACAACTATTTTTATGAAAAAATTCATAAATAATTATTTTGTTTGTGTTACTAAGAAACGAATTTAAAAAAAATTTAAATTTAAAAAAAAAATTGTTATTATTGGTTGCTATAAACAAATTTGTTTATAGCAACAAAAAAAAAATTTGGGGCTCAATTTTGGAAGGCCTATTAACCAAAAGCTTTTCTTTCAGCCGTAATAACCTTCTCGACTTTTTAATCTTTACTTTTTCTATTATATTAGCTTCACCCCTTTAACATTTCGGGGGGCATGCTCTATCAATATAAGATTTTAGTATTTAATAAAAAAAAGTCAAAAAACCTACCCAGAGCTTTTCCTTCTATTATTTCTTCTATCTTTTCCAATATAAAAAAGCATTTCAATTAATTTGGGGCTCAATTTTAGAAGAACTATTAACACAAAATCTTTTCTTTCAACCATAACAAATTTATAATAACCTAATGCTGTCAATTTGACAATTTTTTTTTGTGAGTTTTTGATATTTTGACCGAAACCAAAAAAAAGACCCCTTTCGACTTTTCAATCTTTGCTTCTAACTTTTTGGTAAGTGCCACTTGTTTATTTAACCAATATTTTAATTATTTTGAGCTGAATTTACGTAGATTTTCCGTTATATCCTGACTCTGTTGACACTTCGGGGGGTACTGATTATTCCTCTACAAAATACCTTAAAATCTTTGAAAAAAATTATTCAAGCCTTTATCGGTCGCTTCTAAATAGTTTTTGTCAATTTGACAATTTTTTTTTGTGAATTTTTGATATTTTAACCGGAACCAAAAAAAAGACCCCTTTCGACTTTTCGATCTTTGCTTCTAACTTTTGAGTGAGTGCCACTTGCTTACTTAACTAATATTTTCATTGTTTTGAGCTGTATTTACCTAGATTTTCCATTAAATTCACTTCACTCTGTTGACAGAATGGGGCCCTTCTTTTTCTCTACAAAATGCCTTAAAATCTTTTAAAAAATTAATCAAACCTTTATCAGTCGCTTCATCAGCATATTTATTTTATAAATATTTTATAGATTTTAGCTGTATTTTGGTAGATTTTCGCTAAAATTAAATTAAATTGACAGGTTATGACATTTGTCTGGGGCCCTTATTTTTCTCTACAAAATGCAAAAATTATTCAAACCTTTATCGGTCGCTTCAAAATAGTTTTTAAATAATGTTTTCATTGAAATATTCATTGAAATTCGGTCTATTCTCACTTCCACTCTTTTGACAGTTTGGGGGCCACAAATTGTAAAATTTTTTCCTGATGAAATTACATTAAATCTCTTAATGGGAAATCGTTAGAAATAAACCGCCCATATTTATTTCATAGATATTTTATGGATTTTAGCTGTATTTTGGTAGATTTTCGCTAAAATTAAATTAAATTGACAGGTTATGACATTTGAATGAAATTGATTTATAATAACCTGAAGCTGTCAATTTGACAATTTTTTTTTGTGAATTTTTGATATTTTAACCGAAACCAAAAAAAAGACCCCTTTCGACTTTTCGATCTTTGCTTCTAACTTTTGGGTGAGTGCCACTTGCTTACTTAACTAATATTTTTATTGTTTTGAGCTGTATTTACCTAGATTTTCCATTAAATTCACTTCATTCTGTTGACAGAATGGGGCCCTTATTTTTCTCTACAAAATGCCTTGAAATCTTTTAAAAAATTAATCAAACCTTTATCAGTCGCTTCATCAGCATATTTATTTCATAGATATTTTATAGATTTTAGCTGTATTTTGGTAGATTTTCGCTAAAATTAAATTAAATTGACAGGTTATGACATTTGTCTGGGGCCCTTATTTTTCTCTACAAAATACCTTAAAATCTTTGAAAAAAATTATTCAAACCTTTATCGGTCGCTTCAAAATAGTTTTTAAATAATGTTTTCATTGAAATATTCATTGAAATTCGGTCTATTCTCACTTCCACTCTTTTTACAGTTCGGGGGGCTACAATTTATAAAACCTTCTTTCTTGACGAAATTACATTAAATCTCTTGATGGGAAATCTTTATAAATAAAACCCCCATGTTTATTTCATAGATATTTTATAGATTTTAGCTGTATTTTGGTAGATTTTCGCTAAAATTAATTTAAATTGACAGGTTATGACATTTGTTGAAAAAATTCTTAGTGATATAGAATCTATCTATAGTAAGTTTAGACGTTATTATCGCGATTTTGACACATTCCATCCTTTTCTCAAACTCTGTTTGTGGTACCTCGTACGCTCAAGGGGGTTATCAAATTTGAAAAAAATTGCTAGAAATCATTAAAAAAACCGTGTAATTGATTTAATAGCTACTTTTTCATCTCCATTCTCCATTTAAACACAAACATTTTTTTTAAAAACTAAAATTTGTCAGAAAGGGCCAGCTAGGTCAGGTTTTATTATAGTTAAACGAGAGTATGGTTTCGCACCCTCCGGGTGCTTACCCTACTCTCTTGAGTAGAGGGTTGCCTACGGCAACGTGTATAAACCTAGAGGGGTTGCCTTCGGCAACCGGTAATAAAAAAGCACTTTTTTTTTTTTTTTTTTATTAGATTATTGATTATTAATTGTTTTTATTGTAATATGATTTTATTTATTCTTTTTTGTACTTTTTCTACTTTCTCATATCATGGTTTGCCTTTGACAACATTTATATAAACCTAGCCCATTATTATTTATCTTAAAATTTATTATTATTCATGTAAAAAAATTTAATTAGATTTTATTAATTATACTTTTTTCTTTTTCTTTTATTTTTCTTATTTTTTTTATAATAAAGCAAGCATATTACCATTCACTAAAATTTTTTTTTTATTTTTTTTTGTACTTGTTCTACTCACTCGTATTGAATGTTGCCTGCGGCAACATATATAAATCTATTATTTATTTTTTAAAATACTTTTACTATTCATTATTATTATAATTTTTTTATTTTTTTCTCATTATTAAGGTGGCGGACAGTCATTTTTTCTTATAAAAATTCTCGTTATAACATTTGAGATCAGATTTTGACATAACGTTTTCATTTTAATATTACTTTAATGTTTAAAAATAATATTACTATCTATCATTATTTTATATTATTTATTCTTGTTCTTACTATACTCTCTTATATGTAAAAGGTTGCCTTCGGCAACAATAACACAACAATTTTTTTTTATAAAATAATTTTGCATTACATTTTATTTAATATACTTGATTTTTATTTTCCTTTTTTTTTTCAAATTTTTTTCTTGCTTTTATTTGTATTTTTTTTTCTTCGTTTCAATTTTTTTTATTTTCATAATAATTTTATTACTTTAATAATATTTGTTATTAAAATTAGAAGAATAAAAACTATAATATATAATAATAATTTATATAAATTTTTTCTTATTCTCTTCTAAAGCGAGTTTTTTATTATTTTTTTTCAAAATTAAAATTGTTATTTTATATATTTTTTTTGTTTCTATTATTATATTTTTTTATTTATTCTCCCTTTTTCTTACCTTACTCTCTTACATTAAGGTTGCCTTCGGCAACCATAAAACAACCATATTTTATTTTTATTAAAAAGGTTCGTATTACATTTTATTAATTATATACTATATTCTTTCTTTTTTTTTTTCTATTTGTTTTCCTTTTCTAATTTATTTCCCTATTTTCTATTTATTTTTTTTAAAATATGTAATCATTCAATTACAATCATACATAATCTAATGAAAAAATCAATAAAAATTATTTATATTTTAGTTATATATCATATATCAAATTCAAAAAAACAACTACTCTATAGAAATTCGTACATTGAAACTTTTATTTTCTCTTTCTTTTTATTCTTTTTTTATCTCTTCAACTTTTTTTTTCAAACTTGTTTTTTTATTTCTCTTTACTTTCTTCTTTTTGATTCTATTTGTTCCTATTTTTATAATGTATTTACTTAATTTTCATTTTTTTTTCAATTGTTTTTATTTTCGTCTTATTTCTCTCTTACATTTTCTTTTTTTGTGTATTCTAATTTTTTTTATACTATTCTTTTTTTAATATTGTATTATCCATCTATACACTCCTGATATTTTAACATTTTTTTTT
Organism: Lagria hirta; assembly: GCA_947359425.1. Classification (NCBI taxonomy): domain Eukaryota; kingdom Metazoa; phylum Arthropoda; class Insecta; order Coleoptera; family Tenebrionidae; genus Lagria; species Lagria hirta. The sequence continues at coordinate 5,571,059 of OX375801.1, read as the reverse complement.
CCATATTTATAACATAGTTTTCTAATCTAAAAATTTTTTTTTCTATAAATTTTTTTTTCGATTTTTTTTATTCTTTACTTAATTTTATCAAGTTTTATTTTTCTACGACAACCATAATTTTGTTTTTCTATACTACTTAAATTATCTTTTCTTTTTTATTATCAACAAATTTATAATTTCTTTTAGTTTTTCTTGATGCTTTTTTTACTTAAATCATAGCATATCTTTTAAATTAACATTTTTTTATTTTTAATTTTTTGCAAATTTTTATATTTTATAAAAATTATTTATATTTTAGTTATATATTATATATCAAATTCAAAAAAAACAACCACTCTATAGAAATTTGTACATTAAAATTGACAAAAAAACGTTTCATATTTCATGTTAGTTATAAAATATAAAGCATTTATATTAAGTGATCACTTTGTATTTTTCAATTGATTATGTCAACAATAATAATTGTCAATTGACATAGTATTTTTTTTTAAATAATTAATTGTTTATTTAAAAATATAAAAATAAGTACGTACGATTGAGAAAAAAATTCTGTATAGATACTATTTGAATATAATTTTCCACTTCCATCTTATTTTAATTCATATATATTAATATTCTTTCATCGATTGGTCTCAAACACAACTTAATCTCACTTTTCGTATACACAATGATAAATTTTCCTACAACCACAGTTCTATATTTTCTATAATATAATCAAAAAGACTCTTCTAGCCATTCGTATTATATTACCATATTATAATAATCTAAAAAAAAACCAATAAAAGTTATTTATATTTTAGTTATATATTATATATCAAATTGAAAAAAAACAAACACTCTATATAAAAAAATTCTACATTAAAATTGACAGAAAAACGTTTCATATTTCATGTTATTTATAAAATATAAATTAATGATAATAAGTGATCACTTTGTATTTTTTAATTGATTATTATGTCAACAATAATAATTGACAATTGATATCGTATTTTTTTTTTTAAATATTTAATTGTTTATTTAAAAATATAAAAATAAGTACGTACGATTGAGAAAAAAATATATATTCTGTATTAGATACTTTTCGAATATAATTCTCGAATTAATTATTAAAAGATGTACATTATTCTCATTCATAGCCACTTTCCAAAAACAAAATGTCAAACGGTATCAAAATGCTTAGTACGAATGATAGCAAGCATTCATTTAAAATCTAATCATTTCTAATATTAATTTGTATATCTCTTTATGTCTTTTTAAAAAAGATTTCTCGTGGTCTTCTTTGCTTCATCGTATTTCAAACATTTAAGATTTAACGCTCAATCAATAAATTCTAATCTCCAAACGAATCGATTCAATTTATCCATACGACAATTTCTATTTTCAAAAGAAGTCTATAGTTTAGATAAGCAGTTAGATACTGTAAATATTATTAAAATTAAAAACTTTTATCTTCATTTTAATACAGAATCTGAGACTCTATATTATTAGCCCCTTTTTTCAATAATTAGGTCAAAAAGTCATTGACCTTAATACTTCAAATCTATATTACATTATAATTTCTTCTGGAAAAAGTTGTTAAGTACGTACGATTGAGAAAAAAATATATATTCTGTATTAGATACTTTTCGAATATAATTCTCGAATTAATTATTAAAATATGTACATTATTCTCATTCATAGCCACTTTCCAAAAACAAAATGTCAAACGGTATCAAAATGCTTAGTACGAATGATAGCAAGCATTCATTTAAAATCTAATCATTTCTAATATTAATTTGTATATCTCTTTATGTCTTTTTAAAAAAGATTTCTCGTGGTCTTCTTTGCTTCATCGTATTTCAAACATTTAAGATTTAACGCTCAATCAATAAATTCTAATCTCCAAACGAATCGATTCAATTTATCCATACGACAATTTCTATTTTCAAAAGAAGTCTATAGTTTAGATAAGCAGTTAGATACTGTAAATATTATTAAAATTAAAAACTTTTATCTTCATTTTAATACAGAATCTAAGACTCTATACTATTAGCCTCTTTTTTCAATAATTAGGTCAAAAAGTCATTGACCTTAATACTTCAAATCTATATTACATTATAATTTCTTCTGGAAAAACCTGTAATTATGTCTTCTTCACTTCATTTTCTTTAGAATAAGGAAAATCTTGAATTTTTAGTTAATAAATGAGAGCATCTGCTTGCTTATACTCAAAAAAATAAATTAAATAGCATCCATAATCTTTAAACTTTTTTCTTTCATGTATCCGTTATTCTATTTCACAAAGCCTAAAACAAAATATTTATTATATTATATCTCATTGTTATTTTGATAAAAAATATCTTCCTGCATACGTTGTACGTGTCCGTACCATATTAGCTGTCGTGATGTGATTTCCTGGAGTATATCCGAGTCCATCTCCATTTCTTCTTTTAGAGTGTCATTACGAATTCGCTTCCTTTGGGACACCATAAGTGCTCTTCTGATTGCATCGATTTCAACGACCGCTATTTTCCTTTCAAATGTACATTAATCACATTCACTAACTGAAAAAAAGCGTTTAGTTTTACACAAATCATTTATATTTAAAGTAAAAATAATATAGATTATAATAATAATCTATATACCTACATATCTCTTTCAAAAAAGCCTCTACTTTAGATTCTTAATCGCTGTTGAAAAATTTTAACCTCACTTTTATTTTTCATTAAAATTGAGAGGGCTTTCGTCTTTATTTTATTATACAATATCTCGCATAGCATTTCATAATCATTTTCATTAAAAAACCATTTAAAAAAATGTACATATCCTTTCCAATCTTGTAAAGATTTGTAAAATTCTGGAAGGTCAATTTTTCTAGAAAAACTTTTTAAATAAAACATCAAAACTCTTTTCCATTTACCTGAGTAACGTTGGGATGTTTGAAAAACCATTTAAATATTTATTGAAATTCGGTCTATTCTCACTTCCACTCCTTTAACAGTTTGGAGGGTACAAATTGTAAAAGCTTCTTTCTTGACAAAATTACATTAAATTTCTTGAATAAATAAAACCCCCATGTTTATTGAATAGATATTTTATAGATTTAAGCTGTATTTTGGTAGATTTTCGCCAAAATTACGATACGACTGACAGGTTAGATACTGACAAACATAACCTAATGTAAAACTGTCACCGTTGGATGGCATATGACAGTAAAATGACATTATCGATTTTTTAATGTCAAAAATAAAAATAAAATTTCAATATACACTAAGCACACTCAAGCCATTTAAACTTGTCTTGGAAAAATGAAGCGTTTAGTTTTACAAATCATTTATATTTAAAGTAAAAAATAATATAATAATATACCTACATAATATCATTTCCAAAAAAGCCTCTACTTTAAAGTCTTAGAGCTTTAGATAGTAGAGCTTAACTTCGTCGTTGACATTTTCGGACACTAATTTTTCTCCACAAATGACTTTTTGCTGAATGTAGGACTGTTTGTAGGAAATCAAGCAATAACCTACCTCTTATATATTATTATTTTATTAGAGATAATCTATTATCTGATATTGAGCAACCAATCCAATGACTTATAGAAGAAGAAGAAGAAGAAGACTGCATTTTTATAGAGAACACACTTGTATCACATTTCGTCAAACAACTTAGGACCTTCTAATTTATTATATTCCAGGTTGAAGGGAACTCCAGTCATTGTCTCTATCATATTGTTTTTGCATTTTATATTATTGCGAAACGAAGACACTTAATTCATTCTACAAAATAAATATGTTTATTTATAATCTTTATCTCGGATCTTTTAGGGGCACTTTAATAAAAAGCCAACGTAATTATCAATGTGTCTCACCTATAAGTCCCATTTATTATATTCCAGCTGTATTTTGTTATGATTCGTGAGATTCGCCCCTCAAAAAAAAAATACGTCAATAATTTTTGCACACGGCACTTTTTCATCAAGAAAACGAAACAAATCACTACCACCAGCATATCCCATCAACATTTTAGCCACATTAAAAGCTTTCGTTTCATTATTTTTCACAATTTTAACGATAAATATTTAAAATGACATAACCAAACAACTTGGAACTGTCACAATTAGACAGTAAACTGACGAAGTGTCACAAAAAGCCCAGCTTTCAAAGTTTTCTATCTAGAGTGGTTTTTTGGCGAAATGTCCTATCCGTTTACTTTTTTTATCGGTCATTTTTTTGAAAAAATTTTTTTACTTTGAATCCCTCCTACTCCTTTCGGCTAGCACAAAAAAATCCAATTCTTTGCTCAAAACATTACACCGTCACTCTCTTGACAAAGTTTTTTCTCAAATTTCTTACAACATTTAACAATTTCTCCAAATTAATAATACTTTTTCAAGTGTCACTCTTTGCAAGAAAGAGATACTAAATCAGCTTTTATTATAGGTGTAACGAGAGTATGGTTTCGCACCCTCCGGGTGCTTACCTACTCTCTTGAGTAGAGGGTTGCCTACGGCAACGTGTATGAACCTAGAAGGGTTGCCTTCGGCAACCGTAAAATAGACGCACTTTTTTTTTTATTAGATTATTGTTTATTTATTTTTTTATTGTAATATATTTTTATTTATTTCTTTTTGTACTTATTCTACTTTCTCATATCAACGTTTGCCTTCGACAACATTTATATAAACCTAGCCCATTATTATTTATCTTGAAATTTATTATTATTTATTTAAAAAATTTTAATTATACTTTATTAATTATACTTATTTCTTTTTCTTTTATCTTTCCCATCTTTTTTTAATAATAAAGGAAGCATATTACCATTTACTAAAATTTTTGTTTTTTAATTTTTTTTTGTACTTGTTCTACTCACTCGTATTGAATGTTGCCTGCGGCAACACATATAAATCTATTATTATTTATTTTTGAAAATACTTTTACTATTCATTATTATTTTAAATTTTTTATTGTTTTCTCATTATTTAGGTGGCGAACAGTCATTTTCTGTTATAAAAATTCTTGTTATAACATTTGAGATAATATTTTGACATAACGTTTTCATATTAATATTACTTTGAAATATTTAAAAATAATATTACTATCTATCATTATTTTATATTATTTATATTATTTATATTATATATATTTTTTTTATTCCTTCTTGTTCTTACTATTTATACTCTCTTATATGTAAAAGGTTGCCTTCGACAACAATAACACAACCATTTTTTTTTTATAAAAAAATTTTGCATTACATTTTTTTATTTAATATATTTGATTTTTATTCTTCTTTTTTTTTCAAATTTTTTTCTTTCTTTTATTTTTATTTTTTTTTCTTCGTTTTAATTTTTATATTAATTTTATTACTTTAATAATAATTGTTATTAAAATTAGAAGAATAAAAACTATAATATATTATAATAATTTATATGAATTTTTTCTTATTCTCTTCTAAAAAAAGTCTTTTATTATTTTTTTTCAAAATTAAAATTGTTATTTTATATATTTATTTTTGTTTCTATTATTATATTTTTTTATTTATTCCTTCTTTTACTTACCTCACTTTCTTATATAGATAAGGTTGCCTTAGGCAACCATAAAACAACCATATTTTATTTTTATTAAAAAGGTTCGTATTACATTTTATTAATTATATACTATATTCTTTCTTTTTTTTCTATTTATTTTCTTTTTCTATTTTTCTCCTATTTTCTATTTAATTTTTTCAAAATATGTAATCATTCAATTACAATCATACATAATCTAAAGAAAAAATCAATAAAAATTATTTATATTTTAGTTATATATCATATATCAAATTCAAAAAAATAACTACTCTATAGAAATTTGTACATTGAAATTTTTATTTTCTCTTTCTTTTTATTCTTTTTCTTTTTCATCTCTTCAACTTTTTTTTTCGAACTCTTTTTTTTATTTCTCTCCACTTTCTTCTTTTTGATTCTATTTGTTCCTATTTTTATAATGTATTTACTTAATTTTATTTTTTTTTATTTTCTTATTATTTCTCTCTTACATTTTCTTTTTTTGTGTATTTTAATTTTTAAAAAACAAAATTATGGTTTTCCAATCTAAACGTTTTCTTTTCTATAAATTTTTTTTTCGATTTTTTTTATTTACTTAATTTTATCATTTTTTTTTTTCTACAAACATTATAATTTTGTTTTCCTATACTACTTAAAATATCTTTTCGTTTTTATTATCAACAAATTTATAATTTCTTTTAGTTTTTCTTGATGCTTTTTTTACTTAAATCATCGCATATCTTTTAAATTAACATTTTTTTATTTTTATTTTTTTGCAAATTTTTTTTTCGCATATTTGATTGTCGGAAATTAAATAACAGAAATTTCAAATTTTTCTTGTATAATTATTAAGTAGAAACATTTGTTTAAAATTAATACAATCAAAAAAAAAAATTTTTTTTAATAAATATTTAATTTGGCAACACTTTTAAAAAAAAATTTTTAATTGCCTAGTTGCAACAATGTAACCGAAAACGTTTGTTTCTTGACAAATATTTGACGTAACTTTCATAAAAAAAAAATTAGGTTATATCGTAGCGAACACATTGACATATTAATTTCAATATATATTTGTTTAAATTTTCTTATAAATAACGTTTTCACAACTATTTTTATGAAAAAATTTATAAATAATTATTTTGTTTGTGTTACTAAGAAACGAATTTAAAAAAAATTTAAATTTAAAAAAAAAATTGTTATTATTGGGGCTCAATTTTGGAAGGCCTATTAACCAAAAGCTTTTCTTTCAGCCGTAATAACCTTCTCGACTTTTTAATCTTTACTTTTTCTATTATATTAGCTTCACCCCTTTAACATTTCGGGGGGCATGCTCTATCAATATAAGATTTTAGTATTTAATAAAAAAAAGTCAAAAAACCTACCCAGAGCTTTTCCTTCTATTATTTCTTCTATCTTTTCCAATATAAAAAAGCATTTCAATTAATTTGGGGCTCAATTTTAGAAGAACTATTAACACAAAATCTTTTCTTTCAACCATAACAAATTTATAATAACCTAATGCTGTCAATTTGACAATTTTTTTTTGTGAGTTTTTGATATTTTAACCGAAACCAAAAAAAAGACCCCTTTCGACTTTTCAATCTTTGCTTCTAACTTTTTGGTAAGTGCCACTTGTTTATTTAACCAATATTTTAATTATTTTGAGCTGAATTTACGTAGATTTTCCGTTATATCCTGACTCTGTTGACACTTCGGGAGGTACTGATTATTCCTCTACAAAATACCTTAAAATCTTTGAAAAAAAATTATTTAAGCCTTTATCGGTTGCTTCAAAATAGTTTTTGTCAATTTGACAATTTTTTCTTGTGAATTTTTGATATTTTAACCGGAACCAAAAAAAAGACCTCTTTCGACTTTTCGATCTTTGCTTCTAACTTTTGAGTGAGTGCCACTTGCTTACTTAACTAATATTTTCATTGTTTTGAGCTGTATTTACCTAGATTTTCCATTAAATTCACTTCACTCTGTTGACAGAATGGGGCCCTTCTTTTTCTCTACAAAATGCCTTAAAATCTTTTAAAAATTAATCAAACCTTTATCAGTCGCTTCATCAGCATATTTATTTTATAAATATTTTATAGATTTTAGCTGTATTTTGGTAGATTTTCGCTAAAATTAAATTAAATTGACAGGTTATGACATTTGTCTGGGGCCCTTATTTTTCTCTACAAAATGCAAAAATTATTCAAACCTTTATCGGTCGCTTCAAAATAGTTTTTAAATAATGTTTTCATTGAAATATTCATTGAAATTCGGTCTATTCTCACTTCCACTCTTTTGACAGTTTGGGGGCCACAAATTGTAAAATTTTTTCCTGATGAAATTACATTAAATCTCTTAATGGGAAATCGTTAGAAATAAACCGCACATATTTATTTCATAGATATTTTATGGATTTTAGCTGTATTTTGGTAGATTTTCGCTAAAATTAAATTAAATTGACAGGTTATGACATTTGAATGAAATTGATTTATAATAACCTGAAGCTGTCAATTTGACAATTTTTTTTTGTGAATTTTTGATATTTTAACCGAAACCAAAAAAAAGACCCTTTTCGACTTTTCGATCTTTGCTTCTAACTTTTGGGTGAGTGCCACTTGCTTACTTAACTAATATTTTTATTGTTTTGAGCTGTATTTACCTAGATTTTCCATTAAATTCACTTCACTCTGTTGACAGAATGGGGCCCTTATTTTTCTCTACAAAATGCCTTGAAATCTTTTAAAAAATTAATCAAACCTTTATCAGTCGCTTCATCAGCATATTTATTTCATAGATATTTTATAGATTTTAGCTGTATTTTGGTAGATTTTCGCTAAAATTAAATTAAATTGACAGGTTATGACATTTGTCTGGGGCCCTTATTTTTCTCTACAAAATACCTTAAAATCTCTGAAAAAAATAATTCAAACCTTTATCGGTCGCTTCAAAATAGTTTTTAAATAATGTTTTCATTTAAATATTTATTGAAATTCGGTCTATTCTCACTTCCACTCTTTTGACAGTTTGGGGGGCTACAATTTATGAAACCTTCTTTCTTGACGAAATTACATTAAATCTCTTGATGGGAAATCTTTATAAATAAAACCCCCATGTTTATTTAATAAATATTTTATAGATTTTAGCTGTATTTTGGTAGATTTTCGCTAAAATTAAATTAAATTGACAGGTTATGACATTTGTCTGGGGCCCTTATTTTTCTCTACAAAATACCTTAAAATCTTTGAAAAAAATTATTCAAACCTTTATCGGTCGCTTCAAAATAGTTTTTAAATAATGTTTTCATTGAAATATTCATTGAAATTCGGTCTATTCTCACTTCCACTCTTTTTACAGTTCGGGGGGCTACAATTTATAAAACCTTCTTTCTTGACGAAATTACATTAAATCTCTTGATGGGAAATCTTTATAAATAAAACCCCCATGTTTATTTAATAGATATTTTATAGATTTTAGCTGTATTTTGGTAGATTTTCGCTAAAATTAAATTAAATTGACAGGTTATGACATTTGTTGAAAAAATTCTTAGTGATATAGAATCTATCTATAGTAAGTTTAGACGTTATTATCGCGATTTTGACACATTCCATCCTTTTCTCAAACTCTGTTTGTGGTACCTCGTACGCTCAAGGGGGTTATCAAATTTGAAAAAAATTGCTAGAAATCATTAAAAAAACCGTGTAATTGATTTAATAGCTACTTTTTCATCTCCATTCTCCATTTAAACACAAAAATTTTTTTTAAAAACTAAAATTTGTCAGAAAGGGCCAGCTAGGTCAGATTTTATTATAGTTAAACTAGCCCATTTCCAAGTGCTCCAATTATATTATGTATATCCATAAAAAAATTCTAATAAAAGCATGAGTAGTATATACAACGTTATAAATTTAATCATCACCGACAAAAGATTTCTTCAAGATTTCTTAATTCTACTCAAATTTTTAAACTCAAAGAAGTTCCTTCTATTCTTGCTCAAGACTCAAAAATAAAACATAAAGTTCCAATATGTCTTTATGATTAGTTGAAAATAATCATTTTTTTGATAGAATGGCTGAGATTAAGCAAAAAATTGTAAATTTATTTATAAGAAACTTTCTATCAGGTTTTGTAGTCAATGATGATTCTATATTTCAAATTTAAAGGTAACATTTCTAAAGTCTTAAGACCTCAAATTATTTTATTTACAATTTTGAAAGTGATTAGTTTCAAATTTAACTTATCCCTAAACATAAAAAAATTAAAATTACAAACAGTTTAATTGAAATAGTTTTTTGTGTTAAATTAAGCATTTGATTAAAATAATTTATCCACATAAAATTAAATAAGATAATAAAGGAGATATTTATTAGTGAATAAAAATTAAAATAATGTTTTTGAATTCAATACGAACATTCAAGAGCTGCAAGTATTCAAGCAATATTATTAATTGAAGAAAATGTTAAAATCTTACGTAAACAAGTTTGATTAAATGATATAATTAATCTAATTAATAAACAAAAAAAATATTATTGAGAATTAAAATTTTGTCAGGCTGATAAAATTAAACAGTTTATTCAACTCAAACCTTCTATAACTTATAAAAATCAAAAATAAAACAGAGCAACGTCTAATTTCATTAAAAAAACCAAATTTATAATTAAAAAGACTAAATATATAAAAACTATGAATTTATTATAGAAAATAGTTATTTACATAAAAGTCAGAAAAATGTCACATTACTGAAGAGGAGCTAAATTAAAATACGAGGCATTTTGTGCCGAGTTTTTTAAAGCTCCGAGTCAAGTATGAGATTTTACTGACGTGCTTTGTATTAAATTTTTCCGGAAAAAGTAAAAAAAACGAAATTTACAAATTTTAGATTTTTTTTTTGCCTAATTCCACAAAAGTCAAGCTTTTCAATTTCGTTGGCAACTATAGTTACTAGGGTATCTTTTTTATTTTGCGTCTTGTAAAGTATTTACAGCACTAGTCCGGAAAACTCAATTTTCCTGCGCGTAAATAAGCAGGAAAATTTTGTTTCCAAGACGATTTCTGGAAAACACTTTTATATCCGAAATTAAAATCAATATAGAAGAAATAATTTGTGTAAAAAATTTTATTGTAGATTCCGATGACTTAAATTTTTTTTTTTAGAAATTAAACCAATAAATGATATATTTACAAGAAGAATTTCTAATTCTAAGGGTATGAACCTAATAGCTTTATTCAGATTATCTTTTACATTTTAATATATTTATTATGATGTATACAAATTTTTGATATTTTAAGAAATAGTTTAATTCTATTAAATGCAATACGAGTGAAATCACATAAAATTACTTACTGCAATTATTCTATCATAATTACCCTTTGTTCAAACATCTTTTTAAGTAAACAAAAAATTTTAAAAATTGTTTTTCTATCAAAATTAATTTGCTAACAAATTATCTCTATGCAGTTTTTAAGATGGATTTTAAAATTACACTATTTTTGTTTCTTCTCATTACACCTTTTGCACTACAGTCTGTTATTGTTATTTGACATACAAGAATAAATGTCACAATAATATTTATTTCTATAAAATGATAAATAAAATAACCAGCTTGCATAGAGCCTTCTGTTCTACTTTGTGTTTCAAACTATTATAAAGGTACACTATAAATAAGTGTATTGGTTTCTTACCTATTATAAATTATAAGTAATCACTTAAATTTGAATTACAATATATTTTGTGTTGCTTGTAAATACTGATTATTCAACTTAAACTCTTCTTTTATAAAAATAAATAATTTAAATAAAAAAAATAATTTTTGATAATAGTATATGAGAAAAATATTTTATTTGAAACAGTTTATTAAATCTCAGTTTTTGAAAAGACAACACGTGGAGTGAAAAAGTCAAAACAAGTGCAATACTCTAAAGCTTTAAAATAGAATCTTTAAATTGTACTTTTGATGGAATGACCGCAGATAAATTTGCCGTTACGGAAAATAGTTATAACGAATGCTGTAAGTTTCTACTAACTCTAATTTTTACAAAAAATTTATGTTTTATATTAATATTGGTGACTAACTAGTTTTGTATTTTAGGCATTCTATTGGAAATTCAATATTCTCTTCCTGACATACAACATTTGGACCCTCTTCTATCTGAGCATGCCGACAATCCAGTCGGCTTTGTATTTCCTGCTCAAGACGAGGTGGAAGATCAAAATTAATTTTTTTCTAAGCAAACCGAAGACTCAGTTGGTTTTTCATTATCTGATCAAAACATGATAGAAGAACAAATAAAGTGTATAGAAAATTTAGAAGAAAATGAAACAATTACGCTTCAACCTGTAACCTCAAAATTTGCTGAAAACATGAAAACGTCTTTTAATGTTAGTTACATAGATCAGTGGTATGATAATGATGTTTTTAACATAGAAATGTGCGAAATGTAAGAAGCTTAGAAACACTTTCAAATCATAGCTGATTTGAGAGAAGACTTGCAAAATAGTGACAGTTATTTCGATGTTGAAATGTGATTCTTAGTTGTAAATTTTCAAATAATTTCTTTTTTGTTAATTTTTAAGATAAAAAAATAGTTTTTAATTATTATAGTTTGTAGACGTCTTCAAAATGTAATACTCGTTTAATAATGTAAATAGCGCTTTACGCAACAATAACTGTAAATAAAATTTCAATAAAAAATTGTGAAATTTAATAATCCATAATTTAACAATCGCTGACACATTATATAAAAATTATATTTTAAAATTTAAACAATAATCGTCAGTTATAACTAAAAGGCAAATTTTCCACAGTTTGATATATTCATTCAACAAAATGTGTAAATTCTTATACAATATTTAATTATATCATGTTTGGTATATTATATTCATGGTTTATATAAGCCAAATATTGTTACTGCAAATTTTTACAAATCTGTATCTATTTCATCGTGCTGAAAAGTTCCAATATGAACAAAACATGTCTAGGTTTACAGATATAGTTTGAGAGAATTTAAATTGATATTATATAATTTAAAGCAAAATTAGAGAATATTCCATTGCAGTCGAAACTAGGGGAAATGGCGGTGAAAATTTTGAATACAATGTAATTTTATTTAATTGGAACCATAGAAACCAAACATTAAAACTAATTTAAAGTTAAAAAATCAGGTAATCGGCAAGAGCAATGCTATCAACCAAAATATAAAAATCTAAAATTGTTTATTTTTAAAAAATCACTAGTTATTTGTTGCAAAAAATGATGTTCTAAACTTTTTCGGAAATGAATTTCTTCCATTCCCACGAACAAAGTGAAAAATTCCATTTTTCCAACTCGTTCGGAAAATTAACTATTTGTCTGAATAACAAAGGGATTACAAATGTGTTATACAAAATTGAGTTATTTTGTCAAAATAACGATTCAACTGTCAATCATAACACTAAAATTCTAACATTACAAAGAAATCTACTTAAAAACTTATTTTGCAGTAATACCCAAAGCAAAGGAATTATTACCTGCGATGCTTTCACTTTTGTTTTTTGAATGAGAAAGAATGACCATAAGGGGTTTTACAGGTACATTACCTTGAATATTTCTTGCACTTTAATTATTTTGTCAAAATAATATTTAGTTGTATAACAAAATAATTATGTTTATTTGCTATAAATCACATAAATTATTGTTTCAATTGAAAAATAAAGCAAAATTTATTATTCATAAATTATTCATTTTGCTTAAAAAGAAATCAAGCAAAAAAAAACACAAACAACTTATCAAAATATTCTGGCAATGAAAATCTATATTCAAACAAAAAAAAGGAGAAAACAAAAGAAATGCAATTTCACAAAAAACTTTGAAACAAGCTATCTTATCCAGATAGGAAAAGATATTATAAACATATATATTTAAGAAATTGAAAAAAAACAAAAATTAAACTATAAATAATTACATTGATAAGAAACAAAATAAATAAGAAAACTCAAATAAAACAAAATCGCAGCGCAAATAGCTAGGTTATTCAAATAGGAAAAAAAAATATAAAAAGTTTTACATTTAAAAAACTAACAAAGAAATAAGAAAATTAATAAATTATAAATAGCTTATTTAATAAAAAAAAGATATAAATGAAAAACATTACATAAAATAAAATTGAAACGCATAATATTCTCACAGAGCATTTTTTGTCTGCGCTTTTTGTTACAGGTTTTTTAATAACCGTGCTTAGCCGAGGTTTTTCCGAATTATTTTAATGTTTTTATGTTTCGTTTTCACCTGAACGTAGCAATTTATATTGTAGTAATTTATTAAGTATCAATCGAAACTACAATAAAAATCACAGAAAAAAAAATCAAAAAAAATTTAAAAAAAAAAGTCAAAAATGGCAAACCCAAATTACTCTCCAATTATTTTATATTTTTTATGTTTCAACGAATGATTTTGTTTATTTATGTTTTGTTTTTAACATTACGTAACAACATATTTTGTAGAAATTTTAAATGTATCAGCTAAAAATCTCAACAAAAACCAAAAACAGTTTAACATAGAAAAACTTTAACAAATCGCTTGTAACATTTTGGTTTTTTTTTTGTTAAAAAATAAAAACTAAATCAATCAAAACAATTTAAATTACCTATTAAAACTTTAAATTTTTAAAGCAATATTTTGAGGTGCTTATTGAAGAAAAATTATGAGAACATCTGTGCCATACAATGATTTTTAGAGCGGTTCATTATTTTTGACCCGATTTGAGTAATCACTTTATGAAATTTAACTATTAACTATTATTAAGTTTCAACTATTTAATCAAATTTTAAAACATATCAATTGATTAACTATTAGAAGGAAAAACTTTCACTAATTTTGCTTGGAGGATAAACATTTTAAGTTTCTACTTTACCAAATAAGCCAAATGCTACAATAGACCGAAATGCTTTAAATGTTTTTAACATTTTCTCACAAAATATATATATATATAGTATATATATATTTATATATAGCGCTTTCATACAAAGCTGAGCCTATACTATGTTCTCGAGCGGTACATCCTGATCCACTTTTGCAAACCTGAGCCATATATATGGCTCAGGTTTGCAGACCCTTACAGAACGATCAGATATCATTTCTGGAGCGTCTACAACAAGTTTTAAAATGGGTCAGCTTTGATAGAAACCTCAGTTTTTAGTTCCAGCAAATTCCGCTTCAACAGTTGGTGGCGCTGCTATCGACCTGACTGTATATGTTTTGTATACAAAATACAGTCGTTTCGTCATAAACTGAGCCTTTTGTACTTCTCTTATATAATTTGGTATGTTTTGTGTTAGTAATGAATAGCAAATTAATATTGCGACATTTTTGCTAGTACCTCTCTCATCTATTGATCTTGCATCTCGTCACTCGTTTAATTAAAAAATATTTTTTTACAATCAAACCTTACTCAATATAAATATATTTATTCTAAATCAATATTCATAGTTTATACAGTGTGATGATTAAGTTTGGAACAAAATTCATAAGCTAAAAAAGAACACTCGATTACTCGACAATTGTTTTTAAGCAATGACGTCATTATCAATTTTTTTAAATAACAATCTCAATTTTTTTTATTTTTATCAGTTTTGCCTTAGAGACCTTTTGACTTCTTGAATAATAATGTAAAAAATTGAAATCTTACATAACAATTATTCTGAGAAAATAACACTAAACATAATATCAATAGATATAAGCCCGACATATTTTAGCGTAATGTACAAAGTGTTCACACTCGTGTCGGTCAAAGCCAAATGGTTGGTGGCAAATAGTTCAAATATTTGCATTAAGTCTTGTTTGTTTTTTTGTTTAATTGTTATTTTTACTGTTTAAGATTTTAATTTTTAAAGCTAGTATGCTTTTTTGTCAAAAGAATTGTCATGTAACGTATCAATATCAAAACAGATAATAAAATGGGTTTTTCATTTAAAAAAATTGATAATGACGTCATCGCTCATGAACAATTGACGTCATAAATAAAAATTTTTCGTTATAACTTTTCAAAGTGTTTTTTTTAAAACAACTTACAAAGCAGCTATTTTTGTTCCAAACTTTATCATCACACTGTATACCAAAATTATATATTTACCTACTATGCTTTTTTACAAAAAAAGCATAGTAGGTAAATATATAGCATTGAGCGCAATAAGCATTGCGCTCAACTAAACGCAACACTGACCTAATCTAACCTGACCTAAAGACATTTGGTTTTTTTTATTTTTACTGATAATTTTTATTATGATTTTTAATATTGATATTGCTGATGTGTTGTCGGACAAGGTTTAGATTTGATTGATTAATTGCTAATTAATTAATTACAATAAATTAATTAGCGACGTAGTAATTAATCAGTCGCCTGTCTGTGTTAAGGAGCATATCTCCCGTGTTTCTTCCCTTAGGGGGTTATCACTACCTTTTATGAGATTAGAGACGTCAATATCAATTGTTTAGAGCACTTTAAAAAATTTGATAAAAAGTCTCGACTCGCCTCGCCGTTTACATTTCCAACTCGCATCAACTGGCTGGGTACTCGATCAGACTCTCGAACTGTTACACGTCACGTCACTGGTTTTTATCTAAACAATCTTGATTGTTTATTGTTAACTTTAATTTGTAATTTATTTAATTTATTCTCTGTTAAAATTTGTTATGAAAATTACGTTTAAATAGTAAATGACCCATTGTGATCAGTGTGACTGATAAAATTATTTATTCTAGACGAAATAAAATTTTTTTTATGATAATTTTAGAACTTTTAATTAAAAGTTGAAATAGTTTTATATTTAATATAAGACAAAGCATTATTATTATCAAAATAAAAAGTTAATAAAATTAAAAATTTTGTTTTGAAAGTAAAACAAAACGCGTTTGCTAGAGCAAAGTAAAATATTATTATTATTCAATAATTGAAAATTTGTTTCACTTTTATTTTTGATTTTATATTTTTGATTTAGATTTTAAATAATACAAGTGTAACAGTATCATTAATAAATTGTTGGTACTTGTCTGATTTTTTTAAACATCTGGATTATATGATCGTAAAGCATTTCAAACCTTTGGAAAACTTTTTCAAGGAACGGAGCTGCACCCTTGTTTTTATACCTGGACCATTTTTGCTGGCAAAGTTTTAACAAAAACACTTGCAGCTACAGCATGACCAAGTTTTACAAAACACGTAGTCGACTTTAATATTATAAAATTGTGCAGCAATAACAATATAATTTTATAAAGTTTTTAGTTTTTATTTTTAAACAATGTTTTCACATTAATATTTTTTAAACATAGCTAGTAAATTCTATAAACCCCGCATTTGTTTATATTTTGTCAGATTTTACAAAATCAGTAATTTACAACTTTACAAAAACCATGAGAATATTGTAATTCAAAGATTTTTCCAACAATATGTAAGGTTCGTTATTTTTATTGTATCAGCATCAAATTATATAGTCATGTGTTTAAATATATAGTAATTATTAATAAATTCACATGTTAGATTTTTGATTACCCATTCAAAAAGACTTAACCAATAACGTAACAAATTATTTTAAACCAATTTTAAATTAATTTGTTAAAATGTTTTGCTTTTAGATATTTAACTGCAATTAATTGATTAAAAAAAGCATTTCAGGTGAGGTTACAGAAAGTAAATTAAACTAAAATAGTTAATTAAACAATAAAAGTCAAAATTAAAATGTTTTATTTTCTGCTCACGCAAATTCAACCAATCAGGTAAAGAATTAACTTTAGTTTTGAACAAAAAATCAATTCTACTACGATCTATAAACCAACTATTTCTTTGTTAAAAAATAAATAAGTTTTTTCTAATTAAATAAAAGTGCTTTTGTAATAATAAAAATTACAAATTTGCATTTACGGGATTTTATGAGAGAGATTTCCCAGTTTTAACGGTAATTAAATTGAGTATTAAAATCTATAAAAAACACTTTAATGTGATATAATTATTGTTAAAAAATTTTATGAGCAATTGTATTGTTCATACTTTTAATAAACAATTTTTTTTTAGAACTGTTTATATTGATAGAAATGAATTTATCAATAATTTATATAGAGAAAATTTTATTATTTTGACAAATTGTTAAACATTTTAAAAATATGGTTGGTTTACTGTGTAGAAATTCACTCTCAGACGGTTAACTTCAATTAATAAAATTAAGACAATAGATTAATTTATCAAATTTGTAATCGAATTTATCTAAGGTTGGTGATTTGTGCAACGGAAAAAGATGCTTTTGAAAAATATTAGTCACAAATCTGTTACTACCCTTAGGAGGTTGTCACTACCTTCTATAAGATGAGTGACGTCAATTTTAGTTGTTTATAGTGTAGTGGTGGGCTTAATAGTTCTTTTTGAGGAACTAGTTCGTGTTTTAGGGAATCGTTCGTAAAGAACTAGATTGCGGATTGAGTAGATGAGAATGATGAGATTTGAGATAGAGATTTGAGATGCCAAATGAATCGTTTATAATTTAAGAGACACGAGAGTTACGACCACGAGACCGAGATCGTCTTTAACTTTAACTCTTTAATCAAGGACGGATACCTTTCTCAATAATGATTTAATTTTGTTATTAGCATTATTACATTATTATTATTCAAATTATTAATAAATAGCTTATCATACGTCATACTTTATACCTGACCTATATAATTTAACTAAGTATAAACAAAGACACCAATTTATAGCGCTTTTATTAAATCAGATAGATTAATAATTTAATCACTGTAAGTAAAATTCATAACTTGAATTAGGCCAAAATAGTCAAAAACAAAATATACAAGCAAAATTTTTGACTTGCATTACTGTAGCAGACATTCAGCCAGATATTAGTGATATTACCGACATTAGACAATAGAAATATTAGAAATTACTCAATTAGACAAAAAAGGTGGGAATTTCCAAGAGACAGGATAAAATCGTGCTGGACGCCATGCACGCGTGCCGGTTTAGGTCCAGGCCAGAGCCAGACAAAGGCATGTTGGTTTATGGTTTTATTATTTTCTTGCTGCAAGGGTGCAAGGGATAAAGAAGAAAACCACTTTACCGGACCGGACCCACGCCGGGTTCATGAAAGAAATAGAAGAATAGAACAAAAAAATAATGCAAAATGATAGAAACGACTGAAAAGTGCGTTTGCGTTACCACAAATCATAATTTTTTTTAATATAATTTTTTCATTAATTTTTAACTCCGTCAAATATTTAAATAGCACAGAATTTATGCAGCACTAGCTGCTGATATAAAAAGTATTTTTTTTGTATTAGCATGATGCTGTTAATGCTATTATATCTACAAGATCTTTTAAAATAATTTATTCTAAATTCTCAAATTAGTGATTTTGCACATAAGGATCACCTATAGCATTGGCTATCGTTGTCTAAGGTCTTTAGTTTTTACATATAAATTAGTAATGTTTGAAATTGTTCAAATTAATAAATATTATTATTATGACCAAAATATTAGGGGAATTTTGGAAATTTCATATTTATTATTATCTACTTTACAACACTTGAGTGCATAGCTTTTTCGAAGAAAATGTGTTTTTGCAACAATAAGTACCATAAATTTGGTTCAGAAATTTAACATAGGACTTTACACCTTGGAAATCCCAACCCCTACAGCTGGGGAAAATATTGTTTTAGCTTTTATAATCTTAGCACAAAAAATTTTAAAAAAAGTCTCGACCACAGGTCTCGACTCGCCTCGCCGTTCACATTTATTTCCAACTCGCACGAACCGGCTGGGTACTCGATCAGACTCTCGAACTGTTACACGTCGCGTCACTGATGTTTATCGAAACAATCTGAATTGTTTATTGTTAACTTTAGTTCGTAATTTATTCAATTTATTCTTTGTTAAAAATTTGTAATGAAAATTACGGATAAATGATAAATGGCGCACTGCGATCAGTGTGACTCTGATTAAATTATTATTTGTAGGCGAAATAAAATTTTTTTTTATGATAATTTCAGAACTTAATTAAACGTTGAAATAGTTTTATGTGTAGAAGACGAAGCATTATTATTATTATCAAAATAAAAAGTAAATAAAATTAAAAATTTTGGTTTGAAAGTAAAACAAAAAGCGTTTGCGAGAGCAAAGTAAATTATTATTATTATTTAATAATTGAAAACTTGTTTCACCTATATTTTTCATTTTTTGTTTTTGATTTGGTTTTTAAATAAGACAAATGTCTTATTTAAAATGTTTAAAAGATTTTTTTAAACATTTGGATTATATGATCGTAAAGAATTTGAAACTTTTGCAAAACTTTTTCAAGGAACGGAGCTGCATCCTCATTTATACCTGAAACCTAACCATTTTTACCAGAATTAGAACCGAAATTAAGGTTTCTTCAAGCATTTAAATAACGAACGCGCATTTAGCTTGAACATTTTTGTGAAAGCTGCGCTGCAAGTTCAAAATATTGATAGTGGATAATTGCTTTATTTATTTTTCTTATTATTTTAATAATTATACTAAAAACTAGCACAAAAAAACAGACCATAAAAAGATTTTTTTATTAAAAATCACAATACGTGGAGGTATGAAAATTCATAATTGATCAAACTATAATTAAATTTTAGTGTGTATAAGTAAAGTAAGTGAAGCAAATTGTGTAATAATTGAATAAATTAACACAAGAATTGATATTTTACTTTTTTTGACATTGTAACCCTTTCTTTTGATAAGGGCTCATATGACCTCTAAAGGCTTGATTCGTACTAGCTCAGCTTTGGTCGTGGATCTTCAGATGTAAAATAAATTGGCAAGAGTGACCTTACTTGAGTTTTGAGCGCCACTTGTTATCTAAATTTTGCCTATAGGTTGACAACGACCTATTTATTGGCTAGCAAAAAAAAAAAGGCTCAACCAGTAAGATTTTGGAATATATACACAGCCAACAATGAACGATATTTAATAAATCATAATTAATTAAATGAACTGGAATTCTAATTACAAATATCTTACATAAAAATTAAATAATTATACCTCCAGTACTGAAATATTTACAACAAATAAAAAAAATTAGAAAAATTTCTCAATTATAATAACTCAATTTATAAAAAAATAAAAAAAATCTTAAAAACAAATTAAAAATTCACAAATTTCAGAAAAAGTACCATGGCGGCGTCGGCCATTTTCCAAACAACGTCTTCAAAACATGAATTTTGACACTCGAGCTATATAATTTTGATAGTCGATAAAGAAATTAAACCCCAAAATAAAGCGGTAATAGAACAAGTCTTCTACCGAAAAAATCGCTTATCGTCTAGTTTCAATTTGTCCCCCTCTAATTAGAGATACGTAGTTATTTTTTCTTATTTTGGTTGGCAGCACTTAATTTTAGACTTGACATTTTTGAGGCGGGGATTGAAGTCAAAAGTCGTCAAAAATAAACAAATTGTTGCGAACAAACATATTATTTTTAAATTTATTTCTGTCAATGATGAAATTTCAATAAAAAAAATTTTGATCATTAGCATCATTGATATTTTGTGAGCAATTGCTCATAAAAAAATATGATAATTAGGCATTAAATATTAATCTTATTAAATTAATCTATATTCAATCATATTTTGAAAATTACCTTTTCAGATACCGTTGTTAAATTGACATAATCAAAGTTGCTGTTGCTACAACAGCAACATTTTCTAGCCTCCTAGATAAAAAATCTCAATATTTTAAAATTTGTAAGAATGAATGTAATCTTAGAATAAAATATAGGCCAATGGTGTACAATACAATAGGAAATGTATCTACACCTCACTCAAACATTGGATTTAATTCTTCAACTCTTAACACTTGTTGGGAATTTCAGCTCTGACACATATGACCTGACCTGACACAAATCAGCACGTACACAATTTGCACCTGTTAATAATTATTATTTGTATAGAACACAAATATATTCAATTTTTGCAATGTTATCAAGAGTTTTTTGTAAATCTTATCAACAAAATTATTATAAACACATTTGGTTAGGTTTTGGAACAAGAAAACCACCGATGGATAATAAAACTCACTTCCTATTTGCAAACATATAAGAATCCTTTTCTACGTATGTATGCTAAAAACTTCATAAAGTAATTTTTAATTTGAGTCTAAAGAAGTTATTGGTCAATAAAACCAAAATAAATCTTTTTTAATTCTTGGAGCAAAATTTTTGAATTCAAAAACAATAAATTTACCGAAAAAAATAAAAATTACTAAAACAAAACAAATTTTTCCATAGAAAAAAAAATTTTCAATAATATAATCTTTTTAAAGTTTTCAATTGCTTCTAAATTTTATGGGATCAGAATTGTATGATTTTCCTGCTATTAATATACTGGCTCATAATAGTATGAAAACTAAGAAAAAAAGAATATACATACTCGTAAATGGATCAGAATGGTCAAAACAGAATGGGTCAGAATTGTATGAAAAAATTCGTATAAAATTCAAAAAATAAATTTTTTTAAAATTAACATTTTACATGTATATATAAAAAAAATAAAATAAACAATTTAATAGTAGTCAATATACACCAAGTTAAATGCTGTAATGTTTGATTTAAAGGGTGGATCAGAATGGTATGAAACTTCAAATGGCTCAGGTTGGGTATAAGGATGTATATATATATATATATATAAGTAATAGAAAAAAGCAGAATTATCTAATTCAATTGAAATTTAGAAACTAGCCGAGGCAACAATTAGAAATCTATACCTTAATAAATCTAAAATTGCCTAACAATCCTAAATGTAGCAAGGTTTTTTCATGGAGCAACCAATTTTTGCAACCCCGCTTGAACCAAATTTGAATCATTCAACTACTTTTTAAAATACTTTCGGTCTAAAATAAATACTACTTTTTTTCAAAAATGTAGCAGTAACAATAAATAAATAAAAATTAATTAAAACTTTTTTATAAAGACATTAATGAAATTATCAAAGACGCAAATTCTAAAGAATACTTGATTACGACAATAGTGTTTTTTGTTTGTTTAGTGAATTGACCAATAAAATTTGTATAATGAGTAATATTTTTAAGTTTTTAAAGATCTTCTCTTTATTATGTTTTTGTTTTTTATGGTTTTTGGATTATTTTTCTAAATAACCTTTTTTTTCAATTAAATTGCATTGGTTTAATCAAGTTTGCAAATTTTTTTTTAATTTGATCTAAATAAAATAATTACTATTAGATGCATCTTTTATCAATAATTTCATCGTAGATTAAAATAGCAATAACTTTTTTTTTATAAATATTTACGCTCGATTGCAAACAATTATTGATTAAAAATGTGTTTTCACTCATCGCTCAAAAATTGGTAGGTAACTTCCAATACTTCACTATTCATCGAAAAACGTCTTTTCTATACCCCGGTGTTTTTTACTTTGCGGCCAAAACTAGAGAACATGGCAACACGAATTTTTAATACAATATTCTTTCATTTAAACAAAACAAAGCCACTAAACAATGAGATCATTTTAAGTTTAAAATAGTGTATATATTATTTTTTTCACTACTTGCATCTTTATTTGAGTCTACAAACTCAATTTTTTACAGTTTTAACGACAATAATGTAATTTTCAAGTTTGCCATGAATTTGACATTTTAGGAAACAAATGAACAGTTGAAGCGGCAAGGGGGCTGACCGAAAATCAATTATTACCAGCAAAAAGCAAAGAATTCTACCAGAAAACCTACAGAAGATTTAAAGATTGATGCCAATCAAAACAGGTAACAAAAGTGTCCGAAAATGCTCTCTTAGTGCTTTTTGAAGAAAAAGCCACCACCAGAAAGGCCTCTACTTTATGGGCCCTATTCTCTATGCTTAAGCAAACCCTAAAAGTAAACGAAAACATAGACATAGCGAAATATTATAGGCTTATTGCATTTCTCAAAAGGAAAAACGATTCGTACGTACCTAAGAAAGCGGCAGTGTTCGAAAAATAACATATTAAAAAATTTCTTGCTGAAGCACCTGATGACAAATTTCTTCCTTTCAAGGTGATACTTATAGTAGGTATTAGTGGAGCCTGCAGGACTGATGAACTCTGCAACATGAAATTAGCTGATCTTGACGTCCGGGATGACATTATTTTAATAAACATCCCGCATACTAAAACACATATTTCTAGAAAGTTTGTCATTGTAGAACCATCTTGGATTGAGGTGGTAAAAAAATACTTGGGAAAAAAAACCACACCAGATATGGAACGTCTTTTCATTGGGTTTAGGTTTGGTAAACCAACCAGACAGAACATGGGGCACAACACAATTAGCATGGCTTCAACTAAAATTGCAGAATATTAGAAACTACCAAATCCAAAACTTTATATTGGCCATTCTCTACGAAGGACATCGGCAACGGTTTTGGTAGATAATGGGGGCGACATTCTATCACTTAAAATACATGGAGGATGGCGCTCCAGCTCAGTCGCAGAGGGGTACATTGAAAATTCCTTAACTGAAAAAAAAAGAATTGCTACAATGGTACAAAAGCCTTCTGAACTTTCCTTCCCTGGAGCTTGCTCTACAACATCGGAGGAAACTTATCCTGAGCCAGATTTTAGGTCTGAACAAGCCGAGAAGACATCAGATGGAGTTATTGATCCAATATCTTTGGCTTCATCGTCATTATCCAACAAAGCAATTGATATTCCAGTAGAAATGTTAACATCCAACACTGGTTCAGCAGCTATTAATATGACTTGCACTAATTGCACTATAAATTATCATTTTCACAAATAAGTCTTGTTTGTTGTGAAATAAATAAAAAAATTATTAAATGAGATCGTTGAATTCTAACCTCAAAACTTTTATTTTGATTTTCAACTTTTAAGTTTTACCATTACATGGTTATGCAACCAGTAAAAAGAGGCAGTATAAACATATCTAACGCAAGATGCGAAAATATTGGTTTCATTATTATCTACTAGTAGTAGATAATAGTTATTTACTACTAGTAGATAATTGTTTGTTATTCTCCTAGGTAACGAAATTTAACTTCTCAGGATCGAAAGCCTACTAATAATGTTGACTTCTAAAGCAAGTAGTGAAAAAAATTAGTTAACTGGCTAGAGTAACGCTACCAGCCGAAAAATATGTAAAAATCTAAATTATTTATTTTAAAAAAATTACAAGTTATTTGTTGTAAAAAAAATTGTACCTAACTTTTTTTTTAAATAATTTTTTTCCTATTGCACACACAAAGCGTCTATGTGGCAAATTTCACTTTTGAACATGTATTAGCAGACAAATTCGTTATTTTTACATCATAAAAATTTAACTGTCAATTTTAACATTACCAAGAAGTATACTTAGATACTTATTCTGCAGCAGTACCAAAACCAAAAGATTTATTACCTGCGACGTTTTCATTACCGTTTTTTAATGAGAAACAGGTGCATAAGGTAATGTATGTACCTTATCGTCTTAAATATTTTATCAAAATAATATTTAGTTGGAAGACAAAATAATTGTGTACATCTGCTATAAATCACGTAATTTTTTGTGTCAATTGCAAAAGAAGCAAAAAATCAAGTAATTATTTTGTTTAAAAGAAAATGTATCTAAAAAACTCGACAACCTTTTGAAAATACTCTAAAAATAAAAACGCAAAATAAAAAAAAAACCGAAGCAAAACTAAAGCAATTTAACAAAGAATTTAAAACAACTAGGTTATCCAGCTAGAAAAAATTTTTATAAATATAAATATTTGAAAAACTGAAAGAAAAAATAAGTAGAATAAAATTATAAATAATTAATTTGAAAAGAAAACAAAATAGATGAACAGTTTAATAAAACAAAGTTGCAAAGCATAATTTTTTCACAAAACATTTTCAAAATGTAGCAAGAAAAACACGCACAATCTATTAAAATAAATTTATAAATAATAAACTATAAATTAAAAATTAATAATAGCAAATTAAAATAAAAAAAGATAAAATTCTCTAACTTTGAAAGTGTAAATAGTAATCAGCAGCGACTTTACTCCTGATAATGACACAAATAGACAAAACTATTAGTCTGTAAATAAATTAAAAGCATATTCATTGAATTTATCTAAATTTTGAACTTCAGAGCATAAACTTTTTTTAAATATATTTTTTATGTTTCAGGTTAGAAAAAATAATTCATTTTCTATCTCATTTATTGATCAATAATACCTTTCAAATATCATTTCTATTTTTTCTCAAAAACACGCTTTGTTGAAATGTTCAAACCTCAATAAATAGTTGATTATTTTTTTAATAAAAACAGTTAATTCATTGGAGCCTTAATGGCATAACGTTATAGTCGTTCTTTTGATGCAAAGGCTAATAGCCCAACAATGAGACTATCCAAAACAGCGAAATCTTCAGCGAATTAGACGAAGGGCACAGGTTAAGATTACTTAAGTTTATTTTAATTTTTATTATCAGTGAGCAGCTATGTTAGTTTACAATAAAACAATATTAACATTAAAAGATTTTTCTAAAAACTTTTTATAAACGCACGGCACTTTCTCTGTATTTATTTTTGTTCAATGCTTTCTAGAATTAGCAAAAACTTTTTTTTAAATTGTTCTTTAAAATCTTTTTTGTACGTCGCATAAAATAAATATATATATTTACTAAAACCGGTTTTTTGTGCATTCCACAATATGCTACCTCTGCTTGATAAAAAAAAAGATTTATCTTCTCAGATATAATTTACAAAATAGACTCAATTTTAGGTGCATATGCTAATGCTGCATAAATACTTCTCGTACAAACACATTACTCTATTTTCCGGTTTGAACAATAGCAGTGTACTATAATAAAATCAGAGATAGATGTGATGTATTTCAATTACAACTGTCTCAACTATAAAAAAATGTTTTGCAACATTATAGAGCCAAACTTGTTCAGCGCACGGTAATGGCGTAATTATTACATAATTATTTTGTTTCTTGTTTACCGATTGGTACAAATATTTGCATGTTTAAGAAAATATTTATAAAATAATGAACTCGACATTAATTTTTTTTTTTACTTTGTAATTGGTTTCTACAAATTGTTGGGTAATAAATGTATTATTATGTTCAACCGCACCTGTCCCGAAGTAACAGCAATTTTGCTGTTTTTAAAAGTAATTTTAGCTTCAACAACATGTTTTTGTTTACATAAAATTTTGCAATCATTTGTAACCCATTGCTTCAATAATTTTGATTATTGTTGCACGCCTCCCTTTAAATTCCAATTTTTAAATCTTTAGAAATTATAAAATTTGTGGAATCTTTGGTTGTGTAGCGTTTGCCAGAGGATGCTACTTGTAAATACTCAGTTCTTGTATTTAATCTAAAATGTTTTTTAAAATGCGTCGGCTCACTTACAAAGATTTTTAAATTTTAAAAACAAATCATAATGCACGTCATTTTAACGTACAAAAAAGATAATGCTTCTTCAAATCGGGTCAGTCCTGTTCAAACTGCCAGTAGCAGCGTTTAATTGAAACTTTTTTGTAACTGGATTATTTTTAGCATTTTGATTAATTATTTGATAAAAATATTAACAATTATTCTTAGGTAATAGACATTATTTATTTTAATTACAACAATTGAAATAGTAAATTAGTAAATTCGGCAATGTGTTAGGAAGCAAATGTTTAATAGACAGAAACACAAAAAAATTACCGCTGCATCACGTAATCACTTTGTTTGACATGAAAAACAAAAAACCAGCCAACAGATTGGGAATGCCTAGTAAACGTTTTTAGTGACTTTTGCCGTTGATTGGTGTGGTTACTAGTTGTGACGCCAACAACATTGACTTATGTTATACCAACCTGAGAAAAAAACTCATTAGGTAGATTTTTTATATTTTTATAATCTTAATATAGAATTAGGCTTATTATTAAAAACAAAATAAAAAAAAAATTTAATTTTTTTTTATTTCAATAAAACATTATATTATTGTAGTCGCGACTCTATCGGTCTTTCTATCTAATTAACATTTGTCTTTATACATACGGTCGTTACTTGCGTACTCCAAAAAAAAATCTAGTGCGCAAAAGCACCAACCACTGGCGTTAGTGGTCACACCGTCCATTATGCATTGTGTGGTTGTCTACTCTAAGTAATTTGTAAAAAGTGCTCAGTTTCAATCAAGATCTATAATAGAACAGAAGCATTTGTTCTAAGGTGCGTGTTATTTGTTGCAAAATACGTCTGGCATCGAGATTCAGTTGTTAAGTTTTTGAGATACTGTGATATTTTTTAAATGTTCCAGTAAAGTTTGTTTGTTGAAAAGCAAATCTTATTTTAATAAACGTCTGCTAGACAATATTATAATAATAATAATAATAATAATAATAATAATAATAAGATGCCTTTATTTAAAAAAAGAGAAGAACAACGTGGCTATCGATTCAGAGGCGAAGTCTAGCTTAAGCTACTCCTACTTAACCATTGAATCAACCACAAAACAAAACAAAACTAACACAAAACAAAAATAAATTAATATGGTAATATAATAATATAACAAACCAAATTAATATGGTTACGTTACCATATGCTTAAAAAAAAATGATTAGCAACATAATAATAATAACAATAATTAATCTGAATTCTAATCACATTTTTGCAAAAATTCAGATTTAAAAGCCCTACGAAAGGATTTAACTGATTTTGATGCTTTAAGTGAAGCTGAAAGCGAGTTATAAACCTTAACGGCATTATAAGTAAAGCAGCGGGTGAATAAAGTAGTACGGAATCGAGGCAAGGTCAACAGAGACGCATGGCGAAGATCCAGCGGATGGTGTTTACATCTTTGCGTAAGTCGTCCACACAAGT
Source organism: Lagria hirta (assembly GCA_947359425.1). Taxonomy (NCBI): domain Eukaryota; kingdom Metazoa; phylum Arthropoda; class Insecta; order Coleoptera; family Tenebrionidae; genus Lagria; species Lagria hirta. The sequence goes on along the minus strand of OX375801.1, from coordinate 5,542,698 downwards.
AGGAAGGAGCAGAAAACAGTAATATAGTATGAACGAAGATAGTTATAGAGTAGTGAAATTGAATATCCATTTTGAACCACTTTAGTTCTATTATCTTTAAGGAGACATGGTTATATTTTTTAATTTAAAAATAAATCTACAACACATATTTTGAATTTTTTGCAGACGAGGCTTTTGAGTTGAGTCCAAACAAGGATAATAAACTGTGAAGCAGTAGTTAATTATCGGCAAGATTAAGGCTTCACATAGTTTTTTTCTTAATTTAAAGTTAGTAATATGATAGTTTTGGTACATAGTTCTTAATCTCATGTAACATCTTCTTACTACGTTTGAAGTATGTGTTGTAAAACGTAAATTCTTGTCAAAAGTGACCCCTAAAATCTTAGCATTTTTTACAACTTTTAGTTGAACGAATTTTACTAATACGTTGAAGTTATGTGATATATGAGCAAGCATCTTTTCTGGACAAAAATACATAACACAACACTTGTCAGCATTTAGCTTAAGATTATGGTTTGTTGAATAGACAGCAATTTCGTTTAGATCGTAATTTACTTTGTGTTGTGCTTGTGTAATATGGCTATTGTCGAATGAGAAGGTCAGCTGCGAGTCATCTGCAAAAGCCCGAAAAGAAGTGTGTTTGACGCAAGTGGGCAGATCAAAGGTGTAGATCAGATATAATAGTGGGCCGAGTACTGAGCCCTGAGGCACACCTGAGGAGACAGAACCCGGCTCAGACAGATGTCCATCGTAAGCTACTCTTTGGGAGCGGGAGCCAAGATAAGACTTAAACCAACGAACAGAAACATTATCGAACCCAAGATAGTGCAACTTGGCACAGAGTAATTTATGACTAATTGTGTCAAAAGCTTTTGAGAAGTCTAGCATGACCAACACTGTATTAAGTTTTTTATCTGTAGCAGAAATAATGCAATCAAGTAACTCACTTAATGAAGAAGTGGTGCTATGCCCTTTTCTAAAACCTGATTGCTGTGATGGCAGAAAATTGTTAACATTTACATAATGACTAATTTGCGCGTAAACAAGTTTCTCCAATATTTTTGATATGACAGGTATCAAGCTGATTGGTCGGAAGTCATTGAAACTATTAACTTTAGAGACTTTTGGCAAAGGGATAACTAGTGACGTTTTCCATTGTGGCGGAAAGTACCCGTTTTCAAGACATAAGTTGATAATGTGAGTGATAGGCTTGACGATATAAGGGCAGCAAAGCTTAAGAAATTTTGCACTAATTCCATCAACGCCGGCTGCATTTGTCTTTAACCTAAAAATTTCGGTTTCAATCTCGTTTAAAGTTGCAAGTCGGAATGAAAAAGAACTATAATTATTTATTTTGTTGCGCAAATAGGTCTGGACTATAGTCTCACAACTAGTAGATGATTTACTAAAGACAGACAGAAAGTGCTCATTTATCTTTTCAACATTGCTAAATTGGGATGGTATATACGAGTGTTGGTTTTGTTTAATATTCAAACGGTTTAAGGCCTGCCAAAGTGACTTATCATTATTGCTAGTAAAGAATTGATCTAAATACGCTTTCTTTTCTCTTCTAATGGCGTTCACTGTAAAATTTCTTAATTCTCGATATTCCTCCCAGTCAGTGCTGAGTCTAGTTTTTTTAAATTTGGTCAAAGCATTGTCTCTCAGTTTCATCATAAACTTTACATTGCTTGTTATCCAAGGTGCATACTTCTTAGTTATCTTTCTAGTCACTGAAGGGGCGTGCTTGTCAAAGAGAGCAAGTATACTATCATTTATATATTCTATTTTTAATTCAATGCTTGGAAGGTAGTAAATATTGTCCCAGGGTGTAATTATGAGATCCGCTAAGAAGTCTGATTCTGAGAAATTTTTAAAGTCTCTATACGTGACAATTTTTGGGGAAGGTTTTTTTTTATAAGATTTAAGCGTACAATATGTGAGTTTGTGATCAGAAATAAGATCAGCATTTAAAGTACCCGTGGAGTAAATGTTGTCTAGAAAATTAGTGTAGATAACGTCTAGAATTTTAAAGGTCGTTGCCGTGATACGAGTGGGCTCATTTATAATTTGTTGCAGATTGTACGTAGACATGGTATCAGACAATTTGTTTGAAAAAGTGTGGTCAACGTTTACATCTCCTAATAAGATTATATTATCAAATCTAATAAGCAAAAGAGACAGGATTTCATCGAAGTAGTCAGAAAGAGTTATAAGATTGGATTTGGGATCTCTGTAAACAATTCCTAGTAGAAAACAGAAGTTGTTAATTTTTATTTCCAAAAACTGATACTCAAATTCATCAAAAAGCTTAAAATCGATTATATTGCAAGGTTTGACACTATATATCTCACGGATATAGACAGCGACTCCACCTCCGCGCTTGTGTGCCCGATCTTTGCGAAATATTTTAAATCCAGGAATACTCACATTAACGTCGTCATGCCTAACGTTTAACCAGGTTTCCGAAACGCCTACTATGTCAAAGGAGTTGCTGAGTATCAAGTCCACAAAAGCATCAAAACCAGTAAACATGGAGCGTACATTGAGATGCCCTATTTTGAAACTGTTACCTAATTTGTTCATTGTATGACCGAACATCTTAACTGCCATAATCAGTTTTTTCCACTAATATACGCAATTTATTTTTATAGCTACTACAATTATTCGAGTCGCCTGCCACATGATCTATTTTGTAATTTGCTTTGTTTGCCGAATTATACTCCATGCAGTTAATACATTTCAGCTCAGTGGATTGACAAGTTTTGAAATCATGATTGCTGGAGCATTTGCCACATGTTACATTTTTATTACAATATTTACTAATGTGACCAAATCTAGAACATTTAATAATTAAGAAATAATCAACACAGATGCATGAGCACCATCCAATAAAAATATTTCCGCCATTTTTGAGAATTTTTTTACGCAAATCATTTGACATCTCCAGTACTATATTACAATATTTTTTTAATTTAATTTCTCTTATAATTTTAATCGTAGCATCATCATTTGCCAAGTTGTTTAGTGCTTTTATATTACGTATTATAGAGTCGTCATTTTGCTCCGCTAATGATACATTAACGTTTTTCACTAACAGACGAGGATTCCACTTACTATTTTTCTCAATTTTGTAGTTCGTCCCGAGAGACGTTTTAAGATTTTCCATCAAGATATTGCGGGAGCGGTCATCGGAACATTTAACAACTAGACCGTTTTTCATTAACTGCGTTGAGTCAATTTTGACATTTAGAGTGACGGGGTCAATTTGTTTATGAATTTTCTCTAAAACATGCTTACTATCAATTTTGTTTGTATTATCAGCATGATGTCCAATAAAAACGTCCACTGTTTTTCTTGCCACCATTTCACTGAATAAAGGTTTCGAACCAGATAAGAACGAAGTGGTTTTTGCGTAATTCATTATTTTCTCATTCTGGAGCTGATTTATTTTATCCATTTCACTAATTAGTCTATCCTGCAACGCAATTTTATCCGTTAGCAATTGATTTTCACGCACAACCATATCGTAATCACTGTTGGGGAATCTGGCAGCTGCAGGCTGACAATTTCTGCAAAACCATTTATCTTTTTTGTAGTCGTAGGCTAACACTCTCAACACATTTTCAAGGCACTTTTCGTGAAGTACTATCGCACATCCTTTACACTTTAGTTTTGCACTATTTTTGGAAATGTAGTTCTTACAAAACTTGCATTTATTGGCAGTTTCATGCGGATCGAGGCTCGACTCACCTTCTTCGTCCGACATACCGATGCTAACAATATTGGCGTCCATGTTGTAAGATCTAGCCATATGACCATTTTGTGAAAGCCAGACAATTGCGACTCAAATTACCAATCAACGTTATATCCTGTCTTGGCTTTGATAATAATATAATATACTGTTTATACATAAAAACTAAAATAATTTGTGCAGTGGTTTATCAAAAATTCAAGACTTTGTCGTTTCAAGATCCAAAGCACAAGACGGAGTGCGTTAGCCATTTTGCAAATTGCAAAGGACTTGAGCCGCCGCCGCCATCGACCATACCGCTGCCACCACAACATTGGATACATCCACATCAACTGCCTTCTGTTGCGGCAGCCCCTTTGTATCAAAAGTAAAAGCTTTGTGATTTATTTAAGATAGAACTTAAAGTGCAATTTTTACCTGACAATGACCGATACGTACATAAAATATATATATTTGTAAACAATTGAAAACCACATTATATCAATTTAAGTTTTTAATTAACTTTAGATATGTTTTAGTAAAAACGACAATATGTATTGTATTTTTTTATAGGTTAGAAATGTATGCTTATGAAGTTCTATAAAAATAAACTGTGATATTAAGTGCTCTTTTTTTGAGAGGGCTTTTTTTTTTCTAAATGTGAATAATATTATGTATGCTTTGACAATAAAATTACTTAAAAATAATTTTGAATTTATGTTTTGTGTTAAACTGTTTGATAAATCTGAAAAATATATATATTCAAATTGTTTTGTTGATTTTGAAACAGTGTTTAAAATAATTAATTAAAATTTAATTAATTTTCATGCTTTCGGATTACAGATTTCAGCCTCCATTCTTTCTGACGTAAAACGTTTACCTTTTAGTGTTGGCTGCCACAACACCAATAAATAAACACATTTTCTACAACTGAGTTTTAAATTAGTAAAAACATTATTTAGTTTATTTTTACAAAGTGAAATTTATTTGAAACATTAACAGTATGTGTGGACTCTATAATAAACGTTTCAGACAATGTGTAAAATTAGAACTTGAATGTATTTATCTCCAAAAATTGGTTTATATTGGCAAATTTAAAGCAAAGACAAATTTTTATCATTACTACAAGTCAACGGCGGCCCTGGCATTTTATTCTTGTACAGAAGGCTATTTCACAAATCTTTTAATTATTTTTGTTCCGATCAGTAAATGCTATTAAAAGTAAACAAAAATACAAAAGTATGTGTTCCTAAAATTGTTTTTAATTCGTTTAGATTTTACTAAAAATGTTGCAATATCGTAAAAAAAATAGTAGGTAGGTATAAAAGTGTGTTTTGACAGTTGTCTAAGAAATGCAATTTGCAAGGGTTAAAAACACAATTATCATTTTTGTTTTGGTACTCTTGGTAGGAACTCTAAACAGTGAGTCGTTACCGAGAACAAAAAATCTTGTGGTAAGAATATTGGAATCTGTTTAAGCCATTTTTCAAAGAAAAGAGTTTAGTTAAAACTGTACATCCACTTATAAATTGTTTTTCAACAACTCACTTTTTTTAATTAAATCTATATATATAAAAAAAAGTCTGTTAGTTACACCACTTATAACTCAAGAACGGCTTTACCGATATGGTTGAAAATTGGTGAGGTGGTAGCTTAGATCCAGGAGATTGCTATAGGATACTTTTTATCCAGAAACCACCCTAGTAGATAGAGAATGAGAGAGCAGTTGCTCCCCCCACCACTTTTTGTGGTTTTACTTCCTGTCTCACGTCATATGACCTTGGCGCCGTCGGTAAGGTAGGGAGCTATCGGTTCTGATCCATGCTAAGTTTAGTTTCCAGGTTCTAGATGGCGCCACTAGGTAAGGTAGGAAGCTATCGGTTCTGATCCATGCTAAGTTTAGTTTCCAGGTTCTAGATGGCGCCACTTATCGCGGCCATGCTAATGTCGGTAAGGTAGGCCACTATCGGTTAAACTATAGAGCTGCTTAGTTGTGACGTCACTAGCAATATGGCTGCTTAGTTGTGACGTCATTAGCTGTAATAATTTGAAAAATCACGGTTTATAGACATATTTAATAAGCTAATCTCCTATAATCAAAAACTGTCAACACCGAAAGTATAGAGCTGCTTAGTTGTGACGGCTTCATGCTAAGTGGGGGCGCCATATTTTAGTATATAATTAGATTGGAGCAGTATCAATGTAAAGATATGATCAAGTCTTGTTACAAGTCACGAATCTGTAATGCCCCACCAGGTATTAGCGGACAGCCCCCAACCAGCAGGTCCCCACCAGCAGGTATTAGCCCCCACCAGCAGGTCCCCCACCAGCAGGCCCCCAGCATTAGGCCCCCAGGTATTAGCGGACAGCCCCCACCAGCAGGTATTAGCGGACAGCCCCCAGCATTAGGCCCCCACGCAGATTAGACAAATCGAGTTTTAATAAACACGCCTTTGATAGCAATCATCATGTCAGTAACTTCATAAATTAAACCATTTGCTCTCAACAAAGTTCAAAATACTTTATCAGTTGTGGTCAATGTGGTGATGGATGTTTCAAAGAAAATGACATTTCCAATTGTTATCTATGTAAATTATATTTATCCTTGAATGAAACCAGACATTTCATAGAAAAATATTATTTATCATCTAGAAGTGGGGGAGGAGGTTGTGAAAATGAATGGGTAAATATATAATCAGCTATCAATTTTTTAGATTTATGTTTTGGTTTTCAGGCGATATTTTCAACAACAAAAGAAACTCAAACGAAAAAAACTACTTATTATTAGAAAATTAATTATTGAAAAAAGATTGAAAATGTTGAGTGAAAATATAAGAGAATTGAAAAATCAAATCCAGATCTATAATCTAAGTAAAAAATTCAATAATCTAAATTTATAAAAAAATTAATAATAAAATTTAAATTGTTTGAGATAAAAATATTTTTTTTACCTATAACTAACAAAAACAGTGATAAGAAAAAAGGACTATAAGGCTCTGTTCTATAAAAACTGAATTTATCTATATATTTAAAATGTTATACAACTTTCAAATGATGATATACAAGGTGTTCAAAATCTATATGGAAAACCAGCAACAACGGTTAAAACAAGCACTACTACTACATTTAATAGATTAAATAGATTCAATAGATTTAAAAGATTTAATAGATTTAATAGATTTAATAGATTTAATAGATTTAATAGATTTAATAGATTTAATAGATTTAATAGATTTAATAGATTTAATAAATTTAATTGATTTGTAAGATTTAATAGATTTAATAGATTTAACAGATTTAATAGATTTAATAAATTTAATAGATTTAATATATTTAATAGATTTAATAGATTTAGTAGATTTAATAGATTTAATAAATTTAATAGATTTAATAGATTTAATAAATTTAATTGATTTGTAAGATTTAATAGATTCATTTAATGGTTTTAACAAACTTAATAGATTTTAAAGATTTTATAAATTTGGTAGATCTAATTGATTTTATAGTTCTTATAGATTTAATAAGTTTAAGAAAAATAATAGATTTAATGGTTTTAATAGATTTAATAGATTTAATAGATTTAATAAATTTAATAGATTTAATAGATTTAATAGATTTAATAGATTTAATAGATTTAATAGATTTAATAGATTTAATAGATTTAATAGATTTAATAGATTTAATAGATTTAATAGATTTAATAGATTTAATAGATTTAATAGATTTAATAGATTTAATAGATTTAATAGATTTAATAGATTTAATAGATTTAATAGATTTAATAGATTTAATAGATTTAATAGATTTAATAGATTTAATAGATTTAATAGATTTAATAGATTTAATAGATTTAATAGATTTAATAAATTTAATAGATTTAATAGATTTAATAAATTTAATTGATTTGTAAGATTTAATAGATTCATTTAATGGTTTTAACAAACTTAATAGATTTAATAGATTTAATAGATTTAATAGATTTAATAGATTTAATAGATTTAATAGATTTAATAGATTTAATAGATTTAATAGATTTAATAGATTTAATAGATTTAATAGATTTAATAGATTTAATAGATTTAATAGATTTAATAAATTTAATTGATTTGTAAGATTTAATAGATTTAATAGATTTAACAGATTTAATAGATTTAATAAATTTAATAGATTTAATAAATTCAATAAATTCAATAGATTTAATAGATTTAATAGATTTAATAGATTTAATAGATTTAATAGATTTAATAGATTTAATAGATTTAATAGATTTAATAGATTTAATAGATTTAATAGATTTAATAGATTTAATAGATTTAATAGATTTAATAGATTTAATAGATTTAATAGATTTAATAGATTTAATAAATTTAATTGATTTGTAAGATTTAATAGATTCATTTAATGGTTTTAACAAACTTAATAGATTTTAAAAATTTTATAAATTTGGTAGATCTAATTGATTTTATAGTTCTTATAGATTTAATAAGTTTAAGAAAAATAATAGATTTAATGGTTTTAATAGATTTAATAGATTTAACAGATTTAATAGATTTAATAAATTTAATAGATTAAATAGATTTAATAGATTTAATAGATTTAATAGATTTAATAGATTTAATAGATTTAATAGATTTAATAGATTTAATAGATTTAATAGATTTAATAGATTTGATAGATTTAATAGATTTAATAGATTTAATAGATTTAATAGATTTAATAGATTTAATAGATTTAATAGATTTAATAAATTTAATTGATTTGTAAGATTTAATAGATTTAATAGATTTAACAAACTTAATAGATTTTAAAGATTTAATAAATTCAATAGATTTAATAGATTTAATAGATTTAATAGATTTAATAGATTTAATAGATTTAATAGATTTAATAGATTTAATAGATTTAATAGATTTAATAGATTTAATAGATTTAATAGATTTAATAGATTTAATAGATTTAATAGATTTAATAGATTTAATAGATTTAATAGATTTAATAGATTTAATAAATTTAATTGATTTGTAAGATTTAATAGATTTAATAGATTTAACAGATTTAATAGATTTAATAAATTTAATAGATTTATAAAATTTAATAGATTTAATAGATTCAATAGATTTAATAGATTTAATAGATTTAATAGATTTAATAGATTTAATAGATTTATAGATTTAATGGATTTAATAGATTTTATAAATTTAATTGATTTGTAAGATTTAATAGATTTAATAGATTTAACAGATTTAATAGATTTAATAAATTTAATAGATTTAATAAATTTAATAGATTTAATAGATTTAATAGATTTAATAGATTTAATAAATTTAATAGATTTAATAGATTTAATAAATTTAATTGATTTGTAAGATTTAATAGATTCATTTAATGGTTTTAACAAACTTAATAGATTTTAAAGATTTTATAAATTTGGTAGATCTAATTGATTTTATAGTTCTTATAGATTTAATAAGTTTAAGAAAAATAATATATTTAATGGTTTTAATAGATTTAATAGATTTAATAAATTTAATAGATTTAATAGATTTAATAGATTTAATAGATTTAATAGATTTAATAGATTTAACAAACTTAATAGATTTTAAAGATTTAATAAATTTAATAGATTTAATAGATTCAATAGATTTAATAGATTTAATAGATTTAATAGATTTAATAGATTTAATAGATTTAATAGATTTAATAAATTCAATAAATTCAATAGATTTAATAGATTTAATAGATTTAATAGATTTAATAGATTTAATAGATTTAATAGATTTAATAGATTTAATAGATTTAATAGATTTAATAGATTTAATAGATTTAATAGATTTAATAGATTTAATAGATTTAATAAATTTAATTGATTTGTAAGATTTAATAGATTCATTTAATGGTTTTAACAAACTTAATAGATTTTGAAAATTTTATAAATTTGGTAGATCTAATTGATTTTATAGTTCTTATAGATTTAATAAGTTTAAGAAAAATAATAGATTTAATGGTTTTAATAGATTTAATAGATTTAACAGATTTAATAGATTTAATAAATTTAATAGATTAAATAGATTTAATAGATTTAATAGATTTAATAGATTTAATAGATTTAATAGATTTAATAGATTTAATAGATTTAATAGATTTAATAGATTTAATAGATTTAATAGATTTAATAGATTTAATAGATTTAATAGATTTAATAGATTTAATAGATTTAATAGATTTAATAGATTTAATAGATTTAATAGATTTAATAGATTTAATAGATTTAATAGATTTAATAGATTTAATAGATTTAATAGATTTAATAGATTTAATAAATTTAATTGATTTGTAAGATTTAATAGATTTAATAGATTTAACAAACTTAATAGATTTTAAAGATTTAATAAATTTAATAGATTTAATAGATTCAATAGATTTAATAGATTTAATAGATTTAATAGATTTAATAGATTTAATAGATTTAATAGATTTAATAGATTTAATAGATTTAATAGATTTAATAGATTTAATAAATTTAATTGATTTGTAAGATTTAATAGATTTAATAGATTTAACAGATTTAATAGATTCAATAAATTTAATAGATTTAATAAATTTAATAGATTTAATAGATTCAATAGATTTAATAGATTTAATAGATTTATAGATTTAATGGATTTAATAGATTTAATAAATTTAATTGATTTGTAAGATTTAATAGATTTAATAGATTTAACAGATTTAATAGATTTAATAAATTTAATAGATTTAATAAATTTAATAGATTTAATAGATTTAATAGATTTAATAGATTTAATAAATTTAATAGATTTAATAGATTTAATAAATTTAATTGATTTGTAAGATTTAATAGATTCATTTAATGGTTTTAACAAACTTAATAGATTTTAAAGATTTTATAAATTTGGTAGATCTAATTGATTTTATAGTTCTTATAGATTTAATAAGTTTAAGAAAAATAATATATTTAATGGTTTTAATAGATTTAATAGATATAATAAATTTAATAGATTTAATAGATTTAATAGATTTAATAGATTTAATAGATTTAATAGATTTAATAGATTTAATAGATTTAATAGATTTAATAGATTTAATAGATTTAATAGATTTAATAGATTTAATAGATTTAATAGATTTAATAGATTTAATAGATTTAATAGATTTAATAGATTTGAGCTTTTACGCTTGGATATATTATTAAATAAAAAGTTTGAAATTTTATATAAACATAATTTTATACATTTTTATAGAGATATTTTAGAAGCAGCATTTCAAATATATTGTAATAATAATATACCTGTATTAGAAATTATTAAATATATATGTAATACTTATAACAATAATCAAAGCTATTGTATGAAAGAATTTATATATTATTTTCCTAATGAAATTGTATGTGAATTTAATAAAAAAATATAAAAACGATAAAGTGTTTTAATTATCAGAACTTTTTTCACATTGTTTTATCGCTACTTGCTTCCTGTCCTTTTTTCCTAAAGGATCTAACCAAGACTTGTTACGACATGTAGAAAATTGTGGTTTTTGTAATTTAAATGAAACAAAAACTGTTATCTAAAACCGCAACATCCCGGTTTTTTTCAGATAAAAAAGAAAAATTCGATACGTGACAATCATTTCCATTTTGTTAGTGATCCAGCAATTATTGTTTTTTCACTTGTGTTCTAACGGTGCAGTTTTACAATTTTTTAGTGTAATAAGGTCCAGTCATCCAGTGCCAAACGTAAGTTAATTTTTTTTAAATGATCTAAGATGTAAATGAAGCAAATTAGTTATATAATTTGAAATATTTTTTATTTCAGAATAAGTTTACTTGCGATTGGTGTCGTAAGCAGTTCTCCACATTGTATAATAAAAATAGACATATGGCCAACTCATGTACCCCAAACAAAAAACAAAAATTGTCAGAATCAAATGGTAAAATTTACATTATTAGAAAATTAATCTATATTGATAATCCTTTTGCAGATTTGATCAAGTGCGAACCATGTGATTGTTTTGTTAATCGCCAACAGTTAAAAAGGCATCAATCAAGTCGACACCATAAAAATAACTGTGTTGCACCCCTGGCTGAAAATATTTTTACTGTTGCTACAGCATTCGAAAAACGAATTGCGACCTATCGTTTGATTCCCGAAGAAGAGTATGTGAATATTTCGGAGTTTTTTGAAAATGAAAAGGAAAAAATCGTCGACTTACTCCAAAAAGAATTGGACAAAATGATCACACTCAAAGTTAATATGGAATTACATGGTTTATACACAATTGAAGCTAAAAACTTGACAGACATCAAATCGTTTCAAACACCAAACCAAATAATCACACCTGGGTCATCTCTAGATGAGATTTTGCTATCATTTAAAGAAGAAATTCAGCATAAAATGGAAATATTTGCTGAAAAAGACTCTGGTAAGAAATTTTTCATATTTTTTAAAACACTTATTACAGATTTCATATTTTAGGATGGGCCTTAAAACATATTTTATATTTAGAAATAAATATAAATAAGTATAGTCCTCTTCGAGCATCATCATACATAAAACTACCAGAATGCATCAGTAGAAAACAAGCCATTATAAATATCCAAAATAATGACAACAAGTGTTTTGGTTGGAGTATTGTGGCAGCACTAATTCAGCCAAATGGTCCCGAAAACAGTCCAATGTCATACCCTCATTTTACGCAAGTGTGTAATTTTTCTGATATAGTTTTTCCAGTTAAATTAGAAAGTATTACAATTTTTGAAAAAAATAATAATATTTCGATTAATGTTTACGGTTTAGAACTTGTTTTTCATAATAACAAAAAACGATATGAAATAGTTGGCCCGCTATATTTTTCAAAATTCAAACAAAATGTTCATATTAATTTATTATTGATTGATGATGATGAATCTGGCAACCAGCATTATTGTGTTATTAAAGATTTATCGAAATTAGTATCAAGTCAAGTTTCAAATCATAACGGAAAAAAACATTTTTGTGATGGTTGTTTGCAATATTTTACTACTAAGGATATATTGGAACGACATTGTGAAAACGATTGTACTACAGTAGCTGTAAAAATTCCTAGCACAGAGATGAGAAAAACTAAATTCGGTAAATTAATCCCATCAAATATTTTACAATTTGAAAATTATCAAAAAAAATATAAAGTTCCATTTGTTGCATATGCTGATTTTGAGTGTTTACTTATGCCTTTAGCTACTTGTCAACCAAATTCTAAAGCAAATACAGAAAGTTTTCATGTAAAAACACATTTGCACGAACCTTACTCATGTGCATACTATATAAAATGTGCTTTTAACGATGACTTATCTGTTTTTAAAACTTTTAGAGGTAAAAATTGTGTTCAAGAATTTTTAACATCTTTAGAAACTGATGCAATAGAATTGTATCATAAATATTTAGAGCCTATAAAACCAATGAGACCTCTTTCACCTGAAGAGGAAGCTAAATTTTATTTTGATAAATCTTGCCACATTTGTGAAAAAGAATTTACTGAAACCGATGTTAAAGTTCGAGAACATTCGCATACAACCGGCTTTTTCCGTGGCTCCAGCCATAACGCATGTAATTTAAATTTTAAAGTTCCAAATTTTTTTCCATAATTTAACAAATTACGACATGCACTTATTTGTAAAGCAGTTAGCTCTACATCGCAAAAATATTGAAGTTATTGGAAAAACTAAAGAAAAGTATATTGCACTAACTAAAATCCTTGATGTTGGTGAATACACAAATAAAAACGGACAAATTGTAAAAAAAAAGTTCAAATTACGTTTTATAGATTCGTATCGATTTTTGTCATCTTCTTTAGAGACTTTAGCTGATACTTTAGAAGCATATCAATGTAATGAAATCAATAAATATTTTCCACTTGACGAACAATTTTGCTTAATTAGACAAAAAGGTGTGTTTCCGTATTCATTTGTAGACGATTGGGATAAACTAGATTTACAGCAATTACCAAAAAAAGAAGATTTCTTCGATAAAATTAAAAATGAAGAAATTTCAGATGAGTCATATAAGCGCGCGCAATTAGTGTGGTCAACTTTTGAATGTAAAACGTTGGGTGATTATTCAGATATTTATTTAAAATCAGATGTTTTATTACTTTGCGATATTTTTGAAAACTTTCGAGAAGCTTCTTTAAACGCGTATGGTTTAGATCCTGCGCAATATCTTACTATACCATCGCTTAGTTGGGACACGATGTTGAAATATACACAGGTTGAACTAGAACTTTTAACAGATATAGATATGATTCATTTTTTTAAAAAAGGTATTCGAGGTGGTGTTAGTACGTGTGTTAAGCGTATTTGTAAAGCAAACAACCCCTTGATAGATAATTATAATTCAAAAGATCCCTTATCTTATATTTTATATTTGGATGCTACTAATTTATACGGATGGGCAATGAAACAATATTTACCCACTGGTAAATTTAGATGGTTGAATGAAAATGAAATAACTACTTTTAAAATTTTTGAAATATCTCATACTTCAGAAGACGGGTATGTACTTGAAGTAGATTTAGATTATTCCAAAGAATTACATGATTACCATAACGATTTACCTTTTTGTCCAGAAAATATTGTACCACCAAGTGGAAAATTACCCAAATTAATACCAAATTTAAATAATAAATCAAATTATATCATACATTACATCACTTTACAGCAATGCTTAAAACATGGATTAATATTAAAAAAAATTCATAGAATATTAACTTTTAAACAATCTCCTTGGCTTGAAAAATATATCGACCTAAATTCAAAATACCGCGCGGAAGCTAAAACCAAATCTGAAAAAGATCTGCGAAAATTATACAATAACAGCGTGTTTGGTAAAACTATGGAGAATGTTGATAAATACATTAGCATTAAAATTGCAACTCATTGGTCAAAAGAAACTCGTAAATTTGGTGCAGAAACCTGGCTTGCCAAACCAAATTTTAAAAATTTTGCAATTTTTTCGGAAAACTTGATAGCAATTGAAATGAATAAAGTGTTTGTAACGTATGATAAACCGGTTTATGTAGGTTTTTGCATTTTAGAGTTAGCAAAAACTGTCATGTATGAATTTTTTTACGATTTTCTTAAACCTAAATATCGGAATAATATTTCTCTTTTATACATGGATACTGATTCTCTAATATTAGAAGTCTTTACTGAAAATATTTATGAAGATATAAAACAACATAGTGATAGATTTGATTTTTCCAATTATTCAAAATTTAATAGTCATGGAATACAGCCAAATGTTTCAGTTGTTGGTAAAATGAAGGACGAATATGCAGGTGCTCCACTTAAAGCATTTTACGGTACTGGTGCCAAAGCATATTGTATTGACTTGAACGAACACACTGATAAAAAAGCTAAAGGTGTAAGTAAACACGTTGTACAAACTACACTACAAATTGCAGATTATCAAAATGTTATAATTAACAATGTATCAGTCTATTGTAGTATGTCAATATTTAAATCTTATTTACACAACATATACACCGAATTGCGTCATAAAGTTGCATTGTCAGCAGTCGATGATAAACGCTACATAATACAAGGTTCAAATAAAACATTAGCATGGGGACATTATGATATGGAACGTCAAAAAAATTTTGACATGTTGTTTGAACTTTTGAAAAATATCTAATATTGTGAATAAATGAGTATTTTTATAGTATAGTATATTATGTTAGAGATTTTATCTAGAATATTTAGTTAGTACTTTCAAATATGTAATACTTATAACAATAATCAAAGCTATTGTATGAGAGAATTTAAATGTCAACAAAATCTCATCTAGAGATGAACCAGGTGTGATTATTTTGTTAGCTGCTTGAAACGATTTGATGTCCGTCAAGTTTTTAGCTTCAATAGTGTATAAACCATGTAATTCCATATTAACTTTAAGAGTAATCATTTTGTCCAATTCTTTTTGGAGTAAGTCGACGATTTTTTCATTTTCAAGAAAGTCCGAAATATTTACAAATTCTTCTTCTTCTGGAATTAAACGATAGGTCACGATTCGTTTTTGGAATGCTGTAGCAACAGTAAAAATATTTGCAGCCAGGAGTAGTTATTTTTATGGTGTCGACTTGATTGATTAGCATGGGGACATTATGATATCGAACTTTTGAAAAATATCTAATATTGTGAATAAATGAGTATTTTTATAGTATATAATGTTAGAGATTTTATCTAGAATATTTAGTTAGTACTTTCAAATATGTAATACTTATAACAATATAAGTTGTAAAACATTGTTGTATAATAATTTATAAAATAAAAATCAATAAACGATTTGAATGTTTAATTTAAAAAAACTTCCCAGGTTGTTTTGTTAGAAGATGAAATTAGAGAGGTTGTATCAAGGGTTGTATAATCCACTAGTGGTGACCTACTGAATTTTTTCAATGGGACCCTGGTGGGGGCTGCTGGCTTTGCTCCAGCTGGTGACAGATCTGAGGGATGCTGCTGGAACTGCTGGTGGGGGACCTGCTGGTGGGGGCTAATACCTGCTGGTGGGGACCTGCTGGTTGGGGGCTGTCCGCTAATACCTGGTGGGGCCTGCTAAGATTCGCGACTTGTGACAAGACTTGATCATATCTTTACATTGATACTGCTCCAATCTAATTCTATACTAAAATATGGCGCCCCCACTTAGCATGAAGCCGTCACAACTAAGCAGCTCTATACTTTCGGTGTTGACAGTTTTTGATTATGGGAGATTAGCTTATTAAATATGTCTATAAACCGTGATTTTTCAAATTATTACAGCTAATGACGTCACAACTAAGCAGCCATATTGCTAGTGACGTCACAACTAAGCAGCTCTATAGTTTAACCGATAGTGGCCTACCTTACCGACATTAGCATGGCCGCGATAAGTGGCGCCATCTAGAACCTGGAAACTAAACTTAGCATGGATCAGAACCGATAGCTCCCTACCTTACCTAGTGGCGCCATCTAGAACCTGGAAACTAAACTTAGCATGGATCAGAACCGATAGCTCCCTACCTTACCGACCAAGGTCATATGACGTGAGACAGGAAGTAAAACCACAAAAAGTGGTGGGGGGAGCAACTGCTCTCTCATTCTCTATCTACTCACCCTCTAAAAGAAGGGTCAAATTAAAATTAAAATTGCGATGTCGGAAACGTTCGGTGAGGCTCGGCAAATTACCGTTCCAAATAAATCGATCCACTCTCCCACCACCAACCAAAGTTGAACCGTTCGTTTACATGTAAAGCCGGCCACTGACCGCAGTCGTACTGCGGCGTTGAATCTTGGATCGTCAGTGGCCGTCTTTAATCGTCTTCCATGAGACAACTTCCCATATAACAACTTTGGGTGAAAGTTTGTATGGAAAATTATGATGACTGGATTTGAATGAAAAAAATAGAATACTTTTTATCAACAAAGAGATAAAAAGAGGTGGGATAGGAACAAAAAATGACAAGTACCAATATTAGTATGATTTTCAAAAATTTTGGATTGTTTATTTTAAAAATAATGTCTATGTTTAAATCCGAAATTTTAGAAGTAAGATATTATCATTTCTTGATAGGGCGGAAAGAGGGCAAAATGTCTAAAGATTGATATCGTTTTCATAATTTTTCCCATAAATTGCCTAAGTTCTCAAAAAAAAATAAATAGGTATGTTTCCTGCTTTCTTAAAAATTACTCTTAGGAGGATAAAAAGAGAGTGTTCTAGGGATAAAAATGTAAGAAAACGATATGGGTATTTTTGAGGAATTTCAGGTTGTTGATTTTGAAAATGATATTTAAGTTAAAGAGGGTTGTAAAATGAATGTGATAAAGGTAATAAATGTAAATAATTAATTTGGGTATCATTTTTATAGTTTTTGGGGTCGTTTATTTTATAAATCTATATCTATTTATGACCGATTTGGCTGAAAATTGGTGGAGTGGTTGTTTAGAACCAGTAGCTTAACAAAGAATATTTTTTATCCCATTCAGTGTGACGTGACATACAATATAAAACGTAAACGCATCTGACATATAATAACAAAACAAATGACAAAAAAAATAAAAATAATATAACAAAACTAAGGCGGAACGAAGTTCGCCGGGCCAGCTAGTTGTTTATATTTATATCAGACATCTTACACTGTAAAATATATTTATTAAATTTGTCATCTGAAATTAACTGTGAACTAGTAGATATACAGTATACATATTCCAAAACACAACGTGATCATTGTTACAATTTATCGGGCGCGTAGAGGAAAATTTGACAAGTTTATTGAGATAATGGTTAAGTTATTAAATAGTTTGAAATGTCAATTATATAAGGTACTGCTCGGTGGTAACTACAATGTTCATTTTGACGCCTCCAACCAGTATGCTACAGTAACAACAGATGTTCTCAAGAGCTATGGTATGTATCTACTGGTTAATTTTGCTACAAGGCTACTATTGATCATATTTTTACTAAAATAACCCACAACGATGTTATTGTCTCCCCCTTAGAATTAGGCTAATCTGACCACACAAAACTTTTGTTAAAAATTAAATTTTCTGATGAAAACTTACAGCATTTACCTACAGTTTATAAACTAGTAAGACCCGTAACTGAATATGGAAAATCTAAGTTCCAGCAATACTTAAGTCAAGTTAAGTGGGAATTTGTTAAGTCCGATATAGATCCTAATAACAAATTTAAAATGTTTTTAGACAATACAGTGTATTGCTTTAACGTGGCTTTTCCTAAAAAGCATATTATCAGTAATAACTCTGCA
This sequence comes from Lagria hirta, assembly GCA_947359425.1. Lineage (NCBI taxonomy): Eukaryota > Metazoa > Arthropoda > Insecta > Coleoptera > Tenebrionidae > Lagria > Lagria hirta. The sequence continues at coordinate 5,524,169 of OX375801.1, read as the reverse complement.
GTCTGCCAAGGCAACTGGTTTACTCCATATCTTAGAGATAAGAGAGAAACATTTAATTTCATAAAAACCTCGTACAATATGAACCGAATTTTAGAGATGAAAAAGCTTCTTAAAGATTATAGATATCAATATAACCTAGCTATCAAACAAGCAAAAATTAAAACAAATGATACATTATTACTTGAGAATAGCAACAATCCAAGAACTATGTGGAATATAATAAATCAACATCGTTCCAAAGCCTCTTATAACATTCCTCAATCAACTCCAGATGTTTTAAATAATTTTTTTGTTAATAATGCTCAAGGTCTAATTAATTCCATATTACCTAGTCTTTCTGATCCCATTGAATTTATGTCCCCAAATATGCAAAAAACAGAAAGTGTGTTTTCTTTTTATGAAGTATCTTTCAATGATGTCAGAAACTGTTACAATAGTTTATCGAGCTCAAAGAGTAAGGATGTTTATTGTTTATGGTCTAAACGTTGAGGTCTTGAAACCTGTCAAAAATATATTAATTATTCCACTTACCAAACTGTTTAACTATTGCATAAATGCAAATGTGTTCCCTGACTACCTCAAGCAAGCTCTAGTCATACCTATATATAAAAAAAGAGATCTAAATGATAACAGCAATTATCGTCCAATATCTCTCTTAACTGTTTTTTCAAAAAATTTTGAAAAGTTACTATTAATGCAAATTTCACAATACTTCGAAACGAACAATTTACTAGCCCATAATCAATACGGCTTTCGCAAGAACTCGTCTACAACACTTGCTATTATTGAGCTAGTTAACAACATAATAAAATGTTTTGAAAATAAAACCTATTATAAGGCGATGTTTCTCGATTTAAGTAAAGCCTTCGATACTGTCTCACACAAAATTTTACTAAATAAGTTACAGTACTATAATTTTAACTTGGAAAGTATAACATTAGTTGAATCTTAGACTTGACCAACGGTACTCAAAAAGTGAAAATTCGTGGTGTAATGTCCAAAGCACGTAAAATTACACATGGAGTTCCTCAAGGTTCCATACTTGAGCCACTTCTCTTCTTAATTTATATTAATGATTTACTCTATTCTGTTCCACATGCTGATACAATACTTTATGCTGATGATACAACACTTGGCTCCGCAGTCTCCTCTTTTATATCACTCGAAATTAAATCTAACTCTCACTATTTACAGGTAGAGAAATGGCTAAGTGCGAACATGCTACATCTAAATAAAAGCAAAACTGTGGAAATGAAAAACTTTACCATTCCTAATAAAGTTGAACATTAAACTTGGCACAAATATACTTATGCCCCAGCAGACAATCTATGTAATGAAATGTCTATCTACTGCGCAATCTTGCATACCACGTATCTCTTAAAACTCTCAGAACAGCGTATTTCGCACTCTTCCACTCACGGTATTATCTTATGGGGACACACAATTCAAGCACAACGCATTTTCACATTACAACGCAAAGCTGTAAGAGTTAATATAGGTTATCGGGATGATTGTCGACATCATTTTAGGGCACTAAATATTCTTACTCTTTTCTGCTTATTTATTTTTAAATGTTTAGAGTTTATGTCGAAACACATAGCTAACTATAAAAGTCTAAAGCAGTTTCATACATATATGACTAGAGGAAATGAAATATGCATAGACAGCTTCAGATTAGACAGGTCTAATATGGAGTTAATTATTTCTGCATAAAATTTTTATAATGTTCTTCCCAACAATTTTTGTAATATTTCTTTTCGGACTTTTTTAAAAAGAATTAAAAAATACCTACTACAAAAATCGTTTTACAACATCAACGAATATTTAAATAACAGTTTTAGGGACCTAGAACTCATAATTTAATTATGTATATTTTTGTTCTGTTTATATATATTTTTTTTCTTTTCTTTTTATTATCTTTTGCCTGCACTTTGTATTAAATTATTTCATAAAAACTTATGTACGTAACCTTGTTAAATGTAAATTATTGACGTGTGTAAAACAACAGTTCTTAACACTAATAAATTATTATTATTATTAACTAGCTGGCCCAGCGAACTTTGTTCCGCCTTAGTTTTGTTATTTTATTTTTTATTCTTATTTTTTTTGTCATTTGTTTTGTTATTATATGTCAGATGCGTTTACGTTTTATATTATATGTCACGTCACACGGAATGGGATAAAAAATATTTTTTTTAGGCTACTGGTTCTAAACAACCACTCCACCAATTTTCAGCCAAATCGGTCATAAATAGATATAGATTTTTAAAATAAACGACCCCAAAAACTATAAAAATGATACCCAAATTAATTATTCACATTTATTACCTTTATCACATTCATTTTACAACCCTCTTTAACTTAAATATCATTTTCAAAATCAACGACCTGAAATTCCTCGAAAATACCCATATCGTTTTCTTACATTTTTATCCCTAAAACACTCTCTTTTCATCCTCCTAAGAGTATTTTTTTAGAAAGCAGGAAACATACCTATTTATTTTTTTTGAGAACTTAGGCAATTTATGAGAAAAATTATGAAAACGACATTAATCTTCAGACATTTTGCCCTCTTTCCGCCCTATCAAGGAATGATAATATTTTACTTCTAAAATTTCGGATTTAAACATAGATATTATTTTTAAAATAAACAATCCAAAATTTTTGAAAATCATACTAATATTGGTACTTGTCATTTTTTGTTCCTATCCCACCTCTTTTTATCTCTTTGTTAATAAAAAGTATTCTATTCTTTTCATTCAAATCCAGTCATCATAATTTTCCATACCAACTTTTACCCAAAATTGTTATATGGGAAGTTGTCTCATGGAAGACGATTAAGGACGGCCACTGACGATCCAACGCCGCAGTACGGCTTTACATGTAAACGCACGGTCGGCATGGTCCAACTTTGGTTGGTGGTGGGAGAGTGGATCGATTTATTTGGAACGGTAATTTGCCGAGCCTCACCGAACGTTTCCGACATCGCAATTCTAATTTTGATTTAACCCTTCTTTTAGAGGGTGGTTTCTGGATAAAAAGTATCCTATAGCAATCTCCTGGATCTAAGCTACCACCTCACCAATTTTCAACCATATCGGTAAAGCCGTTCTTGAGTTATAAGTGGAGTAACTAACAGACTTTCTTTTATATATATAGATAGATGAACTCACTTTAAATTCTTTGTCAGTAATAAAAAACAACCTATCCCGATTAATTTGATTGTCAACTAATAAAACAACTATCACTAACTTTCCGTTGTCCACAATAAACACTCCTATCTTGTGCAATTGATTGAATTTAGTTGCTTTATGCACTTCAAAAATAGCAACAACTTGCAATTCCAAACACAAATATAGACCAGCAATAAAATATATTATTAATAATAATTACTATAAAAAAAATTATAAAATAAAGCCATTGTGTATGTATGACATAAAGTCTAAAGTGTTTCTAAAGATTTTTCGATAGTTTTTATTTGAACTGGTTTTCCTAAAGATTATAATCGCTTTTTCTATCAAAAGAAAGTATTATTTCCATGATTAATCCATTTATTATTAAAATCAAACAATTGTGTTAAAACGCAAATTATGGGATCGTCTCAACATAGCATCAACTGGGCGATGATAAGAAAAAAATTTAAATAAACTTTTGACATAAATTTTGTTTTAATTTTTTATAATATTATTTATAATTTCAATACAAAAATGACTAAATTCGGTGCCGTTAGCGATCTCTAGCATTTAAAAATAGTAAAATTGTTAACATTAGTTATCTCAAATATGAATGTTGTACCTATATCAATAAGTAAAAATCTCAAAATTTTTACACACCTTCACAATCCATCTGATATGAAAGTAGTAAAAAAATTTGAAAATAGAAAAAAAGCATCGCCTTCTTTTGTTTGAAGTAACTGTGATGTCAAAGTGCTTTCTACGTTATTGCACCATCTGGCAAGATTGCATCCCTGTTTTTCTAGTCTGTACCACAGTATAGGAATATTGTAATATTCCTATACTGTGTCTGTACTGTCAGTATGTCAGATCAGTCTCACTGCTTTCATATGTATAAGTTTATCTGTATGGTATAAGCTAACCTCTGCTGCAAGTTGCATTACATAACTCACACGTAAATAACAAAAATTAAGATAAACCGTTCCCTTTGAAAAAAAAAATGAATTGCTCAAATATTTAAATTTCAAAAGTAGTATTATACCTTATTTTTATAATATGATCGCAGATGCGTGAAAGATAGTAATTTTAGCTTGGTTTTTTAAAAAAACAATCTCATGTTTTCTCTTTGGCATAAAACGCAGTTTGTGGTTTTTATTTTTAATTTATATATCAAATCAATTTTTAATCTAATAAAAACTTAAAAGTTTGTTTTTCAAAAATTTTTATATTATTGGAAAAATAATATTGTCATTATCATTACATAACAAAGATCGTGATGATTTGTAAATCCAGTAAAATTGCTGTGTCTTCTAAACTGGAGGGTTAAACATAATAACAATATTAAGTTATATTGTCATTAAATAATCTATGGTTTTTGGTTTTGACTGGCAAGAGCCCGACACTCCGGTAAGGGAAGAAACTAGTACGCGGAGTCCATAAGGAGGATTTTTATTTGGTAAAAAAAGTACATAATGTGTCAATGGTTATAGACATATTCACATATATAAATATAAACAATAACAGTGTTAAAAATTTACATTCTACACTATATATTTTTTGCGAACACCATTAGGTAAAAGTGCTTTTTTTCTGAGTCAAGGACAGTCGATGTTTTTGTGATGCTAGCTCGCTTCTTTGTCGTGTACTGTATGTATACAATTTTGTTTGTTTTAATTATTTTGAGTCAGTATGTTACTGTCTAAACTTTAAGGCTAGTCTAATACAAGTAGTTTTATTTATTTTTTAGTTTTTTTATAATATGCTCAAATTTTTAAAAATCTCTAAAGAATATTTTTTGTAGAAAAACTTTCTACATAGAGATATTAATTTAAACTTTACTTATCAGTCTTCTGCCTGTATAAATTATAATTGCACTAATACTCAAACTCACAATTGAATTGATTAAGACATTGTAATTAAATTGCCTAGTTTATTTTCAAATTATCTACAAACTCGTCTTCACTACTCAAAACAAATTAAAAATTTCACTATAGTATGTTTATTTTTCCTGTTGGTTGAATTCTTTTTAAAATTTTTGTAATATCGATAAATTTGTTTTTAGCGTTGCAGCGCTAACAAAGGATAAGTCGTCTGCTCTCCGGCACTTATTTTGCAATTGTCTCATTGATATGACGTGCAGATCAATGCAAACTAGTTTTTTCCCATTTCTGTTCTCTAATTCAAACAATAATTAATAATAAAATTACAACTATTCAATTTATTTTCTTTAAAATACACTAAGCTCAAATTAGATAGAACTACTAAGATTCAGAATACAGAAAAGTTGAAGTATGATAATGTTGTCAATGCAAGAATTTTTCTCCGGACTGTCTTTTAATAGGTTTGAGGCGGTTCGTTCGTAGTTATCGCTTTTGGCACCACTAGACGGCTGGAAAAGTTGATATATTTGTAAATGCAGATTTACCGCTGTCCCCATATAGAATGAAAAAACTTATTAATTTTTTATTTAAAATTTTTGACACACACTTTACAAAGGGTTAAAGTACTCGGCTTAAGTGTTATAATTTCGGTTAAAAGTTACATAAAGATTGTGCAAATTCTAAGGGGATATCTAAGTTTATAATTTAGATTTCATAGAGCATTAAAATTTTTGTTGTGATTTAGTTGACAGATGCTTTTTCTTTATTTGATTATGTAAGAAACGTTTATAGATTGTTATAAATTTACAGTGATCGCATTGAAGTCTTGGTTGTAATTTACTTGGAAGATGCTTTATTCTATGTGTTTTAAAGTAACGTTTATGTAAAGTTGTATATCCACACTGATCGCATTTAAACTTTTGTTGTAACTCGCTTGTAAGATGCTTAGCGTTTTTATGTCTTTTTAAGTTTCCGTGGTCAATAATATTCACACTGATGTAAGGGGTTTACTGTATAAAACTGTATACACTAATGGAAGCTGAGGGGGCTTACTGTATACACACATGAAAGTCGAGATCATACATTTTGACGATAAGCCCTGATGAGTTCATACATTCCACGATAAGAAGCCCTGACTCATCAACTGAAGAGGAAAAAGAGGACATGGGTGAACGCTACGGGAACGGGACGGACAGTAATCATTATTACGTTGTTCACAAGACATGTACATGTTAATTCTGTCTGAAATTGTTTTTAGTTTGTTTTAATTATATGTATTGACATTTGTTTGCTTCTTTTCTTTGTTGGGCATCCTCACACTGATCACACTGAAATTTTTGTTGTAATTCACATGAAAGATGTTTTATTTTATGTACTTTTAAGCTATTTTTATAAACAGTTGTAAATTCACACTGATTGCATTGCAATTTTGGTTGCATCTCAACTGACAAATGTTTTATTTTATGTGCTTTCATGTTTCACTTCCAAATAGTTGTATATTCACACTGATCACATTGAAATCTTTGTTGTAATTTCCATAAACGATAATGCTTTTGTTTATGTAATTTTGAACACGCTTTATCCGTAGTTTTGAAATCACAAAAATCGCATTGTATTTCAGTTGATTGACAATCTTCAAAATTACACTTTTTTCTGTGAAAGTATCTCCATCGTTGACATTATTTAAAACTGACCTTACCCAAATCCTCTAAACAAAACAACAAACTTTTTCATTGGTTTTAAAGTTGCATGAACGGCATCTATAAGATTTCATTAAATCGTAACAGGAATAAACTGTAGACGAACGGCAACACTTATAATAAACAGACATTTTTAATATCTTCAAAAAGAAGTAGAACATTAATATTTTATATGTCAAAAGTAAACTGTTAGTAGAAGTGTTGGTTTCGTATGTGCAAACCGCCTAAGATGATGACTAAATGAAAATATAACCTCAAAACACTTTCATTTGAGACTACATGATAGAAGCGAAGTAGAACGCAACAGACACAGCTTTTATCCACCGAGCAGCGAATAAGCGTGAACGGTTGCCGCTCTGTCTGCTGAATGCAACTAATGAAAGTTTAGAAATGAGGTCAGATTTTTATCTAATAAAGTGTTGTGTTACCATTATCTCAAATTCATAAAGAGCAGTTTTAACGTATCAAACGAACGGTTATATTAACGGCTTACTTTTAACATAAAAAATATTAAAATATTGATATTTTAGTCTTTTTGGATATTATCAAAAATGTCAGTTTTCTCGAAGTGCTGCCGCTCTTCCTCGGCTTTTTCCTGTTACGATTCACTGGAATCTTATAGATGCCGTTTATGCAACTTTGAAACAAATGAAAAAATTGTTTATTTTATTCACAATTGTGAGCTTTTAGATGTTTTGGATGAAGCCTATTTCATAAAATGTCAACGTTGCAGAGTGGGTAGCTTTTCGTATGTGTGGAGATACTTTCACAAAAGAAAGTGTAATTTTATAGAACATAAATCATCTGTAACAAGTAATATGGAAAATGGAAATAGTATTATTACAACGACTAGCCAAGCAGATAAACGTTACCAATTCGCTACTTGTTTTGAATGTGATCAATGCAAGTATACAAGTAAATACAAATTCCAGTTAAAAAGACATATTTATCTGAAACATATAGACAGAAAACACTCTTTACCAAAATTGCAAAAAATTGCCAAGGAAATGCCTGGTATTTTTAAAACGACCGAAAAAAATGCGCGTTTAAAAAAACATAAAATTAATCGCCCAAGAAAATTACAGCAAAAATACAAATGCAATAATTGTGAATATACAACTTTTTATAAAGGAAACCTGAAGACACATATAAATGCGAAACATCTTTCAAGCAAATTACAAAAGAAATTCCAATGCGATCAGTGTGAATTTAAAACTCTTAGAAAAAACCTTTTGAAAAATCATATAAATGCAAAACATCTTTCAAAAGAATTACAACAAAAATTCCAATGCGATCAGTGTGAATATAAAACTTTTTATAGAAATCAACTAAACAGACATCAAAATGCAAAGCATCTTTCAAAAGAATTACAACGAATATTCCAATGCGATCAGTGTGAATATAAAGCTCTTAGAAAAGACCTTTTGAAAAACCATATAAATGCAAAACATCTTTCAAAAGAATTACAACAAAAATTCCAATGCGATCAGTGTGATTTTTCCACTTGTTATAAACAGGACCTAAAAAATCATATAAACGTAAAACATCTTTCAGGCAAATTACAACAAACATTCCAATGTGTTCAGTGTAAATACAAAACTCCTTTTAAACAACTTATAAAAAGGCATAGAAATATAAGGCATCTTTCAAGCGAACTACAACGAAAATTTCAATGCGACCAGTGTGAATATAAAACTTTTTATAAAGGAAGTCTGAAGATACATTTAAATGCAAAACATCTTTCAAAAGAATTACAACAAAAATTCCAATGCGATCAGTGTGAATATGAAACTCCTTATCAACAACTTATAAAATTGCATAGAAATAGAAGGCATCTTTCAAGCGAACTACAACGAAAATTTCAATGCGATCCGTGTGAATATGAAACCTTTAGAAAAGATTATTTGAAAAATCATATAAATGCAAAGCATCTTTCAAAAGATTTACAACAAAAATTCCAATGCGACCAGTGTGCATATACAACTATTTATAAAAGAAGCCTGAAGATACATATAAATTCAAAGCATCTTTCAAAGGAATTAGAAAAGAGCATTTGAAAAATCACATAAATGCGAAGCATTTTTCAAAAGATTTATAACAAAAATTCCAATGTGATCAGTGTGAATACACAACTCTTTGTAAATCAAATCTGGAAACACATAAGAATACAAAGCATCTCTCAAGGGAATTACAACAAAAATTCCAATGCGAGCAGTGTGAATATACAACTTTTTATAGAAATCATCTAAACAGACATAAAAATGCAAAACATCTTTCAAAAGATTTACAACAAAAATTCCAATGCGAGCAGTGTGCATATACAACTATTTATAAAGGAAACCTAAAAAAACATATAGATGCAAAACATCTTTCAAGGAACGACAACTAACATTTTAATGCAATCTATGTAAATATGCAACAACGCTCAAAAGTCATTAATAAGACACCTTTCAAGTGAACTGCATCCAGAATGTGGCTGCAATCAATGTAAAGATACAAGTAATTATAAAATTATAAAACATGTTCCAAGCGAATTACAACAGAAATTTTCATAAATATTTCATTGAAACACATGAAAAGAAGCACTTTCTCCGTGAATTACAGCAAAGATTCTAATGCCATCAGTGTGAATATTCAACTATTTTTAAACATCACTTCAAAACACATAAACTGAGGCACCTGCCAAGTGAATTACAGCAGACTTTTCAGTGCGAACAACTATTTATTAAGGAATTCTTGAAAAATATAAAAATTTAAAGCATTTTTTAAGCAAATTATAACATATTTCAATGCGATTAATGTGAATTATTACAATTATTACTGACAAAACAAACCTAAAAAATCATAAAAACTGGAAACATCTTTTTAACAAATTTAATCAAAAATTGTAATGCTATAAGTTTCTACAAGAAGATGAAAAAGAAATTTTTAATTTAAAATTTTATGATCACTGTTACCCATAAATTTTAAAGGATTATAAACATATTCCAAAAATAATTCGTCAAGCAAATTTGGTATTGTATCTAATTTGTCAGTTTTCTTTTTTATGGTTAACATGAACAAAGTGGATATCTACATAAATTCTAATAGCACGATATTGATAATTATTTCTAATCTAGGCAAAAGCTTAGTGTATTTAAAATTATTATTTTTGTATAATAAATTGTGAATAATAAACAACTTAAATAAAAACTTTACTTTTTAAAATTACCCGAATCTTTTGAAGAAATTTTAGTTATTTATTTTTTTTTGTTTATTTTCTTTTTATTCTTATCTTCAATATTAATAACAATAAGGTGGTTTTAATCTTTATTTAAGAGGATCAAGAAAAACTTGCCACAGAACAGTAAGTGCTTACCGATTTATTAAAAAAGTTTTTTGTGATACCTACTATACTATATTCTTCGGCTATTGGCAAGACGAATTGGGCATCTTTAAAATCGCATTTTAAATACTCTCTTTCTATTGGTTAAAACAATGTCCCGTTTACACAGCACCAATTTATGAAAACGCGGTGTCAGCCAGATTTGTCACTTTATCCTAATCTCACGTTTGTCTTTCAAACAAGACTTTTCCTTAACGGCGTGCAAATTCTGTGTCGTTTAGACCGCAAAGCTTGATTTCCAAGACAACTGATGTCACATCTTTCTGTACTATTGCGAGTCTTCAGCAAGGGGATTCTGAAATTCTTGCCGATAGCGAGCGAGTGGAAGGTTGCTCGAAGGTGCAACTCGAAAGAAGAACTCGCATCGTTTTTTGGTATTCTAGTTGGCTAGCGTCGTAGCCGATCATAGCAAAATTAGTCGGCGGTAATCGGCAGCAGTCGGTGCCAACATCTCCATTTGATCATTGTAATCTTCTACACAACGTCTTTCTCGTTCAAATTTTGTTCGTATTATAGTTTTTCCTTTTACTAATTTCTTTAATCTATTCAAACAATATGCTGCCCATTGTAGATCATTTTTTGAGGCGCCGTCGAGAAAAAAATTTGAGAGAAATTAAAATAGTTGATTATACACCGAGGGAGTCAAGTGGATGAGAAACGCAATAACTCCTAAGGTTTATATAACTAAAATAAAGTAGGTACTAACAATTAGTATGTAAGCCATTTGATACTCGTTTACAAACAATGTCTCTTCAATACAAAATTTAATATTTTAAATTTACTAAAAGTTACAGAGACATTGATAATCGTAAAATGCTTTGCTGTAATTTTATTACAGCAACTTTTCTTGTATAAATGCAAATAAAATATCTATTTTACTCGTGTTAAAGCAGGCGCAATTTAGTACGCACTGCATTTAATTCGGTTTTGTATAACTAATTATGGTTTAGCAATTAGAGAACAATTATATTAAAATATTTTAATATAATAAAATAATAACTTATTTGTTGCATAAATTTAAACAATGGGAATCGATTAATAATTGATTAAAATAATAATTAATCATATTGAAGTCGGCTTTTTCTACATTTTATATTCTTTTAATTATTAATCATTAGTTTTTAGTCTGAAATGTGAATTATGAAAAAACAACAATCTATAATAATAATTTTTTATTGCAATTACATTTTATATTCTTAACGCTCTCATTTATCTCCTTCAATCTAATATCTATGATATCCCGAAGGCTTTTCAGCACTGATACAGTTTCAGCGTAAAGCTGGACTGGATCTTCGTCCCTCTTCATTTTGTCGCAAAATTTTCTGCAAAAGGTCTTCAACGGAAAAAATATTCCATTTTTGCTTCGCAGATGTTTTATGATCTTCGTTGGCGCAAAAGCTCCCAACCGGTAGAAAGAGATAAACTACGAAATCGAGAGCGATAGAGACATTCTACACCTAACTCGATACCTACTTCGGTCCCGTCTGGAAGTGACGTTTCCAGTCGAAAGCACGTGACCTGCGAGACGAAACACTGACAAGACGAATGCAATGAGAGTCGCTCAATCTCGGAAAAATGAAACCATTCAGAATCCGGTTGCAGAGATTCCGGTGCTTGTGTGAGGTTATTGCAATCAAACTTAAAATACAAACAAAACAGACAAATTATTTAACAAAAACAACTAAAAGAAAACAGATACAAGTACTCTTCCTCATTTTATTAGCAAGAAGAAAACCATATTCGTATAAATACGTTTCAAATGTGAAAAGTACTTAAAAACACATAAAATGTAACTTGATTTGTCACTAATCTATCACTACTAAACAGTGATTTTTATGATTTAAACAAATGTCCATATTAATCCCCAACAAAAATTTGAATTCCCACAGCCACTTCTTATGCCAATTGAATTGAAAGGCACTACATACGTGGAAATATATTAAAGGTTTAATTCCAATCACCTACGATTTTCTTCTAAAATTCAACGAGTCATTTTCTCTTGCCTCCATCTGGGATAATACCCCCTTATAATGTTAATAAAAAGTACAGTTATTTTCTTTCGCTTTAAACTGAAGAGAGAATTTAACCGTTTCTTTCTCTTGTTGACAAAATCAGATTCATCAAAGTGATCCTCACAAACTGATCAAATATTTTTTCTGAACGTCCATCTATTCTATAAATAATATTCTCCCACAATTGAAATCTACAAACAAAATCTTATTAAAACGCATATTACATGGAATAACTAAGCTTATTGAAAGTGAAGGGCGTGACAAACAATACTACTTTTGGCGCTGAATTCAAATGCATATTTCTGATTGGCTACTTTTCTTTCCCCTTGCCGCACGTCAATATAGTGACCAACATACTTTTTTTGTTTCCAATTCCGCTATCTTGGCTTCACCCCCCTGCTGACACTACTGACAGTTAAATTGGCAGCAGTTTTCTGAAAATCCACCAAAACTTGCTATATTGTATGTAAGGTTTTTTCAATGGGCGCGCATCCGCCTCTGCCAAAAAAATAGAGTGTAGTTAAAATTTGCTTGTGAAAAATTGGTAAAAATTGTAATTTTAATCTTAAAATTACAATGAAAAATTGTAATTTTAATGTTAAATTTACAATTTAGCTGGAATTGAGTAAGTAAGTAAGTATGTTTGTGTTCTACTATGTACAGTGGCCAGCAAATTATAATTCACTAGGGCATTTTATAAGTAACTGCTTTTACTAAAAATACCACTTGCATGGCACAGAAATTCTATGTTGATAATAGAATTTGAGCTTGTTTGTGAAGTTCTAAGTCATATAAAAGTCTATAGTTTAATAATTTGATAGTCATAAGACTGTTGAAGTGCGTACACGTACTACACACTAGTTTAATTAGCGTTGGAGCGCTATTAATATTATGATCGCTTTACAAAGTGATTTACAGTTCTTTCTACTTTTTAGAAAAAACAGTTAACTTTCAATTATTGTTAATTAAATAAGATTAAATCCACGAGTTCTGCAATTTATTGTGACAGCTGCAATGAGTTCTAAAATTGAGTTTATCAATAGAATTTTAAATTTTACAAAAAATTTAAAGTCATCCAGTAAATGTCAATTTATTAAGAAACTTCAATTGGATTATAGAATTTCAGTTTGTTTGTAAACTGGTGCCATTCTAATTTACATAAAGCATTCTAGTTTGATTATAGGATTTCAGTTTGTGTAAAGTTCTGACTCAATCATTAGAAGTACAATTTACTTACAGCATTCTAATTAAATTATAAAATCACATAAGCTCTTATAGGATTTTCATGTGCTCATAAGATTCTAATTGGTCAATAAGAATTGATTTTATTATATAGTTCTACACAAGTTGTAAAGTCGTGAAGTTTTTAAGTCAGTTACTGATCAAAGGTTTACTGATCATAAGTCATTTACGATTAGTTACGGATTGGTGAAAACAGCAAATTCAGTTTGTTTCTTCTAGTTTCAGTAACTATTGTTAAATGTGAGATATTTATTATGAATATGAAGACGGCCTCGTAGTTCCTCTTGTGACAGTAAGTGGTTGGTAACTCGACGAAAGACTCCAGGTATTTATATCTAAACTTTAGCATAGAGGTTGTGGACTTGATTGAATATATAAATTATTATTATATAAAAAAAAATTACGTCACCTATGTGTGGACGCCGAACAAAAAAAAGAAGCAAACAAATGTCAATACATATAATTAAAACAAACTAAAAACAATTTCAGACAGAATTAACATTTACATGTCTTGTGGACAACGTAATAATGATTACTGTCCGTCCCGTTTCCGTAGCGTTCACCCATGTCCTCTTTTTCCTCTTCAGTTGATGAGTCAGGGCTTCTTATCGTGGAATGTATGAACTCATCAGGGCTTATCGTCAAAATGTATGATCTTGACTTTCATGTGTGTATACAGTAAGCCCCCTCAGCTTCCATTAGTGTATACAGTAAACCCCTTACATCAGTGTGAATATTATTGACCACGAAAACTTAAAAAGACATAAAAACGCTAAGCTTACACATAATCATTGGTTTCGTTAATACTTGCAAGTAACTTAATTTCAGAATAGACAACCTTTCAACGTCAACAATGAATGAATGTAGTGAAAAACTATTCAACAACAGCAAATTCAATAAATGGCGCTTAAAATTTTAAGAAAAACTAGAGGCTTGTAATCTTCAGTTATTCGTCAGCTGTTTTTGATTTGCTTTTTGCTGTTAATTTTGCCATTGCGCTGTTACTATGCTGTCATGACTGTCTAATAAGGTCAGATTTTTTAATAGGTTTTTTGAATTATATATTATAATGTCTGATAGTTAATATTATCTTTGTTAAACTTATTTTGGCATAAGAAACAATCCAGGAGGTAAAAAAAAACTGTAAATCTGAAACATAAAATCTTATGGTAAGTTATGTTTGCTGCACATAGATCAATATGTAAGAGCATAGGGCATAATATGCAAAATGACTAAAGTCTACCTCAATGCTTTGCTTTTCTGTTAACTTTTTTATTTCTCGGCAGAAATGCAATACTTTTGTGTCACTGTTTGTAATGTATTATTTTAAACCGAGGTAAATAAGTGGTTTCTTGCAGACCGCGGACACTGTTTATAAACCGAGCCGCAAGCAAAGTTTGTAATTGCTCAAAGTCTGCAAATAGATTTTTTTGTATTAGGTATAGTTTGAATACTTTTATTTCATGCGGCACAACTTTGTAGTGAGAAAAATTTTTTATTTGCTTTTTAATATAGCTTAAAACGTGATTTCAGTGCTTTTGTCTTTTTGATAGTTATTCTACACTACCTAAAATTTAGCCGCAACCGGAACTGAATATAGGGAGACAGAGGAGTGCTTGGAAATTGTAAAAAAATACAGAGCTGGCTCAAAAATCACCCTACAACCTGAAACCGAGCTTGTCTTCTTCAGCTTGTTTTCCTTTAGTGGTTCCAACTTCAAACATAGCTGCCGTTCCAAATTTTGATAGCAATGTGACCGCGAAAACAATACTTGGTAACAATGCTGCTACCTATTTACTTTTCAAATCGCTTCAAATATATCTAATCCGAACAATGATTAAACTTTGAATTTAACATAGCCGTCTATAAACATGAAATCAGAAATTATTAAATATTCCACTTTTCATTTGAATATCCATCATATTTATATCTATTTATTGTTTTTGTTCAATTATTTAATATCTGTTTAATGTTTAAGAGCTTAATGAAAAAAAAATGAGGTTAGGTTTATCTAAAAATTATTTTTTAATAATGTAGTACAAAGCTTATTTGTTTATTTTTTATATTATATGATTAATCCACCAAGTTGTTTTATTGAATTAGTTTTCATTCATCGATAAATTATTTTGGTAATTTTAATCTACTTAAAATGCTACCATTTTAAGCTATATTTCCAGATACAGAACCACATACTTAAAGCTTCTAAAGTTTACTAAAGATCTTTACTACAATCGTCGCCTGTCAAATGCTAAAAATGTATCAAAAGAGACGTGGAATATAATTAACAAATTGCGAAACAAATCACGCACATTTGTTCCTGCACACAATGAATGAACAAATGAACAAATGTCCTCCTCAATGCAAATGAACTGAATGAATACTTTGTAAATGTTTCAAAAAAGTTATCACATGAGATAACATCTTCAGAAAACTTTTCTCCATACCTTCTATCTGCGGGCATGCCTAAAAGCAGCCTTTATTTGAGACCGGTTTATTACTTGGAAGTAGTTGAAACAATCAACAGTATAAAAAGCAAATCTTCTATCAGCACTATCAAAATTTTTTCGGCTCTTCTTGCTTTGTGTAGCTTGATAAATGACTCTTTTGAAAGCGGCGTTTTTCCGCAATGCTTAAAAACAGCTATAATCATTCCTTTGCATCAGGGGGGTAATGAAACTGATGTATGCAACTATAGACCGATAGCACTTTTTCCGGCACTTTCCAAAATTATAGAAAGACTGATAAAGTCACGGCTGCTGGATTTTCTCTCTAAACACCACATACTATCTTCTAGTCAGTTCGGGTTCTTAAACAACAAAAACACAAATGATGCGAGGTTTTCACAACTAAGCAACATCTACAGCAATCTTAACAAACAATGCATATAGCAACAGTATTTTGCGACGTAGCTAAAGCTTTTGACTGTGTAAGTCATGACATACTTCTGAACAAACTTTTTTTTTACGGTATTCGAGGGGTTCCGCTTAAATGGTTTGAATCTTACTTATCACATGGATATCCAATAGTAAAAGCAAAAGAATCTCATTCAGACCGTAGGGCCAATAACATTGAAGTACCTCAAGGTTCAGTTTTAGGTCCAATCTTATTTCTTCTTTTTATTAATGACATCACTAAAGTGAACATAAGTGGCAGAATCTGTTTGTTTGCTAACGATACTAGCATTACGTGGAGTGCTTCCTCTAGTCAGTCTTTACATTTGCTCATTTCGAAAGATTTTATTAAAATAAAAGCTCAGTACGATGCAAATAAACTATGTCTTCATACTCAATAAACCGTAATACTGTCATATAAATCGTTGTTAGATCCAATTACGTTAAACAGCACCACAATCAAGGCTGTTGATTCTACTAAATTTTTAGGACTTACCATTGATTGCAAACTTAAATGGACTGAGCATATTAACTTGTTGAGAAATAAACTTTCTTCTGCATGCTTTGCAATCCAATCTGTTTACAAAAATCTTGGCCTTAATAATGCAAAATTGTCCTATTATGCTTTATTTGAATCCCATCTTGGCTACGGGTTACCTTTTTGGGGAAATTGTATTCAACAAAAATTTGAAATTATCTTTAAATTGCAGAAAAGTGCAATCAGATATATGTGCGGACTGAAACTAAGAACCCATTGCGAACCCTATTTTAAAAAACACAAAATTAATACTCTGGCGTCACTTTTTATTCTGGAAACTGTATGTCTGATACAAAAACATATCGACGATATTCCCAAAAAAAAACTTAGCAAGCGTATGACTCGAAGCTCAAATTTGAATATCAATTTGCAAATACCTAGTACTGAATTAGTAAAAAATTCAGTATTCTATAAAAATCTACAACCACTTACCAATTTGCTTAAAGACGACTCCGACTGACACTAAGTTTAGATTCATGGTTAAACAATTTTTGTTGCTAAGGCCCTATTACACCATTGACGAGTTTTTAGATGATACATTTTAACTTCCTTTTAACTTTTTCTTCTTTTTTTATTTACACATATGAATTGCGATGAATATCTCTGGACGTAGTAGACTTTTGATATATATATATACAGTGAGATTTTTGTTTTACTGAACATAACGTTATAAAAAGCATGTTCATTTTTAAAAAAACCATGTCAATACATTGTTGCTAGGTAGGCAACCAAATTAACAAATGTTTTATTTTGACACTTGACAGAACAGAACTGAAATTTTATTTAAAGATAAGAAAGGTTATGTTACAGCTTAATAACAAGTTTAAAAAGAAAGTTTTAATCAAATTAGTTTAATAAATGTTCAAAGTGACCACCTTCTTGTTCTCAGCAATACGCCAAACGATTATAAAATGCTTGTACAGTATTTTGTAAAGAACTGGATTTATTTTGATAAATAAATTTTTTATTTTTTTTTATTTATTTTGACGGGACAAGTTCTTTTTTTGTATGAATTTATTACACAACCTTTACCATTAAATTTTTTAATTATGCTGTGAATAATTCCAACAGATGGTATTGGTCTCTCGGAATAACTTACAGCAAACAGATCGCGTACTTGTCTTATGCTATTATTGCAATTGTACCAGCGTACAATAGCAATTTTTTCCTCTTTTAAATACATGCTTCACAAATGCAAAAACTTTGAAAACAATAATTTTGACATTTGTCAATGACATTAATGGCAATTGTTTATTAGAAGTAGCTTTAATACGCTTCAATTGCTTGTAATCAAGAAGTAGGGATAACTTCTTGCTAGTATTGCATTGACTCGATTTTTTTTAAAATATATATATATACCAAGATATACTGCGTGACTCGCAGTTAAGCAAGAACCCTCCGACCTGAAGATGGCAAATGAGATTTGGCCGAAACGTCGTCAAGAAATTCTAACCAAGTTTCACATTGAGACTCAAAATTATAAAAACAGACTAGAATAAAATCAAGAAACTGAAGAGTCAGATGTAACTTTGTTTGATGGCTCTTTTCTACTTTAGTATTACACCGATAACAGTTACACAATAAATGCTTTGTTGCAACTTTTTTTTAGTAAGCTAATTAATAATAATATAAACATCTACGGTCTTGAGGTTTGCACCCATGTTCGTTAGAGTAAAAAACAGGTTATTATTCTCACTACACAACTGCAGATAAAAATAAGTTAAGTTAAAACTCCTTACCTATTATACATAAATACGCTTTTAAAATATTTATTTAATAACTAAAGTAGAAAAAGTAGCATGTTGAATTGGTTGTAGAAGAACTTTTGTCGCACTAACTTTTTTGGAGCACTTTTCCCACCTATTCGTGCGACAATCGAATGTTTTTTAAAATTCGTATAATGCTATACAATATCTTTTTTTTATGTACCAAAAATCCTGCAAAATTTAACAAAGTTGCTTTATTTGACAACACCAGATGAAATAGATGGCGTTGTCAATTCCAAGAAAAACAATGGTCCTGTAATCGTCAGTTACGAGTGATCAGTTTTTGAATCACTTAACACTAACAATTCTGTCATTGTGCTGTCATTAGATGTTCTTTTTCATTCGTATAATACTATACTATATAAAATTTACAGAAAACTTCACATTGTAGCATAAGAACTCTACACATTTTTTTTTAAAAAAATTTATTTTCAAATACAAAAAATTTACATATTTTCTTATACTAAGCATACATTAAACCACACATAAAACTATTTTTTTCACAAATGTATTTGTCATAGAATATTATATAGAAATAGATTTTTCCTTTTATTCAGTTATGTTTCTTTTTCATATGCTGCGTTAGATAAGATTTGAAGATAGTTGTATACTCACAATTGTTGCAATTAAAAATAGTTTGCAATTTAATTGGAGTATGTTTTCTTTTCTCATGCTTTTTTAATTCACATTTAACCTTGTTTTTATACTCACATTGGATGCAATTAAAAATAGTTTGCAATTCAATTGGAGTATGTTTGAAATTCTTATGCTTTGTCAAATAAGATTTAAACCTGGTTTTAAAATCACACTCATTGCAGTTAAAAATGGTTTGCAATTCAATTGGAGTATGTTGAGCCCGTTTATGTGCTATTAATGAACGTTTAAACTTAGTTGTAAATTCACACTCATAACAATAGAAAATAGTTTGCAATTCAATCGGAGCATGCTGAGATTTCATATGCGCCATTAAATAACGTTTTATATTAGTTTTATACTCACACTCATTGCAGCTAAAAAATGTTTGCAATTCAATTTGCGTATGTCTTATTTTTTTATGTTCGGCTAGATACGATTTAAATCTAGTTTTGAACTCACACTCATTGCAATTAAAGATAGCTTGCAATTCAATTGCAACATGGTGTCTTTTATTATGTGTTAATAAATTGCTTTTAAATCGAGTTCTGAAAACACAGTAATCACATTGAAACCATTTTTCGGAGTCAATAGAAGACTTGTTTTCTATATTATGTATTTTTAAGCTATTGCTTCGGTGAGTTTGAAAGTTAAATTCATCACATTCAACGAATTTTTTAAATAAAAAGTTTTTTGTTTTTTTTACTAGCGGGGTACTGCTGTTCACACAGTTTTTCTTATGAGAATAACGCCACAGAAACGAGTAGCTACCCATTTTACACTGTCTGCAACGTTTAGAAACTGCCCTAAATCTGTCATAACCTCCAAATCCGCACTTGTGATAACATTTGTAAACTTTCTCGTTTGTAGTAAAACTGCAAAAATCACATTTATAAAATGGAAGAGAAGAGTAACAAATAAATTTCTGCATTTTCTAAAACTTAGGAATCAACTTCTTATTAAGCTAAAATTATGTTAATTTAGACAAGACCAATGTCACATTACTTTTTTGACGTCCCGCATGCGCATTAGATTGCTCGGTTTAAAGCATTTCCCGCTTACCTAAATCTTTTCTTTTATTTGGTGAGGCTATATTCTCATTCTTATTAAGAAGAAGAATTTAAATAAAATAATAGAACTATTTCCTAAATTATGTCATCAATCTGTCAAATGTAGAATACGATTTTCAAACCATTTCATTCAATAGGTCCACGAAGTGGAAAACTGATGTTTTCAAATTAGCGCAGTACCGTAGTCGTAAAAACCGATGACAGTTGCACACAAAATTAGCGTTTAGACTTATTATAGGCTTTAGTACTTGTTTTTGGTAAACTGGTACCTAACTAAACTTAGCTATCACAAAAAATTTACGCTTTCAAGATCTGACAACAATGCTTTTGCAAATGACATCTAAAATATAATCATGATTTGATTAGAAAATTGCACAATGTTGAATATATAGTGTTCAAGCAAGTTACTCAGTATTTCAAATACTTAGAACAACAGGGGCTCTCCCAAAAAACAAATCAGTAGTCAACTTTAAAGTAAAGAAATAATAATAATATTGAATACAGTAGAACCTATTTTAATTCATGATAAGTAATTTATTCGTTTTACAATCAGTTTTGATTTGAATTCATAATTACAAACAAGCAATAAGAAACTAGTGGTAAATAAAATTGATAAATTAAGAGGATTGAAAATTTAAATTAAAATTAAACCATGTAAAATTAATTTAGAATTACATTTGCAAATAAAATAATAATAATCGCTGACACAACAGAGTTAAAACAAAATCAAAATTTAATAGAAGTTAGTTTTGAGTATTAGTAATTAGAAATATTTAACAAATTTTTTTAAATTAGAGTTTGACACTAAAATTATCAGCGATGAATGAAACTATAACGGTGATTGTTAGTTTAATTAAGAGCCTTATTTTCTATTATTTGTCTTTAAAGAATTAGTAGACAGTAAATAGGCAACTTGTCCTTTAAAAGCAATTATTATTTTTAAATTATATTACAAATTGTAGAAGAAAAGAAAAACAATCAAGACTAAATTGATGTGATTGGTTAACATGCTAAAGCTTAATTTTTGATTTATTCAGACGTCGTTAGTTTTAATTGAAAGTTGATTAAAAAAAAAGGGTAAATTATGTAGTTAGAAAGGTTTAAATGTTAGTCCTGTTTCAGTCAAACTATTTAAACTTGTAAAATACACTGCTTCTACTCTTCTTAAAAAAATAAAATAACTAAAAACATTTTTAATTTTGAAAACAGAAGTTTTAATAAATGTCTTGTTAATTGGCTAATTAAGAGACCAAAATGTTTCAATTTTAAATAGTAAACACGTAAGTGTTGACTCAATCAGTAAATTAAAAATTTGTCAATTTATAAAAAGTAAAACAATTCAAAAATAATTAAAGTTTGATTTTTTAATCTAAAAGGTTTTAAACAAGAACTTAATTATATTAAAGCAATAATGTTTATCTTAAATATTTTATGAATATTGCATTTTAATGGTTGGGTGACTTGACATAAATTACATCGGTTAAGTAATAATTAACAACTAAAAAGTAAATATACGTTAGAAACAACTAAGGGTATTCATGACTTGTAACTTTGACTATTAAAGAAGACTACTAAAGAAGATAAACATGAGAAATAATTAGGTGAAGTTAGCAACTGATAACGTGTGCACACAAATCAAGAAAAACTATAAGAAACAAAAGCAATTGCTTAATTACATCAAAGATTATAAATAACAAAAAAAGGTATACCATCAACGATTATGATATCTCACAAATTAAGAAACAGCACAAAAATAAAATGAAGAAAGAAAAAAAAAAGAAACCAAAGCATCTGTACATATATAAGGATTGATGACAGATTGAACTTAGAACAAATAAAACTGAAAGAAGAAACAGTTGACTGTTGACGTAGACAAACTCAAATGGGGTTAAATTTTATCTGTTTTTGATACAGTATGACTATTTATTTAGGGGGTAACAAGTATTATTATAGTTGTAATTAAACAGTAGAAAAAAAATTATAAAAAAATTGCCACTCTTATATTTGATAAATAAATATTAAACACATTTTTGGCTGTTTATACCGTAAAGGCATTGTTTTTTTGTATTAAAAGTAGCATCAAACTGTTTGTTTTTCAATAAGCTCGAACAATTGTTCATTAATTCCCCACATCTACATCAGCTTTTCTAGTTATAGAGAGAATTCTCATTAATTTTCTGGATCTTTATAATCCTTATCCGTTTTTTATCAGTAGACTGATAGCGCTTATCGGGCGTGCTAGTCTCGTTTCGGAGAGCTATACTGGTCTTCTCACGGGAGGTCAGAGTCACTTCTTACGGAAGAGAATAGCCTTGCTTCCAAGAGCCAATGATTCTCTGCCAGGAAACAATTTACCATAGAAATTAGTTTATAGAATTTATTAGTGAGTGCTAAATGTGTTCCGGTGGGATTGAACAAATAGGCTTCCAAGGGGTTGACCCGAGCAGATTTGCAGAAGTTCCGGCTTCAGAAGCTAAAGCAATCTTTGGCGAGGGAGGCTAATGCACAAGGCAAGGCAGAGGTCGCACAGTTTAAGAGAAGAAGCGCAAGGGCAAAGGAAAGAGAAAGAGGAAAAAAAGAAAAAAAAAAGGAAAGAAGAAGAAGAGATGCTAGAGGAAACAGAAGTCTTTGCGATTAGCAAAAAGTACTAAGATCTCCAAAAGAAAGAAAAAACAGAGGAAAGGCAGAAATGACAGAGTTGGACTAGTGATAAAGAAATTAGACCAATTGATAGAAGAGATCAAATTGTTAAGGCAAGAGACCAGAGAAGTTAGAAAGAAAATAGAAAAGATAAAAGATGAGTTTAAAAAGAAAGAGAAGAAATGGGAGGAAGAAAAGGGTACCATGCTAGAGAGGATAGAAACTTTAGAAAAAAAAAACAAAAATAACACATTAGAAAAATAGGAAAAACAACATAATAATAAGTGGAATTGACAGTGGAAGAAAAAGAAAAGAAGACATTGAAAAAGAAATAAAAAAAGTGGTAAAAATGGGAATAAAAGCGTGGCACAAAATTGGGAAGGGAAAAATTCTAGTAAAACTTCAAGACTGGGAAGCGAAGAAAAGAATGATGAAAAATAAAAAGAGTTGAGTAAAGACGAAACAACGAAGACAATTTACATAGATGATGATTTAACAAAGAGGGAGAAAAAAGTCCAGAAAAAATGAAGAGAAATCGCAAAATAAAAGAGAGAACAGAGAATAAAAGCAATGGTTGGACATGGAAAGGTACTTGTGGAGGAAAACACATTCAAATAGAATGAGAAAGACCTGAAACTACAGGTTTTTAGGGGAAAAAGGGAGAGTTAAAAGAAACAATAGAGAAGACACAGGCAAATGTACAATGGAAACTGAGAAGACTAATGAAACAAATAAAGATATAAGCAACGGTAAAGAAAAGATACTATTTTGGAATGTAGCGGGATTAGCAAAAAAAAGAAGACAATTTCTGGGATTATGTAAAACTTTTTGACATAGTAGGTTTAGTAGAAACATGGATAGAAGAAAAAAGCTGGGAAAGAATTAAGAGAAGGTTAACAGCAGAATTTAATTAGGAGTGTCAAGGGGCAAAGAAAAAAAAAGAAGGGCAGCAGGAGGGATAGTCACGGAAGTGAGAAAAGGAATAATAGAAAAAAACCAGGAGAAAAAAGAAATAGAGGGACTCATGGAGAGAAATATCGAAATAGACAAACGATGGTGAAAGATAATGACGATATACAGCAGAGAGATGAAAAAGACAATAAAAAACATAGATGAAACAGTGAAAGAACACACAAAAGAATGCATACTTATGAGAGGAGATTTTAACGAGAGAATTGGGGAAGGAGGAGCGAGAAATTGGGAGGAAGAAAAAGGAGATGGGAAAAGGAAAACCAAAGACAAAAAAGATGATGTGGAGGAAAAAAAGTTGATGGAATGGTTAGAAGAAAAGGAATGGGAGACACTGAATGGTAATAAACAAGGGGATAAAGAAGGAGAGTGGACGTATGTAGACAGTAGGGGGGAGTCGGTGATAGACTACGGAATAACAAATGAAGAGGCGTGGGGAAAAGGCAGAAATAGCCAAGCAGAAGAAAAAAAGAAGACAAAAGTAGAGCAGAAGAAGG
This sequence comes from Lagria hirta, assembly GCA_947359425.1. Lineage (NCBI taxonomy): Eukaryota > Metazoa > Arthropoda > Insecta > Coleoptera > Tenebrionidae > Lagria > Lagria hirta. Next base: position 5,499,773 of record OX375801.1, on the reverse strand, counting down.
TAATAATTAAAGTGTAGAACGAGCAAGGCGTGAAAGAATACAGAAAAAAGCTAAAAAACGTCAAATTCGACGAGCAAGAGATAGAGAAGATGGAAGTGGAATTAAAAGAAATACTAGAAAAGGCAACAACAACAACAGAAGTAAGCAGTAAAAAGAAAAAAGCAGAAAAGAGAAATGAATGGTGGGATAAAGAATGCTACCAGCTAAAGAAAATAGCCACAAAAGCGCTAAGAGAATTCGAAAGAAAGCAAGTAAATAGAAGAGTCTTCGTAAAAGCAAAAAAAAAATATAGAAAAAGATGAATATAAATTAGAGACAGAAAAAAGAAGAAGATAAAGAAGACCCAGCGATGCAAACGGACCAGACAGCACCATTAGAAGGAGTTGCTGAGTATCAAGTCTACAAAAGCATCAAAACCAGTAAACATGGAGCGTACATTAAGATGCTCTATCTTGAAACTGTTACCTAATTTGTTCATTGTATGACCGAACATCTGAACTGCCATAATTAGTTTTTTCCACTAATATACGCAATTTATTTTTATAGCTACTACAATTATTCGAGTCGCCTGCCACATGATCTATTTTGTAATTTGCTTTGTTTGCCGAATTATACTCCATGCAGATAATACATTTCAGCTCAGTGGATTGACAAGTTTTGAAATCATAATTGCTGGAGCATACATTTTTATTACAATATTTACTAATGTGACCAAATCTAGAACATTTAATAATTAAGAAACAATCAACACAGATGCATGAGCCCCATCCAATAAAAATATTTCCGCCATTTTTGAGAATTTTTTTACGCAAATCTTTTGACATTTCCAGTACCATATTACAATATTTTTTTAATTCAATTTTTCTTATAATTCTAATCGTAGCATCATCATCTGTCAAGTTGTTTAGTGCTTTTATATTACGTATTATAGAGTCGTCATTTTGCTCCGCTAATGATACATTAACGTTTTTCACTAACAGACGAGGATTCCACTTACTATTTTTCTCAATTTTGTAGTTCGTCCCGAGAGACGTTTTAAGATTTTCCATCAAAATATCGCGGGAGCGGTCATCAACATTTAACAACTAGACCATTTTTCATTAACTGCGTTGAGTCAATTTTGACATTAAGAGTGACGGGGTCAATTTGTTTATGCATTTCCTCTAAAACATGCTTACTATCCATTTTGTTTGTATTATCAGCATGATGTCCAATAAAAACGTCTACTGTTTTTCTTGCCACCATTTCACTGAATAAAGGTTTCGAACCAGATAAGAACAAAGTGGTTTTTGCATAATTCATTATTTTCTCATTCTGGAGCTGATTTATCTTATCCATTTCATTAATTAGTTTATCCTGTAACGTAATTTTGTCTGTTAGCAATTGATTTTCACGTACAACTACATCGTAATCACTGTTGGGGAATCTGGTAGCTGCAGGTTGACAATTTCTGCAACACCATTCATCTTTTTTGTAGTCGTAGGCTAACACTCTCAACACATTTTCAAGGCACTTTTCGTGAAGTACTATCGCACATCCTTTACACTTTAGTTTTGTACTATTTTTGGAAATATAGTTCTTACAAAACTTGCATTTATTGGCAGTTCTATGCGGATCGAGGCTCGACTCACCTTCACATATCTAAGCTAGATATGTCGGACTATCTAGCGATAGATCTAGATTTAATTTATAATTTAAAGTATTCATTATCTTATTATAATGCTCTACATTTAAAAATTCTTTAAAACTATGCAAATTAAGACTGAACCTATTCCTGACACCTCTGTCATACGAGTATTGAAGTCTCCAACACTAATAACTTGGCCTTCTAGAGCACTATCTGTGCTACATAAAGTGTCAAGAAAAGTTTGATATTTGTTTTAAGCTATGGAAAGAGAAATGTAGACAGCAAATATACATAATTTAATATTAGCGCTAATATTGAGTTTAGTCGCTACCACATTATTGCTAGGGAAGTTGCCAGTTACATTGGAGAAATCAATTTCCGTACTTATTAAATTATTTGCAATTGCTATTAACACACTTCTTCTACGTGTAGTTCCCGTTTCCTTTAAGTTCCTGTCGTTTCTATAAACCGCATATTTGTTACAAAATAATTCACTGATGGTAACATCTTCTGTAAGCCAAGTTTTGAACAGAACTATTATACTGTAGTTACAAAGAAGTACGTTATTATAAAAAACATTAATCTTAGATCGTAGGCCGCACACATTTTGGTATACACACTGCAATGACAGTAAATTGTAATTAGGTGTATTGTTAGGTTTAAATTTACAAAACGTTGGACACCATTGAAATATTTAATCACCAGGTCAGATTTATCATTATTGAGCCTTGGGACGAGTTCATTCTTCAGTTTCTTATAATGCTCAATCTGTTTTGGCGGTCGGTCAGGTAATAATCTGACCTTTTTGGGAGATGATGTTTTTAGCGTTTTAAAGAACATAAGTTGCATTATTTTCAGAATCCAGTGTAATTTTGATAGGTCGTGGACGTGAATCGTTGTTGGAGTAGCGTCCGCGTCTATGAGTATAACTTTAATTTATTTAATGTTATGATGGCAGACACAACAAAAGCATCTTCCTGTGATCGTGTGTCTTTATCCATTTCAACAGGATGTTCGTTAACACTGAGAATAATGACATTTAACCGTCTTCTTTGTCGGTCCGATACTTTATTAATTATTTCTTCAACGTTAACATTTTGATAAGGTGGAGTGTTTAATGAGTTCCTAAATGTTGTTAGCTGTGTGTCCAATTCGGTAAAAAAAGCGTTCGTATGACGCTTTATTTCAGCTAATTCATTCCGTAATTTTTCAATATTCACAATCTCATCAAAGAGTGTTTAATTGTTCACTTATTGACTTTGTCAGTTCATTTTAAAATACTTCAAATTAAAATTCTATAATCTGCTCTAGTGATGTATGGGTCACAGCAGGCACTACAAGATTTAAGCATTTTGAACATTGCCAAAAGGATTTATTTTTCCGAAGAGATGCTAATTTAGAATCAGTCAAATTAATACATTTCTTAAAAAAAGATGTCTTGCATGGGCCACAACATCTTACTCCAGAAGAAACAATACCACAACTCGTCATTCTAAATTTTTCAAGTTTTTCCAAACGTCTAATGACAGGTCGCATACGAAGCGTAGGAAATGATACCGATTTGCATTGAGTGCAATGTTCTTGTGTTACCAACGTACCAACACCAACCGTCCCTATTTTCCCTAAAAAGTAAAATATTGTAAAATTTTATCTACTTTTCATCATACGTCATTATAATACGTTGAGAATATATTCTAGCTTGTGATAGAATTGACCACTGTGAGAGAAAGTTGTGTCAACTTAAGGCACTTGTCATTTCTGTCAATCTGTTATTTTACCTGTGCAACTCAAATTTCCAAATTATTTTAATACAAACGAAAAAGAACTTTAATCGAATTCGAGAAATTGTCAAAATATACAAGCTAGATCCTGAACGTAAAATCAAACAATTGCCTAACAATATTTTTAACAATAATTCAACATATAGTTTACTTTTTAATCCAAAATAATTATTTTTCAATTTTATTGACGACTAATGAAGACTGGTAAAATACAACAGAAAACATCTAAACAAAAAAAAATTGTTCCTTTTCACGCAAAATCATTGTTGTGTTGGTACAAGAATTGCTTACGCAGACGATTACTAAATAGTTCAGTCTGCGGAATGTCTACTATCTGTCTATAATAAGTGTTTTTTTTAAATTTGACGTCAAAGCTTGGCATAAATGTTTATTTTTGAACTGTGAACGTACTTTTACCATCAAATCAAACTGAATGTTATTAATTGAAGTTTAAACCTAATCTCGCTTTTAATTTAATAAATCGATAGCTGAACACGTTGATGAGAGTAAATTAAGAGCACTTTAAAGCCGTTGTAGTGTTATAACAGATGAAAAAATTAACTTTGATGAGGCAATAAGGTTTATAACTAATAACCAAATTTCGTTCATACATAATTTAATTAATTTATTAAAAAAATAACGCAAGCATAAGTTTACTTTTTTAATTTAATCAATTAGGATTATATAATATCTTAACATAAACTATAATACTTAGGGTTTTACAATTTTACCTACAATAAGTTTACCACATCAAAATGTTTGTATTTATTTAAACTTAAATAATTCTACAGCTATAACAACGGCAAAACATTTCTGTTGGAATGTTTCAGATTTTCGAAATATTGTATAACTAAACTAAAAGTAATACTCTTAAAAATTATTTGTTCAATTTTTTAATTTGTTTCTAATAAGATACCTACGTTGTTATGCTACCTCACAAAGATTGATTGCTAAATAGCTGTCGCCCACTAACAACTAGATTCGAACCATCGCGTCAGTCACACTTAAAAATATTTTTATTCAGACATTCATTATTATTAATATTTAGATCAAGTCCAAGTGAGATTGTTCAGTTTTACATTTCAATTTGGCATTCAAAAACTGTTTGTCAACTGATCCAAAGATGCGTTTTAATTTCATAGTTACAAAAAATAGCTTTTTTTGTCAATTTTACACTCAAATTCGTCGCATTAGAATGCATTTTGTAGTTTAAATTGAACGTCCTAAGAGTATTTACTCACACTTATCGCATTTGAAAATAGTTTGCAATTCAATTAGAGTGTGATTGCTTTTCTTATGCTTTGCTAATTTATCTTTGGTGTTAGTTTTATACTCACATTCGTTGCAGTTGAAAAAAGTTTGCAATTCAGGTAAGGTATGTTTTATATTCACATGTTTTTTTAGGTCAGATTCAAATCTGGTTTTATACTCACACTCATTGCAATTGACAATTGTTTGCAATTCAATTGGTGTATGTCTTCGATTTTTATGACGGATAAGATTCTTTTCTCGCCTAGTTTGATACTCACACTCAGTGCACTTAAAAACGGTTTGCAATTCAAGTGGAGTATGTCTTTTTTTCTTATGTCGTTTTAGGTAACATTTAGCGTAAGTTTTAAACTCACATTCATTGCAATTAAAAATTGCTTGGAAATTAGGTGGAGTATGTTTCGTTTTCGAATGATGCCTTAGACTGCTTTTAAATTTACTTTTAAACTCACATTCATTGCAATTAAAATACGTTTGCAACTCAATTGGAAAATGTTTTCTTTTCACATGATCATTCAAGTAACATCTAACGTTAGTCTTGTACTCACAATCATCGCAATTAAAATACGTTTGCAACTCAATCAGAAGATGTTTTCTCTTTATATGTTTGATCAAATAACGTCTAACTTTAGTTTTATACTGACAAACAGTGCAGTTAAAGATAGGCTGCACCTGAATATCACCATGTTGGTTTTCATTATGTGTTTTAAAATTACTTTCTAATTTAGCTCTGTCATTACAGTTTTCACATTGAAACCATTTTTCCGGTTTAATTAAAGCATATTTGCTTTTTTTGTGTATGTTTAAAGCACTACATTTGTTAGTCTTAAAATTGCACTTATCACATTCAACCATTTTTTGAATACCTTGAGCAGTTAGACGGATCGATTGGGCGACACATGAAACATATTTACACATAATGTACCTGTCAATCATACCTGTAAAGTAACTCACCCCGGGCTTTTTTCTCCTTCGCAGGATTCTCTTTCTCTCGAACTGATAGTGGAAGACATCACCAGGCTCGTTGGACTTGAACAACCACTCCATGGACTCGATTGACTCATTCTTCACCCTTTTTCTTTAGAATCGTGTTCACAATGATGTCTTCATTGTTTCGGTACCTAGTTCGGAAGCAACGTGGACGGTGTCGCTAAGCCTCAATCACATTACGCGAAATAGACTGGCCAAGAATAATACGTAATAGGAAAAGGTATAAAATAAAGATTTATAAGTGAAGAACCTAAGAACATTACGCATTATTCTGTCATACCAGCAAAAGAAAAATCCACAACCTTTTTATACACTGATAGGAACATAACCATAGCGGTTAACACGCTCCAGCCCACCCCTCTACCTCTTCGCCACTGTTCGAAGAAGTAGAGAACCAGGATAGCAATCTGTAGATGTCTACAGACGTCATGAGAGTACAACCGAAACAGTATGAAATGTATTACCACATAGACCGTACCCCAGGTATTAAACTATAGTTTCTGCCGTGGATATTTTATATTAACATATCGATGTTTATCAATAAAACTTTACTCATTATTCCTCCGAATTTAGGGAGTCAGCACTGAATTCACAATTATACCACAACGAGATAAGAAATAAAGGGTCTTTCTCTTTCAATAAACAATTACCAGTTTAAATATTCATAATAATGCCCGTCCGACCGCTCTGACCTTTTTACCAAAGTTCTCACGCTCGCCCCGCTCAGTTTACTCATACTCACTGGCCTCCACCTTTTTAGGGATGCTAAGCCTATGTTCTCTCTTTTTAACTTAAGATGCTATATGGTTCTCATCGAGCACATTTTATTATACAAGCGATTTAGCGCTTTATTGGCTTATTTTTACTTTAAAAAATAACTATAAATTATTATAAAACCAAAAACTGTCACATATATAATAATGATTTATATGTTCAATCAAGTCTACAACCTTTATGCTAAAGTTTAGATATAAATACCTGGAGTCATTCGTCGAGTCACCAACCACTTACTGTCACAAGAGGAACTACGAGGCCGCCTTCATATCAATAATAAATATCTCACATCTAACAATGGTTACTGAAACTAGAAGAAACAAACTAAATTTGCTGTTTTCACAAATCCGTAACTAATCGTAAATGACTTATTACCTTTGATTAGTAACTGACTTAAAAGTTTTACAACTTCACAACTAGTGTAAAACTACATAATAAAATCAAATACGATTGACCAAATAGAATCTCATAAGCACATAAAAATCCTGTAAGTAGCTATGTGATTTTATAATCTAATTAGAATGCTGTAATTAACTTGGTCTTTTAATGATTGAGTCAGAACTTTACACAAACTGGAATCTCATAATCAAACTAGAATGCTGTAAGTAAATTAGAATGGCACCACTTTAGAATCAAACTGAAATTCCATAACCCATTTAGAATTTCTCAATAAATTGACATTTACTGGATGACTTTAAATTTTACAAAAAATTTAAAATCCTTTTGATAAACTCAATTTTAAAACTTATTGCAGCTGCTACAACAAACTGCAGAGCTCGTTGAATTAATCTCAGTTAATTCACAATTAAAAGTCAACTGTCTTTTCTAAAAAAAAAGAAGAACTGTAAATCACTTTGTAAAGCGATCATAATATAAATAGCGCTCCAACGCTAATTATACAATTGTGTAGTACGTGTACGCACTTCAACATTCTGATGACTATCAAATTATCAAACTATAGACTTTTATATGACTTAGAACTTCACAAACAAACTCAAATTCTATTATCAACATAGAAATCCTTTAGTTAAATTGCCAGTCTTTAAAAGACTTTAAACTTCAAAAACACACTAAGAGTTTACTAATTAAAACTTTATTTCAATTTTCATAACCCACCGCAGCTGCTCCAACAAACTGCACGACACGTGACATAAATCACAAATAAAATGTCAACCGCAATAGTGTAAGAGTGGGACGTAACAAGGGTAGCTGTAAGATCACTTTGTAAAGCAATATTACTGTAATTAACGCTGTAACGCTAACTACGCTAAGTGTGCTGTACGTAGACGCACCTCTAACGTTTGCCTGATTATTGAACGCAGGGACCTTGTTACCTTATATAACGTTATATAAACCTTACTACTCGAGTTTAGGAACCTCACCTGCTACAACAAAATGAGGACGGAAGGAATTGTATGTATGTAAATGGCTTAAGGTATGAGCTACATATGAATAGGTGTGTATGTATTCTGCTGTAACAGAATACGGAAACTTGGTCTGCTGTAACAGCCCAAGGGAACAACGTACACGTCGTTTTGTTTGTAGGTTTTAAAATTAATTTAGGAAACGTTTACTAACGTTAATAATCTAATTACTGAGTTTTACTAATTGTTATTTTTATTAGTAACTAGCTGACCCGGCAAACTTCGTACCGCCTAACAGTCAATGAATGTCGTGTTACTTTTTAGCTGAACTAATTTAGGCTTTGTTGAACGTAAAACAATGATACAAAATAATATATTCATATAGCTAGAAACAAAAAAGTATTTTATTATGATGAATGATGATGAAAACATACATACAGAATGAGAATAAAAATAAAAAAAAATAAAAAATACTAATTAAGTACTTCAAACTCATGTGAGAAAAAAATGATTGAAAACTATGTTGTGCAGATTGGAAAAAAAAATAAAACTTAGATTAATTCATTAATAGGATTTTCATTGAAGCACTTTGTGGTAAACGACATTCTTTGTTTTTTGGTCAAGCGCAAGAACAAATAAAGCGGATGGTTTGCCGACACATGAGCATGCCACGTACAATTGACCATGAAAAAAACATGCATTTTCTAGATTGAGGCCACAAATAGTCAAGGATTGGCCCTGTGATTTGTTGATCGTCATGGCAAAGGCAAGACAAATCGGGAATTGAATTCGTTTAAACTCGAAGGGCATATCCTTTGGGATCATCGGAATCCTTGGAATAAGAACTTCCTCATCTTTAAATGTTCTTTATTATTTGCTTTATTACCTAACCTGACCTGACCTGACCTGACCTAAACTTTCGAGACATAGACAATAGCTCAAAGAGTATATAACCACTACGTATAAATAGCTTATCAAGAAAAATCATAGACAACCTATAAAAAGACATTTACACTTTTGTTAACCTGAAAATTTTTTTTCCTTAATCTTATAACCTTTACCAACTGATTTTTTATTCCCTAAATTCCGTTCCTTCCTATCCGATGATTTTATGTTTTTACTGTAGAATAAAACGTAGGTATTATTTTCGGGAATTAAAAACAAATATAACAGTACCTGAACTTTGTAGACATTTTACAAAAAATAAATTTCTGGACGCACACATGATGTCTTCAGAAAAAAATAAAGTTGTGGCTTAAAGGTCTCAGCAAGCAGGTCATAAACTCCAAAAAAATAATAGTTGTTACACTATTTGACAGGATTGGACAACAAATGTTTGACATGTAATAAACAAATCAGCTTCTATTGAAATGATTAAGTATTTATTACACATATCGAGTTTTTATTGTTTTGAAGATGGCAATCGGTCCAGCCGTTGTCGAGCTGTCGTGTTGTAACAAACACGACTTTCTTTTATATACATATATAGATTTAATTGAAATAACTTATATTTTAATTTTGAACTGAGTAATTACATCAATGTTTGTTTCAATTCTAGTGTACTGAAGAGTAATCTCATTGAATTAATTCAGACTGAATTAATTTGAACTGATTAACAATTAATATTACTTTTCTAACAGTAACAAAATTGAATTTCTAAAATATCGTTCAAGACGCAAAGTGATCTGATTGATATATTAATTTATCTACAATCAATATTGTTTTGACAAAACTGTGAATTATTACTTAATAATTGAATTATTAATTATTATGTGCATTAAGTTAAACTTACAACAATTGAGATAATTAAGAAAACTAGAGCATTCTTTAGATTGGCCAGTACTTTAGTTCTTTGAGAACTAATAATATAGACTGAGATGTTAATTAAAATAGGTGAATATACAAAATAACATAATAATAAAACCATCATTTGCAAATCAATTAGTAATACTTTAATTCGTAATTTAATAACTTTGATAAGACTGAAATAATATTTTTTATTTTAATTGTATTATTCATATTATGTTTTTGTCTTTTGAACTATTTAAGATTTTAATTAATTTTATTAACTGGTTAATGAAGTAATTTTTAAAACTACTCAACTGATAGATAACTCATCAAAACTATTAATACGGAAAAGTGTTTTACAAATTCTGTGAGGTCAATTACTCACAGTTTTACATCTGGATTGCACCTTATTCTTTATTTGCACATCTGAATTTGGACACCTTTTCTCACTGCCACCCAAACTAACATTAACTTCCTATTTTAGATTTTTAGTGATTATTTCTTTCCCTCTCCCAAAATATTGAATTCTGGAATTTTTCTTTAGTTTTACTTTGTATATAATTCTCAGAACAGGGTGTGAAAATTTCTTTCGACGTTCGTCTAAACGTGCTCATACAATCAAAAACCTTTTTGCCTCTATAAAACTTTTTGCCTCTATTTAGTACCAACTTACAATAAGGCGCCTTTTTTTTGCTTTTATTCTCATTTACAACAACTAGAAATTTACCCGCTTATAGAATTTCTTTTAAAAATTCTACGAAATGATCCATAGCTGGAACCAACCCCTACTGATTTATTTCTTTACGGCTTTTTGCCTGGGTTTCCTTTATTTTGACTAATGTATATTTGAATATTATTTATTTACTTCAAAATTTCCAAAATATTATTTTGTTTACAATTTTATTTATTATAAAGTTGAATCTAAATTTCCTTTGCGTTACATATGAATATGTATAATACAACATTAAGATTATAAAAAACCCATCTAGTAAATTTTTTCTCAGGTTGGTATAAATACTGATACAACTATTAATATTAATTATTATAACAATGCCAGTAATGTCAATGTCACTGGCATCACAACTAATAACTATACCAACCCACGTCAAAAGTCTCTAAAAACGATTGCACAAAATTCAATTTTGTGTAACTATTTTTTTTAGAAACAGTGTCACAAAATCGTCATTGTAAACGTGAAATAAAAAAAGGATTTTTACAAAGTGTAAAAATAATTCCTATCAAATAGTTTAACATTTTTTTAAATATAATAAAAGCTGACCTAGCTAACCCTTTCTGACAAATTTAAGTTTTTAAAAAAATTTTTGTGTTTGAATGGAGAATGGAGATGAAAAAGTAGCTATTAAATCAATTACACGGTTTTTTTAATGATTTCTAGTAATTTTTTTCAAATTTGATAACCCTCTTGTGCGTACGAGGTACCACAAACAGAGTTTGAGTAAAGGATAGAATGTGTCAAAATCGCGATAATAACGTCTGAACTTACTATGGATATATTCTATATCACTAAGAATTTTTTCAACAAATGTCATAACCTGTCAATTTAATTTAATTTTAGCGAAAATGTACCAAAATACAGCTAAAATCTATAAAATATCTATGAAATAAATATGGGCGGTTTATTTCTAACAATTTTCCATCAAGAGATTTAATGTAATTTCATCAAGAAAGAAGATTTTACAATTTGAAGCCCCCAAACTGCCAAAGGAGTGGAAGTGAGAATAGACCGAATTTCAATGAATATTTAAATGATGAAATATTGTTTAAAAACTATTTTGAAGCGACCGATAAAAGTTTAAATAATTTTTTTCAAAGATTTTAAGGTATTTTGTAGAGGAATAATAAGTACCCCCCGAAGTGTCAACAGAGTCAGAATATAATAGAAAATCTACGTAAATACAGCTCAAAACAATGAAAATATAAGTTAAATAAACAAGTGGCACTCACCCAAAAGTTAGAAGCAAAGATCGAAAAGTCAAAAGGGGTCTTTTTTTGGTTTCGGTCAAAATATCAAAAATTCACAAAAAAAAATTGTCAAATTGACAGCTTCAGGTTATTATAAATTAATTTCATTCAAATTTTTGACATTAAAAAATCAATAATGTCAAAATAAAAACAATTTGACATGTGTCTTAAATGTCAATGACCCGCGAAGTAAAACCGTTAGTGGTGGAATTAATGAGACTGTTTAACTTACCCCTTCTAACGTCACGTAATCGCGAAAATGGTAAAGTCGTTATCAAAACGTGGCTTCAAAGCCGTACCAATTTTCTTGTCAAAAAAGTCGTGAACACACGTAATACCCACTACCGGGTTTATTTGACTCACTACTTTGGCGTAGAAGGGTACACTAACACTACGTACGGTGGCGGACTTAAAAATGCAACATTGGCGCTAACACCACTTCTATATATAGAGTCGGTATCTTTCCCGCTTAAAATCTGGTAAATTCTGCTTTACTATCGGATTATTCTTTTCCTATCCGTTAAAAACTACCTGGGTTTTTTCCCTGGCCAATAAAAAAAAGTTAGCTTGCTTTACTTTATATACAGAGTGTTCAGAAAAGACAGTTACTCGAAAGACATAAATTGTCTTAAAGGCGTCGGGTCTTCGCAGTTCTAGACTAAATTGATGACAGCGAATTCGATCGTGCACAAACTAGCGTCTTGCAATGAGTAGTTTACCGCAAAATGGCAAGAAGGCGCTTATTTATCGTAATTTTTGGGGTGTGCCGCAATTCAACCGTTACAACACCCCTCTCCTTACATAAGTAAAATTGTTATAAACAATTTTACTCGCCATTTACCGGAATGACGCACGAGAGTTTGTTAGCCAACCCGAACCTATAGTAAAACCGAACTTAATGAACGTGGCGCAACCAAGAATAGGAAAAGCTAATGTTTAGACCGCAAAATCAAAAAAAGGAAACTAATTCAAACCAGCAAATATTAAAAAAAAAAGGAAAAGAAAATAGAGAAAAAAAAACTAAAAAGATCAGAAGGATCTGTGACAAATTGACCTGAAGGGTCCAAGAGTAATCCTTAAGGGAAGTACATAAAGCCGTACTGGGCTAACATGATGGGTACCTGTGTCCCAGGACTAGCCTGTCATGGTGTTTTGCCTGAACACCGAATAAAAAAAAAATAACAAAAAAACAACAAAACAAAAAAAAACGATTCAAACAAAAAGAGGAACAAGACACAGGCATTGCCACCCTACCGGCAAGCAATTATCAGCAAACTAATAAAATCTCGGAGAAACCTGAATGGTTACGTCGCGTGTGGGAAGAGCGCTCCCGACATTACCCACTCCGTTGAGGCCCCTAGATATCCGTAAACCCTCTCCGAGCGTTCCGAATAGCAGGTCCCGAGGGTACTGCCAGCAACAGCAGTAGGGTGCCCAAAGCAATCCTACCCACCGCTAATAACAACCAGTTCTCAAATATGCTTTCTAGCACAACAACCAATGAAAAATGGAATACATCTGTATTAATAAAATACATAAACATCCAAGAAAAAAACGTTGGTCTATGCAGACCGCTCCGCAACGCGATTCTAGTCGACTATAGTCAAATGAACAACGGTGCGTCACTACTTTCTTATCATCACAAAACAACATTCTCTGTCCCTCTCGGACTATACCAAACTACAAAAGTCCCGAAGAGTACACGAGCAATGTACCTAACAATATAAACAAAAGACACACTGTTGCCACTAACTGGCCAGAACTAAAAAAAAAAATTTTGACTTGAAACGAAAAGTTATTGTTTACGCCGAAAGAACTTTTGACGGCCTTTTACCGTCGACAGTGAGTCATTGAAGTATTCGCCAACCCCTCCAATAGGGCAAAAAAACTCTGGCGTGAAACGAAAAGTTATTGTTTACACCGAAAGATCTTTTGACGGCCTTTTACCGTCGACAGTGAGTCATTGAAGTATTCGTCCACCCCTCCAATAGGGCAAAATAAACTCTCTAAGGCCAAAAGGTATCATTCTCCAGCCACGGTCCGCACAAAAGTTTAATTATGTAATTAGTCGACTACAATTCTATACAAATAGAATAGATTCTATACAAGCTCCTGGACTATTATCAAAAAAACTTTCAATCAAAACACAAGTCCTAGAAGTTCCAAAATGCTCAAAACTACACAAAATTTTCGCCAAAGTACTACTTTTATAACAATTCGTTAATTACATAACCATAGACTAAAACGGAAGTGACCTAAAACATGAGTCTACAGTGGCTCAAAATCAGGCGCAACAGGCTTAAGGTCCTGCACGTGCCATACTCCTTTCGAATTTCCTAAATCGTCTGCTAATTCATAAGTCCAAGTGCCACGCTTTTTCGAAACTATAAAAGGGCCTATAAATTTAGGACCTAATTTGGCACTATAATGTTTGATGGCATTTGACAAAGACTTATTTTTCCTCCAAACTTGTTGTCCTACCACGTAATCAACAGGCCTGCGTCTAAGATTATAAATGTTTTTATTGCGCTCGTGCGCGTCTCTAACCTTAGTTGCTATTTTCTGGAACATAGCCTTAAATCCTGTAACACGCTTTTCCGTCTCCATTGCAGATGACAAACTAGAACAACCCCTTGTTCTTTTAGATAAATATTCATCCCTGTTTGACGATGGGAATGGACTTTCGTCCTTACTTTGCCCCCCTAAACCGTCACACGCAACTTCGTCACCTTTAGTCAGGTCGATATGATCAAAACTATTTAACGCCCCTTTTAAAATACAACCACTTTTCTGAAGTTGTTTTGTTATTTTCAAAAATTGTAATTGAGGTAGGCCTGAGGCATTGGATTTTACAGGCAAATAAGGAGAATCAGATCCTAGAAGTGTTGATACTTGCTTTCCCACAGGAGGTGTATCAACTTCACTACTAGGTCTAGATTTTCTCGAAACGGGTGCTAGACTCTCTAAAATAATTCGTTTAACATCTGCTATACCCTCCTTTACTTTCTTGGATTGTGACTCCAGAAGCATATTAGTTAAGTGGGTTTTCTCTTGTTCCCAATTATTCTTAGAAGTTTGTAAGGCTCGATTTAACTCTTTATTTTGTGCTTGTAAATTTGCTGCTTTTCGGCGATGCTTGGTGAGTTCATTTTGTACAGATTTAAATTTGTGTTCCAATGCAGACTTGGTTTTCTGAGCTTCTACTAACGTCTTTTTAAGAGTCATGCACATGATTAAAAGACTTTCTCGATTACTTACATTTTTAAACGCTTCGTTGGCTTCTTCTCTGGTACCGCTCACTGCAGTTTGCAATGTTTCCATTTTACGAATTTTTACTTTTAAAATTTTATTTTCATCGGCTAGCCGTTCACATTCAGTAGATTTTGATTTGTAAAAGGCCACTCGATCTCGCAGCCCATGTACCGTAGAATTGAAACCTTTTAAACGACCCTCCACTTCAGATAGTTTCAAACGCAAAGCGGCATTTATTGACTGTTGGTTTGTTTTGTGTCGACATTGTGGACAGGTGTTAACGGTGACGCCGTGCTTACCGCAATTATAACAAACGAGCTTTCTGGGTAAAGTACATTCTCGACTGAAATGACCTAGTCTCTGACAATTGTAACAGGGCATATCTTTCTTGCCTAATGAAGAGGGTTGATGCTGCGTAGTAACCTCAGCTATTTGCGTACGATGATAAGAGCTTCTGGGTTCAGGTTTAATATAGGATAAATCGGGCTCTAAGAATTTATGCGACTTTCGGGTGGCAGGCGGGACAAAAGACTCTATTGAAGTTTTCCGTGATTCAATCAACCTTCCATATTCTAGCAGTTCTTGTTGAGTATTGATCTTAGTAAGACCTAGCTGCGCTTGGTAAAACGGAGTAATGTTATTCAACAGTATCTTGAGTCTGACTTTTTCTGGAATTGTAATGGTTAGTCTGTCAAAAAGATTCTCCATTACTGCAAGATAAATTCCCATACTCTCATTTCTGCCTTGTGTGCGTTGCCTAATTTCTTCATAGAGCTTATCGTCGTAATCTACCGGTTGAAATTGTTTACGTAACTCTAGAACCAACGAATTCCAATCTGATAAGTGTTTTCGATTTGCTCTAAACCATATCAAAGCCTTATCGCTAAATAAATCTACTGCGCTAATAAACAATTCAGTCTTTGTAACATTACGAGCTATTCTCAATTCCTCAACTCTAAGGAGAAAGGCGCTAAGTGACATTTCACTCGCGACACCGGAAAATTTAAGGTTCCACTTTGAAACGGGAAATGAATTTACGTTCCCATGATAAATACGGCTAGATTCTGCTATAGGCACAGCTGGAAATGCGCTAGCTTCTTCTGCTCCAGAGTCTTCGCTTTTTTCTGAACTATCTAATTGCAACAATCCTAGATCAGGTATATTACTTGTCTGATTGGCCAAACTCTTCTCACGTCGTTTAATCTTTGATTCGACCGTTGAATGCAATGTGACTAGTTTTACTAAAAGCCGCGATTTTGCTGCACTATCGGCGGATGATACGGGTTTGCTTTTTTCTACACGCCCTAACGCATGAGCTAACTTGCTAGTTAATTTAGCGCAAGCAGACGATGACCTATCGCCATCGAAGTCGGCTAACAAAGTCTCGATTTCCGTAATGCGATCTAATAATGCGTTATGATCGTCCTCAAATGAGAAAGGGTAGTTTGGAAGACTAAGTGGTGATACCGATTTATCTAATCGCCTAAAAGCGCGTAATGTTTTTCGCATCTCGTCCACTGGCGCAGATTCAGTCACCCCACGGATCGCGAGTTCATACACAAGCTCGTTCGCTGTCAAACGATTTATTTCAAACTTTAAATTTTGAGCCATAATGTCGAAATATTACGCAACTCACTATGTACTAATAATTAAAATAAAAAAAAAATATAGCGTAACCCTTAAATATATAAACGACTTATAACATGCAAAGACAAGTAAAAAAAAAAATTAGATCGCTACTCCAAGACAATAAAACAAATTCAAGCTAACAAAAAAACACAAGGGCAATGAACGCGCTTGACCCAGATATCTTTAATAATAATTTAAAACAGATAAGACAAAAGAATAATTCGATAAACTTGACCCACTCTAACTGGTTATTTGATTTCTTATCAGTAGATAAAAGCAGAAAAGTTTTATCCTACGAAATTTACAACTCGAGAATGAAAAAAATATATCAATTACAAATTACAAAGTATGTTACAAATTTACTGTAATAATAATACGACTCGACCTTCCTGTTATCGCTGAATAATTCCAAGAGTACAAATTCGCAATATTGTGTAAAATAATACAAAAAAACAAAAGTAGTGAAAAAAACCTTCTTTTATCGACCTAAAATAAATTGTGATAAAATTTGTATTGATAAGATAAGTTACTCTAAATTACTCTACTATTAAATTGCCAATTCACTAATAATGGAAAATTAAAACAAATTTAAATATTAATAATTAGGAAATTTTAAATCAGGCCCCACGTTTGTGCGCCAATTATGTAACCGTGAAGTTACACAAGGGAAAAAGGAGAGGAGGGAATAAAGGAAATAGGAAAACTCGAGGACAGGCTAATCTCGGCTAGCTTTACCTTGTTCAAAATTGCCCGGTAGTTCAGCCGTAGAGGCGTGAATCTAGGAACACAGGTGGTGGATATAGCGCCACTCAACCTAAGCACAGACAATAGCCGAAATTAACCTCCCTTTAGCCTTTTAGGGGTCAAGACCTGCAGGCTAAACAAAAGCTCCAGTAAAATAATATTAATATATTGAATAAATAAAAGAAAATACAACAAACAAAAAAACTAACTGATAGCAATAAGTGATATTGGCCTCAAAATGAAATATAATAAAAAAAACAAATAAATCCGGAATGTTCAAATAATTAATTAATTCTAAATAATTCAAATAAAATTTTATCACAATTTTCACACAATTAGACAGGACTCGATGCAGTTTGAGTTAGACAAGACAATTCCCTTGTAGTTAACTCAAGCACCCCTTACAGGTTGTCCTGATTACCACAAACAATAAAGGCAATAATTTGAGGAAACAAAATATAATATAAGAAAGGTTTTCTTCACTTTAAAGGTGTCGTTCAAAGGCTTACTAACATTCACACATTTATTCTACCTTTCATAGACCTTGAACTAACCTTATCTGCTGTTTCCGTTGGAGATAGTTGTTTTTGCGGTGCTTTACTCCTCGGAAGCTCGATGGTAGATAGTTGGATAACAGGAGGAAAAGAGATCGAGTGCCGCAATTGAGTCGTCTTTTGACCCTAGACTCGCCTAGCCCTACATGACCCGCGAAGTAAAACCGTTAGTGGTGGAATTAATGAGACTGTTTAACTTACCCCTTCTAACGTCACGTAATCGCGAAAATGGTAAAGTCGTTATCAAAACGTGGCTTCAAAGCCGTACCAATTTTCTTGTCAAAAAAGTCGTGAACACACGTAATACCCACTACCGGGCTTATTTGACTCACTACTTTGGCGTAGAAGGGTACACTAACACTACGTACGGTGGCGGACTTAAAAATGCAACATGGGCGCTAACACCACTTCTATATATAGAGTCGGTATCTTTCCCGCTTAAAATCTGGTAAATTCTGCTTTACTATCGGATTATTCTTTTCCTATCCGTTAAAAACTACCTGGGTTTTTTCCCTGGCCAATAAAAAAAAGTTAGCTTGCTTTACTTTATATACAGAGTGTTCCGAAAAGACAGTTACTCGAAAGACATAAATTGTCTTAAAGGCGTCGGGTCTTCGCAGTTCTAGACTAAATTGATGACAGCGAATTCGATCGTGCACAAACTAGCGTCATGCAATGAGTAGTTTACCGCAAAATGGCAAGAAGGCGCTTATTTATCGTAATTTTTGGCGTGTGCCGCAATTCAACCGTTACAATTTTATATTAAAATTGTATCAAGATAATAACTTTCTATTGATAATGAGTGACAAATCTATGACACCGACAGATGTCATTATGTTTGCTATGACATAACCTACTTTTGTTTTTTTATAAAAGTTACGTCAAATATTTAAAAAATGTGTTTTCGGTTACAGTGTTGCCACTAGGCAATTAAAAAATTTTTAAAAAGTGTTGCTAACTGAAAGAAAAATATTGATAAAAAATTTTGGTTCTTTTTATGCTGTACAAGCAAATTTTTTTAATTAATAGTTAAAAAAGAAAAGTTTTGAATTTGTGTTTATCTAAATTGTTGACAAGGGGCAATAGGAACGGCGTTTTCGGTTAGAGTGTTGCAGATAGGTGCAATAAAAAAGTCTCTAAAAAGTATTGCTAATTAAAAAATCATTATTAAGCACGTTTAGTAGTGTTTGAGTTGACAATCTTAAATTTCATAATAAAACTGCACAATGGCAGCAACTTAATATTGATTATGTGTGACACATCTTTAACACTGACAACATTATTGACAGATGTCAATGTGTTGGCTACGATATAGCCTAATTTTTTTTTATGAAAGTTACGTCAAATATTTGTCAAGAAACAAACGTTTTCGTTTACATTGTTGCAACTAGGCAATTAAATATATATTTTTAAAAGTGTTGCCAAATTAAATATTTATTAAAAAAAAATTTTTCTTTGATTGTATTAATTATAAACAAATGTTTTTAATTAATAATTATACAAGAAAAATTTGAAATTTTTGTTATTTAATTTCCGACAATCAAATATGCGAAAAAAAAATTTGCAAAAAATTAAAAATAAAAAAATGTTAATTTAAAAGATAATTTAAGTAGTATAGAAAAACAAAATTATGGTTGTTGTAGAAAAATAAAACTTGATAAAATTAAGTAAAGAATAAAAAAAATCGAAAAAAAAATTTATAGAAAAAAAAATTTTTAGATTAGAAAACTATGTTATAAATACAGAAAAAAAAATGTTAAAATATCAGGAGTTTATAGATGGATAATACAATATTAAAAAAAAAATAATATAAAAAAAAATTAAAATACACAAATAAAGAAAA
Source organism: Lagria hirta (assembly GCA_947359425.1). Lineage (NCBI taxonomy): Eukaryota > Metazoa > Arthropoda > Insecta > Coleoptera > Tenebrionidae > Lagria > Lagria hirta. The sequence goes on along the minus strand of OX375801.1, from coordinate 5,480,175 downwards.
TGTAAGAGAGAAATAAAAAGAAAATAACAAAAATTGAAAAAAAAAATTAAAATTAAGTAAATACATTATAAAATTAGGAACAAATAGAATCAAAAAGAAGAAAGTGAAAACAAATAAAAAAACGAGTTCGGAAAAAAAAAGTTGAAGATATAAAAAAGAAAAAGAATAAAAAGAAAGAGAAAATAAAAATTTCAATGTACAAATTTCTATAGAGTAGTTGTTTTTTTGAATTTGATATATGATATATAACTAAAATATAAATAATTTTTATTGACTTTTTCTTTAGATTATGTATGATTGTAATTGAATGATTACCTATTTTGAAAAAATTAAATAGAAAATAGGAGATAAATAGAAAAAGAAAACAAATAGAAAAAAAAAAAAGAAAGAATATAGTATATAATTAATAAAATGTAATACGAACCTTTTTAATAAAAATAAAATATGGTTGTTTTATTGTTGCCTAAGGCAACCTTATATATATAAGAGAGCAAAGTAAGCTAGCAAAAGAGAAAATAAATGAAAAAATTTAATAATAGAAACAACAAAAAATATATAAAATAACAATTTTTATTTCGAAAAAAAAATTAAAATAGACTTGCTTTAGAAGAGATTAAAGAGAAGAGAAAGAAAGAAAACAATTGAAAAAAAAAAGAAGAATAAAAATTAAGTATATTAAATAAAATATAATGCAATTTTTTTTAATAAAAAAGAAATATTGTGGTTTTATACATATAAGAAAGTATGGTAAGCAAAAATATTGGAGAGTATGGTAAGCAAAAGAAGGAATAAATAAAAAATATGTACATAATAAGTGAAAAAAATTACATGAAATAATAATAAATAGTAATATTATTTTTAAAAATTATAGTAGTATATTTAATATGAAAATTAAAAAAATACAAAAGAAGAAAAAAAAAATATAATGAAGAAAATGTGATATAAAATTTTTTAACAAAATCCAAATAAGGTTGCCGAAGGCAACCGTTTACGTATAAGATAGTAGGGTAAATACAAAAAAAAATAAATAATAAAATATAATAAGAAAAAAATATATAAAATAATAATGAACAGTAAAATTTTTGTTAAATATAAATGATAATAGATTTATATATGTTGCCGTAGGAAACTATTACAATAAAAATAAAAAAAAAGCTTTAATCGTAATTAATAATTTGTTTGCTTTATTACAACAAAAAAAAGATGAGAAAGATAGAAAAATAATAAAAAAAGAAAAAGTATAATTTATAAAATATAATAAAAGATTTTTAATACATACAAAATATGGTTGTTTTATGTTTGCTTTACATGTAAGAGAGTGGGGTAAGCATAAGAAAGATTCAATAAAAATATAGTAATATAAAACACAAAATAATAAAAAATCATATAATATAATAATAAATAATATTCATTTTAAAGGTAAATAATACCAAATTGTTGCCGCAGGTAATAATCTAAATGAGAGAGTAGAATAAGCACAAAAAGAAATAAATAAAAATTTATTAAAATAAAAAAAATTATTAAACAATAGTCCAATAAAAAAAAAAGTGCGGTTGTTCTATGGTTGCCGAAGACAACCCTTCTAGGTTCATACACGTTGCCGTAGGCAACCCTCTACTCAAGAGAGTAGGTAAGCACCCGGAGGGTGCGAAACCATACTCTCGTTGTCATATATATAATTTGTATAATTTAAATATTCAAATTATAAAAAGGAAGTGCATGAAGGTCTTATAGACATATTTTGCATAAACGAGCGCTGGATGTCAGCTGGTGACTTATTTTAATATTGATAATCTATCAATTGCCGCGGGTTTTCGTAGAACTGTGTCCAGACACGGTGGGGTATGTATTTTTCTTTCAAATACTATTACTGCTTACTGTAAAATCGATGTAAAACGGTATTTTCCTAAAATACAATGTGAATTTGCGGCATTGTGCATTTGTCTTGACAATTTTTTCAAACATTTTGACAAGGTCTTTTCTGAAAGATGTCAATTTTTTGATAATTTAAAACAATATTTTTTAACAATTCAGCACAGTTATTACCGTGGCCCAAAAAAACAGACTGATTTTTTGTGAAAATATGCTCGCTTATGACGTTCCAAATAATCGAACTAACTCGATCAAACTCTTTTTAGGGATCGTTTGCAAATATTGAAAATTTCAAAAACAGTTAAAATTAGAATCAATGTTTTTTTAATTTATTTTCTGGCCAAAGTTCACTGTTATTATTATGTTCTGTCTACCTTTTCTTCTCTCATCCAGCTCCATCCTATCTTCTCTTACTGCTCTTCTTTCTTTTTTCTACTTGTGCTTTTTTCTCCTTATTGTCTTCCCTTAGTTTCCTCAATTGCTCTCTCACGTCTTCGTTCTCTTCTCTTATCTCATTTAACTCGCTTCATATCTTCTTCAAAAGATCTTTCATTTTTTGTCTGTTTTGTTTTTCGTTCGGCAATCTTAATGTTTTCTTCGACCTTAAAAGTATTTTTCCTGCTTTTTCTTCCTTCTTTACTTTTTTTTTTCTCCCTCTTTCTACAAGCGTCGTCACTGTAGTTTATGTTAGTTCCCTACTTAATTCAGTTAACAACCTACAAAAAACGCTGGCCTGCTTCAGCTACTTTGGCAACTAGTAGAGTTGAGAAGTTAGCACACAGCTAATTGTTATCAGCTCCTGCTAACCCTTTATCAATAGGAAAACTGATAACATAAAATGGCAACAATAACTTTCCAGAACAGATATATTAAGCATTTTAACTAAGTTTACCCAACCCGCAAATAAAGAACTCAGACCAAAAAAGGCTAATTAAAAGTCTCTAGAACACCAAAAAACCGTAATAATTCACCGAGCAGCAAACACCACACGCATTCACGGCTGTGTTCCCTATCAAAATTCATTATTTGTAATTGTCCTAATATATCTATTGTCATTTTTTTAAATTTTTGGTTGCTTATTTTTCTTTTGTATTTCACGTTCACAATGACGATTGTGTGACTCTGTTTCTAAAAAAAGTAGTTAGACAAAATAGATTTTTGTGTAATTGTTTTTAGGAACTTTTGTCGTAATTTGGTATGATTAGTAGTTGTAAAGTCAAGTGTCAGTTGTGACAATCAATGACAATCAAACTACTGCCAATTACCGCTTATTAATATTTATTATAGTAACATTTTGAAGAACGATATTCTTACGCTAGCTTTTGGATTGGACCTAAACATTTAAAGACATTGAATAGTTGTTAACAAAATTACTGCTAGTAAATACTTTTTTAAAATTTACACAAAACTCTCAATTGTACCAAAAAGTATTTACATTATTTTTTATGTAATTTTAGAAATAACGTTAGTAAAATATTTTTGTATTTGAGAAATTTTTAAAATGCAGATTATTTTATAAATTGTTACTCTTATGCCGGTATTCATAGTCGTATCTCAAGTTCAAGCTTGAGTCCGTTTCAAGCTCGGTCTCAAACAAGGACTCCGGCAATGCTCGGGAAAGCGTTTGCCTGCGCTTTGAAATAGTTGTATTGCTGATTCTGCCTCAAGCAACGATTTTGGCAATGCTCGTGAAATCTGATATTCATATCTTGAGCTTGAGGTCGACCTCAAGTCTGGATCGGTATTCATAGACAAATCTCAAGATTTAAATATCAAATTACGGTGTGAATAAGGGCGATTTTTGCTTGATGAGTAAGCGCACTGGGTCCATCTCAAGTTGGACTCAAGCAAAGCCTCGACTTGTCTCAAGTCCGACTCAAGACGCCATTTGCAGGTTATGTCATCGTTTGACGTTGGAAATTACTGAAGAGTATTGTGTGTTGCATTTCATAACAACGAACATTGACATGCTGGACGCGTTATGTGCGGAGTGCTGCGAACCCATTGGAATCTTTTTCCAACTTTGAATGTAAGCGTCGCTACAGCTTTACAAAAGACAGTGTAGTATGAGATAATAGAAAAGAAAGAACGTTAAAAGATAATAGAAAAGAGAGAAAGAGAGAGAGAGAAACGAAGAGAGAAAGGGGAAATATGTTTATCCCAAAATTATGTTTTTTTTAAATAGAGTTATTTTAAATCTTACCGTTTCTGCTAGAGGAACTAATAGAAATGTCTGGATGACCAACCGCACGTTCAAACGCTAAACCTAAAACGTAAAAATGGCGTTTGAGTTTTCAATCACACATAAATCAATAGGAGTAAGCAGTTTGCTTATTAACACAATGATAATTACTGGTACTTATCTTGTTATGATATAGAAATAATATCTAGATAGTTATATTAGTCTTTTAAATTATAATTTATATAAGACTTTAATATTTGACTTTTATATTAGATTTTTATATTAGACTGCAGTCATTATATTATAATTTATTATTATGAACACTGTCTTTAAGGTAATGGATCGGACGGCGGCAATCAGAAACAATTAATCCTAAGACTAATTGGCCATTATAGTACCGCAAGGGTAGCTATGGACTTCTGTCCGTTGGAAAAGCTAGCTAACAAAATGTGCATGAACACCACCGCCAATGTCGATGTAATCTAATAATGAGGCTACGATTACATCCACTGACGAAACGAAAACGTGTTCTCGGGCGTGCAATGTTTTACAAAAATATCCTTGGGTATCTATCTGACTGTTAAGGTCAACGCAAAATGCAATGATATATTTGTAAAGACTCCGTAGTAACACAAGCCTCTCACTTAGACCAGGTAGGATAGACAAGTGCGTATCAATACACTAAATTTAACTATTCTGAAGATTGCTAACTAGTCCACTCAGTGAATATTAACTACAAAGATACACATAAGATTTATAAAATAATATGATATCTCAGGTAATATATTTAATAACAAAATGCGAATATAATCTTTGATAAGTGTACCTAATTTGTTATGTCAGCTAACAGCTATCACTGTTCCATCAAGTCATCTCTGATACACCTTGTATATAGACTTTCTACTGAGACACCCTGTATATAAATTATTTTGCATATGCTTAACTATAATATAATCTTTGCCAATCAACGTAATCGACTACTAATTTAGATTGACAATGGTTCTACTTTAGGTACCAATAATTAGTAATTATATTTTTGTCACAAGAAAGTGCAATATTAATAAAATATATTGTGACGATAAACCATAATTAGATTTACGTTACTATAAGATTAATTCTTAAAAGTTGATTTATCGAGATAATCAGATGATTTTGTTTATGAGATTAATTCAATTCTTTCATTAAATTTCTTTAGTCAAACAATAAATCAACTCTTTTAACTGATGCGATAATTGAGAAACTCAGTAATAAGACAACTTTACTTTTAGATGTTGATTTGTTGGATGTGTTTAAGCGGGTAGATGATTGTGAGCAATTGGCGACATAAAACACTAAGAATTAACTAATAATTAGAACAGCACTAAACTCAACCACTGCTAAATTTGTAGGGTCAAGTGTATTGAGTTGGCACAAACACACAAAAGATGATCTAAAAATAGATTTTTCTCATGGTTTGCTTGGGTCAAAATGACCTAAATAAGCAGGCTTTTACAGTAGTAAATGTAGGATTGCTTTCAAATTAGTGGAAAGACAATTATTACTTACAGAAAATTAAACGATTTGCCACATTTTATGCAAAAATGAAAGCATTGAATAATAATAAAAGTCACAGATATTGATGAATTGGGTAGTATTTTTATTTTGTAACACCTTCTACTGGTAAAAATAAGTACAAAAAAAGTAAATTTTTTATTAGTTTACATTATAAGTGTAAGGTATTGTTTGCAGAAGCATAGTAGACAAAACGGCAGCCGAAAACTTTCATCTTTACACACTTCTGGAATAGCTCCTACTACTCACTACTCTGATAACTTTTCTGCATCACATTTCCTACAATAAAAGTGGGAAAAGTTTGGTAAGATTTATATTAATGTTGCACTTACATTGTCGCGCAGTGTGAGCTAGCTTCTGTTTGGTCTCACTTTTGCAGCTTTCCTGTTTTGCAGATAATGTAATAATGGTCCAGATTGGTCACTATTGCGGCATCCGTCGTATTACTTTCCACATTATTGGAGTTGTCTATGCGGGACTACAAGGGTTTTGCTGTTTTTGTATACGCAGCTTTTTCGTCTAAAATGCACATTTTATGAAGTTACCATACACGTATTCTGTCAGTAGACATGTACTCACCCGTCGTCATTCTTATTTTTTGCTAAAACAACACAAAACACTTTCAATATAACCCCTGCGGCATCGAGTTATTCATTGACCTGTCACTTTATATAAACACGGAGAATGACTGTCATGCGTCAAAATGTAAACTTTTAAACCTAACCACACAAAAATTACTACTTTTCATACTTTCGCAAGACGCACGTTTTCCGGAGCATTGTCGAGGTTCTTGCTTGAGATGGAGCTTGAGATACGACTATGAATACCGGCATTACAGTCGAAGAACAAAAGCTTCCATAACCCGAATTTATTAAAATATTGACATCTTTTGGAAAAGACCGTGTCGAAAGGCTTAATAAAATTGTTGACGTTTCGCACTGCATCGGAGGAGGCGTCATCAATAAAGTTGCCTAAATATAAATAAATAATAAAAACATTTTAATAGCTACATTTTTAATAAATTAATGAATATTTCTAATTGTTACATTTTTTTAAAACTGAATATGCAAATGCTTAGATTTAAAATAGTAATGTCACTTGAACCAAGTCCAAAGCTAACACGTTGTCTATTTGCTCCAGGTATGTTTATTGGAGCAATTTTGATTCTGTTCTGTAAAGAATTCTCAACAGATTTCAATACTTTGACTTGGGTATTTTGTTCGATTGTTATCCACTTAATTGCTTTAGGCTTTTTTAAGCACTTCTACGACAGCATGTTTTGTAAATTTGCTTGCATCCGGTAGTTTAAGTGATTCAGCAATCATCCGGAGTATTTTTTCGAAATTGTTTTTTTAACACTGACTGAGAAGAGCATTTCCCACAATAATAAGACAGAAACAAGCTGTTGATTTTGACGTATGTAGGTCGTAGGGAAATATATTTATTGTACAAAAAAATGCAATAAACGGACTCATCGTTCTGTCATCACCTACAGAATTAGATTATATGAACTTAATAAACCAAAAAAATCTCAAGATCTTTGACTATCAACAGCAACAACATTGTTATGTGTAATAATATATGTAACAAAATTGTTAATAATAATTAGAATAGATTTGATTGTACTTTACCATTTGAGATAAGTAAGCCATAGCCATTGTGCCTTCGCAGCTGCTGATATTTTTCTTACACCACCAGTCATAAAATTTCTTGTAAAAATAAGACGTTTAATGTACCACAAGCATGATTAAGATTATGTCTTTAATATTCAATTAACTATTATTTGTTTTAGTTAGTAAAATAAGATTTATGGTAAGTTTTATAATCAGTCTATTGTATTTGCAGAAATCACTGGTTAAGTAATTCAAACATGCCTTCTGTATTCATAATTTTTCAGATTTTGTTCTTAAATTTGTAAAGCCTTTTTTTTGTTAATTTAAAGTATGGTTGTTTTTATAGATCTTATAAAATTGTTTTTTTTTAATTATACTCAACATTAATTTATAATCACATTCGTTCAAAGTCAAAATTGTTGCAATTTAATTAGAAATAGTTCTCTTCTTATATGTTTTGTTACATGTTCTTTCAAGATATTTTTATACTCATAGACATTGTAGTTGAAAAATGCTCGCAACTCAAGTGGAGTATGTTTAAAGTTTTTGTAAACTTAGATTTTTACCTGGTTTTACACTCATACTCATTGCATTTAAAAAATGTTTTTGCCCTCATCTCTCAAACATAAGTAGTTTTCGTTCGTTCCCAATGCATGTAAAGACAATTTTTCCACACCGCGGTGTTTTTAACTTTGCAAGCAAAACTAGGGGAAATGACGTAGTCAGGTTTGTATTGAAATCCAGAGACGTCACGTCAAACTGTCAATTGTCACACAACCATTCTTCAAAATGGCTGTTTCTGATCACATCGTAAATAATCAACACAAAAGATTTATTGCCGAATAAGTAAGAAAACGATTGAAAATAGTAAGTAATTGATTAATAACACAACGTTTCAAAATTATTGTTGGTTTTCAGGCGAAGAGGATGAAAAAGTGCTATTATTAAAGATTCGCACATTCACAGTGCAGTTACTACATTCTTTAATCTCCACTGCTGGAATTTGTTCAATATGCTGCTGTGTGATAGTAGAAATTTTGGATGGTATCTCTGTTGACAAGTGTTGTGGATGTATGTGTGCGGCTGTAGATGTTGAGGGCTTCTTTGTTGACAAGTGTGGAGGCTGGGCTGGTTGAATCTTTTTCGATATTTCGATTTTGTTGCGTAGAGAATTCTGAATATATGACTCACAAACTGTAGATGATTTCCATCTCCCATGTTGTTTGATTTCTACTAAGCCTTCACCACGATTTGCCAACAAGGTTGCTGAGCTTCTGGGAAAGCTGTGACCAGTAAATGTCCAAGGTTCTTCTAGTTTTAGAAATTGAGCAATTTTCATTGGTATTTTCCCAATGGTATTTATTCTCACAGAAGCGTTTATACACTTTCCATTATGGTCATTAATTTTTCTTACACTATTATATTTTTTTAGTTTGTCGATCAACTGGGGCTAAGAGATAGCAAATGATCTAGGAATCCCAGTTTTAGTTTCAGGAATGGTCACTACTATGACATCATTTTGAAACACAATATCAGCAGGCTTCATTTTGCAGAGTTCTTCACGCCGCAAAGTGCCTGAAATGCTCATTGTCAGTGCCACCTAAAAAAAATTTGAAAATCTCAATAATAAAAATGTTTAGAATTATATTGGTTTATTTGTGAACCTTCATCATCAGGTAGGAGCAATCTGGTGCTTCATCTAAGAATTGGGAAATCTGAGCATCATCCAAAACAACAGATTTCTTAGGCTTGTGATGTTGAATGGTTTTTTTTTAAACCGCGATTAGTTTATAAAATTTCGAAATATCTACGTTATTCTTTACCATTAAGCATAGTTTAAGCATAGAGTATACAGACCAAAAGGATTTCTTGCTTTGATGTTGTTGTAAATATGCCAATAAGCAATTCTCGGTAAAATTTTTGATTTTTCCTTTTCTGCACCAATCTATAAATTTGTTGTATGTGCTCTCGTACCTCGAGCGACTTTTCTCAGGAAGCAAATTTGATACTGCTCTATTTGCAGATTCTCTAATTTCAGGTGGAGTTAAAATTTCTCTATCGGAGTCGCTCATATTTACAAATTTGAAACGAAAATTCGCAGAAGAAAATGGCGGAATAAATTTTTAAAACGATGCTCTTTTATTTCAATAAAACTATAGCAACAAAACAATAAAACTATTTCAAATTTAAAAAATTAGATGATCGGCGTGGGCCACGCTACTAACCAAAAAATAAGTAAAAAACTAAATAATTTGTTATCAAAAAATTAGTTATTTGTTGCAAAAAAAATAGACCTAACTTTTTCGGAAAGAAATTTCCCTCATTCGCAATAAATGCTCATGTGGGAAATTTCACTTTCCGAATTCGTTAGGTAAATAACTATTGTAATTCAATTAGAGTATGTTTTATTTTCTTATGCCTTGTTAGATTATTTAAAAGTTAGTTTTGAACTCATATAGACTGCAGTTGAAAACAGTTTGTAATTCAATTGCCATATGGTATCTTTGATTATGTTTTACTGAATAATCTTATTTATCTCGGTATTCACAGTTATCGCATTGAAACCATTTTTTCGATCCCATAAAAGCGTTTTCTTGTTCTATGCTTTTCCAAATAAGCCTTTCGATGAGTTTTAAAATTACGCTGATCACATCCAACTAACTTTCCTAGTAAATCAACTTTTGTTTTTTTTTCCTGGCAAATTATTGCTATTGACACATCTCTTTTTATGATAATAGCTCCCGACAAATAAATAGCTAAATATTAAAACCATCTTAAGTTTTATATGCATATAAATTTATATTGTTATTAATATGAAAGATAAGAATAAAAAACCAAAAAAAATAATTTTTTAAAATAATTTAAAAAAAGAAGTTAATGTTAAAATTTTTTATTATTCGGTATTTATTATACAAAAACAATAATTTTAAACACACTAAGCTTTAGGCTACAGAAGAAATGATGTTTCAAATTACTTAAATATTCACACTGATGGCATTAGAATCTTTGCTGCAATTTACGCAAAAAATGTTATTTTTCATGTGTTTTAATGAGAGAAATTCCTGTTTTAATTCGCTTGGAACATGTTTTATAATTTTATAATTACTTGTATTTTTACATTGATTGCAGAGACATTTTAGATGCAGTTCACTTGAAAAGTGCCTTATTCTGTGTGTTTTCAAATGACTTTTGAGCCTTGTTGCATATTTACATGGGTTGCATTAAAATTTTAGTAGGAGTTCGCTTGAAAGATGTTGTGTATTTATATGTTTTTTTAGGTCATGTTTATAAAAAGTTGAATAATTACAGTGATAGCATTGGAGTTTTTGTTATAAATCATTTAAAAGATGTTTTGCATTTATATGTGGCTTCAGGCTTCGTTTATAAATAGTTGTATATGCACACTGGTCGCATTGGAATTTTTGTTGTAAATCTTTTGCAAGATGCTTTGCATTTATATGATTTTTCAAATGCTCTTTTCTAAGAGTTTTATATTCACACTGATCGCATTGGAATTTTTGTTGTAATTCTTTTGAAAGATGCTTTGCATTTTCATGTCTGTTTAGATGATTTCTATAAAAAGTTTTATATTCACACTGATCGCATTGGAATTTTGGTTGTAAATCTTTTAAAAGATGCTTTGCATTTATATGAATTTTCAAATAATCTTTTCTAAAGGCTTCATATTCACACTGATTGCATTGAAATTTTCGTTGTTGTTCGCTTGAAAGATGCCTTCTATTTCTATGCCATTTTATAAGTTGTTTATAAGGAGTTTTGTATTCACACTGAACACATTGGAATTTTTGTTGTAAATCTTTTGAAAGATGCTTTGCATTTATATGTTGTTTTAAGTTTTGTTTATAAAAAGTTGTGAATTCACACTGATCGCATTGAAATTTTCGTTGTAGTTCGCTTGAAAGATGCCTTCTATTTCTATGACATTTTATAAGTTGTTTATGAGGAGTTTTGTATTCACACTGAACACATTGGAATGTTTGTTGTAATTTGCCTGAAAGATGTTTTGCGTTTATATGTCCTTTTAGGTCCATTTTATAACAAGTTGAAAAATCACACTGCTCGCATTGGAATTTTTGTTGTAATTCTTTTGAAAGATGCTTTGCATTTATATGTCTGTTTAGATCTCCTTTATAAAAAGTTGAATATTCGCATTCATCGCATTTGTATTTTTGCTGTAATTTTCTTGGACGATTAATTTTATGTTTTTTTAAATGCGCAGTTTTTTCGGTCGTTTTAAAATTACCAGGCATTTCCTTTGCAATTTTTTGCAATTTTGGTAAAGAGTGTTTTCTGTCTATATGTTTCAGATAAATATGTCTTTTTAACTGGAATTTGTATTTACTTGTATACTTGCATTGATCACATTCAAAACAAGTAGCGAATTGGTAACGTTTATCTGTTTGGCTAGTCGTTGTAATAATACTGTTTCCATTTTCCATATTAGTTGTTACAGATGATTTATGTTCTATAAAATTACACTTTCTTTTGTGAAAGTATCTCCACACATACGAAAAGCTACCCACTCTGCAACGTTGACATTTTATGAAACAGGCTTCATCCAAAACATCTAAAAACTCACAATTGTGAATAAAATAAACAATTTTTTCATTTGTTTCAAAGTTGCATAAACGGCATCTATAAGATTCCAGTGAATCGTAACAGGAAAAAACCGTAGACAAACGGCAACACTTAGAAAAAACCGACATTTTTGATAATATCAAAAAGGACTAAAACATCAATATTTTAATATTTTTTATGTTAAAAGTAAGCCGTTAATATAACCATCCATTTGATGCGTTAAAACTGCTTTTTTAAAATCTGAGATGATAGTATCACAACACTTTATTAGATGAAAATCTAACCTCATTTCTAAACTTTCATTAGTTACATTCAGCAAACAGAGCGGCAACCGTTCACGCTTATTCGCAGGTCGGTGAGTAAAAGCTCTGTCTGCTGAAAGCACTTTTCATTTCTGTCAATCTGTCATTTTGCCGAACAAAACTTGAAACCTTGGATTTTAGAATAAAAAGTTGTAGTGACCGACATGATCTAAGCTACTCTGATCAGAGGGCCGATTCTAACGCACTAACGTAAAAATTTCGACTTAAATTCTAACAAAATTAACCATATCTGATGGAAAAAAAACACGTAGCCACCTGGCGATTCTAATAAAAATATTTAATGTGACGTCATAGATATTCGATATCAAAATAGTATATTGTCATGCGAGTTGCACAAGGCATTTGCTTGTGGCACGCATGAGTCAAATAAATAAGTGTTACAAACATGTCTTGTAAAACGAGTGTAGGGAACATGCTGTATTCCTACCTCTTAATAAGATAATTAATTGTAAAATAAAAAAAACACAATATCTTCCCATAGATGCTTTATTTCAACTTAAGGTTGAATTTAAACTACATATGTTTCGGCTTGTACTGATTGTATGTATTAATCAGAGGCCATCGTCAGGTTTAAGAATATTTAATACAAATATTTCAACTAGCCGACATGAAAATAGGAGATTACTATGGTATATCTCAGAGTAAACTGAAGAAATGCAGGTAGCGAAAGTGGTTGAAACTACTTGGAAGAGAGGAGGTACTTAAAGGAATTAACATTTTTCTAAGAAAGGGTATGAAGAGGTAAGTATTTTTTAAAGAGATTACTGTGTAAGAGACAAATCGAGATATGTGGAGCTAAATATTTAATAATGATAGTAGATAATTATAGTAGGTGTCAGCTCACTGTTTCCAATTTCTGCCACCGAGGGCGCCACTTGTCGACCGAGGGCGCCACTTGTCGGTTCTGATCCATGCTAATGTCGGTAAGGTAGGGAGCTATCGGTTCTGATCCATGCTAAGTTTAGTTTCCAGGTTCTAGATGGCGCCACTATCGCGGTAAGGAGCTATCGGTTCTGATCCTTTAGTTACCCGATGGCGCCACTATCGCGGTAAGGAGCTATCGGTTCTGATCCTTTAGTTACCAGATGGCGCCACTATCGCGGTAAGGAGCTATCGGTTCTGATCCTTTAGTTACCAGATGGCGCCACTATCGCGGTAAGGTAGGGAGCTATCGGTTCTGATCCTTTAGTTACCAGATGGCGCCACTATCGCGGTAAGGTAGGGAGCTATCGGTTCTGATCCTTTAGTTACCAGATGGCGCCACTATCGCGGTAAGGTAGGGAGCTATCGGTTCTGATCCTTTAGTTTCCAGATGGCGCCACTATCGCGGTTGGAGCCACCGAGGGCGCCACTATCGGTTCTGATCCATGCTAATGTCGGTAAGGTAGGGAGCTATCGGTTCTGATCCATGCTAAGTTTACCAGATGGCGCCACTATCGCGGTAAGGTTCTGATCCTTTAGTTACTAGATGGCGCCACTTTGTCGGTAAGGTAGGGAGCTATCGGTTCTGATCCATGCTAATGTCGGTAAGGTAGGCCACTATCGGTTATCACCAAAACTATAGAGCTGCTTAGTTGTGACGTCACTAGCAATATGGCTGCTTAGTTGTGACGTTACGAGCTGTAATAATTGTCAATAAAAATCACAAAATGGTTTATAGACATATTTAATAAGCGCTAATCTAGACAAACTAGCACATCTTCTAAAAAAAAACTGTCAACATATTTAAGTTTAAAAACCAAAAGTATAGAGCTGCTTAGTTGTGACGTCGTCACCAGCCAGCTGTGAAAATTCTTGATCCATGCTAAGTTTGGCGCCGCCACTATCGCTTAATATTTTAGTATAGAATTAGATTTAAAATTAGGAATGGAGCAGTATACATTGTTTTCCTAAAGATAAAAAATGATCAAGTCTTGTTACGTCACACAAGTCGCGAATCTGTAATTAGCAGGCCCCACCAGCAGGTATTAGCGGACAGCCCCCACCAGCAGGCCCCCAGCATTAGGCCCCCCAGGTATTAGCGGACAGCCCCCACCAGCAGGTATTAGACCCCCACCAACAGGTCCCAGCATCCCTCTAAAATTTTCTTTAGGAAAAAGGTTTCAGGAAGCAAGTAGAGATAAAACAATGTGTGAAAAAAGTTCTGATAATTAAAACACTTTATCGTTTTTATAGTTTTTTTTATTAAATTCACATTTCATTATAGAAAATATATATTCTCTATTATACAATGACTTTGATTATTCACCATTAACCTTTTTAGTATTTGTGAAATTATTCTTTTTCAAAATCACTCTTCCTCCTGGTCAGCATCCAAATTGCAGTCCAGAGTTTAATCATTTTCTGAAATGTTTCTGTTATTTAATTTACAATAAAAAAAGAGTCAAAGTTTTGGCAAATGATTCTTTATTTTGACATGCACCCCCTAGTTTTTCGTATATAACATGGCGCAGTCAACTGGAATAAAACTAAAAAACGAGTTAGGTGAAAAAACAGTCAAAAGAAAGATTATTAAAATATAAAATGTTTAGAATAATTAATGTTTTTTACAACAGATAATCACAATAGAAAAATTTATTCAAAGAAAATAATCAACTAAAAAACGAGTTAGGTGAAAAAACAGTCAAAAGAAAGATTATTAAAATATAAAATGTTTAGAATAATTAATGTTTTTTACAACAGATAATCACAATAGAAAAATTTATTCAAAGAAAATAATCAACTAAAAAACGAGTTAGGTGAAAAAACAGTCAAAAGAAAGATTATTAAAATATAAAATGTTTAGAATAATTAATGTTTTTTACAACAGAAAATTACAATAGAAAAATTTATTCAAAGAAAATAATCAACTAAAAAACGAGTTAGGTGAAAAAACAGTCAAAAGAAAGATTATTAAAATATAAAATTTTTAGAATAATTAATGTTTTTTACAACAGATAATCACAATAGAAAAATTTATTCAAAGAAAATAATCAACTAAAAAACGAGTTAGGTGAAAAAACAGTCAAAAGAAAGATTATTAAAATATAAAATGTTTAGAATAATTAATGTTTTTTACAACAGATAATCACAATAGAAAAATTTATTCAAAGAAAATAATCAACTAAAAAACGAGTTAGGTGAAAAAACAGTCAAAAGAAAGATTATTAAAATATAAAATGTTTAGAATAATTAATGTTTTTTACAACAGATAATCACAATAGAAAAATTTATTCAAAGAAAATAATCAACTAAAAAACGAGTTAGGTGAAAAAACAGTCAAAAGAAAGATTATTAAAATATAAAATGTTTAGAATAATTAATGTTTTTTACAACAGATAATCACAATAGAAAAATTTATTCAAAGAAAATAATCAACTAAAAAACGAGTTAGGTGAAAAAACAGTCAAAAGAAAGATTATTAAAATATAAAATGTTTAGAATAATTAATGTTTTTTACAACAGATAATCACAATAGAAAAATTTATTCAAAGAAAATAATCAATAAATTTATCTCAAAAATAATACCAAAACTAGATTAATTTTCAACATTTAAGAAAATAATCAATAAATTTATCTCGAAAATAATACAAAAACTAGATTAGTAGAATTCCTATGAATTAGTATGAATTCCTTAGGAATAAGAATGCCAAAGAAAAGTTACCTGTATTTGTGTAATACTTCTAGGCAATTGAACATGTTCGGCTTTAATTCCAATAGCAGAAGCAGCTTTAATCTTCATTCGAATAATATAGACATTAGAATCTTCGCGTCCCCCACAACCTGAACAATAGACAAACTACAAGAAGTCAACACCCAATGAGGCTTGTTCTTGTATGGCAACTAATATTAATTGAGAAAAACAACGATAATAGGTTAAAAGTTATCAAAGACAAGATTATTGGTTTATGGCTACATGCGTCACAAATTAAAAATAAAGAAAATAACAATAATGATGTAATTGCCTTATTTTTCGATAGATTAAACTAAATAATTACAAAAATTGCTATAATTTGATATTATTTTTTACAAAAATTATTGTCTAATCGATTCTTCTATTGCATAAATTACAATGCTTTTGGAGTATTATAAAAATATTCTGATATCTTATTGTTTATAATCTTAGCGCAAAGCACACATGACCTGTTTGAAAAATAACAAAGTCATAAAAATTTGATTTGGGAGAAAAGAGAAAAAAATAGCAAACAAAATGCTCACCAAATTTCATCAATAAACAATGGCATTGAATAGGATGGAATAACTTCTTAATCATTTTGTAAGAAGTACTGTTGCTGTTTCAATTATTTATTTTGATTTATAATGTAATGTGTCGAAACCATTTTGTAAAAAACAAAATTTTTGGCAAAATATGCGTCATTTTGATCAAATATTTTACATAAATCATATATAAAAATATATTTTTTTACAGAAATGTATGTTTAAGAAGATAAATTTCCTTCAAAACTAATTTCAAATTAAACATTTGTTATTTTATTAATACTATTGTCAAAATTAAATATTGTGACAAATATTGTAATTTTGACAATAGATTTAAACCCAATTTTTTATTCTCGTCAAGTATTTCTACGTTTTTTTTTTGTTTGAGAAAACGGTTTATATTCATAAATAATATATAATTAATTGATTGCTTTGGAATCTTTAGCACAATAAACTATTCACACAGTTTTACTATTTGCCAAAAAGTTTTTGTTTAATAAATCCCAACAGATCTTTCAACCACCATTTTTTATAATTTAAGTTTAAATATTTTTTTAAATTTTGAGTGATGGTGATCACTTGATGGTCGAAAGAGCTCTCGAGATTTATTAAACTTTTTGACAAGTGGTAAAATTGTGTGAATAATAATATGTTCAACTCTTCCTGTCCTCGAGGCACAGCAGTTTTGCCGGATTCTGACAATATTAGTTTTTCAATAATAGGTACCTATGTTATTGTTTTTATTTTTATAAATAGAAGTTGAAGCGATAAACAAATAGATAAGATAATATTTTATAATATTAGTTAATACTTATCTTGTAATGAGTATATAAACACTGCTTATAAAAAAATCTATTTTATTTTTTAGTGACATGATATTGTTGATTTTCGTCATGGATACGATATATGAAACGTATCTCATATCTCCCTTGGGACTTTGTAAAGTTTTTCACCCTCCCTTGGGGCTTTGTACTCACTGTTAATAGTGTATGCTTATGAGAAGCTGTATGGGTTTCCTGACTTTGACTTAATAGCCAAAGAAATAATGCATTATAAAATTTACTATTTTAAATCAATATGAATACAGCTTTTATTTTCTATATTGTAAATTAGTAAAAAAAAGGTAAAATAGTAAGATTTAAAGTTAGAAAATTGAGATTTTAAACATTTAAGATGTTTTAAAGTCAACCCTGATCAGATCTAAACCATCATAAATAATTGATTATTTAACATATTAATATTGTATAATAGTTAATTTGATACAGAAGTTCATGGTCAAGGTAGTCTAGGAAAAAAATGCAACAAGAGCACACTTTGTATTTTCCTATATCAGCAGCTCTTTATCTCACATGATGCTATTTTCGTTTTTAGACAAAATATTGGAAATATTTTATAGATTGCATATTAAGTATGCCTACATAAATATACATTTTTTATAAACTTTAATATTCTATAATAACCAATTTAATACAAAAGATCATGGTCAAAGAGAGTCTAGGAAAACAATGAAAAAATGAAAAAAAGAGCACACCTTGCATTTTCCTCTATCAGCAGCTATTGGTTCACATAATGCTTTTTCTTTTTTAATCAATTTTTCTTTAATATTTTATAGATTGACTATCGAAAATGCTTTCATAAACAGCCAAATTATTTTTTACATTTTAATATTGTATAATAGTTAATTTGATACACAAGTTCATGGTCAAGGTAGTCTAGGAAAAAAAATGCAACAAGAGCACACTTTGTATTTTCCTATATCAGCAGCTCTTTATCTCACATGATGCTATTTTCGTTTTTAGACAAAATATTGGAAATATTTTATAGATTGCATATTAAGTATGCCTACATAAATATACATTTTTTATAAACTTTAATATTCTATAATAACCACTATGTGCCACATTTGTCAACATCAAAATTAATAATAAATAAATAAATAAATCAAAAATGTTGATAAAACAAAATGACAAATGACAGTAGAAATTGATAAAAGTGAGGTTATGCTAAATTTGTTATACTTTTTTTGTAGAAATTTTAAATTAAAATATGATTAATTATCAAAATATAGAATGGTAAGTGGAAAATAACAAGAGTTTTAAAATTATACGTTTTCTTTTTACCGCCAAATATAGGAAAAGGGCCTAATGCTGGGGGCCTGCTAATTACAGATTCGCGACTTGCTAAAATTTTAGATAATAAATAGTATTTTTATATGAAAAACAATCTACAAAATTAAAACATCAAATGGTTTTAGAAATAAAAAAAATTATAATCAAACATTGGGAGTTGTAAAAATTTTTCCATTTATTTCTGAAAATTTTTTTATATTTGAAATTGGTGCAGCTCCCGGATTTTTAACTACATATCTATCTAGTAAAAATTATAAAATTTTTGCAACAAGTTTACAATCTGATGTGTTATTATATAATCAACTAATTTCAAATGTTGATTCCTGTGCAAATGTAATAACACTAAATAGAATACCTCATACATTAGCTTGTATGGGATGTCAAAATATTTATTGTTCTTGTATTGAATATTGTTTGAAATTTATCAATACACCAAACATATTACTTGTATGTGATATTGGATTAGGTAAACCTTTTCATTCACCCAAGGAATATATCAATTCGATACAAATTTTGGCAAAATGTATTAAATTGTCAATTGATTATAAAATTTCAAAATTCATTTATAAACAACAAACATTTTTAAATCAATTACTATTTGATGAGGATGCCATTGAAAATTTAACAAATCTAATCTATTTAACAAATGTTGTATTGAAAAAAAATATATACTTTTATAAACCGAGCGGTTCTCTACAAATTAATGACGAAATATATATTGTCATGGAAAATGTAATATATTCAAAAGTTATTCAATGCGAACAATTTAATAATTTAACAAAAATACTTGAAGATATTAATACATCTAGACGCTTGTTTGTTGAAAAAATTAAAAAAATTTAAATATTAACCATTAAAAAATAAAAGAACTACAACAAAGGTGGTGGTAGTAAAGAATTATATCAAAGGTGGTGGTGTACTTATTCAATAAATTTACAATAAATATTGTTTGTATAATATAATAGGTAAAAAACCATAATTTATTCAATAACATGAAATTATCGAGATATCAAATAAGACAAACAAATTTTTTATTGTATCTCTCTCTCTCTCTCACACATATACATTAAATTTTAAATAATATTTTTTTCTTAAATTCTTGATTTCCATTTAAAGAGTAATATAATTTACAGAGATAACAGCTATCAAGGTCATTTATTTTAAAACACTCGTCACCACAGCGATCACAATTAATAAAAATTTTTGAACATCGTTTTTTCATTATTTCTATTGACTGTTTCCTTACAATCATATGTTGTTTTTTCTTTGAAAACATCATTACCAAAAAATACTCATTTATTCATAATATTAGATATTTTTCTAAAGTTCAAACAACATGTCAAAATTTTTTTGACGTTCGATATCATAATGTCCCCATGCTAGTGTTTTATTTGAACTTTGTATTATGTAGCGTTTATCATCGACTGCTGACAATGCAACTTTATGACGCAATTCGGTGTATATGTTGTGTAAATAAGATTTAAATATTGACATACTACAATAGACTGATACATTGTTAATTATAACATTTTGATAATCTGCAATTTGTAGTGTAGTTTGTACAACGTGTTTACTTACACCTTTAGCTTTTTTATCAGTGTGTTCGTTCAAGTCAATACAATATGCTTTGGCACCAGTACCGTAAAATGCTTTAAGTGGAGCACCTGCATATTCGTCCTTCATTTTACCAACAACTGAAACATTTGGCTGTATTCCATGACTATTAAATTTTGAATAATTGGAAAAATCAAATCTATCACTATGTTGTTTTATATCTTCATAAATATTTTCAGTAAAGACTTCTAATATTAGAGAATCAGTATCCATGTATAAAAGAGAAATATTATTCCGATATTTAGGTTTAAGAAAATCGTAAAAAAATTCATACATGACAGTTTTTGCTAACTCTAAAATGCAAAAACCTACATAAACCGGTTTATCATACGTTACAAACACTTTATTCATTTCAATTGCTATCAAGTTTTCCGAAAAAATTGCAAAATTTTTAAAATTTGGTTTGGCAAGCCAGGTTTCTGCACCAAATTTACGAGTTTCTTTTGACCAATGAGTTGCAATTTTAATGCTAATATATTTATCAACATTCTCCATAGTTTTGCCAAACACGCTGTTATTGTATAATTTTCGCAGATCTTTTTCAGATTTGGTTTTAGCTTCCGCGCGGTATTTTGAATTTAGGTCGATATATTTTTCAAGCCAAGGAGATTGTTTAAAAGTTAATATTCTATGAATTTTTTTTAATATTAATCCATGTTTTAAGCATTGCTGTAAAGTGATGTAATGTATGATATAATTTGATTTATTATTTAAATTTGGTATTAATTTTGGCAATTTTCCATTTGGCGGTACAATATTTTCTGGACAAAAAGGTAAATCGTTATGGTAATCATGTAATTCTTTGGGATAATCTAAATCTACTTCAAGTACATACCCGTCTTCTGAAGTATGAGATATTTCAAAAATTTTAAAAGTAGTTATTTCATTTTCATTCAACCATCTAAATTTACCAGTGGGTAAATATTGTTTCATTGCCCATCCGTATAAATTAGTAGCATCCAAATATAAAATATAAGATAAGGGATCTTTTGAATTAAAATTATCTATCAAGGGGTTGTTTGCTTTACAAATTCGCTTAACACACGTACTAACACCACCTCGAATACCTTTTTTAAAAAAATGAATCATATCTATATCTGTTAAAAGTTCTAGTTCAACCTGTGTATATTTTAACATCGCATCCCAACTAAGCGATGGTATAGTAAGATATTGCGCAGGATCTAAACCATACGCGTTTAAAGAAGCTTCTCGAAAGTTTTCAAAAATATCGCAAAGTAATAAAACATCTGATTTTAAATAAATATCTGAATAATCACCCAACGTTTTACACTCAAAAGTTGACCACACTAATTGCGCGCGCTTATATGACTCATCTGAAATCTCTTCATTTTTAATTTTATCGAAAAAATCTTCTTTTTTTGGTAATTGTTGTAAATCTAGTTTATCCCAATCGTCTACAAATGAATACGGAAACACACCTTTTTGTCTAATTAAGCAAAATTGTTCGTCAAGTGGAAAATATTTATTGATTTCATTACATTGATATGCTTCTAAAGTATCAGCTAAAGTCTCTAAAGAAGATGACATAAATCGATACGAATCTATAAAACGTAATTTGAACTTTTTTTTTACAATTTGTCCGTTTTTATTTGTGTATTCACCAACATCAAGGATTTTAGTTAGTGCAATATACTTTTCTTTAGTTTTTCCAATAACTTCAATATTTTCGCGATGAAGAGCTAACTGCTTTACAAATAAGTGCATGTCGTAATTTGTTAAATTATGGAAAAAAATTGGAAAAAAATTTGGAACTTTAAAATTTAAATTACATGCGTTATGGCTGGAGCCACGGAAAAAGCTTTTTTATTAAATTCACATATAATTTTATTAGGAAAATAATATATATATTCTTTCATACAATAGCTTTGATTATTGTTATAAGTATTACATATATATTTAATAATTTCTAATACAGGTATATTATTATTACAATATATTTGAAATGCTGTTTCTAAAATATCTCTATAAAAATGTATAAAATTAAGTTTATATAAAATTTCAAACTTTTTATTTAATAATGTATCCAAGCGTAAAAGCTCAATTGCATCATGTTTAAATATGAAAAAATTTTTATTTTTTTTACAAATATTTATTCCATTATAAACTTGATATGTAGTAAAGTTTTCTTCAATGTTGATAATTTGATGAGTATTTGAAAAATTGTATAGTGTTGAAAAACAAAAATTAGTTGAAGAGCTACATAAACCTGCTCGAAAAAATTTCAAAAGACGTCGTACAATTATTAAAGGTTTGGATGATTTGTGGCAGGCTGATTTAGCACAATTGGATTACTATTCAAATAATAAATTTAAATATATCCTAGTTGTGGGGAGCCTGCTAGGGGCTGCTGGTGTTTAAACCTACAAACTATCAGCTGTTATTACATTTTCGCTAGTGGCGCTTTGTCTGGAAACTTTCGCTAGTGGCGCCACACTTTGTCCGGAATGGTTGTAGGCAAATGATTGTGATAGGTGGCGGCGGTGGTCCGCAGCTGTCAGTGGTGGCAGCTTTTGTAGAAATGTATGATATGGGTGGAGGTGATGTTGTCCAACATGTATTAACTTGTTTAGTGTTGAAGTATATGTTTAGAATGTGAGATGTGTATAATAAGCGGTAAGCGAATATTTATTAATAAAACATATCTAATTTAAAGTTTACAGATATTGGAGGTGTCAACAATCTGTGTTAGAAAAAATTAATAGATTATTGAAAAATATAACAGAGTTAAAAGATGTGTTAACCATATATGCGATGACTGAAAAATTTAATTCAGTTCTCACTATATAATAATTTAAAAAGTGATAGTTAATGGTATTGTATGTTTATACATATAATTCAAAAAATAATATTTTCGAGCATGAAAAGATATCAGTGCTACTCTTATCAATATTTCCTCTTATTATCATCCGAAAGATGTAATGAAAACGTATGTGAAAAGTGTTTATTAGAAGAATACAATAATGGTATGGTAATGATGTTTTCAAAGAAAAAACAACATATGATTGTAAGGAAACAGTCAATAGAAATAATGAAAAAACGATGTTCAAAAATTTTTATTAATTGTGATCGCTGTGGTGACGAGTGTTTTAAAATAAATGACCTTGATAGCTGTTATCTCTGTAAATTATATTACTCTTTAAATGGAAATCAAGAATTTAAGAAAAAAATATTATTCAAAATTTAATGTATATGTGTGAGAGAGAGAGAGAAATACAATAAAAAATTTGTTTGTCTTATTTGATATCTCGATAATTTCATGTTATTGAATAAATTATGGTTTTTTACCTATTATATTATACAAACAATATTTATTGTAAATTTATTGAATAAGTACACTACCACCTTTGATATAATTCTTTACTACCACCACCTTTGTTGTAGTTCTTTTATTTTTTAATGGTTAATATTCAAATTTTTTTAATTTTTTCAACAAACAAGCGTCTAGATGTATTAATATCTTCAAGTATTTTTGTTAAATTATTAAATTGTTCGCATTGAATAACTTTTGAATATATTACATTTTCCATGACAATATTTATTTCGTCATTAATTTGTAGAGAACCGCTCGGTTTATAAAAGTATATATTTTTTTTCAATACAACATTTGTTAAATAGATTAGATTTGTTAAATTTTCAATGGCATCCTCATCAAATAGTAATTGATTTAAAAATGTTTGTTGTTTATAAATGAATTTTGAAATTTTATAATCAATTGACAATTTAATACATTTTGCCAAAATTTGTATCGAATTGATATATTCCTTGGGTGAATGAAAAGGTTTACCTAATCCAATATCACATACAAGTAATATGTTTGGTGTATTGATAAATTTCAAACAATATTCAATACAAGAACAATAAATATTTTGACATCCCATACAAGCTAATGTATGAGGTATTCTATTTAGTGTTATTACATTTGCACAGGAATCAACATTTGAAATTAGTTGATTATATAATAACACATCAGATTGTAAACTTGTTGCAAAAATTTTATAATTTTTACTAGATAGATATGTAGTTAAAAATCCGGGAGCTGCACCAATTTCAAATATAAAAAAATTTTCAGAAATAAATGGAAAAATTTTTACAACTCCCAATGTTTGATTATAATTTTTTTTATTTCTAAAACCATTTGATGTTTTAATTTTGTAGATTGTTTTTCATATAAAAATACTATTTATTATCTAAAATTTTAGCAAGTCGCGAATCTGTAATTAGCAGGCCCCCAGCATTAGGCCCTTTTCCTATATTTGGCGGTAAAAAGAAAACGTATAATTTTAAAACTCTTGTTATTTTCCACTTACCATTCTATATTTTGATAATTAATCATATTTTAATTTAAAATTTCTACAAAAAAAGTATAACAAATTTAGCATAACCTCACTTTTATCAATTTCTACTGTCATTTGTCATTTTGTTTTATCAACATTTTTGATTTATTTATTTATTTATTATTAATTTTGATGTTGACAAATGTGGCACATAGTGGTTATTATAGAATATTAAAGTTTATAAAAAATGTATATTTATGTAGGCATACTTAATATGCAATCTATAAAATATTTCCAATATTTTGTCTAAAAACGAAAATAGCATCATGTGAGATAAAGAGCTGCTGATATAGGAAAATACAAAGTGTGCTCTTGTTGCATTTTTTTTCCTAGACTACCTTGACCATGAACTTGTGTATCAAATTAACTATTATACAATATTAAAATGTAAAAAATAATTTGGCTGTTTATGAAAGCATTTTCGATAGTCAATCTATAAAATATTAAAGAAAAATTGATTAAAAAAGAAAAAGCATTATGTGAACCAATAGCTGCTGATAGAGGAAAATGCAAGGTGTGCTCTTTTTTTCATTTTTTCATTGTTTTCCTAGACTCTCTTTGACCATGATCTTTTGTATTAAATTGGTTATTATAGAATATTAAAGTTTATAAAAAATGTATATTTATGTAGGCATACTTAATATGCAATCTATAAAATATTTCCAATATTTTGTCTAAAAACGAAAATAGCATCATGTGAGATAAAGAGCTGCTGATATAGGAAAATACAAAGTGTGCTCTTGTTGCATTTTTTTCCTAGACTACCTTGACCATGAACTTCTGTATCAAATTAACTATTATACAATATTAATATGTTAAATAATCAATTATTTATGATGGTTTAGATCTGATCAGGGTTGACTTTAAAACATCTTAAATGTTTAAAATCTCAATTTTCTAACTTTAAATCTTACTATTTTACCTTTTTTTTACTAATTTACAATATAGAAAATAAAAGCTGTATTCATATTGATTTAAAATAGTAAATTTTATAATGCATTATTTCTTTGGCTATTAAGTCAAAGTCAGGAAACCCATACAGCTTCTCATAAGCATACACTATTAACAGTGAGTACAAAGCCCCAAGGGAGGGTGAAAAACTTTACAAAGTCCCAAGGGAGATATGAGATACGTTTCATATATCGTATCCATGACGAAAATCAACAATATCATGTCACTAAAAAATAAAATAGATTTTTTTATAAGCAGTGTTTATATACTCATTACAAGATAAGTATTAACTAATATTATAAAATATTATCTTATCTATTTGTTTATCGCTTCAACTTCTATTTATAAAAATAAAAACAATAACATAGGTACCTATTATTGAAAAACTAATATTGTCAGAATCCGGCAAAACTGCTGTGCCTCGAGGACAGGAAGAGTTGAACATATTATTATTCACACAATTTTACCACTTGTCAAAAAGTTTAATAAATCTCGAGAGCTCTTTCGACCATCAAGTGATCACCATCACTCAAAATTTAAAAAAATATTTAAACTTAAATTATAAAAAATGGTGGTTGAAAGATCTGTTGGGATTTATTAAACAAAAACTTTTTGGCAAATAGTAAAACTGTGTGAATAGTTTATTGTGCTAAAGATTCCAAAGCAATCAATTAATTATATATTATTTATGAATATAAACCGTTTTCTCAAACAAAAAAAAAACGTAGAAATACTTGACGAGAATAAAAAATTGGGTTTAAATCTATTGTCAAAATTACAATATTTGTCACAATATTTAATTTTGACAATAGTATTAATAAAATAACAAATGTTTAATTTGAAATTAGTTTTGAAGGAAATTTATCTTCTTAAACATACATTTCTGTAAAAAAATATATTTTTATATATGATTTATGTAAAATATTTGATCAAAATGACGCATATTTTGCCAAAAATTTTGTTTTTTACAAAATGGTTTCGACACATTACATTATAAATCAAAATAAATAATTGAAACAGCAACAGTACTTCTTACAAAATGATTAAGAAGTTATTCCATCCTATTCAATGCCATTGTTTATTGATGAAATTTGGTGAGCATTTTGTTTACTATTTTTTTCTCTTTTCTCCCAAATCAAATTTTTATGACTTTGTTATTTTTCAAACAGGTCATGTGTGCTTTGCGCTAAGATTATAAACAATAAGATATCAGAATATTTTTATAATACTCCAAAAGCATTGTAATTTATGCAATAGAAGAATCGATTAGACAATAATTTTTGTAAAAAATAATATCAAATTATAGCAATTTTTGTAATTATTTAGTTTAATCTATCGAAAAATAAGGCAATTACATCATTATTGTTATTTTCTTTATTTTTAATTTGTGACGCATGTAGCCATAAACCAATAATCTTGTCTTTGATAACTTTTAACCTATTATCGTTGTTTTTCTCAATTAATATTAGTTGCCATACAAGAACAAGCCTCATTGGGTGTTGACTTCTTGTAGTTTGTCTATTGTTCAGGTTGTGGGGGACGCGAAGATTCTAATGTCTATATTATTCGAATGAAGATTAAAGCTGCTTCTGCTATTGGAATTGTAGCCGAACATGTTCAATTGCCTAGAAGTATTACACAAATACAGGTAACTTTTCTTTGGCATTCTTATTCCTAAGGAATTCATACTAATTCATAGGAATTCTACTAATCTAGTTTTTGTATTATTTTCGAGATAAATTTATTGATTATTTTCTTAAATGTTGAAAATTAATCTAGTTTTGGTATTATTTTTGAGATAAATTTATTGATTATTTTCTTTGAATAAATTTTTCTATTGTGATTATCTGTTGTAAAAAACATTAATTATTCTAAACATTTTATATTTTAATAATCTTTCTTTTGACTGTTTTTTCACCTAACTCGTTTTTTAGTTGATTATTTTCTTTGAATAAATTTTTCTATTGTGATTATCTGTTGTAAAAAACATTAATTATTCTAAACATTTTATATTTTAATAATCTTTCTTTTGACTGTTTTTTCACCTAACTCGTTTTTTAGTTGATTATTTTCTTTGAATAAATTTTTCTATTGTGATTATCTGTTGTAAAAAACATTAATTATTCTAAACATTTTATATTTTAATAATCTTTCTTTTGACTGTTTTTTCACCTAACTCGTTTTTTAGTTGATTATTTTCTTTGAATAAATTTTTCTATTGTGATTATCTGTTGTAAAAAACATTAATTATTCTAAAAATTTTATATTTTAATAATCTTTCTTTTGACTGTTTTTTCACCTAACTCGTTTTTTAGTTGATTATTTTCTTTGAATAAATTTTTCTATTGTAATTTTCTGTTGTAAAAAACATTAATTATTCTAAACATTTTATATTTTAATAATCTTTCTTTTGACTGTTTTTTTACCTAACTCGTTTTTTAGTTGATTATTTTCTTTGAATAAATTTTTCTATTGTGATTATCTGTTGTAAAAAACATTAATTATTCTAAACATTTTATATTTTAATAATCTTTCTTTTGACTGTTTTTTCACCTAACTCGTTTTTTAGTTGATTATTTTCTTTGAATAAATTTTTCTATTGTGATTATCTGTTGTAAAAAACATTAATTATTCTAAACATTTTATATTTTAATAATCTTTCTTTTGACTGTTTTTTCACCTAACTCGTTTTTTAGTTGATTATTTTCTTTGAATAAATTTTTCTATTGTGATTATCTGTTGTAAAAAACATTAATTATTCTGAACATTTTATATTTTAATAATCTTTCTTTTGACTGTTTTTTCACCTAACTCGTTTTTTAGTTTTATTCCAGTTGACTGCGCCATGTTATATACGAAAAACTAGGGGGTGCATGTCAAAATAAAGAATCATTTGCCAAAACTTTGACTCTTTTTTTATTGTAAATTAAATAACAGAAACATTTCAGAAAATGATTAAACTCTGGACTGCAATTTGGATGCTGACCAGGAGGAAGAGTGATTTTGAAAAAGAATAATTTCACAAATACTAAAAAGGTTAATGGTGAATAATCAAAGCTATTGTATAATAGAGAATATATATTTTCTATAATGAAATGTGAATTTAATAAAAAAAACTATAAAAACGATAAAGTGTTTTAATTATCAGAACTTTTTTCACACATTGTTTTATCTCTACTTGCTTCCTGAAACCTTTTTCCTAAAGAAAATTTTAGAGGGATGCTGGGACCTGTTGGTGGGGGTCTAATACCTGCTGGTGGGGGCTGTCCGCTAATACCTGGGGGGCCTAATGCTGGGGGCCTGCTGGTGGGGGCTGTCCGCTAATACCTGCTGGTGGGGCCTGCTAATTACAGATTCGCGACTTGTGTGACGTAACAAGACTTGATCATTTTTTATCTTTAGGAAAACAATGTATACTGCTCCATTCCTAATTTTAAATCTAATTCTATACTAAAATATTAAGCGATAGTGGCGGCGCCAAACTTAGCATGGATCAAGAATTTTCACAGCTGGCTGGTGACGACGTCACAACTAAGCAGCTCTATACTTTTGGTTTTTAAACTTAAATATGTTGACAGTTTTTTTTTAGAAGATGTGCTAGTTTGTCTAGATTAGCGCTTATTAAATATGTCTATAAACCATTTTGTGATTTTTATTGACAATTATTACAGCTCGTAACGTCACAACTAAGCAGCCATATTGCTAGTGACGTCACAACTAAGCAGCTCTATAGTTTTGGTGATAACCGATAGTGGCCTACCTTACCGACATTAGCATGGATCAGAACCGATAGCTCCCTACCTTACCGACAAAGTGGCGCCATCTAGTAACTAAAGGATCAGAACCTTACCGCGATAGTGGCGCCATCTGGTAAACTTAGCATGGATCAGAACCGATAGCTCCCTACCTTACCGACATTAGCATGGATCAGAACCGATAGTGGCGCCCTCGGTGGCTCCAACCGCGATAGTGGCGCCATCTGGAAACTAAAGGATCAGAACCGATAGCTCCCTACCTTACCGCGATAGTGGCGCCATCTGGTCACTAAAGGATCAGAACCGATAGCTCCCTACCTTACCGCGATAGTGGCGCCATCTGGTTACTAAAGGATCAGAACCGATAGCTCCTTACCGCGATAGTGGCGCCATCTGGTAACTAAAGGATCAGAACCGATAGCTCCTTACCGCGATAGTGGCGCCATCTGGTAACTAAAGGATCAGAACCGATAGCTCCTTACCGCGATAGTGGCGCCATCTGGTAACTAAAGGATCAGAACCGATAGCTCCCTACCTTACCGCGATAGTGGCGCCATCTGGTAACTAAAGGATCAGAACCGATAGCTCCTTACCGCGATAGTGGCGCCATCTGGTAACTAAAGGATCAGAACCGATAGCTCCCTACCTTACCGCGATAGTGGCGCCATCTAGAACCTGGAAACTAAACTTAGCATGGATCAGAACCGATAGCTCCCTACCTTACCGACATTAGCATGGATCAGAACCGACAAGTGGCGCCCTCGGTCGACAAGTGGCGCCCTCGGTGGCAGAAATTGGAAACAGTGAGCTGACACCTACTATAATTATCTACTAATGATTATTTAAAAAATGATTATTTTAAAAAAGATTATGCATGAAAGGTTTGATAATTTGAGTAGTGAATTCAGTTTGGTCATTTAAGATTAAATTAGATGATGTTTTCTTCAGTTTTAGAATTTCTAATGCTTCCAAATTAGCGCTTTTAAAAAAAATATTAGAGTTGTGTAAAAATACTGAATGTGAAAATGTGTGTTTTTTAGATATGACATGTTCTGCAAAAGTACTTTTGTTTTTTAATTCTTTCAAATCTATTGTGTTTTTGTTTTTGTGTTTGATTTTTAAGTATCTTAGATGTTCAGATATCCTAGTTTTAAAAGATCGCAGTGTTCGACCTATGTAAGAGTTGCCACAGGAGCAAAAAAGTTGATAAACTCCGCTTTTTAAGTTTTTATCAAGAGTATCTTTGTTTGATACAAGAACTCTAATCCCCTATAATTCTTTTCATCCTCTCTCCCAAAAGCTAGCTAGTTTTCATTTCCTCTTCAATAGACTATTTTATTTACCTCTTAATATAACCAATTTTAATAAAGAACTTAACATCATCAAACAATTAGCTATTAATAACTCCTACCCTCTTAACTAAATTAATAAACTTTTCCGAAAAACACAAAACAAATTCTATCTTAACAAATTCACTTCTTTAATCTCAAATCTCAATTCTCCTTCTCAACTTATTAAATATTTACCTTACCATACATAGGTCCAACGTCCAATTCAATTTCAAAATTCTTTTTAAACTACGCAGGCGGAGACGCCAGTTTGCTGGGAAAAATCGCCCTATCCTCATTGAATTACGTTCGCAAAGTGAGGCGAGAGCATTTTTATTTTTTTAATTTAATTTAATTTAATTTTAATACATCTCACACAACAGGTATAGAACCCAATTAACGATGAGTAGAACAAATGTTACAAATCTTACAATATAGTGAGTACATGGTATGTTTTTATAGCTAATAATTAATAATTACTTTAAAATACATATATATGAGCTTAATTTTAACTTAAAACTAAATCTAAGCTTAAAAGAAGAATTAAGAGAACTAAGGAAACTAGGGAACTAAAGTGAAATAATTCTGCCAATGAAGTAAACCTGAACGTTAGTAGGCAAACCTTTTTAATGTGGTACTAGTTTCCTAACATCAGATAAAGATTAGAGAAAAAAATCCAAATCAGGATGAGAATTGTATGTAAAGCACATTGCAAAAACAGGTGAGCATTTTAAGACATTTGTTTTTGGTGTAGGTAGATAAAATGTTACGTTGCGACGAGTGTTTATACGGGGTACATAGAACTGTAATTTAGTCAATATGTCACCGCAGTCAAGCATATTATTCAATATTTTAAACAAAGTGATTAAATAATGATAGGCACGACGGTGGCTGAGAGTAACGTAACCAAAATTGTTTAATAAAGTTGTATGATAAAACCCTTGTGACGGATATAATCCCTCACTTTTATACCATGCATATTTTAAGAGTTTGCGCTGATTTTTTTCTAAATTGTCAATATGTAAATTATACACAGGGGACCAAATAAGAGATGCGTATTCTAATTTTGAGCGTACATAAGAAATATACAATATTTTAATTACATCAATATCATTAAACTCTCTAGTGCAGCGTACAATGAAACCATAACTTCGTGTAGCCTCTAACAACGTCTTATTAATGTGGGAAACAAAAAAAAATTTGGAGTCAAAAATGACGCCTAAGTCGTTGAAAGTAAGAGAGTAGGTTATAGGCTCATTACCAAGAAAATAAACGTTTTTAATGACTGTCGCTTTGTTTGTGAAAGACACCAGACGGCATTTATCTGTATTTAGCTGCAGATTATTGTTATGGCACCAATCAGTAATTTGCATTAAATTATGCTGAAGAATTCAACAGTCATCTAGAGATTGAATTCTTTTAAATATTTTAATGTCATCTGCATACAATAGAAAATCAACACTAAGGTTTTTACTAATGTCATTTATAAAGATATTAAATAGCAAGGGACCAAGTATTGAGCCCTGTGGAACACCTGAAGTCGTAAAGTATTTGCCGGATGTGTTCCCATAAACATAGATGTACTGTAAACGGCCAGACAAGTATGAGGTAAAAAGAGTAACAAGTGAGTCAGACAGTCCAAAGGTATAGAGTTTGTTAATTAAAATTTGATGATCTAATCGATCAAAAGCTTTGGAAAAATCTAGATATATGACGTCAACCTAAGAACCTTCATCGATAGACTCCGCAATATATTGCGACACAGTGATCAAATTAGTAATGGTAGATCTGCCTTTAAAAAATCCATGTTGTTGTGGAACTATGTGGTTTTTGACCGCAGGAAATATTTTGTTGTATAGAACAAACTCAAAAACTTTACAAAAATTGCAGATGAGAGAAATAGGTCTGTAGTTTGTGATGTTTGACCTATCGTTTTTTTTGAACACGGGAACAACTTTGAAGGTTTTCCACAATTTTGGTATTGCTTAATTTTTTAGACATAAATTAAATAGTATTAACAGCGGCTTAACAAGAGCAAAACGGCCGTCATGTATAAGAAATGCTAGAATTAAGTCAGGACCGGCAGTGTTCTTCGATTTAATTTTTGCAAGAGCTTTAATAATATCATCTTCTGTAACATTATCTACGCAGATGTTATCTTGGTGGAGAGTGTTGCTGTTATTTATTATATTTGTAATATTATTTAAGTTATCTGAGAATGACTGTTTAAAAAACATAACAAAAGATTCTAATATATCTTGTGGCTGCCGTAGCTCAGTACCATTAAAGTTCATGCAATTCGGTATACCCGAAATTACACGTTTGTTCTTAATAAAAGACCAAAACTTTTTGAATCTTTCTTAATGTCTACTTCGATTTTTCGAATGTAGTTTTTATAAAATTTTTTAACATCGGCTTTAATTATTTGCCTTTAGAGCTTTAAAATTATGTAATTCTACGAGGTTTCTAGTTTATATATATTTTTAATGACATTTAGCCTTTTTTTTGATGTTACATATAATGTTTGAGTTAAACCATGGAGGATACTTTTAATTAGCTGACTTTTTGTAACGAGCAACATATTGATTAAGAATACCGTAAAACTTGTCATAGAATAAGTCACAAGCAGTCTCAATATGAACCTCCTGAGAGAGAAAAAACCAGTCCACATTAAGAATTGCATCATACATTAATGTATAATTAGCTTTTCTAAAGTTAAAGTCATTAGAGATAAAAAAAGTGAAATGAAAAAGTAACTGCAGGATGGTATTTGTCCTCTGGTACCAGTAAATCTTTCGCATGTTCAACAACACATTTGTAGAATGTAAGATTAAATCTAGAATACTATTGTTTTTGTTTTGAACAAAGTTACTCTGTGAGAGATTCATGCAGTATAAAAAATTGTTGAGTACTCTTACACACTGAGTTTCGGCACCGGTATCTAAAAAATCAGAATAGCTAGGTATATTAAAATCCCCTAAAATGCATATATGTTTTCCATGCAGAAACTCCAAGAACACAATAAAATCTAAAACTAGTTCAAGAAGGTTTGCACTTACAGGCGGAGGTTGTAACATTTAAATTGGCCTCTTTTGTAAATACTCCATATTTCGACTTATTTTGAAGTTATATGTGGAATTTCGATAGAATCCCGCAACTGTGTCTTGATGAAACCAACCATCTAGGGCCATACTTCCTTCTTATATTTTTATATAATACCTAAAATCATAATTTTTCTTCCAACAATAATAATATTTTCGTTATAAGCAAACTCACATAACCTCAGTCTTTAAACGTCAAATTTCCGCCTCATAAATGTCAACCCTAAAATTAAGTGCTGCCAGCCAAAACAAGAAAATAACCAGGTTTCACTTATTAGAGGGCGACAAATTGTAACTGGAGGGGAATCCTTTTTTTTCGATTTGGAGTTCAGCCGTGGCGGATCATAGGTCTTTCTGATAGAAGACTTGTTACCTGTCATTGTTATTCTATTACCGCTATTTTGGGGTCTCTCTTCTATTTTTCTTTTATCCTTTTATCGGTTATCGCTTATCGCTTGGAAAATGACCGTCGCCACCATGACATTCTTTATCATTTTGTAAATTTTTAATTTGTTTAAATAATATTTGTATAGATTCAGATATTATTATAATTGAGAAAAATCTTTCATTTTTTATTTTTGTCTATGTAAATATTTTCAGTACTGGGGGTATAATTATCTAATTTTCATCTATTTGTTATATTTAGTAATAAGAATTCAATTTTATTTCATTAATTATTATTTATTAAATATTGTTTTTTTGTTAGTTGTGTTTGTTTTCCAAAATCTTATTGTGTGAGCTTTCCTTCTTTTTTTTTTTGCTAGCCTATAAATAGGTCGTTGTCAACCTATAGGCAAGATTTAAATGACAACTGGCGCCCAAAAGTAAGTTCATTTTTGGTAATTAATTTTGCATCAGAAGACCCACGACCAACAACCTGAGCTAGGTCGGAGCAAGCCTATAAAGGTCATATGAGCCCTTATCGTGAAAGGGTTACAAGTTATATAAATTACTACAAATAAGACAGGGAAAAAGTCAACAGTAGTCTTGACTTCACTATAAATGATCTAATATGTTGATGTACTGCCAGCAAAACCCCACCTCCTCTACGGGTGTCGGTCTCCACAAAATTTTGATCAGCACGGTAGACATTATACTCATTATGAATAACTTGACCACTAAAAATTGAATCATTGAGCCATGTTTCAGTTAGGGCTATTATTTCAAAGCTACACGCCGATGTATCATTGAATATTTCTGTGGTTTTTGTAAGTAGACCCCGAGTATTTTGGTAGTATACTGTATAATATTTATTGTTTTTATACTGTACACTATTATTTACGAGGTGACAGGCTTCATTCTGCGTGAGAGAAAAAAACGATTAATTCTGACATTTTCCGGCTAAATTTCTGAGTCAGTAAATTTCTGTTGTGGACCTTCCGGCATCGCAACTTTGGAGGATGAGTAATCATTGGAAAATTTAGACTGCAATTTTTCCACTTGGTATTGATCAATTGCATTAGATTTTAAGAAATCTTTGACATTTTCAGTAGAGCATTTGGGATCTAGTCTGTACACATGAAATAAGAACATTTTCGGAGCTCCTCTTATTGCCAAATCGATTTTCGAGGCTTTGCCTAGTATTGTCATCTCAGATGATCTTCTGTGCTTCTTTCTTGCTACTAGTTTCCAATCATTATCATCTTTTAAATGAGGTTTGGAATTGTTTACATCAGACTTCTTATCAGATGTTGATTTATTGAACCTTGATTTCGTTTTGTTTATCATATCTACAGACCTTATCAGTTGATTTCTTGTTTCGAGTTTTTTAGTTGGCCCGCTGATTACAATATCGTCCAGGCTCGAGAAATCATCAAAATTATTTGGAGGGTTTTTTTCTTCTTCGACAAAGTCATGAATTTTTCCAATTTCCTCTTGAGCAACTTTGTGATTTTTGTGAATTGTTTGTAGATTGTCCGGTTTATTGTTGAAGCCTTTACGGTTTACGTTATTTGCTGATAATAGCCGGATCATATCAACATTTGATTTTTTGAGAGTATTGATTTGATTTTTTAATACATTAATTTCGTTTTGAAGAACTCTTATCTCACTTGATATTGCGCTTTTTATTATACATTTGAATGCAGCACTTTTTAAAAATGACACGATTATATTGTTCTTACTATCTTCCTCTAATTCAAAGCACTTTTCGATTTTTTGCAACAGGTTACAGTCGCCGAATCAAGCACTTCAAAGACGCACTTTGGATGAAATATTCGACTGCAATTCAAGCATTTAGGCCCGTTTTGGGCTTTAATTTTGCAATATAAGCACACTAAGTTATCAGACATGTCGTTTGGTCGAATGTTCGATAAAGTATCGAATAAAGCTTTGATGAAGGCATCCTTTAAAATTAATACAAATATTTGCTTAAAACCGGACCTGACCCAGGCACAACATAAACATCTTGCTGATCTACGTAAGAAGCTTGATTCTATTTATAATGCTGGAGATACTACGAAGACCCTAAAATATTTCAATGGAGTACCGAAAATAGTAACCAACCGTACATTTCGTAAACCGCAAGAGTAGAGGCATCAGGGCCCAGGTCCATCAGTTTATGCTGTGCTATTAGAACACCAGGGGCCTTAGAACAAAACTGGGTAAATTTATAGCTTCCTCTTCCGCGTCATCTTTTGACGTAATCTGTATCACTAAAACTATTTATTTCTGATGGTGAGGTTGTTGACAATACATACAGAATCTTTCGAAAAGATCGAGACGTTAATACTAGTGCATTTGTAAGGGGAGCAGGGGTATTTATTGCTGTGAAGCGGACTATTTCGGTTGAACAATTGGTGTTATTTGTTATGATTTAGAAGAGATTTTTGTGTGAATAAAAGGACCTAAAAGTGATCTCATAATTGGCTGTGTGTATATTTCTCCCAAAGCTTCAATTGAAATTTATGAAAAACATTTGTCTAGTGTTATGAATATTTCTACTAAATATCCTAATGCCAGATTAATTATTATGGGAGATTTTAATCTTCCCAGTAGTCATTAACGTGAGTTATGTACTGTCTTAATACTTAGAGAATTTTGTTTTCTTGGTTGTAAGCAATATAATACTGTTAACAATATTGTAAATAAGACTTTAGATTTATGCTTTATCAATAGTGATGTTATTGTAGAAAAATCCGTGCCATTAGTAGTTGAGGACTCATATCACCTCACTCTCAGTGCGCAAATTAAATTTTTACCGTGTTTGAAAAATTCAAACACACCTACGTTTATTTTTAAAAATACTGATTATTTTGCTCTGAATGACTATTTTCTTAACATTAATTGGATTGAACTGTATCAGTTGGAATCAATGAATGATAAAGTTGATTGGTTTATGAACACTGTCCAGGAAGGGATGAATAAGTTTATTCCGATATATGAAAATTTTGATAATAGATATGATTTTTCTCGTTGGTTCTCTAAGGAGCTGAAACTAAAAATCAGACAAAAAAAAGCTGCTCATAAGACCTTTAGATCTTCTTTTAATCACACACAGTTTAAAAAACTCAGATTGGCCTGCAAAGAATTAAGTCGTATTTGTTACAGAAGTTATATTAACAATGTCGAAGCAGGAATCAATATTAACGCTCAAAAATTCTGGAATTTTGTTAATAATAATACAAGATTTGATTCAGATATTCCATCAACAATGTTGTGGGAACATAAAACTGCGGATAGTAGCCCAGAAGTGAGCGAATTATATGCCAGTTTCTTTAAAAGTATTCATGTAACTAATGATATGGTTATCGGCTGTTCATGGACCCTATGGACCAGATGCTGATCTCCTCAGGTTTGAGACACGCTATGATGACGTTTTAAAACTGTTGTTGAAACTTGATCCTGGGAAAGGAGCTGAGCCCGATGGATTACCCAATATAGTTCTGAGAAATTGTGCAAGTGGTTTATGTGAACCCATCACGCACATTTTTAGTAAATCGTTGCAACTAGGTGCATTTCCCTCTGCCTGGAAGCTATCATTTATCAGTCCGATTCACAAATCTGGCTCAAAATCTAATGTAACCAACTATCGACCGATTTGCATTCAATCTTCGATGGATAAATTATTGGAGAAAGTCGTCCTATCGCAACTATCTTATGCATTTAAAAACATTATTACGACTAAACAGCACGGTTTTTTTGGTAGACGTTCTACTGCAACAAATCTTTTTCTTTATACCAACTATATCTTAAATTCTTTTAATAAAAGTGAGGTAGTTCATGTCATATACACAGACATTAGTAAAACCTTCGATATGGTGAACCACAATGTATTACTACAAAAGCTATATTGATACGGAGTTAGAGGTAAAGCGCTGGAATGGCTTAAATCATATGTTTCTGGCAGACAATTACAGGTTAGAATGAATGGACATGTATCTAGTTGCTACGAGGTATCCTCTGATGTGCCACAAGGATCACATCTGGGCCCAATACTCTTCAGCATCTTTGTGAATGACATCGGTGACTCTTTCACATCTGAGTACCTTTTATATGCAGACGATCTCAAGCTCGTCACGAGTATATCTTCGGTTGAGGATACTCGCTTACTTCAAGAGCTCGTCACGAGTATATCTTCGGTTGAGGATACTCGCTTACTTCAAGATGACATCAATAAATTAAGTGATTGGTGCACGGTGAATAAACTTAGCCTAAACGTTAATAAATGCTTAGTTATGGTATACTTCAGAAGCAGCATGTGTATACAACCAAATTATTTACTCAATGGGGAACATCTCACTGTAGCAACTGAAGTCAAAGACCTTGGTGTTCTGTTTGATAACAAGCTTAGCTTCTCTAGTCACATTGAAAAAATCACTCGCCAGGCATTTAAGGTATTGGGATACATTTATAGATCAGGGAGAGAATTCACCAATGAATACACGCTACTTAGACTTTATTTGACCTTGGTTCGCCCGATTCTTGAATACTGTTCAATCATCTGGTCTCCACGGTATGCTATTCATATAAATAGGATTGAAACAGTTGAATCTAAACTCTTTTATTATCTACAGAATTTTGTCAAATATAGTGACAGTACCTTAAGTGTTTCGGAGTTTTAATTAAAATATAAGATCTTCAGCCTTGAAATGAGAAGACAATTTGCCGACCTACTCTTTGCATACAAAGTCATTAATGGTTTACCTGAAATACTAGAGCAATTTCATCTCATTTGTCCAAGAACTGGACTCAGGTTAACTCGCATTCTAAATACAATTAGTTCTACTAAACAGTAGGTAT
This sequence comes from Lagria hirta, assembly GCA_947359425.1. Classification (NCBI taxonomy): domain Eukaryota; kingdom Metazoa; phylum Arthropoda; class Insecta; order Coleoptera; family Tenebrionidae; genus Lagria; species Lagria hirta. The sequence continues at coordinate 5,441,364 of OX375801.1, read as the reverse complement.
GTACGTTCTGGCCCTCTAAGCAGAATTGCGAACCTGGTCAAAAAAAACTGTTCCAGCTTAAATATTTATAGAGAGTCTCTGTCCTCCTTTAAATATTTTTTAAGAAAATCATTGTTGGATGATATGTGATGAGTGTAACATGAATAAGCTTTAAATAGATGTTGTTTATCTATAAGATATTGTAACTTAAGATGTATAAAGCCGATTGGCGTTAAATAAATTAAATTAAATTTATTTGCAGATAAATTTATTTGCAGATAAAATTTACGTCACAAGTAGCAGAACATTCTGTTCCAATAGCTTTATGAACTTGAGTACTGAGATCCATTATACCACAGTTTTCTAAGTATTTGAAAAGTGCCTTTCTTCATATTGGCATATTTTCAAAGATTTGACAGATTTGAAAGAAGAGAATTTTCCACACTACTTAGATAATCTTTATGCCTTGTGGATATTATATGCTTGCATACCGCACGCAACTTGTCAAATTCCTCATAATAATTTATTCAACTTGTTGCTTTTTACTTTTTTCTATAACTTTTTTTTAACTTCAAGTTTGATCAAATAGGCTGATTATAGCATGGAGAGTATGAAAGCTTAAAAGATGTCTTGTACTGATAGAGAAACTACTAAGTCAAGAATCAAACATAGCCTTGCGTAAAAACCCTGCACAGCAACATTAACATCTTAAGGTACCTCAAGAAAATACTAGTGAACTTTCAACAAATTTTATACAACTTGCAATAATCAGCTTTATAAATTTTTGAGAATTACAGAAACTCGTAAAATTATGCAGTTTAGAAAATGGAGTTGGAAAGCTATGTTCATTTTGGTAATTAGAAAAATTAAAACAACCAACCAGAAAGGTAGTTTTGCCTAATACTCGTATCAAGCAAAGTAAAGCATCAAAAACAGTTTTGAATCATTACCTGAAAGGTTAGAAGGAATATAAAGTGCAACCAAGTAAAAAAACTGAATTAAAGCAACATTTGCAAATGACTGAATCTCTCAAAAGGACAAACGTTATCAACTCAGTAGTATTGACTAGGGAATAAGTAATGTTAGAAGACAGTGCAATCAATACTCCTCTACCCCTTAAACGACTAACGGCATTTAATTTCCGTAACTATAATAATATCAAAGTAACAATCCAAGACATTTAAATAGAGAGAATCAACTTATGTTCGTAAACCGAGTGTGTTTTGATAGTATATGTTAAGAGACAACCAATTGCTTCTGAGCAAACTTAGTTTTCTGAGAAGACAATAGCTAGTATGTCGTGCTTGTACCTTTTTTTTAAGTTGGCTTTAACACTGAGTAACCGTTGATTCAAATCCGCTTTAACATTCTTAACAATTTCCACCTGCATAAGACCTCCACAACAAGATATCTTGATAAGTTGGAATCGATTTGAGCTGGAAACATGCACAAAACTTTTTATGCTATATCTTCAGTTAGTAAAGCAACTTTGATAGACCTCTTGCAATTACTTTTAGTCACATCAAATTTGCTTCCAAATAGTTTTGGATCATTTTCTCTACTAACACCAAAAGTTGACTAAATGTCTTTTACAGTAACACGGTCTAATTCCAATTCGTTTTATTGTTCTCAGTTATTATTTTTAACACAACTATAAATAAAAAGAATTTGTTTTCTTCTCTTACGCTTAGATATCTCTTGAATAATTTGTTAATTGTCTAATAAGAAAACAAACGCTGTGCGAGCTGAAACGTTGATTTTATTTTTGAGAACTTTAATCTTATTCTGTAGGGAAACAATTGCTGTTTTTAAACAATTAATATTAACGGAACCAATGATTATGTGACGTTATTTTTTTTTATATATTTGTAACAATGATTTATATGTTCAATCAAGTCTACAACCTCTATGCTAGATTGTAGATTTAAAAGGAGTCGTTTGGCGCTTTCCACCTTACAGAACTGCGACCAATTTGATCTATTGTTCTTGAACCCTACGCTCATTGTTTTCTAGACAAATTCTAGACTTTTTGTAAAGTTAAGTATATTTCTAAGTGGCTTGTTTTTGACTTCGACAGGCGTTAGTCTTGCACTGTGTAAGTAGGTCAGCCTTTGGAACGCTAACGCACCGCAATTACAGAGTATGTGCTCAGCGGTTTCACTGTCCGATTCACATAGTCTGCAGTTCTCATTGTCCACCAGACCCAGTTTTTTATGGTGATACCTTACTGAGGAGTGTCCAGTAAACAAGCCTGCAATGATTCTTATATCATTCTTCGATAGAAGAAGAAGCTTTTTTGCATTCTCTGGCAAATATTTGATAAATTTCATTGCCTGTCTTTGCCTAGGAGTATTCTTCCAGTAGCGCATTTTAGTTGCCAATTCTCACCTATAGATCTCCGCTCGTTCATGCGATTTCGTTAGTCCACAGAACGGTTCGGGGCCTATTGGAGGAGCTTTCGAACCTGCTTTTGCTAATTTGTCGGCAATTTCGTTTTCTTCAATTCCTTCATGACTTGGTATCCAAATGAGGGCAATCTTGCTGCCCATTGTCAAGTTTTTGAGGGACTGTCTGCATTCTCAAACCATTCAAGACTTAGTGTTATTTGCACTGACAGCTCTTATGGCCGCTTAACTGTAAAACAGAATACAGATCTTTTTGCCTTTAATACGCCTTTGCAGACATTCTTGAGCAGTTAGATCTATAGCAAGTGTCTCAGCTTGCATAATTGAGGGTGTGCTACTTAGGGCTATTGTTGTCCGGTATTTTGGACCATAGATTCCTATGCATGTCTCTTTAGTTGTTTTCGATCCATTTGTGTACCAGATAGAGGAGTTCACGCCAATTTGTGCGATTTGACTTCGAGCCGCATGACGGTCATTAATGACTGATTCAAACGGGGTTTCAAAGTCATGCATTATTGACATGACGTCCTTTGGTTGTTCAAGAAAACCCGGCTGCAGAAGGTCAAGTATCTTGAGGTGACCTGTTCGGTCTCCTAATTAGAATTTCTTTGATTGGGCCAGCCTCAGAGATGCTTGCAAACTCTCCCTTTGCACCTGTAGGTGAAGAGGCGTTAAGTTCAGCAGCACCTCTAGAGCGGTAGTAGGAGCCGTGCACATGACTCCTGTAATGCTCAAGCACGCAAGCCGCTGTAGTTTCTGCAGCTTGCTTTGTGTCGTTTTTTCTCTGGTTTTCGTCCACCATACAAGAGATGCGTATGTGACGATGGGTCTTATTACCGTAATGTACAACCAGTGTATCATTTTCGGCTTTAGACCCCATGTCTTGCCAAAGAGCTTTCGACATGCCCAAAAACAGCCCGTTGCTTTGGCAAGAGTCTTGTCAACGTAGGTGTTTCATTTAAGTTTACTATCTAGGGTTACTCCTAGATATTTCACTTTGTTGGAAAATTGAATCGATAATCCTTCCAGTTGCGGAGCTTTAAGGTTTAGCTTTTTGCGTCTGGTAAATAGAACTATGGTGGTCTTTTTAGGGTTAACACAAAGTTCCTCTTTATCACACCATCTTTTGATTGTGTTCAGGGCGTTCTGCATTAGGCTGGAAATGACACTTTCATGCTGGTCTCTGACTAGAATTGCGAGATCATCCGCATACCCTAGTACGCAATGACCCCTTTGCGTTAGCTCACAGAGTAGATCATTCACCACTGTTGACCACAGCAAAGGCGATAACACTCCACCTTGTGGGCAACCTTTAACCGTGGACAGCGAAGTGTTTTCTTCTCCCAGTAAGACCGTAATTATGCGGCTTACAAACATTGATTCAACCCAGCTTGTTACAGCTAGTTCAATGCCGTGTTTTTCTGCTGCCAGCTTTATAGATCTAAAGGAGGTGTTATCGAATGCACCCTCTATATCTAAAGATATGCCAGCATTTATTTCTTTTGCCTTGATAGTTTTCTTTACTTCTCTAACAATATAGTAAAGCGCGTCTATCGTGGATTCGCCGGGTTGGTACGCAAACTGTTTAGAGTGTAACTGTGCTCCGTTGTGGAGCAAGTTCTTCATGTGGTTATCCACAATTTTCTCCATTGCTTTGAAGAGAAAGGAGGATAAGCTAATTGGGCGATATGATTTAACCTCGTCCGGAGGCCGTCTGCCCGTCTTTTGTATAAAAACCACTTTTACCTTCCTCCAGGACTGGGGAATATACACTAATGCAAAACTTGCCTTAAAAATGCTAGTAAGACAAGGGGCAATGACGTTCAGCTCTTTTTGCAGTAAGGCTAGAAATACTCCATCGCCTCCAGGCGATTTGTAGGGCTTAAAGCTGTTTATAGCCTATTTTACCTTCTCAAGGGAAAAGATTTTCCCTGCCAGACGTCTGCTGTCTCTATTTGAATGTTGGTGTCCAACACTCCCAAGAGCGGGGCTTGTCTGACCTGTGTTGCTTGTCTCTATGGAACCCGGAAAGTGGGTCGACATCAACACCTGTAGACTTTTTTGGGTGTTCTCGGCGAAATCACCATTAGGCTTCTTCATAAGCCCTTTTGTATTTGAGTGGTCTTTAGACAGCACTTTTTGAAGACACACCGCTAAGGCGAGCTCGTCGATTCCTTCGCAAAAACGCTTCCAGGACTGCCTTTTAGACCTTCTCAATTCTTTGTTGTATCGTGTTAGGGCTTGTTTGTAGTCTTCCCAACCTCTATGCTAAAGTTTAGATATAAATACCTGAAGTCATTCGTCGAGTTACCAACCATTTACTGTCACAAGAGGAACTACGACGTCGCCTTCATATCAATAATAAATAATCTCACATTTAACTGTTACTGAAACTAGAAGAAACCAACTGAATTTGCTGTTTTCACAAATCCGTAACTAATCGTCAATGACATATTACCTTTGATCAGTAACTGACTTAAAAGCTCTACAGCTTCACAACTAGTGTAGAACTATATAATACCTATTGACCAATTAGAATCTTATAAGTACATGAAAATCCTATAAGTAGTTATGTGATTCTATAATCAAACTAGAATGCTGTAGGTAAGTAAATTAGAGTGGCACCACTTTACAAACAAACTGAAATTCTATAACTCAATTGGAATTTCTTAATAAATCGGCATTTACTAAACTACTTGAAATTTTACAAACAATTCAAAATTCTATTGATAAACTCAATTTTAGAACTTATTGCAGCTGCTACAACAAACTGCAGAACTCGTGGAATTAATCTCAGTTTCTTTTCTAAAAAGTAGAAAGAACTGTAAATCACTTTGTAAAGCGATCATAATATAAATAGCGCTCCAACGTTAATTAAACAATTGTGTAGTACGTGTACGCACTTTAACATTCTTATGACTATCAAATTATCAAATTATAGCCTTTGATATGACTTAGAACTTCACAAACAAACTCAAATTCTATTATCAACAGAGAATTTCTTTTATTGAATTGAGAGTTTTTAAAAAGACCTTGAACTTTAAAAACACACTAAGAGTTTACTGATTAAAACGTTATTTTAATTTTAATTGAAACTTTATTTTAACTTTAATTTAAACTGTATTTTAATTTTTAATTTAAATAACCTACCGCAGCTGCTCCAACAAACTGCACGACAAGTGATATAAATCACAAATAAAAGTCAACCGCAATAGTGTAAGAGCGGGACGTAACAAGAGTAGCTGTAAGATCACTTTGTAAAGCAACAATACTGTAATTAACGCTGTAACGCTAACTACGCTAAGTGCGCTGTACGTAGACGCACTTCTAACGCTTGCCTGATTATTAAACTATCAAACGCAGGGACCTTGTTACCTTAAATAACGATATATTATAAACCTTACTACTCGAGTTTAGAAACCTCACCTGCTACACCAAATTAAGAAGGACGGAAAGGATTGTAAGTATGTATATGTTTTAGGGTATAAGCTACATATGAATAGGTGTGTATGTATTCTGCTGTAACAGAATACGGAAACTTTGTCTGCTGTAACAGTCCAAGGAAACAACGTACACGTCGTTTTATTTGTAGGCTTTAGAATTATTTTATGTAACGTATATTAACGTTAATAATCTAATTACTGAGTTTTACTAATTGTTGTTTTTATTAGTAATTTAATTGAAATAACTTATATTTTAATTTTGAACTGAATAATTACATCAATGTTTGTTTGTATCAATTCTAGTCTACTGAAGAGATTAATTTAATGAGATCTAATCTCATTAAATTAATTCAAATTGAATTAAATTAATAATTAATATTAATTTTCTAACAGTAACAAAATTTATTTTCTGAAATATCGTTCAAGACGCAAATGATCTGATTGATATATTAATTTATCTACAATGATTATCGTCTTGACATTACTGTGAGTTCTTATTTATTAATTGAGTTATTAATTGTTATGTGCATTAAGTAACACTTACAAGAATTGAGATAAGTAATGCCGGTATTCATAGTCGTAGCTCAAGATCAAGCTTAAGTTTAGACTCAAACAAGGACTTCAGCAATGCTCGGGAAAGCGTTTGCATGCGTTTTGAAATAGATTTATTGCTGATTCCGTCTCAAGCAAGGACTTTGGCAATGCTCGTAAAATCTGATATTTATATCTTGAGGTTGAAGTCGAGCTCAAGACCAAACGGTATTCATAGACAAATCTCAAGATTTAAATATCAAATTACGGTGTGAATAAAGGCGATTTTGGCTTGATAAGCAAGCGCACTGGGTCCGTCTCAAGTCTGACTTGAGCAAGGCCTCGGTCTCAAGTCCGACTCAAGACGCCATTTGCAAATTATGTCATTGTTTGACGTTGGAAAATACTGAAGAGTACTATGTGTTGCATTTCATAACAACGAACATTGACATGTTGGACAAGTTATGTGCGGGATGTTGCAAACCCATTGAAATTTTTTTAAACTTTGAATTTAAGCCTCGCATCAGCTTTACAAAAGACAGTAGTAGTATTCAATGTAGTGAATGTAGGATTGCTTGCAAATTAGTGGAAACACAATTATTACTTACACAAAATTAAAGGGCCCACATTTTGTGCAAAAATGAAAGCATTGAATAAAAATGAAAGCATTGAATAATAATAAAAGTCACAGATATTGATTAATTGAGTAGTATTTTTATTTTGTAACCCCTTCTACTGGTAAACACAAGTACAAAAAAGTAAAATGTTTATTAGTTTACATTATAAGTATTGTTTGCAGAAGCAAAGTAGACAAAACGGCAGCCGAAAACATTAATCTTCACACACTTCTTGAATAGCTCCTACTACTCACTACTCTGATAACTTTTCTGCATCACATTTCCTGCAACAAAAGTGGATAAGGTCTGGTTAGACGCACGTTTTCCTGAACATTGTCAAAGTCTTTGCTTGATTTTGCTTGAGACGGCGTCTCAAGCTTGAATTCAAGGTTGATCTTGAGCTACGACTATGAATACCGGCATAAGAAAACTAGAGCATTTTTAGATTGGCCAGTACTTTAGTTCTTTGAGAACTAATAATGTAGACTGTTAAATTAGGTTAAATTAACTGATTAATGAAATAGTTTTTGAAACTATTCAACTGATAAATAACTTATCAAAACCATTAATACGGAATAGTGTTATCCAAATTCTGTGAGGTCAATTACTCACAGTTTTACTTCTGGATTGCACTTGGTTTTTAATTGGCACAACATGGGTTTTTCTTATTTTGACTGATGTATATTTAAATATTACTTGTTTACTTCAAAATTTATTATAAAGTTGAATCCAAATTGCCATTGCGATACAAATGAATATGTATAATACAATATTAAGATTATAAAAAACCCATCTAGTGAATTTTTTCTTGGGTTGGTATATATACTGATGTAACTTATAATATTAATTATTATAACAATGCCAGTAATGTCAATGTCATTGGCATCACAACTAATAACTATATCAACCCACGTCAAAAGTCTCTAAAAACGATTGCACAAAATTCAATTTTGTTTAACTATTTTTTTTAGAAACAGTGTTACAAAATCGTCATTGTAAACGTGAAACAGAAAAAGGATTTTAACAAAGTGTAAAAATAATTCCTATCAAATAGTGTAACATTGTCATATATATAATTTGTATAATTTAAATATTCAAAGCATAAAAAGAAAGTGCATGAAGGTCCTATAGACATATTTTGCATAAACGAGCGCTGGATGTCAGCTGGTGACTTAAATTATTTTAATATTGATAATCTATCAATTGACGCGGATTTTCGTAGAACTGTGTCCAGACACGGTGGGGTATGTATTTTTCTTTCAAATACTATTACTGCTTACTGTAAAATCGATGTAAAACGGTATTTTCGTAAAATACAATGTGAATTTGCGGCATTGTGCAATTGTCTTGACAATTTTTTCAAACATTTTGACAAGGTCTTTTCTGAAAGATGTCAATTTTTCGATAATTTAAAACAATATTTTTTAACAATTCAGCACAATTATTACCGTGGCCCACAAAAACAGACTGATTTTTTGTGAAAATATGCTCGCTTATGACGTTCCAAATAATTGAACTAACTCGATCGAACTCTTTTTAGAGATCGTTTGCGAATATTGAAAATTGCAAAAACAGTTAAAACAAGAATCATTGTTTTTTTAATTTATTTTCTGGCCAAAGCCAACTTCTTTGAATTAGGCGTCAAAGCTTGCCATGAATTTTTAACATTAAACTGTGCTTTTAACATCGAATCAAAGTGACAGTTATTAATTTGACACCTCACTTATAATTTAACACATCCATAGATCAACACGTTAATGAGATTAAATTGAAAGCAGTTGTAGTGTTAAAACAAACAAAAAAATTAACTTTCATAAAAAAATAAGGCTTATAATAAATAATAAGAATGACGTCCTTTAACTTTAAGACATTTGAAAGCTCGTGCACCGAATGCTTGTGTATTATTATTTATTTCATAATTTTAGCAACTATTGTCTAACGCAAGTCATCAAGGTTATTTAAGCGCTGTTGGAAAATCAAGTTCTTTCAATAGAAACACAAAAAGAAGTCACATAGAGTGAGTTTGCAGCTGTATTATAACTGATAACTTGACAATATAAAAATTCTTGTATCATATGCAAAATCTCGTAAAGTGTTTTGCTGAAAATAAACGTCCACAATTTTATCGTAAGATCTTCTTTCGGTATCTTGCAGCAATCATTGAAAAAAATTGGCAGAATAATTAACAATTCACCACCAACAACTCGGTGGCCGCTACAAGATTTTACTACAAAATTTTCAGAGATATTCAACTCCAAGATTGCAAATGCAATAGCTCAATGCTTTCCCGAAAAATCCCGTAAATTAAGAAATGAGTTGGGCGCACACTAGTACACAAAGGAACTTAAAAACATGCGTGATACTCTTAACCTACTACATGATATGTCTAACCATAATTATATAAACACTTCCATTTATAAGAAACTAGCTGGCCCGGCGAACTTGGTTCCGCCTAAACATAGATTATTTTTAAAATAAACAAATCAAAATCTTTGAAAATCATCTAATATTGATACTTGTGATTTTTTATCCCTATCCCACCCTTTTTCACCTCTTTGTTAATAAAAAGTATCGTATTCTTTTCATTCAAATCCAGTCATCAGTTTGTAATTTTCCGTACAAACTTTTACTCAAAGTTGGTATATGGGAAGTTGTCTCATGCAAGACAATACCCTCTTCCTCTTTTTTCTCTTTCTGTTTATATACTTCTACACTTCTTTCTCCGTTCTTATTCTTTTCGCTTCTTCTTTCTCTTTTTTCTCGTCTCTTTACATTTACCTCTAAATTCTCTCTTTCCTTCTATAAGGAAAGAGAGAATTCCTCTTTCGTTCCTCTATTTTTTTTCCACTTTCTTAACGCTTTCACTGCTTCTGTCTTCCTTTCTTTGCATTCTTGGTCCCACCACTCGTTATTTCTCTGTCTTCCTCTCCAGACTTCTTTCTTCTTTGTAGCTTGTTCTGTTATCTCTCTTAGTTCTTCTATCATCTTCTCCAGTTCCTTCTCGCAAAACTTTTTTTTTCCAGTTTTTTTCTGTATTTCTTAATTCTTTTCTCATCCCATAGGCTTATTATTCTTCTCTTTCATCGTTTCTTTTCTCTTTCTGCGCCTTTCTCTTTATTCTTTCCCGCTCTTAGTCTCTTTTTTAGCAAAAGAAGATCCAATTCCAATCTCTTCCCTACTGTAAATTCTTCAACTTCTTCCCATGATTATTGAATTGTTAACCCATAATCTACTACTGACTCTCCCTACCTTCTCACATAGTTCCATTTTCTGTTCCGGTTTGTTGCCGTTCAGTATCTTTCATTCATTATTTTCTCAGAATCAGTTTGATAAATTTTTTCCTCTCGCTGTTCTTTTTTCTGTTTTGTCTTTCTTTTTTTTTCTCTTCTTGTTGCTCCCCACACTCTTGCTTTTTCTCCTCTATTCTACAGTTGAAAACTCCTTTTATATACAGTTTTCTTTCTCCAATTTCTCCTTCTTCTTGTTGTAATTGCTTTATGTTCTTTCTATAAACTGTTATTATTCTCCACCACCTATTGCTTACGTAGACCTCTCTCTCCATGTACCCTTCCTGTTTTTTTCTTGTTTTTTTTTTATTATTTACTCTCTCTTTCCTCTTTCTTTTCTTTCTTGCTTTTTTTCATTTTTTTTTTTATAGTTCCGTCTTGTTTGTTCTTGTTTTTTTGCCTAGGTTGCTGTCTTTTTTCCCCATCTTTCCCTCGTGTCCTCTTCAAAAATTTTTTTTATCCTTTCTAGTCTATAACCCCATGCATATTTCACCCCTTTATCTCTATTTTTTTGTAGCTTATTTTTGTTTTCTTCTCTTTCTGTTGCTTCTTTTTTGCTAAATCTCACAGTTTCTTCTGCACCTCTCTCTCTTTCTTCGTCATATCATCATTAACAAATACTTTTTCAGATCCCTTCTTTTACCTCAGTTTTCTTTTTCTTTTCATCCCTTTTACTTTCTATGCTTTCAATCTCCACTACTAGCAAGTTCTCTCTTATTATCTTGCAGCTCTTAATCGTTGTTTCCACCACATTTTTCTTCAAAAACTCTTCTACTTCTTTCTTTATCTTTGCTTTTTCTCTTTGTTTTACACTCTACACTGTTATTATTATGTTCTGTCTACTTTTTCTTCTCCCTTCCAGCTCCATCCTATCTTTTCTTACTGCTCTTCTTTCTTTTTTCTACTTGTGCTTTTATCTCCTTATTGTCCTCCCTTAGTTTCCTCAATTGCTCTCTCACGTCTTCGTTCTCTTCTCTTATCTCTTTTAACTCGCTTCATATCTTCTTCAAAAGGTCTTTCATTTTTTGTCTGTTCTTTTTTTCGTTCGGCCATCTTAATGTTTTCTTCGACCTTAAAAGTATTTTTCTTGCTTTTTCTTCCTTCTTTACTTTTTTCTTTTTTTCTCCCTCTTTCTACAAGCGTCGTCACTGTAGTTCTTGTTAGTTCCCTACTTAATTCAGTTAACAACTTACAAAAAACGCTGGCCTGCTTCAGCTACTTTGGCAACTAGTAGAGTTGAGAAGTTAGCACACAGCCAATTGTTATCAGCTCCTGCTAACCCTTTATCAATAGGAAAACTGATAACATAAAATAGCAACAATAACTTTCCAGAACAGAGATATTAAGCATTTCAACTAACTTTACCCAACCCGCAAATAAAGAACTCAGTCCAAAAAAGGCTAATTAAAAGTCTCTAGAACACCAAAAAACCGTAATAATTCACCGAGCAGCAAACACCACACGCATTCACGGCTGTGTTCCCTATCAAAATTCATTATTTGTAATTGTCCTAATGCTGATATCTATTTGTCATTTTTTTTAATTTTTGGTTGCTTATTTTTCTTTTGTATTTCACGTTCACAATGACGATTGTGTGATTCTGTTTCTAAAAAAAGTAGTTAGACAAAATAAATTTTTGTGTAATTGTTTTTAGAAACTTTTGTCGTAATTTGGTATGATTAGTAGTTGTAAAGTCAAGTGTCAGTTGTGACAATCAATGACAATCAAACTACTGCCAATTACCGCTTATTAATATTTATTCTAGTAACATTTTGAAGAGCGATATTCTTACGCTAGCTTTTGGATTGGACCTAAACCTTTAAAGACATTGAATAGTTGTTAACAAAATTACTGCTAGTAAATACTTTTATAAAATTTACACAAAACTCTCAATTGTACCAAAAAGTATTCACATTATTTTTTATGTAATTTTAGAAATAACGTTAGTAAAATATTTTTGTTTTTGAGAAATTTTTAAAATGCAGATTATTTTATAAATTGTTACTCTTATCCGGTATTCATAGTCGTATCTCAAGTTTAAGCTTGAGTCCGTCTCAAGCTCGGTCTCAAACAAGGACTCCGGCAATGCTCGGGAAAGCGTTTGCCTGCGCTTTGAAATAGTTGTATTGCTGATTCTGCCTCAAGCAACGATTTTGACAATGCTCCGGAAATCTGATATTCATATCTTGAGCTTGAGGTCGACTTCAAGTCCGGATAGGTAATCATAGACAAATCTCAAGATTTACATATCAAATTACAGTGTAAATAAGGGCGATTTTTGCTTCATGAGTAAGCGCACTGGGTCCATCTCAAGTCGGACTCAAGCAAGGCTTTGACTTGTCTCAAGTCCGACTCAAGACGCCATTTGCAGGTTATGTCATCGTTTGACGTTAGAAAATACTGAAGAGTATTGTGTGTTGCATTTCATAACAACGAACATTGACATGCTGGACGCGTTATGTGCGGGGTGCTGTAAACCCATTGGAATCTTTTTCCAACTTTGAATGTAAGCGACGCTACAGCTTCACAAAAAACAGTGTAGTATAAGATAATAAAAAAGAAAGAACCTTATAAGATAATAGAAAAGAGAGAAAGAGAGAGAGAGAAACGAAGAGAGAAAAGGGAAATATGTTTATCCCAAAATTATTTTTTTTTTAAATAAAGTTATTTTAAATCTTACCGTTTCTGCTAGAGGAACTAAAAGAAATGTCTGGATGGCCAACCGCACGTTCAAACGCTAATCCTAAAACGTAAAATTGGAGTTTGAGTTTTCAATCACGCATAAATCATTAGGAGTAGGCAGTTTGCGTACTAACACATAATGATAATTACCGGTACTTATCTTGTTATGATATAGAAATAATATCTAGATAGTTATATTAGTCTTTTAAATTATAATTTATATAAGACTTTAATATTAGACTTTTATATTAGATTTTTATATTAGACTGCAGTCATTATATTATAATTTACTATTTTGAGCACTGTCTTTAAGGTAATGGATCGGATGGCGGCAATCAGAAACAATTAATCCTAAGACTAATTGGCCATTATAGTACCGCAAGGGTAGCTATGGACTTCTGTCCGTTGGCAAAGCTAGCTAACGAAATGTGCATACACACCAGCGCCAATGTAGATGTAATCTAATAATGAGGCTACGATTACATCCACTGACGAAACGAAAACGTGTTCTCGGGCGTGCAATGCTTTACAAAAATATCCTTGGGTATCTATCTGACTGTTAAGGTTAACTCAAAATGCAATGATGTATTTGTAAAGACTCCGTAGTAACACAAGCCTCTCACTTAGACCAGGTAGGATAGACAAGTGCGTATTATTACATTAAATTTAACTAGTCTGAAGTTTGCTAAGTAGTCCACTCAGTGAATATGAACTACAAAGATACACATAAGATTTCTAAGATAATATGATATCTCAGGTAATGTATTTAATAACGAAATGCGAATATAATCTTTGATTAGTGTACCTAATTTGTTATGTCAGCTAACAGCTATCACTGTTCCATCAAGTCATCTCTGATACACCTTGTATATAAACTTTCTACTGAAACACCCTGTATATAAATTATTTTGCATATGTTTAACTATAATATACTTTGCCAACCAACGTAATCGACTACTGATTTAGATTGACAATGGTTCTACTTTAGGTACCAATAATTAGTAATTGGGCTTTTGAAAAAAAAATTTTTTTGAGATAAATGGAAAGATCATATATAAGTTTTATAAGAAAACAATTTTTTTTAATTTTTTGTTGCAATAATTCAAAAGTTATTTGAAAATAAAAATAATTTTTGAATTCAGGACCGAAGACACGCCGACAGCTCCCGAACAAACCCGAGCGCGTGTGACGTCATAATGTTGGTTTTCACTCGATAAAATTGATATAGAAATAATAAAGTACAGTGTTTTGATCTATTTAATTTTGTTGTCATTGTTAAATATTCAAATTTATACTGAAAATGTCGAACCTCAAAAGTTATCGTTCTTGTTTTGTACCATTATGTACAAATACTACAAAAACAACTCCTGACAAAATGTTTTTAAATGTTCCCCAAGATGACAAACGTCGAAATAAATGGTTTCAAGCAATGGTTTTGATTTTGTTCTGTAAAGAATTTTTAACATATTTCAATATTTTGACTTGGTTATTTTATTTGATTGTAATCCACTTAATTGCTTTAAGTTTTTTTAAGCACTTCTACGACAGCATGTTTTGTAAATTTGCTTGCATCCGGTAGTTTTAGTGATTCAGCAATCATCCGGAGTATTTTTTCTAAATTGTTTTTTCAACACTGACTGAGAAGAGCATTTCCCACAATAATAAGACAGAAACAAGCTGTTGATTTTGACGTATGTAGGTCGTGGGGCAATATATTTATTGTACAAAAAAACGCAATAAACGGACCCATCGTTCTGTCATCACCTACAGAATTAGTTTATATGAACTCAATAAACAAACCAAAATCTCAAGATCTTTGACTATCAACAGCAACAACATTGTTATGTGTAATAATATATGTAACAAAATTGTTAATAATAATTAGAATAGATTTCATTGTACTTTACCATTTGAGATAAGTAAGCCATAGTCACTTTTTCTTCGCAGCTGCTGTTATTTTTCTTACACCACCAGTCATAAAATTTCTTGTAAAAATAAGACGTTATATGTACCACAAGCATGATGAAGATTATGTCTTTAATATATAAATAACTATTATTTGTTTTGATTAGTAAAATAAGATTTATGGTAAGTTTTAAAATCAGTCTATTGTATTTGAAGAAATCACTGGTTAGGTAATTCAAACATGCCTTCTGTATTTATACATTTTCAGTTTTTGTTCTTAAATTTGTAAAATCTTTTTTTTGTTAATTTAAGGTAAGGTTGTTTTTCACAGATCGTTTATAATTGTTTTTTTTTTAATTATACTCAACATTAATTTATAATCACATTCGTTCAAAGTCAAAATTGTTGCAATTCAATTACAGAATGTTTTTTCTTATGTTGTCTAAGATTATGTTCCAGTCTGGTGTTTTACTCACATTTATTGAAAGTAAAAATAGTTTGTAATTTAATTAGAGATAGTTGTCTTCTTATATGTTTTGTTACATATTTTTTCAAAATATTTTTATACTCACAGTCATTGTAGTTAAAAAATGCTCGCAACTCAAGTGGAGTATGTTTAAAATTTTTGTAAACTTAGATTTTTACCTAGTTTTATACTCATACTCATTGCATTTAAAAAATGTTTGTAATTCAATTAGAGTATGTTTTATTTTCTTATGCCTTGTTAGATTATTTAAAAGTTAGTTTTAAACTTATATAGATTGCAGTTGAAAACAGTTTGTAATTCAATTGCCAAATGGTATCTTTGGTTATGTTTGTGAGAGTTTTTGATTTTATAATAAGTTGTAGTTATTTTTTTAAATAAAAATAAGCCAATAAGCTGCTAAATTGTTGATCAAAAAGTCAGAGCGGTCGGACGAGCGGTATTATGAATATTTAAACTGTTAATTGTTTTTTCCAAAGAGTTGAAGGTAAGAAGGTTAATTGTTTATTGATAGAGAAAGATAGTTAACGTGTTGATCTTGTTGATCATGTGTTGTTTTGTGGTATAATTGTGAATTCAGTGCTGACTCCCTGAATTCGGAGGAATAATGTGAAGTCAGTGCTCACTCCCTGAATTCGGAGGAATAATGTGAATTCAGTGCTGACTCCCTAAATTCGGAAGAATAATGGATAAAGTTTTATTGATAAACATCAATATGTTAATATGAAATATCCACGGCAGAAACTATAGTTTAATACCTGGGGAACCGTCTATGTGGTAATACGTTTCAGACTGAGGTGGTACTCCCATGACGTCTGTAAACTTTTACAGATTGCTATCCTGGTTCTCTACTTTCTCGAACAGAGGCGAAGAGGTAGAGGGGTGGGCTGGAGCCTGTTAACCCCTATGGTTATGTTTCTCTCAGTGTATAAAGAGATTGTGGATTTTCCTTTTGCTGGTATGACGGAGTAATGCGTAATGTCCTTAGGTTCTTCACTTATTAATCTTTAATTTATACCTTTTCCTATTACGTATTATTCCTGGCCAGTCTATTTCGCGTAATGTGTTTACGTTGCTCCCGAACCAAGTACCGAAACAATGAAGACATCATTGAGAACACGATGCTAAAGAAAAGGGGCGAAGATTGAGTCAATCGAGTGGTTGTCAAAGTCCAATGAGCCTAGTAATGTCTTCCATTATGAGTTCGAGAGGGAGAGAATCCTGCAAAGGGGAGAAGCCCCCGGTGAGTTACTTTACAGGTATAATCGACAGGCACATTATGTGTAAATATGTTTCATGTGTCGCCCAATCGATCCGTCTGACTGCTCAAGCGTTTCTCTAACTATGAATATAGAGGGGTGAGTTGAAGAAGATTGTTGATGATAATGTAGCTGGCTGTTGCTATTCTGTACACTGTTTTCGAGTGAATAATTAAGTGTAATAATCGTAGAACATAGACATCCCGACAAATTTATTATGGAGAAAGAGTTAACTGTTATTTAATTCAATTTAAGTGTTAAAATTGGGCAAAACGTAAGATTCTTACGATAAAAGAGTCTTACATGTTTTACTAAATAATCTTATTTATTTCGGTATTCACAGTTATCGCAATGAAACCATTTTTTCGATCCAACAAAAGCATTTTTTTTATGTTTTTCTAAATAAGCCCTTTGATGAGTTTTAAAATTACGCTGATCACATCCAGCCATCTTTCCTAGTAAATCAATTTTTGTTTTTTTTTCCTGGCAAATTATTGCTATTGACACATCTCTTTTTATGATAATAGCTCCTGACAAATAAGTAGCTCAATATTAAAACCACCTTAAGTTTTATATGCATATAAATTTATATTGTTATTAATATAAAAGATAAGAATAAAAAACAAAGAAAAACAACTTTTTAAAATAATTTAAAAAAAGAAGTTAATATTAAAATTTTTTATTATTCGATATTTATTATACAAAAACAATACTTTTAAACACACTAAGCTTTAGGCTACAGAAGAAATAATGTTTCAAATTACTTAAATATTCACACTGATGGCATTAGAATCTTTGCTGCAATTTACGCAGAAAATGTTATTTTTCATGTGTTTTAATGAGATATTTAGAGAAATTCCTGTTTTAATTCGCTTGGAACATGTTTTATAATTTTATAATTACTTGTATCTTTACATTAATTGCAGAAACATTTTAGATGCAGTTCACTTGAAAAGTGCCTTATTCTGTGTGTTTTCAAATGACTTTTGAGCCTTGTTGCATATTTAGATTGATTGCATTAAAATTTTAGTAGTAGTTCGCTTGAAAGATGCTTTGCATTTATATGATTTTTCAAATGCTCTTTTCTAAGAGTTTTATATTCACACTGATCGCATTAGAATTTTTGTTGTAATTCTTTTGAAAGATGTTTTGCATTTTCATGTCTGTTTAGATGACTTCTATATAAAGTTTTATATTCACACTGATCGCATTGGAATTTTTGTTGTAAATCTTTTAAAAGATGCTTTGCATTTATATGTGTCTTCAGGTTTCCTTTATAAAAAGATGTATATGCACACTGGTCGCATTGGAATTTTTGTTGTAAATCTCTTGAAAGATGCTTTGTATTTACATGTGTCTTCAGGCTTTCTTTATAAGTAGTTGTATATGCAGAGTGGCCGCATTGGAATTTTTGTTGTAGATCTTTTGAAAGATGCTTTTGCATTTATATGAGTTTTCAAAATATTGTTTCTAAGAGTTTTATATTCACACTGATCGCATTGAAATTTTCGTTGTAGTTCGCTTGAAAGATGCCTTTTATTTCTATGCCATTTTATATTTTGTTTATGAGGAGTTTTGTATTCACACTGAACACATTGGAATGTTTGTTGTAATTTGCCTGAAAGATGTTTTGCATTTATATGTATCTTCAAGTTTCCTTTATAAAAAGTTGTATATTCACACTGCTCGCATTGGAATTTTTGTTGTAAATCTTTTGAAAGATGCTTTGCATTTATATGTGTCTTCAGGTTTCCTTTAAAAATAGTTGTATATGCACACTGGTCGCATTGGAATTTTTGTTGTAATTCTTTTGAAAGATGCTTTGTATTTATATGTTTGTTTAGATCTGCTCTATAAAAAGTTGAGTATTCGCATTTGTATTTTTGCTGTAATTTTCTTGAACGATTAATTTTATGTTTTTTTAAACGCGCATTTTTTGCGGTCGTTTTACAATTACCAAGCATTTCCTTTGCAATTTTTTGCAATTTTGGTAAAGAGTGCTTTCTGTCTATATGTTTCTGATAAATATGTTTTTTTAACTGGAATTTGTATTTACTTGTATACTTACATTGATCACATTCAAAACAAGTAACGAATTGGTAAGATTTATCTGCTTGGCTAGTCGTTGTGATAATACTGTTTCCATTTTCCGTATTAGTTGTTACAGATGATTTATGTTCTATAAAATTACACTTTCTTTTGTGAAAGTATCTCCACACATACGAAAAGCTACCCACTCTGCAACGTTGACATTTTATGAAACAGGCTTCATCCAAAACATCTAAAAACTCACAATTGTGAATAAAATAAACAATTTTTTCATTGGTTTCAAAGTTGCATAAACGGCATCTATAAGATTCCAGTGAATCGTAACAGGAAAAAACCGAGGAAGAGCGGCAGCACTTCGAGAAAACCGACATTTTTGATAACGTCAAAAAGGACTAAAACATCAATATTTTTATATTTTTTATGTTAAAAGTAAGCCGTTAATATAACCGTTCATTTGATACGTTAAAACTGCTCTTTATGAATCTGAGATAATAGTAACACAACACTTTATTAGATGAAAATCTAACCTCATTTCTAAACTTTCATTAGTTACATTCAGCAGACAGAGCGGCAACCGTTCACGCTTATTTGCTGCTCGGTGAGTAAAAACTCTGTCTGCTGCAGAGGGATTCTGTTTCATGTCGGATCGAGTAAAACGATCGGATCGGCCATTTTGGTCGAGTTGAGCGATTCTGTTTCATGTCGAAATCGGTTTGTGGTCACGTGATGTCGAGATATTGGGTCATTTTCAGTCGACACCTCTGGAGGTGTCGTTTAGCCATCTCGACATATCTGTCTTTTTTTAAAATTATTTCTATCTTTATCTATTCTTATTAAATTTGACATTTGCCGTAGAATAATATGAATATTATTGGTTTATATAAACAAAAAAAAATAGCAAACGCTTTTAATAGAAATGCTTTTATTATAACAATAGATGTAAAAGTTTTATGTATATAAAAATTCTTTTTTTTTAGCAAAAACATTAAATTTATTTATCAACGCACAACATATTTATGATTAAAACTATTTTGCTATTAAAAGCAAAACGATTGCAAAGTCTTTAATTCAAACTTTTTAAATTATTAGAAAAGAATAACTGAAAATAAAAATTTATTCAAAAGTTGTTTTTATTATGGTTTAACTGTTAAGAGTAATAAATCAAAGAAGCAATTAAAAAAAAACAAGAAAGGTGAACATGTAAATGCTTGACTTTTACGTCAGCGAAAAAGGTTTAGTCGCTAAATAAAGATATTTGCTTAATAAAATCTATATAGGTATAACTAAAAGGAAAACACTAGGTACGATGTACGTGCCGGTTCGTTGTTATTTTGTCCTAAAATTTGTGCATAATAATGAGGGTAAATACCCGTCTGTACCTACATTTTTGAATTCAAAAAAGTTATAAAATTGAGCTTGTTTTTGCTGTTTTATTGCTTACATATGCAAATTTTGCAAATAAAAAAAGTAGCAAAATAGCAATCAACACAATTAGATTTAGCAAACGTCAAATGCAACACAAAATAACGTTAAAGGAACCAATACGCATACTCTAAAGTCGGCTACGGCCGTAGCCACATCTTCGTAGTCGACATGCAATCCGATGTTGAATCAGCAGGGGGATTCTGAAATTCTTGCCGATAGCGAGCGAGTCGAAGGTTGCTCGAAGGTGCGACTCGAAAGAGGAACTCGCATCGTTTTTTGGTATTCTAAAGCACTTTCGAGTTGGCTATCGTCGTAGCCGATCGTAGCGCTATTGGTCGGCGCCAGTCGGCGGTACTCGGCAGCAGTCGGTGCCAACATCAGCTGATCATTGTTAGACTCCATCTTTCTCGTTTTAAATTTTATTCGTATCTCGTGCCGTATCGTAGTTTTTTCAGTTTTCTCTAATCTATTCAATCAAACAATATGCTGCCTATTGTAGATCATTTTTTAAGGCGCCGTCAAGAACAGGAGGCAGGGCGGAGACTTCGTATTCAACGACGACTTCTTCGCGATAATAGTGAGCTTTTTGACCTCCCTGAAGAAAGATTTATTGAGCTATTCCGCTTGACCAAAATCTTGACACAAAATTTAATTGAACAGCTAATACCACACTTAGATATACCAAAGTATAGATCTGGTATTAGTGTTCCAACGAAAGTTTTGGCGGCTCTACGTTTTTATGCCACAGGAGGCTACCAAAGAAGTGTAGGAGAAGGTTTTCATTTAGGATTAAGTCAGACGTCGGTTTGCAGGTAAATTACAAATAGAAGGATACATGATGACAAAGAATGACACTTTAATTGATTTTAGGTCTATTCATCAGGTTACGGCAGCGATTGACACGTTTTTAGCAAACCAGGCAATCGTTTTCCCGCAAACTAGAAGGGAATTAAACGCAAAAAAAGCGGCGTTTATGAACAGATTCAATTTTCCTGGCGTTGTTGGAGTGGTAGATGGGACACATATTGCTATTTTGAAGCCGAACGAGGAGGAACATAATTTTATTAATAGAAAAGGGTTTCATTCCCTTAATGTGCAAATTATTTGTGACAGTGATTTAAAAATATTGAATGTGAATGCAAATTATCCAGGCTCTACTCACGATTCCTTTATATGGCGACAATCGCAAGTAAAGGAATTGTTGAATACATTGTACATTGGTGGTGATAGAGGATTTTGGCTTCTTGGAGACTCTGGCTATCCACAGGAGCCTTATCTTATGACTCCTTTTCTAAATGCTGAAGAAGGTTCACCTGAGTCTAGGTATAACAGGGCACATATAAGTGCTCGAAATTGTGTGGAGAGGTGCATTGGCTTGTTGAAAATGAGGTTCCGATGTCTTTTAAAAGAGCGGACAGCCAGATATTCTCCAAATTTTGTTGGAAGCTTAACAAATGCGTGCAGTGTTCTACATAATATTTGTATTACCAATAATATTGCTTTGGCAGGAGAGGCCATGGAACCAATAATTGAAGCGATCAACATAAACAATAATGAAATTGTAAATCCACTAAATGAGGGGAGGGCGGTTCGACAAGAAATTGTACATCGCTATTTTTTGTAATTTTTATAAGTTTTTAACCGTTCGAAAAAAAAGATGTTCTCAATTCGACTATATTTTTTTTGTGTTACCTAGACTTTTTTCTGGGTGAACGGATTTTGATGATTCTTCTTTTATTTGGAAGGTGATTTGGTTTCATTTAAATTTGATCAAAATCTGACCAGTAGTTTTTGAGTTATTCTTATTAATCGTTTTTTTAGACATTTCATAAAATTTGTGAGAAATTAAAATAGTAGATTATGCACCGAGGGAGTCAAGTGGATGAAAAAATTGTTTGCATCTTCTAAACTGTTTTCCTAAATTTGTTTAATAAATATTGCATATAAATAAATAATAGTTTATTTGTTTAATTAATTCAAGCAATTTGAGTCAATAAATAAAATAATAATAAATCATATTGAAGTCAGTTTTTTGTGCAAATTTTAAATTTGTTTCATTATTAATTCTTAGTTTTTAGTCTGAAATGTAAATTATGGAAATAAAACATTCTATAATAATTATTTTTTCTAATTATTTTTTCTTACAATCACAATTGCAGTTTTTATTTTTAATAATTTCACTGATATCTTTTAACCTAATATCTATAATATCCCAAATGCTTCTTAAGACAGATATGGTTTCTGCATAAAGCTGGACAGGATTTTTGTCCCTCTTCATTTTTTTACAATTGCCGCTGGGTGTGTTAAATGAATAGTAGTGGTCGTTTTCTTCCACGTCCAGCAACTTATGCTTTGATCCCGGGGTTTCCAATCGACCATTCGCTCCCAATCCAGAAGGTCCCGCTTCGGCAGTTTCTTTTCGTTCCATGAACTCTCTATTTAAAAGTCCCAGCTGCAAATAAAATAATAAATTTTGTTTTGTAATTTTAAAGAGATTAATTTCTTACACCACGTTCTGGTACATCGCACCCTTTATAAAAAGTTGCGCCTAAAATTCCCAAAAAGCGCAGCTCCTGTTCTGACAAACTTAGTTTTTCATCATCAGGGCTTCCACCTGTGGCGATTTGTGCTCGTCGCTCTTCGGCCGCTTTTTTCTTTAATGAGCATTTATAATCACTCCACGTCTAAAACAATAAAAGTACGTCTATCAAATGCAGCTTATGTTTATTTGTTTGAACTTTAATCTTACTTTTTGCCATTTTTCTACTGATTTCTCACCATATCCAGCAGAATTTAATGTAGTTGCTAATTCGCCCCACAACTTTTTATATTTTTGTCGACCGTTGGAGCAATTCAATTTACCTGTTGCGAAATCAGGATACTGTTCGCAAAAATCAAGGAAAATCTCCCAGTGAGCATCTTTCACTTTAAATGTCGCCCTGAAACATATTTTATAATTATTGTGTAAAAAGTAATCTTTTTTTAAGAACTAGCAAAACAATTAATTATTGAAAATATTAAGTATACTTACATGATAAACTTGATTAAAAAATTTGCAAAATGAATGTAATTTGCAGGGTGCTTCTTTCTTCTTGCCAAGTTTTCAGAAAACTGACCGCCAAGAATAGAGAAATTCAATTTGCACATGTTTTATTACTTTTTACCCGCAAAATCCTCTGAAAACGGTCTTCGACGGAAAAAATGTTCCACTTTTGCTTCGCAGATGTTTTATGATCTTCGTTGGCGCCAAAGCTCCCGCGATATTTTCAAACCGGTAGAAAGAGATAAACTACCAAATCGAGAGCGATAGAGACATTCTACGGCTAACTCGATACCTACTTTGGTCCCGTCTGGAAATGACGTTTCCAGTCGAAAGCACGTGACCTGCGAGACGAAACTCTGACGAGACGAAGGCAATGAGAATCGCTCAATCTCGGAAAAATGGCGTACTCGATACTATCGAGCGAGTCGAAACCATTCAGAATCCGGCTGCAGAATCGCAAAATAAAAATCGTTTTTGAACATCGTTTTCGAGATCGGGTTAACCCGATTGTCGAGATATTCCGATGTGAATCAGAATCCCTCTGCTGAAAGCACTTTTCATTTCTGTCAATCTGTCATTTTGCCGAACAAAACTTGAAACCTCGGATTTTAGAATAAAAAGTTGTAGTGACCGACATGATCTAAGCTACTCTAATCAGAAGGCCGATTCTAACGCACTATCGTAAAAATTTCGACTCAAATTCTAACAAAATTAACCATATTTGATAGAAAAAAAACACGTAGCCACCTGGCGATTCTAATAAAAAGATTTAATGTGACGTCATAGATATTCGATATCAAAATAGTATATTGTCATGCGAGTTGCACAAGGCATTTGCTTGTAGCACGCATGGGTCAAATAAATAAGTGTTACAAACATGTCTTGTAAAACGAGTGTAGGGAACATGCTGTATTCCTATCTTTTAATAATATGTATGATTCAATACTAAGATTATGAAAAATACGTCTGAGAGCTAATTCTGTAACTTTTTTTCAACGAAATTTGTCAAAATTTTCTATTTTGGTTAGAGAATTTTCTATTTTGTCATTTTTAGATTAGTTGTGTGAGAGTTTTTGATTTTATAATAATTTGTAGTTATTTTTTTAAGTAAAAATAAGCCAATAAAGCGCTAAATAGCTTGTATAATTAAATCATCTTAATGAGGGCCATATGGCATCTTAAGTTAAAGAGGGAGAACATGAGCTTAGCATCCCTGGAAAAGTGGTGGTGGAGGTCAGTCAGTAAAACTGAGCGGTGCGAGAGAGAGAACGTCGGTAAAAAAAGTCAGAGCGGTCGGACGGGCAGTATTATAAATATTTAAACTGATAATTGTTTATTGAAAGAGAAAGGTAGTTAGTTAACGTGTTAATCTTGTTGATCATGTGTTGTTTTGTGGTATAATTGTAAATTCAGTGCTGTCTCCCTGAATTCGGAGGAATAATGAGTAAAGTTATATTGATAAACATCAATATGTTAATATGAAATATCCACAGCAGAAACTATAGTTTAATACCTGGGGTACGGTCTATGTGGTAATACATTTCAGACTGTTTTTGTTGTACGCCCATGACGTCTGTAAACATCTACAGATTGCTATCCTGGTTCTCTACTTCCTCGAACAAAGGCGAAGAGGTAGAGGGGTGGGCTAGAGCCTGTTAACCGCTATGGTTATGTTCCTATCAGTGTATAAAAAGGTTGTGAATTTCCCTTTTGCCGGTATGACGGGGTAATGCGTAATGTCCTTAGGTTCTTCACTCATTAATCTTTATTTTATACCTTTTCCTATTACTTATTATTTTTGGTCAATCTATTTTGTGTAATGTGATTGAGGACTAGCGACACCGTCCACGCTGCTCCCGGACGAGATACCGAAACAATAAAGACATCATTGAGAACACGATGCTAAAGAAAAGGGGTGAAGATTGAGTCAATCGAGTCCATGGAGTGGTTGTCCAAGTCCAATGAGCCTTGTGATGTCTCCTACAATCAGTTCGAGAGAAAGAGAATCCTGTGAGAGGGAGAAAAGCCCCCGGTGAGTTACTTTACAGGTATTATTGACAGGTACATTATGTGTAAATATGTTTCATGTGTCGACCAATCGATCCGTCTGACTGCTCCAGCGTTTCTCTAACAATGAATATAAAGGGGTGAGTTGAAGTAGATTGTTGATGATAACGTAGTTGGCTGTTGCTATTTTGTACACTGTTTTCGAGTAAATATTCAAATATTTAATTATCGTAGAACATCTTGACTAATTTATTATAAAGAAGGAGTTAACTGTTATTTAATTCAATTTAATTGTTAAAATTTGCAAAACGCAAGATTAGAATAAAAAAGTTTTACACATATAACCAAAAACTACGGGCCAAAACTACGCAGGCTAGGACGCCAGTTTGCTGGGAAAAATCGCTTTATCCTCATTGAATTACGTTCGCAAAGTGAGGCGAGAGCTTTTTTATTTATTTAATTTAATTGAATTTAATTTTAATACATCTCACTCAACAGGTATAGAGCCCAATTAACAATGAGTAGAACAAATGTTACAAATGTTACAATATAGTGAGTACATGGTAAGTTTTTATAGCTAATAATTAATAATTACTTTAAAATACATATATATGAGCTTAATTTTAACTTAAAACTAAATCTAAGCTTAAAAGAAGAATTAAGAGAACTAAGGGAACTAGGGAACTAAAGTGAAATAACTCTGCCAATGAAGTAAACCTGAACTTTAGTAGGCAATGAAAACCTTCTTAATGTGGTACTAGTTTCCTAACATCAGATAAAGATTGGAGAAAAAAATCTAAATCAGGATGAGAATTGTATGTGGAGCACATTGCAAAAACTGGTGAGCATTTTAAGACATTCGTTCTTGGTATAGGTAGATAAAATGTTACGTTGCGACGAGTGTTTATACATAAAACTGTAATTTAGTCAATATGTTACCGCAGTCAAGCATATTATTCAATATTTTAAACAAAGTGATTAAATAATGATAGGCACGACGGTGGCTGAGACTAACGTAACCAAAATTGTTTAATAAACTTGTATGGAAAACCCTTGTGACGGATATAATGCCTCACTTTTATACCATACATATTTTAAGAGTTTCGCTGATTTTTTTCTAAATTGTCAATATGTAAATTATACACAGGGACCAAATAAAAGATGCGTATTCTAATTTTTGAGCGTACATAAGAGTTATACAATATTTTAATTACATCAATATCATTAAACTCTCTAGTGCAGCGTACAATGAAACCATAACTTCGTGTAGCCTCTAACAACGTCTTATTAATGTGGGGAACAAAAGAAAATTTGGAGTCAAAAATGACGCCTAAGTCGTTGAAAGTAAGAGAGTAGGTAATAGGCTTATTACCAAGAAAATAATCGTTTTTAATGACTGTCGTTTTGTTTGTGAAAGACACCAGACGGCATTTATCTCTATTTAGCTGCAGATTATTGTTGTGACACCAATCAGTAATTTGCATTAAATTACGCTGAAGAATTAAACAGTCATCTAGAGATTGAATTCTTTTAAATATTTTTATGTCATCTGCATACAATAGAAAATCAACACTAAAGTTTTTACTAATGTCATTTATAAAGATATTAAATAGCAAGGGATCAAGTATTGAGCCCTGTGGAACACCTGAAGTCGTAAAGTATTTGCCGGATGTGTTCCCATAAACATAGATGTACTGTAAACGGCCAGACAAGTATGAGGTAAAAAGAGTAACAAGTGAGTCAGACAGTCCAAAGGTATAGAGTTTGTTAATTAAAATTTGATGATCTAATCGATCAAAAGCTTTGGAAAAATCTAGATATATGACGTCAACCTAAGAACCTTCATCGATAGACTCCGCAATATATTGCGACACAGTGATCAAATTAGTAATGGTAGATCTGCCTTTAAAAAATCCATGTTGTTGTGGAACTATGTGGTTTTTGACCGCAGGAAATATTTTGTTGTATAGAACAAACTCAAAAACTTTACAAAAATTGCAGATGAGAGAAATAGGTCTGTAGTTTGTGATGTTTGACCTATCGTTTTTTTTGAACACGGGAACAACTTTGAAGGTTTTCCACAATTTTGGTATTGCTTAATTTTTTAGACATAAATTAAATAGTATTAACAGCGGCTTAACAAGAGCAAAACGGCCGTCATGTATAAGAAATGCTAGAATTAAGTCAGGACCGGCAGTGTTCTTCGATTTAATTTTTGCAAGAGCTTTAATAATATCATCTTCTGTAACATTATCTACGCAGATGTTATCTTGGTGGAGAGTGTTGCTGTTATTTATTATATTTGTAATATTATTTAAGTTATCTGAGAATGACTGTTTAAAAAACATAACAAAAGATTCTAATATATCTTGTGGCTGCCGTAGCTCAGTACCATTAAAGTTCATGCAATTCGGTATACCCGAAATTACACGTTTGTTCTTAATAAAAGACCAAAACTTTTTGAATCTTTCTTAATGTCTACTTCGATTTTTCGAATGTAGTTTTTATAAAATTTTTTAACATCGGCTTTAATTATTTGCCTTTAGAGCTTTAAAATTATGTAATTCTACGAGGTTTCTAGTTTATATATATTTTTAATGACATTTAGCCTTTTTTTTGATGTTACATATAATGTTTGAGTTAAACCATGGAGGATACTTTTAATTAGCTGACTTTTTGTAACGAGCAACATATTGATTAAGAATACCGTAAAACTTGTCATAGAATAAGTCACAAGCAGTCTCAATATGAACCTCCTGAGAGAGAAAAAACCAGTCCACATTAAGAATTGCATCATACATTAATGTATAATTAGCTTTTCTAAAGTTAAAGTCATTAGAGATAAAAAAAGTGAAATGAAAAAGTAACTGCAGGATGGTATTTGTCCTCTGGTACCAGTAAATCTTTCGCATGTTCAACAACACATTTGTAGAATGTAAGATTAAATCTAGAATACTATTGTTTTTGTTTTGAACAAAGTTACTCTGTGAGAGATTCATGCAGTATAAAAAATTGTTGAGTACTCTTACACACTGAGTTTCGGCACCGGTATCTAAAAAATCAGAATAGCTAGGTATATTAAAATCCCCTAAAATGCATATATGTTTTCCATGCAGAAACTCCAAGAACACAATAAAATCTAAAACTAGTTCAAGAAGGTTTGCACTTACAGGCGGAGGTTGTAACATTTAAATTGGCCTCTTTTGTAAATACTCCATATTTCGACTTATTTTGAAGTTATATGTGGAATTTCGATAGAATCCCGCAACTGTGTCTTGATGAAACCAACCATCTAGGGCCATACTTCCTTCTTATATTTTTATATAATACCTAAAATCATAATTTTTCTTCCAACAATAATAATATTTTCGTTATAAGCAAACTCACATAACCTCAGTCTTTAAACGTCAAATTTCCGCCTCATAAATGTCAACCCTAAAATTAAGTGCTGCCAGCCAAAACAAGAAAATAACCAGGTTTCACTTATTAGAGGGCGACAAATTGTAACTGGAGGGGAATCCTTTTTTTTCGATTTGGAGTTCAGCCGTGGCGGATCATAGGTCTTTCTGATAGAAGACTTGTTACCTGTCATTGTTATTCTATTACCGCTATTTTGGGGTTTCTCTTCTATTTTTCTTTTATACTTTTATCGGTTATCGCTTATCGCTTGGAAAATGACCGTTGCCACCATGACATTCTTTATCATTTTGTAAATTTTTAATTTGTTTAAATAATATTTGTATAGATTCAGATATTATTATAATTGAGAAAAATCTTTCATTTTTTATTTTTGTCTATGTAAATATTTTCAGTACTGGGGGTATAATTATCTAATTTTCATCTATTTGTTATATTTAGTAATAAGAATTCAATTTTATTTCATTAATTATGATTTATTAAATATTGTTTTTTTGTTAGTTGTGTTTGTTTTCCAAAATCTTATTGTGTGAGCTTTCCTTCTTTTTTTTTTGCTAGCCTATAAATAGGTCGTTGTCAACCTATAGGCAAGATTTAAATGACAACTGGCGCCCAAAAGTAAGTTCATTTTTGGTAATTAATTTTGCATCAGAAGACCCACGACCAACAACCTGAGCTAGGTCGGAGCAAGCCTATAAAGGTCATATGAGCCCTTATCGTGAAAGGGTTACAAGGTATATAAATTACTACAAATAAGACAGGGAAAAAGTCAACAGTAGTTTTGACTTCACTATAGATGATCTAATATGTTGATGTACTGCCAGCAAAACCTCACCTCCTCTACGGGTGTCGGTCTCCACAAAATTTTGATCAACACGGTAGACATTATACTCATTATGAATAACTTGACCACTAAAAATTGAATCATTGAGCCATGTTTCAGTTAGGGCTATTATTTCAAAGCTACACGCCGATGTATCATTGAATATTTCTGTGGTTTTTGTAAGTAGACCCCGAGTATTTTGGTAGTATACTGTATAATATTTATTGTTTTTATACTGTACACTATTATTTACGAGGTGACAGGCTTCATTTTGCGTGAGAGAAAAAAACGATTAATTCTGACATTTTCCGGCTAAATTTCTGAGTCAGTGAATTTCTGTTGTGGACCTTCCGGCATCGCAACTTTGGAGGATGAGTAATCATTGGAAAATTTAGACTGCAATTTTTCCACTTGGTATTGATCAATTGCATTAGATTTTAAGAAATCTTTGACATTTTCAGTAGAGCATTTGGGATCTAGTCTGTACACATGAAATAAGAACATTTTCGGAGCTCCTCTTATTGCCAAATCGATTTTCGAGGCTTTGCCTAGTATTGTCATCTCAGATGATCTTCTGTGCTTCTTTCTTGCTACTAGTTTCCAATCATTATCATCTTTTAAATGAGGTTTGGAATTGTTTACATCAGACTTCTTATCAGATGTTGATTTATTGAACCTTGATTTCGTTTTGTTTATCATATCTACAGACCTTATCAGTTGATTTCTTGTTTCGAGTTTTTTAGTTGGCCCGCTGATTACAATATCGTCCAGGCTCGAGAAATCATCAAAATTATTTGGAGGGTTTTTTTCTTCTTCGACAAAGTCATGAATTTTTCCAATTTCCTCTTGAGCAACTTTGTGATTTTTGTGAATTGTTTGTAGATTGTCCGGTTTATTGTTGAAGCCTTTACGGTTTACGTTATTTGCTGATAATAGCCGGATCATATCAACATTTGTTTTTTTGAGAGTATTGATTTGATTTTTTAATACATTAATTTCGTTTTGAAGAACTCTTATCTCACTTGATATTGCGCTTTTTATTATACATTTGAATGCAGCACTTTTTAAAAATGACACGATTATATTGTTCTTACTATCTTCCTCTAATTCAAAGCACTTTTCGATTTTTTGCAACAGGTTACAGTCGCCGAATCAAGCACTTCAAAGACGCACTTTGGATGAAATATTCGACTGCAATTCAAGCATTTAGGCCCGTTTTGGGCTTTAATTTTGCAATATAAGCACACTAAGTTATCAGACATGTCGTTTGGTCGAATGTTCGATAAAGTATCGAATAAAGCTTTGATGAAGGCAACCTTTAAAATTAATACAAATATTTGCTTAAAACCGGACCTGACCCAGGTACAACATAAACATCTTGCTGATCTACGTAAGAAGCTTGATTCTATTTATAATGCTGGAGATACTACGAAGACCCTAAAATATTTCAATGGAGTACCGAAAATAGTAACCAACCGTACATTTCGTAAACCGCAAGAGTAGAGGCATCAGGGCCCAGGTCCATCAGTTTATGCTGTGCTATTAGAACACCAGGGGCCTTAGAACAAAACTGGGTAAATTTATAGCTTCCTCTTCCGCGTCATCTTTTGACGTAATCTGTATCACTAAAACTATTTATTTCTGATGGTGAGGTTGTTGACAATACATACAGAATCTTTCGAAAAGATCGAGACGTTAATACTAGTGCATTTGTAAGGGGAGCAGGGGTATTTATTGCTGTGAAGCGGACTATTTCGGTTGAACAATAGGTGTTATTTGTTATGATTTAGAAGAGATTTTTGTGAGAATAAAAGGACCTAAAAGTGATCTCATAATTGGCTGTGTGTATATTTCTCTCAAAGCTTCAATTGATATTTATGAAAAACATTTGTCTAGTGTTATGAATATTTCTACTAAATATCCTAATGCCAGATTAATTATTATGGGAGATTTTAATCTTCCCAGTAGTCATTAACGTGAGTTATGTACTGTCTTAATACTTAGAGAATTTTGTTTTCTTGGTTGTAAGCAATATAATACTGTTAACAATATTGTAAATAAGACTTTAGATTTATGCTTTATCAATAGTGATGTTATTGTAGAAAAATCCGTGCCATTAGTAGTTGAGGACTCATATCACCTCACTCTCAGTGCGCAAATTAAATTTTTACCGTGTTTGAAAAATTCAAACACACCTACGTTTATTTTTAAAAATACTGATTATTTTGCTCTGAATGACTATTTTCTTAACATTAATTGGATTGAACTGTATCAGTTGGAATCAATGAATGATAAAGTTGATTGGTTTATGAACACTGTCCAGGAAGGGATGAATAAGTTTATTCCGATATATGAAAATTTTGATAATAGATATGATTTTTCTCGTTGGTTCTCTAAGGAGCTGAAACTAAAAATCAGACAAAAAAAAGCTGCTCATAAGACCTTTAGATCTTCTTTTAATCACACACAGTTTAAAAAACTCAGATTGGTCTGCAAAGAATTAAGTCGTATTTGTTACAGAAGTTATATTAACAATGTCGAAGCAGGAATCAATATTAACGCTCAAAAATTCTGGAATTTTGTTAATAATAATACAAGATTTGATTCAGATATTCCATCAACAATGTTGTGGGAACATAAAACTGCGGATAGTAGCCCAGAAGTGAGCGAATTATATGCCAGTTTCTTTAAAAGTATTCATGTAACTAATGATATGGTTATCGGCTGTTCATGGACCCTATGGACCAGATGCTGATCTCCTCAGGTTTGAGACACGCTATGATGACGTTTTAAAACTGTTGTTGAAACTTGATCCTGGGAAAGGAGCTGAGCCCGATGGATTACCCAATATAGTTCTGAGAAATTGTGCAAGTGGTTTATGTGAACCCATCACGCACATTTTTAGTAAATCGTTGCAACTAGGTTCATTTCCCTCTGCCTGGAAGCTATCATTTATCAGTCCGATTCACAAATCTGGCTCAAAATCTAATGTAACCAACTATCGACCGATTTGCATTCAATCTTCGATGGATAAATTATTGGAGAAAGTCGTCCTATCGCAACTATCTTATGCATTTAAAAACATTATTACGACTAAACAGCACGGTTTTTTTGGTAGACGTTCTACTGCAACAAATCTTTTTCTTTATACCAACTATATCTTAAATTCTTTTAATAAAAGTGAGGTAGTTCATGTCATATACACAGACATTAGTAAAACCTTCGATATGGTGAACCACAATGTATTACTACAAAAGCTATATTGATACGGAGTTAGAGGTAAAGCGCTGGAATGGCTTAAATCATATGTTTCTGGCAGACAATTACAGGTTAGAGTGAATGGACATGTATCTAGTTGCTACGAGGTATCCTCTGATGTGCCACAAGGATCACATCTGGGCCCAATACTCTTCAGCATCTTTGTGAATGACATCGGTGACTCTTTCACATTTGAGTACCTTTTATATGCAGACGATCTCAAGCTCGTCACGAGTATATCTTCGGTTGAGGATACTCGCTTACTTCAAGATGACATCAATAAATTAAGTGATTGGTGCACGGTGAATAAACTTAGCCTAAACGTTAATAAATGCTTAGTTATGGTATACTTCAGAAGCAGCATGTGTATACAACCAAATTATTTACTCAATGGGGAACATCTTACTGTAGCAACTGAAGTCAAAGACCTTGGTGTTCTGTTTGATAACAAGCTTTGCTTCTTTAGTCACATTGGAAAAATCACTTGCCAGGCATTTAAGGTATTGGGACACATTTATAGATCAGGGAGAGAATTCACCAATGAATACACGCTACTTAGACTTTATTTGACCTTGATTCGCCCGATTCTTGAATACTGTTCAATCATCTGGTCTTCACGGTATGCTATTCATATAAATAGGATTGAAACAGTTCAATCTAAACTCTTTTATTATCTACGGAATTTTGTCAAATATAGTGACAGTACCTTAAGTGTTTCGGAGTTTGAATTAAAATATAAGATTCCTAGCCTTAAAATGAGAAGACAATTTGCCGACCTACTCTTTGCATACAAAGTCATTAATGGTTTACCTGAAATACTAGAGCAATTTCATCTCATTTGTCCAAGAACTGGACTCAGGTTAACTCGCATTCTAAATACAATTAGTTCTACTAAACAGTAGGTATGTACGTTCTGGCCCTCTAAGCAGAATTGCGAACCTGGTCAAAAAAAACTGTTCCAGCTTAAATATTTATAGAGAGTCTCTGTCCTCCTTTAAATATTTTTTAAGAAAATCATTGTTGGATGATATGTGATGAGTGTAACATGAATAAGCTTTAAATAGATGTTGTTTATCTATAAGATATTGTAACTTAAGATGTATAAAGCCGATTGGCGTTAAATAAATAAATAAATAAATAAATAAATAAATAAATAAATAAATAAATAAATAAATAAATAAATAAATAAATAAATAAATAAATAAATAAATAAATAAATAAATAAATAAATAAATAAATAAATAAATAAATAAATAAATAAATAAATAAATAAATAAATAAATAAATAAATAAATAAATAAATAAATAAATAAATAAATAAATAAATAAATAAATAAATAAATAAATAAATAAATAAATAAATAAGTAAATAAATAAATAAATAAATAAATAAATAAATAAATAAATAAATAAATAAATAAATAAATAAGTAAATAAATAAATTAATAAATAAATAAATAAATAAATAAATAAATAAGTAAATAAATAAATTAATAAATAAATAAATAAATAAATAAATAAATAAATAAATAAATAAATAAATAAATAAATAAATAAATAAATAAATAAATAAATAAATAAATAAATAAATAAATAAATAAATAAATAAATAAATAAATAAATAAATAAATAAATAAATAAATAAATAAATAAATAAATAATAAAATAAATAAATAAATAAATAAATAAATAATAAAATAAATAAATAAATAATGAAATAAATAAATAAATAAATGAATAAATAAATAAATAAATAAATAAATAGATAAATAAATAAATAAATACATAAAGAAAGATAAACGAATAAAATAATCACTCACAACTATATTGAACATAAAAACACAAAATCAAATAGAATTAAACAATAAATGATCAAGGTGACGTAATCAACCTCATACGAGCTAATAACAGTCTGATCTATCACCCGGAGGAAGACGCCAGTTAGTATGCCCACTTCCCCACTCTTGACCACCACACGTGTAATGCGTAAGCATGACATCACATCAGGAAAAAGTCACAACTGATAAGAAGTTCACATGGTGGAGCCTGACACCACCCGGAAAATACTTGAACAGGAAAAGAATCCAGCAGGAAAAGAGTCCAGCGGGAACATAGAAAAACCATCCAACAGAAAAACCGCTAACATACATAAATAAAAAAATAAATAAATAAATAAATATATAAATAAATAAAAAATAAATAAATCATAGTAGAATGAAACCCATTAGAAAAGGAAGGAAATATTATGACAATTAAAGGAAAAATAATTTACGGGCGATCTGAGGTCAGGAAGGGGTTGGGGGTGAGTTTTTAAGGGTAAAAAACGGTTTTTCTTGATTTCCGGCAAAACTAAAAGTCTTATCAAAAAAAGTCAAATGACAAAGTTGTAGGTAATAAAAACTTTTATATTCACACTTTTTTCACATAACCTTAAAATTTATGTGAAAAATTCAAAAAACCAAGTTTTTGGTTTTTTATTTTTATCTTTTACAAAAAAAATTTTTGTTTAACGGCATTTGGTGAAAACTTACCTTTTTCTGTCCCAAATACGCTGTAATTTATTTGATTAAAAATATTTATTTTTTTACCTTATTTGAATTAATATCGAAAAAACACCCTAATTTTCAATCGAAAATTCACCTGTCAAAATATCAGCTTTTTTCAAAATCTCTACTTTCCAATGGTAAAAAAAAAAATATATGTTACTACAGTAAATCTTCTCAGAAAATGCAAAAATTCAAAAAACTTGAATTCGAAAGTTTTTTTTTAATTATTATAAATAATTTTGAGCTATTTATTAAAATTTACACTTTAATTACTCGAAAAACGTTAGATTACATGTGACATTGATAACAAAAAAATTGCAATAAAAAATATACTACTATAATTAACAAACAAATAAGCTAATAAAATTAATATTTAATAAGACATCTACAATATTTGGAGAAAGTTGTCAAATCTTCTTTAAATTATATGCGTAGATGCCTATTTATAACTTTTTTAAGATAAATTATATATACCTGGGTAGATATACCTGAGTGACCTACGAAAAATTGTAGCCCATCAAAAGGTATTTTGTGGAGAAGTGGGGAAGGGGCTAGGTGGGTCTAACATCGTTTATAAAAATACACGTGCACGCTGAGTTTCTTGAAGGTAATTGTGACAAGTTTACTGAAAAAATTAGTATGCTTAAAGAAACATAACCTAAAGATTGCAATTAAATGATATTTTAGTACAATAAACTTTTAGACTATTATCAGTATGAATGAATCTGTTATCATCTGCCTCATTTGCAATAAGGCAGATGATAAGCTAGTGTATGCAATTAAAAAAGCAGCTTTGAATCGTTTAGTGGTATCCAGCAAGAAAAGAATCGACAATAAATACAAAAAATTTGAGACTTTGACATCAGCTTTTATTCATCGAAGTTGTCAAAGTCAATATAATGATGATACCGCAATAGCTACATTTTGTAGTTCAAGATATAAAAAAGCAAAGGAAGGAAAAGAAGTAATTAAAGATGCTCTTGGATTTAATTTTGAATCTCATTGCTTTATCTGCGGTGGATTTTTCGGTAACATCTCAAAAGAAAAAATTTCATGTGTTCAAGGCAACGATACAAGAGATAATATATTACAGTATATTCACAAACAGCACACATTGAATGATTTCGATAAAAAGATTTCAGCTCGTTTGCACAATGTGCCTGATTTACTCGCAGTAAAAGCGCATTATCACACTGCTTGTATGGCTACTTTTTATAACAAAAGAACAGAAAAAAAAAAGGGGTCGCTCAGCATGTGAAAACACTAAGAATTTTATTAATTATCTTATTAATTATATCGTTGACAACGGAGCAGAATGTCAATTTTCTGTAAATGAAATAAAAGAGGGATTTTCAGGAGATCTTCCAGACTACACAACTATTAAAAATAAATTGAAAGAGCATTTTCAAAACGATATCGAGTGTCATTTAATTAAAAAGGACATGATTATTTTATACAAAAATGGTACTGCAAGTAAGAAACTCTACAAAGACTGGTACGAAAAAAGATTAAAAAGTAAAGAAGACGAACAAACTAGAATTGTTGAAATGGCTGCTGAAATTGTTTTAGAAGATATACGTTCTAAAGTATATGATATGAATTACTACGAAACTCTTGATCGACTCATTATCCAATTTAGGTTTGTGTTCCTCATACAAAGACACTTTGCGCTTTGAAGCTTTGATTATCAAGGACCCTGCTAATCATATTGTTTCTCCAGATTCATATGTTCAATTCGTTTTTGACAATGCCGATCATAATACATGCACGATTGATAGCAAAAATACTTTCCATGCAATGGGTGGAATAACGGTTGTTACTCCGGCGTCTAGTGTTACTTCAAAGAAAAGCATCTCTAGGTTAAAACAGATTCCATCTTCTGAAGAAATAGGTGAAACTGGATTCGTGAAATTGAAACATTTTGAAAACAAAAACTCTGATGGATTAAAAACAGTTCAGATAGAAGATGTTTTAGATGTTACGGACAACTATGAAATTTCTTCGGCAGATTTTACATGGACTTATTCAAAATTTGCAAACAACAAATCCGATGGTTGGAATGGGTTCATGGAAAAGTTACATACTAATTTGACTTATCATGTTTAAAAATTATTCCTGTGCCGTTTATAAAAAATCCACCGAATGATTATAATACCATTTTTACATCGTTGGTAGAAGCGGCTGAGCAATGCCAAAAACAAGAGCAAAAAATTGTGTTCGTAACGTTTGACCAGCCGCTATACTATAAAGCTCGTGAAATCTTGGCCAATATTGATTTAAATAATGATCCTTACAATTTGTCCTCAATTCAAGTAAGACTTGGGGGATTTCATTTAATGATGTCGTTCCTCGGAGCGATTAGATTCATCATGGATGGTAGTGGACTAAAGGAGGCTTTTTGTGAAATATATGCAGAAAATTCGTCCGACAAAGCTCTCTCCGGGCACGCATATGCACGAGCTATCAGAAGACATTTTCTAGTACAGCTCGCCTTGTCTGAATTAATTTTTTCATCAATGGAGTTGTCAGGCACAGAAAAGGCGCTAATGGATACATTTTTGCAGGATTTAGGAACTGAAAAGTTCGAAGACAATTTGCATCAAGAAGATTTTCAGATCATAAAAGAAAAATTTATCGAGCATCTAAAATTAGTGCAAAAAAGAGGTCCTACCGCAAAACTTTGGATGCAGTACTGGCAAATGATCTCATTGGTTAAAGATTTCATACGGGCTGAACGTGCAGGTAATTGGAAATTACATTTGAAATGCGTGGAAAGAATGCTTCCTTATTTTCATGCAAGTGGGCACTTTCTATACGCAAAATCTGCTCATCTTTATCTTCAAGATATGCGTAAGCTTAAAGACACAATAAATGATGATTATGAATTTACGCGATTCACCAAAGGATTCTTTACAATTAGACGCACTGACAAGTTTTGGTCGGGTGTTTGGTCAAATATGACGATCGAGCAAGTTTTGATGAGATCTATGAAAACTCAGGGTGGACTTACACATGGTCGTGGTTTGTCTGAAAGTGTTTTAACAAAATTCGTATTAACAATGATCATACTTGTCGAAGTTTGCAATGCTATGGAAAATTTTTGTAATGTTTCTTTTGCAACTACAGAGCAACACATTGATTCTAGGTAATATCGAATAAAAAGAGATGTAGCTGATTTACAAATATTACAAAAATTCTTT
Organism: Lagria hirta; assembly: GCA_947359425.1. NCBI lineage: Eukaryota > Metazoa > Arthropoda > Insecta > Coleoptera > Tenebrionidae > Lagria > Lagria hirta. The sequence continues at coordinate 5,403,004 of OX375801.1, read as the reverse complement.
AACAGGTATGATCCTTTTCCAGAGACTGATAACATTATGTCAATATTTTCTGGAATTATTGGCAGTAATTCTGTAAATTGCCATGAAGCGTATGAAGAAGGAAAAAAATCTTTGCAAGCTATTGTTGGAATGAACTTTGGCAGTGTAAAATTTAAAAGGAAAAACAAAGTCTTGTCTCTAAAAACAGTTCAATCTTCCGTAAAAGTGAACGGAGATATTATAGCTATCGATCCATTATTGTTGTTTCAAAGAATATCGTTAACCATTGACAGTAAAAAGGATATGGAAACTTATTTACAATATGAGTTTGCACCTTTTCCATTGTCACTTTTTACAGAAAACGGCCTCAGAAAAAATGTAAAATCTCAACTTTACGATTTATTTGTGAGTGCGAATGGACCAACGCTTTCTGACGGTGTAGTGCATGTCGTTGACGGTGGATTTTTACTGCACAAAGTAATTTGGCAAAAAAATGAAACGGTAGAAGAGATAATGAATAAATATTTGCGCTATGTAGAAAAACATTACGCTATATTGTCTTTGATGGGTATCCCGAAATTAAAAAATCAGTTAGTGTCATAACAGTACCAGCAGCTACTTCAACTAAAAGAGGAGAACGTAGTCGTAGAAAAACCTCAGACAATATTCCAGAGTTAGATTATCAAAATCATACAAAAATACCTTTTTTGCAAGAAAAATTTTTATCTCACGAGAAAAATAAGGATAAAATAATAAAAACTTTGATGAAAAGATTACAGTCACGAGGATTTTCCTGTAACCAAGTAGAAGAAGATGCTGATGCTGACATAATTGAAACCGCGATGAAAGTTGCAATAAGTACTAATAAAACTGTCATTGTTGTGGGCCAAGATATTGATCTTTTGGTTCTTTTAAATCAGTTAAATTCATATAATCATGACATTTATTTTTTCAAACCAGGTTCTGGAAATGTAAAAGACCTATTTTTCACGTCTAATAGTTTCAAACATGAATCCTTAAGAAACATTGTTGCATTTCTGCATTGTTTTTCTGGTTGCGATACAACATCTGGATTTGCCGGAAAAGGAAGGAAAAGTATCGTCAATTCATTATTAGACGCTAAAAATTTGTCAAATTTGGCTAATGTTTTTTATAAGAAAGATGAATCTGAATCATATACTGAATCAATTAAGGTTTAAAAAATATCAATTGGCAAAAATTAAATCATCTTTCGTTTTGGCAAACCTCCCACCCACAGAAGGAGCAGCAGAACAACATTGTTACAGGGCATATTATCAGCTTCAAACTTGGTTGGGTAACGAACTAACAGCAACAGATTGGGGCTGGAAGCAATTTCAACGTGGAATTATGCCCAAATTTACACAAAAAGAATTAATTCCGGAAATATTGCTCAAAACTATTTGCTGCAGCTGTGAAACTGGATGTAACAGTTTAAAATGTGGTTGCCGAAAACATGGTTTAAAATGCACAAATTTATGTTCAAACTGTCATGGTTCTGAACATTGCTCCAATATTGAAGAAGAAACTTACGAGGAAGTTAATGATTCAGAAATTTTGGATGAAGAACCAACGCAGTCTGGAAATAATGTTGGAGAGGAAGAAGGTGATGAAGAAGATCTACTAGAATCGGAGATGTTTGACGAATCTAACGATAAAGAAATGCTATCAAAAAGACAAAAACTAATGAATAAGTGATTAGAATTGAAGATAAGGTATTTATGAATGATAAGATTAATGTGTTTAAAAACATTGTAATGAATAACGTAATCAGAATAACGCATCTACAATTAATAGTACGATTTACATTTATATTTATATATAATGAGATTTTCTATGACATAAATGTAATTAGCATTAAATAAATCAACTTTTTAATTGAAACAAATTGCAGCAATCACATTTTTTAGATAAAATTATTTATAATAATTAAAAAAAAATTTAGAATTTAAGTTTTTTTTGAATTTTTGCATTTTCTGAGAAGATTTACTGTAGTAACATATATTTTTTTTTTACCATCGGAAAGTAGAGATTTCAACGAACAGAAACCATACCAATTTTTTGAAAAAAGCTGATATTTTGACAGGTGAATTTTCGATTGAAAATTAGGGTGTTGTTTCGATATTAATTCAAAATAAGGTGAAAAAATAAATATTTTTAATCAAATAAATTACAGCGTATTTGAAACATAAAAAGGTAAGTTTTCACTAGATGCCGTTAAAAAAAAATTTTTTTTGTATTAGATAAAAATAAAAAACCAAAAACTTGGTTTTTTAAATTTTTCACATAAATTTTGAGGTTATGTAAAAAAAGTGTGGATACAAAAGTTTTAGATCTTTTTATTACCTACAACTTTGCCATTTGACTTTTTTTGATAGGACTTTTAGTTTTGCCGGAAATAAAGAAAAACCGTTTTTTACCCTTAAAAACTCACCCCCATCCCCTTCCCGATCTCAGATCGCCCGTAAATTATTTTTTCTTTAATTGTTATAATATTTTCTTCCTTTTCTAATGGGTTTCATCCTACTATTATTTTTTTTGGTTTTAAAAATTATCGACCGTGGTCTAATTAGATACAATACCAAATTTGTTTGACGAATTATTATTGAAATATGTTTATAATCCTTTAAAATTTATGAGTAACAGTGATCATGATAATTTTGAATTACAAATCTCTAATGCATTAAAAAAACTTATAGCATTACAGTTTTTGATACAATTTCTTAAAAAGATGTTTCCTATTTTTATGACTTTTTGGGTTTGTTTTGTCAGTTATAATTGTATATTCACATTAATCGCATAGAAATTTTTTATAATTTGCTTAAAAAATCCTTCAAATTTTTATATTTTTCAAGAATTCCTTAATAAATAGTTGTTTGCACTGAAAAGTCTGCTGTAATTCACGTGGCAGGTGTCTCATTTTATGTGTTTTAAAGTGATGTTTAAAAATAGTTGAATATTCACACTGATGGCATTAGAATCTTTGCTGTAATTCACGCAAAAAGTGCTTCTTTTCATGTGTTTCATAAAAATTTCTGTTGTAATTCGCTTGGAACATGTTTTATAATTTTATAATTACTTGTATCTTTACATTGATTGCAGACAAATTCTGGATGCAGTTCACTTGAAAGGTGCCTTATTAATGACTTTTGAGCGTTGTTGCATATTTACATTGATTGCATTAAAATGTTAGTTGTTGTTCGCTTGAAGGATGATTTGTATTTATATGTATCATCAGGTTTCTTTTATAAAAAGTTGTATATTCAACCTGCTCGCATTGAAATTTTTGTTCTGAATCTTTTCAAAGATGCTTTGCATTTATATGTGTCGTCAGGTTTCCTTTATAAATAGTTGTATATGCACACAGGTCGCATTGGAATTTTGGTTGTGAATCTTTTGAAAGATGCTTTAGATTTATATGTCTTTTTAGACCATGTTTATAAGGAGTTTTGTATTCACACTGAACACATTGGAATGTTCGTTGTAATTTGCCTGAAAGATGTTTTGCGTTGATATGTCTTTTTAGGTCCTTTTTATAACAAGTTAAAAAATTGCACTGATCGCATTGAAATTTTTGTTGTAATTCTTTTGAAAGATGCTTTGCTTTTATATGTGTCTTCAGGCTTTCTTGATATAAAGTTTTATATTCACACTGCTCGCATTGGAATTTTTGTTGTAAATCTTTTGGAAGATGCTTTGCATTTATATGATTTTTCAAATGCTTATTTGTAAGGGCTTTATATTCACAATGCTCGCATTCAAATTTTTGTTGTAAATCTTTTAAAAGATGCTTCGCATTTATATGTGTCTTCAGGTTTCCTTTATAAATAGTTGTATATGCACACTGGTCGCATTGGAATTTTTGTTGTAAATTTTTTAAAAGATGCTTTGCATTTATATGTGTCTGCAGGCTTTCTTGATATAAAGTTTTATATTCACACTGCTTGCATTGGAATTTTTGTTGTAAATCTTTTGAAAGATGCTTTGCATTTATATGATTTTTCAAAAGGTTTTTTATAAGAGTTTTATATTCACACTGATCGCATTGAAATTTTCGTTGTAGTTCGCTTGAAAGATGCTTATTTCTATGCCATTTTATAAGTTGTTTATGAGGAGTTTTGTATTCACACTGAACACATTGAAATGTTTGTTGTAATTCTTTTGAAAGATGCTTTGTATTAATATGTTTGTTTAGATCTCCTTTATAAAAAGTTGAATATTCGCATTCATCGCATTTGTATTTTTGCTGTAATTTTCTTGGAAGATTAATTTTATGTTTTTTTAAACGCGCATTTTTTTCGGTCGTTTTAAAATTACCAGGCATTTCCTTTGCATTTTTTTGCAAATTTGGTAAAGAGTGTTTTCTGTCTATATGTTTCAGTCTTTTTAACTGGAATTTGTATTTACTTGTATACTTGCATTGATCACATTCAAAACAAGTAGCAAATTGTTTAGGTTTATCTGCTTGGCAAGTCGTTGTAATAATACTGTTTCCATTTTCCGTATTAGTTGTTACAGATGATTTATGTTCTATAAAATTACACTTTCTTTTGTGAAAGTATCTCCTCACATACGAAAAGCTACCCACTCTGCAACGTTGACATTTTTCGAAAGAGGCTTCATCCAAAACATCTAAAAACTCACAATTGTGAATAAAATAAACACTTTTTTCATTTGTTTCAAAGTTGCATAAACGGCATCTATAAGATTCCAGTGAATCGTAACAGGAAAAAGCCGAGGAAGAGCGGCAGCACTTCGAGAAAACCGACATTTTTGATAATATCAAAAAGGACTAAAACATCAATATTTTAATATTTTTTATGTTAAAAGTAAGCCGTTAATATAACTGTTCATTTGAAACGTTAAAACTGCTCTTTATGAATCTGAGATAATAGTAACCCAACACTTTATTAGACAAAAATCTAACCTCACTTCTTTACTTTCATTAGTTACATTCAGCAGACAGAACCGCAGCGGTTCACGTTCATTCGTTGCTTGGTGAGTAAAAGCTGTATCTGCTGAATGCACTTTTCATTTCTGTTAATCTGTCATTTTGCCTAGCAAAACGTCAAACATCGAATTTTAAAATAAAAAGTCGTGTTTTTTTCTAATAACCGACATGATCTAATACCTGTATTCATAGTCGCTTCTTGAGCTTGACCTCAAGAGAGTCTCAAACATTGCTCGAGTCCGGAACGGTATTCACAGACAAATCTCAAGCTCAAGTTTCAGTGTGTGCAAACGCTCTTCCATGATTTTTGGTGTGCGCAAGCACTTTTTGTGCGATCTCAAGCTCGACTCATGCAAGGACCTGTCTCAAGTCCGACGCAAGTCGCGATTTGCAGGTTAATGTCTAATTTTGACGTTTGGAAATATAGTTATTTAAATCACAAGGCCGGAAACAGGCATTTTGCAAGGCGAGTGATTATGGTGGCAAAGGCCGAAGGCCAAGGCCCCCAAACTACAAGCTCTTGCAAAAACGTCTTTGGAGGAGTGACTTCAAAAATTTTTTGTGCCGCTGCCGATTTCTTATTTTAAAAAATAAAAAGAATTTTTTGCCCTCATCGCTCAAACATCAGTAGTTTACGTTTGTTCCCAATGCATGTAAAGACAATTTTTCCACACCGCGGTGTTTTTTTCTTTGCAAGCGAAACTAGGGGAAATGACTTGGTCAGGTTTGTATTGAAATCCAGAGACGTCACGTCAAACTGCCAAGTGTCACACAACCATTCTACAAAATGGCTGTTTCTGATCACAAACGTAAATAATCAACACAAAAGATTTATGGCCAAATAAAGAAAACAATTGAAAATAGTAAGTAATTGATTAATAACACAACGTTCCAAAAAGTTTATAAAATTTTGAAATATCTACGTTATTCTTTACCATTAAGCAAAGTTTAAGCATATTTAAGCATAGAGTATACAGACGAAAGGGATTTCTTGCTTTGATGTTATTGAAAATATGCCAATAAGCAATTCTCGATAAAATTTTTAATTTTCCTTTTTTGCACCAATCTAAAAATTTGTTGTATGGTTAAAAGACGCTCGGCTTTTCTCAGCAAGCAAATTTGATTCTGCTCTATTTGCAGATTCTCTAATTTCAGGTGGAGTTAAAATTTCTCTATCGGAGTCGCTCATATTTACAAATTTGAAAGGAAAATTCGCAGAAAAAAATGGCGGAATAAATTTTTAAAACGATGTTCTTTTATTTCAATAAAACCATAGCAACAAAACAAAAGAGCTATTTCAAATCTGAAAATTAGATAATCGGGGTGGGCAACTCTACCAACCAAAAAACAAGTAAAAAACTAAATCATTTATTATCAAAAAATTAGTTATTCGTTGCAAAAAAAATTTACCTAAATTTTTCGGAAAGAAATTTTGCCCATTCGCAATAGATGCAGCACGATCAAAGGGAGTGCTGCAAACAAATTGCTCATGTGGCAAATTTCACTTTCCGAATTCGTTAAGTAAATAACTATTTTATTAAAAAAAGTTTTTTTTCTACGACCACTATGTTAAACTCGCTTTACATATATCCTTGTTGCTATGAAAAGTTCATCTTTTCATTGCTAACGCAAATCTCGAATGAAAAGTGACGTTTCTGTGTGAAAAATGGCAGTTCCGTGTGAAAAAAACATATTGTATTGTGGGTTGCCGAGTCGCTAGTGAAAAAAGTTTCGTTTGTTTGGTAAAGTTGGCGTTATGATTGGCATTTTCTTTCTTTTGACAAGTGACATGATAAAATGATTACGGTAATAAATTGATCAGATTTGCTTCAAATGTAAATATTTTGTAATTTACAGCACCTGCTATGAGTGAAGTAAGCATTTCTTGTACCCCACCAGAGGTAAAAGCAGCGGCGCAAGCAGCAGTTGAAAATCTTCTGCCGGTAACATCAAAAAAACGTTACGACGACGCATACGAGAAATTTACAGTGTGGAAGAAGAAAAATAGTGTTACATCATTATCTGAGACGGTTTTGTTGGTTTATTTTAATAACCTAAAGTCTAAATATGCTTCGTCAACATTGTGGTCCCAATTTTCAATGTTAAAAGCTACTCTGAACATAAAGTACAATGTGAATATTGAACGGTAGCATAAATTAATTGCGTTATTAAAACGATCTTCCGACCACTATCAGCCAAAAAAGTCCAAAGTACTAACTCCAGAACACATCAACAAGTTTATGCAGGAAGCACCGAATGAAAAATATTTATTCACCAAAGTAATTTTATCATGTTTATCTCAGCATATGACTCATTCAGAAATGATTTCCAGGTTGCAATGGCTATTGTCCTTAGCGGGGCTTGTCGCCGCGATGAATTGTGGAAAATGAAAGTGGATGATTTTAAAGACTTAAATTCTGCTTTTCTTATTACATTACCAGACACTAAAACTAACTCAGTACGTCAGTTTACAATAACAGGCTCATTGTATGAATTATGCAAGCAATATATGTCTCTTCGTCCTCCCAATCTCCCTGAAAGACGTTTTTTTTTAAATCTACAAAATGGAAAGTGTACGAGACAAGTTGTGGGCATCAATAAGTTGGGCTCACTGCCCATGCAAATTGCTAAATTTTTAAAGCTCCCTGAGCCTGAAAAATATACAGGGCATTGTTTTTGTAGGACCTCCACAACCATCTTGGCAGATTCAGGTAAAAACTTAGTAGGAATCAAAAGGCATAGAGGTTGGTTCTCCAGCAAATGTGCTGAAGGTTACATAACTGATTCAGTTAATTATAAACTTAAAACTGCGAACAAGATATTACAGTCAATCGAAAATTGGGACAGAGCAATTTCTTACCAACATGCTGAAAACTCTTGTTTCAAAAGTCCTAACAACTTGACTTCTGACACAGTAATGACTAACAACCTGACTTCTGACACAGTAATGACTAACAACCTGACTTCTGATACAATAAATAGTATTACTAACTCTAAGAATGAAGTTGCTCTAAAATTAGAATTTAATAATTGTCAGAACACCATTACAATTAACATCAATAATTATTATAAATAGTTAGTACATATATGATATGAATTACTTAATTACAGATTAGTTGTAATGATTTAATATGTAATAAATTGGTTCTTTTGTTAAATGTTGTAGTTTATTGAATGGTCGTAGAAAAAACATTGTGTTGTACTCGTGTGAAAAGCTTTTTTTTGAAAAAAAATTCGCTTTTTAACACTTGTAAAACAAATAACTATTCCATGTTATGGCAACGCTAAGTAAAAAATCCAGATGTCCTGTTTATTAAAAAAAAATATTTACTTTGACATTTCAAAAGTTACCTATTTGCGTTCTTAAAAAGTGAAATTCCTGTTTTCTGAAAAAATCGATACTCCAGCACACATTACGGCTTAGGAACTTTGGGCGGCTATACATTAATTGTAACATTGTAAAGCATGAAAGGTTATATCACTTAGCATTTCGTGAAAGTGTAATGTCATGCAAACCTGACTACAGCGCTGTTTTGTTCTCATTGAAACTCATCAGGCCAGGGTATTGCAGAAACCAGTACACTTCCACAAGCTCGATCTCTCCCATATGTACGAATGTGACATCCATCCACCACTCCACCACTCCATCCAGAACCACCATCTCACCTACTATGTACGATGTCACATTCGTGGGAGAGATCGAGCTTGTGGAAGTGTACTGGTTTCTGCAATACCCTGGTCTGATAAGTTTTAATGAGAACGAAACAGCGCTGTAGTCAGGTTTGCATAAAACATTACACTTTCACGAAATGCTAAGTGATATAACCTTTCATGCTTTACAATATTTCAAACATTTCCATATTGGAAGCCACACTGATCACATTGATCCGAAATAATTGTAACATTATACAATACAAACCGTTAGTTGTCGTTGATAAATGTCTGACAATGACAGCAAATGTCATAGTAATCATTTTCTAGTCTAGGCTGGCAAGACGGCGTTTCAGGCCGCTTTGGACACGTTGAAAGTTATGTTTTGCAGGCGCAAGGCACAAAAAAGTTATTTCGTGCGGTTTATAACAATGAACGAGTTTGTAGTTTTTTGACAAATTGAACAATGAGCACAACGTGATAATGCCAAAACGATGTGTGCGCGATGCTGCAAATTCAGTGGAATTTTATATTTAAGCGGCGTTATAGGTTTACCAAAGATAGTGTAGTGAATGTAGGATTGCCTTAAAATTAATGGAAAGACAGTTATTACTTACACTTATTAGTCAAAAAAAACTATAAGTTATTTCAAATTTTGTAAAAAATTAAATCAATGTTACAGATCAATATAACAAAAAAAGTTACAGAGAATAAATAATTGTAAAGTCATTTTATTTTGTAACACCTCCTACTGGTAAAAATAAGTACAAAAATGTAAAATTTATATTAGTGTACATTATAATTGTAAGGTATTGTTTGCAGAAACATAGCAGACAAAAAGGCAGTTAACAACCTTAATCTTTACACACTTCTTAATTAGCTCTTACTACTGAGTACTCTGACAACTCTTCTACATCACAGTTACTGCAATAAAAGTGGGTAAAGGTTTGGTAAGATTTATTAATGTTGCACTTCTATTGTCCCGCTCAAAAGCGCGCAGTTTGAGCTCCGTTAGCTTCTGTCTGGTCTTACTTTAGCAGCTTTCCCGGTTTTCAGAACTTCGGGTCTCTGTTTTGAGGCAAATAGGTTAATAGTCCAGACCGTTCGCTTTTCTTGAACTGTTGCGGCATCCGTCTTATAACTTTCCACACTATTGAGGTTGTCCATGCGCGACTACAACAAACGTTTTGTTGTTTTTGTACACGCAGTCTTTTCGTCTATAATGCAAATTTTATGAAGTTATTATACACGTATTCTGTCAGTAGGGATGTACTTACCCGTCGCCATTCCTTTTTTGCAGAAATAACACAAAACACTTTCGAAATAACCTCTGCGGTATCGAGTTATTACTTGACCTGTCACTTTAAAGTAAACATAAACACGCAAAATGACTGTCATGCTTTAAAATTGCCAAATTTTAAACTTGACAACACAAAAATTACTACTTTTGTGACTGCAGCAAGACGCAAACGAGCGCTTTTCCGAGAACTGCCAAAGCTCCAGCTCAAAACAAACCTAAGTCTGACTCAAGCTTGAGCTTAAGATACGATTATGAATACCAGTATAAACTACTCGGATCTGGGAACCGATTCTAACTCACTATCGAAAAAGTTTTGATTCAAATTCTGACAAAATTAACTACATTTGAAAAAAAAGACACTTTTTAAATCCACACACCACATTTCAATTAAACTATTGTCTTAAGGCTTTTATTAATACCGCTGTTATTATTTGTTAGAAAATTTTGTTAAATTGATTCACAAAACACTAATTTTCTCGCATTTAAAAATGATATAAGCAGACCCCCACAAACCAAATAGTAAACAAAACTTAAATCCGACGTTGCCCGCCTTTGCAATCGCAATTTTTTACAAAAATAACAAACATTTATACTGCACCACGCTTTAGCTTTGTAGGCACGTACCTTGCAAACAAAAAGGTATAAGGTGGCAACGTATATACTCTGCGCTTAGAATGCTCTTTCTTTGCATTAAAACAAATTGCCTACATCCTGAATTTATTCTATTATAGCTCCATGAGTCAAATAAATAAGTGTCACAAACATGTTTTGTAAAACGAGTGTAACATGCAATATTTTTATCTCACTTCTATTAATATGTGTGATTCAATATTAAGATTATAAAAAATACATTGTAATGTATATGAACGAACCCTTATAAGTGATTTAGGAACCCAGTCTAAAGTGACAAGTGACAGGACAGATGGTCTATGGACTGGAGGTACGCGGGAAAAGGGCGCGTTCGATGGAAGGAGAGACGACAGCGAGAGGGGAGATCGGAAAGTCCTAGTTCCGTGATACGACCATAAGTAGATTGATAGACGCTTTACTTTGTACATATCTTTATGAAATAAACGAGTTAAATATATAATAAGTGGCGACGAGGATAAACAAACAAAAATAAAAACCAGTGAAAGATGCTGGGATCGGTAGAAGCTTTTGTGCCTGGAGACGATTTTGAAAAATATAAAGAGCGACTGGATCAGTTTTTTTTACTAAACGAAGTGAAAGAAGAAAAAAAGATTGCATCACTGTTAACTTTTATAGGTGCAGAAACCTACTCTACGTTAAAGAAGCTAGTGTTTCCAGACAAGCCATCGTCTAAATCTTATGAAGAGCTAGTACAAATTCTAAATAAACATTTTAAACCCGAGGTAAATAAAATTGTAGAAAGATATAAATTTCACAAAGAGGATCAAAAAAATGGTCAAACTATTGCAGAATATGTAGTAGAACTTAAAGCCAGAGCACAACAATGCAAGTTCGGAGCGTTCCTAAACGAAGCACTACGAGACAGGTTAGTGTTTGGCGTAAAAGACTACAACCTGAGAACAGTATTGTTGAAGGAAACAGAATTAACATTTGAAAAAACAACAGCAATAGCAAATAATTGGGAGCTAGCGGAGAAACAAAAGGAAGAACAAGAATTACATCAATTTGTCGTGAGAAAAGAAGAAAAGAACAGTTCATCAAGTCAGAGGTATAAGCGGTGTCATAAGTGCGATCGACAACACCAACAACATGCAGTATGTCCCGCCAAAAATTGGAAGTGCTATGGATGTGAACGAGTCGGACATGTGGCAAAATGTTGCTATTTTAGGGATGCTGCCAGGATGAAAACCGGGAATAGAAGAGAAGGGAAATTCAATACAGAAAGTGGATATTTGTACAGAGGGTCAAGAAGGAGGTCTCCAAGTCCGAACACGAGAGAGCTAAAAGAAATGTCCGAAAACTGGAAAATTAACAAGATGAAGAATGAAAGAGAGACCCAAGATAGACCGTTAATGGTGCACATACTAGTGCAAGGAGAAGAGTTAGAAATGGAAGTAGACACGGGAGCATGTGCGTCTGTGATTAGTTGGGATACATATAACAACAAATATCGCTCCGTCCCAATCGAAGAAACAAACTGTAAATTTTTGTCTGTTTCAGGTGATCAAATATCCCTTTATGGAAAAATTCGGGTCAGAGTGACGACTCCAGTTGGAGACAAACAAGGAGGTTTTTGGCTGAGGTTGTATGTGGTACGCAGCAGTAAAGCGATAACACCGTTAATAGGTCGCGAGTGGTTAGACATATTGTATCCAGCATGGAGAAACGAGTGGTTAGTGAGTGGTATGGAAGAAAAATTTCATAAAAGTATCTCAGAATGTAAGTTAGTTAAAGAATTAAGAGTAAGATATCCAAGAATTATAGGGGAACAACCAAATCAAACGATTAATAAATTTAAAGCAGAGATAATAGTTAAAAATGATGCAAAACCGATTTTTCATAAAGCTTATACAGTTCCGTTTAAATTAAGGGATAAAGTAGAAGCCGAATTAGATAGATTAATAGAGCAGGGAGTTCTGAGACCGGTACAGTTTAGTAATTGGGCGTCACCCATAGTAATCGTTTCTAAACCTGATAACGACATTCGTATTTGTATCGATTGTAAAGTCACGATAAATAAAATTATTGAAACACAACATTATCCCTTACCTAGGATAGATGATATTTTTGCCAGTTTAGCAGGGTGTGTAATATTTTGCGTATTAGATTTGACGGGTGCATATTAACAATTAGAAGTGTCAGAGCAATCACAAGAATTTCTTACGATAAATACACATCGCGGGTTGTTTGCGTACACAAGACTTTGTTACGGGGTAGCTAGTGCACCATCACAATTCCAATCAGTTATGGATCAAATTCTAACGGGAATTCCTAAAGTAATTTGTTACTTAGATGATATAATTATTGATGGATCTTCAAAAGAGGAATGTGAAAGAAAATTAGAAGCGGTACTAGAGCGTTTAAATAAATATAACGTGCGAATAAACCTTAACAAATGTAAATTTTTGCAAGAATCAGTTGATTATTTAGGGCACAGTATTTCTAAAGAAGGTATAAAACCACAACAACACAAGGTCGACGCAGTGGTTAAGGCTAGACCACCAAAAAACATAACAGAGTTGCAAGCGTATTTAGGACTTCTAAATTATTATCATCGATTTTTGCCAAATTTGAGTAGTGAACTATACGAACTTTATAAATTGTTAAAAAAAGAGGTGAAGTACGAATGGACAGAAAAGTGTCAAAAAACATTTGAAAAAAGTAAAATATTACTTGTAAACTACCAACTGCTAGAAGTATATGATCCAAATAAACCAATAATAGTGTATGCGGACGCGTCTCCGTATGGAGTGTGGGCAATATTAGCTCATATAGTAGATGGCAAAGAAAAACCGGTTTTATTCGCGTCAAGCTCCTTATCACGAGCGGAAAAAAATTATTCACAAATTCATAGAGAAGGATTGGCCATGGTATTTGCAATAAAAACTTTTCATAAATACATCTATGGAAACAAATTTGTATTATGTTCGGATAACCAAGCGCTTAAAGAAATCTTTAGTCCAAAAAAAAGCACGTCGGGAATAGCTTCATCTCGTTTACAGAGATGGGCAGTAATGCTATCAATGTACGAATACGAGTGGCAGTTCCGCCCAGCTAAACAAATGGAACATGTTGACGCATTATCAAGACTACCTCTCGAAGAGGAGACAAGCCTAGATTTTTATTCAATAAATAGGCTTAGCTTGTTTGGGGAAGCGGATGTAAATGTAGAGAAAGTAGCCCAGTCTTTACAAGAAGATAATATCTTAGGAAAAGTGTATAGGTACATAGCGGAGGGTTGGCCTAATATCAATAAAAAAGCAGGGGGTGAAATAACTTATTATTACAATTTACGGCTAAAATTTACTGCACAGGATAATTGCCTATTTTATGAAGACAGATTAGTTATTCCAAAGACACTTCAAAACACTATATTAAGCATGTTACACAAAGATCACGAGGGTATAGTACGAATGAAGTTAAATGCGAGAAGTATATTTTGGTGGAAAAACATGAATGTGGATATTGAAAATGTTGCTAAAGTATGTGACGTTTGCCAAGTATCTCAAAATGTAAAAAAAGAACTTACCGTATCTAGTTGGCCAGAGGTAAAAAAACCTATGGAAAGAATTCATTTAAATTTGTTCTACTTTCAGAAATATACTTTCTTAATAATCGTTGAAGTATACAGCAAATTTATAGATGTTAAAATCTTAAATAAATCGTATGTGCATTCATTAATAAGCCAGATACAGCAGTTTTTTTCATACTTCGGTCTTGCATCTGAAATAGTGACGGACAATGGTCCACCATTTAATTCTTGGAAATTAGAAACTTTTTGTCGAGAAAATAATATCAAATTGACAAAAACGCCTCTATACCACCCACAATCAAATACGTACGCAGAACGTAGCGTACAAACTGCAAAAAAATATTTTTATAAATACGTGTAAGACAAAAAGTTAGAGAAATTTTCAATGAGAGAAAAAATTATACGCTTTACTTCGGCGTATAACAGTACACCTTCATCAGTAACGGGAGAGTCACCTACAGACAGAATTTTTTTATTTAAGGTGAAAAAATGTGTAAATATAATAAATCAAAAATATCATGAAATTCAGGACCACGCGGTAACAGTAAACAAAAAGGTTCGTTTTAATTTAAAGGAAAATAAAGAATATTTAAAGAAAGACAGAGAAACAACTATCGTTCAGTATAAAAAAGGCGAAAAAGTATTTTATAGAAACCATTTTAAAAGTTACTTAAAGTGGCTACCAGCGACAGTTGTAAGACAATTAAGTAGAGTGGTGTATGTAATAAGTTTAAATAATGTATATAGAACAGCTCATGTAAATCAAATCAGATACCGCAAACCGGCTACTGAAATAAATTTTAATAAAATACCGAGTTCACAAAGAAACGAAAACAATGTAGAGGATAGTAGGGAGGCTCCGATATTTCGAAGATCTACAAGATTACGAAAAATACCTAAGCGTTATCTTTGAAGTATCGTCGCCTAGAGTTAAGGTTGTAATTAGAAATTAAATTTGTATCTGTAGGTTAGTACAGTAGCTGTAGTATCTGTAGTATCAAAAAAAAAAAGGGGGAAAGTGTAATGTATATGAACGAACCCTTATAAGTGATTTAGGAACGCAGTCTAAAGTGACAAGTGACAGGACAGATGGTCTATAGACTGGAGGTACGCGGGAAAAGGGCGCGCTCGATGGAAAGAGAGACGACAGCGAGAGGAGAGATCGGAAAGTCCTAGTTCCGTGATACGATAATAAGTAGATTGATAGACGCTTTACTTTGTATATATCTTTATGAAATAAACGAGCTAAATATATAATACTACTGAACTACTAGAGATTAATAATAACGAAACAGAGCAAATTTTTAATAAAGTTAAAGGTAAGGTAAATGACATAATCGTTGGATGCATATACCTACCACCGTTATCGTCCCTTGATGCCTTCAACAATCATCTAAATACAATATCTCACATAAAAGAAAGACACCCTAAATGCAAGCTGATTGTGGTATGTGACTACAACCTCCCTAGTAGCTACCCGCAGGCAAGTTGCAAAGCTTGCTAACTGTCAACAACATAACATAATCTGTAACGATAACAACAAAACTCATAATTTATGTTTCAGTAACGCAGACCTAAAAATCAGTAAAGCTGACCCTATCATCAAAGAGGATAAACATCACCCAGCGATTAACATTTACCGATATTCAGGCTAACCTCAAACCAAACAATACACCTACTTACTCATTCAAAAATGCAGACTATACAGGATTGAATGGATTCTTCTTAAGATATAACTGGATTGATTTATATAAGCTGGAATCACTGGAAGACAAAGTTAACTGGTTCTATGATATAATTAACGAAGGAATCTCACAGTATGTACTTATTCGAGTTATTAATACAAATAATTATCTTCATTGGTTGTCAAATGAACTGATCAATAAAATCAAACAGAAAAATACAGCCCACGCTAAATATAAAATATCTGCATCCAAAATTGATTACAACAACTTCAGGAACTTAAGACTAGAATGTAAAAAAATCAGTAAAGCATGCTACAATAATTACATCTCCAAAACCGAAAACATGATAAAACAGGATACCAGTAAGTTCTGGAATTTCATCTAAAATAAAAGAAGAAGTGATACAGATATTCCATTGTCGATGGCTTGGAACACAATAACAGCAAACAATGGGAACGAAGTAAGTAACTTGTTTGCATCTTTCTTCAGCAGCATTTATGAGAATAATACTAAAATCTCTATAGAGTCCAAGTATCAGCGCGAAAAACTTCAGACGAACCAAGATGTCAACCTTTCGGAACTGAACGTCAGATACGAAGATGTGTGTACAACCAACTAAGAAAACTGGACTCAAGAAAAGGTGCTGGACCAGATGGAATACCCAATTTATTCTTAAAGAACTGTGCTCCAGGACTCACTGAACCTATTACTCACATCTTCAGTAAATCTCTTAAACTAGGTGTATTCCCAGCTATCTGGAAGACTTCCTTTATAAGCCCAATACACAAATCAGGCTCCAGATGTGATGTATCTAACTATAGACCTATCTGTATACAATCTTCAATCTCGAAACTATTTGAGAAAATCGTACTGTCTTAAATAACGTCCTCATTTCAAAATATTATATCGACAAAACAACATGGCTTCATCGGGGGTAGATCTACTGCTTCGAACTTGTATCTGTACACTAACTATACCTTAAATGCTTTGAACCAAGGTATGAATGTCCATACAATATATACGGACTTTAGCAAGGCCTTTGACATGGTCGACCATAAAATTTTAATTGACAAACTGAGTCAATATGGTGTCAAAATGAAAATACTTAATTGGTTTCAATCATACTTATCAGATAGACATCTACAGGTACGAGTAAATGGTCATATTTCAGTTGAGTATGAGGTAACTTCCGGTGTCTCTCAAGGATCGCACTTGGGACCAATTTTGTTCAATATATTTATTAATGATATTGGAAGTAAATTTGTATCTGAATATCTATTATATGCAGATGACCTGAAAATCTTCAAGAAAATAAATGGTGTTGATGACGTCCAAATTCTCCAGAGAGACATCGATGAACTTCACAGATGGTGCATGGCGAATAAACTTAAATTAAATATAAATAAATGTGTCGTAATGTCGTTCTCGCGTTCATCTAATTGGACTCCAGCTATATATCATCTCAATCAACATCAACTTATTGAAGTAACATCAGTAAGGGACCTGGGTATAATTGTAGATAACAAACTCAACTTCACTGAACATATAGATAAAATTACATTTCAAGCCTACCGCACACTTGGATTCATACTAAGATCAGGAAGAGAATTCAACGACGTTCCCACACTTATACATCTATTCATGTCATTAGTCAAACCGGTCCTGGAATATTGCACTACCATATGGTCACCTCACACACAAGTTCAGATAGATAAGGTAGAAAAAATACAAAAAAATTTTGTAAATATGTGTCATATTACTTGTACATTCGAGGATCCAATATGACAACAGAAGATGTGTACAGCCAATTTAAAATCGATAGCGTCCTACGTCGCCGACAAATTGCCGACATAATATTTTTCTATAAATCCGTCAATGGACATATTGAATCACCAGAAATACGTGAACAATTTCAAATTATCCATCCAAGACCAGGCTTAAGACAACATAGATTGCTGGACGCTATTAAGACAACAAAAAACTAGGTTTTCCATGGTTCAAGAAACAGGATAGCTAATCTAGTCAACGAACACTGCCAGGATACCAATTTCTTTGAAGATTCAATGTCTGCTTCCATAACCAAAATCAAAAGAACTATATTAAATAACTAATACTTTTATAATATCACATGTCACATTCTGTTCTACTTTGCTTCTTATTTTCTTAGTCTCATTTTTGGCTTAATTTTCATTATTCATGTTTATATCTATATTTCATTCAAATATCACTTAAAATAAATGATTATAATAACTAATTTATACTGCCGATCGGCGTTTTCTGTGCTAAATAAATAAATAAATAAATATAGTATAGTAGGTATTACAAAAAACTTTTTTAATAAATCGGTAAGCAAATTTATCTTAATCCTCTTAAATAAAGGTTAAAACCACCTTATTGTTATTAATATTAAAGATAAGAATAAAAACAAAAAAAAATAAATACCTAACCGTGGTGGGAATAGAGGATATACTCCCACCACGTACCTAACTAAGATTTGTTCAAAAGATTTGGATAATTTTAAAAAACAAAGTTTTTATTCAAGTTGTTTATTATTCAATATTTATTATACAAAAATAATAATTTTAAATACACCCAAGCTTTTGCCTAGATTAGAAATAATTACATAATATAATTATCAATATCGTGCTATTAAAATTTATGTAGATATCCACTTTGTTTATGTTAACCATAAAAAAGAAAACGGACATATTAGATACAATACCAAATTTGTTTGACGAATTATTATTGGAATATGTTTATAATTCTTTAAAATTTATGGGTAACAGTGATCATGAAATTTTGAATTAAAAATTTTTTTTTCATCTTCTTGTAGAAACTTATAGCATTACAATTTTTGATTAAACTTGTTAAAAAGATGTTTCCTGTTTTTATGATTTTTTAGAATTGTTTTGTCAGTAATAATTGTATATTCACATTAATCGCATTGAAATTTGTTATAATTTGCTTAAAAAATGCTTTAAATTTTTATATTTTTTAAGAATTCTTTAATAAATAGTTGTTCGCTCTGAAGAGTTTGCTGTAATTCACTTGGCAGGTGTCTCAATTTATGTGTTTTGAAGTGATGTTTAAAAATAGTTGAATATGCACACTGCTCGCATTGGAATTTTTGTTGTAAATCTTTTGAAAGATGCTTTCCATTTATATGTGTCTTCAGGTTTCCTTTATAAAAAGTTGTATATTCCCACTGATCGCATTGAAATTTTTGTTGTAAATCTTTTGAAAGATGCTTTGCATTTATATGTGTCTTCAGGCTTCCTTGATATAAAGTTTTATATTCACACTGCTCGCATTGGAATTTTTGTTGTAAATCTTTTGAAAGATGCTTTGCATTTATATGTATTTTCATTAAACATTTGCTAAGAGTTTTATGTTCACACTGATTGCATTGGAATTTTTGTTGTAATTCTTTTGAAAGATGCTTTGCATTTATATGATTTTTCAAAAGATTTTTTCTAAGAGTTTTATATTCACACTGGACACATTGGAATTTTTGTTGTAAATCTTTTGAAAGATGCTTTCCATTTATATGACTTTTCAAATGATCTTTTCTAAAGGTTTCATATTCACACTGATCACATTGAAATTTTCGTTGTAGTTCGCTTGAAAGATGCTTATTTCTATGCCATTTTATAAGTTGTTTATGAGGAGTTTTATATTCACACTGAACACATTGAAATGTTTGTTGTAATTCTTTTGAAAGATGCTTTGTATTTATATGTTTGTTTAGATCTCCTTTATAAAAAGTTGAATATTCGCATTCATCGCATTTGTATTTTTGCTGTAATTTTCTTGGACGATTAATTTTATGTTTTTTTAAGCGCGCATTTTTTTCGGTCGTTTTAAAATTACCAGGCATTTTCTTTGCAATTTTTTGCAATTTTGGTAAAAAGTGCTTTTTGTCTATATGTTTCAGATAAATATGTCTTTTTAACTGGAATTTGTATTTACTTGTATACTTGCATTGATCACATTCAAAACAAGTAGCGAATTGGTAACGTTTATCTGTTTGGCTAGTCGTTGTAATATTACTGTTTCCATTTTCCGTATTAGTTGTTACAGATGATTTATGTTCTATAAAATTACACTTTCTTTTGTGAAAGTATCTCCACACATACGAAAAGCTACCCACTCTGCAACGTTGACATTTTTCGAAAGAGGCTTCATCCAAAACATCTAAAAACTCAGAATTGTGAATAAAATAAACAATTTTTTCATTTGTTTCAAAGTTGCATAAACGGCATCTATAAGATTCCAGTGAATCGTAACAGGAAAAAACCAAGGAAGAGCGGCAGCACTTCGAGTAAACCGACATTTTTGATAATATCAAAAAGGACTAAAACATCAATATTTTAATATTTTTTATGTTAAAACTAAGCCGTTAATATAACCGTTCATTTGATACGTTAAAACTGCTCTTTATGAATCTGAGATAATAGTAATAACACAACACTTTATTAGATGAAAATCTAACCTCATTTCTATACTTTCATTGGTTGTATTCAGCAGACAGAGCGGCAACCGTTCACGCTTATTCGCTGCTCGATGAGTAAAAGCTGTGTCTGCTGAAAGCACTTTTCATTTCTGTAAATCTGTCATTTTGCCTAGCAAAACGTCAAATCTCGGGTTTTAGAATAAAAAGTTTTAGTGACCGACATGATCTAAGCTACTTTGATCAGAGGGCCGATTCTAACGCACTATCGTAAAAATTTCGACTCAAATTCTAACAAAATCAACCATATTTGATAGAAAACGAACACGTAGTCACCTGGCGATTCTAATAAAAAGATTTAATGTGACGGACATCAAAATTGTATATTGTCATGCGAGTTGCACAACGCATTTGCTTATGGCACGCATGGGTCAAATAAATAAGTGTTACAAACATGTCTTGTAAAACGAGTGTAGGGAACATGCTGTATCCCTATCTTTTAATAATATGTATGATTCAATATTAGGATTATGAAAAATACGTCTGAGGGCCAATTCTGTAACTTTTTTTCAACGAAATCAGTTAAAATTCTCTATTTTGGTTAGAGAATTCTCTATTTTGACATTTTCAGATTAGTTGTAATGTAAGTGGAATATAGTATTTAACGTTACTAGCCAGGTATAAGGGTTTTTACTAGCGATAGAAGGTTGATGATTGACGAGCCAAAGGCGAGTCCATCACCTTTTTGAGCCAGTAAAAACCTGTTACCTGGCGTGTTTACGTTGAATGTTTTGTTTGTTCCTCACTTGTAAAAGACAATTCAATTTTCAAATAATGGAATAATCCGAGAATTCTATAATTCACAAAATCGAGTATGCTTTAATGTGTCACTTTGGTAAAGTGAAATGTCAACACCTGGAACCCTAAGTTTCAGTGGAATTCACAATTGTACGATGATATTTAATGTGTATGATAAAGATAAATCATTTTTAAATGTTAATGACAATAAATAATCGCTAAAAGTTCATTATTGTGTTTTATTGTTGATAAGAGTGACGTCCATAACTGGCTAGCCTGTTAAATGACATCTATAACTGGCTAGCCAGTTATGAGATGTTTTCAATGTGAAAATAGTCACTTGATAAGTGCATGTTTACAAGTGAGGAACAAACAAAATACTTTAGTTAGCAAATGGCCTTCTTAACTGTTCTATTAGTGTTTGTAGCAAATAATGGTCTTTTTATATAAAACCCAAGTGACAATTAGAGAGCTTGACCGTCAAGAACAGAAAAATAGAGCATGACTGTAGCAAGACCTGCGAAACATCGTATAAGAGCTACTCTTACTAGAGTGTCAAACGAGTAAGCAAAAGGGGGGAGGGCAAGCAATGCGCTACCAATACTTGAAACTATTTTTAAACGATCTCTCTATAAATAAGTCAAAAGTCAAAACTATTAAACTTTTTCAAATTATGTACTATTATTTATATTTTCAAAGCAATCGTTCAAATAAAAGTTGTTTTTCTGTATCTCGTCGGCTAATTCTGCTTTTAAAGTACTCATTTTGTGTATTTTTATTTGATGCTTTATTTATTTCTGTAACGCGCTTTACTTTTTTGCACTTAGGCCTTAAACTGTTTAAAAAACCAGTATTACAAGCAAGTATAACGGACATTGTCAATGTTTTTCTATATTTTTTACTTAATCCTAACGCAACGACACCAAATTTTTCAAAAAAGTTTAATGACAGGTTGCATACGAAGCGTTAAAAAGTTGAATGCTGCTGCAAGTTTGATAAAACATAAATGATGTCTCAAGTTTGCTTTGAACTTGCTGCAAACTTGTTATTTTTGAACATGTTAAGTTCACTTCTGCGTTTACTTTTGATTTATCTTTGCTTTTAATTGTTACGTCAAACTTGATGTTTCAAGTTTGTTTCAAGCTTGTTGCAAACTTGTTTTTTTAAATACACTATTTATAATTTTAATTTTTGATAAGCTAGCCAAATCGTGTCGTTGTAAAGTGTGATTTACCAGTTAAAAAGTACTTGAATAAAATAAAAGTTGTTGTGTTAAACAGAATAAATTACACTAATTGTATAAGGTAAGTACAGTTTTAAGAAATATTTTTTTTGTATTGTATTCTATTTTTTAACTTTAAAAGCTAAGAATATTTTCTTGCTATCGTTTTTAGAAACAGGCTTCAGCTAGTATAAATAACTAGTTCTTTTAATAAATACATATTCTTAGTGCTTTATACATTGAACATTGTTTTTTATCAGTATTGGTTAAATAATAGTGCTTAAAAATGAGACAGCAAAGATGTTTGCTGTCTTTGCTGGCTTTGGAAGCTTTGTTTTTTTCCAAAAAGGTTTCAATATTTCTATAAGAACAAAAGTTAACATGGGGTAGAATTTTTACCATACAATTCCCTATGGCAACAGTTAAAAAAACGCATTATATACTAAAACATTCTGTGTTTATTTTGTATCATATCATACAACTAATTTGCAACTAATACTTAAGTTTTTTTTAAGAAATGGTAGACAAAAGAAGGCTTTGAATTCCGTAGAGTAATTGCTGGTGCCATAAAGCTTAGATTAATTTGTTAATAAACTATGTAACAAATATTATTAGAATTGATTATGAAATGTGTTTGATTAAATGCCTTACATTTTAAATAGTTTTTAATTTTACAGCCTATTTTACAAAATCATAATAAGTAACTTGTGCAAACTTAACTTACACTTTGACCCTAGTATATCTGTTTGTTCTTGTTATACTGAAAGTATTTCTTTTTTGAATGGATGGGTATAAGCATTAAGATTCTTTTCTAAATTGAAAAAATTAAAATGAGCGGTCACTTTAGTTTTGTTTGAAAAAATTAAATAAAAAAAAATTCAGTCACGTGTACACATGTTTATATAATGGACTAAAAATCCGTCTTTTGAAGTTTGCTTAATAACAATAACAAAAATTATTGTTTATAGTAAAAGTTCGAAGTGCAGTATTGATCTTACATAAGTTTCATGTAAGAATATTTTTTAAGAATAAGTAATTTTTTGATAAAAATATTTTAGAATAATAAATTAAATAAATGAAAAAAAATTGCATTTCGCCAAGCGTAACTAGCATAAAAATTTTGTCTTTTTGCACAGTTTTTTTTTTTGGCTAAAAAACAATATTTTTGTTATGACAAAACAAATCCAACTAGCTACAGGCTTACAAAAACAAGCTTGCCTCATGTTTGACAAAACAAACTTTACGCAAGTCTGTCGCATGTAAACTAGAAAGTTTGATTCAAACTTGCTACAAGTATACACACTTGCCGTGACAAACTTGGAGCAAGTTTTCACGTTTGACGGTTTAATCTTACTGCATGTTTAAAGCAACTTTAAAATGCTATCTGAGGATAACAAGTATAACAACATAACCTCTAAATGCAACGATAACAAAAAACGTTATGCATCGAAAGTGAAAGGCGTGACAAACAATACTTTTTTTGGCGCTGAATTCAAATTAATATTTCTGATTGGCTACTTTTCTTTCCTCTTGCCGCACATCAATATATATATTGACGTCACGCCGCTCACTTTCGATACCCACTGTAATGTCAGATAGGGCAGAGGTGGTTTTTAGTGGGTAAGAATGCCACACTACCGGCCAATAACATCGGCCGGTGTCTTTTTGAAGATTTTCCACCTCTCTAACAAAAAAAAAAAAAAAACTTTTGATGCATAACGTTTTTTGTTATCGTTGCATTTAAAGGTTAAAGTTGAATAATAAATAAAGTTAAAATTGTAAATAAAATAGGTAAGCTTAGTTATTCCATGTAAAATGCGTTTTAATAAAATTTTGTTTGTAGATTCCAATTGTGGGTGAATATTATTTATAGAATAGATGGACGTTCAGAGAAAAGATTTGATCAGTTTGTGAGGATAACTTTGATGAATCTGGTTTTGTCAACTAAAGATAAATCCGTTTAAATTTTGATGCAGCTTTAGTGCAAGTTTTTATTGAGAATGTTGCTTCTGGAACTGAAAACTTTCAAGTTTAAAGCGAAAGAAAATAACTCTACTTTTTATTAACATTATAAGGGGGTAGTATCTCAGTTGGAGGCAAGAGAAAAAAGACTTGTTAAATTTTAGAAGAAAATCGTAGGTGGGATTGAACATTTATATTTCTACGTATGTAGTTCATATCAATGCAATTGGCATAAGAAGTGGTTGTGGGAATTCAAATTTCTGTTGGAGATTAATATGGACGTTTGTTTAAATCATGAAAATAAATTTTCTTAAATTATATAGCTTCACTGTTTGGTAAGGATAGATTAGTGACAAAGCGAATTACATTTTATGTAAAGTACTTTTCACATTTAAAACGTGTTTATACGATCATGTTTTTTTTTGCTAATAAAATGCTGTAGAGTACCTGTATCTGTTTACTTTTAGTTGTTTTTTTTTTAATATTTTGTTTGTTTTGTTTGTATTTTAAGTTTGATTGCAATTTATTTCATTTTAATTTGATAGGAGGTCATTTAATTTTTAATATAATTATAATTTATTAATTTTATTTGTTCGTTTTATATTAAATAATTATGTTGTTAAATGGTTGTCTAATTGTTCATTTATTTTTAAATTTTGTTTAAATTGTGTGTAATTAAGTAGTTTAAATATTTTTAATAAATAATATATAATAATGTAAAAGTCTTAGTTTTGGTTTATTTAAATAATAATTTGGTTGTTGTGAAATCAAATTAGAATTATTGTTTGATTTAACTTTATAATTAAAACGTGTGTTTTGATTATAAAGTTAAGTTAAACACTTCTATTTTGATCTCACATTACGAAATAGGGCGGCATTTGTCTGAAAACACAAGGGGGTTTGAAGCTCTTAGCACGGCCCTGGATAAGATTCTACTTAAGTAACGAATTTTCTTCGCACCGTTCCTGTATCCGAGCTTAACTACGCCAAAGAAGTTCTGCTTAAGAGTTAAGCAGAACCTTTTTTGTTGAAAATTTTGGTAAATTGGCGAAACGATGAAAGCTTTTATAATTATAATTTTGTCATGTATTTAAACAAAAACATTTGTCAAAAATGAAAAAACTTGCTTCTTTTAAAACCGAAAGATTTGGGATGAATTAGGGTTGGGGTTATAAGTTATAATTATTAAATTACTCTGTCGTCGGTCATTAAACAGTACCAACTTTTGGTTATGTTACTAAAATTTTATAGAACCTAGTCAAATTCTGCAATATTGCCAGAGCGCAAACTTTAACTCGATTTTAAAGTTAAGAATGTCACAAACATTTGCGGTGCAAACCAACTGCGAGTTAAACAATGCTTTACAAATTACGGTTTAAACGACTATAAAGAATGTTTGGCGTTTAGAATTTTTACACATTTCTTTGCCATTAACGTTAAGAATAAATCAATAGACAAATCTTTTACTATCCAGAAACTGACAGTAACCTATTGCTCTACTATTTAGTTAAGAAATCAATTAATCCCATAAAAGTGCCTACTTCCCCAGTGAACAGTTAGATAGTCAAACGGATATAGTCAACTAACCCAAAAGTGAGTAGATAGACTGACATCCTCTAGCTATCCTATCAACCCTAATACAGACACGCACAAGCTTTCGACTAATTTAAGCTTAGACTGGTCTAAGAACATAACTCAGACTAATAAGCTGCCAGAACTCCTAACCGTGTCTACGACAACCTAGTCATATATTCTGCCTGAGTTCGCTAACTAATAAAAAATAGCTACTCCATTTTTTGACTACAAAAAATAAGACATCCTAACACGCTAAAAGATATTTTACTTAAGCTAACTACAAGCGGGTTCACATTTTTTCCCTAAAAAACCACAACAATTTTTAGTACTATTTAAGTGGTTCAGCCAGCAGCAGCTCACTCACTCACTCATTCACATTAATTCATTTTCTTGTTTGTGAAGCCTTTTGCTTCAAAACTTCAGCTTTGTTAGCAAAATATTTGGCAAAATATTCGAATATTGTCTTTTGATGTAAAACATTTATAGCGACAGGTAAACTCACCGCATTCATTCCGTGGCGATGCTTTTTTTGATGCACTCAATTCGGCTTTGCGTCACATCGCTTGCATACGTAAGCACTTTCAAGCATCACAAATATTTTAATTATCATTAATTACAATTAATTTATGTGTTTTAAGTAAAATTACAACGCAAAGTACGAAAAATTTGTTAAATCACGAATTGCTATATTTAAAACAAATAGAAGTCTGACAGTTTATGAAAATAAATAACTACGTAAATGTTATGATAATAACATTTTAATGAATAACGTAACCATTAATTTTTTTTTACAACAATTAAATTTGACAATATTTGTATTTTGATCTGTACTAAACTGTTTAAAGATTTATCTAAAACGTCCGTCAAAATACTTCCAAATTGTTATTGTCTAACAAAATATGATTTTTTTCTAATCATAATTGGTTTTTCTAATTGCAAAAGTTTATTTCGTTCACATTTAGTTTTTCAAGTAGCATTTAAGTAATGGGTGTGTTAATTTTTCTATCTTATACTGTCGTATTAATTAAAACAATCTTATTTGTGCTTTAGTCAGTAAAATAAGATATATAATACTTTTTACAATCTGTTTATTGCATTCTAAGAAAACATTGGTTAGGTAATTCAAACATGCTTTTTGTTTTTATAATTTTTTAATTTTTGTTATTGAATTGCCGCATTGTAAAACCTTTTGTTGTTCAATTAGAGTCTTAAGGTTGTTTTTCTTAGATCATATAAAATCGCTTTTTAAACAAAAATTACTTTCAACATTCTATTATACTACTCACACTCGTTGGAAGTCAAACTTATTGCAATTCAAGTGTCTTTTTTTTATGCTCTTTCAGATTATATTTACAACAAGTTTCAAACTCACAGACATTGCAGATAAAAGTTTTTTATTGAGTTATGTTTTTTTTTAAATGCTTTGTTGAGGTCACTCAATACGATTGATATCTACTTTATGTCGGAATTTATTAACAATGTTGGCAATATGTGGTCGTGCATTATTGTCCATCAATATAAAATTGTCGCCAATAAATAGTGCAAAAAAAACACGTGATTTTGCAGAACATCTTCAATCTACTTATAAGCATTCATAGTGCTCTTATCAATCAACACAAGGCTTGTGCGCGCGTTAACCGAAATCCTACCCTATAAGATAGCTTGGGGACGATGTTGCACTGAGAATATGGTTTCCCAGGCGTTCTCCAAATTCTTTGTCAACCATCTCGTAAACAAAAGCGGGCTAATCTGTGGACAGTACTTGTACATCTTAAAATTCAGAAAGGCGATTTCTGACTTTAACAGTCGTCATGGTCCTGTTGCGTAGTAGTGCTAAAGTAAGAAAACGGTCATGTCGGGCGCTTGTGCATCTTGGGCGACCTGTTCCTGATAGTTTATTATTAACAAATTAATCTAAGTTTTTTGGCACCACCAATTATTATACGGAATTCAAAATCTTTTCTTTTCTATCACTTTTAAAAAAAAATTTGTATTCGTTGCCAATTAATGATATGATTTAATAAAAAATACACACAGAATTTTATAGTACATAATTCGTGTTTTTAACTGTTGCCATAGGAAATTGTATGGTGGAAATTGTACCCCGTGTTAACTTTATTCTCATAAAAACATTGAAACCTTTTTGAAACAAACTAGAAAGATATTTTAGCTATTTTAACTATTAGATTTTTAACTATCAGATAAATCACAATTCAAAATATTTTTTTTTAAAATGATCGTCTTGCCACTATGATTTCTAGCATGCTAAAATATGTCAGCTGTCAATTAAAAAAAAACATAATAGAAGCTTCTTAAGATTAAATTTGTTTTTGAAAAACAGAGCATATAACATTATTTCAAAGAATAATTAATTAGGAGAATATTTGTTGATAAAAATGTTTCACAACTTTTTTATAAATTAAAACTTATAGTCTAGAAGAACATTTATTGCGATTTATTTTTTAAAGCAAATAAACAAAAATCAACTGACATTTTAGCCTACATAAACAGATAAAGGCAACAAACTTTTTCGGCAGTTTAGTTATCTATTCAATAGATTAAAGAATCTTTTAACTTTGCCCTATAAATAATTTAAATGTTTTTATCAAAACAAAAGTTAACATGGGGTACAAATTTTAGTGTTCTAATGTACTTGATCAAACTATAATACGATCAATAATTTGTAACACTTGCTCTAATTTCAGATAGTTTTTAGCATTTTGTAAATTCTTTCCTTCTTGTTAATCTGCCTTTCGCTTGATTCAACGTACCAGTCACTTATTATTACAGCCTCTCGAATGCCGTCTTCTATCGAGTTTCCAAATAAGTTTGTGGAAATTTCTGAAAAAGTAAAAATATAAATTGAAAATATGCTATAAAAATTTGATATTGATTTGATAAAGTATTTTTTTCAGTTATTTAAAGGTTGAAGATAAATTTTCTTTAGTTATTCACATTTAAATAAAAATTCAACATTGTGTAGATAAAATTATAAATATCAATAATTTTGTTAAAATTAAAGATCACTTTGAACAAAATATAAGCCATACTTACGACAGATTATTGAAAAATTTCTACACTCTTCTAAAAAATTGATAATTTTTTAGAAGAGTATTTTATTTGTTTTTCTGTTAAAGAATATAGCTTTGCAACTTCATCCAGCATAATTCGTCTTAAATTGTTTGTGACTAAAAAATAAAATAAATTTACAAACTCGTTTGCAAATATTAAGCAAAAATAACAATATTATTACGACATACTTACAATTGACTGTTTGTTTTTAGTGATTTTCATTTGCTCATTTAAATCACAAAATGATTCGTCATCCTTTACGAGGAGATTTGCCAAAGACTTCTAGCACATGTTCGGGTGGAAATTAATACAGTTCTCCTGTCTGCTTTAGGAGAATGTCTACTTTTTTGTTAATCTCACTGATCTGGGTAGATAAATCAGTAACCACCTGAATTGAATAGATTTGCTATATTACCAATTGTTTGCTTACAGCACAACCTACAACAGATCTAATAAACAATAAATTTACAATAAAGAAAAACTTTGTAGATATATTTACCAGTTGCACAGTTTAGTAATTGAGGCTGACCTGCAGAAGAACAAGGTTTTTCTGTTTCGTATATGTTGTGCAAGTCGCGCACATCATCTACGACGACCTGCAACAGTTCCGAACAATATAAATTTTGACAACTCGGTAGAGCTAGATGGGATAGACATTAAAATTTGATCAGTTGTGACATCAACTCTTGAACCTACTCCCACATTCAAAAACATATCAGTTTCTATTATATTATTATTTTCCATAACTAATTTTATAACATTTTGGGTGGGTTCAAGAGGAGCTGAATACTCATTAAGTTTTGCTGCTTTCTAGCTTTTGTAGCCTACATGGTTCGTCTTCAGAGGAACTAGCAGAAGGTTCTTGCGTATAAATCTTATTTACTTTTCTTATTCTTTTCTGCTGTTTCTTTTCAGATTTAAAATCAAAAGTGTCTTTTGCTTTTTTTATATTAAGCCGAGCGTCCGCATATGTTTTTGTAAGATAAACATTTTTTCTTAATACCTGCAGAGAACCCTTGAAAAGTAAATTGACAGAAAGCTAACTACATATTTCAGTAACATTAAAAATAGTTAGATACGTGATTGGTTGAAATTCCAAGAACGACCAATTAAGCATCTTGGTTCTGACTTTCATTGCAATTAACTTGATTTTGGTTTAATTTACTTTTTGTAATCCTCAGCTGTATAAACGTCAATTAACAATTTGATAACGATTAAGCGTTAATCGGCAATCAAATCGATATTTTGACCAATCAGATATCAAGAAACGGATTATACACGATTGTAACCGTAAAGTTACACAAGGGGAAAAGGAGAGAAGGAAATAAAGAGAAAAGGAGGGAATAGGAATACTCGAGGACAGGCTAATCTCGGCTAGCTTTTACCCTGTTCAAAATTACCCGGTAGTTCAGCCGTAGAGGCGTGAATCTAGGAACACAGGTGGTGGTTTTAGCGCCACTCAACCTAAGCTCAGACCATACCCGAAATTAGCCTTCAATCAGCCTTTTAGGGGTGAAGACTTGCGGGGTCAAGACTTGCAAGCTGAACAAAAGCTCAAGTAAAATAATATATATATATTAAATAAATAAAGAAAAAAAACAACAAATAAAAAAAACTAACTGATAGCAATGAGTGATATTGGCATCAAAATAAAAAGAAAAAAAGTAAATCCAAAATATTCAAATAATTAATTAATGCTAAGCAATTCGAATAAAATTTTATCACAATTTTAACAACTTCACAGGACTCGATGCAGTCTGAGTTGGACAAGACAATTCCCTCAAAATTAACTCAAGCACCCTTTACAGATTGTCTTGATTACCACAAACAATAAAGACAATAATTCAATAAAGCAAAATATAATAAAAAAAGGAAGGTTTTTTTCACTTTAAAAGTGATTGTTCAAGGGCTCTCTAACATTCACACATTTATTCTACCTTTCATAGACCTTAAACTAACCATATCTGCTGATTCCACTGACGATGGTTGTTATTGCAGTGGTTTACTCCTTGGAAGCTCTGAGGTAATAAGCAGGGTAACAGGAGGAAGAGATCGAGCGCCGCAATTGAGTCGTCCCTTGACTTGTCTTTAGACTTGCCCTAGACTTGTCCCTAGACTTGTCCTAAATGACCCGCAAAGCAAGACCATTAGTGGTGGAATTAATGAGATTGTTTAACTTACCCCTTCTAACGTCACGTAATTGTAAAAATGGTAAAGTCGTTATCAAAACGTGGCTTCAAAACCGTACCAATTTTCTTGTTAAAAAAAGTCGTGAACATACGTAATGCCTACTACCGGGTTTATTCGACTGATTAATTTGGCGTAGAAGAGTACACTAAGGTTGCTTCTTAGACTTAAAGTGAAAATGAACGCTATAACCACTCTTATATATAAGGTCGGTATTTTTCCGCTTGAAAATCTGGTAAATTCTTCTTTTCAATCGAATGATTGAATTGATTGATTCTCTTCTTATCTGTTAAAAACTACCTGGTTTTTTCCCTGACCAATAAAAAAGAGTAAGCTTGTTTTATTTTATATACAGGTTGTTCAGAAAAGATAGTTACTTGAAAGACATAAATTGTCGTACAGGCGTCGGGTCTTTGCAGTTCTAGACTAATAAATCGATGACGGCAAATTCGATAGTGCACAAACTAGCGTCATGCAATGAGTAGTTAACCGCAAAATGACAAGAAGGCGCTTATTTATCGTAATTTTTGGCGTGTGCCGCAATTCAACCGTTACACGATTTAATAACAATACAAATTTGATTGACGTTCATGCAACTGGGCCTTAGTATGTGTTTGACAGCTGTTTCTTGTAGGTTACAATAATTTTTTTAAATAAAATTGGTTGGAAAGACGGTTTATTGTCCAATGAGTCTCGAAGCAACAGCCTAAACTGTTACTTAGCAGTAGTAGATATATTGCTAATTTGCTGGGCATTTAACGGTTTAGGAAAACTGGCTCCTATTCAAGAAGACCTAAACAGGGAAGACGACGAGCAACAAATGAAGTAGAAGATCGATTTCTTCGACTTCAAAGTTTGCGAGACTGGACACTTCCTGCAACGGCTTTGAGTAGGAGGCTAGCAGATGTTCAAAGTACCGTGATTTCACCCGATACAGTAATAAGAAGGTTGAAGGAACACAATTTGACATCTCATCTACCTGCTACTAGTCCTAAGTTAACCGCAGAGCATCGCAGAAAACGGTTAGAATGTGCAAAAACTCATTCAGACTATCGGTATGAACGAATGGGGGTGTGTTCTCTCTACGGATGAGTTACGTTTCAGGCTCTATTTACCTGATCGTCGCCAGAGAGTGTTTAGAAGAGCGGGAGAACGATATGCGCAATGCTGCTTTCTGCCTAAGGTACTTTTTGATGGTGGAGGTTTGATAGTATGGGCAAGCATTCCTTTGGAAGATTCTACGGTCTTTGTGGCGTGGCGCAGAGGTAGTATTAACGCTGACAGGTACATCAGAGACTGTTTAAAAGAGCACGTGGCAATTGCATAACAATCGCAGTACTTTTCTGTCTATGGAGTATTCTCATGCTAACAATATGTCCACCATTCATTAATCAAAATATATCTTCCTGTAATGTCCAGTTTGTGGAGAGGCGAATGGATGTAGGCTTTCCCACCCTTTCCTATTCCTTTCCCTTGGTTGTTTTGGTTAATATAGACAAATTCATCTTTAAACAAAAGACGCCAATATTTCAATCTCCGGACGCCATCTTAGAAATTACTTCAAGGCTAACCCAAACACTCCAGAAGGACGCCATGACACAAAATAAGACTTTTTTCCAGTGAGAATTGTAGCTGCTGTTCCTGTCTTGGAGAGAGCCCCTGGAAGTGACGCGGTAGGAACGAGCCCCTGCTGTTCTAGGATCCGATGCTCCAGGTGAAACTGCCCTTGCCAGGTTACACAAATGTCTTGTTTATTAATCTGTTTATCGAGTTCATTGGAACTAATTGCATTGTTTGTTCAATTATTTAAGTAAATGGCGCTTACTTAGCAAAACTCGGTCAATCGAGAGAAATACTTTTGAGCCGCAAGCTATAACATATACTAACCGGTCTGAGAATTCTAGCTGTTGATAGGGAGGAAATGCAAACTTAATTGTAGCTAATTTAAATGGATTGTCGCTTAATCTGACACAAATGGGCACCGCTCATTAGTTTCGGGAACCTGGGCAGGAGTATCTGACTAGGATTGTCGTAGGCGCGAATAGGGGTTCGTTTGAATGTATTTCTTCAGTTAGTCTTACCCAGGGTTAACTGAAGAATTCTCGTGTCCGTTCCAGGGATTTAGGCTAGCTAGGAAGCGAGATCAGTTTGACACTATCTCGGTGACCAACCGGCCGTTCAGTGGGGAGTGGACCGTTGTTTGGGCTTTAATTAATCGAATGGTTAATTAAAGAGTAGGACCTCAGGAAATCCATCGTGCATTTCTGAGTAGACGGTGGACATAATTTAAACTCTTTAGGGACATCCTCTTTTATCTCATTATTATAAACCTAGCTTCGCATCACGTGATGCACCCTGTGTTTTCTCGACTTCGTAAAAGGGTAAAAGACTCTTGCAAGAGAGACACAGGATTTTTGACATGTATTTAGCTGGTCATGTAAAGTAGAGTTCACAGACTTGCTGTGTTCAGCCAGAGCGCACTCAAAAGTACAATCAAAGGATTTTTCCGCCTCTCAATTTTCGCAAAAAATGCTGCAGCTAGTAAGTTGTTATTTGCAAATCATTGCCCGTCATTTCGTTGGAGTAAAATCTGACAACCACAATGCCATTCAGTTCTTATTTGTGTATAATTGTTTTATTTTGTTATTTGTGTCGTGATGTTGTTTTATGTGTTTGTCTCACTTGATTTCCTGTGTTGATTATCTCGTTCGTATTGATTTTTGTGTATGCTGATGTATTTCATTTATTTATAAGTTACTAATTAGAGTAAAGCTGTCTTGAGTGACTTTGATCTCTCAAATATTGTGATTTTATGTGTGTAAATTTGGTTATGATTTTGCTGGTTATGTATTCATTATTTGTCTTGTCAGCTTCTGGCAAGATCTGTATTTTATTAAAACTTGTAGAATATATTTCTACTGCAATTACTTGTTTATTGTTTTCTAAAGTACTGCAACCGAGCTCACACCACATTTAGAATCAAGGCTATTTCAAAATCACAACGACAAAAAAAAACACAACGTAGGGATCCGCCAAAGTAAATTTACTTGTCAAACTCAATGTCAACTGTCAGATTGTATTTTTACTTGTCAAAATAAATGTCACTTGTCAATGGAGGGCGCAAAAATTCAAATCTATGTAAAAGAATCATTACATATTTCTATATCAAAATCTCATATATCTACATTTTCATGGTTCACATTATTTTCCTTATCAAGAGTTGCTCGGTTTATAACTTCATGATCTTCATAACTGTTTTATTGAAGTCATTTCTTGATAAACTTCAGGTGTACTTTTATTATTATCTTCACTCTCATTCCGCAAAAGTAAGCCTTCTACACTCAGCGTTAAAACTGCTAATAACATTTCTTCATATTCAGTATAAATGGTATACACTCAGCATTCCCTCCACCAGTTTTCTTATATGTTTCAAAATTATTACGCGCCTGTTGCTTCCTAAGAGCTTTTTTTAAGCCCTTTATATTTAATTTGCAATGTTTTTACTGCTCGATTTGTGGCATCATTTACAGCATTAAATTCGCTGTGAGTTTTTTTCCCACGTCTGTCTTTTTTTCTCCCAAGTGACCGCATTAGTATGCTTATTTTCAATAATATTTCCGCATTTATTCACTACAATGTCCACCAATAATTCAGTTTCCTTAAAACTGAGAAAACGGATTGTTGCCGTTTTTCCCTCAGCCTATCCTTATCTATTGTTTATGTATTACTAGTTGGACAACGTAAAGCAGTAGAAAATGCTGCCCTCTGGAAATCGTTTCTTAATTTGATCAATAGTTTGTTACTTCGCTAAGAATCAAGAGATAGATACAGATTGTTTTTCTTTATTTATTTATACTACTACTTCGAACGATGAATGTAACTCCACCCTGGTTAAAATTGGTCCATCAAATATCTTGTTATTCTAGTGAGATAATTTTCGATAGCAAGTTGTATGATGAAAAATAATTAAATCTGAATATTCTAAAACGT
This sequence comes from Lagria hirta, assembly GCA_947359425.1. NCBI lineage: Eukaryota > Metazoa > Arthropoda > Insecta > Coleoptera > Tenebrionidae > Lagria > Lagria hirta. The sequence goes on along the minus strand of OX375801.1, from coordinate 5,367,981 downwards.
ATTCAAAATATAAAATAATTTGGCGACAAGTACAAATCTGACAAACATTTTATAAAAAATATAACAGTCAGATTTTGAAATAATTTGATACAGTTAAAACTTGGATCATGTTAAAAGGTATCTATAAAAAAAGATACCTTTTATAAGTTGACACAGTAGTTGCACAAACGTGCAAGTTGCATGATAATCGATCAAAATTTATGCCGGTATTCATAGTCGTAGCTCAAGATCAACCTTGGATTCAAGCTTGAGACGCCGTCTCAAGCAAAGACTCCGGCAATGCTCGGGACAGCAAGCAAAGACTTCGACAATGCTCGGGAAAACGTGCGTCTTGCGGAAGTCACCAAAGTAGTCATTTTTGTGTTGTTAGGTTTGAAATTTAACATTTTGACGCATGACAGTCATTCTCCGTGTTTATATAAAGTGACAGGTCAAGGAATAACTCAATGCCGCAGGGATTATATCAAAAGTGTTTTGTGTTGTTTTTGCAAAAAAAAAGAATGACGACGGGCCTATTATTACATTCTCCATTCTCCTCAAAACACAAAAGCTGCAAAAGTGAGACCCAAATAGAAGCTAGCTCACACTGCGCGCTTTTGAGAAGGAAAATGTAAGTGCAACATTAATATAAATCTAACTAGAGCTTTATCCACTTTTATTGCAGGAAATGTGATGCAGAAAACTTATCAAAGTAGTGAGTAGTAGAAGCTATTCGAGAAGTGTGTAAAGATGAAAGTTTTCGGCTGCCGTTTTGTCTACTATGCTTCTGCAAACAATACCTTACACGTATAATGTAAACTAATAAAAATTTTACTTTTTTTGTACTTATGTTTACCAGTAGAAGGTGTTACAAAATAAAAATACTAACCAATTCATCAGTATCTGTGACTTTTATTATTATTCAATGCTTTCATTTTTTATTCAATGCTTTCATTTTTGCACAAAATGTGGGCCTTTTAATTTTGTGTAAGTAATAATTGTCTGTCCACTAATTTGCAAGGAATTCTACATTCACTACATTGTCTTTTGTAAAGCTGTAGCGACGCTTACATTCAGTGCGCTTGCTTATTAAGCAAAAATCGCCCTTATTCACACCGTAATTTGATATTTAAATCTTGAGATTTGTCTATGAATACCGTTCGGTCTTGAGATCGATCTCAGACTCAAGATATGAATATCAGATTTTACGAGCATTGCCAAAGTCCTTGCTTGAGACGGAATCAGCAATAAATCAATTTCAAAACGCATGCAAACGCTCTCCCGAGGATTGCCGGAGTCTTTGCTTGAGTCTAAGCTCAAGCTTGATCTTGAGCTACGACTATGAATACCGACATTAGAGAATACCCTAATAAAAAGTAAAAGTATTATATTATGGTGTCAATAGTAAAATTGAAATTTTAGAATAACTAGGAGCATCGATGAAACTATTTATTCTAAGCAAAAGATTTTCTATAAAAAGTACAACATTTTAGTAGAAATTTTTAAAGTTATGAATCAAAAATGTGTTTTGTTTTTGTAAAAAACAATATTGTTAAACTTGTTTTCACAAATAACTCTACAACGTATATTTTGCACTTGCAATGGGGTCTAATATTTACTGTTTTGTTCCAAAATTAGTTGCTGTCAGAACCTGATACTTTTGAACAAGAAATCAACAAATCCTATGTTTAATGCAACTGTTTATAAAAAAAAACAATAATAAAAATGTTGTTGTCTTTCTGTTTATTCCAACTGATTTCCAAAATAATAAAAACAATGGTGTGAAGCTTTTGCTAACAGATAGCTGGTATTTTAAGAAGTAACATAGTCTGCTGTAGTTAAAAAAATTAATTTTGCTCAACAAAACTAAAACTTGTAAAATCCAATATAGACATTTGATAAATGTTCAAACTATAATGAGTTATTTTTTTTTAGATAACAGATTGGGAATTGAAGTAATTTGCTTATGTTAATTTTTAAAATGTATAGTAAGACAAGGGCTTCTGTGAAAACAAACAATACAAATGTTTACTTTACTTAAAAACTTGAAAGAAGATTCTCTTATTTTATTATAACAAAAAATTAATCTATAATAGAGATAGATAAGCAAATATAAAATAATAGTTAACCGTCACAATAATACATGCATATTGAAACGCTTTAATTGTAGCTAAAAAGCTTACACTGATAGCAATAAGTGTAAGTAAGTATACAAGGAGAACTGACAAAAGGCAATTAGTTTTCTTTTATCAAATATTTTAGCAACATATCTAGTTCAGTCTTTTTTTCTTTACTTCCACTAATATTTACTAGATTTACCCAACCCTTCATTTATACACCTTAAAGTGCCGACCATTAGAAAAGTTCAATTTTTTTGTTCATGTTGGTTGTAATGATTCTTTTACATATATTTGAATTTTCGCGCCCTCCATTGACAAGTAACATTTATTTTGACAAGTGAAAATATAGTCTGACAGATGACATTGAGTTGGACAAGTAAATTTAGTTTGGCGGATCCCTACGTTGTATTTTTGTAATAACCATAATTTAAAATGTAGTGTGAGCTCAGTTGCAGTACTTTAGAAAACAATAAACAGATACTTGAAGTACAAATATATTCTACAAGTTTCAATAAAATACAAACAGATCTTGCCAGAAGCTGACAAAAAAAATAATAAATACATAACCAACAATATCATAACTAAATTTACACACATAAATTCACAATATTTGAGAGACCAAAGTCACTCTAGGCAGCTTTACTTCAATTAGTACATTATAAATAAATGACATACATTAGCATACACATAAATCAATAAGAACAAGATATTCAACACAGGAAGTCAAGTGAGACAAACACATAAAACAACATTACGACACAAACAACAAAATCAAACAATTATACACAAATAAGAACTGAATGGTATTGTGTTTGTCAGATTTTACTGCAACTAAATGACGGTCAATTATTTGCAAATAACAACTTACTAGCTGAAACAATGTCGCGAGCACTGAGAGGCGGAGACTCTTTTTATTATTAGTACTTTTAAGTCGTTCTGGCTAAACACAAAGTCTGTGAACTATCCTATACATGATCAGCTAAATATGTACAACTCAAATTCCTGTGTCACTCTGGTAGGGTTTTACACAAAGTCGAGAAAACACAGGGCATATCACGTGATGCAAGTAGCTAGGTTAATAATAATAAGATGTTGGAGGATTGGTAGCCCTATCAGTAAGAAAGGGAAGCCCACCGCCTAATCAGAAATGCTCGATGCTCAAAAACACTACGCAACCTACTTGACAAAGACTTAAGAATAGACGATGTCAAGTCAACTACTGTTCAGAAACCTGAAATTACCTTAATTGCCTGATGCCCTACTATTCAATTAACCAGTGGATTAATTAAATCTCAAACAATAATCTATGACCCAATGAACAGTTGGTTGGTGAACGAGATTGTCAGCTAAACTCAGGTTTAATTGATCTCTCCCTAGCTAGCCTAACGCCCTAGTGCGGACACGAGCATTTCTTTAGTTAATTCGGGGTAAGAATAACCAAAGGAGTCCATTCAAACCGAAGAACGGTCTGAACCCCTATTTGCGTCTACGACACATCTAGTCAGTTTGCCCTTCCCGGGTTCCCAAAACGCTAAATAACTGTGCCCACTTGTGCTTAGGCACAGCTCAAAACACCTCACTTGTTCGGAGCTAAACGACAATCCATTTAAATTAGTTACAAACGTTTTGCATTTTTTCCCTAACAACAGCCAGAATTCTCAGCACGGTAAAGGGTTTTAGCCCGCAACTCAAAAGTATAACCTCTCGATTAAAACGGGGTTATTAGTTAAGCGTCATTTGCGTGAATATTCAACTGACGTAGTTAATTAGGATAACAATGCCATGAGTTAAAATAATATCCAGAAATATAAAATTACGACGAGCCTCGGTGGCTCCGCTTTGATGAGCAGCACTCAGTCCCAGAACATCCACGGCATTAATTCTAGTGGCTTCCTCTCACAGCCGGAGATCGCATCTACGAGGTTTTCACTGAAAACAAGGCAGTATCTGGTCCAATGGCGCTTGCTCCGCCGTCCCTCGCCGGGTCTGACCTTGAAGTGATTTCTAAGATAAACACCGGTTATTGAGAGATCTGGATTATTAGTGGTTGTGTGCATTTTTCTATACTAAGCAAAACAAGTATGAGGGAAGAAAAAGGGTCTCCACGACCGGACATAAAAAGAGAAATTAATCTAAAAGCACAAAAGTGAGACACATTGGTAGCATACGAATACTACCTGAGCGGAAATTTACTGATATTGCTGCACAATACAGAGATAGGGTTATTCAGTGTCTTTCAAAAATTAATCATTCATCACTAGGGTGAAGAAATCAGCTTGAGCGTGAAATAGAGCTTGCTCCATATGATTTAAAGACACTAAGAATTTTATCTTCAGACATTCTTTTATACTGGATTTACTGGCAAGATATAGTTTCTTTGATTTCGCGATGGCATTTATAGGACAACCTAAATTGTCGAGAACATAATCTCAAGAAAATCACACGTAGCATTATTTACATTTTCTCTAACCAACTCCAGATACACAACAATAACTGTCGTCTCGAATAATAATTAAATAACACCGATAACATTCCACAAAAATAATATGAGTTCCCCTGAAGCCCCATAATTAAACAATAAACAACCCCAATGCTGCGGTCTTGCTTCACGCTTCTTCGAATTTGGCGCTCGTACTTGTTGGGGTCGAAATATTAGAGTCCCCGTCATTGCAATCATTATTAAAGCCCGTTTTCCGCGCCCCTATAAATCTCTAAATGAGTAAGATATTTGCAGATACCATGCCGTTCTAACCACAACACAGTTCGGCTAATTTCGCAAACGCAATCGACATTGAATATATGATTGCACAACGCGACTTACACAGAATACATAAATAACATTTTTTCTAAACAAATAAACTGTACAATTAGTGTACTTACAATTAAAAATGGCCGACACTTCAAAACATAATTTCTCGGTAAGCACGTCTATCTCTTCCCACGTTTCATCACTCCTACCTGTTTTCCAAAATTGCCAATGTAACCAAAGCAGTCAACAAAACCCCTAGCTTTTACGGAACTAACATTTTATAATTTAAATACTTGAGCAACATTGACATAAATGAAACTTCTAACAATAATCGACTCATTGACAACAACGTGGGTCAGCTACATTTTGTAAACCAAAGATTTGACTAAAAAAAATCTGTTATTTATCTATAGAAAAATGCTGAAATTAGGTGGCGCCATCTACAATTTAATGTTTTGTTTAGCGCGCCAAATTTATTTCAATTTAAAATTGAAATGGGTTTGTTCAATCCAAAACATCCCAAAATCCTGCTTTTGGGATGTTTAGGTATTTTGTACCATAATTAATTATAACTTATAGAGTTCTGTGACCTACCATCGATTAGGCCAACTTTTCTTTTATTATTAATTTTTTGGAGCTATTTTGTATAATATAAACTACAAACGATGTAATCAATTTGTAGCTTACATTTTTTTTGTTGTTGTTCAATATATTTAATACTGAGTAAGGTATCTTATTTTAAATGATTTTAAAAAATTAATGTTTTTGTTTTCATAAAAGTTTAAAATATATTTTTCTTATGTTAGATTATATTTATGATACATTATTGTTTAAAAAAAAAACTCTTTATCTGAATGAGTAAAAAAAATTCAGTTTAATTTAAAAAAAGTCACTTTGACAGCTCAGCTTCAATATTAGAGATTTTTCTAGTCCAGCTTTTGTAGCACATTTACTACCATTTTATTTGATACATAATTAAAATCCTACAATAACTACTCTTAACTCTTTTTTTCACAATATTGTTAACAACTCATATTGAACATGTAATTTTCATTATTTTTTCGATAATCTAAGATTTAAATTTAACTTTACTGTTCATCACTTTGCACTGCAGAAGGTATTTGTTGATAAATAAACAGTTGTGTCGTTCAAAATAAAACATTTCTCCGATAACAAATGCTCCCAGACAAAGTGTCGCCTGTTTAGCTCAGATTCCAACCTTTTCAACATCCAAACCAAGCGACACTTCCTGGTCTTCGCCATCCGTCAATCATAGTCCAAAACTGAAATAGTTGACTAACTAGTGATACATAAACAATGCCTTATCCTATAAACTATGCATGTAAATATTTATAAATATTAATAAACTTGATGCGGGTTTACCTTTTCAGTTATTTTCATCGTTATTTACTTATTTGTAAGTGTAATAACAATTCTCGCGTCTATCTTCGACTTTTAGATCTTGTACATAACCTTAAATTATGCCAAATTTCTGTTTTACCGAATTTGCTTTCCCAGTAAAAATGCTACTATCTTCGTAAAAACATTAGTCAACTTATAATTAACAACTCGATAAAAATTTTGAAATAAATATTCAAGAAAAACTTTGATCTTCCGAGTAAATGTAATTAACAATTAGTTACTGGATACTTTACTTGCATTTGAATAAACCGGCCTTTAGATTGATAGTTCTCAAGCTTCTTGTCGGATTAAGTGATCGATACGTTAGGATATGCCTATCAAAAATTTCGTATAAATACTTGTAGGTAAAAGTGATCAATCATTATAAAAAGTTCCTGATTTTAAAGTTCCCGCTTGCAGATGATTAGAAATGGCGATACTTTATTTGTCAACGGACTTTATTTGTTGCCTACAGTTACTTCGGGAAATTTATTCTTACCTGACTTAGTTATTTTATGGTTTCACCCGTCACCATTGCAGATATTATTCTATGGTCTAAATTCAATATTGTAAAAGGTGTGTACCTACCTAAATTTTGAAAAATGTGTTTCAGTTTGAAGACATTTAATTGTTACTCTTTTCTTGGGCTTTACAAATGTGCATATTGCAATTTTACTACAAATGAGAAAGTTTATAAATCTAATCATAAGTGCGGATTTGAAGGTTATGGAAATTTTGAGGCAAAGCTTAAGCGATGTAGACGTTGTAAAGTTGGTAGTCATTCATTTGTTTGGCGTTATTATCATAAAAAGAAATGTGTCAATAACAATAATCCGTCAATAAAAAGAACAAAAAACTATTTGTTGGAAAAACAGATTGAATGTGATGAGTGTAATTCTAAAACTAAAATACACAGAAAGAGAAACACTGCTTCTATTGAATTGGAAAAAGGGTTCCAATGTGATGACTATGAAACAAATTTGATAACACATAATGAAAAAGAATATAGTGCAATTCATTTGCAACCCATTTTTAACTGCAATGATTGTGAGTATAAAACTACCGTTAGACGTAACTTAAATTATCATATAAAGAGAAAACATCTCGCAATTGAATTGCAAACTATTTTCCATTGCGATGAGTGTGAGTATAAAACCAGGTTTAAATCTGCTCTAGAAAGGCATAAGAAATTAAAACATACTCCAAATGAATTGCAAGCAATTTTCAACTGCGTTGAGTGTGACTATGAAACTAAGCATAAATTTTATCTGGCAACACATACAAAATTGAAACATTCTCCATCTGAATTGCAAACTATATTTAACTGTACTGAGTGTGAGTATAAAACTAGACTAAAAACGAATCTAGCACGTCATAAGGATAGCAGACATACTTCAATTGAATGTCAAACAATTGTCAAGTGCAGTGAGTGTGAGTATAAAACCAGATTTAATTGTAATTTGAGAGTGCATACAAAAATCAAACATACTCCAATTGAATTGCAATCATGTTTCAACTGCAACGAATGTGAGTATATAACTAACACCAAGGAGAAATTAACAAAGCATAAAAAAAACAAGCACACTCCAATTGAATTGCTAACAATTTTTTATTGCGATATGTGTGAGTATAGCGCCAAGGCTAAATCTGATCTAAAAAAGCATAAGAGAAAAAGACATACTGCAATTAAATTGCAAGCAAATTTTAATACTCACAGCAATATCTGTGAGTATAATACCTTTAAAAAACGCGATTTGGTGCAACATATGAAATACAATCATTCTAATTGAGCTACAAAATGGTTTTCAATGCGGCAAATACGTGTGTGAAACTTACAAACAAGCAATTTTTGAAATTATGAAATTAGACCGCATCTTTGAATCAATCGAGTACCTGTTCAATTCGAAAATTGAAATTTATTACTAACCAGACCTGGCAGTGATATAAAAAAACAAGACATTATTTTAATGATGAACACATAAATTGGAGAAAATTACACATTGATGATAAATTCTTATGTTAAGAAACAAATTATTTTTGTACTATTTATAATTGTAGTTTTTTTTGTTTATTTAGGCTAATAGTCTAAAATATTTTTAAGTGTATTACTTTTAGTCTAGTTATAAAATATTTCTTAAATCTAAAATTTTGCAATAGAAATTATTAAATTTTATTTAAATTCAAACAAAAATAGAAATATTCTGATGTGTTAAATTTAATAATAAATAGTGGAAATCTAACTATTATACCTAATTCTATGTTACAATTGACCGTTTTTATTAAATTGGAGAAAAATACTTAAATGTCTGCGTTATTCATATCTCAAAGTTGATTAATGCCGGTATTCATAGTTGTATCTCAAGCTCAAACTTGAATTCAAGCTTAAGTCCGTCTCAAGCAAGAACTTTGGCAATGCTCGGGGGAAAGCGTTTGCCTGCGTCATCCAGAAGGCACAAAAGTAGTAATTTTTGTGTTGTTAGGTTTGACAATTATGACGCATGAACGTCATTCTGCGTGTTTATATTTACTTTAAAGTGACAGGTCGAGTAATGACTCGATGCCGCAGGGGTCATATCGAAAGTGGTTTGTGTTGTCGGGTGAGTACAGAGTGGTTTAGTATATGCTATCCCTTGTACAGTTTTTGATAAAGTATATATTGGCCAGACTTCCAGACGCCTCAAAAATAGAACTACTGCACACAAAAGTGATATTAGGTGCTATAAACCATCCTGTGTTTTAGCTAAACATCCGTTAGAAGTAGGACATAATATGTCTTGGGCAGAAGTAAAAATTTTAGACGTAGAAAGCAACTTACACAAAAGAACATTTTTAGAAATGGTTCACATACTTAACAATGACAAATCTATGAATTTAAGAAAATACCTAGACGGCCTTAGCATTATTTACAATCATCTACTAAAACTAAAAAGAAACAGAAACAACTTAAATTCGTTATAATCCAGACCTGTGAAACAACAGTCAGTTACAAAAAACAAAAAACATCAATTGTTTTTATTTATAAATTAAAAATCAACGCATGTCATTTAATTGCAACTAGTGTTCAAAATGTCCGACCAAGCAGCATAATATTGTAATTTATAATAAAACATCGATACATATGCAGGTCTTCTTAAGTAAAATTTTCTTTATATGAATGTTTTTTAAATTGTTATCTATTATCCAGTGTATGTACAATGATATCATTTTTATGTTAGCTAACACCACAACGTTAACTTCAAAATTGTAAGTTTTTTTTTCAAAGTTTTAATGAATGTGTCACTATCATGTAATATTATTTTCAGTATTTACCTGATGAAGAAATCAAATGTTTCGAAAGCTAGTAATTATAAATAAAGAGTAACTCCACCGTTCGAGACTGATTACCCGACCAACATTCTCCATTCATTATATATATATATATAATATATATATATATATATATAATGATATATATTATATATATAAAGATGATTTTGTTAAGTGACCGATGCTTATAATAAAACAGATAGATGATTAGTGGGGAAGCGGTCGTTTGGGCTTGTATTAAAAGCCCAAATCCCCATTTTGGATAAATCAAAAGTAGAAGCAAAAGTGAACTTAACAAGTTTAAAAATAACAAGTTTGCAGCAAGTTCAAAGCAAACTTGAGACATCACTCTTGTTTTATCAAACTTGCAGCAGCATTGTCGAATACTTATCATGACAAGTTTGACATGGCGGTTACACAAAATTTTATTTTGTGTAACCGTTTTTAGAGGCTTTTGCCGAGAGTTAGTATGATTAGTAGTTGTGAAATCAGTTGACATTACTGTCATTGTCCTTCAATGACAAGCAAACCACTGCCAATTTACCGCTTGTAAAATAATAAAGTGCTGCTGTTAGTTTATTTATTCAATAAATAAATAATCATTTCTAACACATAATAGTTTTTAAGGTCAATTCATTCAACATGTTGCATTCTGACTAATAAAATTGAACAATTGCAGCCTCCTCCATCTAACTGGAACAAGGCAGATTTGATATTTATTTAAGCAAGAAATTACAAAGAATATCCCGTAATTCGAGAAGAGTGCATGACATCCCAAATTTATTTAGATCAGAACTCGTGTTGATGTGTTTATCAAACTATTTTAAAATTAAAATGTCAATATTGCTAAAATTTTCCGAAACTATTAATTGAATATGAATGTCAGCAAAATCATTCCAAGGAAAAAAATGTATCAGTTGGTCAATTCTGTAACAAGGTAGCATTTATTCTCAACAAGAATTACATCACACAAAAAGTGGGAGAAAGCGTACAATATTTAAATAAAAATAGAAACGCTTATTTGTGTATGCACGTTGGTAACTGCACTCAATGCAGGTTGGTATCTTTTTAACGCTTCGTATGCAACCTGTCATTAAACTTTTTTGAAAAATCTGGATTGACGAGTTGTGGTGGCGTTGCGTTAGGATTAATTAAAAAATATAGAAAAACATTGACAATGTCCGTTATACTTGCTTGTAATACTGGTTTTTTAAACGGCTTAAGGCCTAAGTGCAAAAAAGTAAGGCGCGTTACAGAAATAAATAAAGCATCGAATAAAAATACACAAAATGAGTACTTTAAAAGCAGAATTAGCCGACGAGATACAGAAAAACAACGTTTTATTTGAACGATTGTTTTGAAAATATAAATAATAGTACATACTTTGAAAATATAAATAATAGTACATAATTTGAAAAAGTTAAATAGTTTTGACTCTTGACTTATTTATAGAGAGATCGTTTAAAAATAGTTTCACGTATTGGTGGCGCATTGCTTGCCCTCCCCCTTTTTGCATATTCGATTGACACTCTAGTAAGAGTAGCTCTTATACATCTATTTCTATACGGTCCCACATTAATGTTTCGCTACAATCATGCCCTATTTTTCTGTTCTTGAAGGTCAAGCTCTCTAATTTTCACTTGGGTTTTATATAAAAAGACCATTATTCGTTACAAACACTAATAGAACAGTTAAGATAAGGCCATTTGTTAACTAATGTATTTATTCCACTTACATTACAACTAATCTGAAAAGGTCAAATTGAGAATTTTTGACAGCGATTTCGTTGAAAAAAAGTTACAGAATTAGCTCTCAGACGTATTTTTCATAATCTTAATATTAAATCATACATATTATTAAAAGATAGAAATGTAGCATGTTCCCTACACTCGTTTTACAAGACATGTTTGTAACACTTATTTATTTGACCCATGCGTGCCACAAGCAAATACCGTGTGCAAATCGCATGACAATATACTATTTTGACATCGAATATCTATGACGTCACATTAAATCTTTTTATTAGAATCGCCAGGTGGCTACGTGTTCTTTTTCTATCAAATATGGTTGATTTTGTTAGAATTTGAGTCGAAATTTTTACGATAGTGCGTTAGAATCGGCCCTCTGATCAGAGTAGCTTAGATTATGTCGGTCACTACAACTTTTTATTCTAAAACGCGAGATTTGACGTTTTGCTAGGCAAAATGACAGATTGACAGAAATGAAAAGTGCTTTTAGCAGACACAGCTTTTACTCACCGAACAGCGAATAAGCGTGAACGGTTGCCGCTCTGTCTGCTGAATGCAGCCAATGAAAGTATAGAAATGAGGTTAGATTTTCATCTAATAAAGTGTTGTGTTACTATTATCTCAGATAAAGAGCAGTTTTAACGTATCAAAAAAACGGTTATATTAACGGCTTACTTTTAACATAAAAAATATTAAAATATTGATGTTTTAGTCTTTTTTGATATTATCAAAAATGTCGGTTTTCTCGAAGTGCTGCCGCTCTTCCTCGGTTTTCTACTGTGACGATTTATTGGAATTTTATAGATGCAACTTTGAAACAAATGAAAAAATTGTTTATTTTATTCACAATTGTGAGTTTTTAGATGTTTTGGATGAAGCCTGTTTCATAAAATGTCAACGTTGCAGAGTGGGTAGCTTTTCGTATGTGTGAAGATACTTTTACAAAAGAAAGTGTAATTTTACAGAACATAAATCATCTGTAACAACTAATACGGAAAATGGAAACAGTATTATTACAACAACTAGCCAAGCAGATAAACGTTACCAATGCGCTACTTGTTTTGAATGTGATCAATGCAAGTATACAAGTAAATACAAATTCCAGTTAAAAAGACATATTTATCTGAAACATATAGACAGAAAGCACTTTTTACCAAAATTGCAAAAAATTACAAAGGAAATGCTTGGTAATTTTAAAACGACCGAAAAAAATGCGCGGGTCTAACCTTAAACAAAAAGGCAATGCCTGGGTTAACATTGCGGAGGCCTTCAACAGTACTTCAACTGCTCCCCGGTCCGCAGGGCAGTTGAAAATGCTGTATAACAATTTGAAGCTGCTTCTGCAACACGCTGTTCGCAATTGTTTGGCGGATCGTCTCTACAATCGATTGCCAAATTATGAAGCACAGAGCATGCAATTATAATCACTAAGCTCATGGGGACTTGAGTTTTTAATTCTGTGTGAAGACATGGAAATCTTCGTTTAAGTAAACCAAAACATCTTTCAACAACGTTTCTTGTAGCTATGTGTGCACCGTTATATAATTCCTCAGCAGGAGTATTGGGATTTAAAAATGGAGTAAGCAGATAATTTTTGCATGGATATCCATTGTCCCCTAATAAATAAGACCCGTTACCATATTCACCGTTTTCTAGGTTAATTTTGAGGGGGCTGTCATTGAAAATAGTACTGTCATGGACAGAGCCATACCATCGAGCAATTATATTGCGAATTCTTAAATGAGCATCGCTTACGACTTGGATATTTATTGAAAAATACCCTTTTCGATTTCAAAATAGCTCTGAATTATTTCCACCTGGTGATTGAATGCGGACGTGCGTACAATCAATAGCACCTATAATTCCAGGAAAATGCCAAATTGCATAAAATGAGCTTTTTACAGCTGGAGTTTCTTCAGGTCCGGGCATGTTAATAAACCTTGGTTTTAGTGCTGCTATTTTGTGCGATACTTTTTTAATAATGCGGCACACCGTTGCTTTGCTCACGTTGTTGTGGTCCCCTATTAATTGTTGGAAGGCACCTGTAGCGAAAAAGCGTAAACATATCAACACTTGATTTAGCGCCGATATGGACTTATTTCTATTTGTAAGTGGCTCAAGCTCAGGCCCAATCAAGTGAAGAAGCTCCATCACGCTGTTTTTGGTGAAGCGATACCTATCTTTAAACTCATCATTATTGAAAATGTCGTAATGATTTTGCCGATCTCGGATTAATTTGCAAACTGGGTTTCCTATTTCATTTTCGTTCTGCTGTGCATCATCCTCACTTGCACTTAATTCAGAAAGAGACAAAAAGCTCGGAATCTGACATTTTTGCGGGGGTACACTAATAAACAGGCAAATTTATATATATAAATGTAAATAATAATTTTTGATATTAATAAATCTGTTTAACGTTTTTCGTCGATTTTCTTTGAACTTTTCTTGAAAATATTTTTGAAATGTCAATTTAACAACGGCCAGAGCTTTAATTAGTTTAACAAGGGATTTAACAACGTGTTAAATCTTAACAATGGTTTGTGAAACCGATTTTTGTTTTAACAACGGATTTAACAACGTGTTAGCTTAACTTGTGTTAAATTTGACATTGACATTCGAAACAACGTTTTATGAAACCCAAATCGATTTTAACATCGTGTTATAGATATTTATGCATTAAGGGAGATATGAATGTTTTTTCTCCGAGGTTGACGTGTTACAGACCAAGGGCCGGAGGCCCGCGGTCTATAAGTCTACCGAGGGTGAAAAACAGAATATCTCCCGTAGTGCATTAAATATTTTATTTTTTAGCAACATTATATTCTTTATTTTCAACATAAAACGTAAAAAAAACATTCAAAATTTGAAAAAAATGTGGATATCAAAGGTGGTTTGACTGTGCCGTTGCTACGATAGTTGCTACAGTTACATAAATTTGTTTTTCAATCAACAAAAAAAAAATGTCTGGAAGCAGCAGCGTTATTCCTCACACTGTGATTATAAAAGCGGAAAAAGCCAGTGAGTTATTGGTTCCGAAGAAGTCTGAACATTTGTACATCAAAGAATATGACCGATTTCATGTATGGATGGTGAAAAATGGGGTTACGGATATAAATGGAACTGTAATGTTAGTCGAAGTTCTGCAACATTGGCGGCAGATGGTGGATTAAATATGACAAAGTTGAAGCGACTAGGAGGATGGAAAAGTTCTACTGTTGCTTCAAATTACTTGGCGGATAGTATGGAATCAAAAAATAATATATCCCGTGTGATTGCTGGGGTGGAAAATATTGAAAAACCAAGATCGTTGGCTGCTGAAAAAGCTACAAACTCATTCAAAAGCAACCAGTTTAGTGGAAAGTTTGAAAATTGTACCTTCTATTTGACTCGTGAACAGGCGCAGGAAATTGAGGAAGAAAAAAGTATCAAAAATCCCTAGGGAGTTATGACTATCTTTTCATGTATTGTATCTATGTTGAAAATAAAGAATATGATGTTACTAAAAAATAAAAATATTTAACACGATGTTAAAATTTAACAACGCTTTGTGAAACCGGCCCTTAGTTACATTTATTAGCAAGGTCCCCAGGTTGGGTAAAGGCCTCCTCTTTACACCATACAGGCCGGGCGTGTGACCCACGTAACAAAATATAAAGTTCTTATACTCTTGTATGTTGGTACCTAGCCGTCTTATTTCTGATATTCCTATAACGTCGTATTTTATTTCTGTATTGCTTTTTCTAGTTCTAGTAGGCGTTCGTATGACGATAAGGATTTAGTATTGTAAGTTGCTATGTGTAAATTATTGTGGTTTTTCTTTGTTTCTGCTCTTAGCCGGCCGGATTGGAAGATTATTTTTGTTGTTTCTTGTTTTTATTTGTGTGTTTGTTTGTTTTGTGCCGGAGGGGGAGGCGCTGAATTGCTATGCTTGATTGTTTTTATTATTGTTCTTATTCGCTGTATTTTTTACTACGTAGTTTAGTATTTCTTTTTTAATAACTCCTTCAGAGAAGCTGCTAGACCTCCTGACCGATGTGACAATTTGTTGTGTTTTGTTCTTCTTTTTTAATTGCGTATTCTTCTCTACATTGGTTTCAGTGGCATTCTCGGGTGACGTAGGCAGCTTCTTTTTAGTGTTATTTTTGAAATAATCAGTTTATCATATATAATATTAGCTAAGTTTCTTTTTTCTCTTTCCTGTTGTAATTGTTTGTGTAGCTCCCTTCTCTTCTCTAATACATATTTTGGATAATCTTCTTTAATGTAATACTGTGTATCTTTTAGTGCTCTTTTTTGTTTCAAAATTTTTATCTTTGTGCCTAGAGTTGTGAAGGTCACCACTATCGGGCGTGGTTTCTCGCCTATTTTTCCTATTCTTTTTATTTCTTGAAAGTCGATGTAGCTTACTTTTAGAGAAAGATATTGTTCCGTTCACATAAAGGATTTTTTACTATTTCTTTCAAATTTTTGTGATTTTTTTCTAATGCTAAAAATTTTTCTTCAAACATACAGCTTATATTCTGTGTAACTTTTTCAGTAACATCATTTCCCATTTCACGGATTTCGTGTTTTTGGTTATCCAAATCTTTCCTTATTGCCTCAAGCGCTTTCAAAACTTATTTCATTATTCTAAAAGCATAGATTTACTATTTATAACAAGATACAGCCATGCACTGGGATAGTCCGTCAAGACGTACCGTCTATTGCTCTCACTCTCAACTGCATTAGTATTCGATAGCGCTATCCTTTAGAGAGGTTCGTACCCATAGCAAAGCAGTGAACGCAAAATGACATTTATTATTTGACGTTTAATTTGACGATTAATTGAATGATTTGGACATTTATCATTGTCCTCGTGTCAAATTTTGCAAAAAAACCACGGTAATTTGTAAATAAAACATATTCAATCTCTGAAAAATTAGACATAACAACTATTGTATTGGCAAGAAAAATATTTAATAATTTGTAATTAATTTTATTTGCTAAGATTTAACCTCAACTTTTATTCTTTTTAATATATATGATTGAAAAACGAATTTAAGCATACACACCGATGAAAGGATATTTTTTTACTTGTGAAAGGATTATAAGGAATAGAACAAACAATACAGGATCTCATTTTGAATATAAATATTCAAAAACTGTATATGTCAAATAAATTAATAGCGACGATCGTCGACTAAAATCGTGCGTATTTGTCTCTGTTTAATCACTATAAAAACGTGTGCGACATACGACAAATCGACGTGCGAATTCAATAACATCGTAACTCAATTTTTTTCAATTTTGAGATTTATATATCATTGCATTTGCTAGACTTGGCTCTTTTAATAGCACAATTTAAAAAAAAAAAATTCCCAAAAATAAAAATATTAATCCAAAAAATCATAACGTCGTAACTAATTTTAGGTAAACAATTTAATCGTAACTAATTTTTGTGCATCCATTATAACCGTAACTTTTCTAGATGTTTTGAAATACGAGCGTAACTCAAGCTACGTTATTATTACAGATCTTAGCAAATAATGCAGTAACATCGTAACTCAAGTTGGGATTTTATAAACCAGCTATGCAACGAGTTACGATGTAATTGCAGCCGCATTTGTTACCACTGACGCTGGCTTTCGCGGGTTTAATGTGGTCTGATTTTCTAGCAAATGGTACAAAATTATTGATTTCGCGCCTAATTAGCCGTTTATTCTCTATTACATTTTGTTCTGTAGACTCGATTGGCATTGCGATTTTACTTCATTCAATTTAACTTCCCTTTCAAACATTTTGAAAGGGAAGCACGAAGGCGAAGATGTTTTAATCCCACGCATTCCTTTGATACCGAACGATATGCCATTCAGTTTTAAACGTTTACAGTTTCCAGTGCGACTTGCATTTGCAATGTCAATAAATAAATCGCAAGGGCAGTCGGTAAGTGTACGTGGCATCAACCTAGAAAATCCATGTTTTTCACATGGCCAATTATATGTCGCCTGTTCCCGTGTCGGAAAACCATCAACAGTATTTATTTACGCGCTAGAACATAAAACTAAAAATATAGTTTATCAAAAAGCATTAGAATAGAGACAAGCAGTGAAGGGTATAGAGGCTATTAGTTGCTTTCTAGAGCACACGTGATGTTGAGCTTAGTGCTTACTTCAAAATGCCCAGTTGTTCAATAGCGATTTGTAAAAATATATGTGAAATTATTGAACCCTACGGAATATACACTATTATAAAAATATATAATTTATTTTTTATTTATTTAAATTAGTAAAGTCCTTCTCAGGTATGACGAGACCAGGAAAATAGGTATTTATTTTTATATAGAGTATATTATAGATTCCAGTTCAAATTGAATAGGTACGCATACATAAGATAGGTCAGCTATACAAAATAAAGTAGTGCATCAAATTTACGCTAAGGCGGTACGAAGTTTGCCGGGTCAGCTAGTCTATAATAAAAATTTAAAAAAAAATGTTTTTATTGATAATATAATAAAATATAATATAAAATAGTAAAATATAGAAGCACGTATGTATTACATTAAGAGAAGTTACGATATAAACGCACTTACTTATTTTGAAACTTAATATCGCAACATGATTTACAATGCTATTGCACTAACAAGCTAGGATTTTTTAGTCGTAACTCTGCTTAAAATTTGCTTCTGCTGTTTCTAATTTTATTTTGCATCAATAGTATTCAAGTACATGCTAAACAATAAACAAAGCCAAAAAATTATTATTGTATGATCCATAGTTTGAAAGCAATTAAGTCTTGAACTTTATGAAAATTTTGTTTCGCCTGTCCTGTAAAGTTAAGATTTCAGAGTTACGATGTTATTGAATTTGCACGTCGAAATGTGATAAAAAAGATGGAAGATGTGTTTTATTAAATATAGAAAGAAATGGAGAGATGTACCAATTTCTTTGATATGTTTTTTAAGAACCGAAGTATGTTTAGCTTGCATAGCTAGCTATATCTAGTGTATGTCTAAAAGATACGCGTAGCGTCCTCTTGTAGTTATTGGCAGAAGCTCTTAGCTGGGTAGTATTAGTGTCGTTTGTAGATATTGATTTTGCGTTTGTTCTTTATCGGTGTAGTTCAAACATTGGTCGCTAGATGGCACCTTTCTAAGTTATTTGTTACACCGCGATGACTTGGATATTTTTGGTGTGTTTTTCAGGTTAAGTTTTTTCGTAGTTTTGCGAAAATGGACAGGACTGACCTGGTAGAACACCTAATATGTAGATTTTAATTCACTTCACTTTTATTTTTAGTTTATAATGTTCAACACTATATGGAAAGTGGTTGTTTTGTTGTTTAGTGTCCGTTGTGTTTTTGATTGTTTTTTATCACTATTACTTTGTTTTTTACTAGAACTTTATACTTTCTGGATGATTCTTAACTTGTAGTATGTTTGTTCACAAACTGAATCACTTAAAATGCCGTAAATTTTTATTAGGTAAATTTTTATACAGAAACGATGTCAACAGTGACACAGTGGCGCCGCTTCTCGTTAGTATCATTTAGAGGGTTTAAGAACTGTGTAAAGATTAAGGTTGTCGACTGCCTTTTTGTCTGCTATGTTTCTGCAAACAATACCTTACAATTATAATTTACACTAATAAAAACTTTACATTTTTGTATTTATTTTTAACAGTAGGAGGTGTTACAAAATAAAATTACTTCACAATTATTTATTCTCTGTAACTTTTTTTGCTATATTGATCTGTAACATTGATTTAATTTTTTCACAAACTTTTATTTTTTTTTGACTAGTAAGTGTAAATAATAACTGTTCTTTCCACTAATTTTAAGGCAATCCTACATTCACTACACTGTCTTTGGTAAACCTATAACGTCGCTTAAATATAAAGTTCCAATAAATTTGCAGCATCTCGCACACATCGTTTTGACATTATCACGTTGTTTTTATTTTCCAATTTGTCAAAAAACTACAAACTCGTTTATTGTTAAAAGCCGTGCAAAATAATTTTATTTTTAAACTTCAAAATTAAACATTAACCTGCAAATTGCGATTTGCGTCGGACTTGAGACAGGTCCTTGCTTGAGCCGAGCTTGAGATCGCACAAAGAATGCTTGCGCACACCAAAAATCATGTAAGAGCGTTTGCGCACACTGAAACTTGAGCTTGAGATTTGTCTGTGAATACCGATCTGGACTTGAGCAATGCTTGAGACTGAGGTCAAGCTCAAGAAGCGACTATGAATACAGGTATTAGATCATAATAATAATAATAATAATAATAATAATAATAATAATAATAATAATAATAATAATAATAATAATAATAATAATAATAATAATAATAATAATAATAATAATAATAATAATAATAATAATAATAATAATAATAATAATAATAATAATAATAATAATAATAATAATAATAATAATAATAATAATAATAATAATAATAATAATAATAATAATAATAATAATAATAATAATAATAATAATAATAATAATAATAATAATAATAATAATAATAATAATAATAATAATAATAATTTTATAATAATAACGGCCCTCCCGTGGGTCCACCTGGTCGTGGTGGGAGGGCCGAGTACCTACCCAGCAAGCCAGCTGGAGGGGAAACTAACGGACCCAACAACAACACACACACACATACACACACACATACACAAACACTTACACAAACACGCCCAGCGCCAGACTGGATGATGAATGCTCGGGGACCCTATAAACGGGCTCCTTCCGAAAAAGTGAATGAAGGGAATCCCTATAAACGGGCTCTTCCCAGGAGTGGAAGGAAATCTCTATAAACGAGCTCTTCCCATGAATGGATTCCGGTCTGCCGTCACGGGCACTTGTTTTTACTCGCACACTACACACAGGGGGGTACACGAGACAAGAACAGGGCGGGGGGGGAAACCTCAGGGGCCGCGCGTTGTTCCAGCGCGGTACGTGGAGCCGCGTCCACGAGGAGCCTTCAGCGAGACGGAACATAACAAGGATGAAAATGTACGAGGAAAACAAAACAATACCTCAAGTGGAAACCCCTTCACAGGGGCAATCCACCCTGGGTTCCGATCGGGTGAAAGCCCCGGTGGCCACGGGCAGCGGCGAGGATTTTGAGGGCCGCACATCGTACGTTCCAGCGACGAAAAAGACGACCGACAGTGACAACGAGACTGACAGACGACTACTCAATGTAACAAGACGAAACCGGACGGACAGCGTATCGAGCGGAGGCAGCGGAGGAAACTCCCTCTCTACCACGGACATCACACCGATGACGCAACGGACAAAAACCGGACCGACAGACGAACTGACCGAGCTGCTACTGCTCATTCAACAGACAGCGACGGAAATGGCCAAGGCAGTTAAGATCCAGAAAAACATGAATATGACAGTCAAGACCGGAATCGCGACGATCCTCGAGGCTGCGGACGTGGCGTTGCAGAAACGCATGGACGCAGTTCTTCCGAGACCAACGACGGACAAGACAAGGACTGAAAGGAGACCGACGACGGATAACACAACAACAGGACCGAAAACGACGAGCGAAAAGACACCGCGAACGAAACGAAAACGGGAACCGACCGGAACCACTCCGGAGTCTTTCCAAAAAAGGAATCCGACAGTGGAACCGGCCGGGGCCTGGAAGACGGTGACAAGAGGTCGATCCGACAAGACGGTCAAGAAGAAAGCACCCGACAAGACGGAGACGAATACGAAAACCCGGCCTGACCGGAGCGAACGGGCTCCGCGAAAACGGGGCACGGCCGTTCTAGTCAGGCCGGGACCGGACAGGACGTACTCGGACATAGTACGGACGATACGGACGACAGTTGACCCGACGAAGAGTCACGTGCAGGTGACGACGCTACGGAAAACGAAAAACGGACTGTGCCTGGTGAAAATACAAACAGACCCAAACAAACCGGACGGACGTAACGAGTTCCGACAACAGCTACAAGACGCGGTCGGGGAAGCGGGCAGTGTCCGGGCCATGAGCTCCAAAGTCCAATTGGAGATCATGGACCTGGACTGCGTCGCAACCGCGGCCGACGTGACGAACGCCCTTAGACGAGAAACGGGACGAGACGAGGACTACCGCGTCCACATCTTCGGCCCAAACCGCGCCGAGCAGTACATGGCAGTGTGTGACGTGGAGTCGCACGAGGCCAGTGTGCTGCTTCGGCGGGGGAAGATCGGAATTGGGTGGATACACTGCCGCGTCCGAAAACGACTGACAGTAACGAGATGCCACAAGTGCCTTGGCTTCGGGCACGTGAAAGCGAACTGTACAAACCAGGACAGGACAAAGTGCTGCCGAAGGTGCGGCACACCTGGACATTACGCGACGGACTGCAAGGAGAAGCCGGTCTGTCCCCTGTGCACCGAGACTGGGCACAAAAACGTGGCGCATATCGCCGGATCGGGCGGGTGCGCGATGTTCCGTGCAGCGCTGGAGGAGCGCAGGAGACAGGCTGGACGATGGACAGAATAATCCAGGGTAACCTAAACAGGAGTAGGACAGCAGACATGCTACTACCACAGATAGCTGACGAACACAACGCGGACATCCTGATCCTGTGCGAACCGTACAGGAGAAGGACGACCCAGACGTACATCACGAACGAGACAAAGACAACAGCTATTTGGGTGAGGGGTGCTGCCCGGACTCGAATAACTGACCGGGGTTGCGGGGACGATTTTGTCTGGGCTAAGGTCGGCGCTGTCACATATGTCAGCGTCTACCTGACACCCAACTGCACCGCGGCGGAATTCGAGAGAAAGGTGGCACTCCTCGAGGACGGAATTAGAGATCTGCCCGGGGACGTGGTTATCGGGGGGGACTTCAACGCCAGGGCAATCGAGTGGGGAATGACAGAAACGAACAGACGCGGACTGCTGCTGCTGGAAATGGCCGCAAGGCTAGATCTGGTAGTAGCAAACACGGGAAATACTCCAACGTACAGACGACCCGGGTTTGGCTTCTCTATCCCGGACGTGACAATGACGTCGGACAGGACGCTGCCACGGGTGAGAGGATGGCGGGTGGTCGAGGATTACACGGCCAGTGACCATCAGTACATCGTCTTTGAAGTGGCAGGACACACAGCAACGAGACAGACGAGGACACAACATCCTCCGCGGTGGAACCTTAGTAAACTCGACGCGAAAAAGTTCACTGAGGAGCTGATGGCTGCATCAGCTCCTATAACGAACGTCCCTCCGGAACTGACTGGCCGGCAACGGGCGGAGCGTTTGGCAAACGAGACGACCAAACTGACGCAACGACTGTGCAACGCGACAATGCCGAAATTTCAAGAGCGGAAAAACAGACGACCGCAGTACTGGTGGACAGACGAGATAGCCGAACTGCGTAGGATCTGTCTGGCGAACAAACGACGGGTAGCGAGGGCGGGAGGCAGACCCGAAAGGGAAAACCTTCAAGCGACGTACAAGACGGCACGGAAAGAACTGACGAACGCCATACGGGACAGCAAGACGCGATGCTGGAAGAAGCTCTGCGAGGAGGTGAACGAAGACCCCTGGGGTACCGGCTACAAGATTGTGACCGGTAAACTAGGTGCCCGAGTAAAACCGGAACTCAAAGACGCTGCTACCGCAGGACGAATTGTTGACGGACTATTTCCGACGCACCCGTTACGGACAGACGTGACTGACGACACGGATGTCCCGGTAGCCCCCATTTTCACCGTGGAGGAGCTTAGCAAAGCAACTGCCGCGATGAAGACTGGTAAGGCACCGGGTCCGGACGGAGTACCGGCGGAGATTCTCCGACTGATGGGCAACCGGAGGCCGGAAATACTCCTTGAACTTTACAACACGTGCTTGACGACAGGGACATTCAGCGACGATTGGAAGTTGGCGAGGCTTGTCCTTCTCCCAAAAGGGAGGGGCGATCCCGATTCACCATCGGCCTATCGACCGCTGAGCCTACTGAACACGACGGGAAAACTGTTCGAACAGTTACTGAGACCGAGACTCACGGACGCGATACAGACCGGGGGAGGCCTTTCGGACCTGCAGTTCGGCTTCCGAAGGGGTCGATCAACGATTGGAGCAATCCGAAAAGTGGTCGACGCCTTTGAGGAACTAGACAGACACTGCCACGCAGCGCGACCTGTCGTGCTGCTGGTGACGCTCGACATCAAGAACGCTTTCAACTCGGCCAGGTGGGTGGATATCCTGGAGGCGCTTAGCGGCGGTTTTGGGGTCCCACGTTACCTGGTCCGGGTTGCCGAAGACTACCTGAAAACAGACGAATAACGTACGAGACGACCGAGGGTCAGGTGACGAGACAAATCACCGCAGGGGTCGCACAGGGATCGATACTGGGACCGGACTTTTGGAACGGCCTTTATGACGGTCTGCTCAGGCTGGAGATGCCGCTCGGGGTACTCCTCGTCGCTTACGCCGACGACGTAGCGGCGGTGATCACTGAGCGCTCTCCAGAACTGGCGCAGCTGACGTTAAACCAGACGATGAGACAAATCGGACGTTGGATGACGGATCACGGACTTCAACTCGCGACACAAAAAACGGAACTGACGTTTCTTACGAGAAAACGTATACAGACGAGACTCACTATGAGGGTTGGGACGGACGAGATTCGGGCCGGAGCGGAAGTCAAATATCTAGGGGTGACTCTGGATACAAAGATGACCTTCTGGCCTCACATACAAAAGACGGTTCAGAAGGCGGCAGAGAGGATCGCATCCTTGAGCCGCCTGATGGCAAACACGACGGGACCAAGACCAGGCAAGAGACGACTGTTAATGGCGACATCCCACTCGATTCTTCTGTACGGGGCGGAGATCTGGGCAGATGCTCTAAAGACAAAAAAGTACAGTAAA
Source organism: Lagria hirta (assembly GCA_947359425.1). Classification (NCBI taxonomy): domain Eukaryota; kingdom Metazoa; phylum Arthropoda; class Insecta; order Coleoptera; family Tenebrionidae; genus Lagria; species Lagria hirta. The sequence continues at coordinate 5,343,806 of OX375801.1, read as the reverse complement.
GCGATGACCAGAGTACAGAGACAGGGGGCGTTGCGGATCGCGAGTTCCTACCGGACAGTCTCTGCACAGGCTGTTCTGGTGGTGGCGAACGTAATTCCCGTGGATCTCCTTGCCGAAGAGCGCAAAAGGATCTACGGGCGCAACGCGGACGTGAGACGAGAGGACGCGGCAAAGACTGAACGCGACAGAACTATACAGGTGTGGCAACAACGATGGACGGAAGAACAAACAGTTAACTGGACAAGACGACTGATAAGAGACCTTAGACCGTGGACTGGAAGGACATTCGGGGACGTAAACTTTTACGTTACCCAGCTTCTGACGGGACACGGCTACTTCCGACGGTACCTCAACAACATGAACAGAGTACGGACGCCTGACTGCAAGTACTGTGGACACGAACGAGACGACGCGGAACACACATTTTTTGTGTGCGATCACTGGACGGACTTGAGACGAGAACTCGAGACGACAACAGGTAACATCACCCCTGACAACATTGTACAGGTGATGTTACGCACACAGGAATGGTGGCTACTCGTAGCCACCTATGCAGAGACAATACTGCGACGAAAAAACGCGGACGGCTGCCTGACGGACGACTGAGCAGACCGAGCGACGCGACCTAATAAAATACAGACAAACGAGACGAACACGGACAAGACCCCCCAGCTAGAAGTAATACTAACGTAGTTCTTGGCTGGGGGAGAGGGTGAAGGAGGTGGCGGTTTAGTGGGTAGGCCTGCTTTTTTGGGAGTCCCACATAACCCTCTTGGCTGAAAGTCTAGATCTGTAAGACTGGGCTGTAGGTCCAGGGGGTATCCGTAAAAAGGATTCCGCAACTTCTAAAAAAAAAAAAAAAAAAAAAAAAAATAATAATAATAATAATAATAATAATAATAATAATAATAATAATAATAATAATAATAATAATAATAATAATAATAATAATAATAATAATAATAATAATAATAATAATAATAATAATAATAATAATAATAATAATAATAATAATAATAATAATAATAATAATAATAATAATAATAATAATAATAATAATAATAATAATAATAATAATAATAATAATAATAATAATAATAATAATAATAATAATAATAATAATAATAATAATAATAATAATAATAATAATAATAATAATAATAATAATAATAATAATAATAATAATAATAATAATAATAATAATAATAATAATAATAATAATAATAATAATAATAATAATAATAATAATAATAATAATAATAATAATAATAATAATAATAATAATAATAATAATAATAATAATAATAATAATAATAATAATAATAATAATAATAATAATAATAATAATAATAATAATAATAATAATAATAATAATAATAATAATAATAATAATAATAATAATAATAATAATAATAATAATAATAATAATAATAATAATAATAATAATAATAATAATAATAATAATAATAATAATAATAATAATAATAATAATAATAATAATAATAATAATAATAATAATAATAATAATAATAATAATAATAATAATAATAATAATAATAATAATAATAATAATAATAATAATAATAATAATAATAATAATAATAATAATAATAATAATAATAATAATAATAATAATAATAATAATAATAATAATAATAATAATAATAATAATAATAATAATAATAATAATAATAATAATAATAATAATAATAATAATAATAATAATAATAATAATAATAATAATAATAATAATAATAATAATAATAATAATAATAATAATAATAATACTAATAATAATAATAATAATAATAATAATAATAATAATAATAATAATAATAATAATAATAATAATAATAATAATAATAATAATAATAATAATAATAATAATAATAATAATAATAATAATAATAATAATAATAATAATAATAATAATAATAATAATAATAATAATAATAATAATAATAATAATAATAATAATAATAATAATAATAATAATAATAATAATAATAATAATAATAATAATAATAATAATAATAATAATAATAATAATAATAATAATAATAATAATAATAATAATAATAATAATAATAATAATAATAATAATAATAATAATAATAATAATAATAATAATAATAATAATAATAATAATAATAATAATAATAATAATAATAATAATAATAATATATATTTGTATTATAAATACAGAGTATTTTATACATGTCAGAGAAAAGAAATATCAATAAAAAAATAATTAGCTGAAAATCTGAGAAATCATTGACAAAAAATTCTTCAAAAGTGTAAAATGATTTGGAAATCAAATATTGTTTCAAGGAACGTGAAAAAACGTTTAATGTTAAAGTTTTTATGTTGGAAGGCAGGCAATTGTAGATTTTGATGCCAAAATAATTTGTAGAATTTATAGTTTTACAGAGTCTTAAAGTCTTAAAACTTATGTCATCAGAGCGAGTATTGTAACTGTGAAATTCGTTCAATTTAGGATAAATGAGAATATTTTTCTTAATATGAATCAAGCATTTGTATATATACAAAGAAGGAAGAGTAAGAACGTTGTATTTACTAAAGCAGTAGCGACATTCTTCACGATATTTCAATCCAGCTATTAAACGAACTGAACGACGCTGTAATCTGAACAACCGTTGTAATACCGGACTATGTCCCCAAGTCATTATTGCATATTCAAGCCGGGAATAAATCCAGGCAAAATAGGCAATCCAAACAACCTCAGGCGAAACACTTTCAGGTAAATTTCTAAGTAAAAATATATTTTTACAAACTTTATCAGCCACACATTTTATCGCAACCTTTTGGGTGCGATTTGACAGATATGACATCACCATTTTTGCACTTTTGGGAAGAAAATTGTAAAGCAGCAATTTTCTGAATAAGATTGTACGCGGCACGCAATCGAAAGCTTTAGTTAAGTCTAAGAAAGACGCAACGTATACTCCACGATTTTCATAGCATTTGATGATGTTATTTATAACATTAAGGGCAGCATCAGTGGTGGAAAGTCCTTTCCTGAAGCCAAGCTGGTATGAAGAAAACAAGTTATTTAGCTGAAAGAAATTTAAAATTTGTTCCGAAAGTAGTTTTTCAAATATTTTTGAAACCACGGGTAGAAGAGAGATGGAAACTAATTTTGGCTTTTTTTATGGCTTCATGATATTCTGATCTGTAACTAGTAAATAATTCTCTAAGTTCCACTGTTCTATGCAATTTATAAGCATCATAAAATAACATGAGAGATTCACGCATCCGTTTGAGCTCATTTGTGAACCATGAATTACTGTTGGAATGAGCAGATTTTTTATACAACTATTATTTAAACAAATTAAAAATTTACAAAATGATAAAAAATGTCATGGTGGCGACGGCCATTTTTCAAGCGATAAGCGATAACCGATAAAAGGATAAAAGAAAGATAGAAGAGAAACCCCAAAATAGCGGTAATAGAATAACAATGACAGGTAACAAGTCTAAAAGCAATTGAATTAAATTTGAATAATTAAAAGATGGATTAATTACCTTCTATCAGAAAGACCTATGATCCGCCACGGCTGAACTCCAAATCGAAAGAAAAAGGATTCCCCTCCAGTTACAATTTGTCGCCCTCTAATAAGTGAAACCTGGTTATTTTCTTGTTCTGGCTGGCAGCACGTAATTTTAGGGTTGACATTTATGAGGCGGAAATTTGACGTTTAAAGACTGAGGTTATGTGAGTTTGCTTATAACGAAAATATTATTATTGTTGGAAGAAAAATTATGATTTTAGGTATTATATAAAAATATAAGAAGGAAGTATGGCCCTAGATGGTTGGTTTCATCAAGTCACAGTTGCGGGATTCTATCGAAATTCCACATATAACTTTAAAATAAGTCGAAATATGGAGTATTTACAAAAGAGGCCAATTTAAATGTTACACAGTACGAGTTCATTTTCATATGTTTCAATAGAATATCTCTAACCCTTGTGCTTCATCTGATTGGAATACTTGACCTCTGCTGGTGCCTTCCTTCTTAGGTTCAAACTGTCAGACCCGGGTGAAGTGGGTTCCGAATAATCTGGGGTTAATTCATTCAAGACTCGTGGTTTCGCTTGTCTAAAAAAGACGCGCGTACATTAAAGTCTCGTAAACACACAGAATCTGGTCAGCAATCCACATTAAAGATGGTTTCATAACTATCAAAAGGAACACCAATACTAAATGCAGAATTACTACCTTTTGTATAAAGTTTCTTGATAATAAATTTATCCTGATTTTCTTTGTGTTGAAGATATTCCTTGATGTTCTCAACAGAATCATCTTTTCCAGCCAAATGCCCAACATATATCCATTTTCTTCTTATCGCACCTGAGATCTTAATAGAGAAAGGTGCATTTTTACCAGTACCATACTTAGGAATAGCCTTATTACGATTCGCTTTTGTATTGTGTTTGGAGGAAACCTCTTTCTATTCTCTATTGTTTAGCTTATCATTTTCCTCAACACTAATAGGTCGTTTAGTGCTTATTTCAAAGTCTAATGCTTCTTTTCTTTCCTCCATTTTTTTTTTGCTTCTCATTTCTCGAATTTTGTTGAGCTTGTGGTACTTTTTTACCATCATCACGTTTTTTTTGCTCAAAATTTTTGGCCGTTGGTTGGCTGTAATGGATTTGCGTATCTTTGTTTGCACTTTTTGTTCGATTTGATATCAATGAACTTGAAGTTGATTCTGGTATTTTTATGTTGGAATGAGTTATCTCGTTTACAAGTAACTTTTTTACATCCAATAGCTCTGATTTGAGTGAATTAATTGAATCAGTTTGTGCCATAATTGTAGCATTTTGCATTATGATCTGATCTTGACAGTTTATCACAGCAGCTTTTAGGGACTAAATCAACGAGCTCACATTTGTTTCGACAATGCGACACTGGTTACAAAATAGTTGACTTTCTTCTTGAATTAATTTTAATTAAGCTTTTTTTTAACCCGGAACATTTTGGATGTACTCTGTTTTCACATACACATTTGACGAGATATATTCTTCAACATTTTCGAATCGCAGTTCACAAACGTTACACACGTCTTCACCTTTCGAAGACATATCGAAGAATGTCTTCGAAATCATGTCGGTTACTAGAAAAAACACGACTTTTTATTTTAAAATTCAATGTTTGACGTTTTGCTAGGCAAAATAACAGATTAATAGAAATGAAAAGTGCTTTCAGCAGACACAGCTTTTACTCACCAAGCAACGAATGAGCGTGAACCGCTGCGGTTCTGTCTGCTGAATGTAACTAATGAAAATTTAGAAATGAGGTTAGATTTTCATCTAATAAAGTGTTGTGTTACTATTATCTCAGATTCATAAAGAGCAGTTTTAACGTATCAAATGAACGGTTATATTAACGGCTTACTTTTAACATAAAAAATATTAAAATACTGATGTTTTAGTCCTTTTTGACGTTATCAAAAATGTCGGTTTTCTCGAAGTGCTGCCGCTCTTCCTTAGTTTTTTCCTGTTACGATTCACTGGAATCTTATAGATGCCGTTTATGCAACTTTAAAACAAGTGAAAAAATAGTTTATTTTAATCACAATTGTGAGTTTTTAGATGTTTTGGATGAAGCCTCTTTCGAAAAATGTCAACGTTGCAGAGTGGGTAGCTTTTCGTATGTGTGGAGATACTTTCACAAAAGAAAGTGTATTTTTATAGAACATAAATCATCTGCAACAACTAATACGGAAAATGGAAACAGTATTATTACAACGACTAGCCAAGCAGATAAACGTTACCAATTCGCTACTTGTTTTGAATGTGATCAATGCAAGTATACAAGTAAATACAAATTCTAGTTAAAAAGACATATTTCTCTGAAACATATAGACAGCAAGCCTTCTTTACCAAAATTGCAAAAAATTGCAAAGGAAATGCCTGGTGATTTTAAAACGACCGAAAATAATGAGCGCTTAAAAAAACATAAAATTAATCGTCTAAACAAACATATAAATGCAAAGCATTTTTCAAAAGATTTACAACAAAAATTTCAATGCGATCAGTGTGAATATAAAACTTTTTATAAAAGAAGCCTGAAGATACATATAAATTCAAAGCATTTTTTAAAAGATTTACAACAAAAATTCCAATGCGATCAGTGTAAATATAAAGCCCTGACAAATGAGCATTTGAAAAATCATATAAATGCAAAGCATCTTTCAAAAGATTTACAACAAAAATTCCAATGCGATCAGTGTGAATATAAAACTTTTTATAAAGGAAACCTAAAGATACATATAAATTCAAAGCATTTTTCAAAAGATTTACAACAAAAATTCCAATGCGATCAGTGTAAATATAAAGCCCTTACAAATGAGCATTTGAAAAATCATATAAATGCAAAGCATCTTTTAAAAGATTTACAACAAAAATTCCAATGCGATCAGTGTGAATATAAAACTTTTTATAAAGGAAACCTTAAGATACATATAAATTCAAAGCATTTTTCAAAAGATTTACAACAAAAATTCCAATGCGATCAGTGTAAATATAAAGCCCTTACAAATGAGCATTTGAAAAATCATATAAATGCAAAGCATCTTTCAAAAGATTTACAACAAAAATTCCAATGCGATCAGTGTGAATATAAAACTTTTTATAAAGGAAACCTAAAGATACATATAAATTCAAAGCATTTTTCAAAAGATTTACAACAAAAATTCCAATGCGATCAGTGTAAATATAAAGCCCTTACAAATGAGCATTTGAAAAATCATATAAATGCAAAGCATCTTTTAAAAGATTTACAACAAAAATTCCAATGCGAGCAGTGTGAATATACAACATTTTATAAAGGAAACCTGAAGACACATATAAATGCAAAGCATTTTTTAAAAGATTTACAACTAAAATTCCAATGCGATCAGTGTGCATATAAAACTCTTAGAAAAAAGCTTTTGAAAAATCATATAAATGCAAAGCATCTTGCAAAAGATTTACAACAAAAATTCCCATGCTATCACTGTAATTATTCAACTTTTTATAAACATGACCTAGAAAAACATATAAATACACAACGTCTTTCAAGCGAACCACAACTAAAATTTTTGCAACCAATGTAAATATGCAACAAGGCTCAAAAGTCATTTGAAAACACACAGAATAAGGCACTTTTCAAGTGAACTGCATCCAAAATGTCTCTGCAATCAATGTAAAGTTACAAGTAATTATAAAATTATAAAACATGTTCCAAGCGACTTAAAACAGGAATTTCTCTAAATATCTCATTGAAACACATGAAAAGAAGCACTTTCTGCGTGTATTACAGCAAAGATTCGAATGCCATCAGTGTGAATATTCAACTATTTTTAAACATCATTTCTTCTGTAGCCTAAAGCTTAGTGTGTTTAAAATTATTGTTTTTGTATAATAAATATCGAATAATAAAAAATTTGAATACCAACTTTACTTTTTAAAATTATTTTAAAAAGTTATTTTTTTAGTTTATTTGTTTTTTATTCTTATCTTTCATATTAATAACAATATAAATTGATATGTATATAAAACATCAGGTGGTTTTAATTTTTTAGCTACTTATTTATTAGGGGTTATTATCATAAAAAGAGATGTGTCAATAGCAATAATTTGCCAAGAAAAAAAAACAAAAATTGATTTACTAGGAAAGTTGGTTGGATGTGATCAGCATATATTTAAAACTCATCGAAGAACTTGTTTGGAAAAACAGAAAACGCTTTTATTGGATCGAAAAAATGGTTTCAATGCGATAACGGCGGATGCCGAAATAAATAAGATTATTTAGTAAAACATGTACGACTTTTTTATCGTAAGAATCTTGCGTTTTGCCAAATTTTAACAACTAAATTGAATTAAATAACAGTTAACTTTTTCTCCATAATAAATTGGTCAGGATGTCTATGTTCTACGATTATTAGCTTTAATTATTCACTCAAAACAGTGTACAGAATAGCAACAGCCAGCTACATTATCATCAACAATCTACTTCAACTCACCCCTCTATATTCATTGTTAGAGAAACGCTTGAGCAGTCAGACGGATCGATTGGGCGGCACAAGAAACATATTTACACATAATGTACCTGTCAATAATACCTGTAAAGTAACTCACCGGGGGCTTTTCTCCCCCTCGCAGGATTTTCTTTCTCTCGAACTGATAGTGGAAGACATCACCAGGCTCATTGGACTTTGACAACCACTCTATGGACCCGATTGACTCAATCTTCACCCCTTTTCTTTAGCATCGTGTTCTCAATGATGTCTTCATTGTTTCGGTACTTGGTTTGGGAGCAACGTGAACGGTGTCGCTAGGCCTCAATCACATTACGCGAAATAGACTGGCCAAGAATAATACGTAATAGGAAATGGTATAAAAAAAAGATTAATAAGTGAAGAACCTAAGAACATTACGCAATATTTTGTCATATCAGCAAAAGAAAAATCCACAACCTTTTTATACACTGATAGGAACATAACCATAGCGGTTAACAGGCTCCAGCCTACCCCTCTACCACTACGTCTCTGTTCGAGGAAGTAGAGAACCAGGATAGCAATCTGTAGATGTCTACAGACGTCATGAGAGTAGAACCAAAACAGTGTGAAATGCATTACCACATAGACCGTACCCCAGGTATTAAACTATGGTTTCTGCCGTGGATATTTTATATTAACATATCGATGTTTATCAAGAAAACTTTACTTATTATTCCTTTGAATTCAGGGAGTCAGCACTGAATTCACAATTATACCACAAAACAATATATGATCAACAAAATCAACACGTTAACTATCTTTCTCTTTCAATAAACAGTTACCAGTTTAAATATTTATAATACTGCCCGTCCGACCGCTCTGACCTTTTTAATCAACGATTTAGCACTTTATTGGCTTATTTTTATTTAAAAAAATAACTACAACTTATTATAAAATCAAAAACTCTCACAAACATAATCAAAGATACCATATGGCAATTGAATTAAAAACTGTTTTCAACTGCAATCTATATAAGTTTAAAACTAACTTTCAAATAATCTAACAAGGCATAAGAAAATGAAACATACTCTAATTGAATTACAAACATTTTTTAAATGCAATGAGTATGAGTATAAAACCAGGTAAAAATCTAAGTTTACAAAAATTTTCAACATACTTCACTTGAGTTGCGAGCATTTTTCAACTACAATGACTGTGAGTATAAAAATATCTTGAAAGAATATGTAACAAAACATAGATATAAGAAGACAACATACTCTAATTAAATTACAAACTATGTTTACTTGCAATGTATGTGAGTATAAAACCAAACTTGAACATAATCTTAGACAACATAAAGAAAAACACTCTGTAATTGAATTGCAACAATTTTGACTTTGAACAAATGTGATTATAAATTAATGTTGTTGAGTATAATTAAAAAAAAACGATTATATACGATCTATGAAAAACAACCATACTTTAAATTAACAAAAAAAAGACTTTACAATGCGACAATTTATGAACGAAAACTGAAAAATTATAAATACAGAAGGCATGTTTGAATTACCTAACCAGTAATTTCTTCAAATACAATAGACTGATTTTAAAACTTACCATAAATCTTATTTTACTAATCAAAACAAATAATAGTTATTTATATATTAAAGACATAATTTTAATCATGCTTGTGGTACATATAACGTCTTATTTTTACAAGAAATTTTATGACTGGTGGTGTAAGAAAAATAACAGCAGCTGCAAAGAAAAAGTGACTATGGCTTACTTATCTCAAATGGTAAAGTACAATGAAATCTATTCTAATTATTTTAACAATTTTGTTACATATATTATTACACATAACAATGTTGTTGCTGTTGATAGTCAAAGATCTTGAGATTTTGGTTTGTTTATTGAGTTCATATAAACTAATTCTGTAGGTGATGACAGAACGATGGGTCCGTTTATTGCGTTTTTTTGTACAATAAATATATTGCCCTACGACCTCTCCATACGTCAAAATCAACAGCTTGTTTCTGTCTTATTATTGTGGGAAATGCTCTTCTCAGTCAGTGTTGAAAAAACAATTTAGAAAAAATACTTCGGATAATTGCTGAATCATTAAAACTACCGGATGCAAGCAAATTTACAAAGCATGCTGCCGTAGAAGTGCTTAAAAAAGCTTAAAGCAATTAAGTGGATAACAATCGAATAAAATACCCAAGTCAAAATATTCAAATTTGTTGAGAATTCTTTACAGAACAGAATCAAAATTGCTCCAATAAACATACCTGGAGCAAATGGACGACGTGTTAGCTTTGAACTTGAGTCAAGTGACATTACTATTTTAAATCTAAGCAATTGCATGTGCAGTTTTAAAAAAATGTAACAGATAGAAATATTCATTTATTAAAAATGTAGCTATTAAAATGTTTTTATTATTTATTTATATTTAGGCAACTTTATTGATGACGCCTCTTCCGATGCAGTGCGAAACGTCGACAATTTTATTAAGCCTTTCAACACGGTCTTTTCTAAAAGATGTCAATATTTTAATGAATTCGGGTCATGGAAGCTTTTGTTCTTTGACTGTAATGCTGGTATTCATAGTCGTATCTCAAGCTCAAGCTTGAATTCAAGCTTGAGTCCGTCTCAAGCAAAGACTTCGACAATGCTCCGAAAAACGTGCGTCTTGCGGAAGTCAGAAAACTAGTAATTGTTGTGTGGTTAGGTTTAAAAATTAACATTTTGACGCATGACAGTCATTCTCCGTGTTTATATAAAGTGACAGGTCAAGGAACAACTCGATGCCGCAGGGGTTATATCAAAAGTGTTTTGTGTTGTTTTTGCAAAAAAAAAGGATGACGACGGGTGAGTACATGTCTACTGACAGAATACGTGTATGGTAACTTCATAAAATGTGCATTATAGACGAAAAAGCTGGGTATACAAAAACAGCAAAACCCTTGTAGTCCCGCATAGACAACTCCAATAATGTGGAAAGTAATACAACGGATGCCGCAATAGTGACCGATCTAGACCATTATTACATTCTCCGCAAAACAACGAAAGCTGCAAAAGTGAGACCAAACAGAAGCTAGCTCACACTGCGCGACAATGTAAGTGCAACATTAATATAAATCTTACCAACTTTTACCTACTATTATTGCAGGAAATTCGATGCAAAAAAGTTATCAGAGTAGTGAGTAGTAGGAGCTATTCAAGAAGTGTGTAAAGATAAAAGTTTTCGGCTGCCGTTTTGTCTACTATGCTTCTGCAAACAATACCTTACACTTATAATGTAAACTAATGAAAATTTTACTTTTTTTGTACTTATTTTTACCAGTAGAAGCTGTTACAAAACAAAAATACTACTCAATTAATAAATATCTGTGACTTTTATTATTATTCAATGCTTTCATTTTTGCACAAAATGTGGCAAGTTCTTTAATTTTGTGTAAGTAATAATTGTCTTTCCACTAATTTGAAAGCAATCCCACATTTACTACACAGTCTTTTGTGAAGCTGCAGCGACGCTTACATTCAAAGTTGGAAAAAAATTTCAGTGGGTTCGCAGCACTCCGCACATAACGCGTCTAGCATGTCAATAATCGTTGTTATGAAATGCAACACATAATACTCTTCAGTATTTTCCAACGTCAAACGATGACATAACCTGCAAATGGCGTCTTGAGTCGGACTTGAGACAACTCGAGGCCTTGCTTGATTCCGACTTGAGATGGACTCAGTGCGCTTACTCAGCAAGCAAAAATCGCCCTTATTCACACCGTAATTTGATATTTGAATCTAGAGAATTGTCTATGAATACCGATCCGGACTTGAGGTCGACCTCAAGCTCAAGATATGAATATCAGATTTCACGAGCATTGCCAAAATCCTTGCTTGAGACAGAATCAGCAATACAACTATTTTAAAGCTCAGGCAAAAGCTTTCCCGAGCATTGCCAGAGTCCTTGTTTAAGACCGAGCTTGAGACGGACTCAAGCTTGAACTTGAGATACGACTATGTATACCGGCATAAAAGTAACAATTTATAAAATAATCTGCGTTTTAAAGATTTCTCAAAAACAAAAATATTTTACTAACGATATTTCTGAACTTTCATAAAAAATAATGTAAAGACTTTTTGGTACAATTTAAAGTTTTGTGTAAATTTTATAATAATATTTACTAGCAGTTATTTTGTTAAGAACTATTTAATGTCTTTGAATGTTCAGGTCCAATCCAAAAGCTGGCGTAAGAATATCGCTCTTCAAAATGTTACTAGAATAAATATTAATAAGCGGTAATTGGCAGTAGTTTGATTGTCATTGATTGTCAATGACAGTAATGTCAATTGACTTCACAACTACTAATCATACCAAATTACGACAAAAGTCCCTAAAAACAATTACACAAAATCATATTTTGTCTAACTACTTTTTTTAGAAACAGAGTCACACAATCGTCATTGTGAACGTGAAATACAAAAGAAAAATTGGCAACCAAAAATTTAAAAAAATTACAAATAGATAAATCAGGACAGTTACAAATAATAAATTTCGATAGGGAACACAGCCGTGAATGCGTGTGGTGTTTGCTGCTCGGTGAATTATTACGGTTTCTTGGTGTTTCTAGAGACTTTTAATTAGACTTTTTTGGTCTTAGCTTTTTATTTGCGGGTTGGGTAAAGTTAAATGAAATGCTTAATATCTCTGTGTGGAAAGTTATTGTTGCTATTTTATGTTATCAGTTTCCCTATTGATGAGGGGTTAGCAGGAGCTGAAAACAATTGGCTGTGTGCTAACTTCTCAACTCTACTAGTTGCCGAAGTAGCTGAAGCAGGCCAGCGTTTTTTGTAGGTTGTTAACTGAATTAAGTAGGGAACTAACAAGAACTACAGTGACGACGCTTGTAGAAAGAGGGAAGAAAAAAGAAAAAAGTAAAGGAGGAAGGAAAAGCAGGGAAAATACTTTTAAGGTCGAAGGAAACATTAAGATTGCCGAACGAAAAAAAAAACAGACAAAAAATGAAAGACCTTTTGAAGAAGATATGAAGCGAGTTAAAAGAAATAAGAGAAGAGAACTAAGACGTGAGAAAGCAATTGAAGAAACTAAGGGAAGACAATAAGGAGATAAAAGCACAAGTAGGAAAAGAAAGAAGAGCAGTAAGAGAAGATAGGATGGAGCTGGAAGGGAGAAGAAAAAGTAGACAGAACATAATAATAACAGTGTAGAGTGTAAAACAAAGAGAAAAGGCAAAGATAAAGAAAGAAGTAGGAAAGTTCTTGAAGAAAAATGTGATGGAAACAAAGATTAAGAGCTGCAAGATAATAAGAAAGAACTTGCTAGTAGTAGAGATTGAAGACATGGAAGAGAAAGTAAAAAAATGAAAAGGAAAAGAAAACTGAGGTAAAAGAAGGGATCTGAGAAAGTATTTGTTAATGATGATATGACGAAGAAAGAGAGAGAGGTGCAGAAGAAACTGTAAGATCTAGCAAAAAAAAAGCAACAGAAAGAGAAGAAAACAAAAATAAGCTACAAAAAAATAGAGATAAAAGGGGTGAAATATGCATGGGGTTATAGACTAGAAGTGATAAAAATTTTTTTGAAGAGGACACGAGGGAAAGATGGGGAGAAAAAGACAGCGACCTAGGCAAAGAAACAAGGACAAACGAGACGGAAATATAAAAAAAGACAATGGAAAAAAGCAAGGAAGAAAAGAAAGGGGAAAGAGAGAGTAAGTAATAAAAAAGAAAAACAAGAGAAAAACAGGAAGGGTACATAGAGAAAGAGGTCTACGTAAGGAATTGGTGGTGGAGAATAATAACAGTTTATAGAAAGAAGATAAAGCAATTACAACAAGAAGAAAAAAAAAACTGGAGAAAGAAAACTGTATATAGGAGGAGTCTTTAACTGTAGAATAGAGGAGAAAAAAGCGAGAGAGTGGAGAGCAACAAGAGGAGAGAAAAAAAGAAAGACAAAAGAGAAAAAAAAACAGCGAGAGGAAAAAATTTATCAAACTGATTCTGAGAAAATAATGAATGGAAGATACTGAACGGCAACAAACCGGAACGGGAAATGGAACTATGTGAGAAGGTAGGGAGAGTCAGTAATAGATTATGGGTTAAAAATTCAATAATCATGGGAAGAAGTTGAAGAATTTACAGTAGGGAAGAGATTGGAATTGGATCTTCTTTTGCTAAAAAAAAGACTAAGAGCGGGAAAGAAAAAAGAGAAAGGCGCAGAAAGAGAAAAGAAACGATGAAAGAAAAGAACAATAAGCCTATGGGATGAGAAAGATATTAAGAAATACAGAAAAAAACTGAAAAAAAAAAGGTTTTGCGAGAAGGAACTGGAGAAGATGATAGAAGAACTAAGAGAAATAACAGAACAAGCTACAAACAAGAAAGAAGTCTGGAGAGGAAGACAGAGAAATAACGAGTGGTGGGACAAAGAATGCAAAGAAAGGAAGACAGAAGCAGTGAAAGCGTTAAGAAAGTGGAAAAAAAATAGAGGAACGAAAGAGGAATTCTCTCTTTCCTTATAGAAGGAAAGAGAGAATTTAGAGGTAAATGTAAAGAGACGAGAAAAAAGAGAAAGAAGAAGCAAAAAGAATAAGAACGGAGAAAGAAGTGTAGAAGTATATAAACAGAAAGAGAAAAAAGAGGAAGAGGGTATTGTCTTGCATGAGACAACTTCCCATATACCAACTTTGAGTAAAAGTTTGTACGGAAAATTACAAACTGATGACTGGATTTGAATAAAAAGAACAGGATACTTTTTATTAACAAAGGGGTGAAAAGGGTGGGATAGGGATAAAAAATCAGAAGTATCAATATTAGATGATTTTCAAAAATTTTGATTTGTTTATTTTAAAAATAATCTATGTTTAGGCGGAACCAAGTTCGCCGGGCTAGCTAGTTTCTTATAAATGGAAGTGTTTATATAATTATGGTTAGACATATCATGTAGTAGGTTAAGAGTATCACGCATGTTTTTAAGTTCCTTTGTGTACCAGTGTGCGCCCAACTCATTTCTTAATTTACGGGATTTTTCGGGAAAGCATTGAGTTATTGCATTTGCAATCTTGGAGTTGAATATCTCTGAAAATTTTGTAGTAAAATCTTGTAGCGGCCACCGAGTTGTTGGTGGTGAATTGTTAATTATTCTGCCAATTTTTTTCAATGATTGCTGCAAGATACCGAAAGGAGATCTTACGATGAAATTGTGGACGGGTATTTTTAGCAAAACTACTTACGAGATTTTGCATATGATACAAGAATTTTATAAACTTAATTTTAGAACTCATTGCAGCTGCTACAACAAACTGCAGAACTCGTGGAATTAATCTCAGTTAATTCACAATTGAAAGTCAACTGTCTTTTCTAAAAAGTAGAAAGAGCTGTAAATCACTTTGTAAAGCGATCATAATGTAAATAGCGCTCTTACGCTAATTACACTATTGTGTAGTACGTGTACGCACTTCTACATTTTCATGACTATCCAATTATCAAACTATAGACTTTTATATGATTTAGAACTTCACAAACAAGCTCAAATTCTATTATCAAAATAGAATTTCTGTGCCATGCAAGTGGTAATTTTAATAAAAACAGTTGCTTATAAAATGCCTTAGTGAATTATAATTTGCTGGCCACTGTACATACTGAAACACAAATATACTTACTTCCTCAATTCCAGATAAATTGTAATTTTAAGATTAAAATTACAATGTTCACCAATTTTTGACAAGCAAATTTTAACTACACTCTATTTTTTTGGCAGAGGCAGATGCGCGCATTGAAGAAACCTTACATACAATATAGCAACTTTTGGTGGATTTTCAGAAAATTGCCGCCAATTTAACTGTCAATAGTGTCAGTGTTAATAAATTGTTTAGGTTAACATAATCTCACACAAGCACCGGAATCTCTAAAGACTCGCAATAGTAGAGAAAGATGTGACATCAGTTGTCTTGGAAATCAAGCTTTGCGGTCTAAACGACACAGGATTTGCACGCCGTTAAGGAAAAGTCTTGTTTGAAAGACAAACGTGAGATTAGGATAAATTGACAAATCTGGCTGACACCGCGTTTTCATAAATTTGTGCTGTGTAAACGGGACATTGCTTTAACCAAAAGAAAGAGAGTATTTAAAATGCAATTTTGAAGATGCCTAATTTGTCTTGCCAATAGCCGAAGAATATAGTATAGCAGGTATCACAAAAAACTTTTTCAATAAATCGGTAAACACTTACTGTTCTGTGGCAAATTTTTCTTAATCTTCTTAAATAAAGATTAAAACCACATTATTGTTATTAATATTATAGATAAGAATAAAAAGAAAATAAACAAATGTGAGAGTTTTTGATTTTATAATAATTTATAGTTATTTTTTTAGAGTAAAAATAAGCTAATAAGGCGCTAAATCGCTTGTATAAGTAAATAATCTCAATGAGGGCCTTATGGCATCTTAAGTTAAAGAGGGAGAACATAGGCTTAGCCTCCCTGGAAAGGTGAAGACCGTCAGTATCAGTAAGCTGAGCGGGGCGAGAATGAGAACGTTGGTAAAAAAAAAGTCAGAGTTAACGTGTTGATCTTGTTGATTATATGTTTTTTGTGGTATAATTGTGAATTCAGTGCTGACTCCCTGAATTCGGAGAAATGATGTGAATTCAGTGCTGACTTCCTGAATTCGGAGAAATAATGTGAATTCGCTGACTCCCTAAATTTGGAGGAATAATGTGAATTCAGTGCTGACTCCCTGAATTCGGAGAAATAATGTGAATTCAGTGCTGACTCCCTGAATTCGGAGAAATAATGTGAATTTAGTGCTGACTCCCTGAATTCGGAGGAATAATGAGGTACCGAAACAATGAAGACATCATTGAAAACACGATGTTAAAGAAAAGGGTTGAAGAATGAGTCAATCGAGTCCATGGAGTGGTTGTTCAAGTCCAATGAGCCTTGTGATGTCTTCTACAATCAGTTCGAGAGAAAGAGAATCATGCGAGGGGGAGAAAAGCCCCCGGTGAGTTACTTTACAGGTATTATTAACAGGTACATTATGTGTAAATATGTTTCATGTGTCGCCCAATCGATCCGTCTGACTGCTCAAGCGTTTCTCTAACAATGAATATAGAGGGGTGAGTTGAAGTAGATTGTTGATGATAATGTAGCTGGCTGTTGCTATTCTGTACACTGTTTTCGAGTGAATAATTAAGGCTAATAATCCTAGAGCATAGACATCCTGACAAATTTATTATGGAGACAGAGTTAACTGTTATTTAATTCAATGTAATTGTTAAAATTTGGCAAAACGTAAGATTATAATAAAAAAGTCTTACACAAAAAAAAAATACCTAACTAAGATTTGTTCAAAAGATTTGGGTAATTTTAAAAAATAATGTTTTTATTCAAGTTGTTTATTATTCAATATTAATTTTACAAAAATACAAATATAATAATTATACAAAAATAATAATTTGAAATACACTAAGCTTTTGCCTAGATTAGAAATAATTACATAATATAATTATCAATATCGTGCTATTAAAATTTATGTAGATATCCACTTTGTTCATGTTAACCATAAAAAAGAAAACTGACAAATTAGATACAATACCAAATGTGCTTGACGAATTATTTTTGGAATATGTTTATAATCCTTTAAAATTTATGGGTAACAATTATCATAAAATTTTGAATTAAAAATTTCTTTTTCATCTTCTTGTAGAAACTTATAGCATTACAACTTTTGATTAAATTTGTTAAAAAGATGTTTCCTGTTTTTATGATTTTTTTCAGTAATAATTGTATATTCACATTAATCGCATTGAAATTTGTTATAATTTGCTTAAAAAACGCTTTAAATTTTTATATTTTTCAAGAATTCCTTACTAAATAGTTGTTGGCACTGTAATTCACTTGGCAGGTGTCTCAATTTATGTGTTTTGAAGTGATGTTTAAAAATAGTTGAATATTCACACTGATGGCATTAGAATCTTTGCTGTAATTCACGCAGAAAGTGCTTCTTTTCATGTGTTTCAATCAGATATTTATGAAAATTTCTGTTGTAATTCGCTTGGAACATGTTTTATAATTTAATAATTACTTGTAACTTTACATTGATTGCAGCCACATTCTGGATGCAGTCCATTTGAAAGGTGCCTTATAAATAACTTTTGAGCGTTGTTGCATATTTACATTGATTGCATTAAAATGTTAGTTGTCGTTCGCTTGAAAGATGTTTTGCATTTATATGTATCTTCAGGTTTCCTCTATAAATAGTTGTATATGCACACTGCTCGCATTGGAATTTTCGTTGTAGTTCGCTTGAAAGATGCCTATTTCTATGCCATTTTATAAGTTGTTTATGAGGAGTTTTGTATTCACACTGAACACATTGGAATGTTTGTTGTAATTTGCCTGAAAGATGTTTTGAGTTTATATGTCTTTTTAGGCCCTGTTTATAACAAGTGGAAAAATCACACTGCTCGCATAGGAATTTTTGTTGTAATTCTTTTGAAAGATGCTTTGCATTTATATGTGTCGTCAGGTTTCCTTTATAAATAGTTGTATATGCACACTGGTCGCATTGGAATTTTTGTTGTAATTCTTTTGAACGATGCTTTGCATTTATATGTTTGTTTAAATCTCCTTTATAAAAAGTTGAATATTCGCATTCATCGCATTTGTATTTTTGCTGTAATTTTCTCGAACGATTAATTTGATGTTTTTTTAAATGCGCATTTTTTTCGGTCGTTTTAAAATTACCAGGCATTTCCTTGGCAATTTTTTGCAATTTTGGTAAAGAGTGCTTTCTGTCTATATGTTTCAGATAAATATGTCTTTTTAACTGGAATTTGTATTTACTTGTATACTTGCATTGATCACATTCAAAACAAGTAGCGAATTGGTAACGTTTATCTGCTTGGCTAGTCGTTGTAATAATACTGTTTCCATTTTCCGTATTAGTTGTTACAGATGATTTATGTTCTATAAAATTACACTTTCTTTTGTGAAAGTATCTCCACACATACGAAAAGCTACCCACTCTGCAAAGTTGACATTTTATGAAACAGGCTTCATCCAAAACATCTAAAAACTCACAATTGTGAATAAAATAAACAATTTTTTCATTTGTTTCAAAATTGCATAAACGGCATCTATAAGATTCCAGTGAATCGTAACAGGAAAAAACCGAGGAAGAGCGGCAGCACTTCGAGAAAACCGACATTTTTGATAATATCCAAAAGGACTCAAACATCAATATTTTAATATTTTTTATGTTAAAGTAAGCCGTTACTGTAACCGTTCATTTGTTACGTTAAAACTGCTCTTTATGAATCTGAGATAATAGTAACACAACACTTTATTAGATGAAAATCTAACCTCATTTCTAAACTTTCATTGGTTGCATTCAGCAGACAGAGGGGCAACCGTTCACGCTTATTCGCTGCTCGGTGAGTAAAAGCTGTGTCTGTTGCGTTCTACTTCGCTTCTATCATGTAGTCTCAAATGAAAGTGTTTTTGAGGTGATATTTTCATTTAGTCATCATCTTAGGCGGTTTGCACATACGAAACCAACACTTCTACTAACGGTTTACTTTTGACATATAAAATATTAATGTTGTAATGATTCATTTACATATATTTGAAATTTTGCGCCTTTTAATTGACAAGTGACATTAAGTTTGGAAAGTGACGTCTAGAGAGGGATTCTGCAGCCGGATTCTGAATGGTTTCGACTCTCTCGATAGTATTGAGTACGCCATTTTTCCGAGATTGAGCGATTCTCATTGCTTTCGTCTCGTCAGAGTTTTGTCTCGCAGGTCACGTGCTTTCGACTAGAAACGTCAGTTCCAGACGGGACCAAAGTAGGTATCGAGTTAGCCGTAGAATGTCTCTATCGCTCTCGATTTGGTAGTTTATCTCTTTCTACCGGTTTGAAAATATCGCGGGAGCTTTGGCGCTAACGAAGATCATATAACATCTGCGAAGCAAAAGTGGAATATTTTTTCCGTTATTAATAATAACGGAATATTAATTTATTAATAATAATAAATTATTATTTTTAATTAGCAACCAGGCTAAATTCTGCAGGATATAGTGAGAAATCAGTAGAAAAATGACAAAAAGTAAGATTAATTCAAGCAAATAAAAATCAAGTGCTCTTAATAGACGTACTTTTATTGTTTTAGACTTGGAGTGATTATAAGTGCTCACTAAAAAAAAACGGCTGAAATGCGACGACTACAAAAAGCAACACGTGGCGGTCCTGCGGATGAAAAAAATACACCACACACCTAGTGGTAATTGAAAAAAAATTAAGAGGGACAAAGATCCAGTCCAGATTTACGCTGAAACTGTATCAGTGCTAAAAAGCCTTTGGGATATCATAGATATTAGATTGAAGGAGATAAATGAGAGCGTTAAGAATATAAATTGTAATTGCAATAAAAAATTATTATTATAGATTGTTGTTTTTTCATAATTTACATTTCAGACTAAAAACTAATGATTAATAATTAAAAAAATAAAAAATGTGGAAAAAGCCGACTTCAATATGATTAATTATTATTTTATTTAATTATTAATCGATTCAATATGCTTAAATTTGTGCAACAAATAAACCATTATTTTATTATATTGAAATATTTTAATATAATTGTTCTCTAATTGCTTAGATATAATTAATTATACAAAACAGAATGAAATGCAGTGCGTACTAAATTGCGCCTGCTTTAACACGAGTAAAATAGATATTTTATTTGCATTTATACAAGAAAAGTTGCTGTAATAAAATTACAGCAAAGCATTTTACGAATTATCAATGTCTCTGTGACTTTTAGTAAATTTAAAATATATAAATTTTGTATTAAAGAGGCATTATTGTAAACGAGTATCAAATGGCTTACATACTAATTGTTAGTACTTTATTTTAATTATATTAACCTTAGGAGTTATTGCGTGTTTCATCCACTTGACTCCCTCGGTGTATAATCAACTATTTTAATTTCTCTCAAATTTTTTTCTCGACGGCGTTTCAAAAAATGATCCACAATGGGCAGCATATTGTTTGAATTGATTAAAGGAATTAGAAAAAGGAAAAACTATAATTCGAAGAAAATTTGAACGAGAAAGACGTTGTGTAGAA
The DNA here is from genome assembly GCA_947359425.1 of Lagria hirta. Lineage (NCBI taxonomy): Eukaryota > Metazoa > Arthropoda > Insecta > Coleoptera > Tenebrionidae > Lagria > Lagria hirta. The sequence goes on along the minus strand of OX375801.1, from coordinate 5,322,641 downwards.
GATCACAATGATCAAATGGAGATGTTGGCACCGTCTGCTGCCGATTGCCGCCGACTAATTTTGCTACGATCGGCTACGACGCTAGCCAAATCGAAAGTACTTTAGAATACCAAAAAACGATGCGAGTTCCTCTTTCGAGTTGCACCTTCGAGCAACCTTCCACTCGCTCGCTATCGGCAAGAATTTCAGAATCCCCTTGCTGTTTCATGTCGGATCGAGTAAAACAATCGGATCGGCCATTTTGGTCGAGTTGAGCGATTCTGTTTCATGTCGAGATCGGTTTGTGGTCACGTGATGTCGAGATATTGGCTCATTTTCAGTCGACACCTCTGGAGGTGTCGTTTAGCCATCTCGACATATCTGTCTTTTTTTAAAATTTTTTCTATCTTTATCTATTCTTATTAAATTTGACATTTGCCGTAGAATAATATGAATATTATTGGTTTATATAAACAAAAAAAATAGCAAACGCTGTTAATAGAAATGCTTTTATTATAACAATAGATGTAAAAGTTTTATGTATATGAAAATTCTTTTTTTTAGCAAAAACTTTAAATTTATTTATCAACGCACAATAATATTTATGATTAAAAACAAAACGATTGCAAAGTCTTTAATTCAAACTTTTTAAATTATTAGAAAAGAATAACTAAAAATAAAAATTTATTTAAAAGTAGTTTTTATTATGGTTTAACTGTTAAGAGTAATTAAGCAAGGAAGCAATTAAAAGAAAACAAGAAAGGTGAACATTTAAATGCTTGACTTTTACGTCAGCGAAAAAGGTTTAGTCGCTAAATAAAGATATTTGCTTAATAAAATCTATATAAGTATAACTAAAAGGAAAACACTAGGTACGATGTACGTGCCGGTTTGTTGTTATTTTGTCTTAAAATTTGTGCATTATAATGAGGGTAAATACCCGTCTGTACCTACATTTTTGAATTTAAAAAAGTTATAAAATTGAACTTGTTTTTGCTGTTTTATTGCTTACATATGCGAATTTTGCGTTTATTTCTTCTTTCGGCATTTATTTATTGTCTTTTGTTGCGAAAGGTTCCATACGTATACTATTATTATAAACAAATATATATATTCAAATCATGTAAGTACTTTATTAAATAATAATTTTCAATTCTTTTATTTTGTAATTTTTCTTATTAAATAACATTTTTCCTATTTTAGGTCTCAATTTAAAACCAGAGAAATTCACTGGAAACTTTTCCAAGAATTTAGTAATTAAAATTGTAATTATTATTACTATTATATAATTATTATGTAAACAAATAAAAAAAGTAGCAAAAGAGCAATCAACACAATTAGATTAAGCAAACGTCAAATTCAACACAGAATAACGTTAAAGGACCCAATGCGCATGCTCTAAAGTCGGCTACGGCCGTAGCCATATCCTCGTAGTCGACATGCAATCCGATGTTGAATCAGAATCGCAAAATAAAAATCGTTTTTTAACATCGTTTTCGAGATCGGTCGATTGTCGAGATATTCCGATGTGAATCAGAATCCTTCTGCTAGTTTGAGAGTTGACATTTTAAAAGTGACAGATGAAATTTATATTGACGGATCCCTAAGTTGTGTTTTTTTTTGTCGTTGTGATTGTGTTTAAATGGAATGTGAGCTCGCTTGCAGTACTATTGGAAACAATAAAACAGATATTTCATCTACAAATATATTCTATGAGTTTTCAACAATAAACGGACAGTTTCTACAATCCGACACAGAAATAATGAATACAAAACCAACAAAATTCAACAAAATTTACACACATGAGATTCATATTGGAGAGACCAAGGTCACTCACAATGGTATTACTGCAATTGTACAAAATAAATGAATAGAATACTTCAGCAGGCACATAAATACATAAAACAAGATAATCAACATAGACAATCAAATGAGACAAACACATAAAACAACATCACGACACAAACATCAAAATAAAATAATTTTACACAAATTAGAACTGAATGGCATTGTAGTTGTCAGATTTTACTGCAACGAAATGACGGGCAATTGCTTGCAAATTACAACTTACTAGCTGAAACAATGTCGCGAGCACTGAGAGGTAGAGATTCTTCTTATTATTATTACTTTTAAATCGTTCTGGCTAAACACAGTAAGTCTGTGAACTCTACTATACATGACCAGCTAAATACATGTCAAAAAACAAACCTGTGTCCCTCTCGCAAGAGTCTTTCACCTTCTTACAAAGTCGAGAAAACACAGGGTGCATCACGTGATGCGAAGCTAGGCTTATAATAATGAGATGAAGGAGGATGTCCTTAAAGAGTTTAAGTTATGTCCACCGTCTACTCAGAAATGCACGACGGATTTAATGAGGCCCTACTCTTTGATTAATTATTCGATTAATTGAAGCCCAAACAACGGTCCACTCCCAAGTGAACGGCCGCTTGATCACCGAGATAGTGTCAAACTGATCTCGCTCCCTAGCTAGCCTGAATCCCTAGAACGGACACGAGAATTCTTCAGTTTTAATCATGGGTAAGACTAAATGAAGAACTACATTCAAACCGAAGAACGGTCTGAACCCCTAATCGCGCCTACAACAATCCTAGTCAAAATCCCTACCCGGGTTCCCGAAACTAATGAGCGGTGCTCATTTGTGCCTAAGCACAGCTCACATAATTTACTTAAGCCAGATTAAGCGACAATCTATTTAAATTAGCTACAATTAATTTTTCATTTCCTCCCTATCAACAGCTAGAATTTTCAGACCGGTTAATATATGGTATAGCCTGCGGCTCAAAAGTATTCCTCTCGATTGACCGAATTTTGCTAAGTAAGCGCCATTTCCTTAAGAGTCCAACTGACGTAGTTAATTAAGATAACAATGCCATGAGTTAAAATAATATTCACAAATATAATATTACGAAGGACATCGGTGGCATCGCCTGGATAAGAAGTTCCGGATCCCAGAACATCCAAGGCATTAAATCTAGTGGCTCCCTCTCACAGCCGGAGATCGCATCTACGAGGTTCTCACTGAAAAACAAGGCATTATCTGGTTCAATGACGCTCGCTCCTCCGTCTCTCGCCTGGTATGACCTTGAAGTAATTTTTAAGATGGCGTCCAGAAATTGAAATATCGGCGTCCTTTGTTTAAAGATGGATTTGTCTTTATTAACCAAAACAACCATAGGGAAGAAATAGGAAAGAGTGGGAAAGCCTACCTCCATCCGCCTCTCCACAAACCGGACATAACAGGAAGATATATTTTGAACAATGAATTGTGGACATTTTGGTAGCATAAGAATACTACATGGACAGAAAAGTACTGCGATTGTGATGCAATCGGTACCCACTAGATAGATAGAATTAAGTGTCTTCAATTGATATAAACAAGAAGATGAGTAAAGCATTTGGTACGAGCGTAATTTTGGACTTGCTCTAGATTATGCACAAAGACACTTATAGTTATTTTGATTTCAAGATTACATTTATAGAACAACAGACATTGTCGGGAGCGACCATTATTACATAGACAAGGATTTTAACATGTAAGATGATTTACATATTACCCAAACAAACCCCAGGTACTCAACACCGACTTTTTCTTTAATTTGACAACGACCCTATTTGCATTCGTAATATTTACGTCCCAATTATTGCAATGTTTGCTGAAGCCCGTTTCCCGCGCCCCCATATACTTAAAGCCCTAGATGAGTAAGATATTTGCAGCTACCCTGCCGTTCTAACCACAACACAGTTCGGCTGATTTCGGGAACGCAACCGACATTGAATATATTATGACACAACGCGACTTACACGGAATACATAAATAACAATTTCTCTAAACAAATTACATGTACAATTAGCGTACTTACAATTAATAATAGCCAGCAACTCAGGATATCATCTCTCGGTAGGCACGTCTATCTCTTTTCACGTTTCAACACTTAAGCCGCTTGTTCCGCTACTTTCTCCTTCTCTTAACCGTTTTTTTTTTCAGAATTGCCAGTCTAACCAAAACAGTCAACAAAATCCCTAGCTTTTACTCAACTAACATTTTATAGTTTAAATCCTTGAGCAGCATACATGTAACTTTTAACAGTAATCGACTCATTGACAACAACGTGGGTCAGCTACATTTCGTAAACCAAAGATTTAAATAGAAAAAATCTATGTTATTTATCTATAGGGAAATGCTGAAATTAGGTGGCGCTATCTACAATTTAATGTTTTGTTTAGCGCGCCAAATTTATTTCAATTTAAATTTGAAATAGGTTTCTTCAATGTTCTACTTCTTTTTGAAGATATTAAAAATGTCTGTTTATTGTAAGTGTTGCCGTTCGTCTACAGTTTTTTCCTGTTACGATTTAATGAAATCTTATAGATGCCGTTCATGCAACTTTAAAACTAATGAAAAAGTTTGTTGTTTTGTTTAGAGGATTTGGGTAAGGTCAGTTTAAAACAATGTCAACGATAGAGATACTTTCACAGAAAAAAGTGTAATTTTGAAGATTATCAATCAACTGAAATACAATGCGATTGATGTGATTTCAAAACTACGGATAAAGCGTGTTTAAAATTACATAAACAAAAGCATTATCGTTTATTACATATCAAAAGCACTATTTGGAAGTGAAATATAAAAGCACATAAAATGAAACATCTGTCAGTTGAGATGCAACCAAAATTGCAATGCAATCAGTGTGAATTTACAACTCTTGATAAAAGCAATTTAAAAAAACATAAAAATGCAAAGCATCTTCTAAGTGAATTACAAGAAAAATTACAATGTAATCAGTGTGTATTTACAACTGTTTATAAAAATAGCTTAAAAGTACATAAAATAAAACATCTTTCATGTGAATTACAACAAAAATTTCAGTGTGATCAGTGTGAGGATGCCGAACAAAGAAAAGAAGCAAACAAATGTCAATACATATAATTAAAACAAACTAAAAACAATTTTAGACAGAATTAACATGTACATGTTTTGTGAACAACGTAATAATCATTACTCTCCGTCCCGTTCCCGTAGCGTTCACCCATGTCCTCTTTTTCCTCTTCAGTTGATGAGTCAGGGCTTCTTATCGTGGAATGTATGAACTCATCAGGGCTTATCGTCAAAATGTATGATCTCGATTTTCATGTGTGTATACAATAAGCCCCCTCAGCTTCCATTAGTGTATACAGTTGTATACAGTAAACCCCTTACATCAGTGTGAATATTATTGACCACGGAAACTTAAAAAGACATAAAAACGCTAAGCATCTTACAAGCGAGTTACAACAAAAGTTTAAATGCGATCAGTGTGTATATACAACTTTACATAAACGTTACTTTAAAACACATAGAATAAAGCATCTTCCAAGTAAATTACAACCAAGATTTCAATGCGATCACTGTAAATTTATAACAACCTATAAACGTTCCTTACATAATTTATTGAAGAAGAAATGCTTTCACGGCCCGAAGTCATTGAAATATCGTTTCTTACATAACTATATAAAGAAAAACCATCTGTCACCTAAATCACAACAAAAATTTTAATGCTCTATGAAATCTAAATTATGAACTTAGATTTCCCCTTAGAATTTGCACAATCTTTATTACATTATGTAACTTTTAACCGAAATTATAACACTTAAGCCGAGTACTTTAACCCTTTGTAAAAAGTGTGTCAAAAATTTTAAATAAAAAATTAATAAGTTTTTTCATTCTATATGGGGACAGCGGTAAATCTGCATTTACAAATATATCAACTTTTCCAGCCGTGTAGTGGTGCCAAAAGCGATAACTACGAACGAACCGTCACAAACCTATTAAAAAACAGTCCGGAGAAAAATTCTTGCATTGACAACATTATCATACTTCAACTTTTCTGTATTCTAAATCTTAGTAATTCTATCTAATTTGAGCTTAGTGTATTTTAAAAAAAATAAATTGAATAAATTTTATTATTAATTATTGTTTGAATTAGAGAACAGAAATGGGAAAAACTAGTATGAGACAATTGCAAAATAAGTGCCGGAGAGCAGACGACTTATCCTTTGTTAGCGCTGCAACGCTAAAAACAAATTTATCGTTATTACAAAAAATTTAAAAGGAATTCAACTAACAGGGAAAATAAACATACTAGTAAAATTTTTAATTTGTTTTGAGTAGTGAAGACGAGTTTGTAGATAATTTGAAAATAAACTAGGCAATTTAATTACAAAGTCTTAATCAATTCGATTGTGAGTTTGAGTATTAGTGCAAATATAATTTAGACAGGCAGAAAACTGATAAGTAAAGTTTAAATTAATATCTCTATGTAGAAATTTTTTCTACAAAAAATGTTCTTTAGAGATTTTTAAAAATTTGAGCATATTATAAAAAACTAAAAAATAAATAAAACTACTTGTATTAGACTAGCCTTAAAGTTTAGACAGTAACATACTGACTCAAAATAATTAAAACAAACAAAATTGTATACATACAGTACACGACAAAGAAGCTAACATCACAAAAACATCGACTGTCCTTGACTCAGAAAAAAAGCACTTTCACCTAATGTTGTTTGCAAAAAATATATAGTGTAGAATGTAAATTCTGTAAACACTGTTATTGTTTATATTTATATACATATGTAAATATGTCTATAACCATTGACACATTATGTACTTTTTTTACCAGATAAAAATCCTCCTTATGGACTCCGCGTACTAGTTTCTTCCTTTACCGGAGTGTCGGGCTCTTGCCAGTCAAAACCAAAAATCATGGATTATTTAATGACGATATAACTTATTATTATTATGTTTAACCCTCCAGTTTAGAAGACACAGCGATTTTACTGAATTTACAAATCATCACGATCTTTGTCATGTAATGATAATGACAATATTATTTTTCCAATAATATAAAAATTTTTAAAAAACAAACTTTTAAGTTTTTATTAGATTAAAAATTAATTTGATATATAAATTAAAAACAAAAACCACAAACTGTGTTTTATGCAAAAGAGAAAACATGAGATTGTTTTTTGAAAAACTAATCTAAGTTACTATCTTTCACACATCTGCGATCATATTATAAGAATAAGGTATAATACTACTTTTGAAATTTAAAAATTTGAGCAATTCATTTTTTTTTCAAAGGGAGCGGTTTATCTTAATTTTTGTTGTTTACGTGTGAGTTATGTATTGCGACTTGCAGCAAAGGTTAGCTTATGCCTTATACCATACAGATAAGCTCATACATATGAAAGCAGTGACACTGATCTGACATACTGACAGTACAGACTAGAAAAACAGGAATGCAATTTTGCCAGATGGTGCAATGACGTAGAAAGCACTTTGACATCACAGTTACTTGAAACAAAAAGAGGGCGATGCCTTTATTCTATTTTCAAAATTTATTACTACCCCCATATCAGATGGATTGTGAAAGTGTGCAAAAATTTTGAGATTTTTACTTATTGATATAGGTACAACATTCATGTTTGAGATAACTAAAGGTAACAATTTTATCATTTTTAAATGCCAGAGATTGCCAATGGGCATCGAATTTAGTCATTTTTGTATTGAAATAATAAATGATATTATAAAAAATTAAATCAAAATTTATGTGAGAGGTTTAATTGTTTGATTTTCCCAAATTTTTTTATTTTAATAATAAATTGATTAATCATGGAAATAATACTTTCTTTTGATAGAAAAAGCGATTATAATCTTTAGGGTAATCAGTTCAAATAAAAACTATCGAAAAATTTTACGAAAATAACTTTTTTTTCGTAACACTTTAGACTTTATGTCACACATACACGATGGCTTTATTTTATATTTTTTTTATAGTAATTATTATTAATAACATATTTTATTGCTGGTCTATATTTGTGTTTAGAATTGTCAGTTGTTGCTATTTTTGGTGTGCATAAAGCAACTAAATCCAATCAATTGCACAAGATACGAGTGTTTATTGTGGACAACGGAAAGTTAGTGATAGTTGTTTTATTAGTTGACAATCAAATTAATCAAGATAGGTTGTTTTTTATTACTGACAAAGAATGTAGAGTGAGTTTATTAATAATAATAATAATAATAATAATAATAATAATTTTTTTTTTTTTTTTTTTTTTGTGGGTTGGGGGGGAAATGCTTTTTACGCATGCCTGCCAGGTCGTCACTCTTTGCAACAGGCGATGTTGGACTCCTCGAAAGCCTACCAACTAAAACCACCCCCATTTATGGGAATCATCCACACCGGAACTACTCTCGTATTACATCGGTGTGGTTCCCTTTTTTTGGGTTATATATTGCAACCCCTATCGGTCTAGTTCCCCGTCGGGCCCGCTTTTTTTTTTTTTTTTAATTAAGATTAATTTTTTTTTTTTTTAAGTCTTTTGTAGGCAACGCAACGGCTCGAACTAGGAATATGGTCGATCGGTTTACAACCTTCTTCAATGCAGATGCAGCATCTGGGGTTGCTTTTTGCACTCTTTCATTTTATCTCCAGGAGCCCCACATCGAATGCAAAGGCCTTGTCTGCTTCTATCAGGGCCATTACAGCTCGTTTGTGTGTGGCCTACGCCAAAACACTTGAAACAGCGCTTGATTTCCTTTGTCTGTCTAACGCTGCAGTTTGTCCAGCCAACCTTTAGTCGCCTTAGTTCGAGTACGGCATTTGCTATGTCGTCCTCCATTGTTACAAATGCCCGGCATTGCTCTCTACTATTCTTGTTCGATATTCTCACCGTAATATCCGCGCCATCCCTTTTGACGGCTTTTTAAATCGCAGAGATAATTTCCTCCGGTTCTACGAGAGAGTCTAGATTTCTGATTTCGACGGTTCTTTTTGGTTTCAGCTCGGACACTTTTGAGGCTTCTTTTACTGTTTCTCTTATCGCGTCGCAGAATTGACTCTTTCTGCCACCTTCCAGTAACTCTATCAGAACCAAGCCATCTTTGGTCTTTCTAACGGACCTCACAGTCACATCAGCTTCCTCGGGTTTAACCGACCTCTTAAGTTGTCGGAGAACCTCGGCGTAACTCTTTCCCTCTGCGGGTTTGATCAGCACTGCCTCTAAACGTTTTTTAATCTCCGGTTTTCTCTTATTTCTTCTTTTCGCTCTTTTTCTTTCCTTTTTGCCTTCGACTTGCACTTCGATCACCGCGCCGTCGGGGTTGAGTTCCTTCTCTATTGCGGGTTTTTGCTTTCGGCGAGTAACAGTCTGCCAAACATCTGGTTCCCTTTCTCTCGTTCTCTTTTTGACATCAGGGATGGCTGGGCTTGTGGCTGGTCTCTTCTTGTGAGCTGTTACAGGTGTATTCTCCGCTTGAGACTGGATGGCAGCCACTGGCTGCTCTATCTTTTTCTGGTCATTCTTGGCTTTTTGCGTTTCTGTTGACTTCCATAACTGTCTGTAATGTTTTATTACATCAAAAGCTTCTCTTAATTCAGCAACACCATCCTGAACGTCCTTGCTAATGTTCTTCTGCTTCTTGATAACCAACTGCATTTTATTCAGTATGTATGTGCAGCTTTCTAGAGTATTCTCTTCTAGCGATCTCAATTTAAATATAGACTCTAATTGAGGAGAAAGATTTCTTCCTGCTGTCGGTTGCGTCTGATGCTGTATGGTATTTGCCGAAGAAGCGGCAATATGTTGTTGCATCTTTTTGGTTGATACTGCTCTTTCAGTTAAGACAGAAAAATCTTGTGACAGTATCGTGACATTTGTGACAGTATCGAATTCACAGCAGATTACAGCACCGTTTTCCATAAATCTTGCCGATTTGTGTTGTTTCACACATCCTTTGTGGATTGTTGCACCACATCTCACGCAGTCAACACCATTTAACGTGTTTTTCCTACATCTAACACAATTTTCAGTGAAGGTTGTGTAATAAATTCACACAAAAAAAGAAGAAGAACTTGTCCCGTCTTGACAGAAGAACGAGAAATACAGATATTATGTAATGCTGAAGAAAACCCCATTACCCCGTCGCGGATAATAGCAAACAAGTTTGGCATTTCAAAATCCTCGGTCCTTAAAACTTTCAAAAAGTATAAATACAAACCTTACAAATTTTCAAATCACCAACAGCTTTTTCCTCTTGACAAAATAAAAAAAACAGATTTTTGTCAAACAATATTTAATTTAATAAATGAAAATGAAGATATTTTACACAAGATAGTTTTTACTGATGAGTCATCCTTTTGTTTCAATAGCACGGTCAATTCACAGAATTGTCGGTTTGTATTGAACACCTCTTTCCTTTTTTTTCCTATCTTTTTTTCTAATTCCCACAGGTATTGGTCACGTACAAACGAACATGTTCAAAATTTAACACACACTCAGTATAATAGCAGAGTTAATGTTTGGACTGGAATAGTCGACGGTACCCTTATTGGTCCATTTTTTATTGATGGCAACCTAAATGCCGCCAAGTTTTTAGAACTATTGCAAAGACACATAATGCCACGACTAAAAGACTTGAACCTTGAGAACGCATGGTTTCAAATGGACGGCGCTCCACCACATTTCACGGGCTCTATTACACGTTCCCTGAATGAAAATTTCCAAGATCGCTGGATTGGACGGTTTGGACCAATAGCTTGGCCACCTCGGTCACCAGATTTATCACCAAACGATTTCTTTCTTTGGGGTTATCTTCAATCTAAAGTCTACAACAATACCGTAATAGAGAGTACCGAAGAACTAAAGAATAGAATACTCACCGCCTGCAACGAAATAAATCCAGTTTTTTTAAAAAATACTGTGCAAGCATTTTACAATCGTTTGGCGTATTGCTTAGAACAAGAAGGTGGTCACTTTGAACATTTAATAAACTAATTTGATTAAAAGTTTCTTTTTAAACTTATTATTAAGACGTAACATAACCTTTCTTACCTATGAATAAAATTGACTTCTGTCAAGTGTCATCAAAACAAAACATTTGTTAATTTGGTTGCCTACCTAGCGACAATGTATTGACATGGTTTTTTTAAAACTGAACATACGTTTTATAACGTTATGTTCAGTAAAACAAAAATCATGTAAAATAAAAACATTTAAAGCATTTCGGTCTATCGTAGAACTTGGCTTATTTGGTATAGTAGAAACTTGAAATGTTTATCCTCCAAGCCAAATTAGTGAAGTTTTTTTATAATAGTTATTCAATTGATATGTTTCAAAATTTAATTAAATAGTCAAAAACGATTATTATGTCTTGATATTTAAAAATTAGAGATTTTAAATTTTATAAAGTGATTACTCAAATCGGGTCAAAAATGATGAACGGCTCTAAAAATCATTGTGTGGCACAGATGTTCTTATAATATTTCTTCAAGAAGCACCACAAAATATTGCTTTAAAAATCTAAGGTTTTAATAAGTAATTTATTTAAATTGTTTAAATATTAGATTTAGTTTTTAATTTTTAAACAAAAAATGACTAAAATGGCAAAATGTCACAAGCGATTTGCTAAAGATTTTCTCTGTTAAACTGTTTTAGGTTTTTGTTAGGATTTTTAGCTGATACATTTAAAATTTCTACAATACAAGTTGTTACGTAATGTTAAAAACAAAACATAAATAAATAAAATCATTCGTTAAAACATAAAAAATATAAAATAATTAGAGAGTAATTTGGTTTGGTCTTTTTTTTACATTTGCGCTAAGATTTTGTTTTATTTAAAACTTCTTATTTATTTTGTTTTTTCTCAATATAATTATTTATAGTTTAGTTTTTGTTTTTTTTTGTTTTTTAAATATATATATTTTTAATATCTTTTTCTATCTGGATAAGATAGCTTGTTTCAAAGTTTTTTGTTAAATTGCATTTCTTTTGTTTTTTCCTTTTTTTTGTTTGGATAGCGTTTTTCATTGCCTGAATATTTTCGATAAGCTGTTTGTGTTTTTTTATTTGCTTGATTTCTTTTTAGGCAAAATGAATAATTTATGAAAAATAAATTTTGCTTTATTTTTCAATTTTAACTATAATAATCGCTGTTAGCCGCATCTCTTTCTTGCAATAGTGACGCATGACACAGATTTATTAATTTGGAGAAATTGTTAAATGTTGTAAGAAATTTGAGAAAAAACTTTGTCAAAAGAGTGACGGTGTAATGTTTTGAGCAAAGAATTGGCGTTTGGTGTGCTAGACGAAAGGAGTAGGAGGGATTCAAAGTAAAAAAAATGTTTCAAAAAAATGACCGATAAAAAGAGTAAACAGATAGGACATTTCGCCAAAAAACCATTCTAGATAGAAAACTTTGAATGCTGGGCTTTTTGTGACACTTCGTCAATTTAGTGCCATATGCCATCTAACGGTGACAGTTTTACATTAGGTTATGTTTGTCATTGTCTAACCTTTCAGTGTAATTTTGGCGAAAATCTACCAAAATACAGCTTAAATCTATTAAATAAACATGGGGGTTTTATTTATAAACATATCCCATCAAGAAATTTAATGTAATTTTGTCAAGAAAGAAAATTTTACAATTTGCAGCCCCTAAACTGTTAAAGGAGTGGAAGTGAGAATAGACCGAATTTCAATGAATATTTAAGTGAAAACATTGTTTAAAAACTATTTTAAAGCGACCGATAAAGGTTTGAATAATTTTTTTCAAAGATTTTAAGGTATTTTGTAGAGAAAGAATAAGTGGCTCCCGAAGTGTCAAGAGAGTCCAAATTTGATGGAAAATCTACGTAAATACAGCTTAAAACAATGAAAATTCAAGTTAAATAAACATGTGGCATTCACCAAAAAGTTAGAAGCAAAGATCGAAAAGGCGAAAGGGGTCTTTTTTTTGGTTTTGGTCAAAATATCAAAAGCCCCACAAAAAGTCATATGCCATCCAACGGTGACAGTGCTACATTAGGTTATTTATTTGGAAATCGATTTTTCAAACATTCCAACGTTTCTCAGGTAAATGGTAACGAGTTTTGATGTTTTATTTAAAAAGTTTTTCTAGAAAAATTCACCGTCCAGAATTTTACAAATCTTTACAAGATTTGTTTCAGTTAGTGAATGTGATCAGTGTACATATGAAAGGAAAATAGCGGTCGTTGAAATCGATGCAATCAGAAGAGCACTTATGGTGTCCCGAAGGAAGCGAATTCGTAATGACACTCTAAAAGAAGAAATGGAGATGGACTCGGATATACTCCAGGAAATCACATCACGACAGCTAATATGGTACGGACACGTACAACGTATGCAGGAAGATATTTTTTATCAAAATAACAATGAGATATAATATAATAAATATTTTGTTTTAGGCTTTGTGAAATAGAATAACGGATACATACATGAAAGAAAAAAGTTTAAAGATTATGGATGCTATTTAATTTATTTTTTTGAGTATAAGCAAGCAGATGCTCTCATTTATTAACTAAAAATTCAAGATTTTCCTTATTCTAAAGAAAATGAAGTGAAGAAGACATAATTACAGGTTTTTCCAGAAGAAATTATAATGTAATATAGATTTGAAGTATTAAGGTCAATGACTTTTTGACCTAATTATTGAAAAAAGAGGCTAATAATATAGAGTCTCAAATTCTGTATTAAAATGAAGATAAAAGTTTTTAATTTTAATAATATTTACAGTATCTAACTGCTTATCTAAACTATAGACTTCATTTGAAAATAGAAACTGTCGTATGGATAAATTGAATCGATTCGTTTGGAGATTAGAATTTATTGATTGAGCGTTAAGATAAAGAGATATACAAATTATTATTAGAAATGATTAGATTTTAAATGAATGCTTAGTATCATCCGTACTAAGCATTTTGATACCGTTTGACATTTTGTTTTTGGAAAGTGGCTTGAATGAGAATAATGTACATCTTTTAATAATTAATTCAAGAATTATATTCGAAAAGTATCTAATACAGAATATATATTTTTTTCTCAATCGTACGTACTTAACAACTTTTTTTAATAATAGCTGATGTAGTAGCTTTGTCTGACAAATTGTAAATTTTTGTATTAAAGATATTGATTAAATTAAATAAATTTTATCTATTATGACAATTATTTGTGTTTCGTTTTGTGTGGTAAAGTTTTTTTTTTTCATTTGTAAGCCCCCTTGGCTGTATGTTGTACCGCCCGTTGATTTTATAAAGTACCGACACAAGGTCAAATTCGCTTCGGTAACGATGGTAACGATTTTGTAACGATTTCTTTGCCGCTAGAGGCCGCTATGGCAATTTCTTTTGACGTGACAGAAGACAAAAGAAGAAAAATGAAGACACGAGCATTCACTTTTAATAATTCTTCCAGTAAATACTTATCTAAAAGTGTATAATATTTTTTTTAGGGTTTTGAAATGAAATAACGAATTAACATTAATGTAATATAAATTTAAAGTATTAAGGTCAATGACCTTTTGACCTAATTCTTTAAATTCTGTCAAAATTCTAAATTATTTTTGACATTAAAAAATCAATAATGTCAAAAAGTAAATTTGACATGTGTCATAAGTGTGATTGATTTAGAAGTTTTTTAAAATGTAATAAATAATAAAGGTTTACTTAATAGAACGTCCGAAAGGCTTACATTTTATGGAATTGCTTTGAAAAAAGGTAGATTTAAAAAACCTCATTTTACTTAACCTCATTTTTGTGTCAAGCGACGATCGATTGATATTTATATTTATTTTGATGATTACACAATCCGTTTGACGTTATTTTTATGTTATGTTTTTTATATTTAATTTGCAATTGATTTGAAATATAATAAATAAAGAGTTTATACTGTAAAATCATCATGTAAAAAAAAGCTTCTTTTGTATATTTTTTTCTAAAATTGCAACCATTAGACGACAACCTAAAGAATGAAATTATAATAAAATACAATATAGTTAATGAATTTTAAAGAAAAATGACTTTGAGAGGTTTTAAAAAAAAGTTTATTAAGAAAAAAAAATTAATTATTAAAATTTATTTGAGAATTTCTTATATAATAGTTATTTATTTTTTTAATAACATTATTTTTTCTTATTCCCTTGCTTCTTTTCCATCTCCCCCGCCCACCCCTCACACCTCTACCTCTCTCTTTCTTTCTTCCTCCCTCTCTGTCTCTTTCTCCCCTTTCGCTTCTTTCTTCCCATCCGCTTCTTTCTCCCCCTTCGTTTCTTTCTTCCTTCTTATTATGACTTTCATCTTTTTGATGATCATCTTCTTCTACTACACTCATATTATCATCTTTTTCTGATGAAGCGTTATTCTATTTAAAAATTCAAAATAATTTAAGTACAAATTTATATTCTAATAAAGAATATATTGGTTGATAATAAGTTTTTTATGTAGTTTTTGCAATATGATAGTTCCTATATAAATATAAGTAAATTGAGATTTTTTATATTATATTCATCGGGTACACTAAAATAGTAACTTAAATATAACGGGGCTCTTAACTTTTTATGCTGTCTATAACCCTTTTATTTGAATGTTATATGAATAAGTTGAATTTATAATTTTTTCAAATTTTGATATCTAATAACATTATATTTAAAGAGTTTCATCTATACTGGCTAAAAATTTGGCTTTTTTTAATCAATTTTAAAGAAAAATTTATAAAACTTACTGAATTTTCGGTTGCTTCCGCCATTTTCTTTTATAAACAAACTTTGCCGTACCTTACTCTATTTTTTTTATCGATTACTATTTGAAAACAACCATAGAGTTAATTTTAAATATTTATTAATTAATTTGTTTTCAACAATTATAAATTACAATTTAAATAAATAAACAAATTATATATTCTCAATAAAAATCGAAATTTAAACCAAAATTTTGCCAATTTTAAATTATGTAAAATTCTCTGCCATTTTCTATATTCATAGAATGCAACTTCTATATTGATATATCTTCTATGGTAATATAGTCATTAGCTGTCATAAATTATAACCACAGACAAATAATTTGTATTGAAATATTATTTATGTTGTTTGTCTTTTATTATAAATAAAATAAAATAGTGTTATTTTTTTCGGTAAGTCTTTATAATTATATGAATATGAATATTATTTGGTGAACTGTCCGAAAACAAAAAAAGTTTTTGAGGTTATAATTCCTAAATTTTTTATATTCTTCTATTATATAGAAATACTATATAGAAAATTATAAATTTCTTAATTTATTATTTCAATATTATTCTATTAAAAAAAAGTTTATTAAAAAAAATGTTCTAATTATTATTTTATAAAAATTAATAATGATTTAAATTTACCGCGCTATTATCTGTTGCTTATGGTTACTTACTATTTTCTTTAAAAAAATAAAAGAACCATTTATTGATTTTTTCACAAGAAAACCGTTATAGGCGTTATATTTTGTTAGAAAGAGTTTTTCGGTATTTTAAAAAATATTTTATAAAAATCTGATAGGTATGTGCTATATTTAAGTTATTTTATGTTTTTATAAATGTAGATACTGATGTAGTTGAAGGTTTTTTAAAAATTTTTAATTTTTAACCTTGCTTTATAATTTCATGTTTGAAAAATTTATGAAATAAGCAGTTTTCATCTAATTTCCATAAAAATAGCTTTCTAAAAATGTTTATTCATCATCTACTGAATACTGTATTATATTAATTATAAATTTTATTTTTAGATAATGCCTAGAAAGTTGAGGTTTACAAAACCAAAAAAAGGATTAAATAGAAGACGTTCAAATGTTAACGAACGTAAGTTGAGAGAAAAAAAATTTCTTTAAATGTTTTTAAATTATTAATTTTTATAATTATAGAAGAAGAATCATCACAATCATTATTGCCTGCACCACCAACATCTACATCACAAAATCTTGATATAACGTTAGATGTTGATAATGAAGATGATGCTTCGCTTGAAATTGTATCGGCGAGTGGAAAAAGAGTGAATACATCTCAAATACCAGGCCCTTCTAAAAAACCAGCTTTATTAGAAGGGATACAGTGTACAACTCTACCACTACAGATACAAGACGCTGTGCAGAAAGAAGGTAAAAAGATAATAATAATTATTATAAACAATAATTTATATATATTATAAATTATAATGTTTTGTATTTTTTTATTTCCAAAAAAAATATTGATTTAATTTATTATTATTGGTATTAGGTATGTTGCTTTTTTGTAATAATAATATTATAGAAACTAAAAGATTTAATTTTGAAAAAATAATAAATTACATACCTATTTGTATTACACTTTCAGGATTCAATTTTAATTATTAAATTTACTAATAGATCATTTAAGTGCAAAAAAAAAATTCTCAAATATTTATGATAACATAAAAATTTATTAAAAGATTACTATTGATTTATAAGTTCAATCGTATATTATATTTCATTATAATAGATAAAAAATAAGCATAGAAAAATTATAAAATATTTTGGACATTATTTTTATTTTTTTTTTCTTCTTTTCTATAGATGAAAAACGTTTACATTCTAACAAAAATGTAAAATTTCATACTTCGCAAGTTGCTGGACCTTCTAAAGCACCACAAGAAGGAATAATATGCGGTCCTCCACCGAGACACAATATTTATCCAGATAGTAGCGACGATGATGAAGAAGGTGGTAAAATTGTTCCAATTAGAAATTCTAATATTGCATCTACTCCTCAATACGTATCAATGTTTTCATCTTCGTCGCAATGTATTGTGTCTATTTCCGATGATCATGATAATAATGACGCAAATCCTGGAACAACAATGGTAGAGAGTGGTGGTGATGATGATGATGATGTTGTTGTTCCGAATGAACAACAAGAGCCAAACATTATTGAACCTGTAGCTAGAGACAATATTGAGGCAAATGTAGTAGATGTTTTATTGTTAAACGCGATGGTCTTTGAACGTTTAACAAGAAATTGCCAAGATAGACAACGTTATCCATTCTATCTGGAAGCAGGTAATCAGCAGAGACCAGTACTACATAGTATTGGTGGTATGGTACATCAATGTCCACATTGTATGGGTAAATATTTTCAAGTGGAGAGAAATGCACGCCATTTTTATAGTGGCTGTTGTAATAATGGACAAGTAAGATTTCCTGAATTAATAAGACCTTTTCCTAATTTGTTACAAAATTTAATGTTAAATAATGATCAACAACATTCTAGACATTTTAAGGAAAATATTCTACAATATAATTACGCTTTTCAATTTGCTAGCATTGAAGCGAAAAGACGTGATTTGCCTGGCCGTGGACCATATGTTTATTGTATTGAAGGTCGAATGGTGCATCACATTTCCGACATTAATATAAATGCACAAAACATAAGCTACGGTCAAGTATATTTCTTAGATTCTAATAGAGCAAATGCTCAACGTATTCATAATTCGAATGATTTAAATCGTGAATTAATCGAACAAATAGGGGATATACTTCAACGTCATAATCCATTTGCTCAAGCCTACCGTCACCTGTATGAAGTGTATGAGGAACAGCAAAGACAACGTTTAGTTAATCCACCTAATATTGTCTTAGAATTTTTAAATGTTAGAGGTCGTCAAAATAGACCATACGATATGCCAATCGTAAACGAAGTTGCAGCCGTTTATCAATTTCGTAATGAAGGTTTACCACCTACAACAAATCTAAGAGTATTTCTTCGACAAAATAATCAATCTTTATTCACAAACATTAGTCCTCAAAATGAATTTGTCGATCCATTGACATTTCCCGTACTTTTTCCATTTGGTGAAAGTGGATGGACAATGCACACCGCACGAAACGATAGAAATAGAAATATGACCCTTAATTCATATTATAAATATAGATTAGCTTATAGAGATGATTTTTCTGCGATACATTCAGCAGGTAAATTAAGTCAACAATATATTGTAGCTGCATATGTTAAAATGGAAAGCAATCGACTTTTATATATTGAAAGACATCAAAATCAATTGCGAGCTGAGGAATATGTTGGTTTACGCGATTATTTACATAATCGAGCTGCTGTTGAAAATATTAATATTGGACGAATGGTTATATTGCCTTCTTCATATATAGGCAGCCCACGAAGTCAACAGCAAAGATTTCAAGATGCTATGTCGATGGTTACAACTTTAGGATATCCGTCACTTTTTATTACATTTACATGTAATCCTAAATGGAATGAAATTGTGAATGCGATTCCACATAATACTCAATCTAATGATCATCCGATGGTTATTGCACGAGTATTTCAAATGAAATTAAAAGCATTCATGAGTGATATCTTGGAAAATCATATCTTTGGAATTCATCTAGGATCAATTCATGTTATTGAATTTCAAAAAAGAGGTTTGCCACATGCACATATTCTAATAATTTTACGACATGAAGATCGAATGTTAGAACCAGAGAGAGTTGATTTATTAGTTTCAGCTGAAATTCCAGATCCAATTCGTCAACCCGAATTGTATGAATTGGTAAAAACTCATATGGTACATGGTCCATGTGGACCACAATTTAATAATAATGCAATCTGTATGGTTGATGGAAAATGTAGTAAAACATTTCCAAAACAATCTTCAAATGAAACAATTATTACTGAAAATGGTAGAATTCAATATAGACGCCGACATACAGGTATAACGATTCTAAAAGGTTCGCATGTATTGAATAATCAATGGATTGCACCTTATAATCCATATTGTTTATATAAATATAAATGTCATATTAATGTTGAAGCATGTGGCAATTTAAAAACAGTTAAATATTTATATAAATATATTTTTAAAGGTGTCGATATGGCATTATTACGTATTCGAAATATCGAACAGGAACGTAATAATAATAATAATCAAATGGATGTTGATGGAAATTCATCTTTATCACCTCATCAAATTCAAGGTGATTATAATGAGGTAGAGGAATATTTGAATGCCCGTTATATATCACCATCGGAAGCTGCATGGCGTATTAATGATTTTGTATTACATGATAGTACACATACAGTTATACGTTTGCCAGTGCATTTAGAGGAACGACAAAATGTTATTTTTCGAGAGAATGATCTAAATATTCCCGAACGTCTTGATCTCTATCGAAGAACAATGTTAACCGAATGGTTTACATTGAATCGAAATAATCTCTACAATTCGAGACAATATCTATATGTAGAAATTCCACCAAATTTTACATGGATTGATAGAGCACGAGAATGGCGTCCACGTCAAAGAAATCGTTCTACTACACTTGCTAGAATGTATAGTGTTAGTATACGAAATAGAGAATTATATTTTCTTCGTCTTCTATTATTACATGTACGAGGTGCAACATCTTTTGAAGATGTTCGTACTGTTGATGGTGAAATTTGTCCAACATATGCTGAAGCATGTAGTAGACGAAATCTTCTTAATGAAGATATGGAATGGCAACGAGCTCTTCGTGAAGCTGTTGAACAACAAATGCCAAATCAATTACGACAAATGTTTGCCACAATTTTAGCTTTTTGTACTGTCTTAGATCCATTAGCATTATGGAATGAATTTCGTGACGCTTTAATGGAAGACTTTACAAGACATGGTATTGATGTAATTGAAGCTGAAAATCGTACATTATATAAATTGAAATTATTATTAAATGTACATGGTTTAACTTTAGCAAATTTTAAATTGCCTGAACCACTTGCCATCTATTTAGATTATAATAACGATGATGACAATGATGATGATGATGATGATGTTGATGATAATCGTATCGATGTTGAATTTGAACAACAACAAAGTGCTAATTGGATTAATCAATTAAATATTGAACAAAGACGCATTTTTGATAATATTATAACATCTATCATCAACCACAATAATAATGGTGATGATAATTTAATAAATCACTTATTTTATTTAGACGGTCCTGCAGGTACTGGTAAAACCTTTCTTTATAATACAATCATCAGTTATGCGAGAGGACAAGAAATTAAAGTATTAGCAATGGCTTGGACAGGGCTAGCTGCTTCATTATTAATTGGTGGTAAAACTGTTCATTCAACATTTAAGCTACCTGTTCCACTTTTAGAGACGAGTACATCAAGTATTCGAATTGAAAGTTCATATGCTGAAATATTGCGACAAGTAAAATTAATTGTATGGGATGAAATAAGCATGGTTACTGCGATGGCCTTTCAAAAGATTGATGAAATTTTACGATTTCTTTGTCGCACACCACATCTTCCATTCGGTGGGAAAACAGTAATTGTTGGTGGAGATTTTAAACAATGTCTTCCAATTGTACCATATCCTGGGACACGAAATCAAATTGTTGCAGCCTGTGTTAAATCGGCACAATTATGGAATCATTTTCAACAATTTTCTTTAACAATTAATGTTCGTGTATTACCAGAACAAGTTGAATTTTCTCAATGGCTTTTAAATTTAGGTAATGATCGATTACCACATTTGCCTAATTTTCAATATAGCATTATTCAAATACCGGAACAATGTATTGTTCAAAATTATGATCAATTAATTAATTCATGTTTTGATATCATTAATAATAATGATAATGCTAATTTAAGATCTAATAATAATGTTTTATTAAAAAGTGTTATTTTAACACCATTAAATGAGACATGTGATAAAATTAATAAAAAAGTTTTATTAGAAAAAATCAATGGTCCAACAAAAATTTATTATAGTGTTGATAGTATAGAGCCGAATGATGCTGATGATGCAATAATGTTAGAAGCGGCTAATTATCAACCTGAATTTCTTAACGCTTTAACACCAAGTGGTCTACCACCACATCGTTTAGAATTAAAAGTTGGTGCCTTGGTTATGCTATTACGAAATTTAAATATTCGTAAAGGATTATGTAATGGTACCCGTTTAATTGTACAATTTTTGGGTCAAAATTATATTAAAGGTCAAGTTGTATCAAATGATGGTAATAGATTAACAAATCAATTTGTTTTAATACCTAAAATCGATTTTATTCCTTCGAATACAAATTTACCATTTCAATTTCGTCGAAGACAGTTTCCTGTTCGTCTCGCTTATGCATTAACAATTAATAAAGCACAAGGTCAAACTTATGATCATGTATCACTTTATTTGCCAAATTCAGTTTTTGCTCATGGTCAATTATATGTTGCATTTTCGCGAGTTCGAAAATTTAATGATATTTCAGTATTTATTGAAAATACTGCCACTCAAGGTAGACTTTTGCCTGAGGAAAATACAAATTTCATCTATACAAAAAATATTGTTTATAATGAAATTTTGTAAATCAATTGAGTTTTGAAAAGATTTAATCACTTGAAAAAAAAATTTATCACAATTAAAATAGTCAAATTTTTTATTAAAACAATTATACATTATGTAGTTTAATAATTTATTTACAATCAAGTATTATTTGTTATGTTGATGCTAATCCATGGCTATATATTATATAAAAACAATATTGTCTCTAAACATGAAACATTTTCATAGTATTGACACATTTGTATATATTAGTCAAAAAAAAGCTCCATACAAAGCATATACATTAATATTGTTACGATATATTAAACTACCGTTTTTGTTTTTTTGTGACTATATTCAATAATTCATACAAACTCAAACTATACAATTGGTCGATTATAAATATATATTCAATTAAAAACGTCAACATTATTAAATCATAAAATATAGTTTAATAATTTATACAATCAAGTATTATTTGTTATGTTGATGCTAATCAATGGCTATATATTATATAAAAACAATGTCGTCTCTAAACATGAAACATTTTCATAGTATTGACACATATTTATATATTAGTCTAAAAAAAGCTCCATACAAAAACATATACATATATTGTTACAATATATTAAACTATTGTTGAATTTGATGGTCTTTTTTTTTTTGAATATAATCGACTATTTGTAAAATTCAACAGAGTTTATATAGGGCTATTGGCGAACTTTCTCTGTTATAAATATCGATAAAAAAAAAGTAACGCATCAGGATGTTTACCTCAAAGGTGATGTGGAAATTACATCAACAATTAAAAAAAAAATTTTTTTTTACAATACTACTAAATTGCTTTACTACATAAATTTTATTAATTTTAATTTGTTAATAAAAACAAAATTGTTGTTTTATTGTTGCCGAAGGCCACTTTTTACATAGAAGAGAATATGGTAAGAACAAGTACAAATAAAAATAAATAAAAAAAAAATTAGTAAATGCTAATATGCTTGCTGTATTATAAAAAAAAAGATGAGAAAGAAAAAAATAATGAAATAAAAATAAGTATAATTAATAAAATTTAATTAAAATTTTTTAAATAAATAATAATAAATTTTAAGATAAATAATAATGGGCTAGGTTTATATAAATGTTGTCAAAGGCAAACGTTGATATGAGAAAGTAGAACAAGTACAAAAAGGAATAAATAAAAATATATTACAATAAAAAAATAAATTTTCAATAATCTAATAAAAAAAAAAAAAAAAAGAAAAGTGCGCTTATATTACCGGTTGCCGAAGGCAACCCCTCTAGGTTTATACACGTTGCCGTAGGCAACCCTCTACTCAAGAGAGTAGGGTAAGCACCCGGAGGGTGCGAAACCATACTCTCGTTAATATATAATAAAACGCGTTAGCCGCATCTCTTTCTTGCAAAAGTGGCGCGTCAAAAAGATTTATTAATTATGACAAATTGTTAAATGTTGTAAGAAATTTGATAAAAAACGGCATTAATAGAGTTTTGTTGTGATGTTTTGAGATAAGAATTGGATTTGTTTGTGGTAGGATAAACGACAAGGAGGGATTGTAAGTAAAAATAATTTTTCAAACAAATGACCGATAAAAAGAGTAAACGGATAGGACATATATAGGACGTTGGCCAAAAAACCAGAATAGATAGATACTCAAATTCAGAAAACATTCAGTTTTTTTAGGGATTTTTTTCAATTTTGTTGGCTTTCCTGAAATAACTAATACCAGTCGAAGAAAAGAGCTCTTCGAAAATAATCGATTCAGATAAGATTTCGGTAAGAAAATTCTTTTTAAATTACATTATTTATATATATTATAATTATTAAAATAATTTTCGATGGATTTTATAGCTTCAAAATAGAAAAATCACTAAATTTTCCATTAAAAAAGTTCAAATGTCAAATGGAATGACAGCGAGTTCATAACCTTATTATAATATTCTACAAAAAAGCAATTTGTCGCTGCAATTATATCGAAAATCGACGAGATTATGCAAGATTAGAGCACCAAAAGCCCAGAAGATATCATCATCAAAGGTAAGTAAAAAACGCAACGGTGAAGCTTCTCGCCAAATAGAACTTTATTATTGATTGGATACGGAAGAATTAAAGCCTTCCAACCTTCTTTTCAATAGAATAAAGATTGCATTTATGGATTTGGTCAGCTCTGCTATTCGCTATACAAAAATTCGCTAATTTGCAACGAAGTTACATGAATTATATGAAAAATATGAAAATAACTGGCACAGGAAGAAAAGACCCTCCACCCTATTTTGAGGAAATGAATGCTATTTTGGGGAGTAAGGACAAGGTCAACCTCACATATTTAGAAGATTCTTTCGAAATAAGTATAGATGCTGAAAACGAGCCATCAGCAACCTGTCCATCGACTTCTAGACAAGGGCAAATAGATATCAGAAGCGTTGATACTGAGAATGAGTCGGGAGCAAGTTGTAATTTATCAACTTCTATACATAGGGAAATAAAAAATAGGTTTGTTGTAATATTGTCATAGCTTATAAGACACATAATTAATTGATAATTATGATTCCGTTCTTCTAAAACTTCAGTTCGATCAACAAGCAATGTCACGAAGGTGCTAGAAGTAAGAACACAACAACACCAGGAAGTAAGAGAAGAGAAAGCAAAATATATGAAGATTTTGGAAAATGCTATAAATGTTCAAAATGAACAAAGAGAAAGACTTCTTCAAAGTTTAAACGGGTTGAATGTGATTAGTGTACATTCAAATTTGCGTGCATTAAACAATATTTTTTATCAAAATAACAATGAGATATAATATAAATAATATTTTGTTTTAGCGTTTGAAATGGAATTACGGATTAACCATGCATAATCCATTTTTTTGAGTATTAGCAAACAAGATGCTCTGTTTTATTAACTGAAAAATCAAGGTTTTTCTTTTTGTAAAGAAAATATGAAGAAGACAAAATTAAAGGTTTTTCTAGAAGAAATTATAATGTAATATAAATTTAAAGTATTAAGGTCAATGACCTTTTGACCTAATTCTCTAAATTCTGTCCAAATTCTATCTCACTTGGATTTTTGACATTAAAAAATCAATAATAATGTCAAAAAGTAAATTTGACATGCGTTATAAATGTCAATGTGATGAGTGTACATTATTTTATGTTTATTTTGTAAAATTGCGAGCAATAGACAATATTTTATCAAAATAAAAATGAGATATAATATAATTTGTTGATGAAAGCACACGACTGCAATGAAGATAGACACCCTCTCAAATTAAAAAAATTTACAACATGATATTGTCTTTATTATCAATATTTTATTGATTATTTTAATATGAGTTGTATGTTGCTATATTAAAATGAAGACAAGAGCATTGACTTTTAATAATTCTTCCAGTAAATACTTATTTAAAATGTTTATGTACAAAGTACAATGTAATTTTTTTATTGTTTAATTACACAATGTAAACATTTTGAGAGAAGGCTGCAAATCTGTATGTTAAAAGTAATAAAATAAATCAATAAGATCTGTTTGAGTCGGCAATCCTAAATTTCATTTTAAAATTGTAACACGGCAACAACTTCATATTGTTGTTGTAGTTGATGAGTGAGACATCTTTGACATTGACAACATTATTGACAGATGTCATTGTGCTTGCTATGATATAACCTACATTTTTTTCATAAAAGATACGTCAAAAATTTGTCAAACAAGCGTTCAAGGTTACAGTGTTGATACTAGGTTAATAAAAAAATCTCTAAGAAAAGTTGCCATCTAAAAAAATATTGATAAAAAATTTTGGTTTTATTTTTGCTGTACAAGCTAATGTTTATAATTAATAATTATAAAAGAAAAGTTTTGAATTTGTCTTTATCTGAATTGTTTGTTAACAAGAGAAAATAGGAACGGCGTTTTCGGTTACAATGTTGCAGCTAGGCGTAAATAAAAAAGTTTTTTAAAGTGTTGCTAAATTAAAAAGTCATTATTAATTACAAGCTTTAAAAAGTTTGAGTTGGCAATCTTATATTTTATATTAAAATTGTACCACAGCAATAACTTTCTATTGATTATGGGTGACACATCTTTGACACTGACAACATCATTGACAGATGTCATTGTCCTTGCTATGACATAACCTACATTTTTTTTTTATAAAAGTTACGTCAAATATTTGTCAAATAAACGTTTCCGGTTACAGTGTTTATAATAGGTCAATAAAAAAATTTATAAGAATTGTTGCCAACTGAAAAAAAATATTGATAAAAAATTTTGGTTCTTTTTATGCTGTACAGGCAAATTTTTATAATTAATAGTTATAAAAGAAAAGTTTTGAATTTGTGTTTATCTAAATTGGTAACAAGAGGAAATAGAAACGGCGTTTATGGTTAAAGTGTTGCAGCTAGGCGCAAATAAAAAAGTCTGTTAAAGTGTTGCCAAATGAAAAAATTATTATTAATTAAGCTTTAAGAGTGTTTGAGTTGGAAAACTTAAATATTTTATATTAAAATTGTATCAAGGTAATAACTTTCTATTGATAATGAGTGACACATCTATGACACCGACAACATCATTGACAGATGTCATTTTGTTTGCTATGACATAACCTACTTTTTTTTTTATAAAAGTTACGTCAAATATTTGTGATACAAGTGTTTCCGGTTATACTGTTAACACTAGGAAAATAATAAAAAAAAATAAAGAGTGATGCTAACTAAAAAAGCAATTAATAAAAAAAATTTTTTCAAAAAAGTTTCAAATTTGTGTTTATCTATAAATTGTTGACAAGAGGCAATAGGAATGACGTTTCCGGTTACAGTGTTACAGCTAGGCGCAAATAAAAAAGTTTTTAAAAAATGTTGTCAAATAAAAAAGTCATTATTAATCACGCTCAGGAGTGTTTTAATTTAATGGTAATTTTAAATTTAATATTAAAATTGTACCACAACAACAACTTCATATTGTTGATGGGTGACACATCTTTGACACCGACAACATCATTGACAGATGTTATTGTGCTTGAGCTATGACATAACATACATTTTTTTATGAAAGTTACGTAAAATATTAAAAAAAAAGTGTTTTCGTTTACAGTGTTGCCACTAGGCAAATAAAAAAAAATTAAAAAGTATTGCCATATTAAAATTATTTTTTTTTGATTATGTTGTACAAAAAAATGTACTTGACATTGACAAGAGGCAATAGGAACGGCGTTTTTGGTTACAGTGTTGCAGATAGGTGCAAATAAAAAAGTCTCTAAAAAGGATTGTCAATTAAAAAATCATTATTAAGCACGTTTAGTAGTGTTTGGGTTAGCAATCTTAAATTTCATAATAAAAGTGCACAATGGCAACAACTTAATATTGATTGTGTGACACATCTTTAACACTGACAACATTATTAACAGATGTCAATGTGTTCGCTACGATATAACCTAATTTTTTTTTTGAAAGTTACGTCAAATATTTGTCAAGAAACAAACGTTTTCGGTTACATTGTTGCAACTAGACAATTAAAAATTTTTTTTTAAAGTGTTGCCAAATTAAATATTTATTAAAAAAAATTTTTTTTTGATTGTATTAATTATAAACAAATGTTTTTAATTAATAATTAAAAAAAAAAATTTAAAATTTTTGTTATTTAATTTCCGACAAACAAGTGTGCGAAAAAAAAACTTGCAAAAAATTAAAAATAAGAAAATGTTAATTTAAAAGATATGCGATGATTTAAGTAAAAAAAGCATCAAGAAAAACTAAAACAAATTATAAATTTGTTGATAATAAAAAAGAAAAGATAATTTAAGTAGTATAGAAAAACAAAATTATGGTATTTGTAGAAAAATAAAAATTGATAAAATTAAGTAAAGAATAAAAAAAATCGAAAAAAAAATTTATAGAAAAGAAAATGTTTAGATTGGAAAACTATATTATAAATACGGAAAAAAAATGTTAAAATATCAGGAGTTTATAGATGGATAATACAAAAAAAAGAATAGTATAAAAAAAATTAAAATACACAAAAAAAAAAAATGTAAGAGAGAAATAAAAAGAAAATAAAAAAAATTGAAAAAAAAAGTTAAAATTAAGTAAATACATTATAAAAATAGGAACAAATAGAATCAAAAAGAAGAAAGTGAAGAGAAATAAAAAAACGAGTTTGAAAAAAAAAGTTGAAGAGATAAAAAAAAAAGAATAAAATGAAAGAGAAAATAAAAAAAAGTATAATAAATAAGATCTAATAAAAAAATTACAAAAAAAAAGAAAAATTTAAAAATAAAAAAAAAATTTCTCTAAATAATTAAATAAAAACTATAAATAATTAAAAAAAATTAAATAAAAAAATAATAATACGCTTATTAATAACCAATAATTGGTTTGCTTAAATTTTAAGGCGTTTATTTTTAAGGTTGCCGAAGGCAACTCCTCTAGGTTCATACACGTTGCCGTAGGCAACCCTCTACTCAAGAGAGTAGGGTAAGAAAGAAAGAAAAAATAAAAAAAGTATAATAAATAAAATCTAATAAAAAAATTACAAAAAAAAAAAATTTGAAAAATAAAAAAAAAAAATTCTATAAATAAATAAATAAAAACTATAAATAATTAAAAAAAAATTAAATTAAAAAAATAATAATACGCTTATTAATAACCAATAATATGCTTGCTTAAATTTTAAGGTGTTTGTTCTACGGTTGCCGAAGGCAACGCCTCTAGGTTTATACACGTTACCGTAGGCAACCCTCTACTCAAGAGAGTAGGGTAAGCACCCGGAGGGTGCGCGACCCAACTCTCGTTGAAACAATAATTTATGTAATTTATAGCAAATGAACATAATTATTTTGTTATCCAACTAAATATTATTTTAACAAAATAATTAAAGTGCATGAAATATTTAAGGTAATTGACTTTATATACCTGTAAAACATTAGCGATTTCTTCAGTTCCTTTGTTTATGGCAATGCCGGTATGAGTGCTAACAACACCACTTTCTTCTACAACAATTGTTGAATCATTACAGTTATTTTCTGACGTGGAGGAAGGGGTTTCACAATTCGCTATTTTTCTGGCAACACTGATCTTATGTTGCACGGATTCTTCCACATATGATTCGGCGATAGTAGAACTCTTCCACCGACCCAATCTTTTTAGGTCTGTAATATTGGCACCCTTATCGGCCAGCAATGTTGCTGAGCTAGGCCTAAGAGAGTGACCCGTGTGTCGTTCCGAAAGTCCCAAGAACGTGGCAATCAATGAAATCTTATGTATACCCACTCTCTGAGTACTACATTTTCCACAGTTGTAGAAAACAAAGAAGCTGTTATGTGGAGTGTGCTGCGGTCTCAAATTCCTATATTTCATCACAATATCAACATAATTAACAGTACCCTCAGAGACGACAGTAAACATACGTGATTTGTACGTTTTTGTTTGATTAATTGTCACTACAAGAACATTTCCCTCACTTCTAACGTCATTTACAGACAAATTGTAGAGCTCATCGCATCGTGTAGCTCCAAATAAGCCGAAAATAGCCACTACCTAGAAGCAATAGGTTAAATGTCAAGCATGTATTTTTGACATTAATTAAAAATTCATTAATTATTAATTTTCACCTTGCACATTAAAAATTGATCATTCTCTGCGTCTTTAAGAAAATTTTTCAAATTATCACTCGTCCAAACTTTTGCTTTTTTTGCTACGTGTCCAACGTTCTTTCTTGTTAAAAACGCGTATAGTTTGCCGAATGATTTTATGTCTATGTTCTTATTGATACTAATGGGGCTTTGCAGCATCGAATAATACACCCACAAAAATGAAGCGCTGTGCATTTTTGACTAAAAATTAAAAAAAAAACATGAAGTAAACTTTACGTGCAATATTAACGAGCTTACCAGTTGTTAAAAATACGCCAAAAGCAGATTTTCATTAACTATTTCTGCACAGTTATTAACTTGCTGCCACTGTTTGAAATCAGAATAACATTTTTCGTATCTCACTTTTAACTTGCTTGAAACAAGTGCTCGAATAGCTTCTTCAGCACTTTCTAGTACGTTTTCAGGCAGATCATAGGCACTCATTTTTACAAATTATTAAATTTTTTGCAATGTTTGTTGACAAAAAAACCTAGCAACCAACTTGCATAACTACTTTGATTTTTAGGGACAAAGTTCCAATGAACTTTTTATTGATTCCTTTTTATATCGACAAAGTTCTAATGAATTTTTTATTTATTTTTTTATATATCCTGAAACCGATAAACTATTGAACAAACCTCGAATGTTATGACTCTAACAGCCTTAGATGTCTTAAAATCCTCCCTTCGCTCGGATTTTAATCTGACATCTGCGGCTGTAATAAACGTCATAACATTTCTAGGTATGTTAATACCTATTAATATATTTAAACAGTAGTTTATTTATTTCATTATTTTAATCAAATTTAACAAAAAGCTATTTGAATCATATAATAATATTTAATCATTTTGACCCTAATCTCGTTTATGATAGTGTTTTGAACAATCTTTTGAGCTAAAGAAGAAATTATAAAAATTGAGAAATTATTTACAATTATTATTAAAAAATTGAAAATTAAATTAAAAATCTTCGCGGTAAAACAGAAAGCACCGTTATTATGTGCATGTCATATTAGTAGTTGACAAGTGGGGGAGCAAATGCTCCCCCCACCACTTTACGTCACGAGACCTTGACCTTGAGTTTCAAGGTCAAGGCCGAATGCGTCACTTGGCTTTGACAGCCCAAGGCCAAGGTCGAATGCACCACTTGGCCTAGACAGCCCAAGGTCAAAGTCGGCTACGTCACTTGGTTTTGACAGTTCAAGGTCAAGGTCGAATAAGCCACTTTGCTTTGGCAGTCCAAGGTCAAGGTTGACTACGTCACTTAGCCTTAGAGAGCTAAGGTCACTACGTCACTTAGCCTTCAATGGCCAAGGCAACGACGAAAGACAAGAACAAAGTCTTGTGTTTATTTTCTTTACAATTAAACAATGCGCGACCCTGACTTTAGGGTTGATCATAAGATTAATATGTGTTAAACAAGGATGTAAAAAAGTTGTTTACTCTTTATCTGTAAAAGTGAGTCGTATAAATAAGCGGTGCATAAGTTTTACAGTAGTTCTAACTTAACATCAAAGAGAAAAAGTGATAAAGTGATAAATAAAACTTTAAAAAAAATTTGTGTGTATCCTAATGTGTAGCACTTACAAAATGTTTTATAGATTTCATTTATCTGGTGGTGTTATTTTTAAACGTATAATGTATCGCAACCAGTTAGGAAATTTAGATGAGAATTTAGAATGGGTTGATATTTTTGAAGATAGTGTTGTATGTGAAGAGTGTTTAGAAAAAGAAGTGAAAATGGTCAAAGAAATAAAAGATGCAACTAAGGATGAAAAAGATGAAGCAAGCTATCCCATGAAAGATACAAAGATCAATATTGATATGATATGTTCTAAAACTGAGCTAGATGTGTTGTGTCGTAAGCACAGTGGAAGTTGTGCTCAATGTCAGAAAGAGATTCTTAACATTACAGTTGTTGATCCTTTTGATACTAATAGTATGAGAACATGTTACAAGTAGTTCTATATGTTTTTTTAATCAAAGTTTGTGAGCTCTTTTGCTACATGTTGTTAAAGTTAAACAAGTGTAAGGCAGTAATAATAAATACTATAAATAAATAAATAACTTTATTTATAAAATTCTCTATTTAACAATTTAAATTTTTTTTTTTCTTTTTTTGATAAGAACGGTGGTGGTCGTCTTAGCAACCCTGCTTCAGCACATTGCTGCCACCGGTGGTAGGTGTCAGCGCTCATTCCTACTGGAATTGTCTCGTGGGGTGTAGGTGTAGGGTCAGCTACTTGCTTTTGCTTTGCTTCATGGCATTTGATCATATGATTGCTCAATCTTTTCTGTAGCACTCGATGTGATTGATCATAGGGGCAGATCACAAATTCTATAAAAAAAAAGCACTATAAAAAATTATGAAAAGCAAAAGTGATTCAAACTTACGTTCACCAATGTCTTCCATTGTAAGTAAAGAATTTTCGAATTTTCTATTTTCTTCGGGTATAACCACACTTGTACAACAGTAAAGCGCTTTTGGCAGGTTTTTATCTAAAACTCCCAGTTTTCTACTTTGCTAAAAACCCCACTACTTTTTAGAATTAAACCTTGAATTGACAAGGTTGTACAGTAGACCTTGGCCTTGGTTTTAAACGGAAACATATTTATGCAGTGTCCTTGAGCAAAAAAAAAACAGCTTGCACTTTTTAAAAAAACCTTGCTGGTAACCTTGCCCTTCTACCCCTTCTATTATTTTTAATGCTAATATAAAAAAAGTATATAACAGACTTTTTTAATTTATGTGTAAATGTGTAACCGTTCGTTTAAGTGTTGTCTAAAGGTAAGAATTTTTGTTTTTCATCTTTAACTGTTTAAATTTATACATGTGTTTGTTTTCAGTACACAGAAAAATGTTCTACAGAGTAAAACTTTCGGGAGGCATAATCTTCAAAAGAATATTGTATAATAATGAAATTGACAATTTAGATTCAAATTTGGAATGGAAGGACGTTTTTGAGAGAATTATGCTGTGCCCGGAATGTTTTATAACAGAAAGCCAAAGAATTTTAATGAACCAGGATGCCGGACCATTTGAGCTGAAGACTGCTGAAGAAGAAACCAGCATCCATATGAATTTAATATGCGATACGTCAGAGTTGGACGCAATATGTCATCGACATAGCGCCAATTGTGCGCTGTGTAGTCAATCATTGCTAAAAATCAGCGTTCTAAAGCCACTAAACACCAATAATGTGGTTATACAGTATGTATAAGCTGTTTTAATAAAAAACAGTTATGTAAATATATAAATATGTACAAATAAAATATTGTAACTTCTATATATATTGTATATTTTATAACCTTTGTTCAAAATACCCTTAAAACAGTAAGAATACTACAATAGTGTCTTATAAGCAAGCACTGTTTATTTATTGCTGTAGTAAACATGTTTTGTCTGATATACAGCTTTTATATGTCTTGTAAATTGACAAGCTATACATTCTGAAGATTCTATATCTGTTTCACCCCCACATTGTATGCAGTTATATTTTACTGGAACAGGCATTTTTTTAAACTCAGTAGCTTTAGCCGTAAAAGATATCTTGCAACTACATTAAATAATAAGAAATACCAAACTTATACGGTTTTTAAAAATCAGTTTCATACCACATAATAAAACACATAAAAAGTTTTTATGTATAAATAGCAGTTAATTGAATAGCACAAAAAAACATAGTTTGTGTTAGTAATAAAAATAGTATTTAAAAAATACAAATGGTTTTTGCATAAAATGCTATGCACGCAAATCTAGGATGGCAACAGCAGTAAACCAGTGTAGCGCGCGCTTTTTTTTGAGAAAGACGTAAACATGTGTAGTGTTGCTTTTTGCATGAAAAAAACATAATTAAATATTATTTTGAACGTTTAAACTGAAAAACGTATTTTTTGTGTGTTTTAGTGAGTGTTTAATGTGAATTGGAGTGATAAACTATGACAGAATTGGAGTAAAAAAAATGTGAGTAACTAGCCATTACATATTTGCTTTTTTTTGGATAAAAACAAAATACGAAAACCGTTATTTTTAATGTAATAAGGTAGTGGTATTGAATAAAATAAAAAAAATAGAAGACAGTTCTATACTAAAATTAAGTAAATTTACTTTGTAAATTTAAAATTTAGATATTTTAATATGTTTTGAGTAATTCGAGGTTTAATTGTAGCATTTCCAGATATTCAATCTATGAAATATTTTTTTTTTCTAAAAAAGAAAATAGCATTATGTGAGACAAATATCTGCTGACATAGAAAAATACAAGATGCTCCTGTGCGTTGTTGCATTTTTTTCCTAGAATATCTTTAACCATGAACTTGTGTATCAAATTAACTATTATACAATATTAAAATTTAAAAAGTAATTTGTATATTTCTGTAAGCATTCTAGATATTCAATCTATAAAATATTTACAAAATTTGGTTAAAAAAGGGAAAAAAAGCATTATGTGAAGTGAACACATAGCTGCTGATATAGGAAACTGCAAAGTGTGCTGTTTTTGCATTTTTTTCCTAGAATATCTTTGACCATGAACTTGTGTATCAAATTAACTATTATACAATATTAAAAGTTAAAAAATAATTTGGCTGTTTATGAAACCATTTTCGATAGTCAATCTATAAAATATTAAAGAAAAATTGATTAAAAAAAGAAAAAAGCATTATGTGAACCAATAGCTGCTGATAGAGGAGAATGCAAGGTGTGCTCTGTTTTTCATTTTTTTCATTGTTTTCCTAGACTCTCTTTGACCATGAACTTTTGTATTAAATTGGTTATTATAGAATATTAAAGTTTATAAAAAATGTATATTTATGTAGGCATACTTAATATGCAATCTATAAAATATTTCCAATATTTTGTCTAAAAAGAAAATAGCATCATGTGAGATAAAGAGCTGCTGATATAGGAAAATACAAAGTGTGCTCTTGTTGCATTTTTTTCCTAGACTACCTTGACCATGAACTTCTGTATCAAATTAACTATTATACAATATTAATATGTTAAATAATCAATTATTTATGATTTAATTTCTTTATTTTAAGCATGCAATATGTAATTGATTTTAGATTAATACTATCTTAGTGCTTTAACAAAATTTCTATGTTGGCTTTTATATATTCACAATTGATTGATACGAAAGTTTAATAACTATTTACACTTTTAATACTACATTAAATATCACATAAACAATAAATAAAAAATTATAATATATAAAACAGTAAACCACAACACAGTAAAGTGATTATATTGATCAATGTGTAGAGTTACAACAATTTCATGCGGTATAGATTGATTTAATAAAGCAAATGTGCAAGAAGGCGAAAATTTTAAATGTTCGTTTTGAGGAACATCTGTAGAGTTCCATTGTCCTAATTGGAGCTTGCAGTAGAAACATGTGACTGTATCTAATGAATTAGTGTAGAAAAATCCAGATTTTGACAAATCACTTGCTGTAGGTGAAGAAAGTTTCCATGTCTTAAATGATAAAAGTCTTTCATCAAAACATGTGTAATTTTTTTTCAATGTAACAAAGCCAAGCGAGTCATCGAGACACATTTTAATTAATTAGAGTTAATCAATGATATTCCCTTTCACTGTTTGTTATCAGCAACTCTGCCGTCAAAAATGATGGGTAACTTAATTACTAATTCTACAAAAACATAAGTAATGCGAGTTTGGAAAGAAACGCGCTCGATACTGATTCGATCTTTATATTTCAATGTAAACTTTGCTTTCGGTGAAATTTTGATATTATTTATTTTAAGAATTATATCTTTATTAGGATTCAACACAACGTTTTCTACAGTTCCTTGAGTATATGGAAAAATATATACAGTATCACCCGTTGGCAGGGAAAATGCTAAGCTTTGCTCGCTTATGTTACCATATAACTGTAACGTTTGTAGATAATATAAGTCGCCCAGTACGTTTTCAAATAAGCGATTGAAGTTATGATTTTCTATATGATTGAAGAATTTATCAAGTGACATCACTAACAAAAGTTTGACTAAATAGCTTAAAACTGATCGACTGGTTATATAGACGTTGTGCAGATAATTTTTAAATATGTTTATATGTCTTGCGCATGCGTATCTACTTTTTGACACATTAGCTTTTGTTTCTTTATCTAAACCAACAATATAATAGGTAAAAAAACTACCAATGCTCATGCGTAGATCTGAAACAAAGTATAAAAGTTGAAGAAATTTTAAAAATAAAATAGTTTAATAATACATCATGGCTTGCAAAGTTGTAAATAAGAGTGAAACACCAATTATGTTAAGTGAACAAATTTTTTTTTTAAACAAGTCAAAAGTAAAATATGTAAGTGTTGGATTTAAAACGGATATAGTATTTTCTCCAACAATTCGTTTTGCTGGAACAAGAAGCTATCACGTTGTGGATATGTGTCGTGAAGACTTTGTTGCTTTTTTGAAGTTAGAACAATGGATTACTGATATTTGTAACAATTGGTCGGCAGTTACCCACAATGACAACCGATCAGAGATGAAGCAGTGTGGAAGTATAACGGTTATGTTCTACGATGTTAAGAGCAAACCTGTTTTGCAAATCTTTAAATCGCAAGAGGACGTAATTTACTTAGGTCAAGAATCGTTAAACAGTTTATTTTACCAAGCTCATGTAATTTTGACAAAAGTACATCTTCTTGAAGAGCATAATTTTTCAACATTCTACAAAACAATGTTAAGAAGAGCATGTAAAATGGAAGGAAATGTGCTAGAAAACATGAAACAACTGCTTAAAGTTATGAAACAAGATGAAAATGTTGCTACGGTAAAACAACTAATGCTTTTAGAACCTGATGTTGTAGTAAAAGATATGGAAACGTGTAAAATTTTTTTTTAAATAATAACAAAAAACATGTTAGGTTTAGCTCTAGTGTAGAAATACGTTTTATGTATGTTTGGAACTTTGCATATAAACAAGCACGGAAAGGACAATGGGAAACAATTGCAAGAGACTCTGCTAGATTTCGTAGAAGAATTGTAGCAACTGGATTGAAAATTTCTAAAGTTTTTGAAAATACACATAGAAATAAAATATATGATAATATCTATACCTATACTGTAGATAATAATTTTAATACAAATAATAATACAGATTGTTGAGTTTTATTGCATTTTTCTAAAATATAAATTACAACTTTTTAATAATGTCTTTGGATTCAATCCACGAATTGTGTTTTTTATCCATATTTAACCATTTGACATATAGTTTATTTCCTTTTTTTCGTAAGACTTTTTCTATTAGATATACATTGTTGTGTTTTACTTTTTGAAGTTCAAATTCGTAAAAACCGCCTTTAATCATCTCCCCGAGATAATCTTGTATAAGATATGTGCGGGGGTTTGTTGTTTGAATTTTTATTACAGTAAATATTTCATTACTCCATGATGGTGTGTAACCTTTTTTGAACACACTGCGGTGCTTACTTACTCGTACTTTATCTCCGACTTTAAATTTGGGTTTTTTTACATCAATAACTTTCAGATGAGTATAGACTTTGCGTAAAATTACTTTCTCATTCTGTGCATTAACATCACACGGTTTATATCCTGTAGTTCTATGTTTTGTGTTATTGTACTTAAAAATTATTTTCGGTAGAATGTCCAACCACTTATAGTTACCTTGCATACTAAATTCTTTAAACATTAGATTCTTTATAGTGCGATTAACTCGCTCAACAACACTTGCTTTTAAGTTAGAATAAGAACTATAATGATTAATTCTATATTTTTGTATTAGTTCTTTAAAGTCTTTATTATAAAATTCCTTTCCAAAGTCGGTTTGTAAGTTTTGAGGAGGATGCTTTATACTATTTAAAAAGTGTTTGAATGTGCGCACTACTTCTCCTGCACTTTTATTTTTTAAAGGATAGCTCCACACATATTTTGAAAATACATTGATTATCATTAAAATATATTTAAATCCTTTATTAACTTTAGAATATGGAATCATTTCTACTAAATCACATTGATATAAATCATTAAGACCTTTGACAACCACACGTCGTCTGGGAAAGTGAACTCTAGCCGGTTTATGTAGTTCATTGACTACATCTCTTTTTAAAGACTCTTTCATAATTAAACTTTGATAATTTTTGATCTTTTTAATTCATCAACTATATAATTGATGTCGTTTTCATTGTTAGTATTTCCTGCTAATTTTGATGCAATCAGCGTTTGAAGGCGCTCAATTAATGTGTTTGGGTTTTTATATGGAACAAATTCTACTTTTTTGTCAGTTAAGGCAAGAGTACGTAAAGATTTTCCAATTTTTGAGTGAGAATTTAAACTTGGTCGCTTGAGATTTGGTACACTTCCTGTTCGTGGTCGTTGGCGAAAAATAGATGAAGGTTTTTGAAAGTCTTGTATAATCGTTTTATATTTGGTTCCTATATTACCTGCAATTTGCATATTGGGGTTATACTGTTTTCTATTTGCTGCTGTCCGCTCCACAATGTCTCGGTATTGTGAAAGATCTGCTTCAGTATACTTTTTAGGCTCTTTTTTAAACATTAACTCAAATAAACCTGGTGTACCTTTGTAAAGTAATTTTTTAATATAAAAATCATTGCCTTTAAAATCAATTTCAGTATTTCCAATAAAAAATTTTGCAGTTTTCACATCATGATGCACACCATACTGAGTATCATAAGAACCATCGACGTCCTTTATAAGTCCTTCAATATATTGACGAGGAAGACCAGACCATTGATCTAAAAACTCTTCAAAAGCTGGTGATTGTCTTAACAGTTCGATATTTTCAGATTCTGGTGTGACATCTGACGTTTTATTAAGTAAAGCTTCAGATTCAACTTGCGGTGTATATTCGAATGTTTCATCAGGATAAAATAAGCTATGTTGTGGAGTCATAACATTTTTATCACTTAATAGACTTTTGCGACTTTTATTTGTTGGTGTAGAGGCAACGTGTTGTAAAGTTTCATATTTTACAGCTGGTTCTGGTTTAATTATTTTATTTTGTTTTATTTCTGTTAGTAATTGGTTGATAGGCTCAGAAAATGGCTGCAAGCGTTTTTCAAATTGAAGTTGCGATGTTTCTAAATCTGTTTGTAAACCGCGCAACTTACGTCTTACATTTTTTCTAGCTTTAACCAATTGCAGAGATAAATGATGACGTTTATCCATGATGAATGTTTAACGCAGAATGCAATTTTGGATATTACTTATGGAATAATAAAACTATCAAAATTTTTTCTGTATCGACCTTTAGTCATTGTAGAATCTTTATCAATTACTAAAAAACCGAAAGCATCTGTCCAACAGTTTGCACAAATTTTTTGAAACTTTTCAAATGACATATCCACATTTACGTGATCATTATAAATATGTTTGAGATTAGTAATATCTTGTGGAAAAATTATAATAAAGTTAGCGTTATCACGAATAAGCTGTTTTGGAACGGCTGAATAAGTTTGAGCTAAATAAAAACAGTCAATATAATAATGTCGTCCAAAAGAAAAATAATCACGTATTATGCTTTGATTATCACATATAACGTCATCAAAATCATAATAGAAAAAGGTTTTGCTTGTTGTGGTGTTAGAACGTTGTTGCCATCATCAAACTCTATATAGGCGATTTCTTTTATAGGGCTTAATACTGTTTTTAAAAATGTATATTTTGGCTGATTTAACGTTTTGCAATATAAATAAATATTTGAAAAACGTAAACCGTTTTTATGAAGTAATAAACTTAATAAAGCATTAGTTTTTCCTGATCCCGAGCTTCCAATAATTATTCCCCGCTTTACAGTAGAACCAAAAAGGGATTTATGTTTGGTAAAGGTACTAGTAACACTACAAAAATCATGATTGATAACGTCTAATGAATTTTTTTGTTTTACAATTTTCATGCTTTATACAAGTTGTGAGTAGTAACTAAATATTTTACATAAAAACTAACATTATATACTATTATACATTTCAATAAACATTCAAATACATTTTGATAAACAATTAAATATTTTTCAACAGATCAAACAAGAGGTTGAAATTGCTTTGACGTTCAATATCATAATGGCCCCATGCTAAAGTTTTATTAGAACAATGTATTACAAAACGTTTATCGTCTACAGCTGACAATGCAACTTTATGACGTAATTCTGTGTATATGTCATGTAAATACGATTTAAATATTGACATACTACAATAAACTGATACGTTATTATTTAATACGTTTTGATAATCTGAAATTTGCAGTGTAGTTTGGATAACGTGTTTACTCACACCTTTAGCTTTTTTTTCAATACGGTTGTTTAATTCAACGCAATATGCTTTAGCACTAGTACCGTAAAATGCTTTAATTGGTATACCTGCATATTCATCTTTCATTTTACCAACAATGGAAACATTGGGCTGTATTCCATGACAATTATATTTAGAATAATTTGAGAAATCAAATCTGCTAGGATTTTGTTTCATGTCATCATAAATATTTTCAGTGAAAGTTTTTAATATTAGAGAATCTGTGTCCATATATAAAAGAGAAATATTATTCTGATATTTAGGTTTAAGAAAATTATAAAAAAACTCATACATTACAGTTTTTGATAAATCTAAAATGCAAAATCCTACATAGATTGGTTTATCATATGTTACAAGAACTTTATTCAATTCTATTGCGATTAAGGTTTCTGAAAAAACTGTGAAATTTTTAAAATTTGGTTTTGCAAGCCAAGTTTCAGCACCAAATTTACAAGTGTCTTTTGACCAGTGAGTCGCTATTTTAATATCAATACGTTTGTCTACATTTTCCATAGTTTTACCAAACACACTATTATTAAAAAGTTTTCTTAAATCTTTGTCAAATTTGGTTTTAGCTTCTAAACGGTATTTTGAATTTAAATCAATATACTTTTCAAGCCAAGCAGACTGTTTGAATGTTACTATTCTATGAATTTTTTTCAAAATCAACCCATGTTTTAAGCATTGTTGTAATGTAATATAATGAATAATATAGTTAGATTTGTTATTTAAATTTGGTATCAATTTAGAAAATTTTCCATTTGGTGGCACAATATTTTCAGGACAAAATGGTAAATCATTATGATAATCATGTAAACTTTTTGGATATTCTAGATCTACTTCAAGAACATACCCATCTTCTGAAGTATGTGATATGTCAGAAAGATTAAAAGTATTTATTTCGTTTTTATCTAACCATCTAAACTTTCCAGTTGGTAAATACTGTTTCATTGCCCATCCGTATAAATTTGTAGCATCTAAATATACAATATAAGATAAAGGGTCGTTAATATTATAATTGTCTAGCATTGAATTGTTTGCTTTAGACATTCGCTTCACACATGTACTAACTCCACCTCGAATGCCTTTTTTAAAAAAATGTAACATGTCTATATCGGTTAAAAGTTCTAATTCAACCTGCGTATATTTTAGCATAGCATCCCAACTAAGCGATGGTATGGTAAGATAATGTGCAGGATCTAACCCATATGCGTTCATAGAAGAGTTACGAAAGTTTTCAAAAACATCACAAAGCAATAAAACATCAGATTTTAAGTAAATGTCCGAATAATCACCTAACGTTTTACAGTCAAAAGTTGACCACACTAATTGAGCACGTTGATATGCTTCATCTGAAATATTTTCATTTTTTAGTTTGTCAAAGAAATCAGTTTTATTTGGTAATTGTTGTAGATCTAGCTTATTCCAATCGTTTACAAACGAATAAGGAAATACGCCTTTTTGCCTAATTAGACAAAATTGTTCATCAAGTGGAAAATATTTATTGATTTCATTACATTGATGCGATTCTAAGGTTGAAGCTAATGTTTCTAAAGAAGATGCCAAAAAACGAAATTAATCTACAAACCGTAATTTAAGCTGTTTTTTTATACTATGTCCTTTTTTATTTGTAAAACTACCAACATTAAGAGTTTTGGTTAATGAAATATATTTTTCTTTGGTTTTTCCAATAACTGAGATTTGTTCTTGCTGTAATGCTAATTGCTTTACAAATAAGTGCATGTCGTAATTACTCAAATTGTGAAAAAAAACTGGAATAAAATTTGGAACTTTAAAATTTAAATTGCATGAACTATGGCTCGGGCCTCTGAACCGCCCACTAGTGTGCGAATGATCACGTACTTTAATATCCGTTTCACTAAAGTTTTTTTCACAAATGTGACAAATTTTAGCATGTTTAAACGCAAATTCTTCTTCAGGTGATAAAGGTATCATTGGCTTTATTGGCTCTAAATATTTATAATATAACTCTAACACATTAGTTTCTAAAGACGTTAGAAACTCTTCTACACAGTTTTTCCCTCTAAAAAGTTTGAAAAATGATAACGTATCATCAAAATCACATTTTATATAGTACGCACATGAATAAGGTTGATGTAAATGTGTTCTTACATGAAAACTTTCTGTATTTGATTTAGAATTTGGTTTGCAAGTAGCTAAAGGCGTGAGTAAACACTCAAAATCTGCATAAACTACGAATGGAACTTTGTATTTTTTTTGATAATTTTCAAATTGTAAAATGTTGGATGGAATTGTTTTCCCAAATTTTGTATTTCTAAGTGCTGTGTTTGGAATTTTGGTATAAACTAATGCACAATCATGTTCAGAATGTCGCTCTAATGAAACTTTAGTTGAAAAATTTTGCAAACAACCATGACAAAAATATTTTCTACTGCGATGATTTGAAATTTGAGCCGAAACTAATCGTGAAAAATCAGTAATAACACAATAATGTTGATTACCATTATCTTCGATTAATAATAAATTTATATGAACGTCTTGTTTGACTTTTGACAAATATAAAGGACCTACTATTTCATAACGTTTTTTGTTGTTATATGGAATAAGTTCTAAACCGTATACATTAATTGAAATACTATTATTTTTTTCAAAAGTTGAAATATGTTCTAATTTAACCGGAAACTCTATATTAGAAAAATTACATACGTGTGAAAAATGTGGATAAGATGTTGGATTCCATTTGGGACCATTTGGCTTAATTAAAGCTGCAACAATACTCCAACCAAAACACTTGTTGTCACTATTTTGGATGTTTATAACAGCATTCCTTTTTTTAATGCACACTGGAAGGTCTATGAATGAAGAAGCTCGCAATGGATTGTACTTATTTATATTTATTTCTAAATATAATATTTGCGCTAACGCCCACCCTAAAAAAAACATTCTCTAGTGTACTTTTTTTAATACAATGTTTATGTCTACAAACCTGAATCTTTCTCTGCAAAAATTTCCATTTTATGATAAATTTCATCTCTTAATTCTATCAGAATATCCTCTAGAATGGTTCCTCGTGTGACTATTTTATTTTCTGTACAAAACGCTTTAATATCCGACAAGTTTTTAGCTTCAATAGTATATAATCCATATAATTCTAAATTGATTTTTAGTGTAATCATTTCATCTAACTGCTTTTGTAGTAAATCACATATTTTTGGACCTTCGCTTTCAAAAAAGTCTCTAATGTTTACATAATCTTCTTCTGGAATTAAACGATAAGTAGCAACTCGTTTTTGAAATGCTGTTGCAACATTAAAGACGTTTGCTGCTAAAGATGTTACACAAAAGTTTTTGTGATGACGACTTCTTAGGTGATTGCTTAAATGTTGCGGATTAATAAAACTTTGACACGAGTTACATTGCACTGCATCTGTAAAAATATTTTTGAATAATACTAAATTTAATATGCTAGAAGTTTATGACTTACTGTGAGAATTTTCAATTTTTCGTTTTTTCGATGGATTACACGTGTTGGCCATATGTCGGTTCTTATTATAAGAGGTTGAAAAAGTTTCGCCACACCAACCACAAATATGTTTATTCTTAAATTTAATAACATTATACTTAAATTCAATACTTAAAATTTGACTGTCTTCAGTTACTACACACAATAAATGATTGGTTTTACATTAAAATCTAAAACCAATCATTTGTTACATGCAGATATCCAGCAAGACCAACGAGGAGGAACAGTCTGCTTGCCATTGTTGTTGTCGCGAACAACATAACAAATGCAGTAATAAACTCGAAAATAAAAATACCAAAAACACTTACTTACAAATTGAACAAACTTATTATGAAAAGTACTCAAACCAACGTTAACATTATCACCCCAATACATTTTTAATTTTTTTTTCAATGTTTGAGTATTAATTGTTCGGTATTTGCCAGCAAGCAAGAAACTCATCATCATCGTCATTGAAAACTGAAGATTTCTGATCTTGTGTTGCTGGAATTACGTCATCACAATCAATACTCACACATTGTTGAGGTGGAACAAGTGGTTGTGATTCTCGCAAGCTTGGTCTTGATGCTTGCGAGATTGGTGTTGGTTGCCTTACAACCTTTGACGCCACTTTACGTTTTTTAATAATGCGCCTTGTCGGTTTGGTCACCCAACATTCATTTGTGTGGACGTGGTGGTGTTGATAAATATTATTATCCGAGACATTCGTAAAAGTCTCGGATTTTTCAGATGTTGTGTAATATGGATGGTAGTGATGATAGTGGTAATAGTGATGCACATGCACAATTTTAACAGTATCATCACTACCATCATCGTCTTCATGATCAACAATCGATTCTTCATCAGAAATTACTTCCTCATCAGGAATCGATTGCTGACTAGATTGAGCCTTCTTGGGGAACACGCTGCTGCGTCGCCCAGTGGACTCTTGTCTATGTTGCACATTAGGTGACACAATGTTTGTGGCATTGGTCACCTGTGCATTTTGTTGGGAGTCCACGAGCTCTTCATCCCCTTGGTCAGCAGTGCTGACCTCACCACGTTCCACATTCGAACAAGGCACATTATTAAAAACGGTTCCACTATTAGGAGTAAGGGGTGACAATGGTAACGCGCTATTTACACTTGAAGGCCTCGCTACTGCATTTATTGAAGCAACAGCTTCCCCTGTACTAGCTTCTTGCCTTAAACGTTCATTGAAGCTCTTGGAAAATGCGTTCAGACTACCTACACTCAA
This sequence comes from Lagria hirta, assembly GCA_947359425.1. Lineage (NCBI taxonomy): Eukaryota > Metazoa > Arthropoda > Insecta > Coleoptera > Tenebrionidae > Lagria > Lagria hirta. The sequence goes on along the minus strand of OX375801.1, from coordinate 5,277,840 downwards.
ACTACTAGTGACAAACGTGTCCATTTCTTTAAAGTAGGCATTTTGCACATTATCTGGGCAATTACCAAGAGCTTCATTGAATAATCGCTCATTTTCAATTGGATTGGCATTAGACGCTTTTTCAAGTTCTACTGCCAATTGCTGCGTTAGAGTTAAGCAATCCGGTTGTCTAATTACAATATTTTCTAAGACATGAATTCTGCGATTTGCAGCAACAAAATTGTACGGATCTTGAGGATTTCGTACATATGGGTTAACTGGATTGCGTAATCTTAAGTAAGCTAGTAAAAGGGGCATTGTTTGACTTACATTTTGGTTTGACATTTTGAACAGATCACAAACAGATCACAAACAAAAACTAACACAAAACAATTAACGACGCACGGGAATAGGTTTAACAATTCGTCAGACCGGTACAACAACAATTGGCATAACATCAGCTTACTATCCCCTTTATACCCTCTCCCACTCCATTAACCACTAAGAAAGTAGGGATCTTTCGAGGTTAAAGGCTCAAGGTTTTTGCTGATTTTGCAGTCTAGGTTGCAGAAGGTTTGTAAGATTGCACTCTTTGAAGGTCAACGTCAGCAGAAAAAACGCTTACTGCTATCAAGTTTTGCGCCTGCAGCATAACCTTCAATCTGTGTGAACTACTGCGTAATATTATTCTTGTGAGAAGGTCAATGAGGGGTTTTTTCTAGGTATAACATAATGTTGCTTACATTTTTTAAATTTTTAGTTAAGTGCGTTGTTCTGTAAGCTTAAGCTTCTCGCAAAATTAATATTACACTGTAGTTCACAGAGATATAAGGTTACATTTTGCCACACGTGTGTTTTATACTTATCTTATTTTATTTTACATTAAAAAAACAAAAAAAAGTGAAAAATATAATTTAATAAAAGACACCCTTTAAAATAGGGGTTGTTTTCTAAAGTCAACTGCAAAACATTAGATTAGTGCGCTTTACCACACTACAGCACTATATATATATATTTTTTTTTTTTTTTTTTTATTTTTTTTGAAAAAAAAAAAAAAAAAAAAAAATCCCACAAATTGGCTTTGGTTGTTAAAACTTACATATTTGAGTTTTACTCTAAAAACTACATATTATACTAAAATTTGAAAGGGTTGCAACCCCTTTTTTTTACCCCTTTTAAAAGAAATAAAGTTTAGCGAAACAATTTTGCATTTTGTATTAAGATACAGAAAAATATTAGTAGCACATATCACAAATTATTTTAACGCTACTTGTGTTTTTTAGGAGGGTACATGTTAAAAAAACCACTTTGCTCTTGCCAAAATTTAGCAATTTGCTTATATACTTACTTTTAACAATCAATTATATACATTTACAAAATTTAAATTTTTTCTGATAAAATTTTTTTTAAGGGTTGTTTTCAAAACTTTATCGGAACATAGTCGACTTTGACCTCAAATACCTTGTATTTACTTAAGGATTATAAAAATATAAAAATTGTTAGGTAAAAAATGTTTGGTTAAAGAAATAACAATTTTACCAACCCCTATTTACAAAACATGCATTTTAAATAATTTGTATTTGCAAAATGCTTCTTTTTTTATAAGAGTCAAAATTTGATCCAAAGTACGGTATTTGAGATTTTTGCGATAGAATGAAGTGATTAATATATAGTTTGTTTAAAAGAGATACTTTGCGAAAGAGATTTTTTATTAGAATAATTTATACACAATGTTATTGATTTTTATATAAAAAACAAAATAAACGTTCTAATTTAATTTTTTGCTATATTTTATAAATGCTTTCCAAAAATCGTACGGTTTTTAAACTACAACGACAATGCTCTGAAGAATGAAATAAACAGCTAGGTGTACTCAATTTTAATGATGGAGTTTCAGGTAGTTCAACAATATTTTTATCCAAAACTTCTCTTAAATAACCAGCCTTTTCTTTTCCTTTAACATAAATGGTATCAGCATTAGAGGTCCACTTTTGTAATATCTTTTTACACTGTTCAAATTCCATTTCTCCTTCATTCCACTTTATACAGTGATGATTTCGCATTAACCATTTTGCTTGTTTCTTATATTTGAGAGATAGCTCCTCAAAGGGAAAAGGTGGTTTAAATACACAATGTGCAACTTTTTTATTTTTGATTACCGCTAACTCTTTAATGATAAATTGTTGATCATCTACTTTAAATAATTGCATATCTACAATTGCATTCATTTTTACATTTGTTTTACAGCTTGTGTTTGAAGATTATAGGTGAAAATACGGTCGCTAATTATAACAGCATGTGCGGTTGTATTATTTGGAATTATCGAATTTGTATCAAACTCGATTCTTAATACTACTGCTTGCGTTTGAAACCCGAGTTTTTGATAAGAACAGTCGACGATTATCAAAGGAAAGTTAGATTTAAACTGAGCTGGTGTTATTGAACACTCAGTTTTATCTTGATAATAATAAGTTTTTCGAAACTGTGTAAACATTTCATATAACGTGGCAAATTGATTATTATTGAAAGAGATATTCAAGTTTTCATATGGATAGCGTTCATTATTTAAGAATATGCGAATATTAGCAAAATCACAATGATCAAACTCACTCATATCTTTTTTTAAGTCTCCTTCTCGATTAGTTTGGAATCCAAGTATTATATAACGTGGTGACTCAAGTTTTGTGGAACTTTTTACAGACCATATTTGTTTTGTGGTAGTTGGTAACGACGGATAACTATGTAACTGCCAACTACGAAAGGATAAAATAACATCTTTACCCTTCTCAATTTTTTTTGTAAGTGCTACTTCTTCTCGTAAACCGGGGGAAATATGAGGTACTTTCCAAACAATTCTATCGAGAATGACTTTTGGTTTGTCATTCTCATTCAATGTAATTAAAGCATTATTATCCGAATTACTTCGAATTAATATTAATTCTTGTGCAATATTAACCATAACTTCTGTATAATCTTCAGCAAAACCCAATAACATTTTAAGTGGAATACAAACGTTAAATTTTCCATTCACCACTATACTACTTTTTTGACTCCAGAACCAGCCAGCATTTTGATAACGTATACTTTCACTCTGATTGAATGACGCTAATGCTTTCATTGTACTTGTTATTCCTGGTTTTGTATTAATATCTATTGTTTGTCCATTTACTTCATATCTTATTTCACTAAATAAAAACACCACACCGTTATTAACAAACTGTGTTTGGGTATCCGGTATGTTATCGTCTTTAACAATTCGACCTTGTATAAACAAATGACTATCACTGGGTCTAGTACATAAATCTTCAGGTAATCGAATTCTTATTTCATCATTATTTTCATATCGCGATGTATAAGCTTCATGACTATAAAATCTATAGCTAACAATAGATTCATCTACAGATGGCTTTTCAACAAGATCAAACATTTTTATATAATTTAAACCCTAATGACTCAAGAAACTTTTTATTTTCAACAGTTATCAGCTTGACGCTTTTCTTCTTACTAACTCGATCTACACACACTTTAATGCATTTATTTCTTTTTTGATTAAAGTTAATACCCATCTCTCAATTCTTTCCTCACATGTAAACCTACAGTGACTGTCTCGTTTTGGAAATTGATTAAGTTTCCGTTTTGATCAACTATTTTAAGGGTTATGTTTCGTATACTATCTACACTAATAGGCAAATAAATTAAATGATCGGGAGCTTCTACAATTTTAAATCCAGGAGGTACATTTGGAAAAAATTGATGAATGATGTGAGCGGGTCTATCATTTCTAAAACTATTAACAGCAATATTACATTCGATACAAATTGAGTTTATTTTCATTATATTGACAATCCAATCTGATTCGTGAACAACATTTTTTTTTAAAAGTTTTTTACCAAATCCCAGTATTGATCCAATTGTATTTGGTTTTTCAAAATTAATGTCTTGTGTTGCTTTAATATGAGTATGGGAAGTGTTTCTATTTGAGCTGATATTTATATAATCTCGATTAAAGTATTTTTGTACCTCTTTCTGTAAATATGCATTGATATCTACTAATTGGTAACACCCGGTAGGTATCGTAAATTCTTTGTTACCAAAGTAGAATTTATTACAACCTTCTTCTATATTTGGTATTGAGTTATATACTTCAAAACTAGTCAAACCTATCACATATTTTCCATTGCTTGTGTCAATAGGTGGATTATATTCACTAGTAAGCACTGACGAATTGCCGGTTAAAACGAACAACATTTTGCTTTTAAAGCATGTTTTACACTGTTGTTATTTTTTAATTGTATACATATAAAAACTTTAAGCACAGATGACCACAATTAAATGTGTCAAATTTTTGAAACCTTTCAATGTTATATTGAATGTTGTTTTTTAAACTATCACTTTTAAAATATCTTATTAACTCCAGTGGAGGTTTTAAGTGTCCCATGCTATCAAAATACATAATACTATTTTTTTTTTTACTATAAGCGGTCCAATGTGTGCCAGGTCCAGCTTTATCATCTAAATTTATTATACCGCTTTCATTTTTACAGATTTTTTTTGGTAAATTATTTCTCATGTAAACACCACGAAAGTTTTGTATTTTTAATTTCTGAACATATTTAATTAAATCTATGTTAGATAAAGCCCGTTTAGGCAGTTTTATTGGTAGTTTTTTTGATACCATTGACTTGGTCCAACAAATAACCCTTTGCCTTTTCTTTTCTTTCGTCTAGACCGTTTTTTTCGAAACCCTTTTCCTTTAGCGGAAAGTTCCATCGCTTTGTTATGTCGTTGCGTCTCTTCTAATAATTTCTTATCTGCTTGCGCTTTATTTACAGCCGTTGCAATTCCAGCTGCACCTCCACCTAAACCTCCTAACATCCCTAATAATGGAAGAAGAAATGGTAAAAAGCCTCCACGTTTTGGAGCTTTTAGAATTCGTTTTTTTCTGTGTTTTTTTTTTAAAGAACCCATTCCTAATTTTCTTTTTGCTTTCATTAATGTTGTGACTGCTAATGCTGCAGCTTTTTCTCCAAAAGATGCACTTTTTGCTTTTAAACGTTCAATTGCTTTTTCTATCAATATTTTGTCTGCTTTGTGACGTTTGTCTAACTCTTTCTCTTTTGAATATGCTATGTCGTGCTCTCTACAGGCAGAGTCTAACGGATTTATTCCGCTATCTCCTCGTTCTAATCTTTTTTCTAACTTTGTACCAGGACCGCAAAATTGATACCCAGGCAAATGCAATTCTAAAGGGAGTTTATTAATTAAAGTATTTATTAAACCAGTACCTTTCTTACAAGTATTTTGTTTACTATTAAACTTTGTCTTTTTATTTTTACATTTATATATTTTCATCTCCATATACAAACAACTTTAAGCCAACTAAATTAGTATTAAACATACAATACTATTTATACTATTTCTAAGTGATCCTCTACAGTTACACCTCTATTCCACTATCGCCATCATCTTCAAACAAAGCCTCGTCCTCACTATCGCTGAATTCGAGCATTCTAAGCAAACTCCGATATTTTAAGATCGAAACACCTGGTGGTCCATTACATCTCCTCATGTCTCGATGCATAACTGGCCCTTCACAGCGATTGCACCATAACAATATTGGACCTGGTGTATGATCGTGCTGTAGATACATTCTTCCTCCTTCTTCTCTAGCACAAAAGCGACACAACCTCAATGTAGATAAACTAGATAACGGTCCCGTGTAAAATACTTTGTAGCAATATCGATTTCTTCGTCCTACTACATTAAATACTATATTTATAACAAAAAAACTTTAAGCATTTTTACACTTACCATATATAGGGCAAACTCTTCTTCTTATTCCTGGAGGTTGACACATAATGCTCACTATAGGCAACACATTAACTATAGTGAAACACTACTTTTTTATATTAACACAAACGTCTAGAACGTTCTTTTATACAACTCAGTTTGTATTAGACAACGTGCTAAAAATTTTAAGAGAGGGGCAAGGTAACCCCCACTTTTTATTCATGATTGCGTTACAGTAGAGAAACTTAACAAGGCTAAGTGACGTAGTGACCTTAGCTCTCTAAGGCTAAGTGACGTAGTCAACCTTGACCTTGGACTGCCAAAGCAAAGTGGCTTATTCGACCTTGACCTTGAACTGTCAAAACCAAGTGACGTAGCCGACTTTGACCTTGGGCTGTCTAGGCCAAGTGGTGCATTCGACCTTGGCCTTGGGTTGTCAAAGCCAAGTGACGCATTCGGCCTTGACCTTGAAACTCAAGGTCAAGGTCTCGTGACGTAAAGTGGTGGGGGGAGCATTTGCTCCCCCACTTGTCAACTACTCATATTGTTAGAATTTTTCAAAAAAATTTATTATTGAAGGTTTTTTTGGGCTAATGTTGTTGATTTGTACGGTTCCATGTTACTCGTACAAATAACTAACTAAAAATTAAATAAAAGTTAATTAGTTAAAAAAATTGCATTTTAATTTCTCAGTTTATTGTAATAGTAAAAGATTCCTTACTCAGGTGTGCTCAGGTGTGCTGACGGATATAGTCCAGACTTTTCCTATCGACATTCCAGGGGAAACGTTCGTACAAATCAATCAAGGATAGGTTTAATTAATAAATTTTTTTCTAAATAATTTATTTGGTTAAGTTGTTCATAATTTTAATTCTGATAACTTCAGAATACGATTTACTGTTACTTTTAATTTTATATTCAAATAAATCTATAGAAAAGTAATTAATCTTAAAAAAAAATAAGGTTACTAAGTCAATAAAATTTATGTTAGAGTTAACGTTTTGACAGAATTTTTTTCACGTTCCTAATGTGCGATGTTATTTTTTTAGGAATGAAAGAAGCCGGTATGTCAGTTGCAGATATTTCACGAAACTTAAACACTTCTGTAAGTAAATTATAACGAAAATTCGACAATATTAACAAAAATAATTACAAAATAAAAATATTTATAATTGGCTTAACAATTTTGAAGCTACGGCAAATCTGATCTTTCAAAAGAGCATGCTCAACGGAGATTAGATTTTTGCTTTAATAATTTAGAAAGAAGTTGGAATAACGTTATTTTATCTGATAAAAAGACGTTTTCTTCATCAAAAGTTTTGTGGCGGTTGGATAATACCAGATATAGTAGGGAACACGTTGTAGAATTAGGGAAGAGCGGTCGCATCACCACTGGATTTTGGGGGTAGGTAACGTCTCATGGTTCAGAACAAATCATTCAAGTTGTTCCCCTTTGTTTTACGGCAGAAGCTTTTGTAAATTTACTAGAAACCCAATGTCTTCCAGAAGTGATTAACCGTTTTCTTTGAGTCGGCCGTGAGCCAATTGTTTTTGTGCAAGATAACTCGCCTATTCATTCGGCAAGAGTGGTTCGGCAATGATTTGAAAAACGTCCAGAATTTGTAGTTCTTCTATGGCCAGCCAAATTTCCTAATTTAAACCTTATAGAAATTCTCTGAGGTTTAATGACAATGGATTGAGAAGACATTGGATTTTATAAAGTTGGTGAAAGAAACGTTCATCAATTAAACACTCATGTTAGAGAACTTTGGAGGCATGTTACACCAAATATTTGTCAACGTTTGGTTGGAAGTATGCCGCGTAGGTTAACTGAATGTCAAGAAAATGATGGTTACTACACCAAGTATTAAAAATTGGAGTTATAAGTATATAATTTTATATTTGGCTGATTTTTTTCGTCATATATATAACGAAACCAAAAATTATGTGGAGTCATTTTTTTTTATATATATGTAATGAAAGTATGCTTTCATTGCTTTTGAATCGGCCGCGCTCCTCATGATGGGTGGGGAGAATTGAGAAATTGTTATCTGGTTAGATGTTAGAAATTTGGTCGTTTGAATAGAGTGATAAAATTAATAATAAACTGTTATTGTCGTTTCCTGTTTTTTACAGAAAAACACAATTGTTTATCTTATCAGATCACCCAAATAAATAATAGTCTTATATATATAACAATGATTTATATATTTAATCAAGTCCACAACCTCTATGTTAAAGTTTAGATTTAAATACCAGGAGTCATTCGTCGAGTGACCAACCACTTACTCTCACAAGAGGAACTACGATGTCGCCTTCATATCAATAATAAATAATCTCACATTTAACAATGGTTACTGAAACTAAGAGAAACAAACTGAATTTGCTGTTTTCACCAATCCGTAACTAATCGTAAATGACTTATTACCTTTGATCAGTAACTGACTTAAAAGCTTTACAACTTCACAACTAGTGTAGAACTATATAACAAAATCAAATCCTATTGACCAATTCAAATCTCATAAGCACATGAAAATCCTATAAGATGTTATGTGATTTTATAATCTAATTAGAATGCTGTAATTAAATTAGAATTTTATGATTGAGTCAGAACTTTACACAAACTGGAATCTTATAATCAAACTAGAATGCTGTAAGTAAATTAGAATGGCACCAGTTTACAAACAAACTGAAAATCTATAATCTAATTGGAATTTCTTAATAAATTAGCATTTACTAGATTACTTTGAATTATACAAATTCTATTGATAAACTTAATTGTCAACTAAAAGTCAACTTACTTACTTACTTACTTACTTACTTACTTACTTACTTACTTACTTACTTACTTACTTACTTACTTACTTACTTACTTACTTACTTACTTACTTACTTACTTACTTACTTACTTACTTACTTGAGATTAGGATAAATTGACAAATCTGGCTGACACTTGGTAGCAACTTTTGGTAGATTTTCGGAAAACTGCTGCCAATTTAACTGTAAATAGTGTGTCAGTGTCAATAAATTGTTTAGGTTTACATAACCTCACACAAGCACGGGAATCTCCCAAGACTCGCAATAGTAGAGAAAGATGTGACATCAGTTGTCTTGGAAATCGAGCTTTGCGGTCTAAACGACACAGAATTTGCACGCCGTTAAGAAAAAGTCTTGTTTGAAAGACAAACGTGAGATTAGGATAAATTGACGAATCTGGCTGACACCGCGTTTTCATAAATTTGTGCTGTGTAAACGGGACATTGCTTTAACCAAAAGAAAGAGAGTATTTTTCAGTTATAGTTTTGCTTTTGGGCAGAGAGGTTGTGTTTTATCCTTCTGTGGCGACTATTACTCAATCCTGTGTTTTGTTTTTGTGCAAGCTTGCTTTTGTAGCGTGTTTATGTGTGTGTAATATGTTTTATATTTTGTTTATTTTGCTGACACTATCAGTCTTAGTTTTACCATGGCTGTTTATAATTGCGATAACTGTTTTAAAAAATTTGAAGAAAAAGATAAATATAATAAACTACGTTGTGCTGGTCAGTGTCGGAGACACTATTGTATGAATTGCTCTCGTTTAGATAAAACGACCACCAAAATGCTGATCCTTCAAAAACATCCACAAATAAGATTCTTCTGTGACTTGTGTGATTCACCAAATTTAAAATATTTACATGACAAAGTAACTGACCTAGCTAAACGTCAGGTTACAGCAAAAAAGTTTGACTCATTAGCAATTGTTGTAAATAAACTCGCCAATGTCATTCCAACCATTACGGAAATTTATGACTTATTAATAACACAAGAATCACAATGGAATTTGCTTAGTAAGAAATTAAACGGCATTGAAAAAAATCCAGAGTATCTGCTAAGCTTAGTAAAACAAATTAAGCAAGACGTTTCAAGTTTAATGTCTACATTCTGCGAGTCTACAGATGATTTATTTAAAGTTCAAGTTCACGACTCTAACCCAGCGGATCTAAAAATTGCGTCACAGGAAACTCATATTAAATTAAACCAGGTGTCGTTCAAACTAATGAATCTTGATAAAAAAGTTGATATCTTACATCAAACCACAAAAAAACAAAATCCTACAATAAAACAGGTAACATCCTCTTCAACCCAAACAGACTTATCAAAAACTAAAGAAGAGTGGCACTATGTGGAAGTAACTTTGATCTCCAAGTACAGCATCTCTCAAGTGGTGCATTACATCAAGGATAAACTAAAAATAAACAACTACATACGATGTACTGGAATTCCAAATTCAAGTGAAAACCAAACTGTTTTATTTAAAATAGGTCTCAATGAGAAAACTCATGCACTTCAATTACTTGAAAAAAATTTTTGGCCTCTAGGCAGTTTAGTGAATTGGTCATCCAAAAAACCGGAAAATGAAAACCGTTCTTTTAAAAATTTTGTCAACTATAGTCAAAGCAGAAAATCAATTGATGAGATTTCTGAAACAACCTTGACTGTGGCAGCACTTCACAAGCCACATGTTGAGTATCAAAAATCTTCTACATCACTTAGTTTACCGCTACCAGAAAGCTGCAGTGGTCTACAATCAGTTCTCTGCAACTCTGACACGGAAGCTATTGCTCTCGGTAACAATAATAGCTTAGCAATTGATAGCAGTTTTGACATCGATCCCTTGACACCACCTCGCGTGGAACTGACGAAAAAATCTGAAGCTACTGATGGACGATATCTTCTCTCAAGACTTAGAGAACCTGCGATTATGGAATCGCTCAGATTATATCTGGCTTATCTACACGATAAAGAATCCGCTCTGTGTTATGAAAGGTCAACCTGTACCAGTGTAAGAGTGTTTCTTGCATCGGAAGGCCTACCTACTGACTTGAAATCCTTGCGTAACATTTATTATAATTTTCATAACACTTATGGTATTGACTCTACAGAAGTAGACAACGATCTCTCTTCTTTTCGAGCTTATCTTACGTCAAAAAGACTAATTCATTTGAAATCTGCGAAACAGAGCCAGCAAAATTATTTACATTCTCCGCAAAAAAATTTTTAAACTTTACGACGTGTTCCGATAAACTAGAATCCTCTGCCCAATTTGTACAAGACGACAATAAACTTAGCATGCTTGTTTTAAATATTCAATCTATAAGACACAAAACTGACGACTTTTTATTATTACTAGAAGACTTTCCTCAAATAGTCGCTTTAACAGAACATTGGCTGAACACAAATGAGCCATTGTTTCTAAAAAATTATAATATAATTTCAAGGTACAATAGAATAGCGTCGGCTCATGGAGGAACTTTAATTCTTTCTACTAGAAATGACTTTTCCTCTCTTAACAAATTTGACCATTTGCTAACAGACAAAATTTTTGAATTTTCCGTTGTTTATAGCAACTTGTTAAATCTTTTTATAATTTGCTTATACAGATCTCCAAAATCAGATTCAAATCAATTTATAAACAGGTTGCTAAGTTTACTGGATCTCGTGCCTATAAACTGTAAATTAATTATATGCGGCGATTTTAACAATGTATGCACTACCCAAAAGCTGCTGATGTCAGTATTTGAATTGTTCAATTTAAAAATGCATGTTACTTCACCTACCAGAGCTACTAAAAATTCATCTTCACTAATCGACTACGTTCTTTCCAATTTTGATCCGTCGGGGATTAGCACTACAGTAGTAAATTCAGGTATCTCAGATCATGAGCTCATTTTTTCTACTTTTATAACATCACATAAACGTCTGAAGCCACCGCAAAAATTAGGTAGAATATTTTCTCCCCAAAATTTTAGAACTTTCACAACACTGTGCAATCTAGCTGATTGAGATTTTGATGAGGCTGATGTCGATTGTAGCTTTCTTAAGTTTATTAATACAATTACTCGTGCTTATCACACTGCCTTTCCAATTAGAAAAGTCAAAATAAAGCAAGGTAAATCATGGATCTCTAAAGGGCTAAAAATGTCCGCCAAGAATATGCGTTCACTCTTGTATATTAAAAAATTTACGGTTAATATACATGTTTCAAATTATATTGCTGCTTATAAACAAATTTACCGATCTTTTATTAAATTGTCAAAAGCAAACTATTTTGGACAACGGATTGAATTGGCTAAAAATAAATCCAAAGAGACTTGGTCCATAGTAAATGAATTGCGTAACAAGTCTCATTCTTCTTCTCATGTGGGTCCTGATGCAAATGATTTGAATTACTACTTTGTAAATGTAGCTAAAAACCTCGTAAACAAAATTACTCCGTCAGATGATCCACTTGCGTACTGCTATCCTCCGAAGATAAATTCTCGTTCCTTTTTTCTTACGCTTGTAAACAAATCTGAAATCCAACAAGTGATAAGCAGCATTAAGAAAAGCTCATCAAACACAAGCGACGGACTGCCAATAAAACTGTTTCTAAATCTTCCAGAACAAGCGTTTAACACTCTTGTCTATCTCATTAACAACTCTTTTGAAAAAGGCATTTTTCCACATTGCCTTAAAACAGCTATAATTATTCCTTTACACAAAGGTGGAGACAAAAACTGTGTTAATAACTATAGACCAATAGCTCTTTTGCCTGTGTTGTCCAAAATTATTGAAAAATTAGTAAAATCCCGCTTAATGATATTTTTTTCTGGCTTAAATCTGTTATCGACGCAACAGTTTGGATTTCTACCAAATAAAAACACAAATGATCCGATTTTTTCTGTATTAAACCAAATCTATTCAATGATTAAAGAGAACTTATATACGGCTACAGTCTTTTGTGACTTTGCAAAAGCATTCGACTGTGTTAGCCATAGTGTACTAATTAGAAAGATGGAAGTTTATGGTATACGCGGAACACCTTTAAATTGGTTTGAATCTTTTTTATCTTGCAGGCACCAAACTGTAAAAGTTAACGATTCTCTATCAAATTGTAAAAAAATAGAATTTGGTGTTCCTCAAGGTTCTGTTCTTGGCCCTGTTCTTTTTTTAGTCTATATTAATGACATCGCAAATTTAAACATTAATGGTAAGATTTATCTATTTGCCGACGACACAACTATTACATGAAGCCACGCGGACATAACATCTCTGCATCACGTCATTTCTGTTGATCTTTCAATGATAAAAACATGGTGTGACTCAAATTTTCTTTCATTAAATACTCAAAAAACCGTTGCGCTTTCTTTCAAAGGTAAATTACAACCAATACTTTTAAACAACAACGAAATCAAATCTGTTGAGTCGGTTAAATTTTTAGGTCTACACATTGAAAAGTCTCTGAAATGGGCTACCCATACTGATATGTTAATCAGCAAATTAGCTGCTTCTTGCTACGCCTTAAGATCTGTTTCTAGAGAACTGGATCCGTCAATAGCTAGAAAAACATACTATGCTCTTTTTGAGTCTCATCTACGATATGGTTTACCCTTCTGGGGTAGCTGTACATCTTTACAATTTCAAACTATCTTTAAACTTCAAAAAAGAGCTTTACGATATACTTTTAGACTTAAGAACAGTACACATTGCCGCCCTTACTTTATTAAGCACAGGATTCTAACCCTTTCTGCGTTATTTATTCTAGAAACTGCATGTCTTGTGCGCAAACATATTCACAAATTTCTTAAACCGCCGCAGCATAACCATGCCACAAGAAAGCTTGATTCTGATATCAACTTACCACTACCACATTCAAAGTTATCAAAAAATTCTATTTTTTATAATGCAAAAAATATATACAATAATTTTTCATCCCAATTAAAATCAAAACCAACCTACTTCATGTTTCGAAAATCAGTGAAGCAGTATTTACTTGAAAAACCTTATTATTCTATAATGGAATTTTTATAAAATAAATTGCAGGTATGGGTAGTGCACAAAAATTGGTATTTTCTTTATTTTTCTTTATTTTTCAATACTTTTTATATATGTATTAATATCTATATATATAAATTTTTCTTTTCTTTTCTTTTCATTTAGACTTTGTATACTCTGTATATTGTATTTTGTATATATATACCTACAATTTTAAATGTACATCTTGTACGTTTTACTTTTTATTTTATTTTATTTCTTTGTTTTATTGACTCAATGTAAATTGAACATGTTGTGTATGTATTGTTTTCTTACTTCTATTGTCTACTTTAAGGTTTTATGCTTTGTCAACAAATATAATTGTGTAATTTTTAAAGACAATAAAGCGTACCATTATTATTATTATTATTATTATTTAAAATGCAATTTTGAAGATGCCTAATTCGTCTTGCCAATAGCCGAAGAATATAGTATAGTAGGTATCACAAAAAACTTTTTCAATAAATCGGTAGGCACTTACTGTTCTGTGGCAAATTTTTCTTAATCCTCTTAAATAAAGATTAAAACCACCTTATTGTTATTAATATTAAAGATAAGAATAAAAAGAAAATAAACAAAAAAAAAAAATAATTAAAATTTGTTCAAAAGATTTGGATAATTTTAAAAAATAAAGTTTTTATTTAAGTTGTTTATTATTCAATATTTATTATACAAAAATAATAATTTTAAATACACTAAGCTTTTGCCTAGATTAGAAACAATAACATAATATAATTATCAATATCGTGCTATTAAAATTTATGTAGATATCCACTTTGTTCATGTTAACCATGAAAAAAAAAACTGACATATTAGATACAATACCACATTTGTTTGACGAATTATTATTAGAATATGTTTATAATCCTTTAAAATTTATGGGTAACAGTGATCATGAAATTTTGAATTTAAAATCTCTTTTTCATCTTCTTGTAGAAACTTATAGCATTACAATTTTTGATTAAATTTGTTAAAAAGATGTTTCCTGTTTTTATGATTTTTTTCAGTAATAATTGTATATTCACATCAATCGCATTGAAATTTGTTATAATATGCTTGAAAAATGCTTTAAATTTTTATATTTTTCAAGAATTCCTTAATAAATAGTTGTTCGCACTGAAAAGTCTGCTGTAATTCACTTGGCAGGTGTCTCAATTTATGTGTTTTGAAGTGATGTTTAAAAATAGTTGAATATTCACACTGATGGCATTAAAATGCTGTAATTCACGCAGAAAGTGCTTCTTTTCATGTGTTTCAATGAGATATTTATAAAAATTTCTGTTGTAATTCGCTTGGAACATGTTTTATAATTTTATAATTACTTGTATCTTTACATTGATTGCAGACACATTCTGAATGCAGTTCACTTGAAAGGTGCCTTATTAATGACTTTTGAGCGTTGTTGCATATTTACATTGATTGCATTAAAATGTTAGTTGTCGTTCGCTTGAAAGATGTTTTGCATTTATATGTGTCGTCCGGTTTCTTTTATAAATAGTTTTATATTCACACTGAATGCATTAGAGGTTTTGTTGTAATTCTTTTGAAAGATGCTTTGTATTTATATGATTTTTCAAATGCTCTTTTCTAAGAGTTTTATATTCACACTGATCGCATTGGAATTTCTTTCGTAATTCCCTTGAGAGATGCTTTGTATTCTTATGTCTTTTCAGATTTGATTTACAAAGAGTTGTGTATTCACACTGATCACATTGGAATTTTTGTTGTAAATCTTTTGAAAGATGCTTTGCATTTAAATGATTTTTCAAACAATCTTTTCTAAAGGTTTCATATTCACACTGATCGCATTGAAATTTTTGTTGTAATTCCTTTGAAAGATGCTTTGCATTTATATGTGTCTTCAGGCTTCCTTGATATAATGTTTCATATTCACACTGATCGCATTGGAAATTTTGTTGTAATTCTTTTGAAAGATGCTTGGCATTTTTATGTATTTTTAGAAGTTGTTTAAAAGAAGCTCTATATTCACACTGATCGCATTGAAATTTCTTTCGTAATTTGCTTGAGAGATGTTTCACATTTATATGTGTCTTAAGGCTTCCTTTATGAAAAGTTGTAAATTCACACTGCTCGCATTGAAATTTTTGTTGTAAATGTTTTAAAAGATGCTTTGCATTTTCATGTCTGTTTAGATTATTTTTATAAAAAGTTTTATATTCACACTGATCGCATTGGAATTTTTGTTGTAAATCTTTTGAAAGATGCTTTCCATTCATATGACTTTTCAAATGATCTTTTCTAAAGGTTTCATATTCACACTGATCGCATTGAAATTTTCGTTGTAGTTCGCTTGAAAGATGCCTTCTATTTCTATGCCATTTTATAAGTTGTTTATGAGGAGTTTTGTATTCACACTGAACACATTGGAATGTTTGTTGTAATTTGCCTGAAAGATGTTTCGAGTTTATATGTCTTTTTAGGATCCTTTTATAACAAGTGGAAAAATCACACTGCTCGCATTGGAATTTTTGTTGTAATTCTTTTGAAAGATGCTTTGCATTTATATGTGTCGTCAGGTTTCCTTTATAAATAGTTGTATATGCACACTGGTCGCATTGGAATTTTTGTTGTAATTCTTTTGAACGATGCTTTGCATTTATATGTTTGTTTAAATCTCCTTTATAAAAAGTTGAATATTCGCATTCATCGCATTTGTATTTTTGCTGTAATTTTCTCGAACGATTAATTTTATGTTTTTTTAAATGCGCATTTTTTTCGGTCGTTTTAAAATTACCAGGCATTTCCTTGGCAATTTTTTGCAATTTTGGTAAAGAGTGCTTTCTGTCTATATGTTTCAGATAAATATGTCTTTTTAACTGGAATTTGTATTTACTTGTATACTTGCATTGATCACATTCAAAACAAGTAGCGAATTGGTAAGGTTTATCTGCTTGGCTAGTCGTTGTAATAATACTG
This sequence comes from Lagria hirta, assembly GCA_947359425.1. Lineage (NCBI taxonomy): Eukaryota > Metazoa > Arthropoda > Insecta > Coleoptera > Tenebrionidae > Lagria > Lagria hirta. The sequence continues at coordinate 5,261,301 of OX375801.1, read as the reverse complement.
TTTCCATTTTCCGTATTAGTTGTTACAGATGATTTATGTTCTATAAAATTACACTTTTTTTTGTGAAAGTATCTCCACACATACGAAAAGCTACCCACTCTGCAACGTTGACATTTTTCGAAAGATGCTTCATCCAAAACATCTAAAAACTCACAATTGTGAATAAAATAAACAATTTTTTCATTTGTTTCAAAGTTGCATAAACGGCATCTATAAAATTCCAGTGAATCAAAACAGGAAAAAGCCGAGGAAGAGCGGCAGCACTTCGAGAAAACCGACATTTTTGATTATATCAAAAAGGACTAAAACATCAATATTTTAATATTTTTTATTTTAAAAGTAAGCCGCTAATATAACCTTTCATTTGATACGTTAAAACTGCTCTTTATGAATCTGAGATAATAGTAACACTACACTTTATCAGATGAAAATTTAACCTCATTTTTATACTTTCATTGGTTGCATTCAGCAGACAGAGCGGCAACCGTTCACGCTTATTCGCTGTTCGGTGAGTAAAAGCTGTGTCTGCTGAAAGCACTTTTTATTTTTGTCAATCTGTCATTTTGCCTAGCCAAACGTCAAATCTCGAGTTTTAGAATAAAAAGTTGTAGTGACCGACATGATCTAAGCTACTCTGATCAGAGGGCCGATTCTAACGCACTATCGTAAAAATTTCGACTCAAATTCTAACAAAATTAACCATATTTGATAGAAAACGAACACGTAGCCACCTGGCGATTCTAATAAAAAGATTTAATGTGACGTCATAGATATTCGATATCGAAATAGTATATTGTCATGCGAGTTGCACAAAGCATTTGCTTGTGGCACGCATGGGTCAAATAAATAAGTGTTACAAACATGTCTTGTAAAACGAGTGTAGGGAACATGCTATATTTCTACCTTTTAATAATAATAATAATAATAATGGTACGCTTTATTGTCTTTAAAAATTACACAATTAATTTTGTTGACAAAGCATAAAACCTTAAAATAGACAATAGAGTAAAAAAACAATACATACACAACATGTTCAATTTACATTGAGTCAATAGTATGATGTAATAATAATATGTATGATTCAATATTAAAATTATGAAAAATACGTCTGAGGGCCAATTCTGTAACTTTTTTTCAACAAAATCTGTTAAAATTCTCTATTTTGGTTAGAGAGTTCTCTATTTTGACATTTTCAGATTAGTTGTAATGTAAGTAGAATAAATTCATTATTTAGCAAATAGCCTTCTTAACTGTTCTATTAGTGTTTGTAGCGAATAATGGTCTTTTTATATGAAACCCAAGTGACAATTAGAGAGCTTGACCGTCAAGAACAAAAAAATAGAGCATGATTGTAGCGAAACATTAATGTGGGACCGTATAGAAAAAGATGTATAAGAGCTACTCTTACTAGAGAGTCAAACAAGTATGCAAAAGTGAGGAGGGCAAGCAATGCGCCACCAATACTTGAAACTATTTTTAAACGATCTCTCTATAAATAAGTCAAAAGTCAAAACTATTAAACTTTTTCAAATTATGTACTATTATTTATATTTTCAAAGCAATCGTTCAAATAAAACGTTGTTTTTCTGTATCTCGTCGGCTAATTCTGCCTTTATAGTACCCATTTTTTGTATGTTTATTTGATGTTTTATTTATTTCTGTAACGCGCTTTACTTTTTTGCACTTAAGCTTTAAGCCGTTAAAAAACCAGTATTACAAGCAAGTATAACGGACATTGTCAATGTTTTTTTATAATTTTTACTTAATCCTAACGCAACGACACCACAACTCGTCAATCCAAATTTTTCAAAAAAGTTCAAGGACAGGTTGCATACGAAGCGTTAAAAAGTTAAATGCTGCTGCAAGTTTGATAAAACAATAATGATGTCTCAAGTTTGCTTTGAACTTGCTGCAAACTTGTTAAGTTCACTTTTGCTTCTACTTTGGATTTTCCTTGCTTTTAATTGTCACGTCAAACTTGACACGACAAGTATATATCAACACTGCTGCAAGTTTGAGAAACCAATGTTGATGTTTCAAGTTTGTTTCAAGCTTGTTGCAAACTTGTTTTTTTAAATACACTATTTATAATTTTAATTTTGATAAACTAGCCGAATCGTGTCGTTGTGAAGTGTGATTAAAAAGTACCTAAAAGAATTTATCAGTATTGGTTAAATAATAATGCTTAAAAATGAGACAGCAAGGATGTTAAAAAATACGTAACAGTAGAGGCGGGAAGCTTTATTTTGTTCCAAAAAGGTTTCAATATTTCTATAAGGACAAAAGTTAACATGGGGTACAATTTTTACCATACAATTTCCTATGGCAACTGTTAAAAAAACGCATTATATACTAAAACATTCTATGTTTATTTTGTATCATATCATACAATTAATTTGCAACTAATACTTAAGTTTTTTTTAAAAAATGGTAGACAAAAGAAGCCTTTGATTTCCGTAGAATAATTGCTGTGCCATAAAGCTTAGATTAATTTGCTAATAAACTATGTAACAAATATCATTAGAATTGATTATGAAGTGTGTTTGATTAAATGCCTTACATTTAAAATAGTTTTTAATTTTACAGCCTATTTTACAAAATCATAATAAGTAACTTGTGTAAACTTAACTTACACTTTGTCCCTAGTATATCTTGTAAAGCATGAAAGGTTATATCACTTAGCATTTCGTAAAAGTGTAATGCCTTATGCAAACTTTTTCACGAAATGCTAAGTGATATAACCTTTCATGCTTTACAATATTTCAAACATTTCCATGCAGATTGGAAGTCACACTGATCACATTGATCATTGATATGTTTACTGATATGATTCCTAGTATATCTGTTTGTTGTTTTTATACTAAAAGTATTTCTCTTTTGAATGGATGGGTATAAGCATTAAGCATCGTTTCTAAATTGAAAAAATTAAATAAAAAAAAATTCAGTCACGTGTACACTCGCCAGCAAATTATAATTCACAAGGGCATTTTAAAAGCAACTGTTTTTACTAAAAATACCACTTGCATGGCACAACTGTGTTTGGTTGGTTTTTCTTAGCTTTTGACAGCTGTCAATCATCGGATTAAGCAATAAAGTCTTCATCCTACCCTTCTCTAATTATCATAAAGATTTAGTTATTTTACCTGCTCCTACGAGAAGTAGCTAAAGATTCGAAAATACATTTCTGCATTTTCAAACTGCACTTTACAAATGCTGTTCTAGTTTAGGTATAATAAACTGTATTATACAAACACTACAATTATTATTTTCAAGCAATTTTGCTGAATTCAAACCAATTTAACAATTAAATTAAAAACAATAACCACAAAGTGTGTTTAAAGCTAAATAGAATACATACATAAGTTTGTTTTTTAAAGAATCAAGCTAAGTCACTATCTCCCTACTCATTTGCGTTCATATTATCTGAATTATTATAAAAAATAATTATAATTTTTTTAATAATATGTTTAATAAGTTTTAATAATTTTTTATTTTTTTTTTGCTTAAAATTTGTTAACTTTGTTAAAATAGGATAACTTTAACAAATGTCAATATTTAATGCTCTATTTACTTGAAAATTAATAACTAAAAGTTTTGAATGAGTAAATCGACTTTAATGTCTTCTTGTCCAATTAAACGCTGATGCCTTCCATGTGGTCTCATCAGGATCTGACTAGTAGTTATAAAAAATATTTTTATTAATGTTTTTTTTGACCTATATTTTTGACACTTACAATTGAATATAAAAATTTGTGAAAAATAAAAAAAGTTGCTTTTAATATATTTAAATATTAGTTTATTTATTTAATTAATTCAAACAAATTAAACAAAAAGCAATTTGAATTAATTAAATAAATAAAATAATAATAAATTATATTGAAGTCGGATTTGCCCAAATGCTTAATTTGTTTAATTATTTGTAACTTTTGACCCCGATTTTGTTTATGATAGTGTTTTAAACAATCTTACAAATTTTGAGCTAAAAAAATTTTTTAAATAAAAATTTATTAAAGATTATTACTAAAAAATTAAAAACTTTATTTAAAATTTTCGCGAAAACCTAGAAAACACCATTATTATGTGCATATCATATTGTTAAAATATTTTTAGCAAATTTATTATTTAAGAATTTTTTGGGGTGAAATTTTTAATTGGCTCGGTTCTATGTCACTTGTACAGATAACTAACTAAATATTAAATAAAAGTTAATTAGTTGACAAAATTGCACTTGAATTTCAGTTCTCAGTTCATCGTAATAGTAGAAAGTATAGTCCAGACTTTTCTTATCGACATTTCAGGGAAAACGTAGAAGATAAGAAAAACCTGCAAAAAATAAACCTACAGGAGATTAGATTTTTGCGCTAATAATATAGAAAGAAATTGGAATAACGTTATTTTCTCTGATGAAAAGACGTTTTCTTCATCAATGGATTCTCCAAAAGTTTTGTGGCGGTTGGATGATACGAGATTTAGTAGGAAACACGTTGTAGAATCAGGGAAGAGCGGTCGCATCACCACTGGATTTTGGGGATGGATGACGTCACATGGTTTAGGACAAATGATTTAAGTTTCTACCCCTCGTTTTACTGCAGAAGCTTTTGTTGATTTACTAAAAACCCAATTTCTTCCAGAAGTTATTAACCGTTTTCCTTAGGTCGGCCGCGAGCCAATTGTTTTTGTGCAAGATATGTCGTCTATTCATTCGGCAAGAGTGGTTCGGCAACGGTTTGAAAACCGTCTAGAATTTGTAGTTCTTCCATGGCCCTACTGATACGTTATTGACACTATGCTATTACTATCTATTTTTATAATATCTAAGTATGCTAAGTAAGGAGTATTCGTTAGACGTGGTCAGGCATTGTGACATGGTTAGACTCAAGTAGGTTCTTTAGTCAGCTAACCTATGAAGAATGTCGTTACTGCAATACTCATTACTCAAGCATTTCACAACTATATCTAGGTTAATCATACATTAAGCAATTATACAATATTTGATACAGCTAGGTCAAATCATCCCTTACACCTCCCTTGCAAAGTAAAAAAAAAATTATATTTATTTTTTTTTTTTTGATGATTTTGATGATATGACCTAGGAACTTATTCAATGGTGATATAGTTTAATCATATCTTTATGAACTTCTATTAACTTATTATCTATCTGAATTACTATATTTGAATTCTTATTTTCTAACACTTGAAAGGGTCCCTTGAAAATTTCTTCGGTTTTGTTTCCACTATTGTTTCTTAATAGAACTTGATCACCTTGTTTAAATTCACTAGCACTATTATGGTTTTTTTCATCGTACTTACGTTTCCTAACTAACTTAGATTCAATGAAATTATTTTTAGCGTCACTACAGGCTTTCTGTAAACAAAATTTTAATTTATTTGGATAATCGTCAAAATTATATAAAGGTTCAACTTGATTAGTACAATTTGAAGGCAAGCGACATAGTTTTCCAAATACTAGTTCAAAGGGAGTATAGAGGGTTTTCGTATGTACCGTGTTGTTATAAGAGAAACACCAGTAGGGAAGCCAACTACTCCATGAATTCGGTTGTTTAGCCGTTTGAATCCTCAAATACGCTCCTAACGTTTTATGCGTGTTTTCTAATGAACCTATAGTTTGATGATGATATGCCGTTGAATTTAATTGTTTAATTTTTAACAGATTGCATGTCTCTTTAAATGTAGTGGCTAAAAATTCTGTTTCTTGATCTGTCACTATAGTTTCTGATATCCCGTAACGTAATATAAAATTTTCTACAAATGTTTTTGCGACTGTTGTAGTTTCTTTATTATGTATAGGATATGCTTTAAAAAATTTACTTTATTCGCATTGTAGTGTAAAAATATATCTATTATTATTATCGATGTCTGGTTCTAGTGGTCCAACTAAATCAATAAAAATCTTTTGAAATGCAGATAATGCCGTTGTTGTTATTTGAAGTGGTTGTTTGCGTATGTTTGAATATTTAAATCTTTGACACTCGTCGCAGCATTTTACAAATTTCTCTATGTCGTTTGGCTAATTTGTGGAAATCGTTAATTACTATTTGTTGCGGTTCTGTATCTATTATTTCTTGTACACATGTTTATACCGGTATCTTTAAATAACTTGGTGTTTTTTAATATTTGCTTTAAAATTTGCGCGCTTTCTAGATTTTTCCTTATTACGATTTCCAGAATATGAAATTTTTCACATATCTGCTCTAGGTCTCTCAACAGTGTACTTAATACTCCTGTCAATCGAGGTTTCTGGGATAGGTATAGTTCATTCGACAGTTTGTCGTAAATTATTTCCTCTTTTGAATATAGTTCATTACATCTTAATAATTTCGATACTTCTGTTTCTGAAATGAACTTGAGTTTGACAGTATTTGGAGAAGGTTTCAACAGTTCTACAATACCGGGATGGCCAGTACCGATATCCATAGGGTCGTCTTTGGATTCTATGTTTTTTCTGTGTTGTGCTCTTGTAATTACATTTAATGTTTTCTCAGTTGTATTACGCAATTCTTTTAGTTTGTTTGTGTCTAATTAGATTCGTGACAGAGCATCTGCTGTGATATTGTCTTTTTCTTTAATATAATGTATGTTAAAGTCGTATTCTTCTAATGTTAACCTGAATTTAGTGAGTCGGCTCGATGGATTGGTCAGACTAAATAAATAGATCAGTGGTCTATGATCTGTATAAATATCAAATTTTTTGCCAAATAAATATGGTCGAAATTTCTTCATTGCCTAACAAATGCCTAATAGTTCCTTTTCTATAATGGCATATAATTTTTGATGCTTGTTAAACGACCTACTAGCGTATGCTACAGGTTTATCATCCGTATTTGATAAAACTGCACCGATAGCATAGCCTGAAGCGTCTGTTCGAAGTATGAACTTATTTGTTTCGGTAAAATCAGGATATTGTAATACAGGTAGATTTATTAATTTTTCTTTTAATGCCTCAAAAGCTTTTTGACACCTTTCTGTCCATTCAAATGTTACGTTCTTTTTTGATAATTGGTTCAAAGGATTTGCAATTTCAGCAAAATTTTTAATAAATTTTCTGCAATAATTTGCGAATGCAACAAAACGTTTGACTTCCGCTGCATTTGTTGATGTAGGATAGTCTTTACTGTTCTAATTTTTTCAGGATCTGGTGATATTTCTTCTGAAGGTATTGTATGCCCTAGATATAAAATTTCTTTCCGTAGAAATTCGCATTTTTGTGGATTTAGTTTTAAATTTACTTGTCTTAATCTTTCCAAAATTTTAACTAAATTTTGATTATGAGTGGTTAAATTATTTCCAAAAACAATTAAGTCGTCTAAATAAACAAAACAATTTGTATAATTTAATCCTGATAAAGCTATAGTCATAGCTCTTGAAAAAGCACTGGGACTAATCTTTAATCCCATCGGTAAACGAGTAAGTTGGAATTGTCCTTTTTCTGTAGTAAAAGCAGTGTACTGTCTTGACTTTTGATCTAATTCAATTTGATAATATCCATGAGTTAAGTCTAAATGTGAAAAGTAAATAGCACCTGATAAAGCATCTAAAATTTCATCGATACACGGTAAGAGAAACTTGTCATCCTCTATATGCCTGTTTAATTGTCTATAATCAATTACCGGACGCCATTGTTTTGCGCCGTTTTTACTGTCTTTCTTTGCGACTATTAATAATAGAGAAGACCAAGGAGAATTGGTTTTCTCAATAATTTCATTGGATAGCATTTTATCAACTTGTTGATTTATTTCCGTAAGGTAATATAGGTTTGATATAAATAGGGGTTGTCCCGTTTTGTAACTAGATCTTTTGTTTGTAAATGTTTGTTGTGGTGAGTCGGTCATGGTCTAAATGAAAAACGTCAGCAAATTTTGCACATATTTTCTGAATAGAAGTTGCTTCTTCAGTATTTAAATCAAGTGTATTTATAATGTCTAGTAGACTTACATTCTTTTCCGTGACCTCAAAATTCTGTATTTCGTAATTTGATAATTGTTCGACTTTTGGCTGAAAGTTTCTTAATATAATTTTTTTATCGTTAATGTTTAAAATTTTTACTGGAATAGAATTGTTGTGTGGCTGTGCAATGCTGCTTGCTAATATAACACCATTACATAATTCCTGTGGAAGAGTAATGCATGATTTATTTGTGTTTACCTTTAAATAATGAATCGTTTCACATCGTGGCAGTATTTTAATTTTTTGTTCGGTATCCGAGATAAGTGATATCGAAAATTTGTAACCTTTGTTCCAAAATGAAAATAAAAATTTTTCATAATCTATAATTGCTAAATATTTATTAAAAAAATCTGCGCCTAAAATTCCGTGAACATTTTCTCTGAAATTATCTATGATATAAAATTTATGTGTTAAAAGTGAATTATTGGTTTTGAAAGTTAGATTAATTGTGCCTTCAGAAAAAATTGAATCCAAAACGCCTTTAATTTCTACTCTCGTTGCCGTGTTAACATTTTGATTTTCGGCTAATGATTGTGCTGTAATTACACTAATCGATGCGCCAGTATCTAATAAAAATTTAAAATTTTGACTCCGATGCTGTAGGTGAATGTAGTTAAGACCATTTAAATTGAAAATTTCTGGTGTGTCCCTTTTTTCATGGACGCCGTTCGTAAGTCGAATTTTTCTCCCATTATCTTAACGTTAGTAATTATTCTACTATTTAATATATCTTTAACATTAATTATGAATTGTCTAATATTCGAAACATAATCTATCGCTTTCTTGACAATAATCGGATTATGTTGTTTCGCATTAAATTTATTTCTAATTTTTAAAAATTCTTCCTCTAACCTACTTAATTTGTTTAATTTATTGCGAGTAAACTCGGCATTTGCCCGCACTTGTTAATTGTCTTTTATTAAATCTTTGTTAAATATCTTTAGTTCCTCGTATATGTTTTTAAACTCTTCCAGCTTGGTTTACATAAGGGTTGAATGTGTAGATTTGACGAAGCTTCATACGGGCTGGGAGTAACTGCGAGTAACTCTTGGCTCCGTCGAACCTCGTTCCTGATGCTTTTCTTACCATGCCGATAGCAAGAGATGGATATGGCCAGGGCAATTAAAATAAAAGCGGTAATACCCAAAATTTTGCTTACTGATAGCTGTTGTAGATCTGTTCCTGTTGATATTCCTCCGCTATTTCCTGCAATAATGACCTCTTCTTTAGATTGAGTCGTACCCATGATTCTTTTTTTATTGTTTGTTTTCTTATGTGAGGGAACTGATGATGAGTCCAGAAGATTTATTGAACTTAGCCAGCAGGATGGACGCCATGTGTTGCTCCTTGAGGATCAACCTTAATAAACCTTTTCAATCAGAAGATTCCATAGAGTTCCAAAGGCAGGATCGCCATGTAATAATCCTTGATAGAATGATCCTTCTCACCAAGGGTCATGGTAGAGAACCAGAAAAGATTACCAATATGTGATGTTTTATTTGGTACACCATACTACACTACTACTCTACTGATACGTTATTGACACTATGCTATTACTATCTATATTTTAATACTCCTACGAATTTATATATTTTTTTTTTCAAAGTTTTAATGAATGTGTCACTATCATGTAATATTATTTTCAGTATTTACCTGATGAAAAAACAAAATGTTTTGAAAGCTAGTGCAACGCCAGTATTATTGTTATTGTAATATTTTAAATAAATAAAAGAAAAGTAATTTAATTATGTAGTAAATGCCTGTTATTAAAATATGTCTCAGTTTGAGTAAACAAGTCTAAAAGATAAGGGTAGAACAGGCAACAGCAATAAAGAAATAAAACAGTCGGGTCGGTTCCAGCTATGGACCATTTCATAGAAATTTTAAAAGAAAGTCTATAAGCGGGTAAATTTCTAGTTGTTGTAAATAAGATTAAAAGCATTAGAAGAGCGCCTTATTGTAAGTGAGTACTAAATAGAGGCAAAAGGTTTATAGAGGCAAAAAGGTTTTTGATTGTATGAGCACGTTTAGACGAACGCCGTCAGAAACTTTCACACGCTGTCCTGAGAATTATATACAAAATAAAACTAAAGAAAAATTCCAGGATTCAATATTTTATGGAGAGGGAAAGAAATAATCACCAAAAATCTAAAATAAGAAGTTAATGTTAGTTTGGGTAGCAGTGAAGGAAGGTGTCCAAATTCAGTGGTGCAAGTAAAGAATATCATTGGTATTGTAATGGCGGACCCGTCAAGTCCATCTGAAAATGGCTCCGCTGAAACTATAGTTACGATTTGTAAATACTGTGGTGAAATTGTAAAAACTAAATAGACTTGCATAAAGTGTAAACATAAGTTTCATCCGAGCTGCTTTAATCGCGCAAATCAAGCAAAGAACCGGATATGTTTTCATGAAAAAGAAAGTGAATCAACAACTGCGGGTAACATCTCTGGTCCTGAACTCTCTGCTACATTTTTCAAAAGCCAAGACTTTAATAATATTATCAAAGAAGCGGTGCATGATGCTACAAAGTCGCTACAGCAGTTTTTTGACAAAAATTTTCAAAGCCTGAATCATCAGATGAATGAGTTATTATCACAAAATAAAAAACTTTAAGAAGAAATCATGGAATTGAAAAATGATAAAAACAAAGTAAGCGATAAACAATCATATGCAGACGTTATTGATAATAATCGGGTATTAATTATAAAACCTAAAGAAATAGCAGATGAGGGCGCAAAAAATGACAAAACAGCTATCAAAGTTCGTGAAAACCTGAGACAACAAATAAACCCAGGTAAAATTGGTGTTGGCATCACAATGGGAAAAACTACTCAAAATGGTGAAGTAATATTACAATGCAATACAGAACAAAGTCTAAGTAAGCTGCAAAACAGTATTCAAGCAAATCTAGGAGAAAAATACAACGTTGCTGAAAAAGAGTTAAATAAAAACCGATTGAAAATTATTAGTATCCATGAGTCAGAATATGTGACAAATTATGACGAACTTATACATAAAATCCTTAATCAAAACGATCTTGAATTAGATTCATCTGAAATTAAAGTTATACACCGGTCTAAAATAGTAAATCAAAAGTTTAATTTGATTGTTGAAGTAAACAAATATCTTTATTATAAATTAATTCTTCAAAGTCGAATATTTGTAGGTTAGAGTAGATGTCGTTTTTTTGAAGACTTTGGTATTCTAAGATGTTTTAAATGTATTAAATTTGGACACACGGCAAGCAAATGTACAGGTGACACAATTTGCCCTCGCTGTGCTGGAAGACATAAACACACAGAATGCAAACTTGAGAACAAGACATTAGTCAAATGTATTAATTGCTTTAACGCAAATAAGAAATATCAGCTAAATCCTAACATCGACCACGAAGCCTGGAACAAAGAATGTGCAAGTTTCAAAAGAGTGATGAAACTTCAAAAGCAAAAATTTACCAATACGGTTCATCAAAACGTAAATTTATAGCAATCACAAGAAAAAACAATAGAATCAACACTTCAAGTTTTCCATATTAATATACAATCTTTATCAAATAAGTCATCGGAACTGGAAGTCTTTTTAGCTATGGAAAAACCTGATGTCTTATGTCTATGTGAAACCTGGCACTGTGAAGATGCAATCGGTAGTCTTATGTATTTATTAAATTATACTATGATGGCCCAAATTTATCGTAAAGATCATATACGAGGAGGTGCTGCAATTTATGTTCGCAATGGAATAAATGTTAAATCTTTACCAGTTATATTTAGTATTGAGATGCACATTGAAGCGTGTGGTATAGAGCTTAAATGGGCAAACCAAATTCTATTTTTAGAAAACCTCTCTTCACTGCTAAACCATACTGTACCTTGTACAAATCACATTATCATTTGCGGCGATTTAAACATTGACAGTTTAAGCAATAATATGAATTATACATTACTCTACGACTTACTAGAATCCTACAAAATAACAAATAAAGTTTCAACACCTACAAGAATATGTAGCTACGCAAATGGTTCTTTTTCCGAAACTGCAATAGATTATATGATAACCAACATTGCAAATGAACACTGCAAATGTAGCGTCTTGGATGTTGGATTATCTGATCATTATGGGAAAAAATTAGTGTGCTCCGTAAGCAATAACGAAACAAGTATTGAAAACAGCAGAAGGATCCAAGTCAGAAATATCAGCAATAAGAGTCTGGAAGTGCTTAGACAGCAGTGTAAAGCTGTGATTTGGGATGAAATTCTAAGCTCTGCAACCGTAGATGCTGCGTTTATTAACTTTTTAGACCATTTCATTTGGCTTTTTAATGTATGGTGTCCTGTGAAATTCAAAAATGCAAAAAATCAAATATCGAAACGCAGCAAAGCATGGATAACACCAGAAGTGACAACAATGAGTGTGGAACTAAAGAGTCTTCATCAAATTGTGCATCTCACTGATAGTGTTATCTTAAAAAATATTTATAAAAATAAAAAAAGAGCTACAAAACCTTGTTAAACACAGCTAAGAAACATTTTTATATGAACTTGATAAATAAATCTACAAATCCAACAAAAACAATATGGAGTTTAGTTAAAGATGAATTTAGTGGCCAACTGCAAGGAAAGGTAGTGTTAAGTGTAGATAGTGAAATTTAAGAAAATTCATCTGTCATTGCAAACAAGTTTGGAAACCATTTTGCAAATGCAGCAGTAAATCTGGTGAGAGTCCATTTCGGTTCATGCAAACCAACAGCACCATGCACAACCTCCCCAATGGTAAAAAACAGCATGTATTTTGCTCCGATAGAAGCAGAGGAACTACATCACACAATACAACTACTTAAAAACAAGAGTTCCACTAAAGGTTGTGAAATATGTATTAAATGAATTGGTAAAACCACTGTTGTATTTGTATAACAGTTCTATTGAAACGGGTATATTTCCTACTGTATTAAAAACCGCATTAGTAATTCCTGTACATAAGAAGGGGGACGCCACACTTATAACTAACTATAGGCCTATATCGATGTTGTCTGTATTTTCAAAGATTATAGAAAAAATCATGTGTAACCGAATTCACAACTACCTACAGTCTATGGAAACAGCAACCTTTGATTTTGTTGAATATATAAACAAAAAACTTGATAAAAGACAGTATGTTGCTGCTTTATTTTTTGACTTATCATCTGCGTTTGATACAGTGGATCACCAATTTGTAGAAAGCAAACTGTACTCTCTTGGAATTAGAGGCAGCATATTACTATGGATAAATTCCTTCTTAAATAATAGAAAAATAATAAAAATAGAAAACAAAAGATCAAATAACTATAGTCTAAATTTAGGTGTTCCGCAAGGATCTATTATCGGACCATTGCTTTTTCTACTATTTATAAACAATCTTGCAAGGTTTATATCATCTGGTTTATTAATAAACTTTGCAGATGATACATCAATTGCTCTTGCAGCAAACTCTAGAGAAGAACTAGATAGTAAAATAAAGCAAATAACATCTGAAGTAGAATTGTGGTGTTTCAAAAATAGATTAGTGCTTAATGCATCAAAAACTGATTGTATATATTTTAATCAAAGCGATGACGTAACAAATGTAAAGTTTCTTGGTATATTACATGATAGTAGATTAAGTTGGCATCCACATGTTGACTCTGTGTGTAGCAAACTAAATAAAGCATATTTTGCTATTTCTAAATTAAAATCTGAATTAGATATCACTGCTTTAAAACAAGTCTATTATGCACTTGCTCATAGCCATCTAAGCTATAACATAATTTTATGGGGTCAGTCTACACAATGTCAGCGTGTTACCATTCTTCAAAAAAGACTCATAAGACTTATGTACGGATTAAAACAATTAGAGTCTTGCAGACCTATATTTGTATCCGAGAAAATTTTAACTGTTACCTCTATTTACATACTTGCAGGGTGCATGTACGTTGCTAAGCACCCAAACAAGTTTGATAAAAATAACAAATTTTATGATTACCCTACTAGAAATTGTATTGGGCTGCGCACTACACTTCACTCTTCGACAAAGTATGAAAAATCTCCTAGCTATGCTTGCTTAAAAATGTATAATAAACTACCAGATGAGTTGAAGAACATCACACAAGTACATGTATTTAAACGGACTTTAAGATCATTTTTAATTGATAAATGTTGTTATAATATGTCAGAATATTTTAATCTGTAAATACATTTTGTTATTTTCTTTGTCTTTTTGTTTATCTAGCTTAAGTATTGACTATGTGTATACGCTTTAATAAGTGTCAAAAACTCAAATAAATAATTGATTGATTGATTGATTACGAAAGACTATTTGCTAAATGATGTACTATTGCAACGTCCAGAATACATTTCCGACCTTGGAGTTACATTTGATTCTAAGCTAAGCTTTAGAAAACACATTGAAAATATATCTGCTGCAGCGTTCAAATCTTTGGGTTTTGTTATAAGGAATTCCCAAGGTATTCAGGAAATTGATATCATCACACTGTTATTTTTCACTTTTGTTAGATCTTGTTTGGAATATGCATCTGTAGTGTGGAATCCGATCTATCAAGTTCATAGGTTAACAATAGAGAGCATTCAGAAAAGATTCTTAAAATTCTTGGTGTATCGTTCGGATGGGGTGTATCCAACGCGTGGCGTTCCTAATGACTACCTTTTAAAACGATTTTCTTTGCAGAGTCTTACATACCGACGAGAAATGATTTCAGTTATCATTTTACGCAATGTTTTAAGTCATAGCATAAAATGTGAAGAGTTGTTGTCTCTCTTTAAATTAAGAACGCCAAGAACCTTTCTACAATTCAATTCAATTTTTGAGACACCTCTTCCTAGAACTAACATTATGAGGTCATCACCACTTTATCAAATTTTGCAAAATTATGGTCGTGTGGAGAAAGTCGTCGACATATTTAGTTGCTCTATCTCCGATATTAGAAAATGTTTTGCTCCATAGGTTTGTGTAGTATTAAACTGCTTTTGTTATATACTTGTGTATTTTTCTTTTTTTCTTACCTTTTGTGTTTATTTTTAATATATTTGTCTTTTCTAACTCTCCAATAATTGGGCCCTCAGCCTGTTGGGAGTTTTATACAATAATAATAATAATAATAATAACATAGAATTAGGTATAATAGTTATGTTTCCACTATTTAATATTAAATTTAACACATCAGAATATTTCTATTTTTGTTTAAATTTAAATAAAATTTAATAATTTCTTTTGCAAATTTTAGATTTAAGAAATATTTTATAACTAGACTAAAAGTAATACACTTAAAAATATTTTAGACTATTAGCCTAAATAAACAAAAAAAAACTACAATTATAAATAGTACAAAAATAATTTGTTTCTTAACATAAGAATTTATCAATAATGTTTAATTTTCTCCAATTTATGTGTTCATCATTAAAATAATGTCTTGTTTTTTTATATCACTGCCAGGTCTGGTTAGTAATGAATTTCAATTTTCGAATTGAACAGGTACTCGATTGATTCAAAGATGCGGTCTAATTTCATACTTTCAACAAATTGCTTGTTTGTAAGTCTCACACACGTATTTGCCGCATTGAAAACCATTTTGTAGCTCAATTAGAATGATTGTATTTCATATGTTGCACCAAATCGCGTTTTTTAAAGGTATTATACTCACAGGTATTGCAATTAAAATTTGCTTGCAATTTAATTGCACTATGTCTTTTTCTCTTATGCTTTTTTAGATCAGATTTAGCCTTGGCGCTATACTCACACATATCGCAATAAAAAATTGTTAGCAATTCAATTGGAGTGTGCTTGTTTTTTTTATGCTTTGTTAATTTCTCCTTGGTGTTAGTTATATACTCACATTCGTTGCAGTTGAAACATAATTGCAATTCAATTGGAGTATGTTTGATTTTTGTATGCACTCTCAAATTACAATTAAATCTGGTTTTATACTCACACTCACTGCACTTGACAATTGTTTGACATTCAATTGAAGTATGTCTGCTATCCTTATGACGTGCTAGATTTGTTTTTAGTCTAGTTTTATACTCACACTCAGTACAGTTAAATATAGTTTGCAATTCAGATGGAGTATGTTTCAATTTTGTATGTGTTGCCAGATAAAATTTATGCTTAGTTTCATAGTCACACTCAACGCAGTTGAAAGTTGCTTGTAATTCATATGGAGTATGTTTTAATTTCTTATGCCTTTCTAGAGCAGATTTAAACCTGGTTTTATACTCACACTCATCGCAATAGAAAATAGTTTGCAATTCAATTGAGAGATGTTTTCTCTTTATATGATAATTTAAGTTACGTCTAACGGTAGTTTTATACTCACAATCATTGCAGTTAAAAATGGGTTCCAATTGAATTGCACTATATTCTTTTTCATTATGTGTAAGACACTTTTATTCTAATCTTACGTTTTGCCAAATTTTAACAATTAACTTGAATTAAATAACAGTTAACTCTTTCTCTATAATAAATTTGTCAGGATTTCTATGTTCTACGATTATTAGCCTTAATTATTCACTCAAAAACAGTGTACAGAATAGCAACAGTCAGCTACATTATCATCAACAATCTACTTCAACTCACCCCTCTATATTCATTGTTAGAGAAACGCTTGAGCAGTCAGACGGATCGATTGGGCGACACATGAAACATATTTACACATAATGTACCTGTCAATAATACCTGTAAAGTAACTCACCGGGGGCTTTTCTCCCCCTCGCAGGATTCTCTTCCTCTCGAACTGATTATGGAAGACATCACAAGGCTCATTGGACTTGGACAACCACTCCATGGACTCGATTGACTCAATCTTCACCCCTTTTCTTTAGCATCGTATTCTCAATGATGTTTTCATAGTTTCGGTACCTGGTTCGGGAGCAACATGGACGGTGTCGCTAGGTCTCAATCACATTACGCGAAAATAGACTGGCCAAGAATAATACGTAATAGGAAAAGGTATAAAATAAAGATTAATGAGTGAAGAACCTAAGGACATTACGCATTACCCCGTCATACCAGCAAAAGGGAAATCCACAACCTTTTTATACACTGATAGGAACATAACCATAGCGGTTAACAGGCTCCAGCCCACCCCTCTACCTCTTCGCCTCTGTTCGAGGAAGTAGAGAACCAGGATAGCAATCTGTAGATGTTTACAGACGTCATGGGCGTACAACAAAAACAGTCTGAGATGTATTACCACATAGACCGTACCCCAGGTATTAAACTATAGTTTCTGCCGTGAATATTTCATATTAACATATTGATGTTTATCAATATAACTTTACTCATTATTCCTCCGAATTCAGGGAGACAGCACTGAATTCACATTATTCCTCCGAATTTAGGGAGACAGCACTGAATTCACATTATTCCTCCGAATTCAGGGAGACAGCACTGAATTCACAATTATACCACAAAACAACATATGATCAACAAGATCAACACGTTAACTATCTTTTTCTTTCAATAAACAATTAACAATTTAAATATTCAGAATACTGCCCGTCCGACCGCTCTGACTCAACGTTCTCACTCTCCCCGTTCATTTATTACTGACTGGACTCCACCCTTCCAGGGATGCTAAGCCCATCTTCTCCCTCTTTTACTTAAGATGCCATATGGCCCTCATCGAGATGATTTAATTATACAAGCGATTTAGCGCTTTATTGGCTTATTTTTACTTTAAAAAATAACTATAAATTATTATAAAATCAAAAACTCTCACATATGTGTTATCAAATTTGTTTCATAGTCATCACATTGGAACCCTTTTTCCAATTCAATAGAAGCAGTGTTTCTCTTTCTGTGTATTTTAGTTTTAGAATTACACTCATCACATTCAATCTGTTTTTCCAACAAATAGTTTTTTGTTTTTTTTTTGGCGGATTATTGTTATTGACACATTTCTTTTTATGATAATAACGCCAAACAAATGAATGACTACCAATTTTACACTCAAGCGATGTAGACGTTCTACATCGCTTAAACTTTGCCTCAAAATTTCCATAACCTCCAAATCCGCACTCATGATTAGATAAAAAAACTTTCTCATTTGTAGTAAAATTGCAATATGCACATTTGTAAAGCCCAAGAAAAGAGTAACAATTAAATGTCTTCAAACTGAAACGCATTTTCCAAAATTTAGGTAGGTACACACCTTTTACAATATTGAATTTAGACCATAGAATAATATTTGCAATGGTGACGGGTGAAACCATAAAATAACTAAGTCAGGTGGGAATAAATTTCCCGACGTAACTGTAGGCAACAAACAAAGTCCGTTGTTAAATAAAGTATTGCCATGATCTAATCATCTGCAGGCGGGAACTTTAAAACCAGGAACTTTTTTGATCACTTTTACATACGAAATTAGTATTTATACGAAATTTTTGATAGGCATATCCTAACGTATCGATCACTTAACAGCGTTCTTATCCGACAAGAAGCTTGAGAACTATCAATCTAAAGGTCGGTTTATTCAAATGCAAGTAAAGTATCCAGTAACTAATTGTCAATTACATTTACTCGGAAGATTAAAGTTTTTCTTGTATATTTATTTCAAAATTTTTATCGAGTTGTTAATTATAAGTTGTCTAATGTTTTTACGAAAATAGTAGAATTTTTTCTAAGAAACAAATTCAGTAAAACCGAAACTTGGCATAATTTAAGGTTATGTACAAGATCGAAGAGTCGAAGATAGACGCGAGAATTGTTATTACAATTACAAATAAGTAAATAACGATGAAATTAACTGAAAAGGTAAACCCGCATCGAGTTTATTAATATTTATAAATATTTACATGCATAGTTTATAGGATAAGGATAGGCCGAGGGAAAAACAGCAACGATCCGTTTTTTCAGTTTTAAGGAAACTGAATTATTAGTTGACATTGTAGTGAATAAATACGAAAATATTATTGAAAATAAGCATACCAATGCGGTCACTTGGAAGAAAAAAAGGCAGACGTGGGAAAAAATTTACAGCGAATTTAATGCTGTAAATGGTGCCACAAATAGAGCAGTAAAAACATTGCATATTAAATATGAAGGGTTGAAAAAAGCTCTTAGAAAGCAGAAAACGCGTAATAATTTTGAAACATATAAGAAAACTGGTGGAGGGGTTGCTGAGTGTATATCATTTATACTGAATATGAAGAAATGTTATTAGCAGTTTTAACTCTGAGTGTAGAAGGCTTACCTTTGCGGAATGAGAGTGAGGATAATAATAATAGTAGGTATACCTGAAGTTTATAAAGAAGTAAGTTTATCAAGAAATGACTTTAATAAAACAGTTATGAAGATCATAAAGTTATAAACCGAGCAACTTTTGATAAGGAAAATAATGAGAACCATAAAAATGTAGATATATGGAATTTTGATATAGAAATATAAAAATTATAGATGGTTATACACAGCCAAAGAGTTCTGAAGTAAAAAATGATATTTCTGAGGAGCAGTCAGAAAAAGCAAATAAAAATGAAAATTTAAATACAAACTGGTGCACTACATAGTTCATCACCTGATCGTTCAAAAAGATGGTCCAACAAATTGAAGAAACCAAGAAATCTAAAGTTGTTGCTTCTAAAAAAGAAGAAGCGTAATGAGAAATCAACAATTAATAAAAAATACTCTTTATTGGCTGACCAGAAACAGGAATTAATTGCTGTGGCAAAGAAAGAGTTGCAGTTAAAACCGAAAGAACTAGATTTTGAAAAAGTTCAAAAAATTAGCGAGACTATTCGGAGCATCAAAAAAGAATTCAGCTGTTAGATTTACAGATCGTGAATTGTACAAAGTAAATGGGTTCTTGAAATACTAAATTGTTATAAAAGTTAAATAAATTATAATTTTTCTTCCTTACTTTTGTAATGTATGGGTGAAATATGACTGATCACTATTAAAATATGATATTATTGCTAAAACTGATCAATATATTTTCCAATTTTCCTATCACAATGCAAAAAAAACTTGATATTCTACGAGTACTCGACCGCAAAATTAACCGGACACCAAGTTTTTCAATAACAAAAATTTAAAACAAAATAATTTCAATCAACAATCTTTAATAGGGAACATTTTTTGGAAAAAAAACCATTTTTAGTTTTTATCATGTCAAAAATTAAAACAAAAAACAAAATAAATAAACAAAAAAAATAAATATTAAAAACCCCAAAAAATAATCAATATCAACTATTTCCTTCGTGAGTTTGAATGACAGTTCTCATTTGTCCTGGCATACTCTCTATCAAAGCAGCAGTCGTGTCTTGAGCTATCCTCTCCCATTCATGCAATAACGCTTGTTCCCGCTGTTCTACTGTATGAAACTCGCCATAAGTCTCTTTAACCATTTTGGCTAAGGTGTCCCATATGTGCTCGATCGGGTTTAAATCAGCGCTCATGGGTACTCACCTTAACACCTAAATTCCAACATTGTGAAAGTACTGACGCGTAATCTGGGCTATGTGCGGTTGTGCATTATCATGCATTAGAATAAAATTTGTTCTTACAAATGGCGCAAAAGGTACCACGTGCTTTTAAACAGTTTCTGATGTACCTGTCAGCGTTAATACTACCTCTGCGCCACGCCACAAAGGCCGTAGAAGCTTCCATAGGAATGCCTGCTCATACTATCAAACGTCCACCACCAAAAAATACCTTAGGCAAAAAGCAGCATTTTCCTGCTCTTCTAAACACTCTCTGGCGACGATCAGGTAAATAGAGCCTGAAACGTGAATCATCCGTAAAGAGAACACACCCCCATTCGTTCATACCCATAGTCTAAATGAGTTTTCGCAAATTCTAACCGTTTTCTGCGATGCTCTGCGGTTAACTTAGGACTAGTAGCAGGTAGATGAGATGTCAAATTGTGTTCCTTCAACCTTCTTATTACTGTATCGGGTGAAATCACGGTACTTTGAACATCTGCTAGCCTCCTACTCAAAGCCGTAGCAGGAAGTGTTCGATCTCGCAAACTTTGAACTCCAAGAAATTGATCTTCTACTTCATTTGTTGTTCGTCGCCTTCCCTGTTTAGGTCTTCTTGAATAGGAGCCGGTTTCCCTAAACCGTTGAATTGCATCAGATACCGTGCTTCTAGGGATGCCCAGCAAACTAGCAATATATCAGATACTGCTAAGCAACAGCTTGAGCGGCTTCTTCGGGACTCATTGGACAATAAACCGTCTTTCCAACCAATTTTATTTAAAAAAAATTATTGTAACCTGCGAGAAACAGCTGTCAAACAGCCATCAAAGCACCTGTGATTGCTATGAAAAATACTACCAATTCATAGTCACCTACAAAATTGGTACAAAAACTAAGTTTAGTGATAAAAAAAAGACCAAAAAAGTTGAATATAATTTTTTTCAATAATTTACGTATGTGTATCTATATGAATTTAAAATACAAACCGTTTTTGCAAATTTGAAAGATGCAAATTAAATGTCCGGTTAATTTTGAAGTCGAGCTTATTTTCTATATGTGACAATCGACTGATGTGGTTCTTTTTTTTAATTTTATTTTTTATAGATTATATATATTAATATGTTAAATTATATATTTTTAGATATTTCATAATGAGTGACATTAGCGGTAGATTTGCTATTGTAACGTTTGTGGATGAAGACTATGCAGACAAAACGTGGCCACAATATCAAATTAAAATTCTTAAAAGTTATAGTAAGTTATTTTTATTATAAACCTCAATACATAAACAAATCAAATACTAAGGCCCAGTTGCATAAACGTCAATCAAATTTTCATTGTTATTAAATCGTGTATAAACCGTTTCTTGATATCTGATTGGTCAAAATATCGATTTGATTGCCGATTAACGCCTAATCGTTATCAAATTGTTAATTGACGTTTATACAGTCGGGGATTACGAAAAGTAAATTAAACCAAATTTAAATTAATTGCAATGAAAGCCAGAACCAAGATGCTTAATTGGTCGTTCTTGGAATTTCAACCAATCACGTATCTAATTATTTTTAATGTTACTGAAATATGTAAATAGCTTTCTGTCAATTTACTTTTCAAGGGTTCTCTGCAGGTATTAAGGAAAAATGTTCATCTTACAAAAACATATGCGGACGCTTGGCTTAATATAAAAAAAGCAAAAGACACTTTTGATTTAAAATCTGAAGAGATACAGCAGAAAAGAATAAGAAAAGTAAATAAGATTTGTACGCAAGAAAATTTTGCTAGTTCTCCTGAAGACGAACTATGTAGGGCTACAAAAGCTAGAAAGCAGCAAAACTTAATGAGTATTCAGCTCCTCTTGAACCCACCCAAAATGTTATAAAAAGAGTTATGAAAAATAATAATATAATGGAAACTGATATGTTTTTGAATGTGGGAGTAGGTTCAGGAGTTGATTTCACAACTGATCAAATTTTAATGTGCATCCCATCTAGCTCTACCGAGTTGTCAAAACTTAAATTGTTCGGAACTGTTGCAGGTCGTCGTAGATAATGTGCACGACTTGCACAACACATGCGAAACAGAAAAACCTTGTTCTTCTGCAGGTCAACCTCAATTACTAAACTGTGCAACTGGTAAATATTTCTACAAAGTTTTTCTTTATTGTAAATTTATTGTTTATTCGATCACAAATTTTAATTTATTGTTGTAGGTTGTGCTGTAAGCAAACAATTGGTAATATAGCAAATCTATTTGATTCAGGTGGTTACTGATTTATCTACCCAGATCAGTGAGATTAACAAAAAAATAGACATTCTTCTAGAGCGGACAGAAGAACTGTATCAATCTCCACCCAAACATGTGTTAGAAGTCTTTGGCAAATCTCTGACAGGTTAGACACTAACAGATGACATTTGTTGATTTGTCCAATTACTTTTTGTCATCTATAAATTATAAAATATTATATTGTAAAAATATTAAACAAAAAAAGCAATAACTTAGCTCATATTCCATAAAAAAACTATCATCAATTTTTATACTCTCCTCTGACCTACATAATATTTTTTCCATTATAAGATTTGACAAAAACATCAAAAATTTGACCTTTATCTTCTCTGATTTATTGATTCTTGTCTTTATTTTACCACCACATCCAATCAACATTTTTGCACTCATCATTGAACCCCATTTTTCCATCACTTCGGTCCTGAAGTTATAATTTTCTCTTGAAATGACTTTTTTTATTTCTTGACGAAATTACATTAAATCTCTTGATGGGAAATCTTTATAAATAAAACCTCCATGTTTATTTAATAGATATTTTATAGATTTTTGCTGTATTTCAGTAGATTTTCGTAAAATTACGATACGACTGACAGGTTAGACATTCTCTACAAAATGCAAGATTATGAAATGGATCAATGAACTCGCTGTCATTCCATTTGACATTTGAACTTTTTTAATGGAAAATTTAGCGATATTTCAATTTTGGTTTTTACTTACTTACTTACTTACTTACTTACTTACTTACTTACTTACTTACTTACTTACTTACTTACTTACTTACTTACTTACTTACTTACTTACTTACTTACTTACTTACTTACTTACTTACTTACTTACTTACTTACTTACTTACTTACTTACTTACTTACTTACTTACTTACTTACTTACTTACTTACTTACTTACTTACTTACTTACTTACTTACTTACTTACTTACTTACTTACTTACTTACTTACTTACTTACTTACTTACTTACTTACTTACTTACTTACTTACTTACTTACTTACTTACTTACTTACTTACTTACTTACTTACTTACTTACTTACTTACTTACTTACTTACTTACTTACTTACTTACTTACTTACTTACTTACTTACTTACTTACTTACTTACTTACTTACTTACTTACTTACTTACTTACTTACTTACTTACTTACTTACTTACTTACTTACTTACTTACTTACTTACTTACTTACTTACTTACTTACTTACTTACTTACTTACTTACTTACTTACTTACTTACTTACTTACTTACTTACTTACTTACTTACTTACTTACTTACTTACTTACTTACTTACTTACTTACTTACTTACTTACTTACTTACTTACTTACTTACTTACTTACTTACTTACTTACTTACTTACTTACTTACTTACTTACTTACTTACTTACTTACTTACTTACTTACTTACTTACTTACTTACTTACTTACTTACTTACTTACTTACTTACTTACTTACTTACTTACTTACTTACTTACTTACTTACTTACTTACTTACTTACTTACTTACTTACTTACTTACTTACTTACTTACTTACTTACTTACTTACTTACTTACTTACTTACTTACTTACTTACTTACTTACTTACTTACTTACTTACTTACTTACTTACTTACTTACTTACTTACTTACTTACTTACTTACTTACTTACTTACTTACTTACTTACTTACTTACTTACTTACTTACTTACTTACTTACTTACTTACTTACTTACTTACTTACTTACTTACTTACTTACTTACTTACTTACTTACTTACTTACTTACTTACTTACTTACTTACTTACTTACTTACTTACTTACTTACTTACTTACTTACTTACTTACTTACTTACTTACTTACTTACTTACTTACTTACTTACTTACTTACTTACTTACTTACTTACTTACTTACTTACTTATACTTACTTACTTACTTACTTACTTACTTACTTACTTACTTACTTATACTTACTTACTTACTTACTTACTTACTTACTTACTTACTTACTTACTTACTTATACTTACTTACTTACTTACTTACTTACTTACTTACTTACTTACTTATACTTACTTACTTACTTACTTACTTACTTACTTACTTACTTACTTATACTTACTTACTTACTTACTTACTTACTTACTTACTTACTTACTTATACTTACTTACTTACTTACTTACTTACTTACTTACTTACTTACTTACTTATACTTACTTACTTACTTACTTACTTACTTACTTACTTACTTACTTATACTTACTTACTTACTTACTTACTTACTTACTTACTTACTTATACTTACTTACTTACTTACTTACTTACTTACTTACTTACTTACTTATACTTACTTACTTACTTACTTACTTACTTACTTACTTACTTATACTTACTTACTTACTTACTTACTTACTTACTTACTTACTTACTTATACTTACTTACTTACTTACTTACTTACTTACTTACTTACTTACTTATACTTACTTACTTACTTGATTGATTGATTGATTGATTTAGAATAGGGTATCGTCTGCACTGCGACCTATTGGTCTATTGTGCTCCCCTTTCTCGAGCTGTTCGAGGAGTGGCTCGGTTTATAGCTCCCCATCTATTTCCAAAGCTGTAATAAATTCCAGCAGCTGCGATGGCTTCAAAGACAATATGTCTCTATTCAGTATGTATTCCTGCCCTAGATGTTCTTTACGTTGGGTTCTAATGGCGACGCATTCTGTTACTAGGTGTTCCGGAGTTTCCTCCTCTTCCATGCAAAATCTGCATTCGTCATTATCTTCTAGGCCAAGTCTCATCAGGTGCTTTCCTAGACGGCAATGACCGGTAAGGAAACCTGTGAGGATGCGAAGCCTATTTTTAGTGAGGTTCATGTAAGCTTTGGACCTTACATGGTCGAAGTTTCCAAGAAATTTCTTAGAGTGTCTCAAACCAGGAAGATTTAGCCAGCGTTCTGATCTGTCCTTCTCTTCCTTCATTTTGAACCTTTTCTTGTAGGTATGTTTCCCTAAGCCGCAGAATGGTTCTGGCCCTACAAAAGGGGTTAATGCGCCCTCTCTTGCTAGCTTATCAGCTTTCTCGTTTCCCTCTATTCCCGAGTGTCCGGGTATCCAAACAAGAAAAACTTTGTTATTCTTGCCTAGTTCATTCAATTTGGCTCGGCATTCCCATGTCATTTTAGAACTGGTGACATAGGAGCTTAATGCTCTTATCGCTGCTTGACTATCAGTGTGAATTGCAATTTCACATTTTTGATAGTTTCTTTCTAAATTAAATTCTGCACATCGTCTGATTGCGTGTATTTCCGCCTGGAAGATGTTTGGGTAGGTTCCCATTGATTCTGAGTATTTGGTTCTAGGACCGACTACTCCTACTCCCGTGCCCTTGTTTGTCACGGAGCCGTCCGTATACCATTTAATAGTATTTCTTTTAAACTCACTGGTGGTGGGTTCTTTCCCCCAATCATCCCTGTTGCTTAATCTTACCATAAAGTTTCTTTCAAAGATGTGTCTTCTTACTATTTCGTCACTTGGAAGGTTTGGAAATGAAATGCACTCTGTCAGAGATGTCAAAGCTCTCTGACATTTGATTTTTTCATATTCGGTACCCTCCCTTGTGAGTCTGAGAATAGCTTCCCTCGCTGTTCTAGCTATCACTAGATGTAGAGGTGTCAGGTCTGTAATAACCTCTAGTGCCGCAGTAGGGCACGTTCTCATAGCTCCTGTGATACACAAACATGCTAGTCTTTGAACCTTGTCAAGGGTTCTCCTTGTGGTTGCTTGTTCTGCCTTAGAGTGCCAGGCTATTGCCCCATAGGTCATGATAGGTCTAATAATCATGGTATACATCCATCGCAGTATATTCGGGTTGCACCCCCATGTTTTACCTGCTAGACTTCTGCAGACCATAAGCGCTTTAATGGCTTTACTGGTAGTTTTTTCTACGTGATTTTTCCATAGAAGTTTACTATCGAGGTGTATTCCTAAATATTTAACTCCAGACTGTTCTTTGATGATCTCTCCTTTCAAGAAGAGGGGTTTCATCCCCTGGAGTTTTCTTTTCCGAGTGAATGTTACAATCGCGGTTTTTGATGAGTTAATACTCAACCCCACTGATTCGCACCACTGTTCGGTAATTCTGAGACCCTTCTGTATTATTTCACATAGAGTGCTTTCAAATTTGCCTCTGGCCACTATGACAATATCATCGGCATAAGCTATGCAGTCTATTCCTGATTCTGTCAATCTATTTAATAGTTCATCAACTATCAAAGTCCACATCAGAGGAGAGGTTACCCCTCCCTGAGGTGTACCTCGAGTAGTTTTGACGGTGATGACTTTATTACCCGTTGGTATCTCAGCTGTTCTTGTGGTCAACATTTCCCACATCTGACGAGAGTTTTTTCAACCCCTCTTTTCTCCAGCGCGATCTTGACAGATGCATGTGAGGCGTTGTCAAACGCGCCTGAAATGTCAAGAAAAGCACACATTGCTGTTTCTTTATTATTTAGAGATCTCTGAATGTTGTCTGTGAGCTGGTACAAGGCAGTTTCTGTTGATCTGCCCGCCCTGTACGCGTGTTGACAGTTATGTAGTGGCTTGTTTCCCAGAGTCTCTATTCTAATATTGTTATCTAATACTTTTTCCATTGTCTTTAACAGGAACGATGTGAGACTGATAGGTCGAAAAGATTTGGGATCAGTCCCATCCTTTTTCCCTATTTTTGGTATGAAGGTTACTTTTGCCCTTCGCCAGATGTTGGGTATTTGTCCCCGTGCTAGACTACTTCGTGAAATTCTAAGTAGGTGTGGCATAATTTCTCCTAGTCCTTTTTGTAGTAAGGCTGGATGTATTCCATCTACCCCCGGTGACTTGTACGGCTCAAAGGTGTTAATAGCCCATTCAAGCCGTTGTTTAGTAAATATACTGTTAGCAATGTCCCAGTCCTCTCTGCAAGGATTTCTGCTGTGATTGGATGTTGCTACAATTTCTGCGTCTGTAGGAATCGGTTCACTATCTGGAAAGTGTACCTCTAAGAGTAGGGCGGCACGCCCCTCTTCCCCTTCCGTATAGGTCCCGTCAGACTTTCTTAGTGCCATTGTTGGGTTAGTTCCCCCTTTGGCCATTACTTTATGTATTCTGGCAGCTGACGGAGTGGAAGTGATGTTTTCACAAAAAGTTTGAAAATGTAACTTTTTGGCCTTCCTTATCTCCTTGTTGTATTGAGTTAGCTTGCTGGTGTAGCCCTGCCAGTCCTTATTTTTCTTAGCTTTGTTAAAAAGCTTGCGGACTTCAGATCTTAAATTTGACAAGTTTTTGTTCCACCAGGAAGCTTCTTTGCTTGTTTTGCATTTTGTTAAAGGGCAGCTAGAGTTGTATGCCTCTATGATTGCCCCTGTGATGTGAGTCACTTCCTTCTCTAGATCCCATTTGTGACGGTTTGTCCCCCCTGTGTCGATCTGTTCTAGATTTCTTCTCAGATTGGTTTTATATACATCCCAATCCGTTTTCCTAGGATTACGCGTTAGTAGCTTGGAAGGGTTAAGTCCCTCCAAGTGAAATTCGATTATCCTGTGATCTGACAATGACGGTTCGCTTGTCACTCTCCAGTTTTTAATATTGTTCTTAGCACTCGCGCTACTAATTGTTATATCTAGTACTTCCTCCCTTGATTTTGTAACAAATGTTGGTGTAGTCCCAACATTTAAAATTTCAAGGTTGGTTGAAACTATGAAATCCAATAAGTACTCACCTCTTTTGTTGGTGTTGGTGCTTCCCCAGATTACATTGTGCGCGTTGGCGTCACATCCTATAATAATAGGAAGACGTTTTTTGTTACAGTATCTTATCAACTCCTGCACTTCCGCTGGTGGTGTCATAGGCCCATCTCCAGCAAAGTATGCGGATGCGACTACAAAGTCTCGGTTGAAGCCCTTATCATTTAAATGAATTATGATTGGTGTTAAGTCCCGAGTCATGAATTCTGAAACACATGTGTAATTAATATTATTTCTTATGAGAATACAGACACGGGGTGCTTCCTGTCTGTGGTCATATATTACCTTTGAGTTTGGACATGACAGACCTTAGATCTGTCCTGCTTTGTTAATCCAAGGCTCTTGAATCAACACTAATCCCAGTTGTTGTTTTAAAAATAGCCTTGCAATTACCGCGGAAGCTCCCTTCGCGTGGTGCAAGTTTACCTGGGCGATTCTACTGCCGTTTGGAACGAATAGTGACAAACAAATATGAGGGGTGTTAGCAAACAAGTTAGTCTTGTTTACTGTCCCCCTCGTCCTTGCCTGTTATCGCTTCTCCGCTTGTCTTCTGAGACGTTCCAGAAGACTCGTCGTGGACCTCAAGTAAGTCGAGGTGCATGCCTTCAACTTCCTCTTGGTCTTTCTCTGTCCGTTGGGAAGTAGTGGGTGTCTCTACTTCCATTGCCTCCGGTTTGGGTTTTTGCTGCCCCTTTTTGAGTCCTGAGACGGGAATTTGCCCAAATCTATAATTGATTGCGCATCCTCCCGCCTTCATAATCTCACATGATTTGGGGTCAATCCCAATGGTGAGAACTTGGCCATGTCCCTCTGGTTTGGAGTTTATGACCTTCCACCCCGGCGTTGGAAGCTCCGGGTTTTGAACTTTAACCAGTTTGAGGATTTTCTCAACCGGCATTTCTTTGCTTCTTGGAAAGAAGATTGAAATGGTATGCGGTTTAGGGATGTCATCTCCCTTTCGCGCATCCAGTTCCGGACCCTTCCAAGTTTTCAGCTGCGGTGCTGTTCGAGCCAGCCATTCCGCAGTCTGTGCGGTTTTGCAGTCTACCAGCATTAATCCCGATCGGAAATGAATCCCGGTATACTGCAGTCCGCTTTCAGAACTCTCTACCATTTCTTCTACTAGAGCTTCCTCTAGAGAAGATAGTTGGCTGGCATCTAACATTACCTCAGGGTATGCCTTTGGTAAAATTGCCATTCTAAAGGTCTTTGCCGCAGAGGCGTAACTAGTGACTTGCCCAGTTGTGACCACTGCTGGCTTAGACCTCTTCGACTTTGGCTGTGGAGGGGGAGTGATATGTTCAGCTCCCCTCTTTCCATTACCTTTTTGTTGGAGAGGTGGATTTTTTGCCCTCTCCTCTTTTTCTTGGAGTACCTGCTTTCTGGCGTCCTCAGGTGCACTGCCCTGATGCAGAAGACGCAGGTACTTCCTAACTCCTGCCCCACTAAGTCCATGCCTTAGTGGATCATCCTTTCCTCCAGGTTGCCCTAGTTGAGGAAGAGGAAACGGTAGCCGAGCTGGTTTTTTGCGCCCAGCCTGGCTTGCTCTACTTGTTTGCCCTCCGGCACCTTGAGGTTTTATTGTGGAGGAAGAAACTCCACTTGGCCCTCCGGTGTTTGAGGTGATGTTTTTTTTTATTATTTTTTCTTTTAAAGATTTTACTTTTTCCATGGTAGATCCCACGAGTAGCTAGGAAATTAAGGTCCACCCCTGCAGAGCCTGCATGCAGGGGTAAGGGGTGTATACAATGGGGTTCCCCCTGGTGCCCCAAGGTTGGTCCAGTGGCAGCTAGTCTTCTATCTAACTACGCATCCTTCGGCCTGGCACCCCACCTTGGATTTAGGTTTTTCATAAGGTTGTCTCCTCTTGGTCCGGGCGGCAAAGCTAAGACCCCCCACTTGCCTATTGGCCCGCGAGACATGACCACAGTCAGCCAAGAGCTATGGGTATATCAGAAAGGTGTAAGCCCTTTCTGGCATCGTTATCCCTAGTGCAATCCCTTAGCCACGACACTACAGCTGGGATAGGGGAAGTTGGTCCGCGGCGGGCGTTTTAATGGGCTACGAGTTGTGATTTTCGCACAACGAGCTCATGTATGTTCGCCTGCAAACCTCCGCTTCATTTGCAATCATCAGCCAGAGGCCCCCTCCTATCCGCCACCTGGAGACGCGCCGGGTTGGTACTTCATTCCGGCCCGGTACTTACTTACTTACTTACTTACTTACTTATACTTACTTACTTACTTACTTACTTACTTACTTATACTTACTTACTTACTTACTTACTTACTTACTTACTTATACTTACTTACTTACTTACTTACTTACTTACTTACTTACTTACTTACTTACTTACTTACTTACTTACTTACTTACTTACTTACTTACTTACTTACTTACTTACTTACTTACTTACTTACTTACTTACTTACTTACTTACTTACTTACTTACTTACTTATACTTACTTACTTACTTACTTACTTACTTACTTACTTACTTACTTACTTACTTACTTACTTACTTACTTACTTACTTACTTACTTACTTACTTACTTACTTACTTACTTACTTACTTACTTACTTATACTTACTTACTTACTTACTTACTTACTTACTTATACTTACTTATACTTACTTACTTACTTACTTACTTACTTACTTACTTACTTACTTACTTACTTACTTACTTACTTACTTACTTACTTACTTACTTACTTACTTACTTACTTACTTACTTACTTACTTACTTACTTACTTACTTACTTACTTACTTACTTACTTACTTACTTACTTACTTACTTACTTACTTACTTACTTACTTACTTACTTACTTACTTACTTACTTACTTACTTACTTACTTACTTACTTACTTACTTACTTACTTACTTACTTACTTACTTACTTACTTACTTACTTACTTACTTACTTACTTACTTACTTACTTACTTACTTACTTACTTACTTACTTACTTACTTACTTACTTACTTACTTACTTACTTACTTACTTACTTACTTACTTACTTACTTACTTACTTACTTACTTACTTACTTACTTACTTACTTACTTACTTACTTACTTACTTACTTACTTACTTACTTACTTACTTACTTACTTACTTACTTACTTACTTACTTACTTACTTACTTACTTAC
Source organism: Lagria hirta (assembly GCA_947359425.1). Lineage (NCBI taxonomy): Eukaryota > Metazoa > Arthropoda > Insecta > Coleoptera > Tenebrionidae > Lagria > Lagria hirta. The sequence continues at coordinate 5,229,671 of OX375801.1, read as the reverse complement.
TTACTTACTTACTTACTTACTTACTTACTTACTTACTTACTTACTTACTTACTTACTTACTTACTTACTTACTTACTTACTTACTTACTTACTTACTTACTTACTTACTTACTTACTTACTTACTTACTTACTTACTTACTTACTTACTTACTTACTTACTTACTTACTTACTTACTTACTTACTTACTTACTTACTTACTTACTTACTTACTTACTTACTTACTTACTTACTTACTTACTTACTTACTTACTTACTTACTTACTTACTTACTTACTTACTTACTTACTTACTTACTTACTTACTTACTTACTTACTTACTTACTTACTTACTTACTTACTTACTTACTTACTTATTTAAAATGCAATTTTGAAGATGCCTAATTGCTCTTGCCAATAGCCGAAGAATATAGTATAGCAGGTATCACAAAAAACTTTTAATAAATCGGTAAGCACTTACTGTTCTGTGGCAAATTTTTCTTAATCCTCTTAAATAAAGATTAAAACCACTTTATTGTTATTAATATTATAGATAAGAATAAAAAGAAAATAAACAAAGGTGAGAGTTTTTGATTTTATAATAATTTATAGTTATTTTTTTAAAGTAAAAATAAGCCAATAAGGCGCTAAATCGCTTATATAAGTAAATAATCTCGATGAGGGCCTTATGGCATCTTAAGTTAAAGAGGGAAAACATGGGCTTAGCATCCCTGGAAAGGTGAAGGCCGTCAGTATCAGTAAGCTGAGCGGGGCGAGAGTGAGAACGTTGGTAAAAAAAAAGTCAGAGCGGTCGGACGGGCAGTATTATAAATTTTTAAACTGTTAATTGTTTATTGAAAGAGACAGATAGTTAACGTGTTGATCATATGTTGTTTTGTGGTATAATTGTGAATTTAGTGCTGACTCCCTGAATTCGGAGAAATAATGTGAATTCAGTGCTGACTCCCTGAATTCGGAGGAATAATGAGGTACTGAAACAATGAAGACATCATTAAGAACACGATGTTAAAGAAAAGGGGTGAAGAATAAGTCAATCGAGTCCATGGAGTTATTGTTAAAGTCCAATGAGCCTTGTGATGTCTTCCACAATCAGTTCGAGAAAAAGAAAATCCTACGAGAGGAAGAAAAGCCCCTGGTGAGTTACTTTACAGGTATTATTGACAGGTACATTATGTGTAAATATGCTTCATGTGTCGCCCAATCGATCTGTCTGACTGCTCAAGCGTTTCTCTAACAATGAATATAGAGGGGTGAGTTGAAGTAGATTGTTGATGATAATGTAGCTGGCTGTTGCTATTCTGTACACTGTTTTGAGTGAATAATTAAGACTAATAATCGTAGAACATAGACATCCTGACCAATTTATTATGGAGAAAGAGTTAACTGTTATTTAATTAAATTTAATTGTTAAAATTTGGCAAAACGTAAGATTAGAATAAAAAAGTCTTACAGAAAAAAAAATACCTAACTAAGATTTGTTCAAAAGATTTGGGTAATTTTAAAAAATAATGTTTTTATTCAAGTTGTTTATTATTCAATATTTATTATACAAAAATAATAATTTCAAGTACACTAAGCTTTTGCCTAGATTAGAAATAATTACATAATATAATTATCAATATCATGCTATTAAAATTTATGTAGATATTCACTTTGTTCATGTTAACCATAAAAAAGAAATCTGACATATTAGATACAATACCAATTTTGTTTGACGAATTATTATTGGAATATGTTTATAATTCTTTAAAATTTATGGGTAACAGTGATCATGAAATTTTGAATTAAAAATCTCTTTTTCATCTTTATGTAGAAACTTACAGCATTACAATTGTTGATACAATTTGTTAAAAAGATATTTCCTATTTTTATGATTTTTTAAGTTTGTTTTGTCAGTAATAATTGTATATTCACATTAATCGCATTGAAATTTGTTATAATTTGCTTAAAAAATGCTTTGACTTATTATATTTTTCAAAAATTCCTTAATAAATAGTTGTTCGCACTGAAGTCTGCTGTAATTCACTTAGCAGGTGTTTCAATTTATGTGTTTTGAAGCGATGTTTAAAAATAGTTGAATATTCACACTGATGGCATTAGAATCTTTGCTGTAATTCACGCAAAAAGTGCTTCTTTTCATGTGTTTCAATAAGATATTAATAAAAATTTCTGTTGTAATTCGCTTGGAACATGTTTTATAATTTTATAATTACTTGTTTCTTTACATTGATTGCAGACACATTCTGGATGCAGTTCATTTGAAAGGTGCCTTATTAATGACTTTTGAGCGTTGTTGCATATTTACATTGATTGCATTAAAATGTTAGTTGTCGTTCGCTTGAAAGATGTTTTGCATTTATATGTATCATCAGGTTTCCTTTATAAATAGTTGTATATTCACACTGCTCGCATTGGAATTTTTGTTGCAAATCTTTTGAAAGATGCTTTCCATTTATATGTGTCTTCAGGTTTCCTTTATAAAAAGTTGTATATGCACACTGCTCGCATTGGAATTTTTGTTGTAAATCTTTTGAAAGATGCTTTGCATTTATATGTTTTTTCATTAACCATTTGCTAAGAGTTTTATATTCACACTGATTGCATTGGAATTTTCGTTGTAATTCTTTTGAAAGATGCTTTGCATTTATATGATTTTTCAAAATATCTTTTCTAAAGGTTTCATATTCACACTGATCGCATTGAAATTTTCGTTGTAGTTCGCTTGGAAGATGCCTTCTATTTCTATGCCATTTTATAAGTTGTTTATAAGGAGTTTTGTATTCACACTGACCACATTGGAATGTTTGTTGTAATTTGCCTAAAAGATGTTTTGCGTTTATATGATTTTTTAGGTCCTGTTTATAACAAGTGGAAAAATCACACTGATCGCATTGAAATTTTCCTTGTAGTTCGCTTGGAAGATGCCTTCTATTTCTATGCCATTTTATAAGATGTTTATGGGGAGTTTTGTATTCACACTGAACACATTAAAATGTTTGTTGTAATTTGCCTGAAAGATGTTTTGCGTTTATATGTCTTTTTAGGTCCCTTTTATAACAAGTTGAAAAATCACACTGATCGCATTGAAACTTTTGTTGTAGTGCTTTTGAAAGATGCTTTGCATTTATATGTTTTTTTAGATCTCCTTTATAAAAAGTTGAATATTCGCATTCATCGCATTTGTATTTTTGCTGTAATTTTCTTGGGCGATTAATTTTATGTTTTTTTAAACGCGCATTTTTTTCGGTCGTTTTAAAATTACCAGGCATTTCCTTGGCAATTTTTTGCAATTTTGGTAAAGAGTGCTTTCTGTCTATATGTTTCAGATAAATATGTCTTTTTAACTGGAATTTGTATTTACTTGTATACTTGCATTGATCACATTCAAAACAAGTAGCGAATTGGTAAGGTTTATCTGCTTGGCTAGTCGTTGTAATAATACCGTTTCCATTTTCCGTATTAGTTGTTACAGATGATTTATGTTCTGTAAAATTACACTTTCTTTTGTGAAAGTATCTCCACACATACGAAAAGCTACCCATTCTGCAACGTTGACATTTTTTGAAACAGGCTTCATCCAAAACATCTAAAAACTCACAATTGTGAATAAAATAAACAATTTTTTCATTTGTTTCAAAGTTGCAAAGACGGCATCTATAAGATTCCAGTGAATCGTAACAGGAAAAAACCGAGGAAGAGCGGCAGCACTTCGAGAAAACCGACATTTTTGATAATATCAAAAAGGACTAAAACATCAATATTTTAATATTTTTTATGTTAAAACTAAGCCGTTAATATAACCGTTCATTTGATACCTTAAAACTGCTCTTTATGAATATGAGATAATAGTAACACAACACTTTATTAGATGAAAATCTAACCTCATTTCTATACTTTCATTGGTTGCATTCAGCAGACAGAGCGGTAACCTTTTACGCTTATTCGCTGCTCGGTGAGTAAAAGCCGTGTCTGTTGCGTTCTACTTCGCTTCTATCATGTAGTCTCAAATGAAAGTGTTTTTGAGGTTATATTTTTATTTAGTCATCATCTTAGGCGGTTTGCACATACGAAACCAACACTTCTACTAACGGTTTACTTTTGACATATAAAATATTAATTTTGTAATGATTCATTTACATATATTTGAAATTTTGCGCCTTTTAATTGACAAGTGACATTTAGTTTGGCAAGTGACGTCTAGTTTGAGAGTTGACATTTTAAAAGTGACAGATGAAATTTATATTGACGGATCCTTACGTTGTGTTTTTTTTTTGTCGTTGTGATTTTGAAATAACCTTGATTCTAAATGGAATGTGAGTTCGCTTGCAGTACTATTGGAAACAATAAAACAGATATTTCATCTACAAATATATTCTATGAGTTTTCAACAGTATACGAACAGTTTATACAATCCGACACAGAAATAATGAATACAGAACCAACAAAATTCAACGAAATTTACACACATGAGATTCATATTGGAGGCCCTACTCTTTGATTAACCATTCGATTAATTAAAGCCCAAACAACGGTCCACTCCCCAGTGAACGGCCGCTTGATCACCGAGATAGTGTCAAACTGATCTCGCTTCCTAGCTAGCCTAAATCCCTGGAACGGACACGCGAATTCTTCAGTTAATCCTAGGTAAGACTAACTGAAGAAGTACATTTAAACCGAAGAACGGTCTGAACCCCTATTCGCGCCTACGACAATCCTAGTCAAAATTCCTACCCGGGTTCCCGAAACTAATGAGCGACGCTCATTTGTGCTTAAGCACAGCTCACATAATTTACTTAAACGAGATTAAGCAACAATCTATTTAAATTAGCTACAATTAAGTTTGCATTTCCTCCCTATCAACAGCTAGAATTCTCAAACTAGTTAGTATATGTTATAGCTTGCGGCTCAAAAGTATTCTTCTCGATTGACCAAATTTTGCTAAGTAAGCGCCATTTCCTTAAAAGTCCAACTGACCTAGTTAATTAAGATAACAATGCCATGAGTTAACATAATATCCACAAACAAATATAATTATAGGAAGGGCATCGGTGGCATCGCCTGGATAAGAAGCTCCGGATCCCAGAACATCCAAGGCATTAAATCTAGTGGCTTCCTCTCACAGCCGGAGATCGCATCTACGAGGTTCTCACTGAAAAACAAGGCATTATCTGGTCAAATGGCGCTTGCTCCTCCGTCTCTCGCCTGGTATGACCTTGAAGTGATTTCTAAGATGGCGTCCAGAGATTGAAATATCGGCGTCCTTTGTTTAAAGATGAATTTGTCCCTATCAACCAAAACAACCATGGGGAAGGAATAGGAAGGAGTAGGAAAGCCTACCTCTAGCCGCCTCTCCACAAACCGGACATAACAAAAAGATATATTTTGAACAATGAATGGTGGACATTTTGGTAGCATAAGAATACTACATGGACAGAAAAGTACTGCGATTGTGATGCAATCGGTACCTACTAGATAGATAGAATTAAGTGTCTTCAATTGATATAAAGAAGAAGATGAGTAAAGCACTGGGTACGAGCGTAATTTTGGACTTGCTCTAGATTATGCACAAAGACACTTATAGTTATTTTAATTTCAAGATTACATTTATAGAAAAACAGACATTGTCGGGAGCGACCATTATTACATAGACAAGGATTTTAACATGTAGGATGAATTACATATTACCCAAACAAAAACCAGATACCCAACACCGACCCTTTCTCTAATTTGACAACGACCCTATTTGCATTCGTAATATTTACGTCCCGATTATTGCAATCCTTGTTAAAGCCCGTTTCCCGCGCCCCCATACTTAAAGCCCTAGATGAGTAAGATATTTGCAGCTACCCTGCCGTTCTAACCACAACACTGTTCGGCTGATTTCGCGAACGCAACCGACATTGAATATATTATGACACAACGCGACTTCCACAGAATACATAAATAACAATTTCTCTAAACAAATAACATGTACAATTAGCGTACTTACAATTAATAATAGCCGGCAACTTTGGATATCATTTCTCGGTAGGCACGTCTATCTCTTTTCACGTTTCAACACTTAAGCCGTTTGTCCCGCTACTTTCTCCTTCTCCTAACCGTTTTTTTTTCCAGAATTGCCAATCTAACCAAAACAGTCAACAAAATCCCTAGCTTTTACGGAACTAACATTTTATAATTTAAATCCTTGAGCAGCATACATGAAACTTCTAACAATAATCGACTCATTGACAACAACGTGGGTCAGGGGGCCGATTCTAACCACTATCGAAAATATTCGAGTCGAAAAGAGTGCGATGTCGCATGTGACGTCACTCTTTTTCGACAGTGGAAAAAATGTCAAAAAATGCCAGTGACAAATAAATGTTGTGTTGGTAGTTTTGCACCCTAAAGGTTGGTAAACAGCAGTGCACATGTGCACACTGTTTGCCTCTTCAGGATTCCTATTCTAATTTCTACCATCTACCGGCGTTTGTAGTGCAAAAATCAGCTGCTTCCACAATAATGGAAAAATACGACTCGCGAATTTCTCTGGAACAAAAAGAAGTTATGGTCTCCTTTATGGAGGAGCATCCCGAATTTGCCACCGGCAAATTGCTCGGCGTAGAAGGGCGCAAACGAAAGCAAGCCCTTTGGGGAAACGACACCTACCAGTAAGTGTGCAAGTAAAAAATAATTTGCATAATATAATGATACCCTTGCAGGAAAGAAACGTAAGCGTAGTACAGGTAACCAAGCAGTTGAACCTGTAAAGCAATTTTCCGTCATAGGGACGACTTTAAACACACAAATACAGAAGATGGGTGCAACGATGCAGGAGATGAGTGCAAAAATGGATGTTTTAATTACAGAAAAGATTAGAACCAATGATTTATTTCAAAAATTGAGCGATAAGATGTAACTTTATATTACAAATATTGATTAACATAGTCTTCTCTATATTGTTGTCCCCTTCTCTGCTCTTGAAGATCATTTCTACCCTCTTGTATCTGGGGTACTGGCAGGGGCTCTAAATCTATTTCATCCCACATGAGTTGGGGGTCCCTGTTAGATGCCCTGAAGGGGTCTTGTGCATCCCGCACCATTCGTCGAAACAATCTTGTGCGATTCCGTTCTTCTCGCTCTAATTCTTCAATAAGAAGAAACTGCGCGTACAATAAAGCCATTCTTCTACTAATTACTCTGTTTTTGTTTACATCAAATGAAACTAACCTCAAACAAACCGCTTGAACGTCACTTTTCTGCCTGTCATACAGTGCTACTGTCAAACTATTCGACTCGAATTCTTGAATTCAACACGTTTTTAATATTGAAAAGTACTTTTCGATATCGAAAATCCATGACGTCATATGCTACCTTTCTGTGAAAGCCGTCAGGTGGCCACGTGTTGTTTTTCTATCCAAAATGGTTGAATTTGACAGATTTCGAGTCGAAAAGCTTTTCGATAGTGGTTAGAATCGGGCCCCAGCTACATTTCGTAAACCAAAGATTTAAATAGAAAAAATCTATGTTATTTATCTATAGAGAAATGCTAAAATTAGGTGGCGCCATCTACAATTTAATGTTTTGTTCAGCGCGCCAAATTTATTTTAATTTAAATTTGAAATGAGTTTCTTCAATGTTCTACTTATTTTTGAAGATATTAAAAATGTCTGTTTATGATAAGTGTTGCCGTTCGTCTACAGTTTTTTCCTGTTACGATTTAATGAAATCTTATAGATGCCGTTGAAGCAACTTTAAAACCAATGAAAAAGTTTGTTATTTTGTTTAGAGGATTTGGGTAAGGTCAGTTTTAAACAATGTCAACGATGGAGATACTTTCACAGAAAAAAGTGTAATTTTGAAGATTATCAATTAACTGAAATACAATGTGATTATTGTGATTTCAAAACTACGGATAAAGCGTGTTTAAAATTACATAAACAAAAGCATTATCGTATATGGAAATTACAACAAAGATTTCAATGTGATCAGTGTGAATATACAACTATTTGGAAGTGAAACATGAAAGCACATAAAATAAAACATCTGTCAGTTGAGATGCCACTAAAATTGCAATGCAATCAGTGTGAATTTACAACTCTTGATAAAAGCAATTTAAAAAAACATAAAAATGCAAAGCATCTTCTAAGTCAATTACAAGAAAAATTTCAATGTAATCAGTGTGTATTTACAACTGTTTATAAAAATAGCTTGAAAGTACATAAAATAAAACATCTTTCATGTAAATTACAACAAAAATATCAGTGTGATCAGTGTGACTATTATTGACCACGGAAACTTAAAAAGACATAAAAACGCTAAGCATCTTACAAGCGAGTTACAACAAAAGTTTAAATGCGATCAATGTAGATATACAACTTTACATAAAACGTTACTTTAAAACACATAGAATAAAGCATCTTCCAAGTGAATTACAACCAAGACTTCAATGCGATCACTGTAAATTTATAACCACCTATAAAAGTTCTTTACATAATTGAAGAAGAAAGGCTTTTACGGCCCGAAGTCATTGAAATATCGTTCCTTACATAACCATCTGTCAACTAAATCACAACAAAAATTTTAATGCCCTATGAAATCTAAATTATAAACTTAGATTTCCCCTTAGAATTTGCACAATCTTTATTACATAATGTAACTTTTAACCGAAATTCTAACACTTAAGCCGAGTAATTTATCCTTTTGTAAAGTGTGTGTCAAAAATTTTAAATAAAAAGCTAATAAGTTTTTTCATTCTATATGGGGACAGCCGTAAATTTGCATTTACAAATATATCAACTTTTCCAGCCGTCTAGTGGTGCCAAAAGCGATAACTACGAACGAACCGCCTCAAGCCTATTAAAAGACAGTCTGGAGAAAAATTCTTGCATTTACTATTATTATTATTATTATTATTATTATTAAGTAGCTATCCAACAGGATAAACCCATTTACAGGATAGGTAGGCAAGTATACTCTGGTGAAATGTGGTGCCATATTGCAAAAAGCAGCTTAAGCGCACTGCTTTCCCATTAGGGACCTACCATTTCACTAATTACTACATGACTAAAGTATAAATAAGTTAGAAGCAAAGCAGCCATAAATGGCCATAAACAAACAATTAGAAACATAGAGACAATAAGAACGCAACCAGAGTGTAGAGAAACTAGTTGAAAACTCAAAAGACTCAAGCAAAACAAGCAAAGGTAATTCAGAGAAATTAATTAATTAAAATTACCACATTATGACCAAGCTGACTTTGTATGACGCAAAATGACAGAGAAAATAACAGACCATTTATCAACAAATATGTCGCATTGACATTATCATACTTCAACTTTTCTGTTTTCTGAATCTAAGTAGTTCTATCTAATTTGAGCTTAGTGTATTTTGAAGAAAATGAATTGAATAGTTGTAATTTTATAATTAATTATTGTTTGAATTAGGGAACAGAAATGGGAAAAAACTAGTTTGCATTGATCTGATCATCAAAATATTCTTTGCTAGCGCTGCAACGCTAAAAACAAATTTATTGTTATTACAAAAAATTTAAAAGGAATTCAACTAACAGGAAAAATAAATATACTGGTAAAATTTTTAATTTGTTTTTAATAGTGAAGACGAGTTTGTAGATAATTTGAAAATAAACTAAGCAATTTAAGTACAATGTCTTAATCAATTCGATTGTGAGTTTGAGTATTAGTGCAATTATAATTTAGATAGGCAGAAGACTGATAAGTAAAGTTTAAATTAATTTCTCTATGTAGGAATTTTTTCTACAAAAAATGTTCTTTAGAGATTTTTAAAAATTTGAGCATATTATAAAAAACTAAAAAATAAATAAAACTACTTGTATTAGACTAGCCTTAAAGTTTAGACAGTAACATACTGACTCAAAATAATTAAAACAAACAAAATTGTATACATACAGTACACGACAAAGAGGCGAACTAGCATCATAAAAACATCGACTCTTTTTGACTTAGAATAATCCAGATTAAGAGAGTATCAAAACTTACAACAAACTCTTTATCAAAATAGAAGTTATATCTCAACATAAATTTGAACAAACAATCAAGAATTTTTTGATCGAAATCAGACTATACAGCGTATAGGATTTTTTAAAGAATTTTTGCAGCTTAAATAAGGAAAAAAGCACTCTCACCTGATGTTGTTCGCGAAAAATATATAGTGTAGAATGTAAATTTTTAACACTGTTATTGTTTATATTTATATATGTAAATATGTCTATAACCATTGATACATTTTGTACTTCTTTTAGCAGATAAAAATCCTCTTCAGGGGGGTGAAGCCAAGATAGCGGAATTGGAAACGATAAAAGTATGTAGGCCACTATATTGACGTGCGGCAAGGGGAAAGAAAAGTAGCCAATCAGAAATATGGATTTGAATTCGGCGCCAAAAGTAGTATTGTTTGTCACGCCCTTCACTTTCGATTCACAACGTTTTTTGTTATCGTTGCATTTAGAGGTTATGTTGTTATACTTGTTTTTCTGAAATTATATCAAACTTTCATGTTAAGTGATAAAGTTAATTAATAAATAAAGTTGAAATTATAAATAAAATAGGTAAGCTTAGTTATTCAATGTAATATGCGTTTTAATTAGATTTTGTTTGTAGATACCAATTGTGGAAGAATATTATTTATAGAATAGGTGGAGGCTCAGAGAAAAGATTTCATCAGTTTGTGAGGATCATTTTGATGAATCTGGTTTTGTCAACAAGAGAAACAAACGGTTAAATTCTTTCTTCAGTTTAAAGCAAAAGAAAATAACTGTACTTTTTATTAACATTATAAGGGGGTATTATCCCAGTTGGAGGCAAGAGAAAAAGACTTGTTGAATTTTAGAAGAAAAACGTAGGTGATTGGAATTAAACTTTTATTAAATTTCCACGTATGTAGTGCATTTCAATTCAATTGGCATAAGAAGTGGCTGTGGAAATTCAAATTGTTGTTGGGGATTAATATGGACATTTGTTTAAATCATAAAAATCACTGTTTGCTGGTGAAAGATTAGTGACAAATCGAGTTACATTTTATGTGTTTTTAAGTACTTTTCACAGTACTTAAAACTAGAGTAACTGTATCTGTTTACTTTTAGTTGTTTTTGTTAAATAATTGTCTGTTTTGTTTGTATTTTAAGTTTGATTGCAATTTATTTCATTTTAATTTTAGAAGGTCATTTGAAATAATTAAAATTTATTAATTTTATTTGTTTGTTTTATATGACTATATTGTCAAATGGTTGTCTAATTGTTTATTTATGTTTGAACTTTGTTTAAGTTGTGTAATTAAGTAGTTTAAATAATAATATTTAAAAAAAATTAATTGTATAATATGATACAAAATAAACACAGAATGTTTTAGTATATAATGCGTTTTTTTAACAGTTGCCATAGGGAATTGTATGGTAAAAATTGTACCCCATGTTAACTTTTGTTCTTATAGAAATATTGAAACCTTTTTGGAACAAAATAAAGCTTCCCGCCTCTACTGTTACGTATTTTTTAACATCCTTGCTGTCTCATTTTTAAGCATTATTATTTAACCAATACTGATAAATTCTTTTAGGTACTTTTTAATCACACTTCACAACAACACGATTCGGCTAGTTTATCAAAATTAAAATTATAAATAGTGTATTTAAAAAAAACAAGTTTGCAACAAGCTTGAAACAAACTTGAAACATCAACATTGGTTTCTCAAACTTGCAGCAGTGTTGATATATACTTGTCGTGTCAAGTTTGACGTGACAATTAAAAGCAAGGAAAATCCAAAGTAGAAGCAAGGAAAATCCAAAGTAGAAGCAAAAGTGAACTTAACATGTTTAAAAATAACAAGTTTGCAGCAAGTTCAAAGCAAACTTGAGACATCATTATTGTTTTATCAAACTTGCAGCAGCATTCAACTTTTTAACGCTTCGTATGCAACCTGTCATTAAACTTTTTTGAAAAATCTGGATAGACGAGTTGTGGTGTCGTTGCGTTAGGATTAATTAAAAAATATAGAAAAACATTGACAATGTCCGTTATACTTGCTTGTAATACTGGTTTTTTTAACGGCTTAAAGCCTAAGTGCAAAAAAGTAAAGCGCGTTACAGATATAAATAAAACATCAAATAAAAATACACAAAATGGGTACTATAAAGGCAGAATTAGCCGACGAGATACAGAAAAACAACGTTTTATTTGAACGATTGCTTTGAAAATATAAATAATAGTACATAATTTGGAAAAGTTTATTAGTTTTGACTTTTGACTTATTTATAGAGAGATCGTTTAAAACTAGTTTCAAGTATTGGTGGCGCATTGCTTGCCCTCCTCACTTTTGCATACTCGTTTGACACTCTAGTAAGAGTAGCTCTTATACGATGTTTCGCAGGTTTTGCTACAGTCATGCTCTATTTTTCTGTTCTAAGAAGGCCATTTGCTAACTAATGTATTTACTCCACTTACATTACAACTAATCTGAAAATGTCAAAATAGAGAATTCTCTAACCAAAATAGAAAATTTTGACAGATTTCGTTGAAAAAAAGTTACAGAATTGGCCCTCAGACGTGTTTTTCATAATTTTAATATTGAATCATACATATTATTAAAAGGTAGAAATATAGCATGTTCCCTACACTCGTTTTACAAGACATGTTTGTAACACTTATTTATTTGACCCATGCGTGCCACAAGCAAATGCCTTGTGCAACTCGCATGACAATATACTATTTTGATATCGAATATCTATGACGTCACATTAAATCTTTTTATTAGAATCGCCAGGTGGCTACGTGTTCGTTTTCTATCAAATATGGTTAATTTTGTTAGAATTTGAGTCGAAATTTTTACGATAGTGCGTTAGAATCGGCCCTCTGATCAGAGTAGCTTAGATCATGTCGCTCACTACAACTTTTTATTTTAAAACGCAAGATTTAACGTTTTGCTAGGCAAAATGACATATTGACAGAAATGAAAAGTGCTTTCAGCAGACACAGCTTTTACTCACCGAACAGCAAATAAGCGTGAACAGTTGCCGCTCTGTCTGCTGAATGCAACCAATGAAAGTTTAGAAATGAGGTTAGATTTTCATCTAATAAAGTGTTGTGTTACTATTATCTCATATTCATAGTTTTAGTCCTTTTTGATATTATCAAAAATGTCGGTTTTCTCGAAGTGCTGCCGCTCTTCCTCGGCTTTTTCCTGTTACGATTCACTGGAATTTTATAGATGCCGTTTATGCAACTTTGAAACAAATGAAAAAAGTGTTTATTTTATTCACAATTGTGAGTTTTTAGATGTTTTGGATGAAGCCTCTTTCGAAAAATGTCAACGTTGCAGAGTGGGTAGCTTTTCGTATGTGTGGAGATACTTTCACAAAAGAAAGTGTAATTTTGTAAAACATAAATCATCTGTAACAACTAATACGGAAAATGGAAACAGTATTATTACAACAACTAGCCAAGCAGAAAAACGTTACCAATTCGCTACTTGTTTTGAATGTGATCAATGCACGTATACAAGTAAATACAAATTCCAGTTAAAAAGACATATTTATCTGAAACATATAGACAGAAAACACTCTTTACCAAAATTGCAAAAAATTGCCAAGGAAATGCCTGGTAATTTTAAAACGACCGAAAAAAATGCGCGTTTAAATAAACATAAAATTAATCGCCCAAGAAAATTACAGCAAAAATACAAATGCGATAAATGCGAATATTCAACTTTTTATAAAAGAGATCTAAACAAGCATATAAATACAAAGCATCTTTCAAAAGGATTACAACAAAAATTCCAATGCGATCAGTGCGAATTTGCGACTCTTTATCAAAGTAACTTACAGAAACATATAAATGCAAAGCATCTTTCAAAAGATTTACAACAAAAATTCCAATGCGATCAGTGTGAATATAAAACTTTTTATAAAAATAATCTAAACAGACATGAAAATGCAAAGCATCTTTCAAAACATTTTCAACAAAAATTTCAATGCGAGCAGTGTGAATTTACAACTTTTCATAAAGGAAGCCTTAAGACACATATAAATGCGAAACATCTCTCAAGCAAATTACGAAAGAAATTTCAATGCGATCAGTGTGAATATAGAGCTTCTTTTAAACAACTTCTAAAAACACATAAAAATGCAAAGCATCTTTCAAAAGAATTACAACAAAAATTCCAATGCGACCAGTGTGCATATACAACTATTTATAAAGGAAACCTGACGACACATATAAATGCAAAGCATCTTTGAAAAGATTTACAACAAAAATTCCAATGCGAGCAGTGTGAATATACAACTTTTTATAAAAGAAACCTGATGATACATATAAATAGAAATCATCTTTCAAGCGAACAACAACTAACATTTTAATGCAATCAATGTAAATATGCAACAACGCTCAAAAGTCATTAATAAGGCACCTTTCAAGTGAACTGCATCCAGAATTTGTCTGCAATCAATGTAAAGATACAAGTAATTATAAAATTATAAAACATGTTCCAAGCGAATTACAACAGAAATTTTTATAAATATTTCATTGAAACACATGAAAAGAAGCACTTTCTGCGTGAATTACAGCAAAGATTTTAATGCCATCAGTGTGAATATTCAACTATTTTTAAACATCACTTTAAAACACATAAAATGAGACACCTGCCACGTGAATTACAGCAGACTTTTCAGTGCAAACAACTATTTATTAAGGAATTCTTGAAAAATATAAAAATTTAAAGCATTTTTTAAGCAAATTATAACAAATTTCAATGCGATTAATGTGAATATACAATTATTACTGACAAAACAAACTTAAAAAATCATAAAAATAGGAAACATCTTTTTAACAAAATGTATCAAAAATTGTAATGCTATAAGTTTCTACAAGAAGATGAAAAAGAGATTTTTAATTCAAAATTTCATGATCACTGTTACCCATAAATTTTAAAGGATTATAAACATATTCCAATAATAATTCGTCAAGCAAATTATTTTGGTATTGTATCTAATTTGTCAGTTTTCTTTTCTATGGTTAACATGAACATAATGGATATCTACATAAATTTTAATAGCATGATATTGATAATTATATTATGTAATTATTTCTAATCTAGGCAAAAGCTTAGTGTATTTAAAATTATTATTTTTGTATAATAAATATTGAATAATAAACAACTTGAATAAAAACTTTACTTTTTAAAATTACCCAAATCTTTTGAACAAATCTTAGTTAGGTATTTTTTTGTTTTGTTTATTTTCTTTTATTCTTATCTTTAATATTAATTACAATAAGGTGATTTTAATCTTTATTTAAGAGGATTAGGAAAAATTTGCCACAGAACAGTAAGTGCTTATCGATTTATTAAAAAAGTTTTTTGTGATACCTACTATACTATATTCTTCGGCTATTGGCAAGACCAATTGGGCATCTTCAAAATCGCATTTTAAATACTCTCTTTCTTTTGGTTAAAGCAATGTCCCGTTTACACAGCACAAATTTATGAAAACGCGGTGTCAGCCAGATTTGTCACTTTATCCTAATCTCACGTTTGTCTTTCAAACAAGACTTTTTCTTAACGGCGTGCAAATTCTGAGTTGTTTAGACCGCAAAGCTTGATTTCCAAGACAACTGATGTCACACTATTTACAGTTAAATTGGCAGCAGTTTTCCGAAAATCCACCAAAAGTTGCTATATAGTAAGTAAGTAAGTAAATAGTTTAATAATTTGATAGACACAAGAATGTTGAAGTGCGTACACCTACTACACAATAGTTTAATTAACGTTGGAGCGCTATTTATATAATGATCGCTTTACAAAGTGATTTAAAGTTCTTTCTACTTTTTAGAAAAGACAGTTGATTTTCAATTGTGAATTAACTGAGATTAATTCCACGCGTTCTGAAGTGTGTTGTAGCAGCTGCAATGAGTTCTAAAATTGAGTTTATCAATAGAATTTAGCATTGTTTGTATAATTCAAAATACTCTAGTAAATGCCAATTCATTAAAAAATTCCAATTGGATTATGGAATTTCAGTTTGTTTGTAAAGTTGTGCTATTCTAATTTACTTACAGCATTCTAATTAGATTATAAAATCACATAACATCTTATAGGATTTTAATGTGCTTATAAGATTCTAATTGGTCAATAAGATTTGATTTTATTATATAGTTCTACACTAGTTGTGAAGTTGTAAAGCGTTTAAGTAAGTTACTGATCAAAGATAATAAGTCATTTACGATTAGTTACGCATTGGTGAAAACAGCAAATTTAGTATATAAATTCAGCAACTATTGTTAAATGTGAGATTATTTATTATTTATATGAAGGCGACATCGTAGTTCCTCTTGTGACAGTAAGTGGTTGGTGACTCGACGAATGACTCTAGGTATTTAAACCTAAACTTTAGCATAGAGGTTGTAGACTTGATTAAACATATAAATCATTATTATATATGTGACAGTTTTTGATTTTATAATAATTTATAGTTATTTTTTAAAGTAAAAATAAGCCAATAAAGCGCTAAATCGCTTGTATAAGTAAATAATCTCGATGAGGGCCTTATGGCATCTTAAGTTGAAGAGGGAGAACATGGGCTTAGCATCCCTGGAAAGGTGAAGGCCGTCAGTATCAGTAAGCTGAGCGGGGCGAGAGTGAGAACGTTGGTAAAAAAAAAGTCAGAGCGGTCGGACGGGCAGTATTATAAATTTTTAAACTGTTAATTGTTTATTGAAAGAGACAGATAGTTAACGTGTTGATCTTGTTGATCATATGTTGTTTTGTGGTATAATTGTGAATTCAGTGCTGACTCCCTGAATTCGGAGAAATAATGTGAATTCAGTGCTGACCTCCTGAATTCAGAGGAATAATGAGGTACCAAAACAATGAAGACATCATTGAGAACACGATGCTAAAGAAAAGGGGTGAAGATTGAGTCAATCAAGTCCATAGAGTGATTGTCAAAGTCCAATAAGCCTGGTGTTGTCTTCCACAATCAGTTCGAGAGGAAGAGAATCCTGCGAGGAGGAGAAAAGCCCCCGGTGAGTTACTTTACAGGTATTATTGACAGGTACATTATGTGTAAATATGTTTCATGTCTTGCTCAATCGATCCGTCTGACTGCTCAAGCGTTTCTCTAACAATGAATATAGAGGGGTGAGTTGAAGTAGATTGTTGATGATAATGTGGCTGTTGCTATTCTGTACACGCTTTTCGAGTGAATAATTAAGGCTAATAATCGTAGAACATAGACATCCTGACAAATTTATTATGGAGAAAGAGTTAACTGTTATTTAATTCAATTTAATTGTTAAAATTTGGCAAAACGTAAGATTAGAATAAAAAAGTCTTACAGAAAAAAAAAATACCTAACTAAGATTTGTTCAAAAGATTTGGGTAATTTTAAAAAATTAAGTTTTTATTCAAGTTGTTTATTATTCAATATTTATTGTACAAAAATAATAATTTTAAATACACTAAGCTTTTGCCTAGATTAGAAATAATTACATAATATAATTATCAATATCGTGCTATTAAAATTTATGTAGATATCCACTTTGTTCATGTTAACCATAAAAAAGAAAACTGACATATTAGATACAATACCAAATTTGTTTGACAATTTATTATAGGAATATGTTTATAATCCTTTAAAATTTATGGGTAACAGTGATCATAAAATTTTGAATTAAAAATCTCTTTTTCATCTTTATGTAGAAACTTATAGCATTACAATTTTTGATTAAATTTGTTAAAAAGATGTTTCCTGTTTTTATGATTTTTTAGGTTTGTTTTGTCAGTGATAATCGTATATTCACATTAATCGCATTAGAATTTGTTATAATTGGCTTAAAAAATGCTTTAAATTTTTATATTTTTCAAGAATTCCTTAATAAATTGTTGTTTGCACTGAAAAGTCTGCTGTAATTCACGTGGCAGGTGTCTCATTTTATGTGTTTTAAAGTGATGTTTAAAAATAGTTGAATATTCACACTGATGGCATTAAAATCTTTGCTGTAATTCACGCAGAAAGTGCTTCTTTTCATGTGTTTCAATGAAATATTTATAAAAATTTCTGTTGTAATTCGCTTGGAACATGTTTTATAATTTTATAATTACTTGTATCTTTACATTAATTGCAGACAAATTCTGGATGCAGTTCACTTGAAAGGTGCCTTATTAATGACTTTTGAGCGTTGTTGCATATTTACATTGATTGCATTAAAATGTTAGTTGTTGTTCGCTTGAAAGATGATTTCTATTTATATGTATCATCAGGTTTCTTTTATAAAAAGTTGTATATTCACACTGCTCGCATTGGAATTTTTGTTGTAAATCTTTTCAAAGATGCTTTGCATTTATATGTGTCGTCAGGTTTCCTTTATAAATAGTTGTATATGCACACTGGTCGCATTGGAATTTTTGTTGTAAATCTTTTGAAAGATGTTTTGCATTTTTATGTCGGTTTAGATGATTGCTATAAAAAGTTTTAAATTTACACTGATCGCGTTGGAATTTTTGTTGTAAATGTTTCAAAAGGTGCTTTGCATTTATATGATTTTTCAAAATGTCTTTTCTAAGAGTTTTATATTCACACTGATCACATTGGAATTTTTGTTGTAATTCCTTTAAAAGATGCTTTGCATTTTTATGTCTGTTTAGATTATTTTTATAAAAAGTTTTATATTCACACTGATCGCATTCGAATTTTTGTTGTATTTCTTTTAAAAGGTGCTTTGCATTTGCATGCCTGTTTAGATGATTTTTATAAATGGTTTTATATTCACAGTGATCACATTCGAATTTTTCTTTTAAAAGATGCTTTGCATTTATATGTATCATCAGGCTTCCTCTATAAATAGTTGTATATGCACACTGGTCGCATTGGAAGTTTTGTTGTAATTCTTTTGAAAGATGTTTTGCATTTATATGTTTCTTCAGGCTACCTTGATATAGAGTTTTATATTCACACTGCTCGCATTGGAATTTTTGTTGTAAATCTTTTGAAAGATGCTTTGCATTTATATGTGTCTTCAGGTTTCCTTTAAAAATAGTTGTATATGCACACTGGTCGCATTGGAATTTTTGTTGTAATTCTTTTGAAAGATGCTTTGCATTTATATGAGTTTTCAAAAGGTCGTTTCTAAGAGTTTTATATTCACACTGATCGCATTAAAATTTTTGTTGTAGTGCTTTTGAAAGATGCTTTGCATTTATATGCTTGTTTAGATCTCCTTTATAAAAAGTTGAATATTCGCATTCATCGCATTTGTATTTTTGCTGTAATTTTCTCGAACGATTAATTTTATGTTTTTTTAAATGCGCATTTTTTTCGGTCGTTTTAAAATTACCAGGCATTTCCTTGGCAATTTTGGTAAAGAGTGCTTTCTGTCTATATGTTTCAGATAAATATGTCTTTTTAACTGGAATTTGTATTTACTTGTATACTTGCATTGATCACATTCAAAACAAGTAGCGAATTGGTAAGGTTTATCTGCTTGGCTAGTCGTTGTAATAATACCGTTTCCATTTTCCGTATTAGTTGTTACAGATGATTTATGTTCTGTGAAATTACACTTTCTTTTGTGAAAGTATCTCCACACATACGAAAAGCTACCCATTCTGCAACGTTGACATTTTTTGAAACAGGCTTCATCCAAAACATCTAAAAACTCACAATTGTGAATAAAATAAACAATTTTTTCATTTGTTTCAAAGTTGCATAGACGGCATCTATAAGATTCCAGTGAATCGTAACAGGAAAAAACCGAGGAAGAGCGGCAGCACTTCGAGAAAACCGACATTTTTGATAATATCAAAAAGGACTAAAACATCAATATTTTAATATTTTTTATGTTAAAACTAAGCCGTTAATATAACCGTTCATTTGATATCTTAAAACTGCTCTTTATGAATATGAGATAATAGTAACACAACACTTTATTAGATGAAAATCTAACCTCATTTCTATACTTTCATTGGTTGCATTCAGCAGACAGAGCGGTAACCTTTTACGCTTATTCGCTGCTCGGTGAGTAAAAGCTGTGTCTGTTGCGTTCTACTTCGCTTCTATCATGTAGTCTCAAATGAAAGTGTTTTTGAGGTTATATTTTTATTTAGTCATCATCTTAGGCGGTTTGCACATACGAAACCAACACTTCTACTAACGGTTTACTTTTGACATATAAAATATTAATTTTGTAATGATTCATTTACATATATTTGAAATTTTGCCCTTTTTAATGGACAAGTGACATTTAGTTTGGCAAGTGACGTCTAGTTTGAGAGTTGACATTTTAAAAGTGACAGATGAAATTTATATTGACGGATCCCTACGTTGTGTTTTTTTTTGTCGTTGTGATTTTGAAATAACCTTGATTCTAAATGGAATGTGAGTTCGCTTGCAGTACTATTGGAAACAATAAAACAGATATTTCATCTACAAATATATTCTATGAGTTTCCAACAGTATACGAACAGTTTATACAATCCGACACAGAAATAATGAATACAGAACCAACAAAATTCAACGAAATTTACACACAATTCATATTGGAGAGACCAAGGTCACTCACAATGGTATTACTGCAATTGTACATAATAAATGAATGAAATACATCAGCAGGCACATGAATACATAAAACAAGATAATCAACATAGACAATCAAATGAGACAAACACATAAAACAACATCACGACACAAACATCAAAATAAAGCAATGATACACAAATAAGAACTGAATGGCATTGTGGTTGTCAGATATTACTGCAACAAAATGACGGACAATTGTTTGCAAATAACAACTTACTAGCTGAAACAATGTCGCGAGCACTGAGAGGCGGAGATTCTCCTTATTATTATTACATTTAAGTCGTTCCGGCTAAACACAGTAAGTCTGTGAACTCTACTATACATGACCAGCTAAATACATGTCAAAAAACCTATGTCCCTCTCGCAAGAGTCTTTCACCCTCATAGGGTGCATCACGTGATGCGAAGCTAGGTTTATAATAATGAGATGAAGGAAGATGTTCCTTAAGAATTTAAGATATGTCCACCGTCTACTCAGAAATGCACGATGGATTTTATGAGGCCCTACTCTTTGATTAACCATTCGATTAATTAAAGCCCAAACAACGGTCCACTCCCCAGTGAACGGCCGCTTGATCACCGAGATAGTGTCAAACTGATCTCGCTTCCTAGCTAGCCTAAATCCCTGGAACGGACACGCGAATTCTTCAGTTAATCCTGGGTAAGACTAACTGAAGAAGTACATTTAAACCGAAGAACGGTCTGAACCCCTATTCGCGAATACGACAATCCTAGTCAAAATTCCTACCCGGGTTCCCGAAACTAATGAGCGGTGCCCATTTGTGCCTAAGCACAGCTCACATAATTTACTTAAGCAAGATTAAGCGACAATCTATTCAAATTAGCTACAATTAAGTTTGCATTTCCTCCCTATCAACAGCTAGAATTCTCAGACCGGTTAGTATATGTTATAGCCTGCGGCTCAAAAGTATTCTCTTCGATTGACCGAATTTTGCTAAGTAAGCGCCATTTACTTAAGAGTCCAACTGACGTAGTTAATTAAGATAACAATGCCATGAGTTAAAATAATATCCACAAACAAATATAATATTACGAAGGGCATCGGTGGCATCGCCTGGATAAGAAGCTCCGGATCCCAGAACATCCAAGACATTAAATTTAGTGGCTCCCTCTCACAGCCGGAGATCGCATCTACGAGGTTCTCAGTAAAAAACAAAGCATTATCTGGTCCAATGGCGCTTGCTCCTCCGTCTCTCGCCTGGTATAACCTTGAAGTGATTTCTAAGGTGGCGTCCAGAGATTGAAATATCGGTGTCCTTTGTTTAAAGATGGATTTGTCCCTATCAACCAAAACAACCATGGGGAAGGAATAGGAAGGAGTGGGAAAGTCTACCTCCATTCGCCTCTCCACAAACCGGACATAACAAAAAGATATATTTTGAACAATGAATGGTGGACATTTTGGTAGCATAAGAATACTACATGGACAGAGAAGTACTGCGATTGTGATGCAATCGGTACCCACTAGATAGATAGAATTAAGTGTCTTCAATTGATATAAACAAGAAGATGAGTAAAGCACTGGATACGAGCGTAATTTTGGACTTGCTCTAGATTATGCACAAAGACACTTGTAGTTATTTTGATTTCAAGATTACATTTATAGAAAAACAGACATTGTCGGGAGCGACCATTATTACATAGACAAGGATTTTAACATGTAGGATGAATTACATATTACCCAAACAAAAACCAGATACTCAACACCGACCCTTTCTCTAATTTGACAACGACCCTATTTGCATTCGTAATATTTACGTCCCGATTATTGCAATCCTTGTTAAAGCCCGTTTCCCGCGCCCCCATATACTTAAAGCCCTAGATGAGATGAGTAAAATATTTGCAGCTACCCTGCCGTTCTAACCACAACACAGTTCGGCTGATTTCGCGAACGCAACCGACATTGAATATATTATGACACAACGCGACTTACACAGAATACATAAATAACAATTTCTCTAAACAAATAGCATGTACAATTAGCGTACTTACAATTAATAATAGCCGGCAACTTTGGATATCATTTCTCGCTAGGCACGTCTATCTCTTTTCACGTTTCAACACTTAAGCCGCTTGTCCCGCTACTATGTTATTTATCTATAGGGAAATGCTGAAATTAGGTGGCGCTATCTACAATTTAATGTTTTTATTTAGCGCTCCAAATTTATTTTAATTTAAATTTGAAATGAGTTTCTTCAATGTTCTACTTATTTTTGAAGATATTAAAAATGTCTGTTTATGATAAGTGTTGCCGTTCGTCTACAGTTTTTTCCTGTTACGATTTAATGAAATCTTATAGATGCCGTTAGTAGATAGAGAGTGAGAGTACAAATGCCCCCCCCACCACTTTTACGTCATATGACCTTGGACTTTGGAATGTCCTTGACCTTGAACCTTGGAACGACCATGGAACACCTGTTTTGTACATTTGCTCTTCGACTACTGTGTTCTCCCCCCACCACATTCCTTTCCCCCCACCACTTTTTTCGAAAATTGTGATAGCCACTTTGGAGCATTCACTCATGAAGCGCGAGCAAAGCTCGACGTGCTTAAATAAAAAAAAATGTAAATTTTGCAATACCAAGAATCAAACAATAATCGACTAACAATGGACTAATAATCAGGCAATAATCAATAATCAATAATCAATAATCAATAATCAATAATTAATAATCAATAATCAATAATCAATAATCAATAATCGATAATCAATCGATAATCAATTAATAAGTAATCAACTTCAATTCTTTGAATTGGAAATACAGTAAGATGGCTGCTTGGAACACCTGCCACATGACCGTGAGCCTTAACACCTGTTGTCTTGAATATTTGCATTGATCGTTTGCGCATGCGCTTCTCACTTGCCTTAGTGAATCGCACAGCTCCACTTGCATATTTGTCTCCAAATGATGATTAACCATCGTCACCTTGATATGATGTGTTTGTAAAATTTATTGCGCAAGCGTCACATGGCTACCATAAATTAATCATTAAGCGAGAGCTAAGCTAGACTTTTTTCAGGTAAAATAGTAAATTATGCGATACCTACCAATCAATAAGTAATCAATAACCAATCAACGACCGTGAGTGTTAACACCTGGTGTCTTGATCTTGGAATATTTGCCATGACCGTTTGCGCATGCGCTTCCCACAAGCCTTAGTTAATTGCGCAGCTTCACTTGAAATTTTTCCTCCGTCGATGATTAACCATGAATTTTTTCTTTGAGATATGTGTTCTTGATTGCGCAAGCGTCACATATAATGGCGAGCGACCAGAGAGCTAAGCTAGACTTTATCAGGTAAAAATGTAAATTGTGCGATACCAATAATCAAACACTAATCAATCAACATGACTACTGTAAATTTTGAAGCTGGGCTCTCAATAGAAAAATATGATAATGACGTCACTATCAAAGTTGACTCATAAAATATAAATGAATGCTCCGCTTATACAGAGTTTTACTATTTAATTTTTTTGCTTATTGGTAAACCGTGTAGTTTAGAAGCAAAAACAAAAGGATTATTAATAAAATGTTTTTTTATTATTAGTATTTATTTATTTGTATAGTGTACATGTTTCGTTTGGTATACAGCTTTTATATGGCGTGCAAATTGACAAGCAATGCATTCTGAAGCAGCTATCTCTGTTTCTCCGCCACAGTTTATACAAGTATAATTCACAGGAATGGGCATTTTTTATTTGCAAGTTTTTACTTGTTGTACAATGAAGAGTTTGATGGACAATACAGTTAAAAAATAATGGTTGTCATTTTTATATAAGATTTTGTACAAAAACTATATAATTATAATATATAAGTACAATTTACAAACATTTATTCTATTACTTAAACAGTAAGTAAATAAACAAAGTGGTTGCATATAAGAAACTAATCCACATCAAAATAAACAGATTAGATTCATTAATCTTTTGAGTGAATACAGCATTATGAAAAATAGATTGATTTAATAAGGCAAACGCACAATCCGGTGAAAATTTTAAATGTTCCTGCTGTACTATATCGGTGGATTTCCAGTGTCCTAAGTGAAGCTTGCAGCAAAAGCAGATAACTGTATCGAAGGAATTTGTGTAAAAAAATCCAGATTTTGACAAATCAATCGCGGTAGGTGAAGAGAGTTTCCACGTCTTAAACGATAAAAGCCTTTGATCAAAACACGAGTAATTGTTTTTCAAAATAGGGATTCCAGTAGAATCATCGAGGCACATTATGTAGATTAAATCTTTCACTCTATGTTTCCAGACAGTTTGCTCTCAAAAATGATTGGTAATTTGACTACTAATTCCACAAAAACATACGAAATTTTATTCTCGAAGGAGTTTCTTTCAACGGTTATTTTATCACCAAACCGAAGAATTAGCTTTTGTTTTAAGGAAATTTTATTATTATTAATTTTAAGAGTTATCCCCTTATTAGGATTAAGTAAAATGTTTTCTACAATTCCTTCTATATATGGAAAAATATATATAGTATCTCCCGTGGGAAGTGTAAACTCTAAACTTTGTTCACTTATGTTACCGTATAACTGTATAGTTTAGAAATAGTATAGATCGCTTAAAAAGTTTTCAAATAGTCGATGAAAATTATGAGTTTCTGTAAGTAGATATAGAATGAGGGTACAAATGCCCCCCCCACCACTTTTACGTCATATGACCTTGGACTTTGGAATGTCCTTGACCTTGAACCTTGAAACGACCATGGAACACCTGTTTTGTACATTTGCTCTCCCACTACTTTGTTCTCCCCCACCACATTCCTTTCCCCCCACCACTTTTTTCGAAAATTGTGATAGCCACTTTGGAGCATTCACTCATGAAGCGCGAGCAAAGCTCGACGTGTTTAAATGAAAAAAATGTAAATTTTGCAATACCAAGAATCAAACAATAATCCACTAATAATGGACTAATAATCAATCAATAATCAATAATCAATAATCGATAATCAATAATCAATAATCAATAATCGATAATCAATAATCGATAATCAATCAATAATCGATAATCGATAATCAATCGATGATCAATCAATAAGTAATCAACTTCAATTCTTTGAATTGGAAATACAGTAAGATGGCGATTTCGGAACACCTGCCACATGACCATGAGCCTTAACACCTGTTGTCTTGAATATTTGCATTGACCGTTTGCGCATGCGCTTCTCACTTGCCTTAGTTAATCGCACAGCTCCACTTGCATATTTGTCTCCAAATGATGATTAACCATCGTCACCTTGATATGATGTGTTTGTAAAATTTATTGCGCAAGCGTCACATATAATGGCTACCATAAATCAATCATTAAGCGAGAGCTATCAGTTAAAAAAAATGTAAATTGTGCGATACCAATAATCAAACACTAATCAATCAGTAAGTAATCAATAACCAATCAACGACCGTGAGCGTTAACACCTGTTGTCTTAATCTTGGAATATGTGCAATAATTGTTTGCGCATGCGCTTTCCACTAGCCTTACTTAATCACACAGCTCCAATTGGAATTTTTTTCTCCGTCGATGATTAATCATGAATTTTTTCTGCAAGATATGATGTGTTCTTGATTGCGCAAGCGTCACATATAATGGCGATCATAAAACAATAGCGAGCTAGACTTTTTTCAGGTAAAATAGTAAATTATGCGATACCTACCAATCAATAGCTAATCAATAACCAATCAACGACCGTGAGCGTTAACACCTGTTGTCTTGATCTTGGAATATTTGCCATAACCGTTTGCGCATGCGCTTCCCACAAGCCTCAGTTAATTGCGCAGCTTCACTTGAAATTTTTCCTCCGTCGATGATTAACCATGAATTTTTTCTTTGGATATGTGTTCTTGAAATTGATTGCGCAAGCGTCACATATAATGGCGAGCGACCAGAGAGCTAAGCTAGACTTTATCAGGTAAAAATGTAAATTGTGCGATACCTACCAATAATCAATCAACATGACTACTTTAATAAAATTCTTGAAAATTAATATGAGTACTGTAAATTTAGAAATTTGAAAAATAGAGATGTTTGTATAATATATTAAGCTGGGCTCTCAATAGAAAAATATGATAATGACGTCACTATCAAAGTTGACTCATAAAATAAAAATGATAATATTGTATCAAGAAACAACGATAGAAAAATTATTGAACTCATGATATGCTAACCTATGCTATAATGCCCTGTTGCTCTTATACCATGGTCGATATGCATGTATTGCACCTATTCGAATAAAAAAAACTTATTATTAAGGCTGACTGAAAGAATCATAACTGATTAGGACTTCAATGCTCTTTGAGGTCTTACAATTATACACTATTTATTATAAACTCCTATTCAAACATAAAAACTGTTTATAAATAAAAGTTGTATTATTTGCAATATGTAGAAAAAGAAGAATATTTACTCTAAAGGATACCTGTTAAAATTGATAGTATATGTACTGGATTAGATCTCAGGGTTAACTTTAAAACATCTTAAATGTTTAAAACCTCGATTTGCTAACTTTAGATCTTACTATTTTTTCTTTTTTTACTAATTCACAATATAGAAAATAAAAGCTGTATTCAAAAAGTAAATTTTATTATGCATTATTTCTTTGGCTATCAAGTCAAAGTCAGGAAACCCATACAGCTTCTTATAAGCATACACTATTAACAGTGAGTACAAAGCCCAAAGCTTTGATTTTTGAAATTTGACTCTCTCTACTTTTTGTTTTTTACGGCTTTTAAAAAAAAATTCATATGTACCTATTTGTTAATTCAAAAAAAAGGGTTTTAAGTCCAACTAGAGTTTTGTACAAAAATAAATCTTTTTTGTTATTTGTAAGTGATTATAAATTTGTTTATACCATATTTACAAAATATTGTATCGATTTCAATTATCTGATGGTAAACTTTATAAGCAGATATGCTCCAACATGCTAATAAAAAAGTAGAGTACACAGACATTGATCCAAAACATATACGGCTGGCGCATTTTACGTCTTTACAGCAGCCCAGCTCGTTTATCTTACAGCGACCACATTACTTATAACCATATGTTTACTGCTCAACACGTTTACGTATCGGCTTTAGATACGTGATTAGTCGAACAGGGCAAAACTGCGTAGTTGAATACTGTTTACGTATATCTAACAGTCTAT
The DNA here is from genome assembly GCA_947359425.1 of Lagria hirta. Taxonomy (NCBI): domain Eukaryota; kingdom Metazoa; phylum Arthropoda; class Insecta; order Coleoptera; family Tenebrionidae; genus Lagria; species Lagria hirta. The sequence goes on along the minus strand of OX375801.1, from coordinate 5,201,923 downwards.
TGCTTGTTTGGACAGCTCTTCAAGCGGAAAAAACAATCGCCTTAGGGTGGTCTTGTACCGATTGAATAGTATACCGATGTATAAAGATTAAACCTTTTCTAAAAAGCAACTCAAATAATAGTCGCAGCAACAAAAAGTAAGTTAAGAGAGGCAGAACAACAAAGATAAGCGTCATAAGTTTTGAAAATAAACTAGATTTGTTATGTTTTATGCTTAATTCATTTTGTAATCAATGTTTGAAAAGTTTTGTTGATGTTGAACACTTGTTGATCCCCGTAATACTTAGTGGTATCAGATACCTATGACATATATTTATTTTATGTATTTTAATTTTTATTGCTTAAAAAAAATAGAGTTTAATGAAAAAACTCCATTAGCAATATTATTAAAATAGATTTTTCTATAAGCAGTGTTTATATACTCATTACAAGATAAGTATCAACTAATATTATAAAATTTACTTTATATTAATATTATCAGTTTTTTTTTTGTAAAAAACTAGTAAACAAAGCAATAAAGAAACGATATTTACTCTTGTGCAACTTGAAGTAAATAACATGTAAAAACTATGTTAAAAGTGTTGCTTCCAATAATATGTAAACTGAACAAAGTTACGTTGTGTGCTTCTAAATTTATATTCAATAGCGTAATTAACTTATAATCAGAAACCCCTTAAAAAAGGTGCAAACGGCTGCGTCAGTCTTAAGTGTTTTACGTAAATTCAACTGAGTTTAAACATAACTGATACGAGCGGTTTTATACTTTGCATTATACCAATAATTCTAACTGCTTCTCTGATTACATTTTTTATAAAACTGTATTTATTGTTTGTTTTAAAATTATTAAGTGTTTTACTACTGATATGACTGTGATTATAACTAGTTTTTAACCGCGTTAAACTTCGACACCACAGAAGTGGACTGAGCTCTTGTTGGTCGTCTTCGAAAATTCTTCGCTATATTGGCTTAGAAGTTAATGGTAAAACTGAAAATAAAATTATAATACCTAAAAAAATTCATTAATTTTCACAAATAAACCATGAGCATCAAAAAATTATTTGTTTTCTAGAGATACGTAGATAATATTAGTAGGGTCAAGCGCAGTATTTCCAATTTCTATCACCATAACCGCTACGTGGATTTATTTCTTGTTGGTCGTCTTTGTGAATTCTTGGTTATATTGGCTTAGAAGGTAATAATTGTAGGTAGAACTGTAAACATGATTAAAATACCTAAAACAAAGTTTTTTCATTAATTTTCACAAATAAACCATTAGCATCAAACATTATTGGTTTTCTACAGATAGATTTGACAAGAGTTAACCAGCTTATATGCAGTACTTAATTTTTTTTTTGATAATAACATAGACTGCAAAGCGATTAAATCTTGCTTGAGCGTAGTTTTAATCAAGGTAAAAGAGAGAGAGAGAGAGAGAGATGAAAGATATAAATCACCATAAATTTTTCTATTGCGATAACAAAATAAAAACAATTTTAAACGGACAATATAAATAATGCAAGTTAGTAAATTGTTACATATTGAAAATTATTGAGTAGTATACTTCATTTCAGTATACAGCAAAAATTTTAGTTTTATACATTTAAAACATTATAAGAAAAAATTATTCGTGAGAATATATTGTTTTGGTAAATATGTTTGCCTAATGTTAGGTATGTATTTAATAGTTTTAGATCAAATATATCAATGACTTATTGCTGTTTTATGTTTTAAAATTTAGTATGTTAACAATTATTACATATGCAAAATAATAATTTTAGACTTAAAATCTTTTTTTTTTACTTTAGTACTTTAGACCAAGATGTAAACTAAGAAAAGCGTTTTATAATAAAAATTAAGTTATTATTTAAACCTGTGTGCACAATAAATGATTGATTTTAAAGTTGTTTATACACACAAAAATATTTACTTATAGAGTCTAAAAACATATGTAAATTATAGGCTCTAAAATGAAAACCACTTTATTGAACATATTAATGAGTAATGAGCAACTACTTGATAAAACTATTAATGTAAAATCATTTTTCAAATATTATTTTCGTTTATTTATACTTTCAACGAAGTAGATGCTAATTTAATGCTACTTATTTAATTGTTAGATTTAAAAAGTTTTATTAATGAAACAAAAAGTAGTCAAATTAACATTATTTGCACGTGTAAAAAACTTATATTATTTCTAAGAGAAGCGCTTGAGAGACTTGTTCAGGTACAAACCTATACCGAATTCAGATTCTATCGTTAAATAATATTATTACAATCAATATTACCATCAATAATATAGATTTGCAATAAAGTTATTTAAAATAAACAACAAAACTTTTTTTTAAATTTTTGGTCTTTTAACAAAAATCGGTAGGCAATACTAAATTTGAACATATTTAACCAAATTTGAACATTCTAGCTACTTTACAGTAAATATGGTACAAACTACGAGTCATTTTATCAACAACACTTTATTATCGTATTTGTAAAAACATTAAAAAGTACACCATTTGCAAGATCTAACTACTGAAAAATCATTACGCTTTTAATATAATAAGAAATTGTACGGCATGATGTAGATTGTTGACGATAAAAAAGTTAAGAAATGTTTCTTTAGAACTTCAGACTAATGAAATGAAATGTGTAACTATCTTTGTCTTTTTGTACATTTTTTTAAAGAAGCTTTTAATTTGATAAATTTACCGTTTCAAGTCGCTTTAGTATTGCTGCTCTACCGTTTAATAATTGCTACAGAGTTTTTACCAGCGGTCTGCACAAAAATTCAACGATTACAATAATATAAAGACCGTAACGAAAAAAAATAGATTTATACCACAAATTTACAAATATTCTTTACGTAAACACAATAAATCTATTCAGAGCAACAGCAATAATAATGTGTTTCTTAAAACAAATGTAAAATGTTCAATAAAATGTCCTATATTGATCTACAAGAAAAAAAAAACGGGCACTTTTTCAATTGTCTAAAACTGTGGAAACATGAGCTGTAGAAGTATTATCAAGCTCATTTTGTGTTAAAGTATTATTTTTTATACAGAATTAACTTTCAAAATAAATTATTCTTAATACAATGTAGTTTCTGACATACACCATCTTTATGATTTTAAGTATCTTACGTGGAGATTTTTAATTGATATTTTACAATGCTCAAATATACTAAAGTTAAATATTAAATACTAAATGTCTTATAAGAGATCTTAACTAGCTATTAAAAGCACCATTCTTTTTCTTAAATGCATATATGTATGTAAGAAAGCACTGTATATCGCTTAACTCAATCTAAAACCACTGTTTCATAATGTGTCAACTGCATAAAATGTGTTGGTTTCTTGTAAATCTATAAAGTCAGTTGTGTTTTAAAGCGAAATTTTGTTTTCTTAACATAAATATTGCAAAAAATAACTAGTTTTCTAATTTTTTTATAAGATGTTAAAAATAGTGCAATAAGTTTTTTATGTGAAGGTTTGGTTGTGATCACTGTCACACCCAATAACTCATGGAAGAAATTAAATGCTTGAATTTTTGTATAATGCATAAAAAGTTGTATCTCTGAGCATCTCATAAAAGTGTAATGTATCTTGTAACTCTTGAGGACAGCACTATTTTGTTCTTATTGAAAATTCGTCAGTACAAGCCATTGCAAAACCAAGTACACTTTTATAAGCTCGATCTTTACTGTATCTACGTTTCTAACAACGGGCGTAATAGGTGAATTAGTTGGAACCTTTCATGCATTATGATGTGTATCGCAAGCATTAAGGGCATTTTAGGACTCAATCAGATCTATCAGGTGGTATTATGTTTTAAAAAAATGAGTTGATGTAGATTTATGATAATATTCACACAAATTAAAGCTTAATACCTTAAAAACTTTAATACTACAAAAGCATCAATAAAATATCTGTTTAACCGTTGTTGGTTCAGTCTTATTTAAATTACTAAACTAAACTTATGAATTAACCTAATAAAGTTCTTTATCTATCTTTATCTTATCTATGTCTATATATGAAACCACGGCTCAGAAACTTGACTGTTTTTATCTTTCAAAGAAAGATGGTATTCGAAATTACAGCTTAGCTTAAAAAATAACAAACTTATGTCGTAAAAAAGCTACAAAACTTAATAGAAATTTTACATTGTATTTTAAACACTGTATCAAAAACAGAATAACATAAATTAATGAAACGTGATAAAAGTTATATTGTTAGAAATCTGTTCACTTTTTTTTGCTGTTGCAATACATTTTAGCGTAAAACCTCAAATATAATATTAATAAATGTTTTTTTTAACTTAAGTAGGTAAAAATTTTAAATAAACAGATATGGGAAATCATACATTTAGACCGCACAAACATCAATTATGTTAAAATATTTACAAAAACCCTGTTTTTCACATCTAAATCTTATTTTTTAATCGTCAACAAGTGTCAGTTCTAAATTAATAAAAAATACACTTAAAACAACATATGCTTAAGTATTCTTTAGAAGACAATACAAATTATATAAAATGGCACTTAATGGTTGAGTATACTTATTAATTAATTGATTAATCAGATTTTAATAAATAAAAAACTAATTTGTAGTCAAATAAAAAAAATTATACTTACAATCAATTAAATAAATTAGGTAGTCGTAGGATTATAGCCAATTTAAACCATCCAGGGATAAATCTAAAATAAATAAAAATGTAAAATCTGAAAACTAAAGTTCCTATTGTGCTGCATGTTTAATATTATACGTATACCACAAAAATGTATACGAAAAATTGAAGTAATGTATATAAGTGGTAATAAAAATAGTACCTATACTATACGATTTTTTTAGAAAATTATATTAAAACTAATGTTTACCTGCCAAACAAATCAAATAAAACTTTAATTTAGGATTTTTTTGTATTTTCTTAACAAAAAAATTAATTTGATTAATCAATATAAAAAAATTACTAGTATAGATATATACTTAACTTTAAAGGATCCAGCAAAAACTATTAATCTCTTTTTGGACTAGTAAAAATATTAATATTGCTGAATGGTTTAAATTATTGCATTTAATGATTTTCATCTTTATTTCTGGTGTATCCTAGTCTATAACAAACGAAAAAACAATTATTATTCAATAACTAATAATGCAACTCACCTTTTAATTAGCTGATATTAAACCAATGTTTAGTTGACAAGAAAAATTTTAAAATGGCAGCTGTCCTCCCAGTCTCTTTGTTCTGTATTACGCTGATGCAGCAATTTTTTCCACATCAAGTTCCTTGCACCAGTTCTTTATCAATTGCATTATTTAGCGATAATTACGGAAAAAAGAGGCTTTAGGTACCCAGGTTTGCTTCACCAAATTTGTTTCGGGTTTCTCTACACAAAATTAAATTATTTTACAGTATTCGCTAGCGACTGCTGTTAAAAATATTTAAAATATTTTTAACAGCAGTCGCTAGCGAATACTGTAAAATAATTTAATTTTGTGTAGAGAAACCCGAAACAAATTTGGTGAAGCAAACCTGGGTACCTAAAGCCTCTTTTTTCCGTAATTATCGCTAAATAATGCAATTGATAAAGAACTGGTGCAAGGAACTTGATGTGGAAAAAATTGCTGCATCAGCGTAATACAGAACAAAGAGACTGGGAGGACAGCTGCCATTTTAAAATTTTTCTTGTCAACTAAACATTGGTTTAATATCAGCTAATTAAAAGGTGAGTTGCATTATTAGTTATTGAATAATAATTGTTTTTTCGTTTGTTATAGACTAGGATACACCAGAAATAAAGATGAAAATCATTAAATGCAATAATTTAAACCATTCAGCAATATTAATATTTTTACTAGTCCAAAAAGAGATTAATAGTTTTTGCTGGATCCTTTAAAGTTAAGTATATATCTATACTAGTAATTTTTTTATATTGATTAATCAAATTAATTTTTTTGTTAAGAAAATACAAAAAAATCCTAAATTAAAGTTTTATTTGATTTGTTTGGCAGGTAAACATTAGTTTTAATATAATTTTCTAAAAAAATCGTATAGTATAGGTACTATTTTTATTACCACTTATATACATTACTTCAATTTTTCGTATACATTTTTGTGGTATACGTATAATATTAAACATGCAGCACAATAGGAACTTTAGTTTTCAGATTTTACATTTTTATTTATTTTAGATTTATCCCTGGATGGTTTAAATTGGCTATAATCCTACGACTACCTAATTTATTTAATTGATTGTAAGTATAATTTTTTTTATTTGACTACAAATTAGTTTTTTATTTATTAAAATCTGATTAATCAATTAATTAATAAGTATACTCAACCATTAAGTGCCATTTTATATAATTTGTATTGTCTTCTAAAGAATACTTAAGCATATGTTGTTTTAAGTGTATTTTTTATTAATTTAGAACTGACACTTGTTGACGATTAAAAAATAAGATTTAGATGTGAAAAACAGGGTTTTTGTAAATATTTTAACATAATTGATGTTTGTGCGGTCTAAATGTATGATTTCCCATATCTGTTTATTTAAAATTTTTACCTACTTAAGTTAAAAAAAACATTTATTAATATTATATTTGAGGTTTTACGCTAAAATGTATTGCAACAGCAAAAAAAAGTGAACAGATTTCTAACAATATAACTTTTATCACGTTTCATTAATTTATGTTATTCTGTTTTTGATACAGTGTTTAAAATACAATGTAAAATTTCTATTAAGTTTTGTAGCTTTTTTACGACATAAGTTTGTTATTTTTTAAGCTAAGCTGTAATTTCGAATACCATCTTTCTTTGAAAGATAAAAACAGTCAAGTTTCTGAGCCGTGGTTTCATATATAGACATAGATAAGATAAAGATAGATAAAGAACTTTATTAGGTTAATTCATAAGTTTAGTTTAGTAATTTAAATAAGACTGAACCAACAACGGTTAAACAGATATTTTATTGATGCTTTTGTAGTATTAAAGTTTTTAAGGTATTAAGCTTTAATTTGTGTGAATATTATCATAAATCTACATCAACTCATTTTTTTAAAACATAATACCACCTGATAGATCTGATTGAGTCCTAAAATGCCCTTAATGCTTGCGATACACATCATAATGCATGAAAGGTTCCAACTAATTCACCTATTACGCCCGTTGTTAGAAACGTAGATACAGTAAAGATCGAGCTTATAAAAGTGTACTTGGTTTTGCAATGGCTTGTACTGACGAATTTTCAATAAGAACAAAATAGTGCTGTCCTCAAGAGTTACAAGATACATTACACTTTTATGAGATGCTCAGAGATACAACTTTTTATGCATTATACAAAAATTCAAGCATTTAATTTCTTCCATGAGTTATTGGGTGTGACAGTGATCACAACCAAACCTTCACATAAAAAACTTATTGCACTATTTTTAACATCTTATAAAAAAATTAGAAAACTAGTTATTTTTTGCAATATTTATGTTAAGAAAACAAAATTTCGCTTTAAAACACAACTGACTTTATAGATTTACAAGAAACCAACACATTTTATGCAGTTGACACATTATGAAACAGTGGTTTTAGATTGAGTTAAGCGATATACAGTGCTTTCTTACATACATATATGCATTTAAGAAAAAGAATGGTGCTTTTAATAGCTAGTTAAGATCTCTTATAAGACATTTAGTATTTAATATTTAACTTTAGTATATTTGAGCATTGTAAAATATCAATTAAAAATCTCCACGTAAGATACTTAAAATCATAAAGATGGTGTATGTCAGAAACTACATTGTATTAAGAATAATTTATTTTGAAAGTTAATTCTGTATAAAAAATAATACTTTAACACAAAATGAGCTTGATAATACTTCTACAGCTCATGTTTCCACAGTTTTAGACAATTGAAAAAGTGCCCGTTTTTTTTTTCTTGTAGATCAATATAGGACATTTTATTGAACATTTTACATTTGTTTTAAGAAACACATTATTATTGCTGTTGCTCTGAATAGATTTATTGTGTTTACGTAAAGAATATTTGTAAATTTGTGGTATAAATCTATTTTTTTTCGTTACGGTCTTTATATTATTGTAATCGTTGAATTTTTGTGCAGACCGCTGGTAAAAACTCTGTAGCAATTATTAAACGGTAGAGCAGCAATACTAAAGCGACTTGAAACGGTAAATTTATCAAATTAAAAGCTTCTTTAAAAAAATGTACAAAAAGACAAAGATAGTTACACATTTCATTTCATTAGTCTGAAGTTCTAAAGAAACATTTCTTAACTTTTTTATCGTCAACAATCTACATCATGCCGTACAATTTCTTATTATATTAAAAGCGTAATGATTTTTCAGTAGTTAGATCTTGCAAATGGTGTACTTTTTAATGTTTTTACAAATACGATAATAAAGTGTTGTTGATAAAATGACTCGTAGTTTGTACCATATTTACTGTAAAGTAGCTAGAATGTTCAAATTTGGTTAAATATGTTCAAATTTAGTATTGCCTACCGATTTTTGTTAAAAGACCAAAAATTTAAAAAAAAGTTTTGTTGTTTATTTTAAATAACTTTATTGCAAATCTATATTATTGATGGTAATATTGATTGTAATAATATTATTTAACGATAGAATCTGAATTAGGTATAGGTTTGTACCTGAACAAGTCTCTCAAGCGCTTCTCTTAGAAATAATATAAGTTTTTTACACGTGCAAATAATGTTAATTTGACTACTTTTTGTTTCATTAATAAAACTTTTTAAATCTAACAATTAAATAAGTAGCATTAAATTAGCATCTACTTCGTTGAAAGTATAAATAAACGAAAATAATATTTGAAAAATGATTTTACATTAATAGTTTTATCAAGTAGTTGCTCATTACTCATTAATATGTTCAATAAAGTGGTTTTCATTTTAGAGCCTATAATTTACATATGTTTTTAGACTCTATAAGTAAATATTTTTGTGTGTATAAACAACTTTAAAATCAATCATTTATTGTGCACACAGGTTTAAATAATAACTTAATTTTTATTATAAAACGCTTTTCTTAGTTTACATCTTGGTCTAAAGTACTAAAGTAAAAAAAAAAGATTTTAAGTCTAAAATTATTATTTTGCATATGTAATAATTGTTAACATACTAAATTTTAAAACATAAAACAGCAATAAGTCATTGATATATTTGATCTAAAACTATTAAATACATACCTAACATTAGGCAAACATATTTACCAAAACAATATATTCTCACGAATAATTTTTTCTTATAATGTTTTAAATGTATAAAACTAAAATTTTTGCTGTATACTGAAATGAAGTATACTACTCAATAATTTTCAATATGTAACAATTTACTAACTTGCATTATTTATATTGTCCGTTTAAAATTGTTTTTATTTTGTTATCGCAATAGAAAAATTTATGGTGATTTATATCTTTCATCTCTCTCTCTCTCTCTCTCTTTTACCTTGATTAAAACTACGCTCAAGCAAGATTTAATCGCTTTGCAGTCTATGTTATTATCAAAAAAAAAATTAAGTACTGCATATAAGCTGGTTAACTCTTGTCAAATCTATCTGTAGAAAACCAATAATGTTTGATGCTAATGGTTTATTTGTGAAAATTAATGAAAAAACTTTGTTTTAGGTATTTTAATCATGTTTACAGTTCTACCTACAATTATTACCTTCTAAGCCAATATAACCAAGAATTCACAAAGACGACCAACAAGAAATAAATCCACGTAGCGGTTATGGTGATAGAAATTGGAAATACTGCGCTTGACCCTACTAATATTATCTACGTATCTCTAGAAAACAAATAATTTTTTGATGCTCATGGTTTATTTGTGAAAATTAATGAATTTTTTTAGGTATTATAATTTTATTTTCAGTTTTACCATTAACTTCTAAGCCAATATAGCGAAGAATTTTCGAAGACGACCAACAAGAGCTCAGTCCACTTCTGTGGTGTCGAAGTTTAACGCGGTTAAAAACTAGTTATAATCACAGTCATATCAGTAGTAAAACACTTAATAATTTTAAAACAAACAATAAATACAGTTTTATAAAAAATGTAATCAGAGAAGCAGTTAGAATTATTGGTATAATGCAAAGTATAAAACCGCTCGTATCAGTTATGTTTAAACTCAGTTGAATTTACGTAAAACACTTAAGACTGACGCAGCCGTTTGCACCTTTTTTAAGGGGTTTCTGATTATAAGTTAATTACGCTATTGAATATAAATTTAGAAGCACACAACGTAACTTTGTTCAGTTTACATATTATTGGAAGCAACACTTTTAACATAGTTTTTACATGTTATTTACTTCAAGTTGCACAAGAGTAAATATCGTTTCTTTATTGCTTTGTTTACTAGTTTTTTACAAAAAAAAAACTGATAATATTAATATAAAGTAAATTTTATAATATTAGTTGATACTTATCTTGTAATGAGTATATAAACACTGCTTATAGAAAAATCTATTTTAATAATATTGCTAATGGAGTTTTTTCATTAAACTCTATTTTTTTTAAGCAATAAAAATTAAAATACATAAAATAAATATATGTCATAGGTATCTGATACCACTAAGTATTACGGGGATCAACAAGTGTTCAACATCAACAAAACTTTTCAAACATTGATTACAAAATGAATTAAGCATAAAACATAACAAATCTAGTTTATTTTCAAAACTTATGACGCTTATCTTTGTTGTTCTGCCTCTCTTAACTTACTTTTTGTTGCTGCGACTATTATTTGAGTTGCTTTTTAGAAAAGGTTTAATCTTTATACATCGGTATACTATTCAATCGGTACAAGACCACCCTAAGGCGATTGTTTTTTCCGCTTGAAGAGCTGTCCAAACAAGCAATAGACTGTTAGATATACGTAAACAGTATTCAACTACGCAGTTTTGCCCTGTTCGACTAATCACGTATCTAAAGCCGATACGTAAACGTGTTGAGCAGTAAACATATGGTTATAAGTAATGTGGTCGCTGTAAGATAAACGAGCTGGGCTGCTGTAAAGACGTAAAATGCGCCAGCCGTATATGTTTTGGATCAATGTCTGTGTACTCTACTTTTTTATTAGCATGTTGGAGCATATCTGCTTATAAAGTTTACCATCAGATAATTGAAATCGATACAATATTTTGTAAATATGGTATAAACAAATTTATAATCACTTACAAATAACAAAAAAGATTTATTTTTGTACAAAACTCTAGTTGGACTTAAAACCCTTTTTTTTGAATTAACAAATAGGTACATATGAATTTTTTTTTAAAAGCCGTAAAAAACAAAAAGTAGAGAGAGTCAAATTTCAAAAATCAAAGCTTTGGGCTTTGTACTCACTGTTAATAGTGTATGCTTATAAGAAGCTGTATGGGTTTCCTGACTTTGACTTGATAGCCAAAGAAATAATGCATAATAAAATTTACTTTTTGAATACAGCTTTTATTTTCTATATTGTGAATTAGTAAAAAAAGAAAAAATAGTAAGATCTAAAGTTAGCAAATCGAGGTTTTAAACATTTAAGATGTTTTAAAGTTAACCCTGAGATCTAATCCAGTACATATACTATCAATTTTAACAGGTATCCTTTAGAGTAAATATTCTTCTTTTTCTACATATTGCAAATAATACAACTTTTATTTATAAACAGTTTTTATGTTTGAATAGGAGTTTATAATAAATAGTGTATAATTGTAAGGCCTCAAAGAGCATTGAAGTCCTAATCAGTTATGATTCTTTCAGTCAGCCTTAATAATAAGTTTTTTTTATTCGAATAGGTGCAATACATGCATATCGACCATGGTATAAGAGCAACAGGGCATTATAGCATAGGTTAGCATATCATGAGTTCAATAATTTTTCTATCGTTGTTTCTTGATACAATATTATCATTTTTATTTTATGAGTCAACTTTGATAGTGACGTCATTATCATATTTTTCTATTGAGAGCCCAGCTTAATATATTATACAAACATCTCTATTTTTCAAATTTCTAAATTTACAGTACTCATATTAATTTTCAAGAATTTTATTAAAGTAGTCATGTTGATTGATTATTGGTAGGTATCGCACAATTTACATTTTTACCTGATAAAGTCTAGCTTAGCTCTCTGGTCGCTCGCCATTATATGTGACGCTTGCGCAATCAATTTCAAGAACACATATCCAAAGAAAAAATTCATGGTTAATCATCGACGGAGGAAAAATTTCAAGTGAAGCTGCGCAATTAACTGAGGCTTGTGGGAAGCGCATGCGCAAACGGTTATGGCAAATATTCCAAGATCAAGACAACAGGTGTTAACGCTCACGGTCGTTGATTGGTTATTGATTAGCTATTGATTGGTAGGTATCGCATAATTTACTATTTTACCTGAAAAAAGTCTAGCTCGCTATTGTTTTATGATCGCCATTATATGTGACGCTTGCGCAATCAAGAACACATCATATCTTGCAGAAAAAATTCATGATTAATCATCGACGGAGAAAAAAATTCCAATTGGAGCTGTGTGATTAAGTAAGGCTAGTGGAAAGCGCATGCGCAAACAATTATTGCACATATTCCAAGATTAAGACAACAGGTGTTAACGCTCACGGTCGTTGATTGGTTATTGATTACTTACTGATTGATTAGTGTTTGATTATTGGTATCGCACAATTTACATTTTTTTTAACTGATAGCTCTCGCTTAATGATTGATTTATGGTAGCCATTATATGTGACGCTTGCGCAATAAATTTTACAAACACATCATATCAAGGTGACGATGGTTAATCATCATTTGGAGACAAATATGCAAGTGGAGCTGTGCGATTAACTAAGGCAAGTGAGAAGCGCATGCGCAAACGGTCAATGCAAATATTCAAGACAACAGGTGTTAAGGCTCATGGTCATGTGGCAGGTGTTCCGAAATCGCCATCTTACTGTATTTCCAATTCAAAGAATTGAAGTTGATTACTTATTGATTGATCATCGATTGATTATCGATTATCGATTATTGATTGATTATCGATTATTGATTATCGATTATTGATTATTGATTATTGATTATCGATTATTGATTATTGATTATTGATTGATTATTAGTCCATTATTAGTGGATTATTGTTTGATTCTTGGTATTGCAAAATTTACATTTTTTTCATTTAAACACGTCGAGCTTTGCTCGCGCTTCATGAGTGAATGCTCCAAAGTGGCTATCACAATTTTCGAAAAAAGTGGTGGGGGGAAAGGAATGTGGTGGGGGAGAACAAAGTAGTGGGAGAGCAAATGTACAAAACAGGTGTTCCATGGTCGTTTCAAGGTTCAAGGTCAAGGACATTCCAAAGTCCAAGGTCATATGACGTAAAAGTGGTGGGGGGGGCATTTGTACCCTCATTCTATATCTACTTCTGTATGATTGAAGAATTTATCAAGTGACATTATCAACAGAAACACGACTAAACAGTTTTTGATTGAGGTGGAGTTTATATAGAGATCTTTCAAGGTTATTTTTTAAACTTGTTTACACATGTACAGATTGTCCTTGAGTTTATGTTTAAATCAACTTATTTAAAACAATGATGCTCATGCGCAGATACGTGAAAAAAAGTATAAAATAAGAAAAGGTTTGACAATTTTGATTAGTATATTTGTTCATTATGTCTTGCCACTTTGTGCTTAAGAGTAACATTCCCATTATGTTGAGTGAACAAGTTTTTTTTCTAAACAAGTCAAAATCTAAATATTTAACTGTTGGTTTTAATACCGATATTTTGTTTTCTCCAACAATTCGCTTTGCTGCAACCCGAAGTTATCAAGTTGTGGATATGTCCCGTGAAGACTTTATTGCCTTTTTGGAGTTAGAACAGTGGATTACCAACATTTGCGAAAATTGGTCAACAATTACTCAAAATGATAACCGAACAGAGATCAAGCAATGTGGAAAAATAACTGTTATGTTCTATGACGTTAAGACAAAACCAGTTCTACAAATCTTTAAATCGCAAGATACTGTAATGTTCCTTGGTCAAGAATCCTTGAAAAGTGTATTTTTCCTAGCACAGCTAATTTTAACAAAACTACAATTACTTGAAGAACATCAGTTTAGAGAATTCTATGAATCAATTTTAAGAAGATCATGTAAAAGACAAGGTAATGTGCTGGAGAATATAAAGGAGCTGCTCAAAGTTATGAAACCAGATGAAAACACTTGCGCACTAAAACAGTTGGTGCTTTTTGAACCTGATGTGGTACAAAAAGATATGGAAACATGTCGCATATTTTTCTAAAAAATAAAAAGTCTGTTAGGTTTAACTCTAGTGTAGAAGTTCATGTTATGCATGTTTGGAGTTTTGCATATCAACAATCACGCATTGGTCAATGGGAAATGATTGCAAGAGACTCTGCTAGATTTCATAGAAGAATTGAAGCCACTGGTTTAAAAATTTCAAAAGTGTTAGAAATTTGTCACAGAGAGACTATATATAATAATAGATTTAAAAAACAAATGCTAAAATAAATTTTAATAAAACAAATAATTTGCTAATTTGTCTTTTACTATAAAACATACTCTACAAGTTTGTAAGATTTTTAAATTCAATCCACGAGTTGTGTTTTTTGTCCATATTTAACCATTTAACATACACTTGATTTCCTTTCCGTCTTAAAATTTTCTCAACTAAATAAGCGTCATTGTGTTTTACTTTTTGAAGTTCAAACTCATAGAAACCGCCTTTAATTATTTCTCCAAGGTAATCTTGAATAATATAAGTGCGAGGATTGGTCATTTGTACTTTTACAATAGAAAATATTTCATTACTCCATGATGGTGTGTAACCTTTTTTGAACACACTGCGGTGCTTACTCACTCGGACCTTATCTCCAATTTTAAATTTTGGTTTTTTGACATCAATAACTTTTAGATGGGTATAGGCTTTCTGTAATATCAATTTTTCATTCTGCTCATCAACATCACATGGTTTATATCCAGTTGTCCTATGTTTTGTGTTATTGTACTTAAAAATTATTTTAGGTAAAATATTTAACCACTTATAATTTCCTTGCATACTAAATTCTTTGTACATCAAATTTTTTATTGTTCGATTGACTCGTTCAACGACACTAGCTTTCAGATTAGAATATGAACTATAATGATTTATTTTATGCTTTTTCATGAGTGCTTCAAACTCTTTGTTATAAAACTCTTTACCAAAATCTGTTTGCAAATTTTGGGGGGTATGCTTTATTTGACTTAAAAATTGTTTGAATGTGCGCACTACTTCCCCTGCACTTTTATTTTTAATTGGATAGCTCCAGACGTATTTTGAAAATACATTGATTATCATTAAAATATATTTAAATCCTTTATTAACTTTAGAATATGGAAGCATTTCAACTAAATCACACTGATATAAATCATTTAGACCTTTGACAATTACACGACGTCTTGGATAATTAACTCTAGCAGGTTTATGTAATTCATTGACTATATCTCTTTTTAACGACTCTTTCATAATTAACATTTAATAATTTTTGACCTTTTTAACTCGTTAATAATATAATTAATATCGTTCTCATTGTTTGTATTTCCTGCTAATTGTGATGCAACCAACGTTTGAAGGCGCTGAATTAGTGTGTTTGGGTCTTTATATGGAACAAATTGCACTTTTTTGTTAGTTAAAATTAGCGTACGTAAAGATTTTCCAATTTTTGAGATAGAGCTCAAATTTCCTCGTTTTACGCTAGGTAAACTTCCTGTTCGTGGACGTTGTTGAAAAAACGGTGCAGGTTTTTGAAAGTCTTTTATAATATTTTTATATTTGACGCCTATATTACCAGCAATTTGGAAGTTGGGGTTATACTGTTTTCTGTTCGCGGCTGTTCGCTCTACAATATCACGGTATTGTGTGAGATCTGATTCACTATATCCTTTAGGATCTTTTTTAAACAGTAACTCAAATAAACCTGGTGTACCTTTGTAAAGTAATTTTTTAATATACAAATCATTGCCTTTAAAATCAATTTCCGAATTTCCAATAAAAAATTTGGCAGTTTTTACATCATGTCGCACACCATACTGAGTGTCATAAGACCCATCAACGTCCTTTATAAGTCCTTCAATATATTGATGAGGAAGGCCAGACCACTGATCCAAATAGTCTTGGAATCCTACTGTTTGACTTAGATTTTCTTCATCTATTGGATTTCTTGTTATATTACTAGTGTCATCATGTACAGCTTTTGTTTCGACGTCTGGTGTGAATTCAAATGTTTCCATAGGTGGAAAAATTACAGAATTATGTTGTGGAGTCATAATGGGCTTTCTACTTAGTGCGGTCTTATGACCTTTAATATTTGGAGTTGATGAAATATGTTCAAGCACTTCATTTTTTATATGCGGCTCTTGTTTAATTCTTTTATTTTGTTTTAATTCAGTTATCAGTTTGTGGATAGGTTCAGAAAAAGGTTGTAATTTTTTTTCAAATTGAAGCTGGGATGTTTCTAAATCAGTTTGCAAACCACGCAACTTGCTTCTCACATTTTTTCTAGCTTTCTCTAGTTGTAGAGATAAATCACGACGTTTATCCATGTTGAATGATTAAAGCTGAATGCAATGTTTATCACTGCTTATGGTATAATAAAACTGTCAAAGTCTTTGCGATATCGACCATTAGTTATTTCAGAATCTTTATCAACCACTAAAAAACCATAAGAATCTTTCCAACAGTGTGTACATATGTTTTGAAACTTTTCAAATGACATATCCACATTTACGTGATCATTAAAAATATGTTTGAGGTTTGTAACATCTTGTGGAAAAATTATAATAAAATTAGTATTATCACGAATAAGTTGCTTTGGTACGGCTGAATAGGTTTGAGCTAAATAAAAGCAATCGATATAATAATGTCTTCCAAAACAAAAGTAATCACGTATTATGCTTTGATTATCACATATGACATCATCAAAAATTATGATTGAAAGTGGTTTAGCTTGTTGTGGTGTTAAAACATCTTTACTATCTTCAAACTCTATATAAGAGACTTCTTTTATAGGCTCCAGAACTGTTTTTAAAAATTTATATTTCGGTTGATCCAATGTTTTGGAATATAAATAAATATTCGAAAAACGTAAGCCGTTCTCATGAAGTAATAAACTTAGTAAAGCATTAGTTTTTCCAGACCCGGAGCTTCCAATCACTAGTCCTCGCTTTACTGTAGAACCAAAAAGAGAATTGTGTTTTTTAAAGGAATTAGTAACGCTACAAAAGTCATGATTTATAACGTGTAATGAATCTTTTTGTTTAACAATCTTCATGCTTTGTACAAATTGTAAGTACTAACTAAATATTCTACATAAAATCTAACATTATATACATTTTAATAAACAATCAACTTTGTAAGAGAAAAAATCATTTTCTTACAAATTTAACATTTAAATATTTTTCAAAAGATCAAACAAAAGGTTGAAATTATTTTGACGTTCGATATCATAATGGCCCCATGCTAATGTTTTATTTGAACCTTGTATTATGTAGCGTTTATCATCGACTGCTGACAATGCAACTTTATGACGCAATTCGGTGTATATGTTGTGTAAATAAGATTTAAAGATTGACATACTACAATAGACTGATACATTATTAAGTATAACATTTTGGTAATCTGCAATTTGCAATGTAGTTTGTACAACGTGTTTACTTACACCTTTAGCTTTTTTATCAGTGTGGTCGTTCAAGTCAATACAATATGCTTTGGCGCCAGTACCGTAAAATGCTTTAATTGGAGCACCTGCATATTCGTCCTTCATTTTACCAACAACTGAAACATTTGGCTGTATTCCGTAACTATTAAATTTTGAATAATTGGAAAAATCAAATCTATCATTATGCTGTTTTATATCTTCATAAATATTTTCAGTAAAGACTTCTAATATTAGAGAATCAGTATCCATGTATAGAAGAGAAATATTATTCCGATATTTAGGTTTAAGAAAATCGTAAAAAAATTCATACATGACAGTTTTTGCCAACTCCAAAATGCAAAAACCTACATAAACCGGTTTGTCATACGTTACAAAAACTTTATTCATTTCAATTGCTATCAAGTTTTCGGAAAAAATTGTAAAATTTTTAAAATTTGGTTTAGCAAGCCAGGTTTCTGCACCAAATTTACAAATATCTTTTGCCCAATGAGTTGCAATTTTGATGCTAATATATTTATCAACATTCTCCATAGTTTTGCCAAATACGCTGTTATTGTATAATTTTCGCAGATCTTTTTCAGATTTGGTTTTAGCTTCCGCGCGGTATTTTGAATTTAGGTCGATATATTTTTCAAGCCAAGGAGATTGTTTAAAAGTTAATATTCTATGAATTTTTTTTAATATTAATCCATGTTTTAAGCATTGCTGTAAAGTGATGTAATGTATGATATAATTTGATTTATTATTTAAATTTGGTATTAATTTTGGCAATTTTCCACTTGGTGGTACAATATTTTCTGGACAAAAAGGTAAATCGTTATGGTAATCATGTAATTCTTTTGGATAATCTAAATCTACTTCAAGTACATACCCGTCTTCTGAAGTAGGGGATATTTCAAAAATTTTAAAAGTAGTTATTTCATTTTCATTCAACCATCTAAATTTACCAGTGGGTAAATATTGTTTCATTGCCCATCCGTATAAATTAGTAGCATCCAAATATAAAATATAAGATAAGGGATCTTTTGAATTATAATTATCTATCAAGGGGTTGTTTGCTTTACAAATACGCTTAACACACGTACTAACACCACCTCGAATACCTTTTTTAAAAAAATGAATCATATCTATATCTGTTAAGAGTTCTAGTTCAACCTGTGTATATTTTAACATCGCGTCCCAACTAAGCGATGGTATAGTAAGATATTGCGCAGGATCTAAACCATACGCGTTTAAAGAAGCTTCTCGAAAGTTTTCGAAAATATCGCAAAGTAATAAAACATCTGATTTTAAATAAATATCTGAATAATCACCCAACGTTTTACACTCAAAAGTTGACCACACTAATTGAGCGCGTTTGTATGACTCATCTGAAATCTCTTCATTTTTAATTTTATCGAAAAAATCTTCTTTATTGGGTAATTGTTGTAAATCTAGTTTATCCCAATCGTCTACAAATGAATACGGAAACACACCTTTTTGTCTAATTAAGCAAAATTGTTCGTCAAGTGGAAAATATTTATTGATTTCATTACATTGATATGCTTCTAAAGTATCAGCTAAAGTCTCTAAAGAAGATGATAAAAATCGATACGAATCTATAAAACGTAATTTGAACTTTTTTTTTACAATTTGTCCGTTTTTATTTGTGTATTCACCAACATCAAGGATTTTAGTTAGTGCAATATACTTTTCCTTAGTTTTTCCAATAACTTCAATATTTTCGCGATGAAGAGCTAACTGCTTTACAAATAAGTGCATGTCGTAATTTGTTAAATTATGAAAAAAAATTGGAAAAAAATTTGGAACTTTAAAATTTAAATTACATGCGTTATGACTTGCGCCACGGAGAAAGCCTGTCGTATGCGAATGCTCTCGAACTTTAACATCTGTTTCAGTAAATTCTTTTTCACAAATGTGGCAAGATTTATCAAAATAAAATTTAGCTTCCTCCTCAGGTGAAAGAGGTACCATTGGTTTTATAGGCTCTAAATATTTATGATACAATTCTACTGCATCAGTTTCTAAAGATGTTAAAAATTCTTGCACACAATTTTTACCTCTAAATGTTTTAAAAAAAGATAAGTCATCGTTAAAAGCACATTTTATATAGTATGCGCATGAGTAAGGTTCGTGCAAATGTGTTTTTACATGAAAACTTTCTGTATTTGATGTAGAATTTGGTTGACAAGTAGCTAAAGGCATAAGTAAACACTCAAAATCAGCATATGCAACAAATGGAACTTTATATTTTTTTTGATAATTTTCAAATTGTAAAATATTTGATGGGATTAATTTACCGAATTTAGTTTTTCTCATCTCTGTGCTAGGAATTTTTACAGCTACTGTAGTACAATCGTTTTCACAATGTCGTTCCAATATATTCTTAGTATTAAAATATTGCAAACAACCATCACAAAAATGTTTTTTTCCGTTATGATTTGAAACTTGACTTGATACTAATCTCGATAAATCTTTAATAACACAATAATGCTGGTTGGCAGATTCATCATCAATCAATAATAAATTAATATGAACATTTTGTTTGAATTTTGAAAAATATAGCGGGCCAACTATTTCATATCTTTTTTTGTTATTATGAAAAACAAGTTCTAAACCGTAAACATTAATCGAAATATTATTATTTTTTTCAAAAATTGCAATACTTTCTAATTTAACTGGAAAAACTATATCAGAAAAATTACACACTTGCGTAAAATGAGGGTATGACATTGGACTGCTTTCGGGACCATTTGGCTTGATTAGTGCTGCCACAATACTCCAACCAAAACACTTGTTGTCATTATTTTGGATATTTATAATGGCTTTTTTTTTACTAATGCATTCTGGTAATCCAATGTATGACGACGCTCGAAGAGGACTATACTTATTTATATTTATTTCTAAATATAAAATATGTTTTAAAGCCCATCCTAAAAATTTAAACTGTAATAAATGTACGTATGAAAAAATTTCTTACCAGAGTCTTTTTCAGCAAATATTTCCATTTTATGCTGAATATCTTCTTTAAATGTCAACAAAATCTCATCTAGAGATGAACCAGGTGTGATTATTTTGTTAGTTGCTTGAAACGATTTGATGTCCGTCAAGTTTTTAGCTTCAATAGTGTATAACCCATGTAATTCCACATTAACTTTAAGAGTAATCATTTTGTTTAATTCTTTTTGGAGTAAGTCTAAGATTTTTTCTTTTTCATTTTCAAAAAACTCCGAAATATTCACATACTCTTCTTCGGGAATCAAACGATAGGTCGCAATTCGTTTTTCGAATGCTGTAGCAACAGTAAAAATATTTGCAGCCAGGGGTGTAACACAGTTATTTTTATGGTGTCGACTTGATTGATGACTTTTTAACTGTTGGCGATTAACAAAACAATCACATGGATCGCACTTGACCAAATCTGCAAAAGAATTATCAATATAGATTAATTTTCTAATAATTTAAATTTCACCATTCGATTCTGACATTTTTTGTTTTTTGCTTGGAGTACATGAGTTGGTCATATGTCTATTTTTATGGTAAGTTCTAGAAAACTGCTTACGACACCAATCGCAAGTAAAATTGTTCTGAAATAAAAAATATTTCAAATTACGTCATAACTCATCTGCTTTATTTACATCTTAGATCATTTAAAAAAAATTAACTTACGTTTGGCACTGGATGACTGGACATTATTACACTAAAAAATTGTATAAAAATAAAACTGCACCGTTAAAACACAAGTGAAAAACAATAATTACTGTATCACTAACAAAATGGAACTGATTGCCACGTATCAAATTTTCTTTTTATCTGAAAAACGGAGTAGGCGCAATGGTCATGTGCAATGTACCTATGCGCATGACCTTCTTATAGTTTTCAAGGCTTCGTTATCACACAGCTGCAGCTGACACCTGTTGCAACAAATTCTTAACAGGTCAAGACCTCTTATTTATTGTCAAGGTTTTCTTGCAGAATAAAAATTTATAAACTCTTCATTATCGTCAACAATCTACATCAATCAAACTTTATAACTTATTTTTCTATTTTGATAATAAATAATTTATTTTTTAACTAGAGTTGTTAGGATCTATATAGGAAGACTCATATTATGTTAAAATGTAATTTTATTTCTACTTGATTACATGTCAAATTTTGGAACACATTTACATTATTGCTGCTAAATGCAGTACTAGACTTTAGTACAAAAAACAATATAAAATACGTTTACTTATCCCTAAACTTAACTTGAATAATTCATTTTCCAATTTTCCAAATAGATTCTAAGACTTTCACAGTTCTTAAACTACAACGGCAACACTCTGAAGAATGAAATAAACAACTAGGTGTATCTAGTTTTAGTGATGGACTTTCTGGTAGTTCAATAATATTTTTATTTAAAATTTTTCCTAAATAAAAAGCCTTTTCTCTTCCTTTAACATAAATTTTTTTGACATCATAGGTACAACTTTTCAATATATCTTCAAACTTTTCACATTCAATTTCGCCTTTATTCCACTTTATACAATGATGATTTTTCATCAACCAATTGGCTTGTGCCTGATATTTTGCAGATAACTCTTCAAACGGAAACGGTGGTTTAAACACAAAATGTGCAATTTTTTTGTTTTTGATTACAGCTAATTCTTTAACAATATATTGTTGATGATCTATTTTAAATAACTGTATATCTACAACCGCATTCATTATTACATTTGTTTTATAGCTTGTGTTTGGAGATTATATGTGAAGATACGATCGCTAATTATAATAGCATGAGCGGTTGTATTATTTGGAATTATAGAATGTGTATCGAATTCTATTCTTAATACTACGGCTTGAGTTTGAAAACCGAGTTTTTGATAAGAACAGTCGACGATTATCAAAGGAAAGTTAGATTTAAACTGAGCTGGTGTTATTGAACACTCAGTTTTATCTTGATAATAGTAAGTTTTTCGAAACTGTGTAAACATTTCATATAATGTAGCAAATTGATTGTTATTGAAAGATATATTTAGATTTTCATATGGATAACGTTCGTTGTTTAAAAATACGCGTATATTGGCAAAATCACAATGATCAAATTTACTCATATCTTTTTTCAAATCTCCTTCTCTATTAGTTTGAAAACCAAGTATAATATAACGTGGCGATTCAAGTTTTGTAGAACTTTTCACGGACCAAATATGTTTTGTGGTATTTGGTAACGACGGATAACTATGTAATTGCCAACTACGAAAGGATAAAATAACATCTTTTCCTTTTTCAATTTTTTTTGTAAGTTCGACTTCTTCTCTCAAACCAGGAGCGATATGTGGTACTCTCCAAACAATTTTGTCTATCACTACTTTTGGTTTTTCATTCTCGTTCACTACGCTTAAAGCATTGTTGTCCGAATTACTGCGAATCAATATCAATTCTTGAGCAATATTAACCATCACTTCTGTATAATCTTCGTCAAAACCCAATAACATCTTAAGAGGAATGCAAACGTTGAATTTTCCATTTTCCACTACAGTGCCTTCTCCATTCATAAACCACCCGGCGTTCTGATATCGTATACTTTCACTATGATTAAAAGATGCTAGTGCTTTCATTGTACTTGTTATTCCTGGTTTTGTATTAATATCTATTGTTTGTCCATTTACTTCATATCTTATTTCACTAAATAAAAATGTCACACCGTTATTAACAAACTGTGCTTGGGATGCAGTTATGTTATCTTCTTCAACAATTCGCCCTTGTATAAACAAATAGCTATCACTAGGTCTAGTACATAGGTCTTCAGGTAAACGAATTCTTATTTCATCATTATTTTCATATCGCGATGTATAAGCTTCATGACTATAAAATCTATAGCTAACAATAGACTCATCTATTGATGGTTTTTCAGCAAGTTCAAACATTTTTATATAATTTAAAACCTAATGACTCAAGAAATTTTTTATTTTCAGCAGTTATCCGCTTCACGTTTCTTGTCTTACTAAAGCGATTTATACACACTTTACTTAATTTATTTGTTTTTTTATTGAAGTTAAGACCCATCTCTTTTCACATGTAAACCTACAGTGACGGTTTCGTTTTCGAAATTGATCAAGTTTCCATTTTGATCCACTATTTTAAGAGTTATGTTTCGAATGGCGTCTACACTAATAGGTAAATAAATTATATGATCTGGAGCTTCTACAATTTTAAATCCAGGAGGTACATTTGGAAAAAATTGATGAATGATGTGAGCGGGTCTATCATTTCTAAAACTATTAACAGCAATATTACATTCGATACAAATTGAGTTTATTTTCATTATATTAACAATCCAGTCTGATTCATTAACAACATTTTTTTTTAAGATTTTTTTACTAAATCCTAATATTGGTCCAATTGTATTTGGTTTTTCAAAATCAATTTCTTGTGTCGCTTTTATCTGAGTGTGTGAAGTATTTCTATTTGAGCTAATTATTAAAAAATCATGCTTAAAGTATTTTTGTACTTTTTTTTGTAAATATTCATATATATCTACTAGTTGGTAACATCCTGTAGGTATCGTAAATTCTTTTTTTCCAAAATAAAATTTATTACACCCTTCTTCTATATTTGGTATAGAATTATATACTTCAAAACTCGTCAAACCTATCACATATTTTTTATCACTTATATCAATAGGCGGATTATAATCACTTGAAAGAACGGATGAATTTCCTGTTAGAACAAACAACATTTTCCTTAGAAAGAATGTTTTCAACTGTTTTTATTTTTCAATTGTAAACATATAAAAACTTTAAACAAAGATGACCACAATTAAACGTGTCAAAGTTTTGAAATCTTTCTATATTATATTGAATTTGATTGTTTATATTATCACTCTTGAAATATGTGATTAATTCGAGTGGTGGTTTTAAATCACCCATACTATCAAAATAAATAATTTTTTTCTCTTTTTTTATATACGCAGTCCAATGTGTACCAGGACCGAATTTATCATCCATATTTATTATACCACATTCATTTTTTCTAATTTTTTTTGGTGTGGCATTTCTCATATACACACCACGAAAGCCTTGAATTTTTAATTTCTTAACATATTTAATTAGATCAGTATTAAATAACGCACGCTTAGGTAGTGCTATTGGTAGTTTTTTTGATACCATTGACTTGGTCCAACAAATAAGCCTTTTCCTTTCTTTTTTTTATGTACAGAACGTTTCTTTCGAAATCCTTTTCCTTTAGCATTTCCTTCCATAACTTTGTTATGTCGTTGAGTTTCTTCTAATAATTTCTTATCTGCTTGCGCTTTATTTACAGCCGTTGCAATTCCAGCTGCACCTCCACCTAAACCTCCTAACATCCCTAATAATGGAAGCAGTAGCGGTAAAAATCCTCCACGCTTTGGAGCTTTTAATATTCGTTTTTTCTTTAATTTTTTTTTTTTTTGCAGTCCCATTCCTAACTTTGTTTTTGCTTTCATCAACGCGATGACTATTGCTGCTGCGGCTTTTTCTCCAAGTGGTGTATGTTTTGCTTTTAACCGTTCTTTTGCTTTTGTTATCAATAATTCGTCTGCTTTGTGACGTTTGTCTATCTCTTTATCTTTAGAATATGCTATGTCGTGTTCCTTACAAGCTGAATCTAGCAGATTTATTCCACTATCCCCTCGTTCTAATCTTTTTTCTAACTTTGTACCAGGACCACAAAATTGATACCCAGGTAAATGCAATTCTACAGGTAGTTTATTAATTAAATTATTAATAAATCCAGTACCTTTCTTGCAGGTGTTTACACTAGAATTAAGCTTTTTATTTTGGTTTCTGTCTTTATATATTTTCATTTCTACAAACAAACAGAACTACCTACAAACTAACTTGTAATTTAACTTACACTTTCCTTATATACTTTTTTTAAGGCTGCTCTAACTATTCTTATTCAACAATATTTGGCTGTCATAATTGTTTTCAAAAATTTATCATCTACCTTTATATTCAAGCATACGACTTGATACATTTACTATTACTTGATACAGAATTCTCATTTATATTTTATGAGTCAACTTTGATAGTGACGTCATTATCATATTTTTCTATTGAGAGCCCAGCTTCAAAATTTACAGTAGTCATGTTGATTGATTAGTGTTTGATTATTGGTATCGCACAATTTACATTTTTACCTGATAAAGTCTAGCTTAGCTCTCTGGTCGCTCGCCATTATATGTGACGCTTGCGCAATCAAGAACACATATCTCAAAGAAAAAATTCATGGTTAATCATCGACGGAGGAAAAATTTCAAGTGAAGCTGCGCAATTAACTAAGGCTTGTGGGAAGCGCATGCGCAAACGGTCATGGCAAATATTCCAAGATCAAGACACCAGGTGTTAACACTCACGGTCGTTGATTGGTTATTGATTACTTATTGATTGGTAGGTATCGCATAATTTACTATTTTACCTGAAAAAAGTCTAGCTTAGCTCTCGCTTAATGATTAATTTATGGTAGCCATGTGACGCTTGCGCAATAAATTTTACAAACACATCATATCAAGGTGACGATGGTTAATCATCATTTGGAGACAAATATGCAAGTGGAGCTGTGCGATTCACTAAGGCAAGTGAGAAGCGCATGCGCAAACGATCAATGCAAATATTCAAGACAACAGGTGTTAAGGCTCACGGTCATGTGGCAGGTGTTCCAAGCAGCCATCTTACTGTATTTCCAATTCAAAGAATTGAAGTTGATTACTTATTAATTGATTATCGATTGATTATCGATTATTGATTATTGATTATTGATTATTGATTATTAATTATTGATTATTGATTATTGATTATTGATTATTGCCTGATTATTAGTCCATTGTTAGTCGATTATTGTTTGATTCTTGGTATTGCAAAATTTACATTTTTTTTTATTTAAGCACGTCGAGCTTTGCTCGCGCTTCATGAGTGAATGCTCCAAAGTGGCTATCACAATTTTCGAAAAAAGTGGTGGGGGGAAAGGAATGTGGTGGGGGGAGAACACAGTAGTCGAAGAGCAAATGTACAAAACAGGTGTTCCATGGTCGTTCCAAGGTTCAAGGTCAAGGACATTCCAAAGTCCAAGGTCATATGACGTAAAAGTGGTGGGGGGGGGCATTTGTACTCTCACTCTCTATCTACTGCCGTTCATGCAACTTTAAAACCAATGAAAAAGTTTGTTGTTTTGTTTAGAGGATTTGGATAAGGTCAGTTTTAAACAATGTCAACGATGGAGATACTTTCACAGAAAAAAGTGTAATTTTGAAGATTATTAATCAACTGAAATACAATGCGATTATTGTGATTTCAAAACTACCGATAAAGCGTGTTTAAAATTACATAAACAAAAGCATTATCGTTTATGGAAATTACAACAAAGATTTCAATGTGATCAGTGTGAATATACAACTATTTGGAAGTGAAACATGAAAGCACATAAAATAAAACATCTGTCAGTTGAGATGCAACCAAAATTGCAATGCAGTCAGTGTGAATTTACAACTCTTGATAAAAGCAATTTAAAAAAACATAAAAATGCAAAGCATCTTCTAAGTGAATTACAAGAAAAATTTCAATGTAATCAGTGTGTATTTACAACTGTTTATAAAAATAGCTTGAAAGTACATAAAATAAAACATCTTTCATGTGAATTACAACAAAATTTTCAGTGTGATCAGTGTGAATATTATTGACCACGGAAACTTAAAAAGACATAAAAACGCTAAGCATCTTACAAGCGAGTTACAACAAAAGTTTAAATGGGATCAGTGTGGATATACAACTTTACATAAAACGTTACTTTAAAACACATAGAATAAAGCATCTTCCAAGTGAATTACAATCAAGACTTCAATGCGATCTCTATAAATTTATAACAATCTATAAACGTTTTTTACATAATTATATAAAGAAAAAGCATCTGTCAACTAAACCAGAACAAAAATTTTAATGCTCTATGAAATCTAAATTATAAGCTTAGATTTTCCCTTAGAATTTGGACAATCTTTATACATTATGTGACTTTTAACCGAAATTATAACACTTAAGCCGAGTACTTTAACCCTTTGTAAGGTGTGTGTCAAAAATTTTAAATAAAAAATTAATAAGTTTTTTCATTCTATATGGGGACAGCCGTAAATTTACATTTACAAATATATCAACCTTTCCAGCCGTCTAGAGGTGCCAAAAGCGATAACTACAAACGAACCGCCTCAAACCTATTAAAAGACAGTCCGGAGAAAAATTCTTGCATTGACAACATTATCATACTTCATCTTTTCTGTATTCTGAATCTTAGTAGTTCTATCTAATTTGAGCTTAGTGTATTTTAAAGAAAATAAATTGGATAGTTGTAATTTTATTATTAATTATTGTTTGAATTAGAGAACAGAAATGGGAAAAAACTAGTTTGCATTGATCTGCACGTCATATCAATGAGAAAATTACAAAATAAGTGCCGGAGAGCAGACGACTTATCCTTTGTTAGCGCTGCAACGCTAAAAACAAATTTATCGATATTACAAAAATTTTAAAAAGAATTCAACTAACAGGGAAAATAAACATAATAGTGAAATTTTTAATTTGTTTTGAGTAGTGAAGACGAAATTTTAGATAATTTGAAAATAAACTAGGCAATTTAATTACAATGTCTTAATCAATTCGATTGTGAGTTTGAGTATTAGTGCAATTATAATTTAGATAGGCAGAAGACTGATAAGTAAAGTTTAAATTAATATCTCTATGTAGAAATTTTTTCTACAAAAAATGTTCTTTAGAGATTTTTAAAAATTTGAGCATATTATAAAAAAACTAAAAAATAAATAAAACTACTTGTATTAGACTAGCCTTAAAATTTAGACAGTAACATACTGACTCAAAATAATTAAAACAAACAAAATTGTATACATACAGTACACGACAAAGAGGCGAGCTAGCATCATAAAAACAACGACTCTTGTTGACTTAGAATAATCCATATTAAGAGAGTATCAAAACTTACAACAAACTTTCTATCAAAATAGAAGTTATATCTCAACATAAATTTGAACGAACAATCAAGAATTTTTTGATCGAAATCAGACTATACAGCGTATAGGATTTTTTAAAGAATTTTTGCAGCTTAAATAAGGAAAAAAGCACTCTCACCTGATGTTGTTCGCGAAAAATATATAGTGTAGAATGTAAATTTTTAACACTGTTATTGTTTATATTTATATATGTAAATATGTGTATAACCATTGATACATTTTGTACTTTTTTTAGCAGATAAAAATCCTCCTTATGGACTCTGCGTACTAGTTTCTTCCTTCACCGGAGTGTCGGGCTCTTGCCAGTCAAAACCAAAAATCATGTATTATTTAATCATAATATAACTTATTATTATTATTATGTTTAACCCTCTAGTTCCGGTGACAGAGCAATTTTACTGAATTTACAAATCATCACGATCTTTGTCATGTAATGATAATAACAATATTATTTTTCCAATAATATAAAAATTTTTGAAAAACAAACTTTTAAGTTTTTATTAGATTAAAAATTAATTTGATATATAAATTAAAAACAAAAACCACAAACTGCGTTCTATGCCAAAGAAAAAACATAAGATTGTTTTTTGAAAAACCAAGCTAAAATTACTATCTTCCACACATCTGCGATCATATTATAAGAATAAGGTATAATACTACTTTTGAAATTTAAATATTTGAGCAATTCATTTTTCCTTCAAAGGGAGCGGTTTGTCTTAATTTTTACGTGTGAGTTATGTATTGCGACTTGCAGCAGAGGTTAGTTTATACCATACATAAGCTCATACATATGAAAGCAGTGACACTGATCTGACATACTAACAGTACAGACTAAAAAAACAGGAATGCAATCTTGCAAGATGGTGCAATGACGTAGAAAGCACTTTGACATCACAGTTACTTGAAACCAAAAGAGGGCGATGCCTTTATTCTATTTTAAAAATTTTTTATTACCCTTATATCAGATGGTGTGTAAAAATTTTGAGATTTTTACTTATTGATATAGATACAACATTCATATTTGAGAATTGAGATAACTAAAGGTAACAATTTTATCATTTTTAAATGCAAAAGATCGCTAATGGCCACCGAAAGCAGCTAATATTTAGTCATTTTTGTATTAAAATTATAAATAATATAAATAATAATATTATAAAACAAAATTTATGTCATAGGTTTATTTAAATCTTTTTCTCATCATCGCGCAGTTGATGCCAATTGTTTGTATTTCCCAAATTTTTTAATTTTAATAATAAATGGATTAATCATGAAAATAACACTTTCTTTTGATAGAAAAAGCGATTATAATCTTTAGGGTAACCAGTTCAAATAAAAACTATCGAAAAATCTTACGAAATTAACTTTTTTTCGTAACACTTTGAACTTTATGTCACACATACACGATGGCTTTATTTTATATTTTATTTATGGTGATCATTATTAATAACATATTTTATTACTGGTCTATATTTGTGTTTGGAATTGCAAGTTGTTGCTATTTTTGAAGTGCATAAAACAACTAAATTCAATCAATTGCACAAGATACGAGTGTTTATTGTGGACAACGGAAAGTTAGTGATAGTTGTTTTATTAGTTGACAATCAAATTAATCGGGATAGGTTGGTTTTTATTACTGACAAAGAATGTAGAGTGAGTTTATTGGGAATCATGAGAAATTACACCGGTTTGCGCTCTAAAAACGTATCTCAGAACAAGTTTTTTGTTGACTACCGACAGATTAAGATGACTACCCAACCGGAGGGAATCAACATCATATATAAGATTCTCAAGAAGATTGCAGATTTTTTGAAGCTGCCAAATTCAGAAAGGTACACAGAACATTGTTTCCGTCATTTTGAAATTATCATTTTGGCAAACTCTGGCACTGATTTAGTAACAGTAAAACGCTTAAGTGAGTGGAAATTGTCGTTTATTACAGAAACGTACATTGAAGAATCGGAAGACACTGAGATTGCTGTATTCAAGCGTATACTTAGTTAAGCAGAAAACCAATTCAGTATCTACCTCTGTACAATTGTCGGGCCAAACAATTACAACTTTGGGTGTTCTAGAAATAGATATTACCAGTAATGTTACTTACACACCGAAAGCTATTGTTAACCCTTTGAATTAATAAGTTAGAATTTGTAATTATAATTAGATAAAAAAGTTAAAACATTATAACTGTCTTTGCTGATAGACAGTTACTTTACCTTGCTGTTAAAGAGTTACTTCACCTACCTCTGTGGTTAAAGTGCTATTTTATCTACTTAAAAGAGATGATAAAAAAATTAGTTAACATCTACTATAGAAAAACAAAGTTGGTATTATTTAGTAATAAGTTTCTTTTGCAATTAACACTTATGTTTAATGCTATAATAAAAACTTATGCTTTGAATTGTTTACCCTTAATAAGCCTAATATAATATGCTACTTGCATATTATATTACACTGTACAAGTTTTTTTAGATAAGTGAGCTTAAATGCTGCAACATAATCTATATATATATAAAAATGAAACCCGTTTTCCGTTGTCACGACATAGCATGAAAACGGCTTGACCGATTTGGCTGATTTTTTTTTGTAGTTTTTTAATACTCTGTACAATGTTCTTACGGAAAAAAATTGAAAAAAAATCTCCTAAAAAGATTGAAAAATATACATTTAATTTTGCATATTTTAAAAAAAACTCGTTACAAATGTCAACGTCATTCAATTTAACTTCCCTTTCAAACAGTTTGAAAGGGAAGTACAAAGGCGAAGATGTTTTAATCTATCGCATCCCTATGATACCGAATGATATGCCATTCAATTTTAAACGTTTACAGTTTTCAGTGCGGCTTGCATTTGCAATGTCAATAAATAAATCGCAAGGGCAGTCGCTAAGTGTATGTGGCATCAACCTAGAAAATCCATGGTTTTTACATGGCCAATTATATGTCGCCTGTTTCCGTGTCGGAAAACCATTAACATTATTTATTTACGCGCCAGAACATAAAACTAAAAATATAGTTTATCAAAAAGCATTAGAATAGAGAGAAGCAGTGAAAGGTATAGAGGCTATTAGTTGCTTTCTAGAGCGCGCGTGATATTTTAGTGCTCAGTGTTTACTTCAAAATGCCCAGTTGTTCAATAGCGATTTGTAAAAATATAAGTGAAATTATTGAGCCCTACGGAATAATCACTATTCAAAAAATATATATTTTGTTTTTTATTAAATAAAATTAGTAAAGTCCTTCTCAGGTATGACGAGACCAGGGAAATAGGTATTCTTTTCTATATGGAGGATATTATAGATTCCAGTTCAAATTGAATAGGTACGCATACATAAGATAGGTCAGCTATACAAAATAAAGTAGTGCATCAAATTTACGCTAAGGCGATACGAAGTTCGCCGTGTCAGCTAGTTAAATATAAATGTTGTACCTCTTCATACGCTCTAATTGTAAAAGTTTACATGTCTGTTTAATACAATAGGATTAGAATAAAAAGACAACAAACTTCACTGTAGTTTGCTTATAGCTGGATCAATTTTTACTGTCCCAAAAGTTGGTTGTCAACAGTCGGCGTATAGTCTAATTGTTTATAAGACATAACATATATCTCTTGTATTTGGTGGAAACATTTAAGCTTTTCTCCTTGTCATCACTTGGGTAATCTGTTGCTTTTCCCACCTATTATTATATTATTTACCTAGTTTTTACTGTAAGAAAGTAGAAACTTTACATAATTTTGATTTTTGTAGACACAACTAAGTGTTTATTGAAACGGAAAAAATAATTGTATTTTGAGAGTATTCGGTTGTATTGAGCATCTATTACCATTCATGCAATCAACAAAAAAATAGTCGATATTAGTTGTTTGTCATAAACACTACGAAACAATTAGTCATTTTTGTAACTACTATCTAGGAAGCAAACAATTGTGTGTGTTTATTTTTGTTGTGCAGTTTTATGCATTTTTAAGCTTAAAGACGTTTAGTTGTGACAGCTTGTAAATTACTATTGTTTTAAATCTCACATTTAAGCTTAAATATATACATAAAAGAAATTTTTTTTAAGTTGGGTCATTTAAAATTTATCCTAAAAATGTCAAACCGAGTGACGGATTTAGGCTTGCTGCCGCCCTAGGCTCCATTCTTTTTAAAAAATGAATTTCAATAATTTTGATCCAATATTTTTATTTAAAAAGTAACTTTATTCATTGATGATTTATTAATGAATGTCTTTAAAAATAGTTTGAAGCATTAATTTTTTAATAATTTTTTAAGGTTTAATTTATATTTTTATTAAGTTTTAAAAGTTTTTTAGAACTTTTTGAGAATTTTTTAATAGTTTTTAAAAAAATGTATTGAACTTTTTATATTTAATTTTTAAAATTTAATATTACGTTTAAAAATTTTTCAAAGTACGAATGAATTGCTGAAAGCTGCTGAAAAAGATTATTTAAATGCTTTGAAATGGTTTAAAACATTTTCAACACAAAATTTGAATTATTTTTAATAATTTTTAATTTAAAAATATTTAAACGTCGTTACAATTTGTTTTAAATTTTTTAAAATATATGTTGAGGTTTTTTTTAATTTTCTTAAAACTTAATTTAAACTTAAATAATTTTAATAATTTTTCAAAATTTTTTAGAATTTTCAAAGAATTTATAAGAAGTTTTAATAAATTTTTTAATGCTTTTTAAAATTACTAAAAGTGAAAACAAATTACTATAAACTAGTTAGAAAAAATATTTTAATGTTTTGAAATGGTTTAAAAGTTTTTTAATAAGTAATAAAGATTATTTTCAATAATTTTCAATTTAAAAATATTTAAACGTTTTTAAAATTTGTTTTAAGTTTTTTAAAATAAATCTTGAGGTTTTTTTAAATTTTTACCATAATTTTAATAATTTTTAAGAATTTTAAAAAATTTTCAAAGAATCTATAAGAATTTTTTAATAATTTTTCAAAACTTTTAATTTAATAACAGAAATTAATTAATGATTTTTGCAAACATGAGGAATATCGAAAAATTTTTTTTTATTTTAGATAAAAATTTAAATTTAAATTTTTTTTAATAATTATGTAAGACACTTTTATTCTAATCTTACGTTTTGCCAAATTTTAACAATTAAATTGAATTAAATAACAGTTAACTCTTTCTCCATAATAAATGTGTCAGGATTTCTATGTTCTACGATTATTATCCTTAATTATTCACTCAAAAACAGTGTACAGAATAGCAACAGCCAGCTACATTATCATCAACAATCTACTTCAACTCACCCCTCTATATTCATTGTTAGAGAAACGCTTGAGCAGTCAGACGGATCGATTGGGCGACACATGAAACATATTTACACATAATGTACCTGTCAATAATACCTGTAAAGTAACTCACCGGGGGCTTTTCTCCCCCTCGCAGGATTCTCTTCCTCTCGAACTGATTGTGGAAGACATCACATGGCTCATTGGACTTGGACAACCACTCCATGGACTCGATTGACTCATTCTTCACCCCTTTTCTTTAGCATCGTGTTCTCAATGATGTCTTCACTGTTTCGGTACCTGGTTCGGGAGCAACGTGGACGGTGTCGCTAGGCCTTAATCACATTACGCGAAAATAGACTGGCCAAGAATAATACGTAATAGGAAAAGGCATAAAATAAAGATTAATGAGTGAAGAACCTAAGGACATTACGCATTACCCCGTCATACCAGCAAAAGGGAAATCCACAATCTTTTTATACACTGATAGGAACATAACCATAGCGGTTAACAGGCTCCAGCCCACCCCTCTACCTCTTCGCCTTTGTTCGAGGAAGTAGAGAACCAGGATAGCAATCTGTAGATGTCTACAGACGTCATGAGCGTACAACAAAAACAGTCTGAAATGTATTACCACATAGACCGTACCCCAGGTATTAAACTATAGTTTCTGCCGTGGATATTTCATATTAACATATTGATGTTTATCAATATAACTTTACTCATTATTCCTCCGAATTCAGGGAGACAGCACTGAATTCACATTACTCCTCCGAATTCAGGGAGACAGCACTGAATTCACAATTATACCACACAACATATGATCAACAAGATCAACACGTTAACTATCTTTCTCTTTCAATAAACAATTAACAATTTAAATATTCATAATACTGCCCGTCCGACCGCTCTGACTCAACGTTCTCACTCTCCCCGTTCATTTATTACTGACTGGACTCCACCCTTCCAGGGATGCTAAGCCCATCTTCTCCCTCTTTTACTTAAGATGCCATATGGCCCTCATCGAGATGATTTAATTATACAAGCGATTTAGCGCTTTATTGGCTTATTTTTACTTTAAAAAATAACTATAAATTATTATAAAATCAAAAACTCTCACAATTATTTTGATGATTCAAAAAATTGTGTTGAAAAAAAGACGCGATTTATTTTTCAACAAAATTTTTTTTTTAAACAAAAAATGTTCTGACACTTTTTTGAGTGGATATCAAAATGATATTCAATACATGCAAATCTACGGAATTTTACACTAAAAACAAATTAAAAAGTTACTCAGATTTAGTAGTTTCAAAACGCTAGATACACGTGAGATTAATCTCACTAAAAGAACAAAAAGTAAAGAGCATTACTCGATAAAAACTGTCATTAATCTATTAAAAAATTAACATCTTACCCATACAGATTGAGAAGTCAATTTTAATTGAATTATAATATATTCTATAAAAACAAATCTGAACCGATTTTCAAATTGATTGTCTTTACTTTTTCTCGCCTCTAAAATTTTGCCATTTCGAAAATTTTGCCGTCTTTTAAATTATGCCGCCCTAGGCCCGGGCCTCACGAGCCTAGGCCTAAATCCATTACTGAAAAATAGACACACAAAAATTAGGCTTAACAGTCAATTACTCACACCATCAGTCATTAAAAGTTGTAATTTTAATTATCAGTTTCAATTTCAAGCAATAAATACCAAATATCAAATTTTAAACAAATAACAACTATGCTCGCACGCAAAATTCAAAGTTGCTTGTAGCAGCGCCGGCATTTCATCCCAAAATCTTTTTTGTAAACTGAATTCAAATGGTTAACTTTTTTGCCTTCTCTTGATTGCTTCTTAGAATGATTACTCTCAAACCAAGTTGTGCAAACTGGAATTAATTCTTTCTTTGAAAATTAACTCTTATATCAAGTAAAATGTGTTCTACAAAATTGACACATCTGTGGTACAGCTGACATACAATTTACAAATGTCGCAAACACGAAATTCCCTAAAAGTTAAAAAATTTCTAAAAAGAAGTTATATTAATAATAGTAGTTGTAGACGATCATGCTTTAGAAAAAAATCAGCAACGAGCTTTTAATTTTCTATGTGAGGAGAATTTTCTAATAAATATATTTTACAGTGTTAGATGTCTGATATCTATATAAATAATTTAATTAAAAAACATGTGGGTTGTTAAAAAACAGTTTATAAGTAGATGTACAGATTTAACTGAACTGTTTTTTTTGAAAAATAGAGAGATTCCAATATTCTTACCACAGGGTTTTTTGTTCTCGGTAACGACTCACAGTTTAGAGTTCCTAACAAAGGTACCAAAACAAAAATGATAATCGTGCTTTCAACACTTGCAAACCGCATTTTTTAGACAACTAACGAAAGACGCTTTTATACCTACTATTTTTTTTACGATATTGCAACATTTTTAGTAAAATCTAAACGAATTAAAAACAATTTTAAAAACACATACTTTTGTATCTTTGTTTACTTTTAATAGCATTTACTGATCGGAATCAAAATAATTAAGAGATATGTGAAACACGGCCTTCTGTACAATAATAAAATGCCAGGGCCCCCGTTGACTGGATAGTAATGATAAAAATTTGTCTTAGCTTAATTGCCAATATAGACCAAAATTTTAGGTCATAAATACATTCTAGTTCCAAATCTACACATTGTCTAAATACGTCAGAAAGAATAGAGGCTAATCTGTTAAAGCATGAAAATTATTTATTTCAATTAATTATTTTAAACACTGTTTCCAAATCAACAAAACAATTTGAATATATATTTTTTAAATTTATCAAACAGTTTAACACAAAACATAAATTCAAAATTATATTTAGGTAATTTTATTGTAAAAGCATACATAATATTATTCACATTTAGAAAAAAGAAAGCCCTTTCAAAAAAAGAGCACTTAATATCACAGTTTATTTTTATAGAAAATCATAAGCATAAATTTCTAACCTATAAAAAAATACATATTGTCGTTTTTACTTTTTACTAAATCATATTTAAAGTTAATTAAAAACTTAAATTGATATAATGTGGTTTTCAATTGTTTACAAATATATATATTTTTTATACGTATCGGTCATTGTCAGGTCAGGTCAGATCTTAAATAAATCACAATGCTTTTACTTTTGATACAAGGGGGCTACCGCAACAGAAGGCAGTTGATGTGGATGTATCCAATGTTGTGGTGGCAGCGGTATGGTCGATGGCGGCGGCGGCTCAAGTCCTTTGCAATTTGCAAAATGGCTAACGCACTCCGTCTTGTGCTTTGGATCTTGAAACGGTGAAGTCTTGAATTTCTGATAAACCATTGCACAAATTATTATAGTTTTTATGTATAAACAATATATTATATTATTATCACAGCCAAGACAGGAAATAACGTTGATTGGTAATTTAAGTCGCAATTGTCTGGCTTTCACAAAATGGACCTCTAGCTAGATTTTACAAAATGGACGCCAATATTGTCTAACAGACGTTTATTAAAATAAGATTTGCTTTTCAACAAACAAACTGTACTGGAACATTTAAAAAATATCACAGCACCTCAAAAACTTAACGACTGAATCTCGATGCCAGACGTATTTTGCAACAAATAACACGCACCTTGGCACAAATGCTTCTGTTCTTTTATAAATCTTGATTGAAACTGAGCATTTTTCACAAATTACTTAGAGTAGGCAACCACACAATGCATAATGGACGGTGTGTCCATTAACGCCATTGGTTGGTGCTTCTGCGCACTAGATTTTTTTTAGAGTACGCATGTAACGACTGTAATTAGCAAGGCGAAGACAAATGTTAATCAGATAGAAAGACCGATAGAGTAGCGACTACAATAATATATTGTTTTATTGAAATAAAAAAAATTAGATTTTTTTTTTATTTTGTTTTTAATAATAAGCATAATTCTATATTAAGATTATAAAAATATAAAGAATCTACCTAATGAGTTTTTTTCTCAGGTTGAGTCAACATAAGTCAATGTTGTTGGCGTCACAACTACTAACCACACCAATCAACGGCAAAAGTCACTAAAAACGTTTACTAGGCATTCCCAATCTGTTGGCTGGTTTTTTGTTTTTTATGTCAAACAAAGTGATTCAGTGATGCAGCGGTAATTTTTTTTGTGTTTCTGTCTATTAAACATTTGCTACCTACCACATTGCCGAGTTTACTAATTTACTATTTTAATTGTAGTAATTAAAATATATAATGTCTAGTACCTAAGAATAATTGTTAATATTTTTATCAAATAATTAATCAAAATGCTAAAAATAATACAGTTGCAACAAAAAGTTTCAATTAATCGCTGCTACTGGCAGTTTAAAAAGAACTAACCCGATTTAAAGAAGCACTATAAACGCTGAAAAATATCTTTTTTGTACGTTAAAATTTTTTTTAAGATTTAAAAATCTTTGTAAGTGAGCCGACGCATTTTAGAAAACATTTTAGATTAAATACAAAAACTGAGTATTTACAAGTAGCATCCTCTGGCAAACGCTACACAACCAAAGATTCCACAAATCTTATAATTTCTAAAGATCTGAAAATTGGAAATTAAAGAGAGGCGTGCAACAATAATCAAAATTATTGAAGCAATGGGTTACAAATGGTTGCGAAATTTTATGTGAACAAAAACATGTTGTTGAAGCTAAAATTACTTTTGAAAACAGCAAAATTGCTGTGACTTTGGGACAAGTAGGGTTGAACATAATAATACATTTATTACCCAACAATTCGTAGAAACCAATTACAAAGTAAAAAAAAAGATTAATGTAGAGTTAATTAGTTTATAAATACCTTCTTAAACATGCAAATATTTGCACCAATCGGTAGACAAGAAACAAAATAATTATCTAATAATTATATATCATAATAATTATAAGCCACTACCGTGCCTTGAACAAGTTTAGCTCTATAATGCTGCAAAACATTTTTTTATAGTTGAGACAGTTGTAATTGAAATACATCACATCTATCTCTGATTTTATTATAGTACACATCTATCGTTTAAACAGGAAAATAGAGTAGTGTGTTTGTACAAGAAGTATTTATGCAGCATTAGCACATTAGCACCTAAAGTTGAGTCTATTTTGTAAATTATATCTGAGAAGATATATCTTTTTTTTATCGCGCAGAAGTAGCATATTGTGGAGTGCACAAACAGACCGGTCTTAATAAATATATATATTTATTTTATGCGACGTACAAAAGAAATTTTAAAAACAATTTAAAAAAAAAGTTTTTGGTAATTCTAGAAAGAATTGAAATAAAATAGATACAGAGAAAGTGCCGTGCGTTTATAAAAAGTTTTTAGAAAAATCTTTTAATGTTAACAACTAACAAAGCTCCTCACTGATAATAAAAATTAAAATAAAAAACTTGAGTAATCTTAACCTGTGCCCTTTGTCTAAACAGTGAAAGCTGAAGATTTATAGTGTTTTGAATAGTCTCATTGTTGGGCTATTAGCCTGTGCAACAAAAGAACGACTATAACGTTATTCCATTAGGGCTCCAATAAATTAACTGTTTTTATTTAAAAAATGCTCAACTATTTATTGAGTTTTGAACATTACAACAAAGCGTGTTTTTAAGAAAAAATATCATTTCAATGATATTTGAAAGGTATCATTGATCAATAAATGAGATAGAAAATAAATTAATTTTTCTAACCTGGAACATAAAAAATATATTTAAAAAAGTTTATGCTCTGAAGTTCAAAATTTAGATAAATTCAATGAATAAGCTTTTAATTAATTTACAGACTAATAGTTTTGTCTATTAGTGTCATTATCAGAAGTAAAGTCGCTGTTGATTACTATTTACACTTTCAAAGTTAAAGGAATTTTATCTTTTTTTATTTTAATTTGCTATTATTAATTTTTAATTTATAGTTTTCTATTTATAAATTTATTTTTAAATTTTTTAGTAGATTGTACGTGTTTTTCTTGCTACATTTTGAAAATGTTTTGTGAAAAAATTATGCGTTGCAACTTTGTTTTATTAGACTGTTTATCTATTTTGTTCTTTTTTATTAAATTAATTATTTATACTTTTATTTTACTTATTTTTTCTTTCGGTTTTTTAATATTTATATTTATAAAATCTTTTCCTAGCTGGATACAGCTAGGTTTGTTTTGAATTCTTTGTTAAATTGCTTTTGTTTCGCTTCTTTTTTTTATTTTGCCTTCTTATTTTTAGAGTATTTTCAAAAGGTTGTTGAGTTTTTTAGATACATTTTATTTAAGCAAAATAATAACTTGATTTTTTGCTTCTTTTGCAATTGACAAAAAAATTTACGTGATTTATAGCAGATGTACACAATTATTTTGTCTTCCAACTAAATATTATTTTGATAAAATATTTAAGGTGCATATGGTACATTACCTTATGCACCTGTTTCTCGTTAAAAAACGGTAGTGAAAACGTCGCAGGTAATAAATCTTTTGGTTTGGGTACTGCTGCAGAATAAGTATCTAAGTATACTTCTTTGTAATGTTCAAATTTTGTGTTATAACTGACAGATAAATTTTTATGATGTAAAAATAACGAACTTTTTGTTATAGACTCAACAGCTATTTACCTATCAAGTTCGAAAAGTGAAATTTGCTGAAATAAAATTATTGAAATCTTTTCCTTCTAATAGTTATTTAATTAATACGTTTTAAAATTTAATTAAATAGTTTGCTTTTTTTGTCTTTTTTTTTGTGTTAAATTATTTTTGATTTTATTTTCTGTGACTTTTATTGTAGTTTCGATTTATACTTAATAATTGTTACGTTCAGGTGAAAACAAAACATAAAAAAATCAAAATAATTCGGAAAAACCTCGGCTAAACACGGTTATTAAAAAAACCTGTAACAAAAAGCGCAGACAAAAAATGCTCTGTGAGAATATTATGCGTTTCAATTTTATTTTATTTGATTTTTTTTTATTTACTTTTTTTTTTTATTAAATAAGCTATTTATAATTTATTAATTTTCTTATTTCTTTGTTAATTTTTTATATGTGAAACTTTTTATAATTTTTTTTCCTATTTGAATAACCTAGCTATTTGCGCTGCGATTTTGTTTTATTTCAATTTTCTTATTTATTTTGTTTTTTATCAATATAATTATTTATAGTTTAATTTTTGTTTTTTTTTTTAGTTTTTTAAATATATTTATTTATATCTTTTTCTATCTGGATAAGATAGCTTATTTCAAAGTTTTTTGCTAAATTGCATTTCTTTTGTTTTTTCTTTTTTTTTTTGTTTGGATAGAGTTTTTCATTGCCAGAATAATAATTTTCATTGCTCGATAAGTTGTTTGTGTTTTTTTTTTGCTTGATTTCTTTTTAAGCAAAATGAATAATTCATGCATAATGAATTTTGCTTTATTTTTCAATTGAAACAATAATTTATGTGATTTATAGCAAATGAACATAATTATTTTATTATCCAACTAAATATTATTTTGACAAAATAATTAAAGCGCATGAAATATTTGAGGTAGTGTACCTTATGCACCTGTATAAGCCCTTATGGCCATTCTTTCTCATTAAAAAAACAAAAGTGAAAGCGTCGCAGGTAATAAATCCTTTGCTTTGGGTATTACTGCAAAATAAGTTTTTAAGTAGATTTCTTTGTAATGTTAGAATTTTAGTGTTATGATTGACAGTTGAATGGTTGTTTTGACAAAATAACTCAATTTTGTATAACACATTTTTAATCTCTTTGTTATTCAGACAAATAGTTAATTTTCTGAACGAGTTGGAAAAATGGAATTTTCCACATGAGCACTTTGTTCGTGGGAATGGAAGAAATTCGTTTCCGAAAAAGTTTAGTACAATTTTTTTTGCAACAAATAACTAGTAATTTTTTAAAAATAAGCAATTTAAATTTTTATATTTTGGTTGGTAACATTGCTCTTGCCGATTACCTGATTTTTTAACATTAAATTAGTTTTAATGTTTGGTTGCTATGGTTCTATTTTCTCTAGTTTCGACTGCAATGAAATATTCTCTAATATTGCTTTAAATTATATAAGATCAATTCAAATTCTTTCAAACTATATCTGTAAACCTAGACATGTTTTGTTCATATTGGATCTTTCCAGCACGATGAAATAGATACAGATTTGTAAAAATTTGCAGTAACAATATTTGACTTATATAAACCATGAATATAATATACCAAACATGATATAATTAAATATTGTACAAGAATTTACACATTTTGTTGGATAAATATATCAAACTGTGGAAAATTTACCTTTTAGTTATAACTGACGATTATTGTTTTTATATAATGTGTCAGAGGTTGTTAAATTATGGATTATTACATTTCACAATTTTTTATTGAAATTTTATTTACAGTTATTGTTGCGTAAAACGCTATTTACTAAACGGATATTACATTTTGAAGACGTCTACAACCTATAATAATTAAAAACTATTTTTTTAACTTAAAAATTGACAAAAAAGAAATTATTTGAAAATTTTCAACTAAGAATCACATTTTAACATCGAAATAACTGTCACTATCTTGCAAGTCTTCTCTCAAATCAACTATGATTTGAAAGTGTTTCTGAGCCTTACATTTTGTACATTTCTATGTTAAAAACATCATTATCATACCACTGATCCATGTAACTAACATAAAAAGACGTTTTCAAGTTTTCAGCAAATTTTGAAGTTACAGGTTGAAGCGTAATTGTTTCATTTTCTTCTAAATTTCCTATAAACTCTATTTGTTCTTCTATCCCGTTTTGATCAGATATTGAAAAACACATTGAGTCTTCAGTTTGCTCAGAAAAAAATGAGTTTTGATCTTCCACCTCGTCTTGAGCATGAAATACAAAACTGACTGGTAGTCCATTGAAATGTTACATTTAGGGTTGCGTTTTTTAAAAATCGCAATTTTATTTTTTTGATGTGTAGGGGGCGTTAGTGTAAAGCTGAAACTAAGTTTGTAGGGTCGCCACCCTTGTCCCACGATCGCCATCTTAAAAAAAGGGGTTGAAATGGTTTTAACAATATATCTCTTAAACTATTAATTTATGAAAAAAGATTTGTTAACATTTTTTGTTGCAAATTAAACCATTCTCTACAATTTTAATCCAGTAACTTTTTGTTTTAGAACAATTAATTAAAAAGTTATAAGCAAAAATGTTCAGAAGTTCGTAAAAAAAATTTATATTTTTCGATGTAACTTTTTTTTTAACATTTTAAGAAAAAATGATATCATAACATTTTTGTAGATCGTTTTTTAAGGAACAACTTTTATAAACAACATTTTTTTATTAAGTCAATAGCTAAGGTTTTACAGCGCTCCGAAGTAAGTACTATTTTTCAGTACACTTAATTATACCTATATTATACGTGTGTACTAATAATGTGTCATCAGTTATTGTTTTTTTTTATTTATTTACTTTGTTATAATTTTTTTAATTATAAAATTTGCAATATTATTAATAATTAATTATTGACTTTTTTCCCCACCACCCACGAGGTAGAGTCTGGAGGCGCGTTTTTTTACGTGGTATCCCCAATAGGCATAATCTACGGTGATTTTCTAAATTAGAACTACTCCGTCCTCAGTCTTTTCGATGGACCAGGCTGCGGCTCAGCATCTGATCGGCTTTCTGAATTAAATATCAGTGGGAGAACTGGAGAAGAAAGAGGTGTTAATGTCGGCGGTTCATCATTAAAGTCATTTTCACTTATTAATTCTGAGAGTCAATCATTAATTAATGTCAATAATGTATTCTTCAAATAAATAGTTTAAGAGATTTATTGTAAAAACCATTTTAACCATTATTTTCAAGATGACGGTCGTGGGACAAATGTGGCGATCCCACAAACTTAGTTTTAGCTTTACACTGACCCCCCCTACACATCAAAAAAATAAAATTGCGTCCTCTAAAAAACGCAACCCTAAATGTAACATTCATTTCAATGTTCAGCTAAATGTACATTGCCTTGTGCCTTCAAGTGATGTGGTTTGTTCTATTAAGATAAAGTATGTAATAAAAAAAGACAATCCTTAATTTGTAAATCAACCCCGCCCACGAAAAAATGTTTGGTGTTTAGAATCCCTACGCACTTCCTTGCCATTGAATTCAAGAATGGATCAATGTACAAGTCTTCTATTATCCAGAGACTGGCAGTAGCCTAAAAACCTAATGCCCTACTATTTAATTTATAGATTGATTAAATTCTATAAATTTACCCACTACTCTATTGAATTGTTTGACTGTCAAATAGATATTGACGTTTTAAACTTCATTTTCCCGCGCTGTCATTCTGTCAATTAACGTATATTTTTGATGCAAGTGTGATTGCCTGCATATTTCCAGTTATAAGCTTTAAGTT
This sequence comes from Lagria hirta, assembly GCA_947359425.1. Lineage (NCBI taxonomy): Eukaryota > Metazoa > Arthropoda > Insecta > Coleoptera > Tenebrionidae > Lagria > Lagria hirta. Next base: position 5,157,540 of record OX375801.1, on the reverse strand, counting down.
CCACTGTGAATAACCCAGGTAAATATTCATCAATTTTAAACCTTAATCTATAATTAAAACACTTTATATTTGTTTCAAGCAATTGAAATATGTTTCTATCACTGTCAACGGTTTTTGGATATTTATCTGCTTCTCCAACCAGTCGGTGCATCGTAGAGGGTGAAGCTGTTCTCGCGGCAAACCACATCATTCTTTGTGGAGTCAACACGAAAACTGCTAGAAAATGGAACATCATGTCTTATTGCTTGCAAACAACTGCAGTTAAAAGTGGTCCCTATAAAATTAATGGAAGTTTTTCAATTATTTCCGCTGACAAAGTTGAAATAAATTCGTTTACTTGTTTTTGGTAACTCGCATGTTTTTGGTAACCCGTTTTGCCATTTTTATTTTAATTTCCCACATTCTCTTTCTGTCAACTGTTGACAGCATCCCAACTTCATCAGTATGTTCAACTCTTTGACCGTCATTTGGGAAATGATGAAATGTTAATTCAGGGTTATTTTTATACACAGAGTTGCATCCTGGTACACAGCAATTAGCTCTACTACTCATTTTCACTTGCAAATAAATTAATAGCCACTAATTTAGAAATTATTATTAAAAAACTTCAACCATTAACGGAACTGGCACCGATTGTCACACTTGTAGGTCACGTGATGTAAATGCGGGTGGCCTCCACCAGGGGGCGTAGTGCTTAGCATTAAATGGCATCCTACAAGCCCTAATGCAAACACGCTCAATTTTTCGAGACATTTAGTGTGAAACTTGTCAAAAAACAAGCAAGATTCTCAGCACTATTTAGAAGACTTAGCTGGAAGTTAAAAGTATAACCTCACTTTTGGTTTAAACGATTGTTCTAGGCATTGTCATTTGAGTCAAAAAATATTTTACATAAAAAAATAAACAAACAATGCAATTAGTTCAAATAAAACCAACAAACAGATTAATAAAGCAACGGCAATAGTGCGATCTTGCAATGGCAGCTTCACCTGGAGCGTCAAATACCAAAATATTTAAGGGCTTGTTTTAACAGCGTCATTTCCAAGGGGAAACTTTTTTTCAAAACCTGGAACAGCATTTACGAGTTGTCACTGTTAAAAAAGGTTGTTTTTATATTTAATGATCTCTTTTTCTCGGTATATTGTCTGGTTTAATTAGAATATCTGAATTATTTGCTTAAAGATAACTTGAAGAACTGCCCGCAAGTACCAAAAGGGCTCAAAAAAAAAAAAAAAAAAAGCCTACTTCTTCCGCTTCTCTACAGCCGGACACAAAAAGAAATATATTTAGAACAGCTAAAAGAAGACTTGTTAGTAGCATACAAAGTCAACTTGAACGGAAAAGTACTGATATTGTCACGCAATTGGTACCCGCTATCTCGTATAGATAGAGTTAATAATGGCCGGTTTCACAAAGCGTTGTTAAAATTTGGCTAACACGTTGTTAGCTAACATTGTGTTAAAATTAACACGTTGTTAAAATAAGAACGGGTTTCACAACAGATTTTTATCTCACAAAATTGGGTATTATCGGCAATAAACGTCAATAATTTTATGTTATTCAACAAAACCACCTGTCATCTGTCAGATCAAATGTCAAATACAAAGTTATTAAATTGGGGCTATTCTGTGGGGCTTTATCTTTCCTCATCGTCTTTCGTCACACTAATCTCTATAAAATTATTTGCGGTTTTTTTATTTTAATTGTTTTATTGAATCATGATTGTTAAGATGGATAATAATTTGCAATCGGGTAAACGAAAAAGGGGAAAAATTTCACGGAGGAAAAGCGTTGTGTCTTTATGAACTGTCTAGCCAGGTGGGAAAAATAATTATACTTATTACAATATTAATAGATTTGTTAAAATCATATTATATTTTTGTAGATATTCTATATGCTGGAGAATAAAAAGACCGACTGGTCTAACCTCAAATAAAAAATTAATGCCCGGCAATCTGATATTTTAACGTAGGTACACTAACAAACAGGCAAATTTATATATAATGTTAATAATTTTTGATATTAATAGACCTGTTTAACGTTTTTTGTCAATTTTCTTTCAACTTTACTTGAAAATATTTTTGAAATGTCAATTTAACAACGGCCAGAGCTTTAATTAGTTTAACAAGGGATTTAACAACGTGTTAAATCTTAACAATAGTTTGTGAAACCGATTTTTGTTTTAACAACGGATTTAACAACGTGTTAGTTTAACTTGTGTTAAATTTGACATTGACATTAGAAACAACGTTTTATGAAACCCAAATCGATTTTAACATCGTGTTAAATTATTTAACACGATGTTAAAATTTAACAACGCTTTGTGAAACCGGCCATAAGTGTCTTTAATTTATATAATTATATAAGAAGATGGAAAAAGCAAATAATCTGAGCGTAAATTAGGAATTTCTATAGATTAGTCCAAAAACATTTTGAATGTTATCTGTAAACATTCTTTCACAATTAATTTACTTGCAAAACATAGTTCTTTTGATTTCAAGATGGCACTTATAGGACAACATCCATTGTCGAGAACATAATCACATGAAAAGGGTTTTAACACGTGGGAGTATCTGATCTCCTTCAAACTAACTTCAGTCTTCCTAAATTCACAATCGTAAAGAATATTAAGTAGATAACACTTCGTTAAAAAATATAGATTACTTCGGAAGCTTTACAATTAGACAAAAACCGGTGCTTGGACTTTAGTATTAGTTCCCCCTATCTCGAATTTGACGAGTAGCTTTTGGTTTAGAATATTTAAGTACCGCAATACATTATTGCCGTATTGCAATGCTTAAGTGGTATTAGTACACCGCAGTACAATATATTATGATTTAAGCAATCATAGAAAAAACCCGTTTCTTGCGCTTCCACAAAATCAAAACCGTAGATTAGCAGAATATTTGCAGATACCATGCTGTAATAGCCACACATACGTCTGGGGTAATTCGCAAAAACGTCTGATATTTAATATTTAAGCAACGCGAGATACACAGAATAAATAGATAATAATTTCTCCACACAAATAAAAGAAACAATAAGAGTAGACTTACAATTATTAATAAAAACAAAAACTTTGAAACATCGTTTCTTTGGAGATAGGTTTATATTTTTCCACGTTTTAACAATCAAGAAGCTTCTGTCTTGTTGGTTATTTTTTATTACCCTTTCTCATTTCTCAAATTTGTCAAACTAATTAAAGCAGTTAACAAAACTACTAGATTTGACAGTTCAAGAGCTAACATTTTTATATTATAAATAATTGAGCAAAATTGACATTAATGACACTTTAAACAATACTGGAATTTTGACAAACAACGTGAATAAGCTACATTTTTAAAAATCTTTAAATTTAAATAAAAATATATTGTTTTATCTATAGAAAAATGCCTAATTTTGAAGTTGCTATATACAATTCAATATTTTGTTTAACGCGCCAAAATTATTACAATTTGAAATGGATTTGTTTAATAAGTATGTTTGTCTATAATATATATTATTTATGCAAAAATATTGTATTTAAATTTATAAATAATTTTTACTTTTGAATGCAAGACTTTTTACTTTTTTATACTATAGACACTTTAATACGTTTTTGGTATTATTTTTCTAATGAAACTATCACGATTACGATTTACGGTGTCATTATTATAGTTTTAGATTATAGTTTTGTTCGGCTCTTGTGTTGGGATTTATAACTGGTGTCAACAAATAATTTTGGCAGGCATATCCATTATCCCCAATAAGCAATCCCTGAATTTCTTGCCGTTCAAGACGAACTCGCACTTCGCTGCGATTAAAAATAACGCTGTCATGTGTTGATTCAGGATGCCTAACTACAATATCCAAAATTTCTTTCCTGTACCTGAACGTTCAATGAAAACCATCCTTTTCTATTTCTAAATACTTCTGCGTTATCTCCTCCAGGACTGACGATTCGAATATGTGTGCAATCAACGCACTCAGACACTCTTGGAAAATGAGCGATTTCATAAAAAAAAGCAGTATTTGCTGCAAAACCATTACCATTTTGAGGAAAATGAATATAATGATGAAGGTGTTCAGCTAAGCATATGGAAACATTTTTTATAATTCTGCATGCTGATGGTTGACTCACTCCACGAACATCACTATGTAATAACTAAAAAATTACATTAGTAGGTGCTAATATCAAAAATTATTGAATGTAAATTCGCATGTATTTACCTGGAAACTATTGCTGCCATAGAAGCGGAGTGCCAACAGAAGTTGAAATATTGTTGGTATGGGTAAACCACGGTTACTATTTTTATCGAGCTGATGTTGAACCAATGGAAGTAAAACATCAGTCACACAATTTTTTCGAAATCTGTACCTGCGTTGAATTTCTATGTCGTCAAAAGCTTCCAACGGATTTTCCGAGTCCCTTATGTACCGTTTCGGTGCACGATTAAGAACAGGAATCTCTTCATCACTATCATTGTTCTCGAAAAAAACATCAAATTCTTCTATTTTTAATCGCAGAAAAACTACACAAATCAGCAAGGATCAATCTAACCTATAAAATAAACGTCACTTCGCACTCAAGCATCCCTCAAGGGACCTATTTTTGCCACTTAAGCCGAGAGCGTGTTTTGTGTCCCTCACCTCACTAAGTAGCTACTATGAAACGTCCAAGGGTCCCTCAAGCTTCCCTCACACTAACACTCACCCTCAAGGGCCAACTATGAATACGGGCATGATAGAAGCGAAGTAGAACGCAACAGACACAGCTTTTACTCACCGAGCAGCGAATAAGCGTGAACGGTTGCCGCTCTGTCTGCTGAATGCAACCAATGAAAGTATAGAAATGAGGTTAGATTTTCATCTAATAAAGTGTTGTGTTACTATTATCTCAGATTCATAAAGAGTAGTTTTAACGTATCAAATGAACGGTTATATTAACGGCTTACTTTTATCATAAAAAATATTAAAATATTGATGTTTTAGTCCTTTTTGACGTTATCAAAAATGTCGATTTTCTCGAAGTGCTGCCGCTCTTCCTCGGCTTTTTCCTGTTACGATTCACTGGAATTTTATAGATGCCATTTATGCAACTTTGAAACAAATGAAAAAATTGTTTATTTTATTCACAATTGTGAGTTTTTAGATGTTTTGGATGAAGCCTCTTTCGAAAAATGTCAACGTTGCAGAGTGGGTAGCTTTTCGTATGTGTGGAGATACTTTCACAAAAGAAAGTGTAATTTTATAGAACATAAATCATCTGTAACAGCTAATACGGAAAATGGAAACAGTATTATTACATCGAGTAGCCAAGCAGATAAACCTTACCAATTCGCTACTTGTTTTGAATGTGATCAATGCAAGTATACAAGTAAATACAAATTCCAGTTAAAAAGACATATTTATCTGAAACATATAGACAGAAAGCACTTTTTACCAAAATTGCAAAAAATTGCCAAGGAAATGCCTGGTAATTTTAAAACAACCGAAAAAAATGCGCGTTTAAAAAAATATAAAATTAATCGCCCAAGAAAATTACCGCAAAAATACAAATGCGATGAATGCAAATATTCAACTTTTTATAAAGCAGATCTAAAAAGACATAAACTCAAAACATCTTTCAAGAGAATTACAACAAAATTTCCAATGCGACCAGTGTGCATATACAACTATTTATAGAGGAAACCTGATGATACATATAAATGCAAAGCATCTTTCAAAAGCATTACAACAAAAATTCCAATGCGATCAGTGTGATTTTTCAACTTGTTATAAAAGGGACCTAAAAAGACATATAAACTCAAAACATCTTTCAGGCAAATTACAACAAACATTCCAATGTGATCAGTGTGAATACAAAACTCCTTATAAACAACTTATAAAATGGCATAGAAATAGAAGGCATCTTTCAAGCGAACTACAACGAAAATTTCAATGCGATCAGTGTGAATATGAAACCTTTAGAAAAGATATTTTGAAAATTCATATAAATGCAAAGCATCTTTCAAAAGAATTACAACGAAAATTCCAATGCATTCAGTGTGAATATAAAACTCTTAGCAAATGTTTAATGAAAAAACATATAAATGCAAAGCATCTTTCAAAAGATTTACAACAAAAATTCCAATGCGAGCAGTGTGAATATAAAACTTTATATCAAGGAAGACTGAAGACACATATAAATGCAAAGCATCTTTCAAAAGATTTACAACAAAAATTCCAATGCGACCACTGTGCATATACAACTTTTTATAAAGGAAACCTGAAGACACATATAAATTGAAAGCATCTTTCAAAAGATTTACAACAAAAATTCCAATGCGAGCAGTGTGCATATACAACTATTTATAAAGGAAACCTGATGATACATATAAATGCAAAACATCTTTCAAGGAACGACAACTAACATTTTAATGCAATCAATGTAAATATGCAACAACGCTCAAAAGTCATTAATAAGGCACCTTTCAAGTGAACTGCATCCAGAATTTGTCTGCAATCAATGTAAAGATACAAGTAATTATAAAATTATAAAACATGTTCCAAGCGAATTACAACAGAAATTTTTATAAATATCTCATTGAAACACATGAAAAGAAGCACTTTCTGCGTGAATTACAGCAAAGATTCTAATGCCATCAGTGTGAATATTCAACTATTTTTAAACATCACTTCAAAACACATAAATTGAGACACCTGCCAAGTGACTTACAGCAGACTTTTCAGTGCGAACAACTATTTATTAAGGAATTCTTGAAAAATATAAAAATTTAAAGCATTTTTTAAGCAAATTGTAACAAATTTTAATGCGATTAATGTGAGTATACAATTATTACTGACAAAACAAACCTGAAAAATCATAAAAATAGGAAACATCTTTTTAACAAATTGTATCAACCATTGTAATGCTATAAGTTTCTACAAGAATATCAAAAAGAGATTTTTAATTCAAAATTTCTACTATCAAAAATAATTATGATCACTGTTACTCATAAATTTTAAAGGATTATAAACATATTCCAATAATAATTCGTCAAACAAATTTGGTATTGTGTCTAATTTGTCAGTTTTCTTTTTTATGGTTAACATGAACAAAGTGGATATCTACATAAATTTCAATAGCACGATATTGATAATTATATTATGTAATTATTTCTAATCTAGGCAAAAGCTTAGTGTAATAAAAATTATTATTTTTGTATAATAAATATTGAATAATAAAAAACTTTACTTTTTAAAATGAGAGTGGTGTGATAAGATAAAGTGGTGTGATTTTGTGGTATCTTGTTTATGCTAGAAATTACTGGTAATAATGGTCTTTAATTCTACCACTTTGAACTATACCACATAAAAAGTAGACGTCGATCTAATGACCTAGTTAGTTTTCCAAGATTCGGATCCGAAAACAACTATTTTGTCAATTTTTGGTCTTATCAGTAGTTCTTTCGTTTTTGTTTGGAAAAGAAACCATATTGTGGAAGGCCGAGTCAAATTGCGCAGACCACGCCCTCACTTTCAACTAGTTATGGCGAACTTCAACTGTGCTCATTGCTTCAAAGATATTAGTGGTAAAAGCTATACTGAGTGTTTTAGCTGCAAATTGCATCTGCACTACGCATGTTTAGACATTGCTGAAAAAGATTTTGATTGTATTAGTAAATTGGGTTCACATAATTTGAAAATAATTTGCAACAGATGCAATGTAACATTATCGTCGGTTGCTGAGCTAAGAAAAAGCATTGACAATATTAAGGCCCAGTTGTACGAACGCGAGTTAAACCAGAGTCAAACCTTGAACCTGGTTCAAGCCAAAATTTGAGTTGTACACGCTCGCTTTGAGGATCAACCACGAGTTAACTACGAGTAAACTCGAGGATCACCAACCCACCGATTTCGATGGGTTAAACCTCGAGTCAAGAAATTGTAGGCAACTCCTGTCACAACTTGTCTGTATCTAACCTAACTTTTTGTTTCCTATCAACGCGAAAATAATTATAATAGCGATTTTGTAAAAGTGATTTTTGGGTTAAAACATAATAATAAAACATGAACAATTGGAAACTCGCCGAATTGACTGATGATGAAGACTTTGTAGAGCTTATCCTACTACAGCTATTTTTAATGGGTTTTTTTTTGAAGGAATAACAGTCTTTAGGTGTTGGTACATTTGGGAGTAGTATTGTATGAAAAATGTGTGATAAATCACATGTGTTTTCGTGAGATTTGAAGCTGTCAGTTTTGTGGACTTGTAGAAAAAAATGAATTCAACTTATGAATGTGTTTTTTTTGTTAAATGAAGACTTTCTGAACTTGTAATTTCTTTCAAAAAAAAGTAAAATTTTCGGCTCGTGATCAACCGAGCGAACCCTTTGGGACGCTTGACCACGAGCCGAAAATTTTACTTTTTTTTGAAAGAAATTACAAGTTCGGGAAGGACATTAACAACATACATAATAAAATAAACAAATCTTCCCTTAACATTCGACAAAAAAAACTTAATTCAACATACATTCCCTTAGCATTAAAGGAAAAAACTATAATTTATTAAACATACATTCTCCTAACATTAAAGGAAAAAAACATAATTAAACATACATTCCCCTTACATTCTCCCTTGACTTTACAGAAAAAACATACATTCTCTTAACATTCGACAAAAAAAACATAATTAAACATATATTCCCCTAACATTTAAGAAAAAAAAACATACATTTCGACAAAAAAAACATAATTAAACATACATTCCCCTAACATTCTTACATTTTTCTCCCTAATTAAACATACACTCTCTTAACATTTTTCCTCCCTTACTGAACATACATTCCCTTAACATTCTAGAGAAAAAACATAACTAAACATACCTTGACATTTTTTCTCCCTTAAAATTTCAGAAAAAAACACAACCAAACATACACTCTCTTAACATTCCAGAAAAAAACATTACTAAACATACATTCTAGAAAAAAACAATAATTAAACATACATTTCCTTAACATTCTCTATATTAAATATCACTACACTTATATTAAAATTCAAATGAAAAATTTATGGCGTTTGACGTTGAAATTTGACAGTTAACAGTTACTTTTTTGAAATTTAGTTACTTTAAGGGATTTTCGTGTTACCAACCCTACTGAATCGCTAGTCAGCTGAACCAGCGATAGCACGACTTCGTACAACACATTTTACTTGATTCGAGGATCAATTCTTGAACCTGGTTCAGCTGAACCAAGAGTTAACTCACGTTCGTACAACTGGGCCTAAGTCTGCTATGGAGGAGCGGTTGACCCGTATTGAATAATTAATTAGTTCCGTTTCTATCTTGCCTGCTGCTAAAGAAGAACTACTATCAGAATCTGTTGAACGCTCCATTCGTGCTAATAATGTGATTTTAGTTAACGTCCCGGAAACTCCAAACACACGAGACGCCGATATTGCTAACGACATTTTAGAAATCATCGATAGTTCTGCTGTTGTATCACCTGATGATGTAGAAAGAATAGGAAATTCTGTCAATGGTCGCCCTCGATTATTAAAGCTTCGCTTCAAGACTGTTGAAATGGCCCGCTTAGTTCTGCGGAAACGTGATGCATTAAGACAAAGTCGAGTCTTCAGCAAGGTATTTGTTAGAGATGATAAAACTAAGCAGCAACAAAATTACCTACAAAATTTAAATGAGGAATTGAAGATTATGCGAGCAAATGGAACAAAAAATGCTACCATTAAATTCCGTAACAACGTTCCACAAATTGTAACGGCTTCTCATAACACTACTCCGGAAAACTAAATATATCCAACATTTTAACCAATAATATACAAGTCTATTACCAGAATGTCAGAGGCATGAGAACCAAAGTCGATCAATTCTACAGCAATATATCCGATCTGCAATTTGATATAGTGTGTCTAACCGAAACTTGGCTTTCCCAGGATATAAATAGTAGTGAGTTTTTTCCCACATCCCACAGTGTTCTTCGCGCTGACCGAAACTATGAACACCTTGGCTGCAGCAGAGGAGGCGGCTCGCTTATCGCTATAAATAATGACAAGTTTGATTTTGTAACTATAGACAATTCTCTTTTTAATGAGGTGTCAATGGTTGATATTGTCTGCTGCAAATTATTTGAGAAATCTACATCTGTTTGTGTTTGTTGCGCCTACGTTCCTCCTGATATCACATCTGCTGCTTTCAAATTGTTTTTTACTTTACTTGAAGATTTTTTGGTCAATTATGACAAAGTAATTATGATAGGTGACTTTAATATTCCTAAGTTTATTGACCAAGACCTAAGTAACTATAAAGTTGCTACTCCTGTTAACTTAATGTCTTTCTTAAATCTGAAGCAATCTAATACCATTCTTAATAGCAACAATCATTTACTAGATCTTTGTTTTTCCAGAAATGTTCGGCTATCTGTGAGTAAAGACAATAATCCTCTTGTAGATATAGACATGCATCATCCAGTGTTAAATCTAGTACTTGATATTGATATTCCTAAAACTGTTAACTTTTCACACTTCAACAGGTCTTACTGCTACAACTTTAAAAAGGCTGACTTTATAAATATGTATAGGGAACTTGGCGCAACAAACTTTTCATATCTGACTAGCATTGATGATGTTAATGACGCTTGTGAAGCATTCTATGGCAAGTTGTATAACATATTTGACCGATATGTTCCCAGATTTACAAGAACGTTTAATAAATATCCTGCTTGGTATTCTAATGAATTGCAGCATAATATCAGGTTAAAAAACTTTTATTTCAACAAATTTAAAAAAACTAATAACATGTTTTATAAGAATCAATTTACTACAGTGCGTAAAATAGTTAGGTCTCTTATTAAAAACGATTATGACAATTACCTAAATAAAATTCAACACAACATTATCGGAAACCCCCACGAATTTTGAAAGTTTGTTAAAAACAAAAAAAAATCAGTCTACAGTCCCTGGTAGATTAGTAGTTAACAATGTAGAATATACAAAACCACAAGACATAGTTAATGAGTTTAGTGAGTTTTTTTCCAGTGTTTTTCACGCATATTCTAACTCTAGTAAAACTGACAATAGGGCAGGCTTCAACAATACATTTCCAACCTTAAGAGTTGACTTGATTTCTAATGAGACTGTAGTCAAGGCAATTAACAAACTCAAAAATAACTCATGCGCAGGACACGACAAAGTCCCATCATTTTTAATTAAAGATTGTGCGTCTGTTCTATCACAACCGCTATGTATTCTATTTAATAAATGCTTGGCCACGTCAACTTTTCCTAATATATGGAAAAAAGCGAGGGTAACTCCATTTTTTAAGAATAGTGATGTCTATCAGGTTGGTAACTATCGACCTATTTCAATACTTCCTAATTTTGCTAAAATTCTGGAAATAGTGATTTATAGTCACATATATCCGCACATTAAGAATTTAATCTCCGTGCATCAGCACGGATTTATGTCGGGTAGATCCACTCTCACCAACCTGATGAGCATCACTCAGTACTTATCGGAAGCTATAGATAAGGGCAAACAAGTTGATGTCATTTATGTAGATTTAGCTAAAGCATTTGACCGTATACTGCACTCAGTCTTAGTTGACAAGCTAAAAAATTTTGGATTTTCTGATGCACTAACTCTATTACTTCATTCCTACTTAACAAATCGTGAATTATATGTTGAACTAAATGGCTATGTCTCAGGTACCTACCACCAAACTTCGGGAATTCCTCAAGGGTCCAACTTAGGCCCATTGCTTTTTAATTTGTATATTAACGATGTTTTTGACGTCATCTACAACTCAAAATGCAACTTATTTGCTGATGATAATAAAATTATTTTGGCATAAGAAACAATCCAGGAGGTAAAGAAAAACTGTAAACCTGAAACATAAAATCTGATGGTAAGTTATGTTTGCTGCACATAGATCAATATGTAACAGCATAGGGCATAATATGCAAAATGACTAAAGTCTACCTCAATGCTTTGCGTTTCTGTTAACTTTTTTATTTCTCGGCAGAAATGCAATACTTTTGTGTCACTGTTTGTAATGTATTATTTTAAACCGAGGTAAATAAGTGATTTCTTGCAGACCGCGGACAATGTTTATAAACCGAGCCGCAAGCAAAGTTTGTAATTGCTCAAAGTCTGCAAAAAGATTTTTTTGTATTAGGTATAGTTTAAATACTTTTATTTCATGCGGCACAACTTTGTAGTGAGAAAAATTTTTTATTTGCTTTTTAATATAGCTTAAAACGTGGTTTCAGTGCTTTTGTCTTTTTGATAGTTATTCTACACTACCTAAAATTTAGCCGCGACCGGAACTGGGTATAGGGTGACAGAGAGGTGCTTGGAAAGTGAAAAAAAATACAGAGTTGGCTCAAAAATTACCCTACAACCTGAAACCGAGCTTGTCTTCTTCAGCTTGTTTTTCTTTAGTTGTTCCAACTGTAAACATAGCTGCCGTTCCATATTTTGATAGCAATGTGACCGCGAAAACAATACTTGGTAACAATGCTGCTACCTATTTACTTTTCAAATCGCTTCAAATATATCTAATCCGAACAATGATTAAACTTTGAATTTAACATAGCCGTCTATGAACATGAAATCAGAAATTATTAAAAATTCCACTTTTCATTTGAATATCCATCATATTTATATCTATTTATTGTTTTTGTTCAATTACTTAATATCTGTTTAATGTTTAAGAACTTAATGAAAAAAAATGAGGTTAGGTTTATCTAAAAATAATTTTTTTAATTATGTAGTACAAAGCTTATTTGTTTATTTTTTAAATTATATGATCAATCCACCAAGTTGTTTTATTGAATTAGTTTTCATTCATCGATAAATTATTTTGGTAATTTTAATCTACTTAAAATGCTATCATTTTAAGCTATATTTCCAGATACAGAACCACATACTTGAAGCTTATAAAGTTTTCTAAAGATCTTTACTACAATCGTCGTCTGTCAAATGCTGAAAATGTATCAAAAAAGACGTGGAATATAATTAACAAATTGCAAAACAAATCACGCACATCTGTTCCTGCACACCTCAATGCAAATGAACTGAATGAATACTTTGTAAATGTTTCAAAAAAGTTATCACATGAGATAACATCTTCAGAAAACTTTTCTTTATACCTTCTATCTGCGGACATGCCTAAAAGCAGCCTTTATTTGAGACCGGTTTATTACTTGGAAGTAGTTGAAACAATCAACAGTATAAAAAGCAAATCTTCTATCAGCACTATCAAAATTTTTTCGGCTCTTCCTCCAATAGCCCTTCATGCTTTGTGTAGCTTGATAAATGACTCTTTTGAAAGCGGCGTTTTTCCGCAATGCTTAAAAACAGCTATAATCATTCCTTTGCATAAGGGGGGTAATGAAACTGATCTATGCAACTATAGACCGATAGCACTTCTTCCGGCATTTTTCAAAATTATAGAAAGACTGATAAAGTCACGGCTGCTGGATTTTCTTTCTAAACACCAAATCTTCTAGTCAGTTCGAGTTCTTAAACAAAAAAAACACAAATAATGCGATGTTTTTACTACTAAGCAACATCTACAGCAATCTTAATAAACAATTGCATATAGCAACCAACAGTATTTTGCGACGTAGCTAAAGCTTTTGACTGTGTAAGTCATGACATACTTCTGAACAAACTTCTTTTTTACGGTATTCGAGGGGTTCCGCTTAAATGGTTTGAATCTTACCTATCACATAGATATCAAATAGTAAAAGCAAAAGAATCTTATTCAGACCGTAGGGCCAATAACATTGGAGTACCTCAAGGTTCAGTTTTGGGTCCAATCCTATTTCTTCTTTTTATTAATGACATCACTAAAGTCAACATAAGTGGCCGAATCTGTTTGTTTGCTGACGATACTAGCATTACGTGGAGTGCTTCCTCTAGTCAGTCTTTACATTCGATCATTTCGAAAGATCTTATTAAAATAAAAGCTTGGTACGATGCAAATAAACTATGTCTTGATACTCAAAAAACCGTAATACTGTCATATAAAACGTTGTTAGATCCAACTACGTTAAACAGCACCACAATCAAGGCTGTTGATTCTACTAAATTTTTAGGACTTACCATTGATTGCAAACTTAAATGGACTGAACATATTAACTTGTTGAGAACTAAACTTTCTTCTGCATGCTTTGCAATCAAATCTGTTTACAAAAATCTTGACCTTAATAATGCAAAATTGTTCTATTATGCTTTATTTGAAACCCATCTTGGCTACGGGTTACCTTTTTGGGGAAATTGTATTCAACAAAAATTTGAAATTATCTTTAAATTGCAGAAAAGAGCAATCAGATACATGTGCGGACTGAAACTAAGAACCCATTGCGAACCCTATTTTAAAAAACACAAACTTAATACTCTGGCGTCACTTTTCATTCTGGAAACTGTATGTCTGATACGAAAATATATCGACGATATTCCCAAAAAAAAACCTAGCAAGCATATGACTCGAAGCTCAAATTTGAATATCCATTTGCAAATACCTAGTACTGAATTAGTGAAAAATTCAGTATTCTATAAAAATTTACAACCACTTACCAATTTGTTTAAAGACGACACCGACTGACACTAAGTTTAGATTCATGGTTAAACAATTTTTGTTGTTAAGACCCTATTACACCATTGACGAGTTTTTAGATAATACATTTTAACTTCCTTTTAACTGTTTCTTCTTTTTTTATTTACACATATAAATTGCGATGAATATCTCTGGACGTCGTAGACTTTTGGTATATATCTTTGTTTTTGTTTTTTATTTGTTTTTTATATTTGTTGTTTCTCCTTGTTTTTTATATTTACCTTTTGTCGACTTTCAATAATTTGTAATGTTATTGGTTTCTTTCCCTTTGTTTTGTTGTGATTTCATGTTCTTATTTGTATGTGTATTGCTTTGTCCATAAAAATTTTGTAATTTTTAAGACAATAAAGCATTTTATCTATCTATCTATCTACTTTTGAGATCGTTTGTGACAGTAAGCTAGTAACAGCACCGGGATTCTGGTGCGACGATACGATAGAAGTGTGTCGTGAGACGACGATAGCAGCGATTCCGGTATGCGACGAGCACGATTTGGCAGACGATTGCATCGTGGAAAAGGCGACGATTTGGACGACAACTCAAGAGGTATCGTCACAGTATCGTTGAAGGAATTGTCATGCGCATAATATGATTTTGCCAACTAAAATGAAATATAATGTCTATAAATCGTCTTCGTTTATCATTGTTTATTCTTTAATTAGCTTTCATTAACATTCTTATAAATCATCATATTATAATAAATAATTATTATTGTTTATTCTGTTAGCCACCGCTAAAAGTCCCTTTAATAGTACATTATTTTACGAGTTTAATAAACAAAGCCTTATTGTTGTATGTTTTAATAAAAGTGGGAGTGTAAAAGTACGTTCTATTAATATACTATTTTTTCATTACAATATTTTTTTTTAATTATTTTTATCAATATTTAGAATACCTGAAAAGTGTTTATAAACTTTTACGGATCCGTTTATAGCGCGATGATTAAAGTGTCAGCTTGTAAAGCAAGCAATTCCCGGTTCAATTCCAGTTGAAACCTTTTTTTTTTTTTTTATTTTAAAATATTTAGTAAAAGACGTTCAACAATAGTTTTAATTGTTAAACTGTTTTTAGTATCACAATAAACTAATTGTGACACCAAAGTAGAAAAACTTTATTTCAAACAAACGCGGTTCGCAAAAATCTACCAAAATATAAAAAGTAATTTTGTTATTTTCACCAGTTGTTGAACACATCGGATAAACCGTAAGGAGTTCTAGGTAGCTTACCATTATTTTTTAACACATGGGGCAAACCGAGGGTATCGTAGGTAGCTTTGTGCACTGCAATTTTATTTTATTTGTAGAAAAATTGTCGAAAAAGAAAGTAGTCAAAGCGCGATGTCTTTTAAAGTTAGCGATTCCCACTGGGAAATTATAATAAATTATATGGAAGAGCATCAAGATTTTGCTGTAGGTCGCTTAAATAGTGCAAGCGCAAGAGAAACCCACAAAAAGATGTGGGACAATTTACGCAATATTTTAAATTCCGAAGGAGCTGGAATCAGAACACCGGAAAAATGGCAAAAGGTATGTAAATTATTTTTCAATATGTAATGCAAATAGGTACTGAGCAGAAGGCAATAATTATAAACATACATTTCAAAAAAGTACAGACATGGACAGATTTCAAATACCACTTAAAAAAAAAACAAGTCTACTGTCAACCAAGTGTCAACGTCAAAGTCGTCAAAAAAATAGTGCCGCTAGTTATAATTTTCATCCCATTAGAACGAAAATGTAGTCACGCCCACCGAAAGCCGATCGTTTCCGACGATAGTCATCCGGAATCGCAAAAGCCGCCATTTGCTTCACGATATCGTATAGAATTTGCTGTCGTCGTCGTCAATCGTATCGTGAGTTCGGAATCCCCTAGCAGTTGAAAAGCTGTCAGCTGTCAGATAAAATTTCATACGAGAATCACGTGATTTATTTTGGCACTTAGGTAAAAAAGGTTTATTTTTGTACCACACATTGTTTACATTTATAACTGGATGTAAAAAAAAAATTTAATCTTTTTTAAAATTGTAACTTATTAGTAATTTAACTCTTGTTATAATTTTTTTATAATTATTTTTGATTAATTAATAAGGTTTTTGTTAGACTTTTTAGCCTAAAAGAAAGAACGCTTTTTGTTTATTTGTTTTTATCAAAATTTGTAACGTTCATCTCTTGTTCACATAGATTGAGCTTTCGGCTCGAAGTTTCACATTGAGGCTCAAAATTATAAAAACAGACTAGAATAAAATCAAGAAACTGAAGAGGCAGATGTAACTTTGTTTGATATCTCTTTTCTACTTTAGTATTACACCGATAACAGTTACACAATAAATGCTTTGTTGCAACTTTTTTTAAGTAAGTTAATTAATAATAATATAAACATTTGCGGTCTTGAGGTTTGCACCCATGTTCGTTAGAGTAAAAAACAGGTTATTATACTCACTACACAACTGCAGATAAAAATAAGTTAAGTTAAAACTCTTTACCTATTATACATAAATACGCTTTTAAAATATTTATTTAATAACTAAAGTAAAAAAAGTAGCATGTTGAATTGGTTGTAGAAGAACTTTTGTTGCACTAATTATTTTGGAGCACTTGTGTTTCCTACCTATGCGTGCGACAATCGAATGTTTTTTAAAATTCGTATAATGCTATACAATATCTTTTTTTTATGTACCAAAAATCCTGCAAAATTTAACAAAGTTCCTTTATTTCACAACACCAGATGAAATAGATGGCGTTGTCAGTTTCAAAGAAAACAATGATCCTGTAACCGAGTGATCAGTTTTTGAATCATTTGAATCATTTAACACTAACAATTCTGTCATTGTGCTGTCATTAGATGTTCTTTTTCATTCGTATAATACTATACTATATAAAATTTACAGAGAACTTCACATTGTAGCAAAAGAACTCTACACATTTTTTTTAAAAAAATTTATTTTCAAATACAAAAAATTTACATATTTTCTTATACTAAGCATACATTAAACCACACATAAAACTATTTTTTTCACAAATGTAACTGTCGTTTTTTGTTTGAAAAATAATTTTAGTAAACTAATGTCGCTTTTAGTTTTTTTTTGAAAACGTTGTTTTTACTATATGCTTGGATCTTTGACGTAATTGAATTTAACAATATTCAAAACTGTTTTTGCAATTTATCTAAAACTTATGTCAAAATAGTCTAAAAACTATTATTGCCGAAGTAAGACACAATTTTTCAGGCTTTCCTAACATTTTTCTTTTAATTGCATAAGTTTTTTAGTCTTTTTTAGCAGATTTATACTTAGTTTTAAACTCACACTCATTGAAGATATAGATTTTCCCTTTTATTCAGTTATGTTTCTTTTTCATATGCTGCGTTAGATAAGATTTGAAGATAGTTGTATACTCACAATTGTTGCAATTAAAAATAGTTTGCAATTTAATTGGAGTATGTTTTCTTTTCTCATGCTTTTTTAATTCACATTTAACCTTGGTTTTATACTGACATTGAATGCAATTAAAAATAGTTTGCAATTCAATTGGAGTATGTTTAAAATTCTTATGCTTTGTCAAATAAGATTTAAACCTGGTTTTAAAATCACACTCATTGCAGTTAAAAATAGTTTGCAATTCAATTGGAGTATGTTGAGCCCGTTTATGTGCTATTAATGAACGTTTAAACTTAGTTGTAAATTCACACTCATAACAATAGAATATAGTTTGCAATTCAATCGGAGCATGTTGAGATTTCATATGCGCCATTAAATAACGTTTTATATTAGTTTTATACTCACACTCATTGCAGCTAAAAAATGTTTGCAATTCAATTTGCGTATGTCTTATTTTTTTATGTTCGGCTAGATACGATTTAAATCTAGTTTTAAACTCACACTCATTGCAATTAAAGATAGCTTGCAATTCAATTGCAACATGGTGTCTTTTATTATGTGTTAATAAATTGCTTTTAAATCGAGTTCTGAAAACACAGTAATCACATTGAAACCATTTTTCGGAGTCAATAGAAGACTTGTTTTCTATATTATGTATTTTTAAGCTATTGCTTCGGTGAGTTTGAAAGTTGAATTCATCACATTCAACTAATTTTTTAAATAAAAAGTTTTTTGTGTTTTTCACTAGTGAGGTACTGCGGTTTACACAGTTTTTCTTATGAGAATAACGCCACAGAAACGAGTAACTACCCATTTTACACTGTCTGCAACGTTTAGAAACTGCCCTAAATCTGTCATAACCTCCAAATCCGCACTTGTGATAACATTTGTGAACTTTCTCGTTTGTAGTAAAATTGCAAAGTTTACATTTATAAAATGGAAGAGAAGAGTAACAAATAAATTTCTGCATTTTCTAAAACTTAGGAATCAACTTCTTATTAAGCTAAAATTATGTTAATTTAGACAAGACCAATGTCACATTACTTTTTTGACGTCCCGCATGCGCATTAGATTGCTGGGTTTAAAGCATTTCCCGCTTACCTAAATCTTTTCTTTTATTTGGTGAGGCTATATTCTCATTCTTTAATATTTCCTATTAAGAAGAATTTAAATAAAATAATAGAAGTATTTCCTAAATTATGTCATCAATCTGTCAAATGTAGAATACGATTTTCGAACCATTTCATTCAATAGGTCCACGAAGTGGAAAACTGATGTTTTCAAATTAGCGCAGTACCGTAGTCGTAAAAACCGATGACAGTTGCACACAAAATTAGCGTTTAGACTTATTATAGGCTTTAGTACTTGTTTTTGATAAACTGGTACCGAACTAAACTTAGCTATCACAAAAAATTTACGCTTTCAAGATCTGACAACAATGCTTTTGCAAATGACATCGAAAATATAATCATGATTTGATTAGAAAATTGCACAATGTTGAATATATAGTGTTCAAGCAAGTTACTCAGTATTTCAAATACTTAGGACAACAGGAGTTCTCCCAAAAAACAAATCACTAGTCAACTTTAAATTAAAGAAATAATAATAATATTGAATACAGTAGAACCTATTTTAATTCATGATGAGTAATTTATTTCTTTTACAATCAGTTTTGATTTGAATTCATAATTACACACAAGCAATAAGAAATTAGTGGTAAATAAAATTGAGAAATTAAGAGAATTGAATATTTAAATTAAAATTAAACCATGTAAAATTAATTAGAATTACATTTGCAAAAAAAAATAATAATAATCGCTGACACAACAAAGTTAAAACAAAATAAAAGTTTAATAGAAGTTAGTTTTGAGTATTAGTAATTAGAAATATTTAACAAATTTTCTTAAATTAAAGTTTGACACTCTAAAATTATCAGCGATGAATGAAACTATGGCAGTGATTGTTAGTTTAGGAGTCTTATTTTCTATTAATTTTCTTCAAACAATTAGTAGACAGTAAATAGGCAACTTGTTCTTTAAAAGCAATTATTATTTTTAAATTATTTAAATTATATTACAAAGTGTAGATAAAAAAAAACAATCAAAACTAAATTGATGTGATTGGTTAACATGCTAAAGCTTAATTTTTGATTTAGTCAGACGTCGTTAGTTATAATAGAAAGTTGATTAAAAAAAAAGAGTAAATTATGTAGTTAGAAACGTTTAGATGTTAGTCCTGTTTCAGTCAAACTATTTAAACTTGTAAAATACACTGCTTCTACTCTTCTTAAAAAAATAAAATAGCTAAAAACATTTTTAATTTTTAAAACAGAAGTTTTAATAAATGTCTTGTTAATTGGCTAGATAAAAGACCAAGATGTTTGAATTTTAAATAGTAAACACGTAAGTGCTGACTCAATTAGTAAATTAAAAATTTAACAAATTAGAAAAAAATAAAAAAAAAACAATTCAAAAATCAATTTAAAGTTTGATTTTTTTATCTAAAAGGTTTCAAACAGGAACTTAATTATATTAAAGCAATAATGTTTATTTCAAATATCTTATAAGTATTTCATTTTAATAGTTGGGTGAATTGACATAAAATTACATCGGTTAAGTAATAATTAACAACTTAAAAGTAAATATACGTTAGAAACAACTAAGGGTATTCATGACTTATAACTTTGACTATTGACTAGAAGATAAAAAAAACAAAAAAGAAGAAAGAAAGAAGATAAACATGAGAATTAATTGAGTGAAGTTAGCAACAGATAACGTGTGCACACAAATCAAGAAAAACTATAAGAAACAAAAGCAATTGCTAAATTACGTCAAAGATTATAAATAACAAAAAAAAAGGTATACCTTATCAACGATTATGAGATCTTAAAAATTAAGAAACAGCACAAAAATAAAATAAAGAAAGAAAAAAAAATGAAACCAAAACATCTGTACAAATACAAGGATTGGTGACGACAGATAGAACTTAGAACAAATAAAACTGAAAGAAGAGACAGTTGACTGTTGACGTAGACAAACTCAAATGGGGTTAATTTTTATCTGCTTTCGATACATTATTGCTATTTAGGGGATAACCAGTATTATTATAGTTGTAATTGAACAGTAGAAAAAAAATTATAAAAAATTGTCATTCTTATATTTGATAAATAAATATTAAACACATTTTTGGCGGTTTATACCGTAAAAGTATTGTTTTTTCGTATTGAAACTAGCATCAAACTGTTTGTTTTTCAATAAGCTCAAACAATTATTCATTAATTCTCCACATCTACCTCTTCCTTTGTAGTTATAGAGAGAATTCTCATTAATTTTCTGGATGTTTATAATTCTTATCCGTTTTTTATCAGTTGACTGATAGCGCTTATCGGGCGTGTTAGCCTCGTTTCGGGCAGCTTTACTGATCTCCTCACAGGAGGTCAGAGTCACTTCTTACGGAAGGGAATAGCCTCGCTTCCAAGAGGTAATTATTCTCTGCCAGGAAACAATTTACCATAGAAATTAGTTTATAGAATTTATTAGTGAGTGCTGAGTGTGTTCCGGTGGGATTGAACAAATAAGCCTCCGAGGCAAAGGTCGCACAGCTTAAGAGAAGGAGCGCAAGAGCAAAGGAAAGAGGAAGAGAAAAAAAAGAAAAGGAGAAGAAAAGAAGAAGAAGAGAAGCTAGAGAAAACAGAAGTCTTTGTGATTAGCAAAAAAGTACTAAGATCTCCAAAAGAAAGGAAAAACAGAGGAGAGGCAGAAATGACAGAGTTGGACCTAGTGATAAAGAAATTAGACCAATTGATAGAATAGATCAAATTGTTAAGGCAAGAGAACAGAGAAGATAGAAAGGAAATAGAAGAAATAAAAGATGAGTTTAAAAAGAAAGAGAAGAAATAGGAGGAAGAAAAGAGTACAATGCTAGAGAGAATAAAAACTTTAGAAAAAAAAACAAAAATAACAGATAAGAAAAATAGGAAAAACAACATAATAATAAGTGGAATTGACGGAGGAAGAAAAGGAACAGAAGACATTGAAAAAGAAATAATAAAAGTGGTAAAAACGGGAATAAAAGCGTGGCACAAAATTGGGAAGGAAAAAATACTAGTAGAACTTCAAGACTGAGAATCGAAGAAAAGAATTATGAAAAATAAAAAAAAGTTAAGAAAAGAAAAAACAACTAAGAACAATTACATAGATGATGATTTAACAAAGAGTGAGAGAGAGGTCCAGAAAAAATTAAGAAAAATCGCAAAAGAAAAGAGAGGACAGGGAATAAAAGCAATGGTTGGATATGGAAAGATATTTGTGGAGAGAAAAACATTCAAATGGAATGAGAAAGACCTAAAACTGCAGGTTTTTTAAAGGGAAAAGAGAGAGTTAAAAGAAACAATGAAGAAGACACAGGCAAATGTACAATGGAAACTGAGAAGACTAATGAAACAAATAAAGATATAAGCCACAGTAAAAAAAAGATACTATTTTGGAATGTAGCGGGATTAGCAAAAAAAAAGAAGACAATTTCTGGGATTATGTAAAACTTTTTGACATAGTAGGTTTAGTAGAAACATAGATAGAAGAAAAAAAGCTGGGAAAAAATCAAGAGAAAGTTACCTGCAGAACAGAAGAAGGTAATAATTAAAGTGTAGAACGAGCAAGGCGTGAAAACATACAGAAAAAAGCTAAAAAACGTCAAATTCGAAGGGCAAGAGATAGAATAGATGGAAGTGGAATTAAAAGAAATATTAGAAAAAGCAACGACAACAACAAAAGTAAGCAGTAAAAAAAAGCAGAAAAGAATAATGAATGGTGGGATAAAGAATGCTACCAGCTACAAAAAAAGCCACAAAAGCGCTAAGGGAATTCAAAAGAAAGCAAGTAATTAGAAGAGTCTTTGTAGAAGCAAAAAGAAAATATAGAAAAAGATGTATAGAAAATAAGAGACAGAAAAGAGAAGAAGAAGATAAAGAAATAAAAGCTATTAAAACAAAAAGAAAGGTGTGGAAGTACATGAACAGAAAAAGATTAGGAAAAGAAGCGGCGAGTGAAGAGATAACAATAAAAGAATGGGAAGAGTTTTTCAAAGAACTGCTGGAAGGAGAAAGAAAAGTACCAGAACGGACCAGATAGTTAGGAACAGAAATTACACGGGAGGAAGTAGAGAGACAGATAAAGAAAATGAAAAAGAAGAAGGCACCGGGGAGGGATGGAATACAAAATGAACACTGGATGTATGGGACGAAAGGTGTGATAGACAGATCGGTAAAGGTTATGAATGGAGTGTGGCGAGGAGAGGCATTCTGGACAGGTTGGAGAGAAGGCATAATCTGCCCTATCCACAAAAAAAGAGATAAAAATAGAGTAGAAAACTACAGAGGAATAACTCTCCTTAACACAGGGTATAAATTGTATGCGTCAGTACTGAATGAAAGGCTGAGACAAGAGATAGAGGAAAAGAAGGCAATACCAGACAACCAAGCGGGATTTAGAGAAGGAAGGGGAACTATAGATAATGTATACATCCTAGACCACCTAGCGAATAACAAGATGAAAAAAAAGGAAAAGGGGCTGTATACACTATTTATAGATTTTAAAGCAGCGTTTGATAAGGTCGATAGAAAGAAAATGTGTGAGAGTATAAGAAAAAGAAGAGTAAGCGAGTGGCTGGTGAGAAAGGTAGAAGAGATCTATGTAAAAACAAAAAGCAAAGTTAGAGCAAGGGAGAAAGAGAGTGAGTGGTTTGAAACGTCTAAAGGGGTGAGACAAGGGTGTCCTCTCAGCCTCTTGTTGTTTACAACCTACATGGCGGATATGGAAGAAATGAAAGCTCCCCCAGCTTGCGCCTTTCTGTGTGATTGGAAGAGAAAAAGTGTGAAGCCTAGCGTTTGCAGATGATGTGGTATTAATTGCAAAAACCCAAAGGGAGATGGGAGAAATGATGACAAATCTAAAAAAGTATTTAGGGAAAAAAAGCTAGAAGTGAATGTAAATAAAACAAAGATGCTGGTGTTTAACAAAAAGAAGAGGAAAGAAGAAAAGAATGATTGGGAATGGGAGGGAGAGAAAATAGAGAGAGTAAAAGAGTTCAAGTATTTAGGGTATACGTTTAATGAAAGAGCTACAAACAAAGCGCATGTCAGAGAGTTGGCAAGGAAAGCAAACAAGATAGTGGGATGTGTATGGTGAATAGGAGAGCAGAAGTGGGGAAGGGATTTTAAAAGGAGAATAATAATGTTTGAGAGCTTGCTAGAGAGCGTATTGATGTATAGGGCAGAAATTTGGGGATGGAAAGAACAAGAGGAAATAGAGAGGGTACAAAAGAAGTATTTAAGGTGGGTCTTAGGGGTGGACAGAGAAACCCCTGGGTATATATTAAGAGAAGAATGCAAGAGAAACAAGTTGAGAGTGAAAGCGGGGAAAAAAGCGACTAAGTTTGAGGATAGAATGAATGGAAGGCAAGAATGTAGAATATTGAACGAATGTTGGAGAGAAAATAAAAAAAATTTTGAGATAAACGAGAGAGAAAAATATTACAAAAGAAATGGGTATGCAAGTAAAGAAGTGGAAAGATTCAGAACAGAAGGCAAGTAGATGAACGCAGAAACGAGTGAAAGAGACAGGGATGTAGACAAGCAAGAAAGAAGAGAAAAAATTAAAGAAACCAGGTACAACAGGAATTATGAGAAATATATGACAGAGGAGATCCCGGTGTACCTGGGAAGAGAAAGTGCGAAAGAGAGGAAAATAATGGCAAGGTTCAGGTGCAGAAATGAGGAGAGAGAGAATAGGCATTGGATGGAAAAGGAAGAGAGACTGTGCAGAATCTGTTATGAGGAAAGAGAGACAATAGAGCACATGTGGAATGATTGCAGTGAGATGAGAGAGAGAGAAAGAGTAGAAAGAAAAGAAAAACTGAAAGAAAACGGAGTGGAGGTAAAGTGGATGAAAGAAGTATGGGAAAAAATGAAAATTGAAGGACAAAGGAAGAACAGGGAGGGTAGAATAGAAAATGAAATAAAATGAATTGTAGATAGAATATTTAAGCCGGTATAGGCAACAATAAATCTTATTACTACTACTATTAAACACATTTTTAAGGATTAAGCTAATGTGAATACAATTGGGTTCAAGTAAAATAATTATTAATAACTTTTAGATTAAAGCTTGACAATAAAGCGTAAAATAATTATAAAAATAATAAGTAGAAAATCTTGAGGACAAGATTTTAAAGTAAAAATAAGCCAATAAGGCGCTAAATCGCTTGTATAAGTAAATAATCTCGATGAGGGCCTTATGGCATCTTAAGTTAAAGAGGGAGAACATGGGCTTAGCATCCCTGGAAAGGTGGAGGCTAGTCAGTGAGTATCAGTAAACTGAGCGGGGCGAGAGTGAGAACGTAGATAAAAAGGTCATAGCGGTCGGACGGGCAGTATTATAAATATTTAAACTGTCAATTTTTTAGTGAAAGAAAAAGATAGTTAGTTAATCTTGTTGATTATGTGTTGTTTTGTGGTATAATTGTGAATTCAGTGCTGACTCTCTGAATTCGGAGGAATAATGAGTAAAGTTTTATTGATAAACATCAATATGTTAATATGAAATATCCACGGCAGAAACTATAGTTTAATACCTGTGGTACGGTCTATGTGGTAATTCATTTCAGACTGAGGTGGTACCCCCATGACGTCTGTAGACATTTACAGATTGCTATCCTGGTTCTCTACTTCCTCAAACAGAGGCGAAGAGGTAGAGGGGTGGGCTGGAGCCTGTTAACCGCTATGGTTATGTTCCTATCAGTGTATAAAAAGGCTGTGGATTTTCCTTTTGCTGGTTTGACATAGTAATGCGTAATGTCCTTAGGTTCTTCACTTATTAATCTTTATTTTATACCTTTTCCTATTACGCATGGTTCCTGGCCAGTCTATTTTGCGTAATGTGATTGAAGCCTAGCGACACCGTCCATGTTGCTCCCGAACCAGGTACCGAAACAATGAAGACATCATTGAGAACACGATGCTAAAGAAAAGGGGTGAAGATTAAGTCAATCGGGTCCATAGAGTGTTTGTCAAAGTTCAATGAGCCTGGTGATGTCTTCCACATTCAGTTCGAGAGGAAGAGAATCCTGCAAGGGAGAGAAGCCCCCGGTGAGTTACTTTACAGGTATTATTGACAGGTACATTATGTGTAAATATGTTTCATGTGTCGCCCAATCGATCCGTCTGACTACTCAAGCGTTTCTCTAACAATGTATATAGAGGAGTAAGTTGAAGTAGATTGTTGATGATAATGTAGCTGGCTGTTGCTATTCTGTACACTGTTTTCGAGTGAATAATTAAGGGTAATATTCGTAGAACATAGACATCCTGACAAATTTATTATGGAGAGAGAGTTAACTGTTATTTAATTCAATTTAATTGTTAAAATTTGGCAAAACGTAAGATTAGAATAAAAGAATCTTACACTATTTTGTTTTTTATTTTAATTTGATTATAAAAAAATATTAAAAAGTTATTCTATAAAAGAACTTAATTTATTGCTAATTTAAACACAATATACTATCATAAGATATGCTGCTTTATACAGGATTTCTATTAATGATTCTATGAGCGCAGTTGACTGTAAATTTTAAAAATACCGCCTTGTTGAAATGATACCTATATTTTTAATTTAACAATTCTCGCTTGTCATTAATGTGATTTATCACCTGTTCGTTAGTTATATCGTTTTACCGTTTTTAAGTTGTAAAACACAATAATTTGCGTTAATCCAAACTCAAGTTGGGCTAAGAAGCGAAGACTGAAAATGGTTTATTCTGTTGAAAAAGAGACTTTTATTGTAATCTCTTATTATTGCAATGGGGACATTCAACAACGGAGAGTGAGTGTATTCTGTAGCAGCTTGTAAGGAAGAATATCTTGTGAAATACCTTGATCTGCAAATTTAAGAAACGTCATTGCAGTTTCACATCAGAGACGTAATCTCCTAAAATCTCCTGAAAAGCCTTTAGTATCTAAAAAAAATTGTTGAAGATTTGAAGACACTATTGGGGCAGAATCCACAAACATCTTTGACAAAATTGTCTCAGCAGTCAAGAGCTCCCGTAAGCAGCTGTTATAAATTAGTGAAAAAAGACTACATTCTTACAAAATAACAACTTTTTCCAATAGATCCTCCACGACGTGTAGAATATTGCAATTGGTTTCGGAGTACTTTAAATGATGATAGGTTACTCGTCAGCTGAAGACCCACATGCTTTCGTAGAGACGCTTCTTCATCTTTTAAAAATTAAAGTCTAGTTGGCAGTGTCTGGTAGGCGAATATATTGATTCATTTTTTTGCATGATACTGTAGCAGGAGAGAGGTATAGGCAAAAGATGTTGGAACCATTTATTTAACAACTTGATAACAAAGAGCAGCAGTTAGGGTACTTCCCTAGAATGGAGAACAGAATAGAGCCACTGCACCCACTGCAGGTGCTACGTTGGAATATTTACAATAATATTATGGGCTTTGTGTAATAAGCTTAGGACTGCAACATGAATTTCCACTACGTTCCCCGGATCTAGCGCCACTGAACTTTTTGATATTTTGATATTGGAAAGATAAGATGTTTTAACGACAAATGGATAACTTGACAGAATTGCAGCATGAAATTCAACAATGTTGTCAAAACATTAATCAAAAGATGTTACAGATAATTTTTGAAAATATGAAAAAGAGAGTGAACCTGTGTTTTGAACAAAATGTTGAACATTTTCAACAATTTTTGTGATGTTTAACCACCATAAATTTATTTACTTTTATTATGTTTTTGATATATTGTTTTTCTCAATATAATTTTCAAAATACGAAAGTCGTGCGCTTGATACGTGTCCTTGAACGATCTATGTATTAAAAGTACACAAAGTGAAAGAGGCGGCACACTTCCTACGACAATTGCGTTCTTAGAATTATTTATAAAAACCCGTTATTTATCGTATGTTGCACACGAGTCTATAATGATTAAACAAACACGAATATTTACGATTTTAGTCGACAACCAACGGCGCAATGCTTTGCTGTTAACTTATTGACATTTGTCATACACAATTGAAAAAAATACGAAAATTAGGTCAAAAATCAATTTTATTTTAGAATAAATAATTGTTGGTAAATAAATGTCTTGTCACCAGTGTTAATGATTTTCAATTATTTTAGCAAAAAACACTATCCTAATTTCAAAAATTCACTAACTTTTAGTTGTGTCAGACTTATGTAAACTTTATTAACCGCTTCATCTTTTATCAGCCTGCAAACCCACAACTGCTTCGTGACAATTACAATTGTGATGCCATTTCTTGGCTAAGGCACATTCAGGGGTTCTAGTCGAATACATTAATGCCGGTATTCATAGTCGTATCTCAAGCTCAAGCTTAAGTTCAAGCTTGAGTCCGTCTCAAGCAAGAACTTCGGCAATGCTCGGGGGAAAACGGTTGCTTGCCCCATCCAGAAGGCACAAAAGTAGTAATTTTTGTGTTGTTAGGTTTGACAATTATGACGCATAAACGTCATTCTGCGTGTTTATATTTACTTTAAAGTGACAGGTCGAGTAAGTACTTGATGCCGCAGGGGTCATATCAAAAGTGTTTTGTGTTGTCGGGTGAGTACATGTTTACTGACAGAATACGTGTATGGTAACTTCATAAAATGTGCATTATAGACGAAAAAGCTGCGTATACAAAAACAGCAAAACCCTTGTAGTACCGCATGGACAACTCCAATAATGTGGAAAGTAATACGACGGATGCCGCAATAGTGCAAGAAAAGCAAACGATCTGGACCATTATTACATTCTCCTCAAAACACGAAAGCTACAAAAGTGAGACAAAAAAAAGCTAGCAGAGCTCACACTGCGCGCTTTTGAGAGGTACAAAGTAAGTGCAACGTTAATATGAATTTTACCAAACCTTTACCAACTTTTATTGCAGGAAATGTGATGCAGAAAAGTTATCAGAGTAGTTAGTAGTAGGAGCTATTAAAGAAGTGTGTAAAGATAAAAGTTTTCGGCTGCCGTTTTGTTTACTATGCTTCTGCAAACAATACCTTACACTTATAAAATGTAAACTAATAAAAATGTTTCTTTTTTTGTACTTATGTTTACCAGTAGAAGGTGTTTCAACTACCCAATTAATAAATATCTGTAATTTTATTATTATTCAATGCTTTCATTTTTTATTCAATGCTTTCATTTTTGCACAAAATGTAGCAAGCCCTTTAATTTTGTGTAAGTGATAATTGTCTTTCCACCAATTTTCCAAGCAATCCTACATTCACTACACTGTCTTTTGTGAAGTGCAGCGACGCTTAAATTCAAAGTTGGAAAAAAATTCCAATGGGTTCGCAGCATCCCGCACAAAACTCGTTCAACATGTTCGTTGTTATGAAATGCAACACATAATACTCTTCAGTATTTTCCAACTTTAAACGATGACATAACCTGCAAACGGCGTCTTGAGTCGGACTTGAGACAAGTCAAAGCCTTGCTTGAGTCCGACTTGAGATGGACCCAGTGCCCTTGCACGTCAAGCAAAAAGCGCCTTTATTCACACCGTAATTTGATATTTAAATCTTGAGATTTGTCTATGAATACCAATCCGGACTTGAGATTGATCTCAAGCTCAAGATATGAATATCAGATTTCACGAGCATTGCCGAAGTCTTAGCTTGAGATGGAATCAAGGATAAATCTATTTCAAAACGCATGCAAACGCTTTCCCGAGCATTGCCGAAGTCCTTGCTTGAGTCCGAGCTTGAGACGGACTCAAGCTTGAACTTGAGATACGACTATGAATACCGGCATTAGACACCACTCAGTTGATATTTAAGAATATTAGATTTATTTTATAATTTAAAGTATTCATTATATTATTATAATGCTCTAAATTTAAAAATTCTTTAAAACTATGCAAATTAAGACTGAGCTTATTCCTGACACCTCTGTCATACGATAAAGTATTAAAGTCTCCAACACTAATAACTTGGCCTTCTGGAGCACTATGTGTGCTACATAAAGTGTCAAGAAAGGTTTGATATTTGTTTTAAGCTATGGAAAGAGAAATGTAGACAGCAAATATACATAATTTAATATTAGCGCTAATATTGAGTTTAGTCGCTACCACATTATTGCTAGGGAAGTTGCCAGTTACATTGGAGAGATCAATTTCCGTACTTATTAAATTATTTGCAATTGCTATTAACCCACTTCTTCTACGTGTAGTTTCCGTTTCCTTTAAGCTCCTGTCGTTTCTATAAACCGCATATTTGTTGCAAAATAATTCACTGATAGTAACATCTTCTATAAGCCAAGTTTTGGACAAAACTATTATACTGTAGTTACAAAGAAGTACGTTATTTCAAAATCAAACAATTGCCTAACAATATTTTTAACAATAATATAGTTTACTTTTTAATCCAAAATAATTATTTTTCAATTTTTTTGACGACTAAAGAAGACTGGTAAAATACAACAAAAAACCACTAAACAAAAAAAAAATTGTTCCTTTTCACGCAAAATCATTGTTGTGTTGGTACAAGAATTGGTTACGCAGACGATTACTAAATAGTTCAGTCTGCGGAATGTCTACTATCTGTCTATAATAAGTGTTTTTTTTTAATTTGACGTCAAAGCTTGGCATGAATGTTCATTTTTGAACAGTCAACGTACTTTTACAATCAGATCAAACTGAATGTTATTAATTAAAGTTTCAACCTAATCTCGCTTTTAATTTAATAAATCGATAGCTGAACACGTTGATGAGATTAAATTAAGATCACTTAAAAGCCGTTGTAGTGTTATAACAGATGAAAAAATTAACTTTAATGAGGCAATAAGGTTTATAACTAATAACCAAATTTCGTTCATACATAATTTAATTAATTTATTGAAAAAATATCGCAAGCATAAGTTTACTTTCTTAATTTGATCAATTAAGATTATATAATATCTTAACATAAACTAAAATACTTAGGTTTTTACAATAAATTGACCACATCAAAATGTTTGTATATTTTATTTAAACTTAAATAATTTTACAGCTATAACAACGGCGCAACATTTCTGTTAGAATGTTTCAGATTTCCGAAATATTGTATAACTAAACTAAAAGTAATACTCTTAAAAATAATTTGTTCAATTTTTTAATTTTTTTCTAATAAGACTCCTACGTTATGTATTTCATTTTTTTTGACAATTTGTAGCAAAACATGTTTTTTCATGTTTAATTTCAAGTAACAGCACTCACAAAGATTGCTAAACAGCTGTCGTCCACTAACAACTAGATTCGAACAATCGCGTCAGTCACACTTGAAAATATTTTTATTCAGACATTCATTATTATTAATATTTAGATCAGGTCCAAGTGAGATTGTTCAGTTTTACATTTCAATTTGGCATTCAAAAACTGTTTGTCAACTGATCCAAAGATGCGTTTTAATTTCATAGTTACAAAAAATAGCTTTTTTTGTCAATTTTACACTCAAATTCGTCGCATTAAAATGCATTTTGTAGTTCAAATTGAACTTCCTAAGAGTATTTACTCACACTTATCGCATTTGAAAATAGTTTGCAATTCAATTAGAGTGTGATTGCTTTTCTTATGCTTTGCTAATTTATCTTTGGTGTTAGTTTTATACTCACATTCGTTGCAGTTGAAAAAAGTTTGCAATTCAGGTAAAGTATGTTTTATATTCACATGTTTTTTTAGATCAGATTCAAATCTGGTTTTATACTCACACTCATTGCAATTGACAATTGGTTGCAATTCAATTGGCGTATGTCTTCGATTTTTATGACGGATAAGATTCTTTTTTCGCCTAGTTTGATACTCACACTCAGTGCATTTAAAAACAGTTTGCAATTCAGATGGAGTATGTTTCAATTTTGTATGTGTTGCCAGATAAAATTTATGCTTAGTTTCATAGTCACACTCAACGCAGTTGAAAATTGCTTGCAATTCATTTGGAGTATGTTTTAATTTCTTGTGTTTTGCTATATCAGATTTATACTTAGTTTTGAACTCACACTCATTACAATTAAAAAATGTTTGCAATTCAAGTGGAGTATGTCTTCTTTTCTTATGTCGTTTTAGGTAACATTTAGCGTAAGTTTTAAACTCACATTCATTGCAATTGAAAATTGCTTGCAAATTAGGTGGAGTATGTTTCGTTTTCGAATGATGCCTTAGACTGCTTTTAAATTTACTTTTGAACTCACATTCATTGCAATTAAAATACGTTTGCAACTCAATTGGAAAATGTTTTCTTTTCACATGATCGTTTAAATAACATCTAACGTTAGTCTTGTACTCACAATCATCGCAATTAAAATACGTTTGCAATTCAATCGGAAGATGTTTTCTCTTCATATGTTTGATCAAATAACGTCTAACTTTAGTTTTATACTGACAATCAGTGCAGTTAAAGATAGGTTGCACATGAATATCACCATGTTGGTTTTCATTATGTGTTTTAAAATTACTTTCTAATTTAGTTCTGTCATTACAGTTTTCACATTGAAACCATTTTTCCGGTTTAATTAAAGCATATTTGCTTTTTCTGTGTATGTTTAAAGCACTGCATTTGTTAGTCTTAAAATTACACTTATCACATTCAACCATTTTTTTCAATAAATATTTTTTCGTTTTTTTTACGAACGAATTATTGCTATTGGCACATTTTTTCTTATGATGACAACGCCAAACTAAAGAGTAACTTCCCACTTTACACTGTTTACATCTCTTAAAAGTGGCCCCCAAATAATCAATACTTCCAAATCCGCACTTATGATGAGACTTGTTAACCTTCTGGTTTGTAGTAAAATTGCAATATTCACATTTATAAAGCGGAAGAATAGAATAACAATTAAATGTTGACTGCAAATAGCCCCACATTTTTAAATACTTAAGTACCGACTTCTTACTCTTATCTATTTTTTTAAGATATTATCCATAATGATACAAAGAGTCTTCAATCTTTAATAGAATGTATTCTGTAATCATGACGACCGTAACATTCAGGTAGCGCCATCTACGTTTTGGTGTCTGTTCCTATGTTTGCATAATGGCCGCTTTGTAATCATTTGGTTGTAAATGGTTTCAGCGGTACGCTGCCCGTTTTTCAATATTAACAGAAAAAAAAAACAAGTCAATATTACTTATTACATTGCTTACTAAAACAAACTGAATTTATTATAGCGGAATGGTGAGGTCAATTGTAAACTACTTTTCTAAAACAATTGTTTTTTTAGCACGCAAGTGTTTACCTTTCCAAACAAGCAATGAAACATTGCACATACGTAAACAGTATTCAATTGCGTGCTATTGCACTGGTTGACTAAGTCAATATCTAAGACCGATAATTGAACGAGTGTTCATCAAAATCAAAATATAAGTGATAAAAACATTTTATCAAAAGTAAGGTCAAAAATATAAACTACCAGCACACAACCTAAACAATCAACATAATGTAACAGAATCAAAGATTCAAGAACTTATTTAGTCAATTTCAGACTGTTCTATGTCGAACGGTATATTTAAAACTAACCGAGAGCGACAGATCAGACGTAATAGAGCAAACGGCACATATCTTGAATTGATGTGAATATAAATGTACAATAGTATATTGTTATACAAGTTACACAAGCTATGTGTTTGTAGCACGCATAGAGCAACGAATACTTAAATAATTAAGTGCCACAAACATGTTGTGTAAAACGAGTGTAATATGTTATTTTTTCTATTTTGATTTTATGTATAACGGCAATTAATGATTATGTGACGTATTTTTTATATATATATATATGTAAGACTTTTTTTTATTCTAATCTTGCGTTTAGCCAAATTTTAACAATTTAATAGAATTAAATAACAGTTTACTCACGTCTTGATCAAATAATTAATGTTAATTTATTTTTATCTGATAGGCATCGTGGTATTCGCTTTTTATTGAAAACAAAATTTAAACATATTGACCACCAGTTTGATGTATGGCACATGGCCAAAAATTTTTCAAAAAGCTAAAAGCTGCTGCTGAAAAATCCAAGTTCGTAGATGCATAGAAATCTAGCTTGGTAAATCATCTATGGTGGTCGGCGCAAACGTGTAAAACCAATAGAGAAGTGTTAGAAGAAAAGCATAAATCAGTTTTAAATCACATAGCTAATATACATGAATGGCAAAATGATGGTGCCCCTAAGTATGTACATAAATGTGAACATGAGACCCTATTACAAAAAAAATCAATAGTACTCTATGGATCACTAAAGAATCACCGGACTATCACAAATTACAGAAAATTGTTTTGAACAAAACTGTTCTGAAACATCTAAAACAAATCAACCAGTATTGTCATACAGGGGGTTTGGAATCGTATCACAATTTACGACTAAAATATACTCCAAAAAGAATTCTATACACGTATCAAGGAATGACTATCAGAAATATGTTAGCAATTTTAGATCACAATAATAGCATGCGATTTAAATCAAGAAATAGCAAGCCAAGAAAAGATGGCCAGCGTTTTTTTAAATCACAAAAGAAATAGATTTACGTATCTATTTGCCAAGACTTTAACAAATCATAGAGGCATATTTGAGGCAATGGACAGCATATTTTCTGTGCTTACAGGCGAAATTGTTATTTCATCAATTAAAGCAGTGGAAAAAGACATTTCAGAAAATATTGCAACAATTCCGCGTCCTCTTACTGAAGTTACCAAGGAATTGCATTTTTCACGCATGGAGCAAACAACTATGTGAATGTGATTTTTTAATCAATTATTTACATAATATTTTTATACACCGTGTTTAAAAATGATTTTATTATGAAATACAAATTATTATGGTCTTATAATATACTTATCACACATGTACAATTTTATTATTCTAGTCAAAATATTCAGCATCTTAGCCTTCTGCTGCCACAAATCCACGGTAAGTATTATTTTGATCAGAATATTTTTCCCTTATTTTCGTGACAACACAAGATGGAACTACACGCCGCTCTCGTTTACCCAGAGCATTGTTTATGTAATACATAAACAATGCCAAGAGGTACCCAGGCATTCACCCAGTATATAAACTGAGTGTATGCTACATGTCTCCATACGCAGTTCTTTTCATTTTCCAATAATTTGCGTTTAATTGCATCCCCTCTAAGTGACATGTGATATTTGGATGTTTTTAAGGAATCCATGTTTAAAACAAGAAAATCGAATGAATCGTAGAAAGTAAGGCAGTCGTTATTACCCCTCAAGTTATTAAAAGCCTCGGACTCGCAACAGCAATAACACTTCGTTTCTAACATCATTTTTGCACACTGTGTAGACTTGTTCTTTGTTTTGTTCAAAATTCTGTCTTGTAGGCTCATACATTATATGGGGATACACTAGCCATTGTGGTCTTAGGTAACTATCGGCAATAGAATGCACCAACAGCGGCACAATCGTTGCAATTGCACTAGTAGCCATATACAAGTTGAAACTGCAACGGCACTTATGACGTCACAAGCAGAAGTACTTAGCACTATATCTCGAGATAGCGACCAGATATCAAAGTGCGGTTTTCGGTGTTAGTATTAACGCACTTAGCTTAATTAATTAAGAAATTGTTGTTTTTTAAGTTGCCAATGCCGTTAATAAAACTTTACTCATTCATTCAGGGAGTCAGCACTGAATTCACAATTATACCACAAAACAACACATGATCAACATGTTACCTAACTATCTTTCTCTTTCACTAAACAATTAACAGTTTAAATATTCATAATACTGCCCGTCCGACCGCTCTGACTTTTTTTGTACCAACGTTCTCACTCTCGCCCCGCTCAGCTTATTGATACTGACGGCCTTCACCTTTCCAGGGATGCTAAGCCCATGTTCTTTCTCTCTAACTCAAGATGCCATATGGTTCTCATCGAGATCATTTAATTATACAAGCGATTTAGCGCTTTATTGGCTTATTTTTACTTTAAAAAATAACTATAAATTATTATAAAATCATAAACTGTCACATATATAATAATGATTTATATGTTCAATCAAGTCTACAACCTCTATGCTAAAGTTTAGATTTAAATACCCGGAGTCATTCGTCGAGTCACCAACCACTTACTGTCACAAGAAGAACTACGATGTCGCCTTCATATAAATAATAAATAATCTCACATTTAACAATGGTTACTGAAACTAGAAGAAACAAACTGAATTTGCTGTTTTTACCAATCCGTAACTAATCGTCAATGACTTATTACCTTTGATCAGTAACTGACTCAAACGCTTTACAACTTCACAACTAGTGTAGAACTATATAATAAAATCAAATCTTATTGACCAATTAGAATCTCATAAGCACATTAAAATCCTATAAGATGTTATGTGATTTTATAATCTAATTAGAATGCTGTAAGTAAATTGTACTTGTAATGATTGAGCCAGAACTTTACACAAACTGGAATCTTATAATCAAACTAAAATGCTGTATGTAAATTAGAATGGCACCAGTTTACAAACAAACTGAAATTCTATAATCCAATTGAAATTTTTAAATGAATTGGCATTTACTAGAGTATTTTGAATTTTACAAACAATTCAAAATCCTTTTTGATAAACTCAATTTTAGAACTTATTGCAGCTGCTACAACAAACTGCAGAACTCGTGAAATTAATTTCAGTTAATTAACAATTGAAAGTCAACTGTCTTTTCTAAAAAGTAGAAAGAAGTGTAAATCACTTTGTAAAGCGATCATAATATGAATAGCGCTCCAACGCTAATTAAACTATTGTGTAGTACGTGTACGCACTTCAACATTCTCATGACTATCAAATTATCAAAATATGACTTAGAACTTCACAAACAAACTCAAATTCTATTATCAACATAGAATTTCTTTAATTGAATTGCCGGTCTTTAAAAGACCTTGAACTTTGAAAACACACAAAGAGTTTACTGATTGAGACTTTATTTTAATTTTAATTAAAACTTTAATTTAAACTGTATGTAAACTTTAATTTAAACTGTATTTTAACTTTAATAACCCACCGCAGCTGCTCCAACAAACTGCACGACACGTGACATAAATCACAAATAAAATGTCAACCGCAATAGTGTAAGAGCTGGACGTAACAAGGGTAGCTGTAAGATCACTTTGTAAAGCAATAATACTAATTAACGCTGTATCGCTAACTACGCTAAGTGTGCTGTACGCAGACGCACCTCTAACGTTTGCTTGATTATTGAACCATCAAACGCAGAGACCTTGTTACTTTATATAACGTTATATAAACTTTACTACTCGAGTTTAGGAACCTCATCTGCTACAACGAAATGAGGGCGGAAGGAATAGTATGTATGTATATGGTTTAAGGTATGAGCCACATATGAATAGGTGTGTATGTATTCTGCTGTAACAGAGTACGGAAACTTGGTCTGCTGTAACAGCCCAAGGGAACAACGTACACGTCGTGTGGTTTGTAGGCTTTAAAATTATTTTATGAAAGGTTTACTAACGTTAATAATCTAATTACTGAGTTTTACTAATTGGTACTTTAATTAGTAATTTAATTGACATAACTTATATTTTAATTTTGAACTGAGTAATTACATCAATGTTTGTTTGTATCAATTCTAGTCTACTGGAAAGTAGTCTCATTGAATTAATTCAAACTGAATTAATTTGAAGTGAATTAATAATTAATATGAATTTTCTAACATTAACAAAATTGAATTTCTAAAATATCGTTAAAGACGCAAAGTGATCTGATTGATATATTAATTTATCTACAATGATTAAAGTCTCTTAAAACGATTGCACAAGATTAAATTTTGTTTAACTATTTTTTTTAGAAACAGTGTTACAAAATCGTCATTGTAAACGTGAAACAGAAAAAGGATTTTAACAAAGTGTAAAAATAATTCCTATCAAATAGTGTAACATTGTCATATATATAATTTGTATAATTTAAATATTCAAAGTATAAAAAGAAAGTGCATGAAGGTCCTATAGACATATTTTGCATAAACGAGCGCTGGATGTCAGCTGGTGAGTTAAATTATTTGAATATTGATAATCTATCAATTTTGTGTCCAGATACGGTGGGGTATGTATTTTTCTTTCAAATAGTATTACTGCTTACTGTAAAATCGATGTAAAACGATATTTTCGTAAAATACAATGTGAATTTGCGGCATTGTGCAATTGTCTTGACAATTTTTTCAAACATTTTGACAAGGTCTTTTCTAAAAGATGTCAATTTTTCGATAATTTAAAACAATATTTTTTAACAATTCAGCACAATTATTACCGTGGCCCAAAAAAACAGACTGATTTTTTGTGAAAAATATATGCTTGCTTATCACGTTCCAAATAATCAAACTAACTCGATCAAACTCTTTTTAGGAATCGTTTGCAAATATTAAAAATTTCTAAAACAGTTAAAATTAGAATCATTGTTTTTTTACCTTATTTTCTGGTCAAAGCCATCTTCTTTGAATTTGGCGTCAAAGCTTGCTATGAATTTTTAACATTGAACTGTGCTTTTACCATCGAATCAAAGTGACAATTATTAATTTGACACATTACTTATAATTTAATAAATCCATAGATCAACACGTTAATGAGATTAAATTGAAAACACTTGTAGTGTTACAACAAACAAAAAAATTAACTTTAATAAAGAAATAAGGCTTATAATAAATAATAAGAATGACGTCCTTCAACTTCAAGACATTTGCAAGCTCTTTGAACAATTGCGTTATTGACATTTGGTTGCCGAATGCTTGTGTGTTATTATTTATTTTATTAATTTTGGCAACTATTGTCTAACGCAAGTCATCAAGGTTATTTAAGCGCTGTTGGAAAATCAAGTTCTTTCAATAGGAACACAAAAAAAAGTCACACAGAGTAAGTTTGCAGCTGTATTTTAACTGATAACTTGACAATCATAAAATTCTTGTATCATATGCAAAGTCTCGTAAGTAGTTTTGCTGAAAATACCCGTCTACAATTTTATTGTAAGATCTCCTTTCGGTATCTTGCAGCAATCATTGAAAAAAATTGGCAGAAAAATTAACAATTCACCACCAACAACTCGGTGGCCGCTACAAGATTTCACTACAAAAATTTTCAAATTTTTTTGAGAGAAAACCATTTAAATTTCAAAAATTTTGTAATTATTTTGACATTTAAAGTAATAATTGTTTTAAAAACTATGATTCGTTTACAGAAACTTATAGACATGGCTGACTAGATGGTAATAATGACAACAGTAACGATTTATCAGAGATATTCAACTCCAAGATTGCAAATGCTTTCCCGAAAAATCCCGTAAATGAAGAAATGAGTTAGGCGCACACTAGTACACAAAGGAAGTTAAAAACATGCGTGATACTCTTAACCTACTACATGATATGTCTAACCATAATTATATAAACACTTCCATTTATAAGAAACTTGCTGGCTCGGCGAACTTTGATTCGCTTAAACATAGATATTATTTTTAAAATAAACAAACCAAAATCTTTACTAATATTATTCACATACTAATATTGATACTTGTCATTTTTTATCCCTATCCCACCCCTTTTTATCCCTTTGTTAATAAAAAGTATTCTATCCTTTTCATTCAAATCCAGTTATCAGTTGGTAATTTTCCATACAAACTTTCACCCAAAGTTGGTATATGGGAAGTTGTCTCATGCAAGACAATACCCTCGTCCTCTTTTTTCTCTTCGTGTTTATATACTTCTACACTTCTTTCTCCGTTCTTCTTCTTTTGCCTTCTTCTTTCTCTTTTTTCTCGTCTCTTTACATTTACCTCTAAATTCTCTCTTTCCTTCTACAAGGAAAGAGAGAATTCCTCTTTCGTTCCTCTATTTTTTTTTCCACTTTCTTAACGCTTTCACTGCTTCTGTCTTCCTTTCTTTGCATTCTTGGTCCCACCACTCGTTATTTCTCTGTCTTCCTCTCCAGACTTCTTTCTTCTTTATAGCTTGTTCTGTTATCTCTCTTAGTTCTTCTATCATCTTCTCCAGTTCCTTCTCGCAAAACTTTTTTTTTTTCAGTTCTTTTCTGTATTTCTTCATTTCTTTCTCATCCCATAGGCTTATTGTTCTTCTCTTTCATCGTTTCTTTTCTCTTTCTGGGCTTTTCTCTTTTTCCTTTCCCGCTCTTAGTCTCTTTTTTAGCAAAAGAAGATCCAATTCCAATCTCTTCCCTACTGTAAATTCTTCAACTTCTTCTCATGATTATGGATTTGTTAACCCATAATCTATTACTGACTCTCCCTACCTTCTCACATAGTTCTATTTTCCGTTCCGGTTTGTTGCCGTTCAGTATCTTCCATTCATTATTTTCTCAGAATCAGTTTGATAAATTTTTTCCTCTCGTTGTTTTTTTTTTCTCTTTTGTCTCTTTTTTTCTCTCTTCTTGTTGCTCCTCACTCTCTCGCTTTTTTTTCCCCTATTCTACAGTTAAAGACTTTTCCTATATACAGTTTTCTTTCTCCAATTTCTCCTTCTTCTTGTTGTAGTTGCTTTATCTTCTTTCTATAAACTGTTATTATTCTCCACCACCTATTAGACCTCTCTCTCCATGTACCCCTTTTGTTTTTCTCTTGTTTTTCTTTTTTATTACTTACTCTCTCTTTCCCCTTTCTTTTCTTTTTTGCTTTTTTCCATTGTCTTTTTTTATATTTCTGTCTCGTTTGTCCTTGTTTCTTTGCCTAGGACGCTGTCTTTTTTTCCCCATTTTTCCGTCGTGCCCTCTTCAACAATTTTTTATCACTTCTAGTCTATAATCCCATGCATATTTCACCCCTTTTATCTCTATTTTTTTGTAGCTTATTTTTGTTTTCTTCTCTTTCTGTTGCTTGTTTTTTGCTAGATCTCACAGTTTCTTCTGCACCTCTCTCTTTCTTCGTCATATCATCATTAAAAATACTTTCTCAGATCCCTTCTTTTATCTCAGTTTTCTTTTCCTTTTCATCCTTTCCTTTCCTTAATCTTTGTTTCCATCACATTTTTCTTCAAGAACTCTTCTACTTCTTTCTTTATCTTTGCCCTTTCTCTTTGTTTCACACTCTACACTAATATTATTATGTTCTGTCTACTTTTTTTTCTCCCTTCCAGCTCCATCCTATCTTCTCTTACTGCTCTTCTTTCTTTTTTAATTCTTCTTTCAGCTTTTCTAATTTCTCTGCTACTTGCGCTTTTATCTCCTTATTGTCCTTCCTTAGTTTTTTTAATTGCTCTCTCACGTCTTCGTTCTCTTCTCTTAACTCTTTTAACTCGCTTCATATCTTCTTCAAAAGGTCTATCATTTCTTGTCTGTTCTTTTTTTCGTTCGGCAATCTTAATGTTTTCTTCGACCTTAAAAGTATTTTTCCTGCTTTTTTTTCTTCCTTTAATTTTTATTTTTTTCTCTTTCTTTCTACAAGCGTCGTCACTGTTGTTCTTGTTGGTTCCCTACTTAATTCAGTTAACAACCTACAAAAAACGCTGGCCTGCTTCAGCTACTTTAGCAACTAGTAGAGTTGAGAAGATAGCACACAGGCAATTGTTATCAGCTCCTGCTAACCCCTTATCAATAGAGAAACTGATAACATAATATAGCAATAATAACTTTCCACACAAAGATATTAAGCATTTCAACTAAATTTACCCAATTCGCAAATAAAGAGCTCAGACAAAAAAAGGCTAATTAAAAGTCTCTAGAAACACCAAAAAACCGTAATAATTCACCAAGCAGCAACGCATTCACGGCTGTGTTTCCTATCGGAATTTATTATTTGTAACTGTCCTAATATATCTATTTGTAATTTTTTTAAATTTTTGGTTGCCTATTTTTCTTTTCTGTTTCACGTTCACAATGACGATTGTGTGACTCTGTTTCTAAAAAAAGTAGTTCGACAAAATAGATTTTTGTGTAATTGTTTTTAGGGACTTTTGTCGTAATTTGGTATGATTAGTAGTTGTAAAGTCAATTGACATTACTGTCATTGACAATCTATGACAATCAAACTACTGCCAATTACCGCTTATTAATATTTATTCTAGTAACATTTTGAAGAACGATATTCTTACGCCAGCTTTTGGATTGGACCTAAATATTCAAAGACATTGAATAGTTCTTAACAAAATAACAGCTAGTAAATATTTTTATAAAATTTACACAAAACTCTAAATTGTACCAAAAAGGCTTTACATTATTTTTTATGTAAGTTTAGAAATATCGTTAGTAAAATATTTTTGTTTTTGAGAAATTTTTAAAACGCAGATTATTCTATAAATTGTTATTCTTATGCCGGTATTCATAGTTGTATCTCAAGTTTAAGCTTGAGTCCGTCTCAAGCTCGGTCTTAAACAAGGACTCCGGCACTGCTCGGAAAAGCGTTTGCCTGCGCTTTAAAATAGTTGTATCGCTTATTCTGTCACAAGCAAGGATTTTGGCAATGCTCGTAAAATCTGATATTCATATCTTGAGCTTGAGGTCGACCTCAAGTCCGGATCGGTATTCATAGACAATTCTCTAGATTTAAATATCAAATTACGGTGTGAATAAGGGCGATTTTTGCTTGCTGAGTAAGCGCACTGAGTCCATCTCAAGTCGGACTCAAGCAAGGCCTTGAGTTGTCTCAAGTCCGACTCAAGACGCCATTTGCAGGTTATGTCATCGTTTGACGTTGGAAAATACTGAAGAGAATTATGTGTTGCATTTCATAACAACGATTATTGACATGCTAGACGCGTTATGTGCGGGGTGCTGCGAACCCATTGGAATTTTTTCCAACTTTAAATGTAAGCGTCGCTACAGCTTCACACCAGACAGTTTGCCACATTTTGTGCAAAAATGAAAGCATTGAATAATAATGAAAGTCTCAGATATTTATTAATTGGGTAGTATTTTTATTTTGTAACACCTTCTACTGGTAAAAATAAGTACAAAAAAAGTTAAATTTTTATTAGTTTACATTATAAGTGTAAGGTATTGTTTGCAGAAGCATAGTAGACAAAACGGCAGCCGAAAACTTTCATCTTTACACATTTCTGGAATAGCTCCTACTACTAACTGATAACTTTTCTGCATCACATTTCCTGCAATAAAAGTGGGAAATGTTTGGTAAGCTTTATATTAATGTTGCACTTACATTGTCGCGCAGTGTGAGCTAGCTTCTGTTCGGTCTCACTTTTGCAGCTTTCGTGTTTTGCGGAGAATGTAATAATGGTCCAGATCGGTCACTATTGCGGCATCCGTCGTATTACTTTCCACATTATTGGAGTTGTTCATGCGGGACTACAAGGGTTTTGCTGTTTTTGTATACGCAGCTTTCTCGTCTATAATGCACATTTTATGAAGTTACCATACACGTATTCTGTCAGTAGACATGTACTCATTACCCGTCGTCATTCTTTTTTTTTGCAAAAACAACACAAAACATTTTCGATATAACCCCTGCGGCATCGAGTTATTCCTTGACCTGTCACTTTATATAAACACGGAGAATGACTATCATGCGTCAAAATGTTAATTTTTAAACCTAACCACACAAAAATTACTACTTTTCTGACTTCCGCAAGACGCACGTTTTCCGGAGCATTGTCGAAGTCCTTGCTTGAGACGAACTCAAGCTTGAGTTTGAGATACGACTATAAATACTGGCATTACAGTCAAAGAACAAAAGCTTCCATGACCCGAATTCATTAAAATGTTGACATCTTTTAGAAAAAAACGTGTCGAAAGTTTTAATAAAATTGTCGACGTTTCGCACTGCATCGGAAGAGGCGTCATCAATAAAGTTGCCTAAATATAAATAAATAATAAAAACATTTTAATAGCTACATTTTTAATAAATGAATATTTCTAGCTGTTACATTTTTTTAAAACTGCATATGCAATTGCTTAGATTTAAAATAGTAATGTCACTTGAAGCAAGTTCAAAGCTAACACGTCGTCCATTTGCTCCAGGTATGTTTATTGGAGCAATTTTGATTCTGTTCTGTAAAGAATACTCAACAAATTTGAATATTTTGACTTGGGTATTTTATTCGGTTGTTATCCACTTAATTGCTTTAAGCTTTTTTAGGCACTTTTACGGCAGCATGATTTGTAAATTTGCTTGCATCCGGTAGTTTTTGTGATTCAGCAATCATCCGGAGTATTTTTTCTAAATTGTTTTCTCAACACTGGCTGAGAAGTGCATTTCCCACAATAATAAGACAGAAACAAGCTGTTGATTTTGACGTTGCAATGAAGTTGCAATGTTGAAGGTCGTAAGCAATATATTTATTGCACAAAGAAACGCAATAAACGAACCCATCGTTCGGTCATCACCTACAGAATTAGTTTATATGGACTCAATAAACAAAAAAAATCTCAAGATCTTTGACTATCAACAACAACAAAATTGTTATGTGTAATAATATATGTAAC
Source organism: Lagria hirta (assembly GCA_947359425.1). Lineage (NCBI taxonomy): Eukaryota > Metazoa > Arthropoda > Insecta > Coleoptera > Tenebrionidae > Lagria > Lagria hirta. Next base: position 5,113,104 of record OX375801.1, on the reverse strand, counting down.
AAATTTGTTAATAATAATTAGAATAGATTTGATTGTACCTTACCATTTGAGATAAGTAAGCCATAGCCACTGTTTCTTCGCAGCTGCTGATATTTTTCTTACACCACCAGTCATAAAATTTCTTGTAAAAATAAGACGTTAAATGTACCACAAGCATGATTAAGATTATGTCTTTAATATATAAATAACTATTATTTGTTTTGATTAGTAAAATAAGATTTATGGTAAGTTTTAAAATCAGTCTATTGTATTTGAAGAAATCACTGGTTAGGTAATTCAAACATGCCTTCTGTATTTATAATTTATTAGTTTTCGTTCATAAATTGTCGCATTGTAAAGTCTTTTTATTGTTTATTTAAAGTATGGTTGTTTTTCATAGATCGTATAAAATCGTTTTTTGTTAATTATACTCAACATTAATTTATAATCACATTTGTTCAAAGCCAAAATTGTTGCAATTCAATTACAGAGTGTTTTTTTTATGTTGTGTAAGATTATGTTCCAGTCTGGTTTTATACTCACATACATTGCAAGTAAAAATAGTTTGTAATTTAATTTGAGTATGTTGTCTTCTTATATGTTTTGTTACATATTCTTTCAAGATATTTTTATACTCACAGTCATTGTAGTTGAAAAATGCTCGCAACTCAAGTGGAGTATGTTTAAAGTTTTTGTAAACTTAGATTTTTATCTGGTTTTATACTCATACTCATTGCATTTAAAAAATGTTTTTGCCCTCATCTCTCAAACATCAGTAGTTTTCGTTCGTTCCCAATGCATGTAAAGACAACCTGTAAAAACTGCCATAGAAACTATAAATTAACACAACGTTTCAAAATTATTGTTGGTTTTCAGGCGAAGAGGATGAAAAAGTGCAATTATTAAAGATTCGCACATTCACAGTGCAGTTACTACATTCTTTAATCTCCACTGCTGGACTTTGTATGGTATCTCTGTGAACAAGTGTTGTGGATGTATGTGTGCGGCTGTAGATGTTGAGGGCTTCTTTGTTAATCAGTGTGGAGGCTGGCCTGGTTGAATCTTTTTCGATATTTCGATTTTGTTGCGTAGAGAATTCTGAATATATGACTCACAAACTGTAGATGATTTCCATCCCCCATGTTGTTTGATTTCTACTAAGCCTTCACCACGATTTGCCAACAAGGTTGCTGAGCTTTTGAGAAAGCTGTGATCAATAAATGTCCAAGGTTCTTCTAGTTTTAGAAATTGAGCAATTTTCATTCGTATTTTCCCAATGGTATTTATTCCCACAGGAGCGTTTATACACTTTCCATTATGGTAAGTAAGAAAGAAACGTTGGTCATTAATTTTTCTTACACCATTATATTTTTTTAGTTTGTCGATCCACTGGGGGTAAGAGGTGGCAAATGATCTAGGAATCCCAGTTTTAGTTTCAGGAATGGTCACTACTATGACATCATCTTGAAACACAATATATCAGCAGGTTTCATTTTGCAGAGTTCTTCACGCCGCAAAGCGTCTGAAATGCCCATTATTAGTGCCACCTAAAAAAAATTTGAAAATCTCAATAATAAAAATGTTTAGAATTATATTGGTTTATTTGTGAACCTTCATCATCAGGCAGGAGCAATCTGGTGCTTCATCTAAGAATTGGGAAATCTGAGCATCATCCAGAACAGCAGATTTCTTAGGCTTGTGATGTTGAGTGGCTTTTTTTAAAAACGCGATTAGTTTATAAAATTTCGAAATATCTACGTTATTCTTTACCATTAAGCAAAGTTTAAGCATAGAGTATACAGACCAAAAAGATTTATTGCTTTGATGTTGTTGTAAATATGCCGATAAGCAATTCTCGGTAAAATTTTTGATTTTTCCTTTTTTGCACCAATCTAAAAATTGGTTGTATGTGCTCTCGTACCTCAAGCGGCTTTTTTCAGGAAGCAAATTTGATACTGCTCTATTTGCAGATTCTCTAATTTCAGGTGGAGTCAAAATTTCTCTATCGGAGTCGCTCATATTTACAAATTTGAAACGAAAATTCGCAGAAGAAAATGGCGGAATAAATTTTTGAAACGATGGTCTTTTATTACAATAAAACTATAGCAACAAAACAATAAAACTATTTCAAATTTAAAAAATTAGATAATCGGCGTGGGCCACGCTACCAACCAAAAAATAAGTGAAAAACTAAATCATTTATTATCAAAAAATTAGTTATTTGTTCCAAAAAAAATCGTACCTAACTTTTTCGGAAAGAATTCTTTTTCGAATTCACTTTCCGAATTCGTTAGGTAAATAGCTATTGTAATTCAATTAGAGTATGTTTTATTTTCTTATGCCTTGTTAGATTATTTAAAAGTTAGTTTTGAACTCATAGACTGCAGTTGAAAACAGTTTGTAATTCAATTGCCATCTTTAATTATGTTTTACTAAATAATCTTATTTATCTCGGTATTCACAGTTATCGCATTGAAACCATTTTTTCGATCCAATAAAAGCGTTTTTATGTTCTATGCTTTTCCAAATAAGCCCTTCGATGAGTTTTAAAATTACGCTGATCACATCCAATCAACTTTCCTAGTAAAGCAATTTTTGTTTTTTTTTCCTGGCAAATTATTGCTATTGACACATCTTTTTTTATGATAATAGCTCCTGACAAATCAGTAGCTAAATATTAAAACCAAGTTTTAAATGCATATCAATTTGTATTGTAAGATAAGAATAAAAAACAAAAAAAATAACTTTTTAAAATAATTCAAAAAAAGAAGTTAATATTCAATTTTTTTATTATTCGATATTTATTATACAAAAACAATAATTTTAAACACACTAAGCTTAAGGCTACAGAAGAAATGATGTTTCAAATTACTTAAATATCCACACTGATGGCATTAGAATCTTTGCTGCAATTTACGCAGAAAATCTTATTTTTCATGTGTTTTATTGAGAAATTTCGAGAAATTCCTGTTCTAATTCGTTTGGAACATATTTTATAATTTTATAATTACTTGTAACTTTACATTGATTGCAGAGACATTTTGGATGCAGTTCACTTGAAAAGTGCCTTATTCTGTGTGTTTTCAAATGACTTTTGAGCCTTGTCGCATATTTAGATTGATTGCATTAAAATTTTAGTTGTAGTTTGCTTGAAAGATGTTTTGCATTTATATGTTTTTTTAGGTCATGTTTATAAAAAGTTGAATAATTACAGTGATAGCATTGGAATTTTTGTTGTAAATCATTTAAAAGATGTTTTGCATTTATATGTGTCTTCAGGCTTCCTTTATGATTAGTTGTATATGCACACTGGTCGCATTGGATTTCTTGTTGTAAATCTTTTGAAAAATGCTTTGCATTTATATGTGTCTTTAGGTGTCCTTTATAAAAAGTTGTATATTCACACTGCTCGCATTAGAATTTTTGTTGTAATTCCCTTGAGAGATGCTTTATATTCTTATGTGTTTTCAGATTTGCTTTACAAAGAGTTGTGTATTCACACTGATCACATTGGAATTTTTGTTGTAATTCTTTTGAAAAATGTTTTGCATTTATATGTATCTTCAGGTTTCCTTTATGATTAGTTGTATATGCACACTGGTTGCATTGGATTTTTTGTTGTAAATCTTTTGAAAGATGCTTTGCATTTATATGTGTCTTTAGGTGTCCTTTATAAAAAGTTGTATATTCACACTGCTCGCATTGGAATTTTAGTTGTAATTCCCTTGAGAGATGCTTTATATTCTTATGTGTTTTCAGATTTGATTTACAAAGAGTTGTGTATTCACACTGATCACATTGGAATTTTTGTTGTAATTCTTTTGAAAGATGTTTTGCATTTATATGATTTTTCAAATCGTCTTTTTCAAGAGTTTTAAATTTAAACTGATCGCATTGGAATTTTTGTTGTAATTCTTTTGAAAGATGTTTTGCATTTAAATGTATCTTCAGGTTTCCTTTATAAAAAGTTTTATATTCACACTGATCGCATTGGAATTTCTGTTGTAATTCTTTTGAAAGATGCTTTGCATTTATATGATTTTTCAAATGCTCTTTTGTAAGGGCTTTATATTCACACTGCTCGCATTGGAATTTTTGTTGTAATTTGCCTGAAAGATGTTTTACATTTTTATGTCTTATTAGGTTTTCTTTAATAAGAAATGTAAATTTACATTGATCGCATTGGAATTTTTGTTGTAATTCCCTTGAGAGATGCTTTGTAATTTTGTGTTTCTTTAAGCTACTTTGATAAAGAGTCGCAAATTCGCACTGATCGCATTGGAATTTTTGTTGTAATTCTTTTGAACGATGCTTTGCATTTATATGTTTGTTTAGATCTCCTTTATGAAAAGTTGAATATTCGCATTCATCGCATTTGTATTTTTGCTGTACTTTTCTTGGGTGATTAACTTTATGTTTTTTTAAGCGCGCATTTTTTTCGGTCGTTTTAAAATTACCAAGCATTTCCTTTGCAATTTTTTGCAATTTTGGTAAAGAGTGCTTTCTGTCTATATGTTTCAGACAAATATGTTTTTTTAACTGGAATTTGTATTTACTTGTATACTTGCATTGATCACATTCAAAACAAGTAGCGAATTGGTAGGGTTTATTTGCTTGGCTAGTCGTTGTAATAATACTGTTTCCATTTTCCGTATTAGTTGTTACAGATGATTTATGTTCTATAAAATTACACTTTCTTTTGTGAAAGTATCTCCACACATACGAAAAGCTACCCACTCTGCAACGTTTACATTTTTTGAAACAGGCTTCATCCAAAACATTTAAAAACTCACAATTGTGAATAAAATAAACAATTTTTTCATTTGTTTCAAAGTTGCATAAACGGCATCTATAAGATTCCAGTGAATCGTAACAGGAAAAAGCCGAGGAAGAGCGGCAGCACTTCGAGAAAACCGACATTTTTGATAACGTCAAAAAGGACTAAAACATTAATATTTTAATATTTTTTATGTTAAAAGTAAGCTGTTAATATAACCATTCATTTGATACGTTAAAACTGCTTTTTTTAAATCTGAGATGATAGTATCACAACACTTTATTAGATGAAAATCTAACCTCATTTCTAAACTTTCATTAGTTACATTCAGCAGACAGAGCGGCAACCGTTCACGCTTATTCGCTGTTCGGTGAGTAAAAGCTGTGTCTGCTGAAAGCACTTTTCATTTCTGTCAATCTGTCATTTTGCCTAGCAAAACGTTAAATCTCGGGTTTTAGAATAAAAAGTTGTAGTGACCGACATGATCTAAGCTACTCTGATCACAGGGCCGATTCTAACGCACTATCGTAAAAATTTCGACATAAATTCTAACAAAATTAACCATATTTGATAGAAAAAAAACACGTAGCCACCTGGCGATTCTAATAAAAAGATTTAATGTGACGTCATAGATATTCGATATCAAAATAGTATATTGTGTTGCGAGTTGCACAAGGCATTTGCTTGTGGCACGCATGAGTCAAATAAATAAGTGTTACAAACATGTCTTGTAAAACGAATGTAGGGAACATGCTGTATTCCTATCTTTTAATAATATGTATGATTCAATATTAAGATTATGAAAAATACGTCTGAGAGCTAATTCTGTAACTTTTTTTCAACGAAATGTATCAAAATTTTCTATTTTGGTTAGAGAATTTTCTATTTTAACATTTTCAGATTAGTTGTGTGAGAGTTTTTGATTTTATAATAATTTGTAGTTATTTTTTAAGTAAAAATAAGCCAAAAAGGCGTTAAATAGCTTGTATAATGCCACGAAACGGGATATTATCTTAAAATTTAGAATTATTTCTTAATTATTATTTCCTTATTTCAACATAAATTTCGATATCGCATATGGTCAATCAACTTATTACATTACTCAATCTAACAAGGTAGTCAATTTAACGAGGTAATGGGTTTTGCAGACTCGACAAACCGAAAATGATAAAAGACTGGACAATGTAAAATTGGGGACAGTCGGTGGATAGTTGGTAGGCGGTTGGTAGTGAGGTGGTAGTAGAGAGGTCCATGAAAAAGAGTTAATGAAAGATCAAAGAGGAGTTGATTATTATGAATTAAAAGAAATCATATTAGATGTTAGAATTGGAGAACTGTAAGAAAAGTTATTGAGTAATATAATATAGTTTTGGTGGTAGGTTTCCCTAATTAATCCGTAAGTAGTTTTTAATTTGTTTTTCTTTGTTTTAATATATAAGTGTTAAGTTTAATTAGTTTTTGATAAACTTTTATTACCCCCTTTTTCCCCGTCACAACAGGTAACCCCCCATGTTAGGTACCTTAGCTTACGGCCTGTTCGTGACATATGGTGGAGGCGCCGATATTATTGAAAAACATAATTTGTAAATCTTCGAATTTACAGAGATGTCGGGAAACACCCAGTCCAAAGAAGAAGTGATAATTGCTCAGACTGGAAACGGAGAAGCTAGTACTTCGTTTACAAAAATCGAATGGCTGTCAGGAATTCTAATAGCTTCAATTTCTTTATTTTTCATTGTTGTAGGATTTAAAATAATCAGGAAATGTCTCAAAAGATTTGTAGCTAAAGAAGTCAGACAAAACCATATTCATGCGTCGAGACCGATGCTGGCAGAAGAGACGGTCTAAATATAGTTATTAATATATTAAATGGGCCACATTATTAAATTCTGCATTTATAAGGTAAGCAAATACTTGTATAATATTGAAACCATAAATTGTACTCTTAACCTACATTAGTATAATCACTCAAATTTCAAAAACATTAATGTCTGCTGAGTCAGAAAAAACAAGTAAAATTATTACAAGGGCGCAGAAAAAGCACTTATTGCAATATTATAACGACTACGACAATTTTCGACCAACACATAGAAGCACAGAGGCGGGATTCCCATTCACACCCAAAACGACTCTAACTAGATCTCCTCCTAAAACCAAAAATTTGAGAAATACGCTACCAGAAGCACCTAAATCAGCTCCGGTATCCTCACAATTGAAATTTGATTTTGATACAAGCTCAACTGCAATCAGCCATTCGCCAAATATTCAATTAAATAGTCCAGACGACAAGATTAAAATGGCTGATACAACGATCCAGGAAGCAAACACGGCGGGACGTACGCCAGCAATACCAAAATTTTTGTGTCCACCAATTTTTAACCCTGCGACAGATAACCCATTAAATTTTATCCGTTGCTATGAAAGATGCGCTGCTGCTAATGGATGGGACAACATCTTAAAAATGAACTATTTTGGTAGTTTTCTAGATGGCGCTGCCGTATGTTGGTATAATAAATTTGTTCGAGAAGCAGAAAACCTACATAAGACGTGGAAAACTGTTACAGAAGATTTTTGTGAAGAATTTGGAGGTGATCAACTTCTGCAAAAAATGAAATTTAAATTTAACATCAGAACTCAAAAAAAAAACGGAGAGTATTAAAGAATATTTTTATGACTTATTGTATTTAGCTGAAAAAGTCCAAGATGATATGCCTTTTGAGAACTTTAGAGACAAATTTGAAAACGGACTACACCCCTTATTCCATGAGAATTATTATTTATTATGTTTTGCAAATATGACAATGGCAACATTGAAGTCAATAGTTTTCAAGTTGCACGAAATCAGACAAAGAGCAATGACCAATGAACTGACAAAGATGGTGTCTTCATTATCGCTTGAAAGAAAAGAAAAGCGGCACTCACCTCATAACACCCTTCTGCCACCAAAATATCAGCAAAGAAGGTCATACAACAATCAACAAGACAGGGGAAATGATTACAGGAATTTTAATAATGGACATCGACCATCTTTTAATCAAAGTTATAAAAAATTCAACAATAATAATTATAATAATTCAAGAAATTTCCAACTAAATAATAAAAATGTGTCCGCACCCCCCACACGAACAGCAGATAATAGACCCAGGTGTTATAAGTGTAATAGAATCGGTCACTACGCAGGCTCATGCAGAATAAATGCCCCACACAACTATGAAAATTCATGGAGACACCCAAACGAGAAAGGGAACGGCATTGAACAATCCTCCGTCCGTTGCCCTACATAATGTTAATAAAGATGATGACCACCTGACGAATATTTTAACAATTACTGGTACACTATACGATAAAGAAATAGAAATAGTTTTAGATACAAGATCATCCTTTAACATCGTAGAACAATCATATGCACCACAATACGAAAAATCGAAACCAAACTCACAAATAATAATCACAGCAGGTGGAAACTTTGTTTAACCCTTAGGAACTACAGAACTAGATGTTCACCTAAAAAATGGGGCAGTTGTGAAAATTAAAGCTTTAGTGATCCAGAAGTTACCAAAACCTTTAATATTAGGTTACAATTTCTTACAACAATGTCAAGCAGCTATTAATTTTAATAGTAACACCGTCGCGTTGAATATAAATCAAGACAAATTAATTTTACCACTTAACAAGCAAACAAATTCAAAATCACTGCAAGTAAATTTGTTAAAAAAGTCGGAAACTCAAATCAAAATTTCCAGTCCATTTAAATTAACATCAAGCACAGACTATACTTTAACCTATCAAAATGAAATAACAGTAAAACTTGAATCCAAAACATTTGACATTGAAAATGATTTAAGTAAATTTTATTTCAAAATTAACGAAAATTTCTTAGTCTCGCGAAAAATAACTTGTCTATCTGAATCGCCACATAAATCAGCTTCGTACTTAACAGTTAAACTTTTGTCAAAAGCACGCGTACCAATTAAAATTTTTTAAGGTACCTGCATCGGCTTTTTAGTACAAACATCAGCATCGCTATACAACGTGGGAAGTACCGTCAAAAAATATAAATCAGAGCCATCTAAAAATTTCAATTGAAGATCATAATATTAGCAACATCATAAACAACGATCAAAAAAGGCAGATAATGAATTTACTATTAGAATACGAAGATGTATTTTCAAAAGATACAAAAACCATGGGAAAGTGCAATTGGATAGAGCACGAAGTAATTGTAGATGCAGACAAACCAATTAAATCAAAACCCTATAGAGTATCATTTAAAGAAAGAGATACAATAAGTCAACAAATTACAGAGATGCTAGAAAATGGCGTGATACGACCCAGTCAATCACCGTGGGCTAGTCCCGTAGTTTTAGTAAAAAAGACAGATGGTACAACCCGTTTTTGCGTAGATTATAGAAAAGTGAATGACGTAACAAAAAAATCAAGCTACCCACTTCTCAATATTGAAGTTATTTTAAATTATTTAGGTGATTCAAAGTATTTCACTACTTTAGATATGTTTAGTGGATACTGGCAAGTAGGAATAAAGGAAGAACACAAACAATATACAGCATTTACAACTCCAGGACAGGGCTTATATGAATTTAATGTACTGCCATTTGGAATGTGTAACGCACCTAACACATTTCAACAACTAGCTGACGAAGTTTTTGAAGGGTTAAAATGGAAAGACATTTTGGTTTATCTAGATGATATTGTAGTATTTTCTAGAACTTTTGATGAACATCTAGTAAAACTAAGGAAAGTCTTTGAACGTTTAAGAAAGGCGAGACTGACGCTAAAACCATCTAAATGTATTTACGTTCAAAAAGAGATCAAATTATTGGGTCATGTCATCAATGAAGCAGGCATACTACCTGATAAGGACAAAGTAATGGCGGTGAAAAAGTTTCCAGTGCCGAAAACAATTAAAAGTATCCAGAGTTTTTTAGGTCTTTGTAATTATTATCGCAAGTTTGTAAAAAACTTTTCCATTATTGCTAAACCTCTATACGACGCTACAAAGAAAACAGGTTTTAAGTGGCAAAACGCCCAACAACAAGCTTTTGAAACATTAAAAAGTAAATTAATTGAATACCCGACTCTTGCACACTACAATCCACAAAAGCCATGTGAATTTAGAATAGATGCTTGTAATTTAGGACTCGGAGCGGTTGTACTACAAAAAGGAAATGATTCTCAAATGCACCCAGTAGCTTATGTCAGTCGAAGCCTGACAAAAGCAGAAAAAAATTACACAATCTCGGAGTTGGAAGGACTTACCGCCATTTGGTGCCTGAGTTATCTAAGACACTTGTTATATGGAAAACAAGTAACAATTGTTACAGATCATCATGCGTTGTGCTGGCTGAAAACACTAAGAGATCCAAGCGGAAGGTTAGCCAGGTGGGCTTTGAAATTGTCCGAGTTTGACCACGTAATAGTCCACAAAAGTAGGTCAAAACATAAAGATGCAGACTGTCTTTCGCAAAATCCTGTAATAGAAGCAAACCCTGCCCACCAAGAAACCGCCGAAGAAGTACCGACGTATGTGATTCAAAATGTAGACAATCAAAACCAACAGAAGATAGATCTAAACATTAGGGACATTATTAACACTATTAAAAATCCAGATAATGCTACAATTTCATTGAGACGAAAAGCAAAAAATTATAGACTTATAAATTACATTTTATATAAAGTCAACAGTGAAGGAACAGGAAACCCAAATTTATTAGTAGTACCGAGATCGCTTATTACTGAAGTGATGTTTAGTACACACAGCAAACCTTTAGGAGGTCATTTAGGTATAACCAAAACATGGTATAAAATTAAAAACAGATTCTATTGGGAAGGAATGCAGAAAGATATTGAAAAATTTATAAAAGGATGCCCTAATTGTCAGGCAAGAAAAGGACAATTGAATAGAAAACCCATAGGACTACTACAACCAATTCAAGTAGGGTTACCTTTTGATAAAATAGGCATTGACATATTGGGACCGTTTCGGAAGAGCAAAAATGCAAGAACAGTAATTGTAGTTGCTACAAACTACGCCACGAGATGGGCAGAAGTGCAAGCATTGCCAAATGCAAAGAGCGAACACGTAACAAAATTCATTATGGAAAAAATAATAACAAGACATGGCATTCCTCGAGAATTATTGAGTGACAGAGGTTCCAACTTCCGGTCAGAACTAATTAGAGATTTGATGAAAGTAATGGGAGTGACCAATATATTTACTACAGCATATCACCCCATGTGCAATGGCCTAACAGAAAGATTGAACAAAACATTAGCAGACATGTTATCAATTTATACAAACACTAATCAAACGGATTGGGATGAATTTATTCCGCATGTTACATTTGCGTATAATACGTCAAGACAAGACACAATAAAAACATGACCATTTATGCTTGTTCATGGTAGAAAACCTGTACTCCCCACAGAAGCCATGCTTATAGAGAATACCAACAATACAAATGTTTAAAAAATTCGAGAGCGGGCTCTAGCGGTTAGGGCTAATGCTATTGAAAACATCACTCAAAAGCAAGAAGTGGACAAACAACGATACGACCAAAAACATAGACACGTCGAGTACAAAATCGGAGACCAAGTAAAAGTTTTTACTCTTGTACGCAAAATAGGAAGAAGCGAAAAATTGTTATTAAAATGGTTTGGTCCTTACTACATAACAAAAAAAGTCAACGACGTCAACTACGAAATAAAAAAAGATAAGCATGAGAAGGCTAAGAAAGATGTAGTCCACGTAAGCAGAATTTTGCCCTATTATGACCCATGGACCCTTGAGGTATACTCTAACGAAGACTTACAATAATCTCTAGACGTTCAGTCTGGCCACAAGACTAAACTTGTGCTACCGTAACGGCGTAGACAGTACTGCCGGGACTCGCTCAGCTGTCCGCTGTCCTACCCAAAACACTATTTCCTTTCATACCCAGTCTGTCCCTTCCTTATTTTTATCAAAATAGAAATGAAGAAACCAATTAGAGTTAAGGAGTTTTTACCGCTAATATAAGAATTTTTTTTGATTTTTTGGTTGTTTTTGAAAGTCGACGATGAGAAAATGATAAAGTATACATGATAATGTACAAATGGATAAATGTTTAAATGAAAAAAATGAAAGTTAAGGTAGGTCCTATTCATTTTTTATTAATATTATTATTACACGTGCATACATATTTTTTGGAAAAGCTGGGGTACATGCAAGAAAAGTTTTGTTGTCACTGTACTCTTAGCGATGTTTAAATGTTTAGCCAGCATTTTTTCTGAAATATGTATGTCATGTGGAAATTTCAATGTCGACAATCTGTTATGTGTTTTTTAATGATGACTATGGGAAAATGTGAGAAAAATCGATAATTATGTACAAAGAGATAAATATTTTAATGCAAAAAATGAAAGTTAAGGTAGACCCTATTCATTTTTTATTAATATTATTATTAGACGTGCATACATATTTTTTGGAAAAACTGGTGTACTTGCAAGAAAATTTTGTTGTCACTGTACTGTCAGTGAGGTTTAAATGTCTAGCCAGCATTTATTCTAAAATATGTATGTCATGTGGAAATGCTTCGCTTCTGTATAATTGCTTATGGGGTGGAATAAACAGCAAAAAAAAAGGAAAACAATATGCATAAATAAAATATAGCTAAAGAGTAAAGTAATAAAGCGGGAAAACTCCAAAGAAACCAAAACTAGTTGAACATAGATCTTTTGTCTTTTATAGGAAATCATGATAGTATTAGAGTATTGAATCAACACCGGTTAAGATGAAATAGTCTAATGCAATTATGACGATCATAAAAGAAAGATAAATAATCAAACATTAATTAAATTCTTAATTTTAAAATGTTGAATTTTTTTAATAAAATAAGAAAATTGTAAGTTGTCATATATAAGATTTTTTTTTTGGATTTTATGTGTATATTATTATAAGTTTATTTAAATATGATTCAAATGATGTAACTTATATGAGTACCAGCTTCTTAATTCTGTTTACATGTAGTGAAGAATAGCTACCTTGAACACTGTGCACATCCACTGGAAGGCCTGAAAATCCAAAAATTTTTTTTCACCTACTTGAAATGGAAAACTATTATTAAGCACACCGTACCTCAGCAACAAACAAATTTCGAACATGACGAACTCACAAATGCAACAGAAGTCAGACTCTTTATTTTTGGTAGGCGAACCAAAGGCACCAAACAAATCATCTACTACGGTATGAAACAAACTCATTCCACAAAATCTCAATTTACGTGGTCCTAGTGAATAAACTTGTCAACTTAGAGACAAAAAAGTGCAAGAAACGTCTTACCTATTGGACTTGACACTGAACAATAAACTTCGTCGTTCGTCAAATGTGAAAATTGCTGGTTATGCGGAAAAACAATTATAATAAGTGCGTGCTTACCAAAAACATACAAAGTGTTTACTTTGCTTTTAAAATATACAGTGTGGTTTTTGATCTATATAATTACTGGCACTAAAATTGTGCCAAAGTATTGGAGAACTAACGGCCTTTCATTGTGAAGTACAGTGCTAATATTTTCTTGTTTTCTAATTAATTTATTTTTGTTTTGTATGTTAAAATGTAATGTTAGTAAATGCTGTGGGTCCAGCATTTTTCGGAGAGGGGAAACATGCTACGAAACGGGATATTATCTTAAAATTTAGAATTATTTCTTAATTATTATTTCCTTATTTCAACATAAATTTCGATATCGCATATGGTCAATCAACTTATTACATTACTCAATCTAACAAGGTAGTCAATTTAACGAGGTAATGGGTTTGGCGGACTCGACAAACCGAAAATGATAAAAGACTGGACAATGTAAAATTGGGGACAGTCGGTGGATAGTTGGTAAGCGGTTGGTAGTGAAGTGGTAGTAGAGAGGTCCATGAAGAAGAGTTAATGAGAGATCAAAAAGGAGTTGATTATTATGAATTAAAAGAAATCATATTAGATGTTAGAATTGGAGAACTGTAAGAAAAGTTATTGAGTAATATAATATAGTTTTGGTGGTAGGTTTCCCTAATTAATCCGTAAGTAGTTTTTAATTTGTTTTTCTTTGTTTTAATATATAAGTGTTAAGTTTAATTAGTTTTTGATAAACCTTTATTACCCCCTTTTTTCCCGTCACAACAGGTAACCCCCTATTTTAGGTACCTTAGCTTACGGCCTGTTCGTGACAATAATTAAATCATTTTAATGAGGGCCATATGGCATCTTAAGTTATAGAGGGAGAACATGGGCTTAGCATCCCTGGAAAGGTGGTGGTGGAGGCCAGTCAGTAAAACTGAGCGGTGCGAGAGGGAGAACGTCGGTAAAAAAGATCAGAGCGGTCGGACGGGCAGTATTATAAATATTTAAACTGATAATTGTTTATTGAAAGAGAAAGGTAGTTAGTTAACGTGTTAATCTTGTTGATCATGTGTTGCTTTGTGTATAATTGTGAATTCAGTGCTGACTTCCTAAATTTGGAGGAATAATGAGTAAAGTTTTATTGATAAACATCAATATGTTAATATAAAATATCCACGGCAGAAACTATAGATTAATACCTGGGGTACGGTCTATGTGGTAATACATTTCAGACTGAGATGGTACTCCCATGACGTCTGTAGACATTTACAGATTGCTATCCTGGTTCTCTACTTCCTCGAACAGAGGCGAAGAGGTAGAGGGGTGGGCTGGAGCCTGTTAACCGCTATGGTTATGTCCCTATCAGTGTATAAAGAGGTTGTGGATTTTTCTTTTGCTGGTATGACAGAATAATGCGTAATGTCCTTAGGTTCTTCACTTAGTAATCTTTATTTTATACCTTTTCCTATTACGTATTTTTCTTGGCCAATCTATTTCGTGTAATGTGATTGAGGCCTCGCAACACCGTCCACGTTGCTCCCAAACGAGGTATCGAAACAATAAAGACATCATTGAAAACACGATGCTAAAGAAAAGGGGTGAAGCTCCAATGAGCCTGGTGATGTCTTCCACTATCAGTTCGAGAGGAAGAGAATCCTGCGAGGGGGAGAAAAGCCCTCGGTAAGTTACTTTACAGGTATTATTGACAGGTACATTATGTGTAAATATGTTTCATGTCTCGCCCAATCGAACCGTCTGACTGCTCAACAATGAATATAGAGGGGTGAGTTGAAGTAGATTGTTGATGATAATGTAGCTGGCTGTTGTTATTCTGTACACTGTTTTCGAGTAAATATTTAAATATTTAATTATCGTAGAACATCTTGACCAATTTATTATATAGAAGGAGTTAACTGTTATTTAATTCAATTTAATTGTTAAAATTTAGCAAAACGCAAGATTAGAATAAAAAAGTTGATGAAATTGATTAACATGTCTCTTCCATATAACGTTATCTAAACTAGGAATTCTAACTAAATATTCATTTTTCCCAATCTTCCTATGAATTATTCCTTTACAAAATCTAATAGCATTTACATTTTGATAATCTCTAGCTATCACCACATCGTTTTTCACAAAACTAACATGTGAATTTCTATTAGCATATACTTTTTGTTTTTGCTGTGCAATAATAACATTTTTTTCAGCTAAATTTATCGTTTCTTTATTTTTTGATATTTTACTCTTTTTGTTTGGTAATAGCAAATCAAATTTTGTGCGTAAGGCACGTCCAAACATTAATTGCGCTGGAGAAACACCGGTAGTGCAATGAGGCGTGTTTCTATAATCTAACAAAAACCTACAAAGAACTTGATTTGTGTCTGCAAAGCTTCGTTTGTCAAAAAATGTTTTTTTTAACGCATTTTTTATGGTTTTAACACTATTTTCAGCCGCGCCATTCGATTCTGGGTTGTATGGTGGCGAATGTATCGCAATAATTTCATTTTTACTTAAAAATTCTTTAATTTCTGCGGAAGTAAAGCAAGTCGCATTATCAGACACCAAATAACGCGGTAAACCAAATCTTGAAAACATTGTTCGTAAAGCTTTAATTGTTAAATTCGAACTTAAATTTCTTACCTCTGCAACTTCAACCCATTTACTATGCGCATCAAGAACTATTAAAAATTTTTTACCAAAAACTGGTCCAGCGTAATCGATATAAATTCTGTCCCAGGGACGTTCTGGATATGGCCAGGAAACAATTTCCGTTCGAGAAGGTTGTTTTCCTAACGTTTGACATGCTATACAATTTCCAACTACTTCCTGAATTTTCTGGTTTATACCCGGCCACCAAAAGTAGCTTCTTGCTAACGATTTTAATTTTACAACACCTAGATGAGAAGAGTGTAATTCCTTTGCTATTGTATCTAGCAATTTTTTTGGTATAACAATTCTATGATTCCAAAAAACGCACTCATCACATATGTAACGCCAGTAATATTATTAATGTAATATTTTAAATAAATAAATGAAAAGTAATTTAATTTTGTAGTAAACGCCTGTTATTAAAATATGTCTCAGTTTGAGTAAACAAGTTTAAAGATAAGGGTAGAACAGGCAACAGCAATAAAGAAATAAAACAGTCTGGTGGGTCCCAGCTATTGACCATTTCATAGAAATTTTAAAAGAAATTCTATAAGCGGGTAAATTTCTAGTTGTTGTAAATAAGATTAAAAGCATTAAAGGGGCGCCTTATTGTAAGTTGGCACTAAATAGAGGCAAAAAGGTTTATAGATGCAAAAAGGTTCTTGATTGTATGAGCACGTTTAGACGAACGCCGACAGAAACGTTCACACGCTATCCTGAGAATTATATACAAATTAAAACTAAAGGAAACTTCCAGGATTTAATATTTTGGGGAGAAGGAAAGAAATAATTACCAAAAATCTAAAATAGGAAGTTAATGTTAGTTTGGGTAGCAGTGAGAGAAGGTGTCCAAATTCAGTGGTGCAAATAAAGAATAAAGTGCAATCCAGAAGTAAAACTGTGAGTAATTGACCTCACAGAATTTGTTTAACACTATACCGTATTAGTGGTTTTGATGAGTTATCTATCAGTTAAATAGTTTTAAAAATTACTTCATTACCCAGTTAATAAAATTAATTAAAATCTTAAATAGTTCAAAGGACAAAAACCAAAGCTTTAATCATTATACTATATCAGAATAATGCAATTAAAATATAATATATTATTTCAGTCTCATAAAAGTTATTAAATTACGAATTAAAATATTACTAACTAATTTGTAAATGATTATTGTGTTATTATGTTATTTTGTATATTCACCAATATCGATATACGTCTCGTATCGTCAGATGATGTAGTTTATTAAGTAATTAATAATTCAAGCATCAAAATAATTATATCACAGTTTAAATTATGTAATTGACGTAATTTAGCAGTCTACCTTATTAGTTCTTAAAGAACTAAAGTACTGACCAATCTAAAGAATGCTCTAGTTTTCTTAATTATCTCAATTGTTGTAAGTTAAACTTAATGCACCTAATAATTAATAATACAATTAATAAGTAAGAACTCACAGTATTGTCAAGACGATAATCATTGTAGATAAATTAATATATCAATCAGATCACTTTGCGTCTTGAACGATATTTTAGAAATTCAATTTTATCACTGTTAGAAAAATTAATATTAATTATTAATCAGTTTAAATTAATTCAGTTCGCATTAATTCAATGAGATTACTCTTCAGTAGACTACAATTGATACAAACAACCATTGATGTAATTACTCAGTTTAAAATTAAAATATAAGTTATTTCAATTAAATTACTAATTAAAGTACCACTTAGTAAAACGTTAATGAACGTCTCATAAAATAATTTTAAAAGCCTACACAAACGACGGTACGATGTTCCCTGTTCTTTTGTAGCAGTTCAGAATTCCCAACAACTATTCTGTTTCGGCAGAATACACCCAATCATATTCTAAACATAAATACACACAATTCCTTCCGCCCTCATTTTGTTGTAGCAGGTGAGGTTCCTAAACTCGAGTGGTAAGATTTATATAACGTTATATAAAGTAACAAGGTCCCTGCGTTTGATGGTTCAATAATCAGGCAAACGTTAGAGGTGCGTATTCGTACAACGCACTGGCGTAATTTGCGTTGTAGCGCTTATTACATTATCACTTTGTAGAGTGATTGAGAGCCTCCTTGTTACAAGTCCCACAGGGTGGTTGACTTTTATTTGTGATTTATATCACTTGTCGTGCAGTTTGTTGGAGCAGCTGCGGTGGGTTATTAAAGTTAAAATACATTTTATTAAAGTTAAAGAACAGTTTAAATTAAAGTTAACATACAGTTTAAATTAACGTTAAATTAAAGGTTCAATTAAAATTGTAATTAAGCTTAATTAATCAGTAAACTCTTTGTGTGTTTTCAAAGTTTAAGGTCTTTTGAAGACTGGCAACTCAATTAAAGAAATGCTATGTTGATAATAGAATTTAAGTTTGTTTGTAAAGTTCTAAGTCATATCAAAGTTTATAGTTTGATAATTTGATAGTCATAAGAATGTTGAAGTACGTACACGTACTAGACAACAGTTTAATTAGCGTTGGAGCGCTATTTATATTATGCTCGCTTTACAAAGCGATTTACAGTTCTTTCTACTTTTTAGAAAAGACTTTCAATGGTGAATTGACTGAGATTAATTTCACGAGTTCTGCAGTTTGTTGTAGCAGCTGCAATGAGTTCTAAAATTGAGTTTATCAAAAGGATTTTGAATTGTTTGTAAAATTCAAAGTACTCTAGTAAATGCCAATTCATTAAGACATTCCAATTGGATTATGGAATTTCAGTTTGTTTGTAAAGTGGTGCTATTCTAATTTACTTACAGCATTCTAGTTTGATTATAAGATTCCAGTTTGTGTAAAGTTCTGACTCAATCATAAAATTCTAATTTAATTACAGCATTCTAATTAGATTATAAAATCACATAGCATCTTATAGGATTTTAATGTGCTTATGAGATTCTAATTGGTCAATAGGATTTGATTTTATTATATAGTTCTACACTAATTGTGAAGTTGTAAAGCGTTTGAGTAAGTTACTGATCAAAGGTAATAAGTCATTGACGATTAGTTACGGATTGGTGAAAACAGCAAGTTCAGTTTGTTTCTTTTAGTTTCAGTAGCCATTGTTAAATGTGAGATATTTATTATTGATATGAAGACGGCCTCGTAGTTCCTCTTGTGACAGTAAGTGGTTGGTGACTCGACGAATGACTCCAGGTATTTATATCTAAACTTTATCATAGAGGTTGTAGACTTGATTAAACATATAAATCATTGCTTTATAAAAAAAAAAAAATACGTTGCATAATTATTAATTACCGTTATACATATAATTCATTTTTTTTAACAAAATATTGTTTAATTGTACTCTGTGAATTTTTCTTTGGCCAACCGTTTAGAATATATTGTTTTACCGTTTGTAGATCAACGTCAGCTTCTGTTTCCTTTTTTACTTCTTCAAAATTACACAGTTTATTTTCCGAAAAGAAAACGCAATAATTGATTTCGATATCTTCTTCAAATGCCTTATCCGCAATAGGTAACCTTGATAAACCATCCGCATTATTTTTTTCCGACTTTATATATTCAATTTCGTATTGATAATTAGACAAAATAACCGCCCAGCGACGCAGTTTATTTGCCTAAAATTCTGGTATGTCCTTGTTGTGACCAAATATAGTTAGTAAAGGTTTATGATCAGTTACTAGTTTAAATTTCCTAGCAAAAAGATATTGATTAAATTTTTTAATGCCAAAAATGATTGCTAACCCTTCTTTTTCAATTTGAGAATATTTTACCTCATTTGGCTGCAAAGTTCGTGACGCAAACGCAATAGGTTTTTCCTCACCCGTTGGAAAAATATGACTCAGAACCGCTCCAATTCCATAAGAACTGGCATCAACGGTTAGTTTCAATTCAAGAGATGGATCATAATGCGCTAGAATTTTAGCTGACACTAATAAAGACTTAATTTTATTGAAAGCAATCTCACACGATTTTGACCAATGCCAAATTGCATCTTTCTTTAATAATTTATACAAGGGGTCTAACACTGTCGATAAATTTTTTACAAACTTGCCATAATAATTTACCATTCCTAAAAATGCTTTTAACTGCGTAACCGAATTTGGTACTGGAATTTTTTCTATGGCTTTAACTTTTTCTACGCTAGTATGAATGCCTTCTTTATTAATGACATACCCTAAATATTCTACCGAATTTTTTAAAAATTCACATTTCTCTAGTGACAATTTTAATCCAGACAGTTTTAAAATTTCTAATACTTTACTCAATCTATCTAAATGCTCTTTTTGGTTTTTTTCTGTAATTAAAATATCATCTATAAATATGGCCACGCCATCCATACCACCCAATAACGAATCCATAATTTTTTCAAATTTTGCTGAAGCACACGCCACTCCAAATGGTAAGCGATTATATGTAAATAACCCTTTATGAGTGTTAATGGTTAAGTACTCTTTTGATTTTTTATCAACACAAATTTGAGTATAAGCTTGTGACAAATCTAATTTACTAAATTGTACTCCACCTTGCAGTTTACAAATCAAATCTTCAATTCTTGGAATTGGGTAGCTATCTACATCTATGTAGGGGTTGAGAGTGACTTTAAAATTGCCACATAGACGTATGTTGCCATCCTTCTTCAAAACAGGTACTACCGGTGTTGCCCAGGAGCTGCATTCTACCGATGATAATATACCTAGAGATAATAATCTATTAATTTCGTCTTCCACCTTTGTCCTTATAGCATAAGGCACTGGGCGAGCTTTACAAAATTTTGGCTGCACATTTTTATCTTTTAAGTAAATGGTGGCCATACTTTTTTTAAATGTACCCAGTCCCAGTGAAAAAACATTGCGGTATTTAAACACAATCAAATTTTATTTATGATTGTTTTTAAAAAAATTTAA
Organism: Lagria hirta; assembly: GCA_947359425.1. Lineage (NCBI taxonomy): Eukaryota > Metazoa > Arthropoda > Insecta > Coleoptera > Tenebrionidae > Lagria > Lagria hirta. Next base: position 5,092,428 of record OX375801.1, on the reverse strand, counting down.
ATCTTTAACATTAGAAAAATGTAAATTAAATTGATAATAAAAATCGCGTCCGAGTAATGGAGGACCACCATTTTTAATTACATATAGATTTAAATTTTTATTAATATCATTATAATTCATATTTACTTCGATAAATCCTAATGGCTTAATTTTATCACCATTATAAAAACAAAATTCTTGTAAGGTATTCATCATTTTAGAATTGAAAAAATGTTTTTGATAAAATTTATCTGAGATACAAGACACTCCGACTAATATTTGAATAACAATAGGGTCATTATTTTTATTTGAATTCATTGTAAATAAATCTAATTCATCTGTTGAGTGATTAACTTCTTCCATAAAATGATGCTTACCTTTCACTCTTACATTAAGCTTGCACACATTTGATAAATGCCCCTTATTTTTGCAATTGAAACAAAATTTATCTTTATAAAAACACTTATCTTTAGAGTGGTTTGATTTTCCACATACTCCACAGGAACTCTTTCGTTGTCCTTGATTTCTATTCCGACATGGATCGCCACTTGATCCACTATTATTTGTGTGTGCTACTGCGCTGCCTCCACCTGATGCTGCCTTGCCGCCCTTGAACATGCTGTTGCGTGCCTTTTGGCTGCGGACAAAATGAAATAGTTTTTCTCTTCCGGCAAAAGGCACAAAAGAAAAATGTCCTTGTGCCGTCATTTTTCCTTCTGCAATTTTTACAGCTTCTTCCATCGAAATTCCGACATTTTCTTCAAGTAACCGGTCTAGCACTGGTCCGTTTTCAAAACCCATTATATATTTATTTCTTAAGCAAACCTCCAATTCTGTTTTAAACTCGCAGGGTACTGCTAATGCTCTTACTTTAGCCGCCCATTCTTTAGCTGATTCATTACTAGTTTTTCTAGCTTCGTAAAACTTGTACCTCTTTGCAAAAACGGCGTGATGCGAAGCAAAATGCTTATCGAATATCTCCAATAATTCGTCGTACGATTTCGATTCTGGTGTCTTCGGGCTACACAAACTGTATATTAACCGATATGCGTCTTCATCTAGCATGTTTAAAAAAATAGCTCTTCGTTTTTCTGGCACTAATATTTCGTTTGCCAAAAAATAATTTATTAGTCGTGCTTTATATATTGACCATTCCGACACATTAAACACAAATTCTCATAATTGCCCAATTATTGTTGCACTCACACCTGTGTTGGCTTCGTTATCAGTCTTATTTTTCCTCTTTTTTTCTATTACATTTAGTCGAAACTTAATACTTAGATAACAGGAAAACAAAAAATTGCACTTTCTGTTTCTTGTTTAATAACTTCGCACTTGTTAATAACTACCAAATTTTCCTCGTCGCCAATGTAATATTCTAATGGGTAATGAAAAGATCACTTGTTGCGAGAGATCTCAATCACATTACACGAAATAGATTGGCCAGGAATAATGCGTATTGGGAAAAAGGGTAAAGATTGGGTCAATAGAGTCTGTGAAGTGTTTGTCAAAGTCCAATGAGCCTAATGATGTCTTTTACAATCAGTTCGAGCGGAAGAGAATCCTGCGAGGGGGAGAAAAGCCCCCGGTGAGTTACTTTACAGGTATTATTGACAGGTATGTTAGCGGTTTTTCTGTTGGATGGCTTTTCTATGTTACCGCTGGATTTTTTTCTTGTTGGATTATTTTCCTGTTGAAGTATTTTCCGGGTGGTGTCAGGCTCCACCATGTGAACTTCTTATCAGTTGTGACTTTTTCCTGATGTGATGTCATGCTTACGCATTACACGTGTGGTGGTCAAGAGTGGGGAAGTGGGCATACTAACTGGCGTCTTCCTCCGGGTGATAGATCAGACTGTTATTAGCTCGTATGAGGTTGATTATGTCACCTTGATCATTTATTGTATAATTCTATTTGATTTTGTGTTTTTGTGTTCAATATAGTTGTGAGTGATTATTTTATTCGTTTATCTTTCCTTTTAGGTAGGTACTTTATGTGTAAATATGTTTCATGTGTTGCTCATTCTTAATGTATTAGTAAAAAAAAATTTTTTTTTGTTTTATTAGAGTTCTAGTCTAGTTTTTGCGACAAATAATTGAAAACTTAATTTATCGACAAAAAAAAATAAATCTCGCATTATATTATTAATTTAATCAATTAAAAGCAGTAATAATATTATTTCATAATAATAATAATAATAATAGTATTTATTAACCAAGGTAAATCACATTAGTAAAACTGGTAAGTCAAAAATCACACCTTTAAAAATACAATAGTGTGTCAATATAACAAATATAAAAAAAACCACAATAAAAACAATAAACAATAAACAACAATAATGTTTAAAACTTGTAGATACTGAATTCATCTATAGTATAAAACGCTAAGACAAGTAGCATTTTTTTCACTTTTCTGTTGAATGCAGGAAGACTCAGCTGCTTTTAATGAGCAGGCAATTTGTTATATAAGCTAATATTAGTAAAATCTGATGCACCTTAAGTAATGTGTAACAAATATAGGCTGAAAGCAACGTTAGTATGCGCATGCTAATAAAAATGAGTTTACAGTATTTGCGATAACCTACTCCAGCTAGTAACCGAACCACACGTTTCTGTAGTTTAAAAATTGTAATAACTGATGCTGAGTTACCCCATAAAATCAAACCATAAGACACATGCGAATGAAAAAGAGCATAGTACGCTGTTTTAATTCCTGCCAAACTTGAGATTGAAGTTTTCTAATCAAAAAAATAACAGACGATAGCTTGCTAGTTAGGGCCTGAATGTGCGGTGACTATGTAAGATAGCTGTCTAAAGTAATACCAAGTAGGCTAACAGTAGTGATATTGTATTTATTGTAGTTTGTTGCAAATACAATATTCTTTGCCTTTGTGGGGTTTAATTTTAAACTATTTGCAATAAACCAATCTTCAGCTGGATCCTGCGATACCAAAATTTTGTGTTGGAGACTGTCGATTTTAAAGTCAAAATTAAACAAAGTTGTGTAATCAGCAAACAGTATGCAGTCAGCAAAAGAAGAAATAAAATAATTAAAATCATTGGTATAAAGTATGAACAAAGAATACTAAGCCTAACAAAGAATACTTTTCATCCCGTTCCGTGTGACGTGACATAAAACGTAAAATATAAAACGTAAACGCATCTGACATAGAATAACAAAACAAATGACAACAGAAAGAAAAATGAAAAATAAAATAACAAAACTAAAGCGAAACAAAGTTTGCCGGGCCAGCTAGTATCTAATAAAAGTTAGTTTTGAGTATTAGTAAATAATCGTAACAGAAAAAAAAACATTCCAAACTAAATTGATGTGATTGGTTAACATGCAAAAGCTTAATTTTTGATTTAGTCTAGTCAGACGCCGTTAGTTAAAAAGTTAGTAAAAAAGAGTAATTTATGTAGTGAGAAACGTTTAAATGTTAGTTCAGTTTCAGTCAAACTGTTTAATCTTGTAAAATACAGTGTCTCTACTCTTCTTAAAAAAAAACATTTTTAATTTTGAAAACATAAGTTTTAATAAATGTTTTGTTAATTGGCTAAATAAGAGGCCTAAATGTTTTAATTTTTAATGGTAAACACGTAAGTGTTGACTCAATCAGTAAATTTAAAAATTTGTCAATTTATAAAAAGTAAAACAATTCAAAAATAAAATTAAAGTTTGATTTTTCAATCTAAAAGGTTTCAAACAAGAACTTAATTATATTAAAGCAATAATGTTTATCTTAAATATTTTATAAATATTGCATTTTAATGGTTGGGTGACTTGACATAAATTACATTGGTTAAGTAATAATTAACAACTAAAAAGTAAATATACGTTAGAAACAACTAAGGGTATTTATAACTCATAACTTTTACTATTGACTAAAATAAAAAACACCATAAAAAGAGAGACAGAAGATAAACATGAGAAATAATTGGGTGAAATTAGCAACTGATAACGTGTGCACACAAATCAAGACAAATTATAAGAAACAAAAGCAAAAAATTGCATTAACAATTATAAATAACAAAAAAAGGTATACCTTATCAACGATTATGAGATCTCAAAAATTAAAAACAAAACAGCACAAGAAATTGAATAAAAAAAGAAAAAAATAAAAGAAAAACATCTGTACTAATATAAGGATTGGTGACAGATTGAACTTAGACAATTAAATCTGATAGAAGAGACAGTTAACTGTTGACGTAGACAAACACAAATGGGGTTAATTTTTATATAATTTAATACAGTATTACTATTTATTTTAGGGGTAACAGGTATTATTATAGTTATAATTAAACAGTAAAAAAATTGATTAAAAATTCACTCTTATATTTGATAAATAAGTTTTAAACATATTTTTAAGGAGTAAGCTAATGTGAATATAATTGGGTTACAGAAAAATGATTATTGTTAACTTTTAAATTAAAGCTTGAAAATAAAGCGCAAAATCATCATAAAAATAATAAGTAGAAAATCTTGAGAACAAGATTGACGTCAGGATGGCCGAATGTGAGGGTTTTTAATTTTATAAAAATTTATAGTTATATTTTTAAAGTAAAATATGCCAAAAAGGCGTTAAATAGCTTGTATAAATCTTATGTTAAAAAAGGGCAACATAAGCTTAGCATCTCTGGCAAGGTAGAGTCCAGTCAGTAAACTGAGCAGGGCGAGACTGAGAACGTTGGCCAAAAAATTTTGCATATATATTTATTGCGCGTCAAAAATATGGAATAAACTTATAGAGAGTACCTATTATAATTTATGGAGAGCACCTGAGTATCTCAAGATTAATCAACCATTTCATACTCTTTATTTGGATCATGTTAAACTTTTTTGTAAAACTGCTAATGACAATGTTTATGTTCTGATTACTGTAGACGCATTTACGAAATTTGCATGGTTAAAAGCTGTAAAAGATACAAATTCATAAGTCAAAAATTCAAAAATTCAAATTAAAAAAATTTAAGCGTTGCTTAAAAGAAATATTTCCGTTGCTTATTCTAAATATTTAACCAAAACTCAAAACATAGTTTGTAACCAGAAGACCAAAAAGTTTTGATCTTTTGTACGCAGCAAGGAGAACAAATCTCACATAACAGAAAAAAAAATTTGTAATAATGTTTCATATGAAAATCTTCAAGATTTAGTTGATATTTTTGCTTTATTTTAATCAACTTTCACTGACAGCACTTTGACCAAGACTCATTTTTTGTCTACACTGCCGTTGCTAAATGTTTTAAATATCGATAAAACTGATGTGGGACGTGCGATAAAATCATTAATAAATAGTATTACAATTCATCCTGATCAAATACATGCTTTTTTTGTTAAAGACTGCTGTAATGTGCTACTTGAACCCCTTCTGTTAATTTTTAATGTAAGTGGTACTTTAGCTTCGTTTCCGAATTTGTGGAAAAAAAACTAAAGTATGTCCTACATACAAATCGGGTAACAAAACATTAATCATCAACTATCGACCTCGATATAGTTCTTTCAAAATTTGGCAAGGTCTTTGAGAAAGTCATATACTCTCAAATTTATTATCATGTGAATAACTTGAGAATGAGCAAAACAGACTAATATTCATAGTACTAGCTATGTACTACTTTCATTCGGTTTAGTGATAAGTTATGTATTTTTATACGTTCGTACCTTTTTAAGCGACTGCAGTTTGTGTACTATTAGCCACCGTAATGCCAAAAACCTTTGCTATCTGTTAAAGCAATCTTTCTCTATCCGTGTGATTTACAAATATTTAGATAACGAAAGGCTGTGGAAAACTAAATTAGACTCTTAGTTTGATTTAGAGCTGTTAGCATGACATTAATTTTGTTTGTTAGTTAAACGTTTTGAAACATTGAAATAATAATTTTCAGACATAAAGAGGAATATTTCTTATAAAAACATAATTATTTTAGGTTAAATAATTAGAAATAGTAAAATTTATTGTTTTAGTACTTTACACTACCCAACAATTAGTATCACTTTTTTTGTTCTGAACCACACTTAAAGTTTCTTTAAATATTCTAACAGGATTTTTGACTACATTATAAAAATCTGCTTCTGAAAAGTTCACATTAGTAAACTGTTGTCAAAAATAGGAATAGCAAGCGTAAGTGCTATAACCCTATTAAAAATTATGAAATAATAAGTTTCATAATAATAATTATGAAACACTTCTAAAAAAATAAGTAGTATACTAAGTTAAATAGATAATTGAAAAAGAAAGGCTTTCACGGCCTGAAGCCATTGAATTTATCTATTTTTAGATAAATTAAATAGATAAGTTAGATAATTTAGAAGCGCTATGACGCGTTGGACCTACAAAGAAAATCTAAATGATAACGAGACATAATGTTCGTGTATAAAGATGAAGCGTTGTTTTGCACTTTATTTAATTAATACGTAATAAATAATATAATATAACTAGTAAGAATAATAATAATTAATATGAATAATTGAATAATGATTGATTAATAAATTTGAATAATGTAGGTCTGAATGACCAATGTTAATGATTGAATGTGAATGTTTGAATAACGAAAGAAGAATGTTTGTCTTACCGTGTCCTTTGGTCCAGCCACCCTCATCCCTTCTTTTACGTCTACGTCACAAACTGAAAGTGAGACGAGGGATGGGGATGGCGCTCTGCTTAAACACATAAGATAAGAACAAAATGTTCCTTATTATAAAAATACTAACTACGAAATCGATTTGAGATATAATGAAATAAATTATCTAGGTACTTTAGATTTATTTCTATTAATGTTATTATTATAAAAATAAAAAAATCTTTAAAACCCGATAAATCCAATTAACAAGTTGAAAAAATCTACATTATGTAACATTTGTATAATTAAATCATTAATTTGAAATATTTAGTTTAAAAATAAATATTATAATTGTTATTGGGATTAAATAAAATTTAAAAAAAAAGAAAAAAAAACTTGCAGAATCAAATATTAAATATTTTAGTAAATGTCTTTAAGATAAAGGTTCACACGACACCAGACAAATAAATCTATAGGCACCATAAAGGTCCTAATGAAAGATAAGATTAGTCCAGTACCTAAGATCCTAAAAATGAGACAAAGCAGATACGCGAATGAGGAAAAAAAATAGGCACGCCGAATATGACAAAAAGCAGAAACAAGACGGTTAAAAACCACCCCCAATTACCCCTGCTACGCAATTTATAAAACTTGTGACTACAGCAAATTAGATCATTTTTCTGTATAACTTGACATGCCAGTGTTGTGAATAATTATTGTGGTGCCCTAAGTGCAACAATTAAATTTGGGTGAGTTCTAATTCACTGAATTTGTTTATTTCTGACAATCGTTTCAAATTTTGAATATAGAATGAATTTGTATTTTAAATAGGAAAAAACAAATTCTTGTGAGTCGTCATTCACTCAATTTGTTAATTTATAGCAGTCGTTTTATATTGTCAATATAAAATAAGTTTGTATTTTGAATATAAAATAACTAATCCTTTTAGATAATTTTCATGAAGTAACCGTTCAACCAGTGACAACTCAGAGTCCATTACTCAAATAATTTTATTATTGTCAAATTATGTTTTGTTTAAATTTATGTTATTATTGGCAATTATTTGGATAAATAATTACACTAGTTAATAATTGGTATTGCAACCTTAATGTTTAATTAAAGTAGAAACAAATTTAAAAGACAATATCATCAAACTCAATATTTGCATTATGCTATGGTCTATTATTTTATAAACAGTAAAAACAATATTTTTGGTTGATAAAATAAAATAATTTAATTATTAATTCAAGAATTTAATTAGTCGAATTTATGATAAGCATAATCATAAAGTTTCACATTTTCATTCTTTATACAAGCTGCTCAAAATAAATTAATAATTTAAATAAAAAGATATCCAAATATTTACTCAAAAATTGATAAACATTTATTTAAATTCATGTTTATGACATTTTAGTTGCCATATTATTATTATTGTTATACCATATAAAATAGTGTACTGGCAGAAACTATAGAATTTGAATTTAGAAGTTTAATAAGAATAATTGAGGGATTTAATATGCATAATGTTACGTAAAATTATTATTTATTGTCTGATTAGGTCTAAAATGTTTATGACATTTTAATTACCATATTATTATTATTATTGCTGTGGCATATTAAAATTTGTATTGACAGTAATTTATAAAAAAAAAAGAATGTTTATCAAATAGTTTGAATTTAGACGTTTAATAATTGAAGAAATGAAAATATATTACAGAATATGTAAATTCAATTTAAGGAGCAGTAGTAATATATAATTAAGTAAGCTCTTAGTCTATAATAGTTAACTTATAAATGTTTGTCTATGAATATTTGAACAAAGCGCACGATTACCTAAATTAATTGTTACTTAACGAATGGTTTCAAATAGCAAATTGGTGTTGTTTCAACATTTTAGGATTCCTGTGGTAAAATCTCACCTATTCTATGATCTTCTGGATCCATTATTGTAGTAAGTGATTGGTGACAGCGTTTAACTCCGGGTATTTGTATTCTATTATAACATTGATGAGATATGAACAATTATTCATTATGTAAAAAAAAACAAGACTTATTGTTCTAATTTATTGTACATTTACACTAATCACATTGAAACTTGTTATAATTTTCTTAAGATACTTAAGTGATGTTCAAAAATAGTTGAATATTCACACTGATGGCATTAGAATCTTTGCTGTACTTCACGCAAAAAGTGCTTCTTTTCATGTGTTTCAATGAGATATTTATAAAAATTTCTGTTGTAATTTGCTTAGAACATGTTTCATAACTTTATGATTACTTGTATCTTCACATTGATCGCGGAGACATTTTGGATGCAGTTCGCTTGAAAGGTGCTTTATTAATGACTTGAGCGTTGTTGCATATTTACATTGATTGCATTAAAATGTTAGTTGTCGTTCGCTTGAAAGATGTTTTGCATTTATATGTATCTTCAGGTTTCCTTTATAAAAAGTTGTATATTCACACTGCTCGCATTGGAATTTTTGTTGTAAATCTTTTGAAAGATGTTTTGCATTTTCATGTCTGTTTAGACTATTTCTATAAAAAGTTTTATATTCACACTGATCGCATTGAAATTTTTGTTGCAAATCTTTTGAAAGATGCTTTGCATTTATATGATTTTTCAAATACTCTTTTCTAAAAGTTTTATATTCACACTGATCGCATTGGAATTTTTGTTGTAAATCTTTCAAAAGATGCTTTGCATTTATATGATTTTTCAAACGCTCTTTTCTAAGAGTTTTATATTCACACTGATCGCATTGGAATTTTCGTTGTAATTTGCTTGAAAGATGTTTTGCATTTTTATGTATCTTCAGGTTTCCTTCATAAAAAGTTGTATATTCACACTGCTCGCATTGGAATTTTCGTTGTAAATCTTTTGAAAGATGTTTTGCATTTTCATGTCTGTTTAGACTATTTCTATAAAAAGTTTTATATTCACACTGATCGCATTGGAATTTTTGTTGCAAATCTTTTGAAAGATGCTTTGCATTTATATGATTTTTCAAACACTCTTTTCTAAAAGTTTTATATTCACACTGATCGCATTGGAATTTTTGTTGTAAATCTTTCAAAAGATGCTTTGCATTTATATGATTTTTCAAACGCTCTTTTCTAAGAGTTTTATATTCACACTGATCGCATTGGAATTTTCGTTGTAATTTGCTTAAAAGATGTTTTGCATTTTTATGTATCTTCAGGTTTCCTTCATAAAAAGTTGTATATTCACACTGGTCGCATTGGAATTTTCGTTGTAAATCTTTTGAAAGATGTTTTGCATTTTCATGTCTGTTTAGACTATTTCTATAAAAAGTTTTATATTCACACTGATCGCATTGGAGTTTTTGTTGCAAATCTTTTGAAAGATGCTTTGCATTTATATGATTTTTCAAATACTCTTTTCTAAAAGCTTTATATTCACACTGATCGCATTGGAATATTTGTTGTAATTCTTTTGAAAAATGCTTTGCATTTATATGTTTGTTAAAATCTCCTTTATAAAAAGTTGAATATTCGCATTCATCGCATTTGTATTTTTGCTGTAATTTTCTTGGAAGATTAAATTTATGTTTCTTTAAACTCGCATTTTTCTCGGTGGTTTCAAAATCACAAAGCATTTCTTTTGCAATTTTTTCGAATTTTGGTAAAGAATGCGTTCTGTTTATATGTTTTTGTAAAACCCCTTTAAACATAGTTTTAAACCCACATAATTCACATTGAAATGTTAATGGAGAATGTTTTAATTTTTGATGCTTTGTAAAATATGGTTTATAAATGGTTTTAAACAAACATCGATTACATTTAAACCATTCCTTAATTTCATTGGGCTTATGTTTCAGATAAATATGTCTTTTTAACTGGAATCTATGTTTACTTGTATATATGCATTGATCACATTCAAAACAAGTAGCAAATTGTTTAGGTTTATTTGTTTGGCTAGTCGTTGTAGTAATACTGTTTCCATTTTCCGTATTAGTTGTTACAGATGATTTATGTTCTATAAAATTACACTTTCTTTTGTGAAAGTATCTCCACACATACGAAAAGCTACCCACTCTGCAACGTTGACATTTTTCGAAAGAGGCTTCATCCAAAACATCTAAAAGCTCACAATTGTGAATAAAATAAACAATTTTTTCATTTGTTTCAAAGTTGCAAAAACGGCATCTATAAGATTCCAGGGAATCGTAACAGGAAAAAACCGAGGAGGAACGGCAGCACTTCGAAAAAACCGACATTTTTGATAACGTCAAATTGAACTAAAACACTGATATTTTTAAAAATTTTATATTAAAAGGAAGCCGTTAATATAGGCGTTCATTTGATAACCTCATTCAATACCCTATCTTTGATAGAATGTAATCGGTAATGGTAACGGCCGGTAACATTCTAGTGGCGCCACCTGCATTTCGGTTTCGCTTGCTTCGGAACCATTCCGCGGTAAATTTCATTCACCGCTTGTTTTTGAATATTGAAAGGAAAAATTTGTTTATCAAAAAAATTTATATATATTAACACAAGTACAATTAAAAGTAGTGCGTTAGCCAGATGTTAACATACCATTAACAATAATACAATACACAAAACAATATAATGCTATCATAGAGTTCATTTTTGTAAACAATAGCCCATGACAGCAATGACTCACTACGCTCTCGACATTTATTTGTAAATGTCGGGGGGTTGAATCTAAAGTAAAGAAGTGTTTACAAAATCTAATAAAATTATAGCCATACAGATAAAGTTACAGAAATGCTGAATAAAAAAAGCCATAAAAATAAAGTAGTTATCAGGCACAAATATAAATGCTAAAAGTACATAATCAAAATGTTTATACATAATTTATACATAAATTGTATTATAAAAAAATAGTGTTATAAAAAAAATAATTATAACTAAAAATAGCATAGCGTCACAAATGTAATGGGCACGTAGAAAAACTATAAAAATCGATACAGAAAAGCAAAATATCTTTGCAACATACAATCTTTACAAAGTACTAACGGCGTAGATGTAAATGCTAGAATTATGAAATAAAACAGAATAAATATATAGTGTTAAGCGTTACGTGTTGCATTTGCACTGTTTACTAAGGGTCGCTTTATCTCGCATCAGAACGACTGTATTCGGAACCCTGTAAAACATATCCGAGTCATTTGTGGTAAAATTTGTGATGTCAAATTAATCCAAAAAATGTTTGTTACATAAAATTTATAATTGTTAGTAATTTTATTGTAATTGTAAGACTTTTTATTCCAATTTTGCCAAATTTTAACAATTAAATTGAATTAAATAACAGTTAACTCTTTCTCCATAATAAATTTGTCAGGATGTCTATGTTCTACGATTATTAGCCTTAATTATTCACTCGATAAACGTGTACAGAATAGCAACAGCTAGCTACATTATCATCAACAATCTACTTTAACTCACCCCTCTATATTCATTGTTAGAAAAACGCTTGAGCAGTCAGACGGATCGATTGGGCGACACATGAAACATATTTACACATAATGCACCTGTCAATAATACCTGTAAAGTAACTCACCGGGAGCTTTTCTCCCCCTCGCAGGATTCTCTTTCTCTCGAACTGATTTCAGAAGACATCACAAGGCTCATTGGACTTGGACAACCACTCCATGGACTCGATTGACTCATTCTTCACCCCTTTTCTTTAGCATCGTGTTCACAATAATGTCTTTAATGTTTCGGTTCCCCAGGTATTAAACTATAGTTTCTGCAGTGGATATTTCATATTAACCTATTTACTCATTATTCCTCCGAATTCAGGGAGTCAGCACTGAATTCACAATTATACCACAAAACAACACATGATCAACAAGATCAACACGTTAACTATCTTTCTCTATCAATAAACAATTAACAGTTTAAATATTCATAATACTGCCCGTTCGATCGCTCTGACTTTTTGATCAACGTTCTCACTCTCGCCCCGCTCAGTTTACTGACTGACTGGACTCCATTTTTCCAGAGATGCTAAGCCCATGTTCCCCCTCTTTAACTTAAGATGCCATAAAGCCCTCATCAAGATGATTTAATTATACAAGCGATTTAGCGCCTTATTGGCTTATTTTTACTTAAAAAAAATAACTACAAATTATTATAAAATCAAAAACTCTAACATAATTATGTAAGTGATTCTATATAAATTAAAAGTTGTAAAATTCTTACGCATTAAGATCATTACTCCGCTTCTTCTTGGTAATACAACAACATTGAAACTTCTATCGTGACTATTTACATTCTGTAACCATTGTCTTTTACGCATTATACAGTATCTGTAAGCTAAGTTTCTGAAATAGCTATAATATCATTATCTAAAGAGCACGTTGTTTTAAAATAAGTGGAAAGTTTTGCTACAATCTGCTATTGATTAATAAAATTAATCTACTTACTAATCTACATACTTTATAGAAAGATTATCATCTGAGAAAAAATGCAATATAAATCGACGTTGATAGCTACTTTGACCTAATATCAAACCGATCAGTTTTTGATTTTGATAGCGTGCACTAGTAGGCACCGTTATTAAAATTGAGATTAGTTTTCTTTTTAATTGAAGTATGTTTATTTCTCTTATGCTTTGTTAATTTATTTTTAGCGTTAGTTTTATAGTCCCATTTGGTGCAAACAACAATAATTGTTTGCATTTCAATTAGTGTATGTTTTCTATTTTTATAACGAGCTAGATTCCCTTTTACCCTAGTTCTATACTCACACTCAGCGCAGTCAAAAGTTGTTGGCAATTCATTTGGAGTATGTTTTAATTTCTTATGCCGTGCCAAATAAGATATACACTTGACCCTACAAGCCAAAAAGCATTCCAAATTTAGCAGTGGTTGAGTTTAGTGCGGTTATAATTATTAGTTAATTCTTAGTGTTTTATATCACCAATTGCCCACGATCATCTACCCGCTTAAACACATCCATCAAATCAACATCTAAAGCTAAGATTATCTTATTCATTTTCTCAATTATCGCATGAGTTAAAAGAGTTGATTTATTGTTTGACTAAAGAAATTTAATGAAAGAATTGAATTAATCTCATAAACAAAATCTTCTGATTATCTCGATAAATCAACTTTTAAGAATTAATCTTATAGTAACGTAGATCTAATTATGGTTTATCGTCACAATATATTTTATTAATATCGCATTTTCTTGTGACAAAAATATAATTACTGATTATTGGTACCTAAAGTAGAACCATTATCAATCTAAATCAGTGGTCGATTACGTTGATTGGCAAATATTATATTTTAGTTAAGCATATGCAAAATAATTTATATACAGGGTGTCTCAGTAGAAAGTAGATATACAAGGTGTATCAGACATGGCTTGGTGTAACAGTGATAGCTGTTAGCTGACATAACAAATTAGGTACACTAATCAAAGATTATATTCGCATTTAGTTATTAAATATATTACCTGAGATATCATATTATCTTAGAAGTCTTATGTGTATCTTTGTAGTTAATATTCACTAAGTGGACTAGTTAGCAATCTTCAGACTAGTTAAATTTAATGTATTAATACGCACTTGTCTATTCTACCTGGTTTAAGTGAGAGGCTTGTGTTACTACGGAGTCTTTACAAATACATCATTGCATTTTGAGTTAACCTTAACAGTCAGATAGATACCCAAGGATATTTTTGTAAAGCATTGCACGCCCGAGAACACGTTTTCGTTTCGTTAGTGGATGTAATCGTAGCTTCATTATTAGATTACATCTACATTGGCGCTGGTGTTTTATGCACATCTCGTAAGCTAGCTTTTCCAACGTACAAAAGTCTATAGCTAGTCTTGCGGTACTATAATGGCCAATTAGTCTTAGGATTAATTGTTTCTGATTGCCGCCGTGCGATCCATTACCTTAAAGACAGTGCTCAGAATAATAAATCATAATATAAAGACTGCAGTCTAATAAAAAAGTCTAATATAAAAGTCTAATATAAAAGTCTAATACAAAAGACTAATATAAATAACAAATAAAAGACTAATATAAATAAAATAAAAAAAAACTATAACCTATAAACCGCATGTAAACACGTGTTTTTATACTGCTGTGATAAATTTTTTGTTATTGTTATTAATAATAGCTATAAATTTGCTGTGAATATCGAACTTAAAGAAAAATTTACAGAGGTTCTTTGGAAGTTATAGTACGAGAGTGAATTGATAGCTCAAGAGTAACAATGCCTCCGAAAATCAACAATACACAGTGCACATGCAACGCCTGCTCGAAGATCATTAAAGAAAACTTCTATAGTATCCAATGTGCTAATTGTCACCGTTGGTATCATTCTAAATGTACAGGATTATCTACTGAGGAGTTTAAAACAACTGCTAATAAGGTCAAGAAAAACATAATGGTATGGAAATGCACCCCATGCGTAAGTGAGGTTAGCGTTAAATTGACAGACAGTTTTGCGGACTCAGAATCGAATGACGGTGACGAGAACATGGCAAAATATGAAAGAATACTGGTGAAACATTTTCGCAGCTTTTCATGTGAGCTAGAAACCAAATTCGAAAAGTTCAAATGTTCTATTGAGGACAATTTGTTGGAAATCAGAAATGAGGTTTATAAAATTTCCAAGCAAACTGCACATTTAGGTAACAAGTGTTCGCAATTGAATGATAGAATTGCCAAAGTTGAAGAAAAAGTCAAATCTTTTACTCCACAGCTTACTGAAGACACCTTTGTGGAATTAAATGAACGTAAAAAGAGAGAAGCAAATGTTATAGCTTTCAATATTGCAGAGTCCAAGAAAGCTGACGGTAAAGAAAGATTGGAGAATGACAGAGCCCAATTTGCTTCGATAATCCCACCCGGGATGAGTGTTGATGTAAACAGCCTCAAACTACGCAGGATTGGACGTCGGATACCAGGTAAAGGTTCAAGCCTGATCTGACACAGGCACAGCAAGCTCACTTAAAATCGCTCAGGGTGGAGTTGGATTCGTTGATTGCTAATGGTGAGAGTAATAAAATAATTAAATATGTTAATGGTACTCCTAAAATAGTAAATAAAAATTTTCGCCAAATCATTGCCAAGGAAAAACCGGAATCAAGTTCAGATTTATTATCAGAACGCAAGATGGCTCAGAACTAAACTAAGTGAGTTCTTGGTGGCATCAGCAAGCAACCAGGCTGATGTCATTTGTATAACTGAGTCTTGGCTCAATTCATCAATACTAAACGGAGAATTTATTGATAATTCCTATAATATATTTAAAAGAGATAGAGATTATAGCAATTATGGAGGAGAGAGAAGTGGAGGAGTATTTGCTGCTATCAAAAGCGCCATTCATGCAGAGCTCATAACACTGGAAGACAACAATCTAGAGCAAGTATTTGTCAGAATCAAAGAAGACAGCCTAAACATCATCATTAGGTGTGTGTATATGTAACCTAACTCATCATACGAGTCTTACCAGGATCATGTAGCTACGTTGTCTTACCTGGGTGATAAATTTACTAGCTCACATCTACTGATTGTCGGTGATTATAATCTGCCTAGCAGTGTACCTAACTTAATTTGTGAGAAGCTGTTGTAGAAAAGCACGGCGTTTTTACAATGCCAACAATATAATAAGATTGCAAACGAAAAAAACAATATATTAGACTTATGTTTCTGTGATTTGGTCATAACAGTGGATAGAGTCTTGCCCTTTACCACAAAGGACGTATAACATCCGGCACTCGGCATCGAACTTAATCTCCAACCATGCTTCACGCCTGCGAATCTACCGTCTTATGCGTTTAAGAAGGCTGATTACGTTGGTCTAAATGTTTTTTTTTAAACACCAATTGGATTGATCTGTATAAAACAGAGTCTATCGAAGAAAAAGTTGACTGGTTCTACAACAAAGCAAAGTCACTGAGGCAATTCTCTAGTTTGTTCCAGTTTACACTAATAAGACGAAGAATTTTCCGCTGTGGTTTAGCAAGAAACTGATGAACAAAATCAAGCAAAAAAAGAGCCCACACTGAGCACAAGAGAAATAGTACCAAGCAAAACTATCAGCATTTCAGCTCGTTAAGACTACAATGCAAGAAGCTCAGCAGGATCTGCTACAAGAATTACGTTAACAACGTGGAAAACTTAGTGCTTTCAGACACAAAAAAATTCTGGAATTTCATGGAAAACAAAAGACGCAGCAACACTGATATACCGTCATCAGTATCCTGGATCAATATTACTGCGGAGTCAGGTACGGAAACCAGTAAATTATTTGCTATGTATTTTGAAAATACTCATACAACCGGGATCACAAACGCAAATAATAGTAATAATAATTGTCCAGCCGATCCAGGTGTATATAATGTCAATCTGCATGAATTCCTAGCTGACTACAACCAAGTATACAAGCTTCTGCTGTTGTTGAATCATAAAAAAAGAGCTGGTCCGGATAAAATACCGAACGTGTAACTGCGCACTAGGTCTCTGCAAGCCTACTACACATTTATTCAGCAAGTCATTGTCTGAAGGTGTCTTTCCTTCTGCCTGGAAAACCTCACACGTCACTCACATTTAAAAAAGTGGCCAAAAGTCGGATGTCTTTAACTACAGACCAGTTTGTATTCAATCAGCTATTGCTAAACTCTTTGAAAAGGTGGTGTTATCACAATTAACGAACTCCTTCAAGGATATCATTACAACAAGGCAGCATGGGTTAACAGAAGGAAGGTCTACTACGACCAACTTGTTCATCTATGTTGAATACATAATTAATGCACTGGATAACGGGACCAAGGTACATGCGATATACACGGATTTTAGTAAAGCTTTCGACAAGGTTAACCATAATATTCTGGTAAAAAAATTGAACAACTATGGAGTTTCCGGCAAAGCCCTAAGCTGACTTAACTGTTATCTCTCTGGTAAGCGACTTTAAGTTAAAGTTGACGGTCACATATCGAGTGAATATAAAGTCACTTCAGGAGGTCCACAAGGTTCACACTTGGGCCCTATCTTGTTTACCATATTTGTGAACGATATTGATGGTAAGTTGAAATCAGACTACCTACTGTATGCTGACGACCTCAAGATCTACAGAACAATGGCTAGTGTGTTGGACGCCCATATATTACAAAATGACATCGATGAACTCTTTACTTGGTGCCAGAAGACCAAGTTAGACCTGAATTTTAAAAAATGTGCCGTGATGTCGTTTTTGCGATCCACAACTAAAAATCCCGCTAAGTATTTTTTGAGCAATGAAGTTATTCATGAAGTTGAGGAGATCAAGGACCTCGGCATCATTATAGATAATAAGCTAACTTTTACGTCACATATAGACACAATAACTCGTCAGGCGTATAAAATGCTTGGACTAATGACGCAAACCAGCAAAGACTTTAGCAATGCCCAACCTCGGATTTGTCTCTTCGCAGCTCTAATACGGCCCATTCTGGAGTATGGATTAGTAATATGGTCCACATACACTGATATACTAATCAACAGAGTTGAAAGAGTGCAACATAAGTTCTGTAAATGCTTACGATTCTCCAATCCTGGGACAGGCGTAGGATTTACAACAGAAGATGTGAGAAGAGAACACAGGATTAATTGGCTCATTGATCGGCGAAAGGTTGCAGATATGATCTTTGTCTACAAGATCTTCAATGATCTTATTGACGCGCCGGACATTTACAAAGCGTTTGAGTTTATTCCTAACGATCGAAAGTTCAGGTATAACCGATTGTTAAAAAACACGAACTCAAGTCGAAACTACGTGATAAATGAACTCCCTACATAAAACAGTGAGCTTTTTTGGCGGCTCTTACCAGGCTTTCCACTCCAATATTGAAAAATATACATTGCAATATTTTTAATAATACTGTTAATTCCTTTTTTTTTTATTTTGCTATCTCTTCTATGTTATTTTGTTATTTTGTTACTAGGAATAAACAAATAAATAAGAATTTAATTCTTGTGCAATTTTCGGGCGAGATTTCTTCGAATATTAAAATATATAATTTAATTTTATAATTTAATGTATTAATGCTGATGTATATTGCCGATTGGCGTTAAGTAAATAAATAAATAAATAAATAAATAAATAAAAATCTAGATATTATTTCTATATCATAACAAGATAAGTACCGCTAATTATCATTATGTGTTAATAAGCAAACTGCCTTTCCTATTGAAAACTCAAACGCCATTTTTACGTTTAAGGATTAGCGTTTGAAAGTGCGATTGGCCATCCAGACAATTCTATTAGTTCCTCTTGCAGAAACGGTAAGATTCAAAATAACTTTATTTAAAAGTTATTTTGATTATTTATCATATTTCCCTCTTCTCTCTCTCCGTTTCTCTCTTTTTTTTTCTTTCGCTTTTCTCTTTTATGTTATAATACAGATTAAATAAAATAAAAAAAAACTCCCAGAATTAAATATTGAATATTTTAGTAAATGTCTTTAAGATAAAGTTTCACACGACACCATAATAACAAATCTATAAACACCATAAAAGACCAATACTTAAAAAATAAGATTAGTCCAGTACCTAAGATCCTAACAATGAGACAAAGCAGATACGCCAATGAGGAAAAAAATAGGCACGCGGATGATGACAAAAAAGACGGTTAGAAACCGACCCTAATTACCCCTGCTACGCAATTTATAAAACTTGTGACTACAGCAAATTAAATCATTTTTCTGTATAATTTGACGTGCCAGTGTTGTGAATAATTATTGTGATGCCCTAAGTGCAACAATTAAATTTGGGTGAGTCCTAATTCACTGAATTTGTTTATTTCTGACCGTGGTTTCATATTTTGAATACAGAATGAAATTGTATTTTAAATAAAAAAGAACGAATCCTTGTGAATCGTCATTCACTCAATTTGTTAATTTATAGCAGACGTTTTATATTGTCAATATAAAATAAGTTTGTATTTTGAATATGAAATAACTAATCCTTTTTGATAATTTTCATGAAGTAACAGTTCAACCAGTGACAACTCAGAGACCATTCTTCAAATAATTTTATTATTGTCAAATTATGTTTTGTTTAAATTTATGTTATTATTGGCAATTATTTGGATAAATAATTACACTAGTTAATAATTGGTATTGCAACCTTAATGTTCAATTAAAGTAGAAACAAATTTAAAGGACAATAACTTCATCGAACTTAATATTTGCATTATGCTAATGTCTATTATTTTATAAACAGTAAAATCAATATTTTTGGTTGATAAAACAAAATAATTTAATTTTTAATTCAAGAATATAATTAGTCAAATTTATGATAAGCATAATCATAAAATTTCACATTTTCTTTCTTTACTATACAAGCTACTCGAAATAAAATAATAATTTAAATAAAAAATTATTCAAATATTTACTCAAAAATTTGATAAACATTTATTTAAAGTTGTTACAATTATTGCTGTTGTTTGGTTACATTGATATTGATAATATTTTGAAAATTGATTGGTAAATAACTCTATTTTCGTAACCGCTGCACCGCAAGAACTTTTTTATAATCTGACAGTGGTCAAATTTACAGAATTCAATTTACTTGTATTTGTTCGAATAAATTAAGTTTTACTTAATGTTTTAAGATTAGCAAGTTTAAACAGTTATACTTTGTTTTAAATAAATTATGCATAATTTGAAATTCTTTAACTAAAATAATTTACACATAAAAATAAAATATAGTCTTTTGCTGTCACATAATAATGTGAATCAATTAAAATCAGTTCTGCACTTATATTAAGTAGCGTAACCTCTGAGTTTACTATTTCTGTAGTGAAACACGTTACGTGAAACTATTTGTTTAAAACCCATAAGAGGCGAAGTTTTGGATTTGTAGTAAAACATAATTTTGAAGTAATAAAACGATGTATAGGAATAATAGTATATGATGTTTATAAAAAAAAAAACAAAATTATTTTGATTTATTAGAAAAAATATTGGTTGCCATTTGGCAACGCTAGCTTAAACCCTAACCTATTATTAAAAAAAAATTGTAAAAGCCAATCCCTTAAATTTAATTATATCCGAGTATAAAGATTGACGTTACAATTGATACAAAGCCCAACGTTACATTTTGAACAACTTGTTCTCATGATAGAACTGCAATTTTCACCGGCACATCTTCTTCTTTTACCATCCTTATTGGCTGTGAGCAAATGACCAATGTTATCGTATCAAATGTCATCTGCAACACGAGAAAAACTTCTGCATAAACTGGTTGTTGGTCGACCCCCTTGACTTCGAACATTTTATATTTTTGAAGATAGATGTTCACATTTTCCCTTCTAAATTAGAGCTGGGTTAATTTATTTCCCGATTTTTTATGTAGAATCCATGCATTTTGAATGGCAGCATCGATAACCCAGCTGAAAAGATTCCACCACCAATTCTTGCATCGAATAGAAATTCTATATCGAGCAATATTCTCGTCCATGAGATCTGTTCCTCCCATCGACAAATTATATTTGGCAACAGCCAGCGGTTTTGGAATCTGAATATCCTTTTCTTGATGCTGGGAATATCGTTTGACTTCCCCTAAGGGTTGTATGCTATAAGTCGTCGATGCCATACTTACGACATTATTATCTGCTCATCTAACCAGCAGTATACCGTTTGTCTTATCTAGAGAATGTGAATATTCACCTCTAGCTTTCCTTTTCATGACAGCTTTTGAAAGTAATTGACAGTTCTTTGGAACTTTGTTATCTCTAATGGTTCCTGTTCCTCCGTAGCGTCGATATTTTAGGTTACTCAATAGATGTACACTCTTAAAAAGATTATCGAAATAGAAATAATACCGTAATTTTTTTTGAGTATTTGAAATTTGGTTTTACAAAGTCATGAAAGGTGCCACTGCTTTACCAAATACATTTTGATAATTTTAGCTAATGCGAGAATCTGTACGTTGGTATGTTATGGTATGGTATATATTCGGCAGGAGCTCGTAGCTGATTTGCTGACAAATTATCAGCGAATTCTAACTCATCTTCATTAGCCGAATCTTCATCAGTAAGTTGAGATGAATCTGAAGGTTCAATATAAATATCTGATACATCTATGTCATCAGAAGCTACCATTTGAAGCGCTTCTTCAAGCGTCAATCAACTACTGTAAAGAACAGCCAATTATAGAAAAGCCGGTAGTCGTAATGACGAGCGTTGCCGTATGGCAACGCGGAGATTTTATAACTTGTATCTCAAAATGATTTGAAATGAAATCAAAATAAGCGATAGAAGCTTAAAGCTTTATTATTGGACATTGCATTTCCACAGTAATATTGATGACAAAAAAATAATTCATTAGATAGTCTACTTACACAAAATTTATATCCATCTTGAAAAACGAACAAAATGCGCGGTTTTAAAAAAAACGCTTATAAACACACTGGAATGTGGAATCTAGACACAACAACTTTTTCTAGGAAGAATTAACACAGTTCTAAAGCGATTGTACCACCCTCTATTGTTATAAGTTGATTACAATATATTACAGAAATATATTGACGGGTACTATTTTAGTGTTGCCATATGGCAACGCTAGCCTTTTATTTAAAGTAGCGTAACCTCTGAGTTTATTAAAACATGATGTTGAAACATCCTGTGAGTTTAATAAAACACGTTACGTGAATGTTGTTAATTATTGTCTGATCAGTACTAAAATGTTTATGATATTTTAGTTGCCATATTATTATTATTGTTATACTATATGAAATAGTATACTTGCAGAAATTAATTAATCAATTATTATCATTCATTAAACATAATTTGAACTTAGAAGTTTAATAAGAATAATTGAAAGATTTAATATGATGCATAATGTTAAGTGAAATTTATTAATTATTATTGCTGTGGAATATTAAAATTTGCATTGGCAGTAATTTATAATTTATAAAAAAAAAAATGTTTATCAAATAGTTTGAATTTAGACGTTTAATAATTGAAGAAATGAAAATATATTACAAAATATGTAAATTCAATTGGAGGAGCAGTAGTAATATAGAATTAAGTAAGCTCTTAGTCTATAATAGTTAACTTATAAATGTTTGTCTATGAATATTTTAACAAAGCGCTTGATTAAATTAATTGTTAATTAACGGATAGTTTGAAATAGCAAATTCCGGTGTTGTTTTAACATTTTAGGATTCCGTGTGAGTTTATGGTAAAATCTCACCTATTCTAGGATCGTCTGGATTCATTATTGTAGTAAGTGATTAGTGACAGCGTTTAACTCCGGGTATTTATATTCTATTCTAACATTGATGAGATATGAACAATTATTCATTATGTAAAAAAAAACAGGTCTTATTGTTAAAATTTATTGTACATTTACACTAATCACATTGAAACTTGTTATAATTTTCTTAAGATACTTAAGTGTGTTCAAAAATAGTTGAATATTCACACTGATGGCATTAGAATCTTTGCTGTAAATCACGCAAAAAGTGCTTCTTTTCATGTGTTTCAATGAGAAATTTATAAAAATTTCTTTTGTAATTTGCTTAGAACATGTTTCATAACTTTATGATTACTTGTATCTTCACATTGATCGCGGAGACATTTTGGATGCAGTTCGCTTGAAAGGTGCCTTATTCTGTGTGTTTTTGAATGACTTTTATTCTTATTCTTGATTTTCAATATGAATAGGGTTAAAAATTAATATAATTTCATTTATCCCTTTAATTTCTAAAAAAAAATATTTTAAGTCATCAGAATCTACAATAGATTGATCCATCAATCAATTTTATAGTTGCATATTAACTTTAATGCATTGATTGCATTCAAATCTGAGTTGTAGTTCGCTTGTTTTGCATTTATATGTTTCTTCACGTTTCTTTTATAAAAAGATTTATATTCACACTGAACGAATTTTTGTTGTAATTTCTTTGAAAGATGCTTTGCATTTTTATGTTGATTTATAAGTTCTTTATAAAGAGTTGTGTGTCACATAAGAATTTTTGTTGTAATTTTTTTGAAAGATGTTTTGCATTTATATGTATTTTTAGGTTTCCTTTATGAGAAGTTGTATATTCATACTGATCGCATTAGAATTTTTGTTGTAAATCTTTTGAGAGATGCTTTGCATTTATATGATTTTTCAAAAGGTTTTTTCTAAGAGTTTTATATTCACACTGATTGCATTGAAATTTTTGTTGTAATTCTTTTGAAAGATGCCTTGCATTTATATGTGGTTTTAAGTTGTGCTTATAAAAAGTTGTGTGTTCACACTGATCACATTGAAATTTTTGTTGTAATTTGCTTGAAAGATGTTTTGCCTTTATATGTTTTTTTAGGACGTGTTTATGAAAAGATGAATAATCACACTGATAGCATTGGAATTCGCTTAAAAAGTGTTTCGCATTTATATGTATCTTCAGGCTTCCTTTATAATAAGATTTATATTCACACTGATCGCATTGGAATTTTTGTTGTAATTCCCTTGAGAGATGCTTTGTAATCTTATGTGTTTTCAGATTTGATTTACAAAGAGTTGTGTATTCACACTGATCACATTGGAATTTTTGTTGTAATTCTTTTGAAAGATGCTTTGCATTTATATGTTGTTTTAGGCCTTGTTTATAAAAAGATGAATAATCACACTGATAGCATTGAAATTTTCGATGTAATTCGCTTGAAAGATGTATTACATTTTTATGTATCTTCAGATTTTTTTTATAAAAAGTTGTGTATTCACACTGATCGCATTGGAATTTTTGTTGTAATTCTTTTGAAAGATGCTTTGCATTTTCATGTCTGTTTAGATGACTTCTATAAAAAGTTTTATATTCACACTGATCGCATTGGAATTTTTGTTGTAAATCTTTTGAAAGATGCTTTGCATTTATATGTTTGTTTAGATCTCCTTTATAAAAAGTTGAATATTCGCATTCATCGCATTTGTATTTTTGCTGTAATTTTCTTAAAAGATTAATTTTATGTTTCTTTAAACGCGCATTTTTTTCGGTCGTTTTAAACTCACCAAGCATTTCCTTTGCAATTTTTTGCAATTTTGGTAAAGAGTGCTTTTTGTCTATATGTTTCAGATAAATATGTCTTTTTAACTGGAATTTGTATTTACTTGTATAGTTGCATTGATCACATTCAAAACAAGTAGCAAATTGGTAAGGTTTATCTGCTTGGCTAGTCGTTGTAATATTACTGTTTCCATTTTCCGTATTAGTTGTTACAGATGATTTATGTTCTATAAAATTACACTTTCTTTTGTGAAAGTATCTCCACACATACGAAAAGCTACCCACTCTGCAACGTTGACATTTTTCGAAAGAGGCTTCATCCAAAACATCTAAAAACTCACAATTGTGAATAAAATAAACAATTTTTTCATTTGTTTCAAAGTGGCATAAACGGCATCTATAAGATTCCAGTGAATCGTAACAGGAAAAAACCGAGGAAAAGCGGCAGCACTTCGAGAAAACCGACATTTTTGATAACATCAAAAAGGACTAAAACATCAATATTTTATTATTTTATATGTTAAAAGTAAGCCGTTAATATAACCGTTCACTTGATACGTTAAAACTGCTTTTTGTTGAATCTGAGATGATCGTAACACAACACTTTATTAGATGAAAATCTAACCTCATTTCTATACTTCTATTGGTTGCATTCAGCAGACAGAGCGGCAACCGTGCTGCTCGGTGAGTAAAAGCTCTGTCTGCTGAAAGCACTTTTTATTTCTGTCAATCTGCCATTTTGCCTAGCAAAACGTCAAATCTCGGGTTTTAGAATAAAAAGTTGTAGTGACCGACATGATCTAAGCTACTATGATCAGAGGGCCTATTCTAACGCACTATCGTAAAAATTTCGACTCAAATTCTAACAAAATTAACTATATTTGATAGAAAAAGAACACGTAGCCACCTGGCGATTCTAATAAAAAGATTGAATGTGACGTCATAGATGTTCGATATCAAAATAGTATATTGTCATGCGAGTTGCACAAGGCATTTGCTTGTGGCACGCATGCGTCAAATAAATAAGTGTTACAAACATGTCTTGTAAAACGAGTGTAGGGAACATGCTATATTTCTATCTTTTAATAATATGTATGATTCAATATTAAGATTATGAAAAATACGTCTGAGGGCCAATTCTGTAACTTTTTTTCAAAGAAATCTGTTAAAATTCTCTATTTTAATTAGAGAATTTTCTATTTTGACATTTTCAGATTAGTTGTGTGAGAGTTTTTGCTTTTATAATAATTTATAGTTATTTTTTAAAGTAAAAATAAGTCAATAAGGCGCTAAATAGCTTGTATAATTAAATGACTTCGATGAGGGCCATATGACATCTTAAGTTAAAGAGGGGAAAATTGGGCTAAGCATTCTTGGAACGAGGAAGTCCAGATGAAAAACTGAGCAAGGTGAGACCGAGAAGGCTCGGCAAAAAAGATCTTTAAGCGGGTGGTCGGACGAACAACGCGGTTATGAATATTTAAACTGTTAATTGTTAATGAAAAAAAAAGATAGTTAACATGTTGATCTTGTTGATCATATGTTGTTTTGTGGTATAATTGTGAATTCAGTGCTGACTCCCTGAATTCCGAGGAATAAAGTGCAATTCAGTGCTGACTCCCTGAATTCGGAGGAATAATGAGAAAAGTTTTATTGATAAACATCAATATGTTAATATGAAATATCCACGGCAGAAACTATAGTTTAATACCTGGGGTACGGTCTATGTGGTAATTCATTTCAGACTGAGGTGGTACTTCCATGACGTCTGTAGACGTTTACAGATTGCTATCCTGGCTCTCTACTTCTTCTTGATAAAGGGGGGTGGGCTGGAGCGTGTTAACCGCTATGGTTATGTTCCTATCAGTGAATAAAAAGGTTGTGAATTTTTCTTTTGCTGGTATGACAGAATAATGCGTAATGTCCTTAGGTTCTTCACTTATTATTCTTTATTTTATACTTCGTATTACGTATTATTCTTGGCCAATCTATTGCGTATAATGTGATTGAGACCTCGCAACACCGTCCACGTTGCTCTCCCGAACGAGGTACCGAAACAATGAAAACATCATTGAGAACACGATGCTAAAGAAAAGGGGTGAAGATTGAGTCAATCGAGTCCATGGAGTGGTTGTTCAAGTCCAATGCGCCTGGTGATGTCTTCCACAGTCAGTTCGAGAGGAAGAGAATCACTGTTTTTGAAGAAATATTTAAATATTTAATAATCGTAGAACATCCTGACCAATTTATTACAAAGGAGTTAACTGTTATTTAATTTAATTCATTAGCAAAGCGCAAGATTAGAATAAAACAGTTTTACACATATAATAAAATTAAATAATACATATTAGATACAATACCAAATTTGTTTGACGAATTATTATTAAAATATGTTTATAATCCTTTAAAATTTATAGGTAACAGTGATCACTGATCATGATAATTTTGAATTACAAATCTCTAAAGCATTAAAAAAACTTATAGTATTACAATTTTTGATACAATTTGTTAAAAAGATGTTTTTTATTTTTATGATTTTTTAGGTTTGTTTTGTCAGTAATAATTGTATATTCACATTAATCGCTTTAAAATTTGTTATAATTTGCTTAAAAAATGCTTTGAATTTTTATATTTTTCAATAATTCCTCAATAAATAGTTGTTTGCACTGAAAAGTCTGCTGTAATTCACTTGACAGGTGTCTCAATTTATGTGTTTTGAAGTGATGTTTAAAAATAGTTGAATATTCACACTGATGGCATTAGAATCTTTGCTGTAATTCACGCAAAAAGTGCTTCTTTTCATGTGTTTCAATGAGATATTTATGAAAATCTCTGTTGTAATTCGCTTGGAACATGTTTTATAATTTTATAATTACTTGTATCTTTACATTGATTGCAGACACATTCTGGATGCAGTTCACTTGAAAGGTGTCTTATTAATGACTTTTGAGCGTTGTTGCATATTTACATTGATTGCATTAAAATGTTAGTTGTCGTTCCTTGAAAGATGATTTGTATTTATATGTGTCATCAGGTTTCTTTTATAAATAGTTGTATATGCACACTGCTCGCATTTGTATTTTTGTTGTATATTTTTTCAAAGATGCTTTGCATATATATGATTTTTCAAATGCTGATTTGTAAGGGCTTTATATTCACACTTCTCGCATTGGAATTTTTGTTGTAATTTGCCTGAAAGATGTTTTGCATTTTTATGTCTTTTTAGGTTTCTTTTATAAAAAGTTGTATATGCACACTGATCGCATTGGAATTTTTGTTGTAAATCTTTTGAAAGATGCTTTGCATTTTCATGTCTGTTTAGATTATTTTCATAAAAAGTTTTATATTCACACTGATCGCATTGAAAGTTTTGTTGTATTTCTTTTAAAAGATGCTTTGCATTTAAATGAATCTTCAGGTTTCCTTTATAAAAAGTTTTATATTCACACTGATCGCATTGAAATTTTCGTTGTAGTTCGCTTGAAAGATGCCTTCTATTACTATGCCATTTTATAAGTTGTTGATAAGGACTTTCATATTCACACTGATCGCATTGGAATTTTCGTTGTAATTCTTTTGAAAGATGCTTTGCATTTATATATTTTTTTAGATCTCCTTTATAAAAAGTTGAATATTCGCATTCATCACATTTGTATTTTTGCTGTAATTTTCTTGGACGATTAATTTTATGTTTTTTTAAGCGCGCATTTTTTTCGGTCGTTTTAAAATTACCAGGCATTTCCTCGGCATTTTTTTGGAATTTTGGTAAAGAGTGTTTTCTGTCTATATGTTTTAGAGAAATATGTCTTTTTAACTGGAATTTGTATTTACTTGTATACTTGCATTGATCACATTCAAAACAAGTAGCGAATTGGTAACGTTTATCTGGTTGGCTAGTCGTTGTAATAATACCGTTTCCATTTTCCGTATTAGTTGTAACTTCTATAAAATTACACTTTCTTTTGTGAAAGTATCTCCACACATACGAAAAGCTACCCACTCTGCAACGTTTACATTTTTTGAAACTGGCTTCATCCAAAACATCTAAAAACTCACAATTGTGAATAAAATAAACACTTTTTTCATTTGTTTCAAAGTTGCATAAACGGCATCTATAAGATTCCAGTGAATCGTAACAGGAAAAAGCCGAGAAAGAGCGGCAGCACTTCGAGAAAACTGACATTTTTGATAATATCCAAAAAGACTAAAATATCAATATTTTAATATTTTTTATGTTAAAAGTAAGCCGTTAATATAACCGTTCATTTGATACGTTAAAACTGCTTTTTGTTGAATCTGAGATGATCGTAACACAACACTTTATTAGATGAAAATCTAACCTCATTTCTATACTTCTATTGGTTGCATTCAGCAGACAAAGCGGCAACCGTGCTGCTCGTTGAGTAAAAGCTGTGTCTGCTGAAAGCACTTTTCATTTCTGTCAATCTGCCATTTTGCCGAACAAAACTTGAAACCTTGGATTTTAGAATAAAAAGTTGTAGTGACCGACATGATATAAGCTATTCTGATCAGAGGGCCGATTCTAACGCACTATCGTAAAAATTTCGACTCAAATTCTATCAAAATTTACCATATTTGATAGAAAAAGAACACGTAGTCACCTGGCGATTCTAATAAAAAGATTGAATGTGACGTCATAGATGTTCGATATCAAAATAGTATATTGTCATGCAAGTTGCACAAGGCATTTGCTTGTGGCACGCATGCGTCAAATAAATAAGTGTTACAAACATGTCTTGTAAAACGAGTGTAGGGAACATGCTATATTTCTATCTTTTTAATAATGAGGGCTAATTCTGTAACTTTTTTTCAACGAAATCTGTCAAAATTTTCTATTTTGGTTAGAAAATTTTCTATTTTGACATTTTCAGATTAGTTGTGTGAGAGTTTTTGCTTCTATAATAATTTATAGTTATTTTTTAAAGTAAAAATAAGCCAATAAGACGCTAAATAGCTTGTATAATTAAATCATCTTGATAAGGGCCATATGGCATCTTAAGTTAAAGAGGGAGAACATAGGCTTAGCATCCCTGGAAAGGTGGTGATGGAGGCCAGTCAATAAATCTGAGCGGTGCGAGAGGGAGAACGTCGGTAAAAATGTCAGAGCGGTCGGACGGGCAGTATTATAAATATTTCAACTGACAATTGTTTACTGAAAGAGAAAGGTAGTTAGTTAACGTGTTAATCTTGTTGATCATGTGTTGGTTTGTAGTATAATTGTGAATTCAGTGCTGACTCCCTGAATTCAGAGGAATAATGAGAAAAGTTTTATTGATAAACATCAATATGTTAATATGAAATATCCACGGCAGAAACTATAGTTTAATATCTGGGGTACGGTCTATGTGGTGATACATTTCAGACTGAGGTGGTATTCCCATGACGTCTGTAGACATTTACAGATTGTTATCCTGGTTCTCTACTTCCTCGAACAGAAGCGAAGACGTAGAAGGATGGGCTGGAGCCCGTTAACCGCTTTGGTTATGTTCCTGTCAGTGTATAAAAAGTTCTGGATTTGTCTCCCACTATCAGTTCGAGAGGAAGAGAATCCTGCGAGGGGGAGAAAAGTCCTCGGTGAGTTACTTTACAGGTATTACTGACAGGTACATTATGTGTAAATATGTTTCATGTGTCGCCCAATCGATCCGTCTGACTGCTCAAGCGTTTCTCTAAAGGTGCAGTTTCGTTGACGCGTCTAGCGACTGCGTTTGGCGGCTGCGTCTAGCGGCTGCGACTGTCTGTTTTCTTCAACGGCTGCGTCTGACGGCTAACGTCTAGCGGCGGCGTTTAACGGCTGCGTCTAACGGCCGTTAAGTGATCATTGTATTCGTTTGAATGTGGTTTTAGTGCATTATTGACGTGTATGAATACAGCGGGTATTACGAGTTTAGAGTTTAATACAACACTATAATGGCTGCTATTAATACAAATAAATATAGCTGCATTAATAGCTGTTGAAGATGAGGAGAAAGAGGATATATTAATTACTTTACTACAGACACGTGAAGACACATGTGACTTGTACAAGAAGCGAAAAAAAAAGTTATTACAAACTATTCATACATCGCCATTTAAAATCTAGTAACGAAAAATTCAGGAAGTTTTTTAGATTAAATAGGAAGCAATTTCAGTCTGTGTTAACTTTAGTTGTAGCTGATCTTTATCAACCGCCTACAAATGCAGTAAAATCTCCCATTTCTCCAGAAGAAAAATATCTTCGCACTTCTTCAATTAACAATTCGTCCAACATGGCTTTAAACTGTTTTAAAGACATTCCAAATCGAATATTTTGTCAAAATTGTCCACGACGTCTGCGCCTTGACTGCTCACAGAGCGGTCGTGGCGGAACCGCCCGACATTCAAACCGGTGACGCAGCCGCTATACGCTGCAACCAAACCGTTCATACTTAAGCCTAAAAAGCTTTGCTTGCCGCCAGACGCAACCGCCGAACGCCGCCGCTAGACGCGTCAACAAAACTGCACCTTTTAACAATGAATATAGAGGGGTGGGTTGAAATAGATTGTTAATGATAATGTAGATGGTTGTTGTTACTTTGTACACTGTTTTTAAGTGACATCCTGACAATATAGACATCCTGACAAATTTATTATAAAGAAAGAGTTAACTGTTATTTAATTCAATTTAATTGTTAAAATTTAGCAAAACGTAAAATTAAAATGAAGTTATTTTAAAATAAAAGAACAAGTTCGTTTGGTTAATCAAGCTGTGCTTTATTAATTATAACGTAACTAAAAAGGATTCTTAACTTAAGCGTCACACACTTGTGTCATAGAATAATTTACTAGAGAGCACACTCCAAATGTCACCTTAGTGACAGAAACAAACAAACACTACCAACTAATCCAAATGCAGAACATTGCACATATTCTTTAGCACCCTCTCTCAATGTTATACATTTGAACAAAACTTAACAAAAATAAACAAAGTATTCTAGTACCAAAAAACATATCTACAACCTAGTAGATTTATTTTATCATTACATTACTTACACCGCACTCTTTCAGAATCTTCACAATTGATTCTTTGCCAAGAAATTTTGTTAACAGGTCTGCTGGTTGTTTCGAAGAGCATATGTACTTAAGGGAGATTTCATTGTTTTCAATTAAATCTTTAACAAAGTGGTATCTTATATCCACATGTTTCAAGCGTTTTACAGATTCTGTGCTTGCGTTCAATATTGCTGACTGATTGTCACAAAACATATCTACTGGACAAATATTTTCAAACCCAAAATCTTGTAACAGCTTAACTATCCAACACGCTTCACTAGCAGCCATACTCATTGAAACATACTCAGCCTCTGTTGAAGACAGACTTACAGATGATTGCTTCTTTGAGCACCAAACTATTAAGCAATTTGTAAAAGTAAACAAATACCCTGAAGTAGACTTTCGGTCTCTTAGGTCGCCTGCCCAATCAGCATCACAAAACCCTTGCAACATTGTATCATTACATTTTTATACTAAGTCATAATCAATAGTATACTTTACATAACGCAATACTCTTTTAAGCGCACTTAGTAATTCCTTATTGGCCGTATTCTGAAATCTACTTAACATAGAAATGGCAAAACAAAGATCAGGCCTAGTGCCTGAAACCGCATACATAAGACAGCCAATTATTTCCCTACAAGTTTTTTCAAACTTTTTACCACATCCTACATTAGAATCAAGTATCTTACTGTTAAAATTTTTATCCATAGGAGTCATCATTGGCTTACAATTTTCCATGTTAAATCTTTTTGTTTAATACATTTTCCAAATAATTTCTTTGTGATAATACAGTTGTACCTTTTTGCAAATTTTGCTTAACATTTATTCCTAGAAAATCTGAAATTAACCCGAAATCCTTCATTTTAAATTCCTTATTTAATACACCTTTTAGTTTTATAATCTCCTCTTTGTTTGTACCAAAAATTAACACGTTATCTACATAAATTAATACAAAAATTTTATCTGTGCCATTATACTTTGTATACAAACATGAGTCACTTTTTGATCTCGCAAAACCTGCTTTTGTAATTACTGTATTAAATTTTTGATTCCAACACTTTGGAGAATTTTTTAATAGATATAAAGATTTCTTTAATTTAACTATATTATTATTTCCTAAATAAGCTCCTTTAGGTAAACTAACATACACTTCTTCTTTGATCTCCCCATTTAAAAAAGCCCCCGTAACGTCCATTTGATAAACAGGCACATTTAATTTTGTTGCTACTGCTACAAATAGTCTAAATGTAGGCAACTTCGCTACTGGCGC
Organism: Lagria hirta; assembly: GCA_947359425.1. Taxonomy (NCBI): domain Eukaryota; kingdom Metazoa; phylum Arthropoda; class Insecta; order Coleoptera; family Tenebrionidae; genus Lagria; species Lagria hirta. Next base: position 5,059,597 of record OX375801.1, on the reverse strand, counting down.
ATAAATATCACACAAATCAAATGATTCTTGTTGTTCAAACCCTCGGGCAACAAGCCTAGCTTTATACTGTAACACATTTTTTACATTTTTTATCTTAAATACCCACTTACTGCTAACTATTTTTCTATTTACTGGTATATCACAAAATTTCCAAGTGTCATTATCTTCAAGAGTCTGTAGTTCCCTAGCAATGGCTTCACTCCACTTGCTTGCGTCACTTCTGTTCATAGCCTCACTGTATGTAGTTGGTTCACACTCACTGACACCTAACTGCACATTATTGCATTTATAGAAAGATGTTTGTTTTCTTAGCCGCTTGCTTCTTCCATCTCTGGGTAAATCACTTTCATCCAATAGATGTTCGTCGTCACTGCATTGTAAGTACTCATTGTCACAGTCATTGTCTGATCCATCTTTTTCAGCACTACTTGTATGGGTTTCCTCCATTGTCCCATCTTCGTTAGTAATAAGTTCATTCACAGGGTGAATTTCTGTCTCAAGATTACTATCTACCACTGGTTCTTCTAGGTTTATTGATGTTATAATTTCCTTTTCTTTGCTTTCCTTCACTTGAAGTTTTTCTTTCTTATCATCTTGATTTAGAAATACAACATCTCTCTTTATCTCCACTGTGTTAGTTTCTGGAAAATAAATTCTATACCCCTTCACATTTTCTTCATAACCCACCATCAAACCCTTTTCACCTTTTTGGTCCCATTTCCTTCTTCGCTCTTTCGGAATGTGAGCATACACTTCCGTGCCGAAGACTTTCAACTGGTGAATGTCAAACGTTTTGTTTGTCCATACTTCAAATGGTGACCTTCCATTTTCATAACTTTTCCCAGTTCTATTCAAGACAAATACTGCCGTATTTATTGCTTCTGCCCACGGTTTCTTTAGAAAGTTTTCTTCATATAACATTGTTCTTGCTGCTTCCACCAATGTTCTATTTTCTCTCTCAGCCTTTCCGTTCTGTTCCGGCGTATAGGGTACAGTTGTTTGATGTGTTATTCCACGTTTTGAAAACATCATTTTCACTTCTTTGTTTATAAATTCTAAACCATTGTCACTTCTAAACATTTTCACTTTGTTTCCTGTTGTGTTTTCGGCCTTATTTATAAAGTTCTCAATACAGTCTTTGATCTCATTTTTGGTTTTAACAAAGTATACATTTCTGTAATTCGAATAGTCATCCTTCAGTATAACAAAATACCTCGCTCCTCTAATAGATGTTTCTTCCATTGGTCCACAAGTATCCGCATGAATCAACTCGCAAGTCCTTGTACTCACGTTCTCACTTTTACTAAACGGTAATCGATGTATCTTCCCAGCTAAACAACTCTCGCACTCAGGTTTAGTGGTTTGTTTAACAACAACATTATGTTTTTGCAAAATATCTTTTACGTAAGTAAAGTTTTGATGCGCGAGTTTTCTGTGCCACTCATTTAGGTCATTCTTCACTAGTGTTGAAGAGCTTGCCTTTTCGTAATTATTCTTATACCGCAATTCCAAATAATAAGAATTGCCAATTCTTTCCGCCACCACCCTAACTTGGTTATCTTTGTAGAATTTGCATGACCTGGCATCTGTCGTCATCACATAACCTTTATCTATGGCGCGAATCACTGAAAACAGATTATTATTTAGTTTCGGAACGTACAGAACATTGTCTATGACCGTATTAATTCATTCAGATCCGTTCGACACTTGCACCATCACCTGTCCACAGCCGAGGACACTAATTGTCTCACCATTACCGACAACCACAGATTCTTCTGTGATACGAGTGAATGATCTAAACAAGGCACGATTTCTCCACATATGTTCACTAGCGCCTGAGTCTACTAACCACTTTGATTTATGCAGTTCATGTGACGAACTAGACACTACTAATGCATTTTTCTTCGTTTTGTTCTCAGTCTTAGTAAATTTTTGTGTACGAAACCTACACTGCGCCTTGGAATGTCCAAACTTTCCACAATAAAAGCAATTTGTATTATTTACGTTTTCTTCACTGCCATTTTTATTTTGTCTGCAATCACTTTGAAAATGCCCATTTTTGCCACACTTGAAACACTTCATTTGTCTTGTATTTTTTACAACGAACGCAGAAGATGAAGATTGATGCGACTTTTCCATCTTGTCTTGGACCCTTTCTTCTTCAATTAATAATCTAGCAACCAAGTTGTCAATAGTTTGTTTATCGTCAGGTGCAGACTCCCACGCTGACACAAAATGCTTATATTTGTCAGGCAATGACATTAATACCTTTGTTATAACAAACTTATCAGATATCTCTTCGCCCATCTGTTTCAACAAGTTTCTCATCTCTTGGATTTTAGACAAGAAAACTGACATATCAATGCCTTTTTCATATTTGTACATTTGCCCTCTACAACGTCCAGCAACCCTTGACCTCTAAACAGCACCATAGTCTGAAATTTCCAGATATTCCAATTTCTGGAACCTTCCAGCTTGATCACGTTCATATTAATGTTACTCTTCATTTTCCAACCTTGTCTACGATCCAGAACAAGTTATCCTTGGTTGGGAATACACCACGTTACACCACGTGCTTTCCGTAAGACCCAACCTCACTTTCTTTTTCTGATGAGTAACTACTAACACCAAACCTTTCTTGATTCCACTAACTAATACAGGATTATGTGTCTGGGCCCATAACCTGAAGTTATTTTAAATAAAAGAACAAGTTCGTTTGGTTAATCAAGCTGTGCTTTATTAATTTTAACGTAACTAAAAAGGATTCTTAACCTAAACGTCACACACTTGTGTCATAGAATAATTTACTAGAGAGCACACTCCAAATGTCACCTTAGTGACAGAAACAAACAAACACTACCAACTAATCCAAATGCAGAACATTGCACATATTCTTTAACACATAATTTAGTAAAATTAAATTCAGTTCGAGCAGTTTTGTTGGTTCAAAGTGTTCAAAAAGTGTTCATTTCCGTCGCCGAACTTTTTCGCTGATACTTGTGGCATCGTTCAAGGTTTCTATTAATTAATTAATTAATCACTAATGGGTAATAATTAATTCCCTGTCCAATTTTTTGATTTAATTCACTCCACTTCACGTTCTGGTTACTTCCCAGACTTTTAGCGGCACTTCAATTGTTTAAAGATTATTAATAATAATTATTTAAATCAATTATAATGGACCTAATCTTTGTTTAATAAAGTGCAATGAAAATTGCAGATTTAATGTGGTCAATGTAATAATGAGTTTTTTAAATGAAAGAAAAATAAATTTTAATTTAACTAGAGCACAGGTTTATTCACATAAGTCACAGAATAACGTTTTTAAAAGCCCGAAAGCAACTGCCGACATCCCGTTGGATCCAGGATTTATATTGCAAAAATTTGGGGAAACCACGCTCAAACAATAGAGTCTGTCTAGACTGAGCGGGTTTCCCAAATTTGATTTATTTATTGAACATTCATAATAATGAGTTTGGTGTTTTTAGATGCGCGACAAAATAGCGCATCTTTTGGTTGAATTTTCATTTCGCTACGATTGATGTGACCCGAATTAATCGTAAATTTGAACTTTAGGGGCTGCGGCCATATAAAAGGAATGCACCCTTCCTCGACCAGCCATTCACAGCCCAGCTTCCAACGAGTTCACATCGAACGTAGTGAATATGAATATTTCCCATTTTCTAAATCTAAACTTTATGCTCTTAACTAATAATTAATCTAGATATAATGCTAATATTATTTACAACTTAATACTAATTAAATCTACATTTAAATGCCTTGCCGGATTCTCTAGATATCATTCCCCTTTAATCGGTGCCTCTCTGCCTCATCCGTTTACGGTGTTAATTTAGAGAGGCAGTCGCGATTCATTAATAATAGAAATAATCGAATTTAATTAATTAGGCTAATTAGCCATTCGATAACACTTGTGATGTCGGACAGGTTTTAATTGGTATTGATTAATCGCTAATTAATTAATCCGATTAATTTTATTAGCCTCGTATTAATTAATCAATACTCCTGTCTGTTTTTTAATACGCGTTCGATCACGACCGACTGGGTACTCCTAGAACTGTACGGATTGTGGTTCGACACGGCACTTGTTTAAACAATTTAATTTGTTTATTGTAAGCTCGAGGGCTTGTAAATAAATTGTCTTTGCTTAGGGTCTGCAATGAAAATTGCAGATTCGAATGAGTGGCACACTGTGATCAGTGTAACTACTGGGGAATTATCAATTATTGTAATAAATAAAACACTATTTTAAATTTTCACAACTGCGAAGAAGCACGTTTATTTTAGAAAAATCGCAGGTCAAAATTCCCGAAGGATACTGAATTCTTCGCCCCAGTTCGCCCTTTTTATCCGTTTTTTAACAATGGTTAAAAAACGCACAAAAGGTTCACCCCGGGCGGTCTGCTTTCTTTTTTATAAAAACCTTAATTTCTAGTCTTAAATCTAATCTTACCTACATGTGTCTTATACCTAATTAATCTATAAAAAACAGCGCTTCTTTTGATATATGACTCAATTCAATGTGATCATTGTAATTAAAAAATTGATTTTTTTCACAAGATGTTCGGTTTTTAAGGCTGCCCATTGGTCGAGCGTTCGCATCTGAACCGACCAATGAGAGCGAGGCAGATTGTTGGAATTCAGAGCATTTACCAAAAGAAGCGATATTATTTTTAATTAAACAATAAATATTATGCTAATTATAATTATACTAACTTCATCTAAAGCTTCGCCGTATTCTCTGGAAATGTAGTCAAACGTCCTCTCTCTGCCTTAACTATGCGTAGCATATTTAGTGTTAATTTGGAGAGATTATCGCGATTCATTTTGGCTCTACTATCGGTTATTTTAAGTAATAAAAATATCGTTAATTAAACTATTAATTAACCCCCGATAACACTTGTGGACATAATTTAGTCCGCGGTCCTGTAAAGCCGGTATACAGTGATACTTAGGAATTTTTTTTAAGTTAAATTTGTGTTATCGGGGTTAATTAATAGCTTAATTAGCATAATTTTTATAACATAAAATAACCGATATTAAGATCAACATGAACCGCGACAATCTCTCCAAATTAACAAATAAACATGCTAAGCATGGTTAAGGCAGAGAGAAAACGATTTGTCAAATATACCAGAGAATACGGCTAAGCTTAGAGTTAATTATTTATAAGATTAGCATAATTAGCATTAGTAATATTAGTAATAATGTAGTAATATCGCTTCTTTCAATTACTAATTTGCAACTCGACTGGGATCAGGCGATTCTCATTGGCCGGTCAAGATCCGACCGCTCGGCCAATGGGGGACCGCACAATTCTTATGGGATTCCGATAGAATTAGGAATTTGGGTTACATTGATCACAGTCAATCAAATTACATATCGAAAGAAGCGCTATTTTTTATAGATTAATTAGGTATAAGTTTTATAAATGTAAGTTTAGAATTAAGACTAGATATTAAGAAAAATGTAAAATAGAAAGCGGACCCCCTAGGGTCACCCTTTGTATTTTCGATACCTTTTGTTAGGAAACATATAAAAAGGGTGAACTAGAGCATGAGAAATTAGTTCTCGCCGAGACATTTTACCAAACGCTCTATTTCTAATAATAAATCAGTTCTCTAGTAATTTAAATAATATCTGGGTTTTATTTAAACCAATATTTAAAAAATCCTCCAAACAATTACATTGATCACAGTCAAACTCATCTACCAATCGTAATTTTCATTACGAATCAAACAAAGAGATCGACTAGTGATTTAATTAACAACAATAACAATAATTGTTTATAATAAACAAAAGTGATTCACTATACGCCGTTCATAAAGTCTGGAAAGTAACCAGCCGGAAGTGAAAGTAAAAGTGAAATTGAGAGCTCAGGTCTCTCCTCTAGGACAGGCAATTAATTAAGTACCACCCAGCTATTTAATTTATTGATAATTAATTAGCCCTTAATTAATCAAATCCTGTCCGACAACATTTGTGTTATCGGGGGGTTAATTAATAGCTTAATTAACGATATTTTTATTACTTAAAATAACCGATAGTAAAGCCAAAATGAATCGCGATAATCTCTCCAAATTAACACTAAATATGCTACGCATAGTTAAGGCAGAGAGAGGACGTTTGACTACATTTCCAGAGAATACGGCGAAGCTCTAGATGAAATAAGTATAATTATAATTAGCATAATATTTATTGTTTAATTAAAAATAATATCGCTTCTTTTGGTAAATGCTCTAAATTCCAACAATCTGCCTCGCTCTCATTGGTCGGTTCAGATGCGAACGCTCGACCAATGGGCAGCCTTGAAAACCGAACATTCTTGTGAAGAAAATCAATTTTTCAATTACAATGATCACATTGAATCGAGTCATATATCAAAAGAAGCGCTATTTTTTATAGATTAATTAGGTATAAGACACATGTAGGTAAGATTAGATTTAAGACTAGAAATTAAGGTTTTTATAAAAAAGAAAGCAGACCGCCCGGGGTGAACCTTTTGTGCGTTTTTTAACCATTGTTAAAAAACGGATAAAAAGGGCGCACTGGAGCGAAGAATTCAGTATCCTTCGGGAATTTTGACCTGCGATCTTTTTGAAATAAACGTGCTTCTTCCCAGTTGTGAAAATTTAAAATAGTGTTTTATTTATTACAATAATTGATAATTCCCCAGTAGTTACACTGATCACAGTGTGCCACTTATTCAAATCTGCAATTTTTCATTGCAGACCCTAAGCAAAGACAATTTATTTACAAGCCCTCGAGCTTACAATAAACAAATTAAATTGTTTAAACAAGTGCCGTGTCGAACCACAATCCGTACAGTTCTGGGAGTACCCAGTCGGTCGTGATCGAACGCGTATTAAAAAACAGACAGGAGTATTGATTAATTAATACGAGGCTAATAAAATTAATCGGTTTAATTAATTAGCGATTAATCAATACCAATTAAAACCTGTCCGACATCACATTGGCGCCCAACTCAAGTGGCTTTTAGGCATAGCTGCCAAAAAACTCACCACCCCTGCCGGCTTATAAACAATTATTAACAATGTCGACAGACAATTTACAAACAACAACAACCAACATGGTTGAAGATGATAAAGAAGCAAAAGTGATTTACGTGAATACTACACAATTAAATTCAGTGTCGGCACCAACATTTAGACCTGAAGAATATCTTCCCACCTTCTCCGGAGAGCTGGAGGAAGACCCAGAAGATTTCATCACAGAAACTGAAGAATGTTTCACCGAACAAAAATGGGTGATAGGAGAAAGGGAGAAGTGCATTATTCTCCATAGACAACTAAGAGGTGCTGCTCAAAGAGCAAATAAATATTATTCCAATAAAGACCGATCATCAGAAGAGCTTTATAGAAGACTGATAAATACTTTTGGCACCGAGGCTAATTATAACGAATTACGACACAGGCTGGACCAGTGCTATTTTAACGGGCCTACCGATGAAGGAAGGCTGGAAATATTTATTGATAGATATGCAAGACTGCATAAGAGACTACATCCCATGGCTCCAACAAACAGACTAATTAGCGACCTAATTAGAACGTTTCCAGCTGCCAAGCGAGACTCACTAATAGCGGCAGATATTAATAACATGGACAGATTTGTCACAATTACAAAGAAATTGTTGGAGAATAAAATCCCATTCCGGAAGTCGGAAAACTCCAACAGGACTGCCGCAACATCTCCAGCGGGGTCCAGGCCTTCAGTCTAATCACAAAAAATCAACAGCTCCTTCCAAAAATTCCCGTTCATTTGGGAGAGCAAACACTTCAGGCAGCACTTGACAGCCGTGCTTCAGCAAACTTCATTAATAACGAATTAGCTGAGCCTGATATAATTAATCATATTCCAATTAAATTAGCCACCGCCAACCATGAAACCAGTGCTCTAGGCATCTCACATCTAGATATCACCATAGCTGGCCGATTGTACAAAAATCTAGAATTCGTCATCGTCAACAATCTACGCGATGATATCATCTTAGGTGATACATGGCTACACCACGCACAAGCCACTCTAGATTACCATAACAGATGTGTGCATCATGGAAAAACCAACCGCACAACTTCTTATTGGACAAATCAGCTAAATAAAAGTGATGGACCAAGGAAAATAGAGACACCTGTGAGTGGTTTTTCAGGACAATTAAAAATTAATTTTAAGAATTTAGTTAGTGAATTCGCGGAAATAATGGACATTAATAGTGCAGTGGCCGCAGTTAATAGTGTCCAGCATACAATCGAACTTATTAAGGACGAACCATTTCGCCAAAAGCCATACCCCGCGAATAATAAAAAAAAAGAAGAACTGTACAAGTGTGTAAGTGACATGCTCAGTGCGGGAGTGATTGAACGTTCCGAAAGCGAGTATTGTTCCCCGGCTGTGCTTGTGAAAAAGAAAGACGGTTCAGTGCGGTTTTGTACCGATTATAGACGATTAAATTTAATAACCAGAGACGAAGCCGCACCATTGCCAAGAATCCATGAAACACTGAAAGATTTTGGAAACGCTTCAATATTTTCAGCAATGGATCTGAAATCGGGATATTGGCAAATACCGATGAACCCTAAATCAAAACACCTCACTGCATTTGCCACCCCAGACGGTGCGACCTACCAATTTAGAGTCATGCCATTTGGGCTCAAGAATGCGCCCGCCACATTCCAGAAGATGATGACCAGAGTACTAGCAGGGTACATTGGAGAATTTGTCCAAGTGTACCTAGACGACATCATCATCTTCTCCAAAAATGCAGAAGACCATCTAGACCACCTGAGGAAGGTATTTGAAAGACTCAGAGAATTTAAATTAAAATGTGCACCTGAAAAATGCAAATTTGCGACTAATGAATTAGCATATTTAGGGCACATGATCAATAGTCATACAAATACCCCTCAGCAAAAACATCTCGAACAAATCCAAAAGGCAGTAGCCCCAAAAACAAAACGACAAGTACAACAATTTTTGGGGCTAACAAATTGGATTAGAGAATACGTAAAAGACTATGCATTTATAGTGGCGCCCATCACTGATCTACTGGTTTCAAAAAAATCATTCAAATGGACCCCTGAGGCTCAAGAGGCACTTCAAACAATTAAAGGAATATTGAAAAAACCTTTAAAACTACATCGACCTGATTCAAAGCTTCCATTCATTCTACAAACCGACGCTAGCGGTATTGGCATGGCGGCGGTACTTTACCAAGAAAAAGATAATAAAAAATTTATTATTTCATACGCCAGCGCCAAATTCAACAAAACACAACGCAAGTACCATATAAATGAACAGGAATGCCTAGCGGTAGTTTGGAGTATAAAGAAATACAGAGCATATTTGGACGAAAAACCATTTGTATTAAAAACAGACAACAGATCTTTACTCTGGTTAAATTCTGCACGAGATGTCAACGCAAAATTAACAAGGTGGTCATTGTTACTACAAGAATTTAATTTCCACGTCGAACACTGCGCTGGAAAAAATAATGAACTGCCAGATCTATTATCAAGAGACCCAGAACCTCAAGAGGCAGAACCAGAGCTAGAAGACCTGGATAGAATGTTTGTACCAATACAAAAAATCCAAAAAACTCCAGAAACAGCAATAATGATGGCCATAGACGTACCTACTTTGTTAGACGAAATTAAGGAAGCACAGTTAGCTGATCCTGATTTCCCAGGAATTAAAGAGAGGCTAAGGCAAATAGAAATAAATGGTCCACAAGCTGCTGATGAAGACAATCTGAGCAAGTTTTACTACATCGATAACAATCATCTATGGCGTAGAGGCTCACCACCATTATTATGGGTACCGACCAACGCCAGATCTAGAATATTTCAAGAACTCCATGATGATCCTGAAGCAGGACATCCTGGAGTTGACGAAACAATCAGGGAAATTAAAAAACAATTCACTTGGCCATCTATCGACAAGGATACCAGAAAACACATTAAGACATGTCTGATATGTGCCACTGCAAAAAGAGGGCCCCAACAACCTCGAGCGCCACTAAGGGCATACACACCAAAAAAGCCCTGGCAGACAATAGCCATTGATTATATGGGGCCATACGAAATGACTCCTGACGGCAACAAGTTTATTTTTGTTGTCACGGATATTTTTAGCAAATGGGTAGAAGCTTTTGCCTGCAGGAATGCTACAGCCCGCAACACTATTAAACTCTTAGAAGAACAAGTATTTAATAGATGGGGCTACCCACAGGCAATAATATCCGACAACGGCCCACAATTCACTGGTTATACCTTTCTTGGAGCTGTAGAACGCTGGAAGGCCAGGCATTGGCGCACGGCTATCTACCACCCCCAAGCAAACCCTGCCGAAAGAAGAAACCAGGAAATAAAAAAGCTTCTAAGAATCCTGAGTGAAATTAAGTCTCAACAACCTTGGGATAAAAACCTTAACTCAGCTCTATACACTCTGAGGAGACGCAGAAATGCAGCTACAGGGCAATCGCCTAGTAAATTATTACTGGGCTATGAGCTACTACGACCAGGTCATTGGGAGCACCAGGAGAATGAAGCACCTATACGACCTCTGGAAGAACGCGTAGAAGAAGCTCTAGAACATCAAAATAATTATCAAGAGAGATATGATCAAGCAAGTGAACCCAGTCCACCATTTGAAATAAACTCAGAAGTTCTAACAAAAAGACGGCCAAGAGCAGGACTCGCCACAAAATGGATTGGCCCTGGAAAGATTGTTAGTGTCTTGGGTGACAATTGTTACATGGTTGACAATTTTGGGAGAGTAACAAGAGAACATGCAAACAGCTTGAGACCCGCACCTGTGCGAGAACACAGGTACAATCATCCAGCGGCTGATCCAGAAGAAGAACAGCCTGTACTAGGTGCACCTGATCATATAGTAGTGGGACATTTAGATAACAATATTCCACATTATGAGGAAGGGGAGTTGAACCGCATTCGACGTCGCCAAGCTGCTAGACGGGAACGGCGGCAACCGCAACGAACGAATAGGGGAAACCAAAATCCATTTCCACCTCACGACGGCGTAGGCGATACCCAGGAGATGGTACCCGAGACCGATCAGGAGGAGGACCTCGAAAATGGTATATTTTCTAACTAAATCGGCTAAAATTACTATATGAAGGACATGTACATAGTTTATTTTTAAGTTAGTTTAGATAGCTAACCGCGATTCTCTGAGAGGGGGGCGTGTGTTATCGGGGGGTTAATTAATAGCTTAATTAACGATATTTTTATTACTTAAAATAACCGATAGTAAAGCCAAAATGAATCGCGATAATCTCTCCAAATTAACACTAAATATGCTACGCATAGTTAAGGCAGAGAGAGGACGTTTGACTACATTTCCAGAGAATACGGCGAAGCTCTAGATGAAATAAGTATAATTATAATTAGCATAATATTTATTGTTTAATTAAAAATAATATCGCTTCTTTTGGTAAATGCTCTAAATTCCAACAATCTGCCTCGCTCTCATTGGTCGGTTCAGATGCGAACGCTCGACCAATGGGCAGCCTTGAAAACCGAACATTCTTGTGAAGAAAATCAATTTTTCAATTACAATGATCACATTGAATCGAGTCATATATCAAAAGAAGCGCTATTTTTTATAGATTAATTAGGTATAAGACACATGTAGGTAAGATTAGATTTAAGACTAGAAATTAAGGTTTTTATAAAAAAGAAAGCAGACCGCCCGGGGTGAACCTTTTGTGCGTTTTTTAACCATTGTTAAAAAACGGATAAAAAGGGCGCACTGGAGCGAAGAATTCAGTATCCTTCGGGAATTTTGACCTGCGATCTTTTTGAAATAAACGTGCTTCTTCCCAGTTGTGAAAATTTAAAATAGTGTTTTATTTATTACAATAATTGATAATTCCCCAGTAGTTACACTGATCACAGTGTGCCACTTATTCAAATCTGCAATTTTTCATTGCAGACCCTAAGCAAAGACAATTTATTTACAAGCCCTCGAGCTTACAATAAACAAATTAAATTGTTTAAACAAGTGCCGTGTCGAACCACAATCCGTACAGTTCTGGGAGTACCCAGTCGGTCGTGATCGAACGCGTATTAAAAAACAGACAGGAGTATTGATTAATTAATACGAGGCTAATAAAATTAATCGGTTTAATTAATTAGCGATTAATCAATACCAATTAAAACCTGTCCGACATCATTTGTGGACATAATTTAGTCCGCGGTCCTGTAACGCCGGTGTACAGTGATACTGGAATTCCAATCGCCCTGTCACTCAAGGGGACTAGCTAAATAGGTATATTTCACCGGAAATATACCAGAGGTTAGTGGTTTATTAATTCTTTTAGCACCTTCAGTGCATGAACAAAATTTATAATTAATTAATTTTAAATTATTTCTGTAACTACAGTATTAATTTACTTTCATAATTTAAATAAATCTATTGGCTAGTAAAAATCAATGTTTTTATAACCACTGTCAGCTTCTCTGACAGTGGTTAAGCTGACAGTGGTTTATTTTATTTTATTTTAATTTTTTAATTAAAATTTTAATACAATTAAATTAAATTTAATTGCTTCTACGCATTTAATTAAGCAACATTAGTATGACTAGTGGAGCTTTAACTGTGGAGGATTTCCACAAAAGAGTGACCTCATTAGAGGAGAAACTTAGCGCTACTTTAGCGCTAATAAGTGCTCTCCAGATTAGAAACTCTAATCTGGAAAAAGAATTGGCAAAAAGCTAAAACAAAGAAAACAGCCATCCCTTGCCGCTGGAAAGAAATTCTGACGATGAATTTAGTATCCCGGCAACTGAGGAAATCATGGAGTTTTCTGATGATGACTCCACTTCAACAATAGGGACAGAGTCCATATCAGGTTCAATCAAAAGCGCCAAAAGATGCGCAGAAGATGAATTTGTTCTTGCTGGCTCTAGAAAGATAAAGCTAAGAAGATTGAGGAATTTTAGGGAAACTACTCCCGAAAATAAAAATCTCAATTTAGAGTTTCCTGAATTGAAACCCGTTCATCATGGAAAATCACCAAAAAAAGGTGAAAAAACAGCCCCAGTGGCACCAAAGGCACTCTCTGCTCTAAAGAGAGTAGCCATTAATTCCACCAAAGAGGTGGTAAAAACCAAAGGGGATGCAAAAGCACCCCAGCAATTGAAGGTGGAGAAAAAACCGCCACCAATCATCATCAGGGCTCCAGAGAGATGGACGGCTATTTCAAAAGCCCTAAAAGAGAAAAAGGTTACTCCTCTAAGTGCACGAGTGTGCCTAGATGGAGTTAGAGTACAACTCCAAACTTCAGAGGACTTTAGGACCACAAATTCGTTCCTCAAATCAAGCAAAATATGTTTCCATACATATTTTACCACAGAGGAAAAGCCCTTAAAGAGGGTTTTAAGACCCATTCTCCCTGCTATTTTAGAGCAGGAAATAAAGGAGGACTTGATGGAACAAGGACTCCAAATAATCAAAGTCACCCGACTGTCGAGGAAGACAGAGAACGGGAAGAAAATTGAATTCCCTTCTGTGCTAGTTGAAGTAGCAAATCAAGAAGAAGAAAAGCGCTTTTGCGCTCAAAAGAAAGCACAAGTTTGCTTTCTAAACGTCAACGTAGAGCCAGTTAGGAAAAGGAAGGCAGTGATGCAATGTTATCAGTGCCAAAAATTCCATCACGGACAGGCCAATTGTCACGCAAAACCAAAATGCGTCAAATGTGGTAAGGACCACGAATCAAGGAATTGCGACAAACCAAAAAAGGTTGAGCCAACTTGTGCCAACTGTAGAGACGCTCACACAGCGAGCTATAAGGGTTGCAAGAGCTTTCCTAAGCCGCTAAAAAGCGCAAGCCAAAAGAGGCCAAATCCAGCTAAAATGCAGGCAGCCGTCAAGCCTGCCCAACAGCAAAGGCTAGCTAAACCAAAGATGGTGCAGCAGGCCCAAAAAGCAAAGCAGGTGTTCTCTGCTTTGCCATCATCAGCTTCATGAGAGATCAACTCTAGAAATGGAGAATCCTTAAAAGCAGGACCTTCCAGAAGGAAAGCAAGAACAAAAAACAGCAGCGCTGCGGAGGGGAGCAATGCTGAACAAAGCCTTATACACTTGTTGTGTAAGAGCATTCGTGGCGCGGCTTTTTTGAAGGATTCGACTGTCTTTTTAGACAACGAATTGCCAAAGATACTTCTGCAATGGTGCAGCAAGCGGAAGACAAATTAAATGTCACAACAACAGCAGCAGCGCAACAATTTCAGGGCGGCTTTTTGGAATGCAAACGGCTTGGCAAAAAATCGAAATGAGCTCGCTCATTTCGCAGAAAGACACACGCTGGATGTAATTATGGTGAATGAAACTCATCTCAGTGCAAACAGCAGAGATCCCAAAATGGGCGGATTTACTCTTTATAGAAAAGACCGCGAAAATGGTAGAGGGGAAGGCGTAGCGATTTATGTCAAAAACTCTATCAACCATTACCCAATGGAGCTTCCAGAACTCATTACTCTAGAAGCAACTGCAATTAGTCTGGTACTGGATGGAGGAGATATAGCATTGGTTTCATGCTATCTACCTTCGGGAAAAAATCTAGTAGAGACAGATTTTACTGCCATAAGGGACTGCAGCCAAGCCGTCATTGCAGCGGGGGACTTCAATGCTAAGCATACTGATCGGGGATGCCGAGCAGCGTCTAGGAGTGGTCACAGGCTTAGCCGTCTTTTTGATCAAAACCAAGACATAGTATTATTGGCACCTGACGAGCCTACGCATTTTCCTGTGCGAGAAGTAGCAGATATCTTAGATATCGCACCCTTTAAAAACATTCGCGATAGTGTTAGTGTCGAAGTGATAATGGAACTTAGTTCTGACCATCATCCAGTGCTTCTCCTCCTAGGAGAACAACCTGAAGCACAAGAAGATAACATCAGAAAGACCAAAACAGACTGGAAGAAATTTCAGAAAGTTTTGAATGAAGATCTTGGTCCAATCCCAACAATCGATTCGGAAGAACGATTGGAAGAAGCAGTTGTCAAACTGGAAGAAAAAATTACGGCAGCAGTCACAAACGCTTCTAAGTTCTTTTCAGAACCTAAAAAATCATTTCAGAAACTACCTGCTTGGATAGTGGATCTGATCCGCGAGAAAAATAGAGCTAGGCGTTTGGCGCAAAGATCTAGACTTCAAGCGGACAGAACTGAATTTAACAGGTTAGTGACTGAGGTAAGGTGGGCTCTTATTGATTTTCGCTCTCAGAAATGGGACGAAAAGATTGAGAGCTTGTTAATTGAAGACCACTCAGCTTGGAAGATGGTCCGAAAACTAAAGAGTCCCAGGAAACCTTTGCTACCAATTCATGGTGCACAAGGAGCCGCTCACACTGATGAGGAAAAAGCCTAAGCTTTTGCTGATAGTTTGGAATTGCAATGCATAACCTCTCTGGAGCATGCTGATCTGGACTTCATCGATGAGGTTGAGGACTTTGTCTCAAACAATCTTGAAGATGGAAACGAGGAGGCTATCATCACGCCTACCTCACTATCAGAAATTCGAGATATCATTCGCAAACTTAAAAAACGTAAGGCACCAGGTCCAGATAATGTATCCAATAGAGCTCTGAAAAATCTTCCAATCAAAGCTCTGGTATACATTACCACCATTATCAATGCCATTTTCTCATTTCAACATTTCCCAAGTCGATGGAAATCTGCAAATGTAATTTTCTTACTAAAACCAGGAAAATCCCCCAAATTTCTGCAGAACTATCGACCTATCAGTCTTCTATCCGCAATTGGAAAAATTGCTAAAAGGGTTATTTGAAACCGCCTGGTTAAAAGTGTCACAGAACATAATCTATTGCCTGATGAGCAATTTGGCTTTCGTTCGAAACACACCACCACCGATCAAATTCTAAGAGTCACTGAACACTTTTCAGTGGCACTAAATTTCAAAAAGATTGGTGGAGCCATTTTCTTAGATGTTTCTAAAGCTTTTGACACAGTCTGGCATGATGGGCTTATTTATAAGCTTCTTCATACAGGCATGTCTAAACCGCTAGTGAGACTGATAAATTCCTTCCTTCTTGATAGGAAATTTAGAGCCAGAGTCCGTCAAACCCTATCTACCGAGCGCTTGTTGAAGGCTGGTGTTCCCCATGGCTCAGTTCTTTCTCCTCTTCTATATTCTCTTTTTATCAGAGATATACCCAAACCGCCGAATTCCAAAATCGCCGTCTATGGGGACAATACGGCAATCCTTGCTTGCTCCCTAAGTCCGGTTCTTATGTGCAGGTACCTACAGGAAGCAGCAACAGTCATCGTCTACCACCATCCATATGTTTGGGAAGAACATCAATTGGGAAAGAAAGGTAAAATACTTAGGTGTGTTTTTTGATTCCAGACTTTCATTTATCCCACATGTGGACTACGTAGTCTCTCAAGCCAAAGGATCAATAGCAGTTCTGTTTCCGCTAATTTGCTCAAAAAGCAAATTAAGCATAAGGAATAAATGTCATCTCTACAAGTCGTGTGTTCGTTCGATAATGACCTATGCTATTCCGGCATGGGCTCATGTATCAAAAACTCGGCTGAAAAAGCTTCAAGTTGTCCAGAACAAAGCTATTAGGAGGGCATTTGGTGCTCCCTGGTACGTTCGAAACGACCAGCTCCACGCCGAGTCAGGAATTTTACCAATAAGGAAGTTTATTAAAAACTTCCCTACTAAATACCACGCAAGAGCCAAAGACCATCCAAATCCATTGATGAGAAAAGCAGTGGACTACAATGA
The DNA here is from genome assembly GCA_947359425.1 of Lagria hirta. NCBI lineage: Eukaryota > Metazoa > Arthropoda > Insecta > Coleoptera > Tenebrionidae > Lagria > Lagria hirta. The sequence continues at coordinate 5,042,785 of OX375801.1, read as the reverse complement.
GGATGACAAAACTCGACACAAGAGACCGAAGACAGCTCTTTTGATGGAAGTCGACTGGGAACCGACTCCATAAAAACAAACAAGAAAATAAACATCAGGTAGGAGGCAAACGCTAAGTACCATTCACTTATTAATATAGTTATGTTAATTACTAATGATGTAAGTTTCGCATTCTTTATGCATTTAAAGCCTCTGAATCTTTGTGCTCCAGTTCTCCTAGCGTACGGATCTCTTAATCTAACTATTACTACTATATACATTATTCTACATATATTATACATTAAAATTCAGTAATAAATTCTCCGATAGCACCGCTGAAGCAGCCCGCTCTCCGTAATTTTGCATTACAACAAAAGCAAATTGTAGTGGGACATCCTGACTCCATTCTATTATATCTCCATAAGATGCACTGATGGATTTTACTTTTTCGACAGTTTTGCTTCGACGCCTACAAAACAGTGACAGGTGACAGCTTTTTGACAAAATCAAAAAAGTAAACAAATAAACTTTCTTAAATGATATAACGACTCAAATGCTTAATAGAACGCATTATTTAATTATTAAATTAATAATGAAATACATTTTTTGGCGATTTTTGAAAGTAACCCACTCTCAAATGTTTAATATTTTATTAAATAAAATTTTTAGGTCTTTGCACTTCTTGTATGAAAACGAAACGGCTGTTGCAAAAAAATGACGGTTGTTTAAAATATTTTTTTTATAAAATAATATAAATCTAATGTAGTTGTTTATTAATAAATTTCCGTCATGTTTTAAAAGTAGGGACTACTTTTTAATTCGAAGAAATGTCATGTGTACCAACCTACTTAAAAAAGTAAAATATATTAATGCATAGAGTATATATACACTAGTGATTATTTTCGCTACAAAAAAATTTTTTTTATCCTACACCAACTCAGAATGAAATTTTCGCGTCTCTCTACAGCCGACAAAGTACATCATTTCCAGGCTAGCCAAGAAATGATGTACTTTCTCGGCTAGCCGAGAAAAAAGATCTGATTTTCTCCGCCAGACGTCGCTGTTATAAGAAAAATGAAACCTATATAGACGGTTGAACAGTCGTCACGTACCAAGGTTACTCTAAACGCTTCACTATTTACGAGGGGTGTTAAAATTTTAAATCACATTTACTGTTTATGAACGTTAATCTTATTTTAAAAAACTACTTTTGTGCAAGATAAATTGTGTAAATCACGACAGTAAAGTAATCCATGAATTTTTAACATCTGTTAAAGTTTGACATTTTGAATTGGCGATTGGCGGTAATAACCTCAAATCAATTTTAAGATATTGCTCGATTATAAGGTAATTTGTGTAGGATAAAAAATAATGTGTAAACCACGGCCGCAAAGTGATTTTTCAAGCCTTGAGAAGTTTCCGGGCTCGCCTTTGGCTCGCCTGTCTATATCTTCTCTCGGCCTGGAAAAATACCACTTTGCCGCCTAGGTTTACAATATACTATTTTTAGTGTTTAAGCAAAATATTTTACATATAGAAAAAAAATATTCCATTAGTTTTAGCTCTATTTAAAATTCATTTTAAAATTGTATTTTTCCTCTATAACTTTTTTATAAAAAATATGACTTATTTTTAATATCTATTGCTTAACTATTTTTTAAAATATTATTGTGAATTGGCTTGATGGACCTTATAAGGAATTTTACTCTCTTCAAAATGGCTTTGGTGTTAATATTTTAATTAAAAAATAATGATGACATTGACGTAACTATTTTTTGACGGTTATGTACATCAACCTTTGAAAAAACACTATTTACAATTGCACTCTTGTTTTTATAAATATCCACCATTATAAATGGTGGATTTATAATATCAAAAATATTATAATTTTTCACCAATACCTAAAACTGATCCCTCAACTATCATATCCCAATTCCTAAATTGTAAAGTTCCTCACGTCGATATCCTCCAAACTTACCAAAAACTGTGAAAACCAGCAAATAGCAATAAACAAAACAAAAATAAAGCAATTATTAGCTAGTGCTGTAATACCTTAACAAATACGTCAAATCAGGTGCTTTTAAAATAAATTCTTAAATGTGATCTTGTGGCACCATTGTAGTCTTAGCTTTATCATCTACAGAATTAGTTAATATAAACTTAATAAACAAAAAAAATCTTTAAATATCATCTCTTTTCTCAACCTTGACTATCTTTGTCAGTGTAGAATAGATGCACCAAAAAGATAACGGTTTGTAAATCTTTGACTATACAACAACAAAATTGTTATGTGTAATAATATATGTAAGAAAATTGTTAATAATAATTAGAATGGGTTTGATTGTACGTTACCATTTGAGATAAGTAAGACAAGGCCACTTTTTCTTTGCAGCTGCTGATATTTCTCTTACACCACCAGTCATAAAATTTCTTGTAAAAATAAGACGTCATATTGACCACAAGCATGATGAAGATTATGTCTTTAATATATAAATAACTATTATGTGTTTCGGTCACTAAAATAAAATTTATGGTAAATTTTATAATCAGTCTATTGTCCTAAAAGAAATCACTGGTTAGGTAATTCAAACATGCCTTCTGTACTGATAATTTTTCAGTTTTTTTTTTCTAAAATTGTCGCATTGTTAAGCCTTTTTTTGTTAATTTAAAGTATGATTGTTTATTATAGATCGTATAAAATCGCTATTTTTTTAAATTATACTCAACATTTATTTATAATCACATTTGTTAAAAGTCAAAATTGTTGCAATTTAATTAGAGATAGTTGTCTTCTTATATGTTTTGTTACATATTCTTTCAAGATATTTTTATACTCACAGTCATTGTAGTTAAAAAATGCTCGCAACTCAAGTGGAGTATGTTTAAAGTTTTTGTAAACTTAAATTTTTACCTAGTTTTATACTCATACTCATTGCATTTAAAAAATGCTTGCAACTTAATTGACGATTAAACTTGTAAACTTTTTCATTAAAAGAAAAATTGCAATATTTACATTTATAAAGCAAAATGGGAGAATAACAAACAAATGTCTCCAAACCAACACTCATTGTTAGCATCTTGAGTAGACATTTTTGCAAGTAAAACGATACGTTAAATAAGACCACAGAAAAATAATAAATTACAAATGTAGATGTCGCTCATAAAAAAATTTTTGCCAAAGTTTACGTACTAACGTTATGACAAACAAATGTAGATATGACTTCTGTTAACACAAAAAAAAATAACGCCAAAATTTGAAATTACTAAACTTTTTTTTAGAGATTATAATAAATAGAACAAAAGTTCAATTTGAAGTTATTTGTAGGTCATTTTTGTAGTTTAGCTAAAACTTCTATTTCAATAACTATCTCTACAATCACTTTAATGTTCTATAAATTAACAATAATGTGATAGCCTATTTTAATATAATTTGACATTTGAGGGGTTCGGCCGTAAAATATGGTAAGTGACAAAAACAATATCTTGTAATAATGCACGTGAAGTTTTAAAAAAACATCTACAGATATCGTTCAATATTTTCCCAATAAGTCTTTGCATTTCAGGAAAGTTATTATATTGGCTACCTAACGGCAAACATAAGAAAAACGCAAAATTTTTTGTTTTTGTTTAAATTCTTTTTTTTTTTGTAATGATAACGTGTAGTTATCATGTTTTACGCTACATTGTTTGCACTTACCATTGGTAAAAAAGAAAAAGAAACATAATATCTGAATCAACTTATTTTTGGTTTATTGAAAACAATTTTTTTTTATTTTGTTTATTAAACAACAAAATCGTAGCAAATTTTTTTTTTAAATTTAAATAAATTTAAATTTTTTGAATACGTGCAGGTAACTCAGCAGAATCAGCAACAACACAAAGTCAAAAACTAAAATCAGTCTTCTTTTGGCTTTAAATCGTTATAATATGGATGATACACTGAAGGAATCCATTTTAACCAAGTCTGTGAATCCTACTATACGTGACCAGCTAAATGTCCATTGTCTCGTGCTTTCAAGTGATGTGGTTTGCACTATTAACATTAAGTATGTAATAAAAAAAGACAATCCCTAATTTGTAAATCAACCCCGCCTACGAAAAAATGTTAGGTGTTTAGAATCCCTACGCACTTTCTTGCCATTGAATTCAAGAATGGATCAATGTACAAGTCTTTTATTATCCAGAGACTGGCAGAAGCCTAATTACCTAATGCCTTACTATTGAATTAATAGATTGATTAAATTCAATAAAATTACCCTCTACTTTATTGAACAGTTTGACGCTCAAATAGATATAGTCAACTAACCCGAAGGTGAGTAGTTACAGCCTTTAGCCATCCTGCAAGCCCTAATGCAAACACGCTCAATTCAGTGAGAAACTGGTCGAAAAACAAGCAAGATTTTCAGCACTATTTAGAGGGCTTAGCTGCAAGTTAAAAGTATAACCTCACTTTTGGTTTAAACGATTGTTCTAGGCATTGTCGTTTGAGTCAACAAATATCTTACATAAAAAAATTAACAAACAATGCAATTAGATCAAATAAAACCAACAAACAGATTAATAAAGCAACGGCAATAGTGCGGTCTTGCAATGGCAGTTTCACCTGGAGTGTCAAATACCAAAATATTTAAGGGCTTGTTTCAACAGCGTCATTTCCAAGGGGAGACTTTTTTCAAAACCTGGAACAGCATTTACGAGTTTTCAATGTTTAAAAAAGGGTGTTATTATATTTAATGATTTCTTCTTCTCGGTATATTGTCTGGTTTAATTAGAATATCTGAATTATTTGTTTAAAGATAACTTAAAAAACTGCCCGGAAGCACCAAGAGAGCCAAAAAAAAGCCTACTTCTTCCGCTTCTCCACAGCCGGACACAAAATTAGAAACATATTTAGAACAGCTAAAAGAAGATTTGTTAGTAGCATACAAAGTCAACATAAACGGAAAAGTACTGATATTGTCACGCAATTGGTACCTGCTATCTCGTATAGATAGAGTTAATAAGTGTCTTTAATTTATATATAATATATATATAAGAAGATGGAAAAAGCAAACAGTCTGAGCGTAAATTAAGAATTTCTATAGATTAGTCACAAAAACATTTTGAATGTTATCTGTAAACATTCTTTCACTATTAATTCACTTGAAATTTTTTTTGGTTTCAAGATGCCAGTTATAGGACAACATCAATTGTTGAGAACATAATCACATGAAAAGGGTTTTAACACGTGGGATTATTTGATCTTCTTTAAACTAACTGCAGTCTCTCTAAATTCACAATCGTAAAGAGTATTAAGTAGATAACACTCATAACACTTTGTTAAAAAATTAAGATTACTTCGGAAGCTTTACAATTAGACAAAAACCGGTGCCTGGACTTTAGTATTAGTTCCCCCTATCTCGAATTTGACGAATAGCTTTTGGCTTAGAATATTTAATTACCGCAATACATAGTACACCGCAGTACATTATTTTATAATTTAAGCAATCATAGAAAAAACCCGTTTCTTGCGCTTCCACAAAATCAAAACCGTAGATTAGCAGAAAATTTGCAGATACCATGCTGTAATAGCCATACATAATAATTTCTCCACACAAATAAAAGAAACAATAAGAGTAGACTTACAAGTATTAATAAAGACAAAAACTTTGAAACATCGTTTCTTTATATTTTTCCACGTTTTAACAATCAAGAAGCTTCTGTCTTGTTGGTTATTTTTTATTACTCTTTCTCATTTCTCAAATTTGTCATACTAATTAAAACAGTTAACAAAACTACTAGATTTGACAGTTCAAGAGCTAACATTTTTGAATTATAAATAATTGAGCAAAATTGACATAAATGACACTTTAAACAATACTGGAATTTTGACAAACAACGTGAATCAGCTACATTTTTAAAAAATTTTAAATTTAAATAAAAACATATTGTCTTATCTATAGGAAAATGTCTAAATTTGGAGTTGCTATCTACAATTCAATATTTTGTTTAGCGCGCCAAAATTATTACAATTTGAAATGGATTTGTTTAATAAGTATGTTTGTCTATAATATATATTATTTATGCAAAAATGTTTTATTTAAATTTTTAAATAAATTTTAGTTTTGAATGCAAGATTTTATACTTTTTTATACTATAGACAGTTTAATAAGTTTTTTGTATTATTTTTTCTAATGAAACTATCACGATTACGATTTACGGTGTCACAAGGTAAAGACGTGGCGCGTGACACGCTATTTAAAGCCCCATGTTTAAAGTCCAAACATCAAATTAACAGAACACTCAGTTTCATAAACTGTAGTGCTTTATGCCACCTCAGTTGTGCAACAAGTCTATTAAACAATGTAGAAATCATAGATGAATCTAATATAAAGTGCTGCAACAACAAAAAGAGTGAGAAGGAAACCGACGTTAAAATATCAAAATTGTCGCAAAACATCTTAGAAAAAACTCTAAAAAAAATCATTTTGCAGGCCCTTTTGTAGCTTCCTTACATAAAGAAATTAAAAGTTTAAAGATGGAAATTTGGCAAATGAAAAAATATACTTTAAACCCTGCAACAACACAACCTCTATCAATTGATAAATCTCAGTCACTATCTACACCTAAAAGAACGCTAGAGTTGAAGAACAATTTTCAAAAACAAAATAATAGTAGCCTTAACAAGTTAGAAGATTATCAACGGCATCTAATAAATAATCTTATTAACTCAGTAAGAGATAAGTCAGAAGTAAATAAACAGACAAAATCTTGCCATTAGGGTAAAAATAAACAGATAGACCACCGCCTAGATGAAGACAGCTACATCAAAGTTCAAACAAGGAGGAAGAAAACCCTGATTGGGCAAAGTGAAGATGCGGAAATCAAAGCGGTAGAAAGACGTACTTCTATATTTGCTTGAAGTGGTTAAATTACCAATAAAATCTGAAACAATAGCAGCATTCAAAGTGACGGTAGGTAGATCGTCAGCTGAAAAAGCCATGGCAGTTGATTTATGGCCACGTGACACGATTTTTAAGACTCTTCGAACAAAAATTAGTCGTAAATTTTTGTCGAAAAGAATTTCCTTAAATAATAGATTAACAACTCAAAATTACAACAAGCTAGAAAAACGATCTATGGAAACTCAAAGGATAAAACGGAAATAAAGTTCAAATATACTAAAAATTAAAAATTGATATAGTGAGGTATAGTGGCTTTCACGATAATCCGATAGCTCAGAATGCCATGAAAAACAAGAAAATGAGTCGTAGATTACGTTTCATGCACAATGATTATTTTTAGCTGTCACTTTTGTCAAAATACTTTTTCATTTCAAAATACAGCTGAATGAGAGATGCATCTACAGTATTCTACCTTGAATCAGTCGAATAAATCTGCAACTACGATTTCAGCAGGATATCTGATCTAGGATCGGTGTAGTGTTCTGGAAGCAAGAACTGATTATGTGTTCAGCAGGTGTGAGTTGTGATCTGTGTAGACCCAGCAAAATACAAAAACTAAGAATTTTATTGCTAACTGCTAGTTCCAGAGCAAATATTTAATGAATTTTTGATTAAACAAGTTGTTAAATGTGAATTTAAGTGAAGAAAGAAAAGAACTTTTTTAATGTACATGGAAAACAGGAAATTCTACAACACAAAACCAAAACTCATAACACAAAAAGAATTCAGTTGTTCTACATAAAAAGTAAAGTTTAAAAAAGCAACATTTTTAAAAGCGAATTCAAAAAACTCTAAAAAAATTAAGTTAATTTTCGCATTCGCTACTCTCGTCATCGCTGTCCACATGGATTATTAATTCTTAAACATGATTTTTTCTGTAGGTTTCTTCAATTTTGAAAACGCGTTCTACACATTTCGTCTATGCTTATGCCTTTATTTCTTGAATTTCCTTAATAATCAATTTAACTGAACCTTTACTAAATTTAGGATTTTTGTTATTACGCCGAACATGAGCTTTCAGTTGGAACCATATCAATTTGATAGGATTAAATATGCAGTAGTATGGCGAAAGTTTTAAAATTGTATGTCTATAATCTTCGGCCAATTGGTCAACAATAAACTGTTTTTGATACGTTTTCGTTTTCAAAACTTCTAAAAATTCTCTTTTTCTATATGTTTCTTCAAAATAAAGATCATGAACTTTTTGTTTAAGTCTCGAGAGTGATAAGATGCATTATCCATTACAACTACGCTGTGAGGAGGTAACTTGGGTAATAATTTGCGTTCAAACCAATTTTCAAATATTGATGATGACATGTTCTCATGATAATCGACCTTAAAGTCCTTTATGTTTTTGGCTAAAAGAAGCAACGTATCCGCGTGACCCACCCTTCAGCAGAACCAGCATTTAATATTATAATTCGCTGGCCTTTCGAAACAGGAACATCTATGACACGTTTTCTCGAACCATCAGTTCATCCCTTTTCTGCTACATCATTAGACGCTACTCAAGCTGAACAAAACATTAATTATGTTTATCAAGTAATTAGGTCATCTCTAAATGCTTTTTACTTAAAATCGAAAGACAGGTCCAAAAATGAAAACTTATGGTTTAATCATAACCTGAGACTGATAAGGTCACAATTAATTTTTTTCTCAAAAATGTGTAATCGGCACTTAATCTCGATCGTGTACTACAAAAAATTTGAAACTTTTTATTTCAATGAAGATAAATCTGCAAAACGTAGTGTCAATGATGCCAATATTAAAATTGGCTCTAATCCTACACTTACTGCCTGGAAAAATATAAATAAAAACAAATCTCCCACAAATAGCATCATTCCTATAGAGCCGAGCATTTTAAATAATTCTTTTATAAACACTGCCTTTGAAATTGCCTTCTCAAACCGTCCCCCCGATCTACCACGTTACTGGCAAGCGTAAACATAACCGGCATTTTTTCTATCAATAAAGTTTTATATAATAAAATCAGAGACACTATAACATTGTTAAAAAGAAGTAGCAGTCTAGATACATATAGCTTAATTTTTAAAATAGTGGAATTAATTATCAATATTATTTTATAACTCCTTACAGATTTATTCAACCAATGCATCCGACAATCGGTTTTTTCTAACTGTCTAAAAGTCGCAAGAGTAGTGCCACTTTATAGAAAAAGCTCTTACAATAATCCAGCAAACTATAGGCTTATTTCCATTTTACCAATTCTAAGAAAAGTTTTTGAAAAGCTCTTGAAAAGACAGCTGTATGAATATTCTAAAACAAATAATTTGTTTGATTCGTGTCAAATTGGTTCTCGCAACAACAGATCAACAAGCAAAGTTTTGTCAGGAAGTATCAATGTGTTTAAAAAAAAAACGAATTTTTACATCTGAACTTGTACGACCTGACTAAAGCTTTTGACTGTGTAAATCACAGAATTCTTTTGCATAAACTAAAACTATATGGATGTAATAAGAGCAGTCTAAAACTACTTGTATCTTATCTAGACAATAGATCGCAATATGTTTCTTGTGATAACAAAAAATCTAGTTGTAAGAACATTTTGGTTGGAGTTCCACAGGGATCAGTTCTAGCTCCTTTTCTATTTTTAGTATTTAGTAATGATCTACCACACGGCAATAACTCGGATTTTATCAGATTTGCCGACGACACGTCCAGCTTGGATAAAAACACCATCTTTGATAAATTAATCTGATTATCCCAATCAAATTATAAAACTCTAGAAAATAGGTTTTGAGCAAACAAGTTACTGCTTTAACCTGTAAAATGTTTAGGCGTGCAACTTGTCACAGGTCTTACCTGCCGCACTGCACCGATCTATGTAAAACTCTATCAGAATCAGTTTTCATCTTGAGACAGCTTAAAACCTTAGTATCAATTCCAGTTCTTAGAACTGCCTACTTTGGCAAAGATTATATATTTAGGTCTTGACTTGTCTTCCGTTTCGTGCAGACTGCAAACATAAATTTCTAGAATTGAAAATCTTAACAGTGCCAAGCTTAAACTTCTTATTGAGTATTATGTATCTTAAAGATAATGAATCCACATATACCACAAGCGACCATCAACACATTACCAGAAATAGGTCCAATATTATACCGCACTGTTTTCGAATTAATCCATTGCGCAAAGCGACAGGATACAATGGCGTCTGTTTTTTCAACATTTTAACATTTTATCATTTTAACCCAATATTAAAGCATTACTTCCAGCAAAGCTGAAAAGCCGCATTAAACAGTTTTTTTTAGTAAATCCAGTTTACTCTTTTGAATAATTTTTTAACAAAGCATAGGCTAGTGTCTAGTTACTAATTACTATCTCAAGGTGCATTGTCAAAATTTGTAAATTTTCTTCTTCGTTCTTCAGTGGCCAGCAAATTATAATTCACTAGGGCATTTTATAAGCGACAATGATTTATAACTCTAAAGGTTTATAGGGACTATAAGGTCATGAATCTTTTATTTTAATTCTTAGGGATTTAAACATTAAACTCAGGTTTTGAGGCTTGTTTTGCACCATTCAAGACGTTTTGTAAACTTTTCTCCTTTAGTTTTCAACAAATTTAGCTGAAAATTACGGATATGGAAATTTATCTAATTTGTATAATAGTTATTTACATAGAATCTTTGAATATGTCAATCGATTTCAATGGTTTTTTTTCAATTTAAAGCTGATGTAGTCCCATATCAACTTGATCAAGATCTGAATAGTAGTTTCTTAGATATTCTTATTAATGCTTTCTTTTGTCATATATTCCTGACCCTTACAATTAATTATAAAAATATGTGAGAAACGAAAAAAAAACTTTTAATTTATTTAAATTAAATAATTTTGAAAACTAAATTGAAAAGCTTTGCGGTAAAACAGAAAGCACCGTTATTATGTGCATGGAATATTGTTAGAATTTTACTAAAAAATTCATTATTGAAGGTTTTTTTGGGCTAATGTTGTTAATTTGTACGGTTCCATGTTACTCGTACAGATAACTAACTAAAAATTAAATAAAAGTTAATTAGTTAAACAAATTGCAATTCAATTTTTTAGTTCATCGTAATAGTAAAAGATCCCTTGCTCAGGTGTGCTGACGGATATAGTCCAGACTTTTCCTATCAACATTGTAACGTACCGTTTTACGACCCGATTTAAATTAATTATTATTTATTAAAAATTAAGAATTTGTTACATCTTGTTTACCATCAGATAAATTTGTGCCTAGGGAATGTATCCTGCCTGGTATCATAGAGGTTTCTGTTTTTGTTATCCCCTAGCATCTTCTCGCTCTTCTACGACTTTTGGTATTCCAGCCTTGACCCACTTTCCTCTAGAAATCTACACGCTCTTTCGCCTATAATTTTGATTCCTCTTACCTGTTTTGACACGTTTTCCGTATTTTATTTGTATTTTTGTATAATTTCGGCACCTTATTCCTTGTTTACGTTTATCGTTTTGACGTCTGACAGCTTTGACTTTGACAGTTAAATACACCGTTTATCGTTAGTGATTTTGGTTTTGGCAGAGTGATGTTACTCTTCCCGCCTATTTTTTTTAAAGGGTATAAAAAGCAAAGAAAGGTTCTTATCGGGAATTATTGAAAACGATTTTATGGAATCAAGGTACACCTTCTTAAATTCTTGTGAGTGAGCGGTTATATTGCAGTGTATATTTTATTTTTGATTTGTATCTTCTAAAAATTCACTGTACGACTTGTTCGGCTTTTAAACCGCCGCTCCAGTAATCTCTGGTAGTTTTTGAAGCTGATTTTTGGGCAAACTTTCGGAGTCCACCTTTGTGTCGGTTTTGATAGAATTCAAAGTGTGGCCACGTACACAAGAACCCGAACTCCACCACAGGTAAAAAAAAACAAATGTTGCATATTGTTTTTGTGCTTTTACTCTGCCAGAAATGTCAAAACATTCGCTGAGATATATATGCTAAATCATCGTCCTTTTGTTGCAGGGTTTTTTTTTTCTTCTTTTTTTTTTCTCTCTCCTTTTTCCTTGGGATTGGTTTTTGTTATTACCGAACTGGATCCGAAAACAGCCGAAGGACGTCACCAACGCAATTTGACACCACCTGCGCGTGAATCATTGCGACGCCGGGATAGACCAGGGAGGAAACTTCCGGAGCCCAAATCAATCTCCTGGCATTCCTTTTCAAACTGGAAGAAGTCGGCGATCGGTTTGATCTTTAATCTTTTCCTATTATTTTGATTATAGTGTTTTTTTATGAACATTTAGAAGAAAGTTCTATTAATTTTTTTTGCAAAAATTTAAATTTAATATTATATTTGCGTTACATTTTAATTATGATATCTTAGTTAAAAAAAACTTTTTGTAAAAATAAAGCTCTTTAAAATTGGCATAGAATTTAAAGCCTGATATTGGGTTTTTATTGTAATTATTGTAATCTGTTCATTGTTAGTCAGTCAACTTTGGTGCCGCGCTTTACTATCTACCTACTGTGGTGTAAGCCAGTAGACGAACTTAAAGTTGCTTTGTGTACACAAACCAATCCATCGAGTTATTGTAGCTAACAATACGACGTATAGATAACAAATCTCTAACCTCAAGCGCCACAAAACTGACTCTTTTGTAAATTTGTACATATATATAGTTCTTTTCTTTTCCTCCACCTCAACTTTAGTGTTTTTTTTTTTATTTTTTGTTTTGCACTTTGATATTTTTTTTTTATTTAAATAATTATTGTCGTAACACTTGTGTTTGTAATAACGAAAACTTGAGAGAGGAATCTTGTCAAATTTTGTGCTTTTACTTCCGAACTTCTTAATTAATATAATCTATAATAAAAAGCTTCGTTTTTTTTTACTTGCCCCCTCTTAGAAGGAGTATAAGAGTCTCGCCGGCAATATAGGTAATTCTTAAATTATTTTGATTATAACATTCCAGGGGAAACGTTCGTACAAATCAATCAAGGATAGGTTTAATTAATAATTTTTTTTCTAAATAATTAATTTGGTTAAGTTGTTTATAATTTTAATTCTGATAACTTCAGAATACGATTTACTGTTAGTTTTAATTTTATATTCAAATAAATCTATAGAAAAGTAAATAAGTCAATAAAATTGATGTTAGAGTTAACGTTTTGACAGAACTTTTTTCACGTTCCTAATGTGCAATGTTATTTTTTTAGGAATGAACGAAGCCGGTATGTCAGTTGCAGATATTTTACGAAACTTAAACACATCTGTAAGTAAATTATAACGAAATAGCGACAATATTAACAAAAATAATTACAGTATAAAAATATTTATAATAGGCTTAACAAATTTCAAGCTACCGCAAAACTGGTCTTTTAAAGGAGCATGCTCAACGGAGATTAGATTTTTGCGCTAATAATTTAGAAAGAAATTGGAATAACGTTATTTTCTCTGATGAAAAGACGTTTTCTTCATCAATGGATTCCCTTCATCAAAAGTTTTGTGGCGGTTGGATAATACCAGATATAGTAGGGAACACGTTGTAGAATCAGGGAAGAGCGGTCGCATCACCACTGGATTTTAGGAGTAGATGACGTCTCATGGTTCAGAACAAATCATTCAAGTTTTTCCCCTTCGTTTTACGGCAGAAGCTTTACTTAATTTACTAGAAACACAGTATCTTCCAGAAGTGATCAACCGTTTTCTTTGAGTCGGCCGTGAGCCAATTGTTTTTGTGCAAGATAACTCGCCTATTCATTCGGCAAGAGTGGTTCGGCAATGATTTGAGAAACGTCCAAAATTTGTAGTTTTTCCATGGCCAGCCAAATCCTCTTATTTAAACCGTATAGAAAATCTATGAGGTTTAATGACAAAAGATTGGAAAGACAACGGATTTTATGGAGTTCGTGAAAGAAACGTTCATCAATTAACAACCACTCATGTTAGAGAACTTTGGAGGCATGTTACACCAAATATTTGTCAACGTTTGGTTGGAAGTATGCCGCGTAGGTTAACTGAATGTCAAGAAAATGATGGATACTACACCGAGTATTAAAAATTGGGTTTATAAATATATAATTTTATATTTGGCTGATTTTTTTGTCATATATATAACGAAACCAAAGATTGTGTGAAGTATTTTTTTTTTTATATATATAACAATGATTTATATATTTAATCAACTCCACAACCTCTATGTTAAAGTTTAGATTTAAATACCTGGAGTCATTCGCCGAGTTACCAACCACTTACTGTCACAAGAGGAACTACGACGTCGCCTTCATATCAATAATAAATAATCTCACATTTAACAATGGTTACTGAAACTAAAAGAAACAAACTGAATTTGCTGTTTTCACCAATCCGTAACTAATCGTAAATGACTTTTTACGTTTGATCAGTAACTGACTTAAAAGCTTTACGACTTTACAACTTGTGTAGAACTATATAATAGAATCAAATCCAATTGTGTAGTACGTGTACGCACTTCAACATTCTCATGACAATCAAATTATCAAACTCTAGTAGCCTTTGATATGACTTAGAACTTCAGAAACAAACTCAAATTCTATTATCAACATAGAATTTCTGTGCCATGCAAGTGGTATTTTTAGTAAAAGCAGTTACTTATAAAATGCTTTAGTGAATTATAATTTGCTGGCTACTGTACATAGTGGAACACAAATATACTTAAACTTACTTACTTACTTACTTACTTACTTACTTACTTACTTACTTACTTACTTACTTACTTACTTACTTACTTACTTACTTACTTACTTACTTACTTACTTACTTACTTACTTACTTACTTACTTACTTACTTACTTACTTACTTACTTACTTACTTACTTACTTACTTACTTACTTACTTACTTACTTACTTACTTACTTACTTACTTACTTACTTACTTACTTACTTACTTACTTACTTACTTACTTACTTACTTACTTACTTACTTACTTACTTACTTACTTACTTACTTACTTACTTACTTACTTACTTACTTACTTACTTACTTACTTACTTACTTACTTACTTACTTACTTACTTACTTACTTACTTACTTACTTACTTACTTACTTACTTACTTACTTACTTACTTACTTACTTACTTACTTACTTACTTACTTACTTACTTACTTACTTACTTACTTACTTACTTACTTACTTACTTACTTACTTACTTACTTACTTACTTACTTACTTACTTACTTACTTACTTACTTACTTACTTACTTACTTACTTACTTACTTACTTACTTACTTACTTACTTACTTACTTACTTACTTACTTACTTACTTACTTACTTACTTACTTACTTACTTACTTACTTACTTACTTACTTACTTACTTACTTACTTACTTACTTACTTACTTACTTACTTACTTACTTACTTACTTACTTACTTACTTACTTACTTACTTACTTACTTACTTACTTACTTACTTACTTACTTACTTACTTACTTACTTACTTACTTACTTACTTACTTACTTACTTACTTACTTACTTACTTACTTACTTACTTACTTACTTACTTACTTACTTACTTACTTACTTACTTACTTACTTACTTACTTACTTACTTACTTACTTACTTACTTACTTACTTACTTACTTACTTACTTACTTACTTACTTACTTACTTACTTACTTACTTACTTACTTACTTACTTACTTACTTACTTACTTACTTACTTACTTACTTACTTACTTACTTACTTACTTACTTACTTACTTACTTACTTACTTACTTACTTACTTACTTACTTACTTACTTACTTACTTACTTACTTACTTACTTACTTACTTACTTACTTACTTACTTACTTACTTACTTACTTACTTACTTACTTACTTACTTACTTACTTACTTACTTACTTACTTACTTACTTACTTACTTACTTACTTACTTACTTACTTACTTACTTACTTACTTACTTACTTACTTACTTACTTACTTACTTACTTACTTACTTACTTACTTACTTACTTACTTACTTACTTACTTACTTACTTACTTACTTACTTACTTACTTACTTACTTACTTACTTACTTACTTACTTACTTACTTACTTACTTACTTACTTACTTACTTACTTACTTACTTACTTACTTACTTACTTACTTACTTACTTACTTACTTACTTACTTACTTACTTACTTACTTACTTACTTACTTACTTACTTACTTACTTACTTACTTACTTACTTACTTACTTACTTACTTACTTACTTACTTACTTACTTACTTACTTACTTACTTACTTACTTACTTACTTACTTACTTACTTACTTACTTACTTACTTACTTACTTACTTACTTACTTACTTACTTACTTACTTACTTACTTACTTACTTACTTACTTACTTACTTACTTACTTACTTACTTACTTACTTACTTACTTACTTACTTACTTACTTACTTACTTACTTACTTACTTACTTACTTACTTACTTACTTACTTACTTACTTACTTACTTACTTACTTACTTACTTACTTACTTACTTACTTACTTACTTACTTACTTACTTACTTACTTACTTACTTACTTACTTACTTACTTACTTACTTACTTACTTACTTACTTACTTACTTACTTACTTACTTACTTACTTACTTACTCACTTACTTACAATTCCAGCTGAATTTTAAGACTAAAATTACAATTTTTACCAATTTTTGAATTTTTGACAAGCAAATTTTAACTACACTCTATTTTTTTGGCAGAAGCAAATGCGCGCCCATTGAAAAAACCTTACATACAATATAGCAGCTTTTGGTAAATTTTCAGAAAACTGCTGCCAATTTAACTGTAAATAGTGTCAGTGTCAATAAATTGTTTAGGTACATTCAGTTGCAATAGTAGAGAAAGATGTGTTATCAGTTATCTTGGAAACCAAGCTTTGCGGTCTAAACGACACAGAATTTGCACACCGTTAAGGAAAAGTTTTGTTTGAAAGACAAACGTGAGATTAGGATAAAGTGACAAATCTGGCTGACACCGCGTTTTCATAAATTTGTGCTGTGTAAACGGGACATTGCTTTAACTAAAAGAAAGAAAGTATTTAAAATGTGATTTTGAAGATGTTCAATTCGTCTTGCCAATAGCCGAAGAATATAGTATAGTAGGTATCACAAAAAACTTTTTTAATAAATCGGTAAGCACTTACTGTTCTGTGGCAAATTTTTCTTAATCCTCTTAAATAAAGATTGAAACTACCTTATTGTTATTAATATTAAAAATAAGAATCAAAAGAAAATAAACAGAAAAAATAAATAACTAAAGTTTGTTCAAAAGATTTGGATAATTTTAAAAAATAAAGTTTATATTCAAGTTGTTTATTTTTCAATATTTATTATACAAAAATAATAATTTTAAATACACTAAGCTTTTGCCTAGATTAGAAATAATTACATAATATAATTATCAATATCGTGCTATTAAAATTTATGTAGCTATCCACTTTGTTCATGTTAACCATAAAAAAGAAAACTGACAAATTAGATACAATACCAAATTTGTTTGACGAATTATTTTTGGAATATGTTTATAATCCTTTAAAATTTATGGGTAACAGTGATCATGATTATTTTTGATAGTAGAAATTTTGAATTAAAAATTTCTTTTTCATCTTCTTGTAGAAACTTATAGCATTACAATTTTTGATTAAATATCTTAAAAAGATGTCTCCTATTTTTATGACTTTTTGGGTTTGTTTTGTCAGTAATAATTGTATATTCACATTAATCGCATTGAAATTTTTTATAATTTGCTTAAAAAATGCTTCAAATTTTTATATTTTTCAAGAATTCCTTAATAAATAGTTGTTTGCACCGAAAAGTCTGCTGTAATTCACTTGGCAGGTGTCTCAATTTATGTGTTTTGAAGTGATGTTTAAAAATAGTTGAATATTCACACTGATGGCATTAGAATCTTTGCTGTAATTCACGCAGAAAGTGCTTCTTTTCATGTGTTTCAATGAAATATTTATAAAAATTTCTGTTGTAATTCGCTTGGAACATGTTTTATAATTTTATAATTACTTGTAACTTTACATTGATTGCAGCCACATTCTGGATGCAGTTCACTTGAAAGGTGCCTTATTAATGACTTTTGAGCGTTGTTGCATATTTACATTGATTGCATTAAAATGTTAGTTGTCGTTCGCTTGAAAGATGTTTTGCATTTATATGTGTCGTCAGGTTTCCTTTATAAATAGTTGTATATGCACACTGGTCGCATTGGAATTTTTGTTGTAGTTCGCTTGAAAGATGTTTTGCATTTATACGCCATTTTATAAGTTGTTTATAAGGAGTTTTGTATTCACACTGAACACATTGGAATGTTTGTTGTAATTTGCCTGAAAGTTGTTTTGCTTTTATATGTTTTTTAGGTCTTGTTTATAACAAGTGGAAAAATCACACTGATCGCATAGGAATTTCGTTCGTAATTTGCTGGAGAGATGTTTCGCATTCATATGTCTCTTCAGGCTTGTTTTATAAAAAAAATTATATTCACACTGCTCGCATTGAAATTTTCGTTGTAGTTTGCATGAAAGATGCCTTCTATTTCTATGCCACTTTATAAGTTGTTTATAAGGAGTTTTGTATTCACACTGAACACATTGGAATTTTTGTTGTAAATCTTTTGAAAGATGCTTTGCATTTATATGTTGGTTTAGAGCTCCTTTATAAAAAGTTGAATATTCGCATTCATCGCATTGAAATTTTCGTTGCAGTTCGCCTTCTATTTATATGCAATTTTATGAGTTGTTTATAAAGAGTTTCATATTCACACTGATCGCATTGGAATTTTTGTTGTAATTCGCTTGAGAGATGCTTTGTATTCTTATGTGTTTTCAGATTTGATTTACAAAGAGTCGTGTATTCACACTGATCACATTGAAATTTTTGTTGTAAATCTTTTGAAAGATGCTTTGCATTTATATGACTTTTCAAAAGACCTTTGCTAAGGGTTTCATATTCACACTGATCGCATTGGAATTTTCGTTGTAATTCAC
This sequence comes from Lagria hirta, assembly GCA_947359425.1. Lineage (NCBI taxonomy): Eukaryota > Metazoa > Arthropoda > Insecta > Coleoptera > Tenebrionidae > Lagria > Lagria hirta. The sequence continues at coordinate 5,023,865 of OX375801.1, read as the reverse complement.
TTGAAAGATGCCTTCTATTTCTATGCAATTTTATAAGTTGTTGATAAGGAGTTTCATATTCACACTGCTCGCATTGGAATTCTTGTTGTAAATCTTTTGAAAGATGCTTTGCATTTTCATGTCTGTTTAGATTATTTTTATAAAAAGTTTTATATTCACACTGATCGCATTGGAATTTTTGTTGTAAATCTTTTGAAAGATGCTTTGCATTTATATGATTTTTCAAATAATCTTTTCTAAAGATTTCATATTCACACTGATCGCATTGAAATTTTTGTTGTAGTTCGCTTGAAAGATGCCTTCTATTTATATGCAATTTTATGAGTTGTTTATAAAGAGTTTCATATTCACACTGATCGCATTGGAATTTTTGTTGTAATTCGCTTGAGAGATGCTTTGTATTCTTATGTGTTTTCAGATTTGATTTACAAAGAGTCGTGTATTCACACTGATCACATTGAAATTTTTGTTGTAAATCTCTTGAAAGATGCTTTGCATTTATATGACTTTTCAAAAGACCTTTGCTAAGGGTTTCATATTCACACTGATCGCATTGGAATTTTCGTTGTAGTTCACTTGAAAGATGCCTTCTATTTCTATGCAATTTTATAAGTTGTTGATAAGGAGTTTCATATTCACACTGCTCGCATTGGAATTTTTGTTGTAAATCTTTTGAAAGATGCTTTGCATTTTCATGTCTGTTTAGATTATTTTTATAAAAAGTTTTATATTCACACTGATCGCATTGGAATTTTTGTTGTAAATCTTTTGAAAGATGCTTTGCATTTATATGATTTTTCAAATAATCTTTTCTAAAGGTTTCATATTCACACTGATCGCATTGAAATTTTCGTTGTAGTTCGCTTGAAAGATGATTTCTATTTCTATGCCATTTTATAAGTTGTTTATGAGGAGTTTTGTATTCACACTGAACACATTGGAATGTTTGTTGCAATTTGCCTGAAAGATGTTTTGCGTTTATATGATTTTTTAGGTCCTGTTTATAACAAGTGAAAAAATCACACTGATCGCATTGGAATTTTTGTTGTAATTTTTTTAAAAGATGCTTTGCATTTATATGTTTGTTTAGATCTCTTTTATAAAAAGTTGAATATTCGCATTCATCGCATTTGTATTTTGGCTGAAATTTTCTTGGGCGATTAATTTTATGTTTTTTTAAATGCGCATTTTTTTCGGTCGTTTTGAAATCACCAAGCATTTCGTCTGCAATTTTTCGCAATTTTAGTAAAGAATGCTTTCTGTCTATATGTTTCTGATAAATATGTCTTTTTAACTGGAATTTGTATTTACTTGTATACTTGCATTGATCACATTCAAAACAAGTAGCGAATTGGTAACGTTTATCTGCTTGGCTAGTCGTTGTAATAATACCGTTTCCATTTTCCGTATTAGTTGTAACTTCTATAAAATTACACTTTCTTTTGTGAAAGTATCTCCACACATACGAAAAGCTACCCACTCTGCAACGTTTACATTTTTTGAAACTGGCTTCATCCAAAACATCTAAAAACTCACAATTGTGAATAAAATAAACACTTTTTTCATTTGTTTCAAAGTTGCATAAACGGCATCTATAAGATTCCAGTGAATCGTAACAGGAAAAAGCCGAGAAAGAGCGGCAGCACTTCGAGAAAACTGACATTTTTGATAATATCCAAAAAGACTAAAATGTCAATATTTTAATATTTTTTATGTTAAAAGTAAGCCGTTAATATAACCGTTCATTTGATACGTTAAAACTGCTCTTTTCTTTATGACTCTGAGATAATAGTAACACAACACTTTATTAGATAAAAATCTAACCTCATTTCTATACTTTCATTGGTTGCATTCAGCAGGCAACCGTTCACACTTATTCGCTGTTCGGTGAGTAAAAGCAACGGGGGTGAAGCCTACATACAAAACATGGAAACAATTATAATTCCCACCGCACACCAGCCCCCCTTGCAAAGAGCGCAATGGTAAAAATGGACCCAAAGCGAGATAGCTATATGGTGAGCGTGCAGATACGAAAACACGTTATAGCATCGTCAAACTTTTTGACATTTTGTTGTTACTGTACTGTCATTGCGCTGTGATTTTGCTGTCATGTGTCATTCTTGTCAAGCAATTTACCGCGATTTAAGCACGTTTTTTACTATTGAAGGTTATGTTTGTTTAATAGTTTTCGCGTCGCATGCATGCTTCGTTTTTCGCGGGGGCTGCCGTTCAAACACAATTTGTGAAAAATTATTAGGTGTAATGTTTTGGAATAGTCAATTTGGTATTTGTCTCTTTTTATACGTTTTAGGTAAAAGATATGGCAATAGTGAATCAACCTTTAATTAAATATCCAGAATGCAAGAATAGCTACTTTTGCCATCTTTCTGAAGGGTCAAAAAGGAACAAGCATTTTTTCCATTTTTCAAAAAGTTTGACTGATGCATGGAAAAGCTGCTGCAACATCCCGCTTGATACTTGCGTAAGAAATTTCCGTGATTGCGAAAACTATTTTGAAGACTCAGATAATACGGGGCAATAGAGTACGTTTAGTACATGATGCTATACCAAGATTCTCTCGAACAGCTGCAAATAAATCGCCGCTTCAAGTAAGTGAATTAGCAAGTATAAACCTAATTGAGAAACATGCTTCGAATGACAAAACAGCTGTCTTTATTTGTACGTTACGAGCCTTTAACTTCCAAAAATGTATGTTTTGTTTCTGAGAGGGAAAAAGACTTAATAGCTAACGACCAACCACCAATTTGTCGTGATGAAGGGGCTTAAGCTTATCTCATTTTATTTGTTTATTTTTATGAGATGTATAACAGAATGCACCTAGTTCTGATTTATATAAACGAAATTAGCTTGTCAAAAATTATTACCGAAATTGATTTGTTTTTGTGTGACGTTAAAATATATTATTGAATATCTTTAATTGTAGTGTTTATATTGTGAATTAGTCTAAAGATCAAATATTATTTGAAAATTATGTTATTACTGTGATTTAATGTTGAAAAAATTGGTTTGTGTTTATGTTTTGTAACGCTTAAATACTTGTACTTTTGAATTTTTCTGTTTAACGTAAAACTTTTGTACTGGGAATTTTTGGTAAACTGACAACATTGAAATTGTATTGTTTTTTTCTGTTAAAATACAAGTATTATACAAATGTCTGTGGTTTTTTTGTTTTTGCTGTCAGTATTTTTTGTATTTATGATGTATTTGTAATGTTTGTCAACTTGCAATAGAATCTTACAGTAAATATTTTGTTTGCTGTAATTTTTTATTGCAGTTGAACCAAAATTGCAACATCAAAGTTTATAAAATTTTGAATTTATTGCGCAGCTGCGGTCTTTAGTCTTGATACAAACCCTAATTTACAAGAACTGTATTAGCAATGACATGTGCGCTTTGGCGGTCATTAATAGAACTACTTAATTTGTCATCACTCCACCGGGTGCAGTGCGGATCTTTGTTTCTAATGATTACTTAGAGGATTTCATTTCTACCTGACTTAGTTATTCTATGGTAAAAGCTGTGTCTCTTAGATAAGGAAAGAGAGGGGATGCGTAAAAGCTCGGAAGAAAGTGTTACCAAGTGGAACCCCGCGCTGATCTCCAGTGGCGTATTGTTTGGCATGATTTAGGGTTTTGTGAAAAATGAAAAGTTTTGATATGGTAAAGTTGAATTACATATGATTACTTATTAAGATTGCATTTCTTTTTGAGTAGTTATTTAACACTGGTCAGGATAAAGTAAAGCAAATGTCTCATACAGTGTTTTATTGAAGTACAAATATCAAAAAGCGTCCGCGAAAGCCATTTGCATACGTTTACTAGGGTGTCCCTTATTTTTCAAAGTTTATATTTTTTAACGCATAGGTCTTAGTTTTGTTCATTAGTACCTAAAACACTCGGGAATTAATTTTTACCTTATTTGGAGAACGGAAACCTGTGCCGACTTGCATCAAATTATGTTCATACAAGTTACGCGGAAATAGCGGCGCGTACTCACCGTATTTGTCATTTGTTATTAGTTAATCTCGTGATGAACACATATTGTTTTACGTTATAAAATGGCAGTGGAATTAAGAAGCAATAAAAAAAGTATTTTCTTAGTAGGCGACTTGAACTATCAAATAACTTGGGCAAAGTTACCGTCTAACCGTCAAGTTCTTGCAGTCCTCTTTTTTAACATTCGTGAAGTTAAATTGAGTGTTAGTGAAAGCGCAAATCTCGTCGTTCGAGAGTGTATTATATTCTGGGAAAAAGCTAGAATCCCTACCAGAGCTATTCCTAACTGCGTAAAGAAACTTGTGGATCTTCACCATGCTTGGAGAGAGTTGCAAAAAAATTCCAAAAAAACACAAAATATTTAAAAGCACCGTGAGAACGACTTTCAAAACAATTTAGATAATTTATTCGACATAGCACACGCTAATGCTTTGGAATGGATGAAAATAGAAAAAGATAAAATCTTTTTACAAAAGCAAAGAGAACCAGGGCGTCCAGGATGTTTAGCCGGCATAGATAAAAAGTTAGCTGAAAAAGAAGAAAGATCCAGACAGAGAAAATTAAAAGAAAAGAAAAAAAGACATGATCAAATCTTTTCCGAGGGTTTATCTTTATCTTTAACTACACAAGATCTTATTGAGACACCAGGATATCCCGTTCAACCTACCAGCTCTGATGAAAGCATCGACGAATTCTTACCGTCGACATCTCAAACGGTAAGTTCTGGAAGTATTACAAAAAGGGGAAGGAAAGATTTCATCACTCCTAAATTAGTTGCAGCTTTGGATAGATGTCAATTAAGCATAAGAGATTCCGTATATATACTTCAGGCTGTAGTGGAAGCCCTAGATCTTAGTAGTGATGATTTCTCGATAAACAAGTCGTCTATTCAACGCATTCGTACAAAGACTAGAAAAGATAGAGCGGAATCTATTAAATCAGATTTTCAGAGTAATTTACCTGAAAGTGTGACCGTTCATTGGGATGGAAAATTATTACCTGGACTGGACGTAAGAAGTTCTAAAGAAGAACGCCTGCCAATCCTTATATCATTTGAAGAAAAGGAACAACTTTTGGCTGTGCCTAAGCTGGAGAGCTCTTCTGGTCAAGATCAAGCTAAAGCTGTGTTAAACGCACTTTATGACTGGAACCTCGAGGACAAAGTACAAATAATGTGCTGTGATACAACTGCATCTAATACAGGGCGATTGAAAGGAACTTGTGTACTGTTGGAACAAAAGCTAGACAGGGAATTATTACTCTTTGCTTGCCGCCATCACGTTTACGAACTGGTTTTAAAGTGTGTATTTAAAACAAAAATCCACCAAATAACAAATAACCCTGATATCCCGATGTTTAAAAAGTTTAGAGACAGCTGGAATACTATTAATTCTGCTGCTATTGAAACACACAGCCACATCGTCACACAACATTTTTGTAATACAAAAATTAAAGAACTGTTGACATTTTATAATGAAGAACTGCAAAAATAAATTGTACGTGACGATTATCGAGAACTGATTGAACTGTCTATTATTTTCTTAGGAGGCGATAGTGAGAAAAAAATTAAAATAAGACCTCCTGGAGCAATGCATCAAGCAAGGTGGATGGCAAGAGCTATTTACTGTTTGAAAATATGTTTGCTGCAATCTCAATTCAAAATTAGCGCCAAAGATAAACGAGCATTCCAAGACATTTGTTTATTCATTGCAGTTGTATATGTGAAATCATGGCTGAGATGTAGTCTGGCGGTGAAGGCACCAAATCAAGATTTGTCTTTTTTAAAAAGGCTTAAGGAATACGAAACTATTAACAAAAAGATCTCCCAAGCAGCTTTGAAAAAGTTTAGTCAACATCTTTGGTACTTGTCAGAAAAAATTACTGTTTTGTCACTCTTTGATGATGAAGTTGATGAAGCAACCAAGAGAAGTATCGTAGAGAACTTACAAAGAGAGAGTTTGTATGATTCTAGGAAGAGATACATTCCATCGAAGGAAGATATGTCTGATTATTTGCATGGTAAGTGGGAATACTTAATTTTATGTTAAAGTTAGCTATTAATCATTAATTAAAAAAAAACATGTAAAAGGATCTAACGCTAAGCTTACTATGTCTTAAATTGTTTTAATAAACTGATAATAATAATGTCTTGTCTATTGTTACAGGAAAATCATTGAGTGATTTTGTGTCTATCAAGAGCAGAAAATTATTTTCTCGTTTAAAAATTGATGATAACTTTTTGGAGAAACCTGTTTCTACGTGGGAAGAAGATGTTGCCTATTTACAGGCAAAAAGAAAGGTTTTTTCTTTAAGGGCAGTAAATGATACAGCTGAAAGAGCTGTAAAACTTATGCAAGATTTTTATGGTTTAATTACTGCAAAGGAAGAACAGAAACAATTTATACTACGCTGTGTACAAGAGCACAGAAATCTTTATCCAGACTGTAACAAAGAGACCCTTAAAAGAAAATATCCTTGCTAATCTGTAATTTTATGTTCTTTTAATAAATAAATACCTATTTTCTTACTAAATTTTTATTATTGTTTTTATAAAATATAAATATTTCATTTTGTTTAGTTGAATATCGAAAAGGGTCAAAGGCAGCTATTTTCAAAATCTTTACGGCCTTGTCGGCAGGGGTTAATGTTGACATAGGAAGATAAAATTTTGTATTTAAGTAGATCTGGGTAGTTTAAAAAAAATTACAAGGTATGCATTTCGATATTCGAAAAAAAAATTTTTCACGTATATAAGAGACACCCTAACGTTTACATACAAAATTTGGTAGTAGACGCTCTGAAAATAAAAAGACAAGTAGCAGGGTGTCAACTAAGAGGGTTTGTGATCCAACCTTAAGCAATATAGAATAAGAAAATTATAAACACAAAAAATTTTAATATGAGACACAATAATTTGGGTATAAAACTAATTACAAAAATACAAGTATTCTTCATATACGAGTTTGCCGTGTCTGTACTGTGTAATATTATTGTCCCTGAAACAGTATCAACTTTGTCAACTGACTTCTAACAGGATCTGTTATTTCTGATTTCTTTTTCGTTTTAAATGTATGCGAACTTTTAAATATTTTTCGACAACAGATTCTGTTAGAAAATATATGTGATTGCAATTGGTTTCCAATATATGACTTTGCAAGGAATTGAAGTAATTATCTTCTATACAGTTATACTTTATTTTACTTTTCAGGATAGGTATAAAATTATTTTTGTTTAAAGAATTTTCATTTGCACGCAAAAAATGTTCTGTGATTTTACAAATTTCCACTACATCTTTTGATGAATAACACAAACCACCAGAAATTTTCCTTGTTATTAAAGAATATAGAAAATTCTCTTTCTTCCCGATTAATGCTCCCACGCACTCTTCGCATTTTATTGTCCTTTGAAGTTGGTATGTTACAAACCCAGCAATATAAATAATAATTTGTAGTGAACACTCACTTATTACCAGTGTATTCATGATATAATCATGATCCCCCCACATAGACTCTTCTTCCACGTCATCATCATCCTGTGCCAGTGAACCAGGACTACTTATATTCAACCCAGGACATTCAAACCTACTTGACCCTACCAAAATTGATATGGCTTTCAAAGGAATACGATTTCCCATTCCACCTTCTCGGATTTCCGCTCTTACTAATAATCTTTTGTATGCAGCAGTAAACTGTCGTGCAGTAGGGTTATTGTTCCAACCACCTTTGGCTCTTATCGAAGAAAAAAATAGTTCCAAGTGGTTCTGACTGACTTTATACAAAAGAAGATATATTAGCAACTGCTTTTCTAAAACGAACTCATCATATAATAATAAAGCACTTTTAAGAGATATAATGACACCTATGAAAGCTGTTTTGCGTTTAGAATGTATTAGTAACTCACTATTAAAAAATTTAAGATTGGAAATTAATTAATTGCCATGTGAATGAATTTCCTTGTCATTTCAACATTTTTTTCACATAGTGCTTTTTTATAACCTGGCGGAACAAGTGATCTGCTATTTAAAATGTCAAATACCAAGTTTATCAAATATATAAAATCAGCCGTTGCCTGACACCCTTTAAATTCTTCAAGTGCTAACTCTTGTTCACAGTAGCGTAAAGCATCAGCAACTGATTTACTTAGCAATTGAACTGCTAATCAAACTTTCATTTTTTGTTTAAAAAAATTCAAGTGTGCTTTGCGAAGCTTGTTGCCTAAATGCAAGCCTTCCGTTTCTTGCAATGTTTTCAATTTTTCTATAAACTCCCACTTTATTAAGTTTCCTTCTCCGTCAATCAACTGTTTTTTCTCGTCAAAACAGTTCCGTATCAATTTAATCATGTGACATGAATCATAAAAAATATCAACATTGTTTTCATTGAGTGCAAAGTACGTTTTCATATTAAGAAATGTGGTGTTACAGCCTAAATTATTTGCCATTGTTATGTGTGACGGAGCACCATCAAAAGTTAAAGACACAACTTGCGCTCCAGTTTCAGATATTAACTGTATGCATTGGGAAACTAAAGCGCTTTTTTGATCCCCACTCATACCATCTATAAAAAAATACCCGACTGGTAGTTTCCATTGGCCGTTAATACAAACAACCATAAACACAAATGCCTCTTTTGCCATGGAATTGTCATCGTCTTGCATATCCACGCCACAATTTACATATCCGTGGAATTTTTTGCCATCCCACTCAATTTTTTTCCTAATTGCAATTTCATCAATCATTAATGCCAAAATAGTTGGTTTGTTTGAAAAATGCACATGTGTGTTTAAAGCTTCAAACGCTTCTTTTGTAAAACCGGGCTCACAGTTGACATTTTTGAACCACTTCCCAATAGTGCTCCTATGGGGTAAGCAAGTATCAAAAACCTTTCTTACATAATCGTAACCCTTAGGCAAAAAAAAACTTAATGTCAATGCAAATTTTCTTAACTCTGGAGAGTATTTTAGTTTCCGCCCCTGCTTCCGTTTTAATATTTTCCTAGTAATTTCAGGCATGTTATTAAATAAGAGTGAATGTTCTGCTGTTAATAAATTTTGAGTTGTTAATTGTTTTACAATTTGTGTTAAAGACACAACTCTCGCTTTATGCCTTTTTAATCTCTGACTCAAAACTCTCATTTTTCTTGACTTTTGCCGCGTATCTTCTCCCTCTTTTGCTTGGCTTGAAGTCGCAGCAACTGGTTCTGTCACTTCAGTAAGTTCTCTTTTTGGTAAAGCTCTTTTTTTTGCCTGTAACAGTAATGATAATACTAATACTTACTGAACAACACGTATTTATAATATATCTGGTTATACCTTCTTGGGCCGCAAGTAATGCGGCAGTTCTAAAAAAATTGTCGGTTCCGCTGCATCTAACAAACGAACTCTATGACCAATATAATAAAACAAATTAGGTTCAAAATGTTTTGAACACAGCCTCGAATTTGGGGTAGGTGTCCAGTTTGCAATTTTCATATTGTTTAGCCAAAGCCTGGCTCTTTCGGAATCAGTAGGAAACCTGTAACAAATTTCATAAAAACATTAAACAATTATTAGATTACTGAATAATAACACTAAGTTCCTTAAAGCAAACACCCAGTACCTACCCAGCAAACATAGGTCTGACAATTGAGAGCTAAGTAGGTAACTTTTTTTTAACTACTCATATTATATAATATATATTATTTATAGAAGTAAAGTTACCTAGCTTTTATTATATACATAATAAAAAATTATTAATTTCGGTAGTACTTATTATTCTTATTTCAACGATGTACAATTTTCGGTATGTTACATTTGCAAAACATAGGAAGAAATAATGCATTGAAAAGAAATATATACAAATGAGTTTTAAGTAAAAAATGTCCTTATAGTAGATAGAAACGCAAAAAAAATATTGGAAACCCGAATTAGCAATCTTTTTACGCACGCCACTGGAAAACTTACCGTCTGCCGACTGTATCTCGAGTGTTTTATGTGAAATCTTGACTGAAAACTTGAATAAAACTTGTTTAACCGGTGATATATATTTGCTTGAAGATGTTTCCCCACACATATTTAAAATATTTGTGAACTTATTGGCTTAAATACGGAAATATACAGCAAAATAAAAAGTCGTGCAATGTGACCATGTGAGTTTTCTTACCTGTGAAACGTAATTCCTGGCTCCTGTCTCTCACTTCGACTTTTACAATTAAAAGCCGCACACACAACCATTATACTAAATAGTGTAACACTAGTATAATTAAATCATTAAATTGAAATATTTAGTTTAAAAATAAATATTATAATTGTTATTGGGATTAGATAAAATAAAAAAAAAACTTGCCAAACCAAATATTGAATATTTTAGTAAATGTCTTTAAGATAAAGGTTCACACGACACCAGACAAATAAATCTATAGGCACCATAAAGGGCCAATACTTGAAAGATAAGATTAGCACAGTACCTAAGATCCTAACGATGAGACGAAGCAGATATGCCAATGAGGGAAAAAAATAGGCACGCCGAAGATGACAAAAAGCAGAAACAAGACGGTTAGAAATCACCCCCGATTACCCCTGCTACGCAATTTATAAAACTTGTCACTACAGCAAATTAGATCATTTTTCTGTATAACTTGACGTGCCAGTGTTGTGAATAATTATTGTGGTGCCGTAAGTGCAACAATTAAATTTGGGTGAGTCCTAATTCACTGAATTTGTTTATTTCTGTCAGTCGTTTCATATTTTGAATATAGAATGAACTTGTATTTTAAATATAAAAGAACGAATCCTTGTGAGTCGTTATTCACTCAATTTGTTAATTTATAGCAGTCGTTTTATATTGTGAATATAAAATGGGCTTGTATTTTGAATATGAAATAACTACCTAATTATTATTGATATTTTTGACGAAGTAACCGTTTTTGCGAAAAATATAAATAAATTAACTAGTGCCAATTTATCGTCAATTCCTTAAATAATTTTATTATTGTCAAATTATGTTTTGTTTAAATCTATGTTCTAATTGGAAATTGTTTGGATAATTAATTATACTAGTTAATAATTGGATTGCAACAAAAATATTTAATAAGAGTAGAAACAAATCTAAAGTACAATAACTTCATCAAACTTAATATTTGCATTATGCTATGGTTTATTATTTTATAAACAGTAAAAGCAATATTTTTAGTTAATAAAATATAATAATTTAATTAGTAATTCAAGAATTTAATTAGTCGAATTTATGATAAGCATTATCTTAAAGTTTCACATTTTCTTTCTTTACTATACAAGCTGCTCAAAATAAAATAATAATTTAATTAATATGTTATCCAATTAATTACTCAAAAGTTTGATAAAGATTTATTTAAAGTTGTTACAATTATTGCTGTAGTTTGGTTACATTGATATTGATAATATATTGAAAATTAATTGGTAAATAATTCTATTTTCGTAACCACTGCACTGCATCAACTTTCTTATAATTTGACAGTGGTCAAATATCGACATTTTTACAGAATTCAGTTTACTTGTATTTGTTCGAATAAATTAAGTTTTACTTAATGTTTTGAGATTAGCAAGTTTAAACAGTTATACTTTGTTTTAAATAAATTATGCAGAGTTTGAAATTCTTCAACTAAAATAATTTACACATAAAAATAAAATATAGTCTTTTGCTGTCACATAATAATGTCAATCAATTAAGATCAGTTCTGCAATTATATTAAGTAGCGTAACCTCTGAGTTTACTATTTCTGTAGTGAAACACGTTACGTGAAACTATTTGTTCAAAGTAGCGTAACCTCTGAGTTTATTAAAACATGGTGCTTAGGCATCCTCTGAGTTTAATAAAACACGTTACGTGATGTTGTTGGCTCAAAGTAGCGTAACCTCTGAGTTTACTAATACATGGTGTGTCTTAACATCCTCTGTAGTGAAACACGTTACGCGACGGTGTTTGTTTTGAAGTAGCGTAACCGCTGAGTTTATTAGAACATGGTGTTGAAACATCCTCTGAGTTTAATAAAACACGTTACGTGAAAGTTGTTAATTATTGTCTGATCAGTACTAGAATGTTTATGACATTTTAGTTGCCATATTATTATTGTTGTTATATCATATAAAATAGTGTACTTGCAGAAATTAATTAATTAATCAGTCATTCATTAAAAATCATTTGAATTAAAATTGGAATTTAAATTTAGAAATTTAATAAGAATATTTGAAGAATTTAATATGATGCATAATGTTACGTAAAAGTTATTAATTATTGTCTGATTAGTACTAAAATGTTTATGACATTTTAAATGCCATATTATTATTATTATTGTTGTGGCATTTTAAGTTTGTATTGGCAGTAATTTATAATTGATAAAAAAAAAGAAGTTTATCAAATAGTTATATTTTGAAGTTTAATAATTGAAGAAATCAAAATACATTACAGCATATGTAAATTCAATTGAAGGAGCAATAGTACTATAGAATTAGGTAAGCTCTTAGCCTATAATAGTCAACTCATAAATGTTTGTCTATAAATATTTTAACAGAGCGCTTGATTAAATTAATTGTTAGTTAACGGATGGTTTGAAATAGCAAATTCAGGTGTTGTTTTAACATTTTAGGATCCCTGTAAGTGTATGGTAAAATCTCACCTATCCTAAGATCTTCTGGATTCATTATTGTATTAAGTGATTGGTGACACAGCATTTAACTCTAGGTATTTATATTCTATTTTAAGATTGATGAGATATAAACAATTATTGATTATCTAAAAAAAAAAAAAAAATTAAGTCATGTTATAATAGTACACAACGTTTATCAAACCACTTTTTAACACTTTATTCACGTAAGAAAACTAAGCCGACACCTCGAATGTTTGACACCATAAAATGGCGACGGACCAAATTTAGATCACAGCACCCCACTATTGAGTGTAAGCAGCGTTACGCATCCACTCTCTTTTCTTATCTAAGCTGTGTCTGCTGAAAGCACTTTTCATTTCTGTCAATCTGTCATTTTGCCTAGCAAAACGTCAAATCTTAGGTTTTAGAATAAAAAGTTGTAGTGACCGACATGATCTAAGCTACTCTGGTCAGAGGGCCGATTCTAACGCACTATCGTTAGAATAGTGCGTTATTCTAAGGAACTAACACAAATTCTAACAAAATTAACCATATCTGATAGAAAAGAACACGTAGCCACCTGGCGATTCTAATAAAAAGATTTAATGTGATGTCATAGAAATTTGATATCAAAATAGTATATTGTCATGCAAGTTGCACAAGGCATTTGCTTGTGGCACGCATGGGTCAAATAAATAAGTGTTACAAACATGTAAAACGAGTGTAGAGAACATGCTATATTCCTATCTTTTAATAATATGTATGATACAATATTAAGATTATGAAAAATACGCCTGAGGGCTAATTCTGTAACATTTTTTCAACAAAATCTATTAAAATTCTCTATTTTGGTTAGAGAGTTCTTTATTTTGACATTTTCAGATTAGTTGTAATGTAAGTGGAATAAATACATTAGTTAGCAAATGACCTTCTTACTTAAAAAGGGGGAAGGCAAGCAATGCGCCACCAATACTTCAAACTATTTGTAGTACTCATGTAGTACTCACTGCAGTAGTACTCATGATCATGTTGAACACTGTTTTTTAAAAAGTTGAGGTTTTTTCTAAAAAAATTTTATCAAAGCTCGGTATTTTACAAAATTAATAACAATAAATTACTGATTCTTTTTTTCCCAATATAATTTTCGCCCCTTTGAAATGTTTTTTCGTTTATTCGTTTTTACTCTACTGGGACATTTTCTATGCGGCCTTCCCATTATAAAATAGTACACCAGAATTACCAAGTATACTAAAACCAAAAAATGTGATTATAATTATTAATTATTTGAATACTGCAGTGAAATTAGTGAGTACCTACAGTAAGTAGTAACCCAATCGATATTTTTTCTTTTACGATCAAAACAACGAACTAGATTATATTTATACTTACCAATAAGTCACAGTAAGTACTACTACACAAACACGATAATAAATAATAAGGGATGATAGACGCGCAAAATGCTAAACCCGGAAACCTATGGGCGAATCTATGATGAAAACAGCCAAACTAAACAAAGCATTTTTGCAGATTGCAGACCCATCTGTGGTCTTAATTAGAAACCTAAAGTTTGTTCTTTTGCCGTAGGGGCTAATAACGCCCCCTTAAACGATCTCTCTATAAATAAGTCAAAAGTCAAAGCTATTTAACTTTTTCAAAGTATGTACTATTATTTATATTTTCAAAGCAATCGTTCAAATAAAACGTTGTTTTTCTGTATCTCGTCGGCTAATTCTGCTTTTAAAGTACTCATTTTGCCTTAAGTCGTTTTAAAAACCAGTATTACAAGCAAGTATAACGGACATTGTCAATGTTTTTTTTATATTTTTTACTTAATCCTAACGCAACGACACCACAACTCTCTATCCAAATTTTTCAAAAAAGTTTAATGACAGGTTGCATACGAAGCGTTAAAAAGTTAAATGCGGCTGCATGTTTGATAAAACAATAATGATGTCTCAAGTTTGCTTTGAACTTGCTGCAAACTTGTTATTTTTAGACATATTAAGTTCACTTTTGCTTCTACTTTTGATTTATCCTTGCTTTTAATTGTCACGTCAAACTTGACACGACAAGTATATATCAACACTGCTGCAAGTTTGAGAATCCAATGTCAATGTTTCAAGTTTGTGGCAAACTTGTTTATTTAAATACACTATTTATAATTTTAATTTTGGTAAGCTAGCCGAATCGTGTCGTTGTAAAGTGTGATTAAAAAGTAGCTGAATAAAATAAAAGTTGTTGTGTTAAACAGAATAAATTACACTAATTGTATAAGGTAAGTACAGTTTCAAGGAATATTTTAGTTGTATTATACTCTATTTGTAATAACCTTAAAAGTTAAAAATATTTTCTCGCTATCGTGTTTAGAAACAGGCTTCAGCTAGTATAAATAACTAGTTCTTTTAATAAATACATATTTTTAGTGCTTTATACATTGAACATTGTTTTTTATCAGTATTGATTAAATAATAATGCTTAAAAATGAGACAGCAAGGATGTAAAAAAATACGTAACAGTAGAGGCTGAAAGCTTTATTTTGTTCCAAAAAAGTTTCAATCTTTCTATAAGAACAAAAGTTAACATGGGGTAGAATTTTTACCATACAATTCCCTATGGCAACAGTTAAAAAAACGCATTATATACTAAAACATTCTGTATTTATTTTGTATCATATCATAGAATCAATTTGCAACTAATACTTAAGTTTTTTTTAAGAAATGGTAGACAAAAGAAGGCTTTAAATTCCATCAAATAATTGCTGGTGCCATAAGCTTAGATTAATTTGTTAATTAACTATTGAACAAATATCATTAGAATTGATTATAAAGTGTGTTTGATTAAATGCCTTACTTTTTAAATAGTTTTTAATTTTACAGCTTATTTTACAAAATCATAATAAGTAACTTGTGCAAACTTAACTTACACTTTGACCCTAGTATATCTGTTTGTTCTTATTATACTGAAAGTATTTCTTTTTTGAATGGATGAGCACACGCATTAAGCATCTTTTCTAAATTGAGAAAATTAAAATGAGCGGTAACTTTAGTTTTCTTTGAAAAAATTTAATAAAAAAAAAATTCAGTCACGTGTACACATCTTTATATAATAGACTGAAAATCCGTCTTTTGAAATCTGCTTAATAACAATAGCAAAAATTATTGTTTATAGTAAACGTTCGAAGTGCAGTATTGATCTTACATAAGTTTCATGTAAGAATATTTTTTAAAAACAAGTAATTTTTTGATAAAAATATTTTAGAATAATAAATTAAATAAATGAAAAAAAAATACATTTCGCCAAGCGTAACTAGCATAAAAGTATTTTTTTTGGCTAATAAACAATATTTTTGTTATGACAAAACAAATCCAACTAGCTACAGGCTTGCAAAAATAAACTTGCTCTATGTTTGACAAAACAAACTTGCCTCATGTTTGACAAAACAAACTTTACGCAAGTCTGTCGCATGTAAACTAGAAAGTTTGATTCAAACTTTCTGTTTTAATTATAAAATTAAGTTAAACACTTCTATTTTGATCTTACATTACAAAATAGGGCGGCATTTGTCTGAAAACACAAGGGGGGTTGACGCTTTTAGCACGGGCCTGGATAAGATTCTACTTAGTAACTAAGTAACGAATTTTCTTCGCACCATTCCTGTATCCGTGCTTAACTACGCCAAAGCAGAACTTAACTTTAAGCTCCTGAATTTGGAAGCTTAAGAGTTAAGCAGAACCTTTTTTGTTTTGAAAATTTCGGTAAGTTAGCGGAACGATAAAAGCTTTTATAATTATAATTTTGTCATGTATTTAAACAAAAACATTTGTCAAAAAAGAAAAAACTTGCTTCTTTTAAAACCAAAAGATTTGGGATGAATTAGGGCTGGGGTTATAATTATTGAATTACTCTGACGTCGGTCATTAAACAGTACCAACTTTTAGTTATGTTACTAAAATTTTATAGAACCTAGTCAAATTCTGCAATGTTTCCAGAGCGCAAACTTTAACTCGATTTTAAAGTTAAGAATGTCACAAACATTTGCGGTGCAAACCAACTGCGAGTTAAACAATGCTTTACAAATTACGGCTTAAACGACTATAAAGAATGTTTGGCGTTTAGAATTTTTACACATTTTTTTTGTCATTAAAGTTAAGAATGAATCAATAGACAAGACTTTTACTATCCAGAAACTGACAGTAACCTATTGCTCTACTATTTAGTTAAGAAATCAATTAATCCCATAAAAGTGCCTACTTCCCCAGTGAATAGTTGGATAGTCAAACGAATATAGTCAACTAACCCAAAGGTGAGTAGATAGACTGACATTCTCTAGCTATCCTATCAACCCTAATACAGACACGCACAAGCTTTTGACTAATTTAAGGTTAGACTGGTCTAAGAACATAACTCAGAGTGATAAGCTGCCAGAACTCCTAACCGTGTCAACGGCAACCTAGTCATATTTTCTCTATCCCAGATTAGACATTCTGCCTGAGTTCGCAAACTAATAAAAAATAGATACTCCATTTTTTGACTACAAAAAATAAGACATCCTAAACATATTAACAACACGCTAAAAGATATTTTACTTAAGCTAACTACAAGCGGGTTCACATTTTTTCCCTAAAAAACCACAACAATTTTTAGTACTATTTAAATGGTTCAGCCAGCAGTAGCTCACTCACTCATTCACATTAATTCATTTTCTTGTTTGTAAAGCCTTTTGCTTCAAAACTTTAGCTCTGTTAGCAAAATATTTGAATATTGTCTTTTGATAGCGACAGAAGAATAAAAAGTGAGTGAAAAGGCGGTAAGAGACGCGAGAGTGAGACGCCAGAGCTACTGCCGACTTCTCGAGCAGTAGACAGAGAGTGGGGACGGACGGCCGTGGACGGCGGACGTACGTGATGCTAGGTGAATGTGTGAGATCGTGTACTAGTGTGAGTGTATCGGTAACTGTCGCGCGCTCCTGATTGGTCACTTTCATTAATTAATAATTAATTACCTATGCGTCTGATTAAAAAATGGCTCAGGACTTTTCGTCTTAGAATATTTTTCTCTTTCGATCCCTACAATGGGGTGCGCGACTTCTGGGACACCCGATATAATAAAACGCGTTAGCCGCATCTCTGTCTGACAAATTTTAAATTTTTGAAATTTTTTTTGTAAATTATGTTTTTTTTTCGAAATAAAATTATTAGGAGGCACATAAAAATGTATTCTTTTTTAATGTGTAAAAGTTTTTTTCGTATATGATAGCCCCTTTAAGCGCCAAAGGTACAACCAATAAATTCGAAAAGTAAGATAGAATGTGTAAAAATCGTGATAATAACGGCTAAACTTACTATTGATAGATTCTATATCACTAAGGATTTTCATCAACAAATGTCATGTGTCAGTGTCTAACCTGTCAGTCGTATCGTAATTTTACAAAAATCTATAAAATATCTATTAAATAAACGTGGGGCTTTTATTTATAAAAATTTCCCATCAAGAGATTTAATGTAATTTCGATTAGAAAGAAAAAAAGTCATTTCAAGAGAAGATTATAGCCCCAAAAAGATTTAATTTGAAAGTAGAATTTGTAATACGGTTTATTTGGATTGAATACATCCATTTAGAGATTATATGTGTTAATATTATAAATAAAAAAAGAGTTTAATAGTGTGAGTTTATATTTAATTAATTTTCAGATTTTTTTACTTTTTTTTAGAGTTTCATCTGAGAGATATCATCAACTGCAAAAAAAAGTCAAAACAAAACATTACTCTCATTGAAAAGGAATTTTGAAGAGATTATAGTTTTGAATTGATTATAGATTAGTTGTTATAGAAAAAAATCTAATTGTTTCTTCACAAGAGGACCACCATAAAAAATCTTTTACATTATATAAAGAGTTTATATTGTAAAATCATCATGTAGGAAAAAAACTTTTAATTAAGCTTTAAGAGTGTTTGAGTTGGAAAACTTAAATATTTTATATTAAAATTGTATCAAGATAATAACTTTCTATTGATAATGAGTTACACATCTATGACACTGACAACATCATTGACAGATGTCATTATGTTTGCTATGACATAACCTACTTTTTTTTTTATAAAAGTTACGTCAAATATTTGTAATACAAGTGTTTCCGGTTATACTGTTAACACTAAGAAAATAAAAAAAAAATAAAAACTGATGCTAACTAAAAAAGCAATTAATAAAAATTTTTTTTTTGAATTTTGCTAAACAAGCAAATGTTTATAATAATTAAATATTTAAAAAAAGTTTCAAATTTGTGTTTATCTAAATTGTTGACAAGAGGCAATAGGAATGACGTTTCCGGTTACAGTGTTGCAGCTAGGCGCAAATAAAAAAGTTTTAAAAAAATCTTATCAAATAAAAAAGTCATTATTAATCACGCTCAGGAGTGTTTTAATTTATTGGTAATTTTAAATTTAATATTAAAATTGTACCACAACAACAACTTCATATTGTTGATGAGTGACACATCTTTGACACCGACAACATCATTGACAGATGTTATTGTGCTTGAGCTATGACATAACATACATTTTTTTATGAAAGTTACGTAAAATATTTAAAAAAAAGTGTTTTCGGTTACAGTGTTGCCATTAAGCAAATAAAAAAAAATTTAAAAGTATTGCCATATTAAATATCTATTAAAATTTTTTTTTTGATTATGTTGTACAAAAAAAAATGTTTATAATTGATAATTATAATAAAAAAATTGCACAAAAAAATATGTGCTTATCTAAATTGTTGACAAGAAGCAATAGGAACGGCGTTTTCGGTTACAGTGTTGCAGATAGGTGCAATAAAAAAGTCTCTAAAAAGTATTGCCAATTAAAAAATCATTATTAAGCACGTTTAGTAGTGTTTGGGTTGTCAATCTTAAATTTCATAATAAAAGTGCACAATGGCAACAACTTAATATTGATTATGTGTGACACATCTTTAACATTGACAATATTATTGAAAGATGTCAATGTGTTTGCTACGATATAACCTAATTTTTTTTTATGAAAGTTACGTCAAATATTTGTCAAGAAACAAACGTTTTCGGTTAGAGCTCGTTTGTTTTCTGTTGGCGGGTGCCCTTCCATAAACCTGCGCGAACACGTGACAGCTGAAGAAATAAGTAGACGCTGAAAACATTCGACTGATTCGATATCCCGCTGAGCCAAACTCCAACACGGGATTTTGCTTCAGTCAGTGAAGGTTTGCTCCTTGAGACAGACAAGCGCAAAGTGAAAAATTTAGCTGACGTTTTTAGTTTAGTTAGTAATAGCAAAGAATTACGAATTTGAGCTTTTGCGCATAAAGGGGCGACCCGCCAACACAAAACAAACGAGCTCTACATTGTTGCAACTAGGCAATTAAAAATTTTTTTTTAAAAGTGTTGCCAAATTAAATATTTATTAAAAAAATTTTTTTTTTTGATTGTTTTAACTTTAAACAAATGTTTCTAATTAATAATTCAAATGAAACGCAATCACTTTCAGTGACAAAGAACGACTAATTTATTCAATACAATAGATAATACATTTTGACATAACTGTCATTAGATGGCGTTATTTGTACCATTTCTATATTTTGATAGTTTCAACACTCCCACTCAAAATATAGAAAATTACAAACAAAACAAAAGTAATTCATATTTTAACAATACCTAGAGTATTTAAATGTTTGTAATGTTTAATAGGGCCTAAGCTCTTTGTGAGCAAATCTGCTGGCATATGTGGCTGATATACACATATATTCAACACCAACAATGTTTTCAGTTATCATTTCTCTACAATAATGATATCTGACATCTATATGCTTCGTTTTATTATGAAAAACTGGGTTAGATAACAATTTCTGAGCACTCATACTATCGTTGAATACAGTAATAGTATACAATTTTTGGGTAATTTCATTCTGCAAATTCCTTAAGTAAACTGCCTCTTTACATGCTTCTGAGATTGATACATATTCAGCTTCTGTATCTAGCACAGAGCAATACATTTTTGTTTACTACAGCTCCAAGATATTACTGATCCTGACAAAACAAAACAATACCCAGAATATGATTTCCTATCATTGATATCATTACTCCAGTCTGCATCTACATAACCTACAATGTTATTATTGTTGCCTTTACAATATTTCAAGCCTAAATCTTTTGTTTTCTTTAAATATCTTAACACTCTCTTTGCATACTGCCAATGTTCTTCAGTATTACAATTATTAAATTGGCTTAAATAAGACATCGCATATGCTATGTCGGGTCGTGTAAGAACAACTAAATACATTAAGCTCCCGACAAGCTGCTGATAAAGATTTTGGCTACTACCAATAGTCTTCTTTTTACATTTTAAATTGACCTCCATAGGAGTATTTACTGGCTTACAATCAGTCATACAAAATTTAGACAATAATGTAACTATATATTTCTTCTGATTTAATGTAACAGTGCTTTTTTCCTTATTAAAACTTACAGACATTCCTAAACATTTCTTAATAATACCTAAGTCTTTTAACTGGAAATTTTTACTTAATATGGTTTGTAACCGTAAAGTTACACAAGAAGAAAAGGAGAGAAGGGAATAAAGGGAATAGGAGGGAATAGGAAAACTCGAGGACAGGCTAATCTCGGCTAGTTTTTACCCTGTTCAAAATTACCCGGTAGCTCAGCCGTAGAGGCGTGAATCTAGGAACACGGGTGGTGGTTTCGGCGCCACTTAACCCAAGCTCAGACAATAGCCGAAATTAGCCTCCCTTTAGCCTTTTAGGGGTCAAGACCTGCAGGCTAAACAAAAGCTCAAGTAAAATAATATGAATATATTGAAAAAAAAAATAAAAAAAAATACAACAAATAAAAAAAACTAACTGATAGCAATGAGCGATATTGGCATCAAAATAAAAGAAAAAAAAAGGTAAATCCAGAATATTCAAATAATTGATTAATGCTAAATAATTCGAATAAAATTTTATCACAGTCTGAGTTAGACAAGACAATTCCCTCGAAACTAACTCAAGCACCCTTTACAGATTGTCCTGATTACCACAAACAATAAAGGCAATAATTTAATGAAGCAAAATATAATAAAAAAAGGAAGCTTTTCTTCACTTTAAGGGTGATTGTTCAAGGGCTTTCTAACATTCACACATTCATTCTACCTTTCATACCTCTTGAACTAATCTTATCTGCTGACTTCGCTGACGATGGTTGTAATTGCAGTGGTTTAGTCCTTGGAAGCTCTGTGGTAATAAGCAGGATAACAGGAGGAAGAGATCGAGCACCGCAATTGAGTCGTCCCTCGACGTGTCCTTAGACTTGTCCTAGACTTGTCCCTAGACTCGTCTTAAATGACCCGCGAAGCAAGACCGTAAGTGGTGAAATTAATGAGATTGTCTAACTTACCCCTTCTAACGTCACGTAATTGCGAAAATGGTAAAGTCGTTATCAAAACGTGGCTTCAAAGCCGTACCAATTTTCTTGTCAAAAAAAGTAAAGTTTCTCTGGTAAATTCTGCTTTTCAATCGAATGATTTTTTTCTTATCTGTTAAAAACTACCTGGTTTTTTTTTCCTGACCAATAAAAAAAGAGTTAGCTTGCTTTACTTTATATACAAGATGTTCAGAAAAGATAGTTACTCGAAAGACATAAATTGTTGTACAGGCGTCGGGTCTTTGCAGTTCTAGACTAAATCGATGACAGCAAATTCGATAGTGCACAAACTAGCGTCATGCAATGAGTAGTTTACCGCAAAATGGCAAGAAAGCGCTTATTTATCATAATTTTTGGCGTGTGCCGCAATTCAACCGTTACAGGTTTTAAAGTGTTTATTTTCAGCTCTATTGTTGGAAAAAACAAACATGTCATCGACATACAGAGCTACAATAGTTTTTCTATTACCAACTATTTTAATATACAAACATGGCTTCATTTTTGACTTTATATAACCATCAACTAACATACAAGAATCTACCTTCTTATGCCAAGCCCGAGATGCTTGCTTAAGACTATATATAACCTTTTTTAATTTAAGGACCTTACTGTTATCTGAACAGGCATAACCAGCCGGTTTCTGCATATATATTGTTTCAGCCAGGTCCCCATTTAAGAAAGCGGTTTTTACATCAAGGTGAGTAACTTTTAGATTCAACTGTACTGACAATGCAAAAAGTAACCTAAGTGTTGTATGCCGCACAACAGGGAAAAAAGTTTCACTGTAGTCCACACCGTACTTTTGAGAACACCCCTTAGCTACAAGCCTAGCTCTATAACGCACATTATTTTTTGAATCACACTTTTTTTTAAGAGCCCACTTGCACTTCACTATGGTTTTACCATTCGTAGGCCTATTTACTAACTCCCAAGCATCGTTGTCCTTAAAACACTGAAGTTCTTCTTTTACTGCTAACAACCACTGGTCCTTTTCTTCTCCTTGTAAAGCCTCTTCTATTGACAAAATATTGGCATCATCAAACTCCTCAGAGACACACATATTAGTCACTATGTACTTTTCTGGCTTTTTCATTATCCTGGTAGACTTGGGACGTGCCGGCAAATCAGAAGCATCTTCGTAATCACTTGGTATATAGTCTTCATCCGATAAACCTAGTGTTTCATCAGTTATTGTGGTTTCATCCGCACCGGTGACATTTTCTAAGGTTGATGCCTCTTTATCTTCTATGTCTCCCACTGAACATGAGTTTTCCTTTCTCTCACTCTTAATAATTGGGATAGTGATATCTAGATGTTTATCCTTTTCCATGACTCTCGGCTAGTTGTGATACACTTTGTCCTTGGATTATATATCCTGTATCCTTTGATACCATCAGGATATCCGACAAGAATGTGTTTTTCAGCTTTCTTGTCCCATTTCTGACGTCTTGCCTTTGCCACATGTACCATCACACTGCTACCGAAAATCCTGCGATGGCTCACATTTGGTTTATGACCAAACCAGACTTTATATGGAGTCTTATCATTCAATGATGGAAGTACTATTCTATTCTGTAGGTATACAACAGTATGTGTCGCCTCTGCCCAGAACTGTTTCTCTAACTTTGCATCAAACAATAAGCATCTTGCTTTTTCCACCACAGTACGATTATTCCGTTCCGATACACCATTCTGCTCGGGTGTGTACGGATTACTTCTTTGGTGTATAATACCTTCATTCTTGAGAAGTGAGTCGAATTCTTTATTGCAGTACTCACACCCATTATCGCTTCTCAAGATTTTAATTTTCTTGCTCGTTTGCTTCTTCACTTTGACTTTATATTCTGCAAAACATCTGAGCGCTTCAACTATGTCAACTTTTTCTTGGAGATCCATTCCTTTCACAGCAATTGACATTTTATTTAAATAAGTGCTATTGACATGGCCTAGTCTTTTGTGCCAGACATCTCCTGACAAGGCTAAACTTGTCACTTCACTGTCAGCAAGTCTCACTTTGTACACTCCGTTACTGAGCACAGCCATAGCCACCATTTCATTATTTCTGTTGAACACGTTACAGCCTTCTGACGTAAATTGAACTCTGTTACCAGTCTCGATCAATTGGCCTACTGACAATAAATTTGTTGTCAATCCTAGAGCACAGATAACATTTTTTACTGGTATCTCATATTCACATTAATCAGTTTTCGTCACAATATTTACGTCGCCGGAACATAATACTTGAAGTTTCTCGTTGTTTGCAACACATATCTCTCGCATATCGTGGTATGTTGCATCCTTTATCCACTTTTCATTGGCCGTCAAGTGCATACTCGCGCCAAAGTCGATGTACCAGTCGTACTTGTTGAATTGGCCACTCAAAAACACTGCACTGAATGCATTACTCTGTTTACGTTGCAATTCTTTCGAATGATTACTTGAATTATCATAATTTTTGGGCATTGATTGTTGTAGTGACCCGGTTGTTTACACCGGTAACATTTGACATGACTTTTGGCACCACCACTGACATTGACATTTGACTTAGCTTGACTTTGCGCACCGGCTGACACATTTTTATTTTTCTTAGGTTGCCACTTCTGCGCGCCACTTGCAAATGCCTCACCAGTTTCACTGGATTGAGAACCCACTTCTTCCGTTTCCATATCCATCAGCTTGGTTCTAATGGCGTCCGTAGTAATTTGGATACCTAAATGCTTAATGGCCATGATCATCGGCATGAATTTTTCCGTCAATCCAGCTAGTAAAAGACAGCCGATCCACTCGTCACTGATTTCAAAACCTGTCCCGCTCAACTTTTGACGATCTGCGTGACGTACGCCTGCATGGAAGCACAGTTTTCCAACCGTATTGAAATAAAGTTTCGCAAAAGAGATATTCTTCGCGAAAATCCGGAATCATCAAATAATGACTTAAGCTTGTTCCAAAGTTCTGACGATGTTTTGACTTCCTTGATATGCACGTACAAGGCGCTGTCTATAGTCATGATAAACTTTGCCTTTGTTTTTGCATCTTCTGCAGCTTCTATCGTCTTCCCAGGTATTGGCCTGATGCAATGCACCATATCCTCCAGGACTAGAAAATTCTTCTGATTAATTTTCTCTGCCTTTCAGTTTGTGCACGTTGACTAGGTAATTCGATGCCATCCTCGTTAGTTAACTTATTCTCGACACAAAATTACTGCTTTTTAACAAAAGTATAGAGGTGCTCTGGGCCCATAACCTTAAATGAAACGCAATCACTTTCAGTGACAAAGAACGACTAATTTATTCAAACACATCACAGATACAATAGACCACAGTAATACATTTTGACATAGCTGTCATTAGATGGCGTTACTTGTACCATTTCTATATTTTGATACTTTCAACACTTACAAAACAAACTTTATCAAAAACTTAATAATAGATATTTATTTTTTAGTGACATGATATTGTTGATTTTCGAAAACGAAAATCAACAATATCATGTCACTAAAAAATAATAGATATTTATGCATTCAGGGAGATATGAATGTTTTTTCTCCGAGGTTGACGTGTTACAGACCAAGGGCCGAAGGCCCGCGGTCTGTAAGTCTACCGATGCATTATTACCGGTGCATTAAATATTTTATTTTTTAGCATTTCATTACTGCTTTCTTAATAAAACTATATGAAAAATAACAACATCCGAGAATGCATGAATGTATAATTGCTGCAAATGCATGGTAACCATGTGTTTGAGGGTGAAAAACTTTACAAAGTCCCAAGGGAGATATGAGATACGTTTCATATATCGTATCCATAACGAAAATCAACAATATCATGTCACTAAAAAATAAAATTATTTTTAGCGCGGTTATGGATGTGTGACAAATTACCACATATTTTTTTGTTTTAAATTGAATGACGTTGACATTTGTTAGCGCGGTTATGTCTGTGGTGTCATAAATCACCACAATGTTTTTTGTTTTAAATTGAATGAGGTTGACATTTGTAACGCGTTTTTTTTAAAATATGCAAAATTAAATGTATATTTTTCAATCTTTCTGAGAGATTTTCTTAATATTTTTTTTTGTAAAAACCTTGTACAGAGTATTAAAAACCTTTAAAAAAGAAATCACCGAAATCGGTCAAGCCGTTTTTATGCTATGTCGTGGCAACGGAAAACGGGTTTCATTTTTATATATATAGATTATTAACAATTTTGTTACATATATTATTACACATAACGAGAGTATGGTTTCGCACCCTCCGGGTGCTTACCTACTCTCTTGAGTAGAGGGTTGCCTACGGCAACGTGTATGAACCTAAAGGGGTTGCCTTCGGCAACCGTAGAGCAAACGCACCTTATTTTTATTAGATTTTTGTTTATTAATTTTTTTATTGTAATAAATTTTTATTTATTTCTTTTTGTGCTTATTCTACTTTCTCATTTAGATTATTACCTGCGGCAACAATTTGGTATTACTTACCTTTAAAATGAATATTATTTATTATTATATTATATGATTTTTTTTTATTTTGTGTTTTATATTAATATATTTTTATTCAATCTTTCTTATGCTTACACTACTCTCTTACATGTAAAGCAAACATAAAACAACCATATTTTGTATGTATTAAAAATCTTTTATTATATTGTACAAATTATACTTATTCTTTTTTTATTATTTTTCTATTTTTCCCATCTTTTTTTTGTTGTAATGAAGCAAACATATTATTAATTACAATTAAATTTTTTTTTTATTTTAATTGTAATAGTTTCCTACGGCAACGTATATAAATCTATTATCATTTATATTTAAAAATACTTTTACTATTCATTATTATGTTATATATATATTTTTTTAATTTTTTTCTCAATATATTTTTTTATTTATTTTTTTTGTATTTACCCTACTATCTTATGCGTAAACGGTTGGATTTTGTTAAAAAATTTTATATCACATTTTCTTTATTATATTTTTTTTCTTTCTTTTTATTTTTTTTATGTTCATATTAAATATACTACTATAATTTTTAAAAATAATATTACTATTTATTATTATTTTATATAATTTTATAGATGTTGCCTTCGGCAACAATGAAACAACAATATTTCTTTTTTATTAATACAAATTGCATTACATTTTACTTAATATACTTAATTTTTATTCTTCTTTTTTTCCAATTTTTTTTTCTTTCTCTTCTCTTTAATCTTTTCTAAAGCAAGTCTATTATTAATTTTTTTTCGAAATTATAATTGTTATTTTATATATTTTTTGTTGTTTCTATTATTATATTTTATCATTTATTTGCCCTTTTGCTTGCTTACTTTACTCTCTTATAAGGTTGCCTTAGGCAACAATAAAACAACCTTATTTTATTTTTATTAAAAAAGTTCGTATTACATTTTATTCATTATATACTTTATTCTTTCTTTCTTTTTTTTCTATTTGTTTTCTTTTTCTAATTTTCTTAATTTTTTTCTATTTTCTATTTAATTTTTCCAAAATATGTAATCAATCAATTACAATCATACATAATCTAAAAAAAAAAATCAAAAAAAATTATTTATATTTTAGTTATAAATTATATATCAAATTTAAAAAAACGATCACTCTATAGAAATTTGTACATTAAAATTGACAGAAAAACGTTTCATATTTCATGTTAGTTATAAAATATAAATCATTAATATTAAGTGATCACTTTGTATTTTTTAATTGATTATGTTGTAATCATTGATTATGTAATTGATTATGTAATAATAATCGACAATTGACATCGTATTTTTTTTTAAAATAAAAAATTTAATAATTGCTTATTTAAAAATATAAAAATAAGTACGTACGATTGAGAAAAAAATATATATTCTGTATAGATACTTCTCGAAAATAATTTTCCACTTCTATCTGATTTTAATTCATTTACATAAATCTTCTTTCATCGATTGGTCTCAAACACAACTTATTCTCACTTTTCGTATACATAATTATAAATTTTCCTACAACCACAGTTCTATATCTTATATAATATAATCAAAAAAGCTCTTCTAGCCATTCGTATAATATACCCATATTGTAATAAAGAAAAAAATGTAAAACAGACCAAAAAATTAAGTGTCTCCTCAAAAATTTTCATCAAACCTTATCTAAAAAAAAAAATTTATAGACAATGAGATTAAATAATTATTAAACCTACTTTATTTTAAGCTTTTCACTTATATTTTGCAAAAAAACAACACTTTTACACTTAATTTTGTAAAATATGTAAATACTTTTTGAAAATTCTAAAGATAATTAATTTATTATTATATTTTTTTTGTTGCTAACAACAACGATGTCAAAAATATTAGAGTGGTAAATTTAAAATTGTTTTTCATTATTTCCTTTTTAAAGACCACTTTTAGGCATGCTCTATCAATATAAGATTTTAGTATTTAATAAAAAAAAGTCAAAAAACCTACCCAGAGCTTTTCTTTCTATTATTTCTTCTATCTTTTCCAATATAAAAAAGCATTTCAATTAATTTGGGGCTCAATTTTAGAAGAACTATTAACACAAAATCTTTTCTTTGAACCATAACAAATTTATAATAACCTAAAACTGTCAATTTGACAATTTTTTTTGGGAGTTTTTGATATTTTGACCGAAACCAAAAAAAAGACCCCTTTCGCCTTTTCGATCTTTGCTTCTAACTTTTTGGTGAGTGCCAATTGTTTATTTAACCAATATTTTAATTGTTTTGAGCTGTATTTACGTAGATTTTCTATTACATTCGCTTCACTTATTTGACAGTTTGGAGCACTAATTTTTCTCTAAAAATGTCTTGAAATTTTTTAAAAACCAAACAAACCTTTATGAATCGTTGCAAAAAAGCCTTTAAACGTTGTTTTCATTTGAAAATTCATTGTAATTTCTATTATATTTGCTTCAATTATTTGACAGATAAGGCACCAATTTTTCTCTAAAAATGTCATGAAATCTATTAAAAAGTAAACCAAACCTATGCAAATTTTTATCGGTCGCTTCAAAATAGTTTTTAAACAATGTTTTTTTTATTTAAATTTGTTCTTCCATTAAATTCACACTCCACTCTATTGACAGTTTGGGGGGCTACAATTTATAAAATCTTCTTTCTTGATGAAATTACATTAAATCTCTTGATAGGAAATCTTTATAAATAAAACCCCCATGTTTATTTAATAGATATTTTATAGATTTAAGCTGTATTTTGGTAGATTTTCGTAAAATTACGATACGACTGACAGGTTAGACACTGACAAATGACATTTGTTGAAAAAATCCTTAGTGATATAGAATCTAGTCATAGTAAGTTTAGACGTTATTATCGCGATTTTGACACATTCTATCTCTTTCTCAAACTCTGTTTGTGGTACATCCTACGTTCAAGGAGGTTATCAAATTTGAAAAAAGTTTTTAGAAATTATTAAAAAAACATTGTAATTTCAAAGATAGCTACTTTTTCATACAAAAACTCATTTAAAAGGAAAAAAATTTTTAAAAAATCTGAAATTTGTTAGACAGAGCAACTACATCGGGTTTTATTATATAACGAGAGTTGGGTCGCGCACCCTCCGGGTGCTTACTCTACTCTCTTGAGTAGAGGGTTGCCTACGGCAACGTGTATAAACCTAGAGGGGTTGCCTTCGGCAACCGGTAGTATAATCGCACTTTTTTTTTTTTTTTATTAGATTATTGAAAATTTATTTTTTTATTGTAATATATTTTTATTTATTCCTTTTTGTACTTTTTCTACTTTCTCATATCATGGTTTGGCTTTGACAAAATTTATATAAACCTAGCCCATTATTATTTATCTTAAAATTTATTATTATTCATGTAAAAAAATTTAATTAGATTTTATTAATTATACTTTTTTCTTTTTTTTTTATTTTTCTCATTTTTTTTTATAATAAAGCAAGCATATTACCATTCACTAAATTTTTTTTTTTTATTTTTTTTTGTACTTGTTTTACTCACTTGTATTGAATGTTGCCTGCGGCAACATATATAAATCTATTATTTATTTTTTAAAATACTTTCACTATTCATTATTATTATAATTTTTTTATTTTTTTCTCATTATTAAAGTGGCGGACAGTCATTTTTTCTTATAAAAATTCTCGTTATAACATTTGAGATCAGATTTTGACATAACGTTTTCATTTTAATATTACTTTAATATTTAAAAATAGTATTACTATCTATCATTATTTTATATTATTTATATTATATATATATTTTTTTTATTAGTTCTTGTTCTTACTATACTCTCTTATATGTAAAAGGTTGCCTTCGGCAACAATAACACAACAATTTTTTTTTATAAAATAATTTTGCATTACATTTTATTTAATATACTTGATTTTTATTCTTCTTTTTTTTTCAAATTTTTTTCTTTCTTTTATTTGTATTTTTTTTCTTCGTTTTAATTTTTTTTTTTTTCATATTAATTTTATTATTTTAATAATAATTGTTATTAAAATTAGAATAAAAACTATAGTATATTATAATAATTTATATGAATTTTTTCTTATTCTCTTCTAAAGCAAGTTTTTTATTTTATTATTTTTTTTCAAAATTAAAATTGTTATTTTATATATTTTTTTTGTTTCTATTATTATATTTTTTTATTTATTCTCCTTTTTTCTCACCTTACTCTCTTACATTAAGGTTGCCTTCGGCAACCATAAAACAACCATATTTTATTTTTATTTAAAAGGTTCGTATTACCATTTATTAATTATATACTATATTCTTTCTTTTTTTTTTCTATTTGTTTTTCTTTTCTAATTTATTTCCCTATTTTCTATTTAATTTTTTTAAAATATGTAATCATTCAATTACAATCATACATAATCTAAAGAAAAAATCAATAAAAATTATTTATATTTTAGTTATATATCATATATCAAATTCAAAAAAACAACTACTCTATAAAAATTCGTACATTGAAACTTTTATTTTCTCTTTCTTTTTATTCTTTTTCTATTTTATCTCTTCAACTTTTTTTCTCGAACTCGTTTTTTTATATCTCTTCACTTTCTTCTTTTTGATTCTATTTATTCCTATTTTTACAATGTATTTACTTAATTTTAATTTTTTTCTCAATTTTTTTTATTTTCGTCTTATTTCTCTCTTACATTTTCTTTTTTTGTGTATTCTAATTTTTTTTATACTATTCTTTTTTTAATATTGTATTATCCATCTATAAACTTCAGATATTTTAACATTTTTTTTTCCGTATTTATAACATAGTTTTCCAATCTAAACATTTTCTTTTCTATAAATTTTTTTTTCAATTTTTTTTATTTTTTACTTAATTTTATCAATTTTTATTTTTCTACAACAACCATAATTTTGTTTTTCTATACTACTTAAATTATTAGATTATTGATTATTAATTGTTTTTATTGTAATATGATTTTATTTATTCTTTTTTGTACTTTTTCTACTTTCTCATATCATGGTTTGCCTTTGACAACATTTATATAAACCTAGCCTATTATTATTTATCTAGAAATTTATTATTATTTATGTAAAAAAATTTAATTTGATTTTATTAATTATACTTTTTTCTTTTTCTTTTATCTTTCACATTTTTTTTTTATAATAAAGGAAGCATATTACCATCTACTAAAATTTTTTTTTTTATTTTTTTTTGTACTTATTCTACTCACTCGTATTGAATGTTGCCTGCGGCAACATATATAAATCTATTATTATTTATTTTTGAAAATACTTTTACTATTCATTATTATTATAATTTTTGTATTTTTTTCTCATTATTTAGGTGGCGGACAGTCATTTTTTGTTATAAAAATTCTCGTTATAACATTTGAGATCATATTTTGACATAACGTTTTCATTTTAATATTACTTTAATATTTAAAAATAGTATTACTATCTATCATTATTTTATATTATTTATATTATATATATATTTTTTTTATTCTTTCTTGTTCTTACTATACTCTCTTATATGTAAAACAATAACACAACAATTTTTTTTTATAAAATAATTTTGCATTATCTCTTTATCTTTTTTCTCTAAAAGGTTTCTCATGGTCTTCTTTGCTTCATCGTATTTCAAACATCTTAACGCCCAATCAATAAATTCTAATCTCCAAACGAATCGATTCAATTTATCCATACGACAATTTTTATTTTCAAAAGAAGTCTATAGTTTAGATAAGCAGTTACTGTAAATATTATTAAAATTAAAAATTTTTATCTTCATTTTAATACAGAATCTGAGACAACATGAATTTCATTGAAGAAAATCCTATAATTATCAATGTCTCTATATTTTCCAATAATTAGGTCAAAAGGTCATTGACCTTAATACTTTAAATCTATATTACATTATAATTTCTTAAAATACCGAAAAACTGTTTTTAACCTAATATAACGGTTTTCTTGTGAAAAAATCAATAAATAGTTCTTTTATTTTTTAAAAAAAATAGTAAGTAACCATAAGTGACAGATAATAGCGCGGTAAATTTAAATCATTATTAATTATTGTAAAATAATAATTACAACATCTTTTTTAATAAACTTTTTTTTTTATAGAATAATATTGAAATAATAAATTAAGAAATTTATAATTTTCTATATAGTATTTCTATATAATATAAGAATATAAAAAAATTTAAGAATTATAACCTCAAAAACATTTTTTTTGTTCGGACAGTACACCAAATAACATCCAAAAGACTTACCGAAAAAAATAACACTATTTTATTTTATTTTATTTATGATAAAAGACAAACAACATAAATATTTCAATACAAATTATTTTAATTAATTTTTGTGTGGTTATAATTTATGACAGCTAATGACTATATTACCATAGAAGATATATCAATATAGAAGCTGCATTCTATGAATATAGAATATGGCAGAGAATTTTACATAATTTAAAATTGGCAAAATTTTTGTTTAAATTTCGATTTTTATTGAGAATATATAATTTGTTTATTTATTTAAATTGTAATTTATAATTGTTGAAAACAAATTAATTAATAAATATTTAAAATTAACTCTATGGTTGTTTTCAAATAGTAATCGATAAAAAAAATAGAGTAAGGTACGGCAAAGTTTGTTTATAAAAGAAAATGGCGGAAGCAACCGAAAATTCAGTAAGTTTTATAAATTTTTCTTTAAAATTGATTAAAAAAAGCCAAATTTTTAGGCAGTATAGATGAAACTCTTTCAATATAATGTTATCAGATATCCAAATTTGAAAAAATTATAAATTCAACTTATTCATATAACATCAAATAAAAGGGTTATAGGCAGCATATACTGCTGCTCAAAAATGTTAAGAGCCCCATTGAGTGTATTGTATCAATATTAATTATTTTTAAGTTACTATTTTATGTTAACTACATAAAAATCTTATTATCAACCAACAATATATTCTTTATTAGAATATAAATTTGTACTAAAATTATTTTGAATTTTTAAATAGAAAAACGCTTCATCAGAAAAAGAGATGATTGTAGTAGATGATGATCATCAAAAAGATGAAAGTCATCATAATAATAAAAATCATGAAAAATACAAAGAAAGAAACGAAGGGGGAGAAAGAAGCGAAGGGGAAGAAAGAAACGAATGGGGAGAAAGAAGCGAAGAGAAAGAAAGAAGCGAAAGGGGAGAAAGAGACAGAGAGGGAGGAAGAAAGAAAGAGAGAGGTAGAGGTGTGAGGAATGGGCGAGGGAGGGGGAGAAGAAACAACGGAATAAGAAAAAATGTAATAAAAAAAATTAATAATTATTATATAAGAGATTCAAAAATAAATTTTAACAATTAATTTTTTTTTTCTTAATAAAATTTTTTTTAAAACCTCTCAAAATCATTTTTCTTTAAAATTCATTAACTATATTGTATTTTATTATAATTTCATTCTTTACGTTGTCGTCTAATGGTTGCAATTTTAGAAAAAAATGTTCAAAATAAGCTTTTTTTTACATGATGATTTTACAGTATAAACTCTTTATGTATTATATTTCCAATCAATTGCAAATTAAATATAAGAAACATAACCTAAAAATAACGTCAAACGGATGATATATCTAAATATTCATTTAAAGTTTACTTATCATATTTCTAACTTTTACTTAAAAAAATATATATAATAATAATAATGTAAAAGATTTTTTATGATGGTCTTCTTGTGAAGCAGCAATTAGATTTTTTCTATAACTACTAATCTAAAATTAATCCAAGGCTATATTTTCTTCAAAATTCTTTTTCAATGAGGGCAATCTTTTGTATTAGCTTTTTTTTGCAGTTAATGTTATCTCTCGCTTGAAGCTCTAAAAAAGAAAAATTTAATATATATAATCTCTAAATGGATCTAATAAACCGTATTACAAATTCTACTTTCAAATTAAATCTTGAAATTGAGTCTTAACTTGCATGTAAACAATAGTTGTGTTCGATTGTCCTTTTCTTTCCATTACTTCATTGTTTTGGTTACATTATGGTGGTCTTCTTGTGAAGCAGCAATTAGATTTTACTATAGATTACTTTACTTTAGAATCAACATTTTTGCATCCATCATTGAAGCCCTACAATTTTTGTTTTTTTCTATAACCTAGAAAAAAATCTTTCAGATAAAACATTAAAAGTTTTCTCCACTTACCAGATTCTCACTTAGGGATGTTTAAATATGCAATTTTCTATTTAATTATTATTGTAATAATTAAATTATAAACATTTATTACATTTAAGTTCTCGTTTCATTTGACATATGTCAATTATACTTTTTGACATTTTATTGATTTTTTAATTCTAAAAATTCAAGTGGTATAGAATTTTGACAGAATTTAAAGAATTATGTCTTATGAAAAAACGTTTCATATTTCATGTTAGTTATAAAATATAAAGCATTAATATTAAGTGATCACTTTGTATTTTTTAATTGATTATGTCAACAACAATAATTGACAATTGACATCGTATGACACATGTCAAACTTTTTGACATTTTTATTGTATTTTTAATGTCAATATGTAATGTTTATATGTAATGAAATGTATGAAAAAAAAGTACATTTTTTGGCCAAAGACATTGGAAGAATTTGAAGACATAAGAAAAAGTAGTTTTATTTGTTATCCTGGTAAGAGCAGATGTATGACTTTTAATTGTGATGAATGAAGTAACACTGGATTTTCAGGTGTAATAGGGGCCTGTTGATGGGTGTCATATCAACATTAAAGTGCCAATAGATAAACATGATCAGACAGATACATGTCACATTCTATAAATCTAATAGGAATTTATAACTCTAAGAAAATTTTCACTTATGTTTTCATCGGTTTTCCAGGTTCAGCTCATGATGCGAGAGTAAAAATAATTTTACATTAAAAATTACTTATGGCACTTATCTTATGTTTTAGGTGTTTGCCAATTTAATCTTTGTAAGGAATATTGAACGATTTGGAAAACATAGATATTTTCCCAACGATGATTACTATGTCATAGGAGACAGTGCTTTTCCATTATCAAGTTGGCTAATAAAACCATACAGAGATGCAAGGACATGCATTCAAAGACACCACAATTATATATTAAGTGCAGACAGAGTTTGTATTGAACATTGAACTTTTGGCATTTTATTGGGAAGATGGAAACGACTTCAGTTTATTAACACCCCTACTCCATACCAAAAGCTATTGAAGTCGTCACTGCTGCATGTGTGTTACACAATTTTTGTTATTTAAATAATGATTTATGGAAAGGTGCATTTTTTGATTATAACCAATTAGAGAAAGAACAGTATAATCCTAGATTAGAGATGAATTTAGGGGTAATTAAAAGGGATCGTATTGCCGCAGATTTAATGTAAAAAAATAAAATAAAAATTGACATATATATATATCTTTTTATTTATAAAACGCTAACGTAACTATCTACATAACAAAAATAAAAGAGATTTTCTGGGTAAAATAATAAGCAAACAATCACTATGTTATCTATAATTAGTCGTCAGTTTCCTCTCTCTTTTCCAATATAAAAAAGCATTTCAATTAATTTGGGGCTCAATTTTGGAAGACCCATTAACCTAAAGTTTTTCTTTTCGCCCCAAAATACTCTTTAAACGTCGTTTCATTCAAATATTCATTGTAATTTCTATTATATTCGCTTCATCCCTTCGACATTTCCGGGGGCATGCTCTATCAATCTAAGATTTTAGTATTTAATAAAAAAAACTCAACAAACATACCCAGAACTCTTCTTTCTATTATTTCCTCTCTCTTTTCCAATATAAAAAAGCATTTCAATTACAATTTGGGGCTCAATGTTAGAAAACCTATTACCCAAAGCTTTTCTTTCAGCCATAATAACCTTCTCGACTTTTTAATCTTTATTTCTAACTTTTAAGGTTATGTTTTCTTATATTTCTTCTATCTTTTCCAATATAAAAAAGCATTTCAATTAATTCGGGGCTCAATTTTAGAAGAACTATTAACACAAAATCTTTTCTTTCAACCATAACAAATTTATAATAAAGTAAAACTGTCAATTTGACATTTTTTTTTGTGAGCTTTTGATATTTTGACCGAAACCAAAAAAAAGACCCCTTTCGTCTTTTCGATCTTTGCTTCTAACTTTTGGGTGAATGCCACATGTTTATTTAACTTATATTTTCATTGTTTTAAGCTGTATTTACGTAGATTTTCTATCAAATTCTGACTCTGTTGACACTTCGGGAGCCACTTATTCTTCCTCTACAAAATACCTTAAAATCTTTGAAAAAAATTATTCAAACCTTAATCGGTCGCTTCAAAATAGTTTCTAAACAATGTTTTCACTTAAATATTCATTGAAATTCGGTCTATTCTCACTTCCACTCCTTTAACAGTTTAGGGGCTGCAAATTTTAAAATCTTCTTTCTTGACAAAATTACATTAAATTTCTTGATGGGATATCTTTTATAAATAAAACCCCCATGTTTATTTAATAGATTTAAGCTGTATTTTGGTAGATTTTCGCCAAAATTACACTGACAGGTTAGACACTGACAAACATAACCTAATGTAAAACTGTCACCGTTGAATGGCATATAACATTGTTTTGACAATCCGTCAGTGAAAAAGCCCAGCCTTCAAAGTTTTCTATCTAGAGTACGTTTGTCCGTCATTTATAGCAGCATTTTGATCATTCTATCTCTTTCTTAAAGTTTACTCTCGGTACAACATACAGCCAAGGGGGCTTACAAATGAAAAAAAAAACTTTACCACGCAAAATAAAACACAAATAATTGTCAAAATAGCGAAAATTTCGTTAATTTAAACAATCGCTTTAATACAAAAATTTAAAAAATTTACAATTTGTTAGACAAAGCTACTAAATCAGCTTTTATTATAGTTAAACGAGAGTATGGTTTCGCACCCTCCGGGTGCTTACCTACTCTCTTGAGTAGAGGGTTGCCTACGGCAACGTGTATGAACCTAGAGGGGTTGCCTTCGGCAACCGGTAGTATAATCGCACTTTTTTTTTTTTTATTAGATTATTGTTTATTTATTTTTTTATTGTAATATATTTTTATTTATTCTTTTTTGTACTTTTTCTACTTTCTCATATCATGGTTTGCCTTTGACAACATTTATATAAACCTAGCCCATTATTATTTATCTTGAAATTTATTATTATTTATTTAAAAAATTTTAATTAAATTTTATTAATTATACTTATTCTTATTTCATTATTTTTTTCTTTCTCATCTTTTTTTTTATAATACAGCAAGCATATTAGCATTTACTAATTTTTTTTTTATTTATTTTTATTTGTACTTGTTCTTACCATACTCTCTTCTATGTAAAAAGTGGCCTTCGGCAACAATAAAACAACAATTTTGTTTTTATTAACAAATTAAAATTAATAAAATTTATGTAGTAAAGCAATTTAGTAGTATTGTAAAAAAAAATTTTTTTTTTAATTGTTGATGTAATTTCCACATCACCTTTGAGGTAAACATCCTGATGCGTTACTTTTTTTTTTATCGATATTTATAACAGAGAAAGTTCGCCAATAGCCCTATATAAACTCTGTTGAATTTTACAAATAGTCGATTATATTTAAAAAAAAGACCATCAAATTCAACAAAAGTTTAATATATCGTAACAATATATGTATATGTTTTTGTATGGAGCTTTTTTTAGACTAATATATAAATATGTGTCAATACTATGAAAATGTTTCATGTTTAGAGACGACATTGTTTTTATATAATATATAGCCATTGATTAGCATCAACATAACAAATAATACTTGATTGTATAAATTATTAAACTATATTTTATAATTTAATAATGTTGACGTTTTTAATTGAATACATATTTATAATCGACCAATTGTATAGTTTGAGTTTGTATGAATTATTGAATATAGTCACAAAAAAACAAAAACAGTAGTTTAATATATCGTAACAATATTAATGTATATGCTTTGTATGGAGCTTTTTTTTGACTAATATATACAAATGTGTCAATACTATGAAAATGTTTCATGTTTAGAGACGACATTGTTTTTATATAATATTTAGCCATGGATTAGCATCAACATAACAAATTAGTACTTGATTGTAAATAAATTATTAAACTACATAATGTATAATTGTTTTAATAAAAAATTTGACTATTTTAATTGTGATAAATTTTTTTTCAAGTGATTAAATCTTTTTAAAACTCAATTGATTTACAAAATTTCATTATAAACAATATTTTTTGTATAGATGAAATTTGTATTTTCCTCAGGCAAAAGTCTACCTTGAGTGGCAGTATTTTCAATAAATACTGAAATATCATTAAATTTTCGAACTCGCGAAAATGCAACATATAATTGACCATGAGCAAAAACTGAATTTGGCAAATAAAGTGAAACATGATCATAAGTTTGACCTTGTGCTTTATTAATTGTTAATGCATAAGCGAGACGAACAGGAAACTGTCTTCGACGAAATTGAAATGGTAAATTTGTATTCGAAGGAATAAAATCGATTTTAGGTATTAAAACAAATTGATTTGTTAATCTATTACCATCATTCGATACAACTTGACCTTTAATATAATTTTGACCCAAAAATTGTACAATTAAACGGGTACCATTACATAATCCTTTACGAATATTTAAATTTCGTAATAGCATAACCAAGGCACCAACTTTTAATTCTAAACGATGTGGTGGTAGACCACTTGGTGTTAAAGCGTTAAGAAATTCAGGTTGATAATTAGCCGCTTCTAACATTATTGCATCATCAGCATCATTCGGCTCTATACTATCAACACTATAATAAATTTTTGTTGGACCATTGATTTTTTCTAATAAAACTTTTTTATTAATTTTATCACATGTCTCATTTAATGGTGTTAAAATAACACTTTTCAATGGAGCATTAGATCTTAAAAGAGCATTACCAAAGCATGAATTAATTAATTGATTATAATTTTGAACAATACATTGTTCCGGTATTTGAATAATGCTATATTGAAAATTAGGCAAATGTGGTAATCGATCATTACCTAAATTT
Organism: Lagria hirta; assembly: GCA_947359425.1. Lineage (NCBI taxonomy): Eukaryota > Metazoa > Arthropoda > Insecta > Coleoptera > Tenebrionidae > Lagria > Lagria hirta. The sequence goes on along the minus strand of OX375801.1, from coordinate 4,984,264 downwards.
AAAAGCCATTGAGAAAATTCAACTTGTTCTGGCAATACACGAACATTAATTGTTAAAGAAAATTGTTGAAAATGATTCCATAATTGTGCCGATTTAACACAGGCTGCAACAATTTGATTTCGTGTCCCAGGATATGGTACAATTGGAAGACATTGTTTAAAATCTCCACCAACAATTACTGTTTTCCCACCGAATGGAAGATGTGGTGTGCGACAAAGAAATCGTAAAATTTCATCAATCTTTTGAAAGGCCATCGCAGTAACCATGCTTATTTCATCCCATACAATTAATTTTACTTGTCGCAATATTTCAGCATATGAACTTTCAATTCGAATACTTGATGTACTCGTCTCTAAAAGTGGAACAGGTAGCTTAAATGTTGAATGAACAGTTTTACCACCAATTAATAATGAAGCAGCTAACCCTGTCCAAGCCATTGCTAATACTTTAATTTCTTGTCCTCTCGCATAACTGATGATTGTATTATAAAGAAAAGTTTTACCACTACCAGCAGGACCATCTAAATAAAATAAGTGATTTATTAAATGATCATCATTATTATTATTGATAGATGTTAAAATATTATCGAAAATGCGTCTTTGTTCAATATTTAATTGATTAATCCAATTAGCACTTTGTTGTTGTTCAAATTCAACATCGATACGATTATCATCAACATCATCATCATCATCATCATCATCATTGTTATCATCGTTATTATAATCTAAATAGATGGCAAGTGGTTCAGGCAATTTAAAATTTGCTAAAGTTAAACCATGTACATTTAATAATAATTTCAATTTATATAATGTACGATTTTCAGCTTCAATTACATCAATACCATGTCTTGTAAAGTCTTCCATTAAAGCGTCACGAAATTCATTCCATAATGCTAATGGATCTAAGACAGTACAAAAAACTAAAATTGTGGCAAACATTTGTCGTAATTGATTTGGCATTTGTTGTTCAACAGCTTCACGAAGAGCTCGTTGCCATTCCATATCTTCATTAAGAAGATTTCGTCTACTACATGCTTCAGCATATGTTGGACAAATTTCACCATCAACAGTACGAACATCTTCAAAAGATGTTGCACCTCGTACATGTAATAATAGAAGACGAAGAAAATATAATTCTCTATTTCGTATACTAACACTATACATTCTAGCAAGTGTAGTAGAACGATTTCTTTGACGTGGACGCCATTCTCGTGCTCTATCAATCCATGTAAAATTTGGTGGAATTTCTACATATAGATATTGTCTCGAATTGTAGAGATTATTTCGATTCAATGTAAACCATTCGGTTAACATTGTTCTTCGATAGAGATCAAGACGTTCTGGAATATTTGGATCATTCTCTCGAAAAATAACATTTTGTCGTTCCTCTAAATGCACTGGCAAACGTATAACTGTATGTGTACTATCATGTAATACAAAATCATTAATACGCCATGCAGCTTCCGATGGTGATATATAACGGGCATTAAGATATTCCTCTACCTCATTATAATTACCTTGAATTTGATGAGGTGATAATGATCGATTTTCATCAACATTCATTTCATTATTATTACGTTCCTCTTCGATATTTCGAATACGTAATAATGCCATATCGACACCTTTAAAAATATATTTATATAAATATTTAACTGTTTTTAAATTGCCACACGCTTCAACATTAATGTGACATTTATATTTATATAAACAATATGGATTATAAGGTGCAATCCATTGATTATTCAATACATGCGGACCTTTTACAATCGTTATACCTGTATGTCGGCGTCTATATTGAATTCTACCATTTTCAGTAATAATTGTTTCATTTGAAGATTGTTTTGGAAATGTTTTACTACATTTTCCATCAACCATACAGATTGCATTATTATTAAATTGTGGTCCACATGGTCCATGTACCATATGAGTTTTTACCAATTCATATAATTCGGGTTGACGAATTGGATCTGGAATTTCAGCTGAAACTAATAAATCAACTCTCTCTGGTTCTAACATTCGATCTTCATGTCGTAAAATTATTAGAATATGTGCATGTGGCAAACCTCTTTTTTGAAATTCAATAACATGAATTGATCCAAGATGAATTCCAAAGATATGATTTTCCAAGATATCACTCATGAATGCTTTTAATTTCATTTGAAATACTCGTGCAATAACCATAGGATGATCATTTGATTGAGTATTATTTGGAATCGCATTCACAATTTCATTCCATTTAGGATTACATGTAAATGTAATAAAAAGTGAGGGATATCCTAAAGTTGTAACCATCGACATAGCATCTTGAAATCTTTGCTGTTGACTTCGTGGGCTGCCTATATATGAAGAAGGCAATATAACCATTCGTCCAATATTAATATTTTCAACAGCAGCTCGATTATGTAAATAATCGCGCAAACCAACATATTCCTCAGCTCGCAATAGATTTTGATGTCTTTCAATATATAAAAGTCGATTGCTTTCCATTTTAACATATGCAGCTACAATATATTGTTGACTTAATTTACCTGCAGAATGTATCGCAGAAAAATCATCTCTATAAGCTAATCTATATTTATAATATGAATTAAGGGTCATATTTCTATTTCTATCGTTTCGTGCGGTGTGCATTGTCCATCCACTTTCACCAAATGGAAAAAGTACGGGAAATGTCAATGGATCGACAAATTCATTTTGAGGACTAATGTTTGTGAATAAAGCTTGATTATTTTGTCGAAGAAATACTCTTAGATTTGTTGTAGGTGGTAAACCTTCATTACGAAATTGATAAACGGCTGCAACTTCGTTTACGATTGGCATATCGTATGGTCTATTTTGACGACCTCTAACATTTAAAAATTCTAAGACAATATTAGGTGGATTAACTAAACGTTGTCTTTGCTGTTCCTCATACACTTCATACAGGTGACGGTAGGCTTGAGCAAATGGATTATGACGTTGAAGTATATCCCCTATTTGTTCGATTAATTCACGATTTAAATCATTCGAATTATGAATACGTTGAGCATTTGCTCTATTAGAATCTAAGAAATATACTTGACCGTAGCTTATGTTTTGTGCATTTATATTAATGTCGGAAATGTGATGCACCATTCGACCTTCAATACAATAAACATATGGTCCACGGCCAGGCAAATCACGTCTTTTCGCTTCAATGCTAGCAAATTGAAAAGCGTAATTATATTGTAGAATATTTTCCTTAAAATGTCTAGAATGTTGTTGATCATTATTTAACATTAAATTTTGTAACAAATTAGGAAAAGGTCTTATTAATTCAGGAAATCTTACTTGTCCATTATTACAACAGCCACTATAAAAATGGCGTGCATTTCTCTCCACTTGAAAATATTTACCCATACAATGTGGACATTGATGTACCATACCACCAATACTATGTAGTACTGGTCTCTGCTGATTACCTGCTTCCAGATAGAATGGATAACGTTGTCTATCTTGGCAATTTCTTGTTAAACGTTCAAAGACCATCGCGTTTAACAATAAGACATCTACATTTGGCTCAATATTGCCTTGAAGAGGGGGTGCTTGAACAACGTTTATCTCTTCTTGTTGATCATCAATAGCATCTACAGCATTATCAATCTCTATTATAGTTGTACCAGAATTTGCGTCATTTATATTATCATAACCATCATTGGAAATAGACATAATTGATTGTTGTAAAGAAACAATGGTAGCGTCGTTAGGTGGAGTAGATGTAATATATAAATTCCTTGGAGATTTTCGTACTGCAATTAGAGAAACTCCCTCTCTTCTAATTGAAACTAAATCTCCATTATCATCATCATCATCATCATCATCGCTACTGTCCAGGTAAATATTATGTCTTGGTGGAGGACAATATACTATCCCTTCTGGCGGTGCTCTAGAAGGTCCAGCTATTTGTGAAGTATGAAGATTTGTAGTTTTGTTTTGTTTAGAATGCAAATTTTCTTCATCTGTTAAAATAAAAAAAAATAAATAATAATGTAAATAATTTATATAAGCAAATAGTAATTTTTTATTAAAAAATTCTTTCTTTTTTTAATATTAAATTTTATCCTTGTATAAATCGATTAAATCATTTTTGTTTTAATATTAAAAATGATGACGTAAAAATTAAATTGATTTATTGTTTGTAGCAACAATTATTATACATTTATTATTACCTTCTATGCCAACACCATGTATCTGCTGCGGTAGAGGTATTCCTTCTAATACAGCTGTTTTTTTAGAAGGACCTGGATTTTGAGAGCTATGTAATCTTTTATTAGACGCTCCTCTACCTATATGAAAAAAAAACACATCTCAATATTAAAATAAATATTATTAATTTAATAATTCAAAGGTTCTCTTAATTACCAAAAGTTTCCAAAGATGCATTTTCCTCAAACGTCGCAGAGATCTGCGATATAACATCTGTTGCAGCTGCTGTCGATGCTGGCTCTATAGTAGAAAACCATAAAAATATAAAAACATTTAAAGCTTTTTATTTCTACAACTTACCTTTTTTATCTCTCGAATTTTTCCTTTTTTTCGCTTTAGAAAAACCTTTATTTCTTGGCATTTTCTTTAAAAAAAATGATTAGGATACATATAGTAAATCTAACATTATATTATTATTAGTAGATGATGAATAAACATTTTTAGAAAGCTATTTTTATGGAAATTAGATGAAAATTGCTTATTTCCTAAATTTTTCAAACATGAAATTATAAAGCAAGGTTAAAAATTAAAAATTTTTAAAAAACCTTCAACTACATCAGTATTCTACATTTATAAAAACATAAAATAACTTAAATATAGCACATACCTATCAGATTTTTATAAAATATTTCTTGAAATACCGAAAAACTCTTTCTAACAAAATATAACGGTTTTCTTGTGAAAAAATCAATAAATAGTTCTTTTTATTTTTTTAAAAAGAAATAGTGAGTAACCATAAGTAACAGATAATAGCGCGGTAAATTTAAATCATTATTAATTATTATAACATTTTTTTTAATAAACTTTTTTTTAATAGAATAATATTGAAATAATAAATTAAGAAATTTATAATTTTCTATATAGTATTTCTATATAATAGAAGAATATAAAAAATTTAGGAATTATAATCTCAAAAACTTTTTTTTTTCGGACAGTTCACCAAATAATATTCATATTCATATAATTATAAAGACTTACCGAAAAAAATAACACTATTTTATTTTATTTATAATAAAAGACAAACAACATAAATAATATTTCAATACAAATTATTTGTCTGTGGTTATAATTTATGACAGCTAATGACTATATTACCATAGAAGATATATCAATATAGAAGTTGCATTCTATGAATATAGAAAATGGCAGAGAATTTTACATAATTTAAAATTGGCAAAATTTTTGTTTAAATTTCGATTTTTATTGAGAATATATAATTTGTTTATTTATTTAAATTGTAATTTATAATTGTTGAAAACAAATAAATTAATAAATATTTAAAATTAACTCTATGGTTGTTTTCAAATAGTAATCGATAAAAAAAATAGAGTAAGGTACGGCAAAGTTTGTTTATAAAAGAAAATGGCGGAAGCAACCGAAAATTCAGTAAGTTTTATAAATTTTTCTTTAAAATTGATTAAAAAAAGCCAAATTTTTAGCCAGTATAGATGAAACTCTTTAAATATAATGTTATTAGATATCAAAATTTGAAAAAATTATAAATTCAACTTATTCATATAACATTCAAATAAAAGGGTTATAGACAGCATAAAAAGTTAAGAGCCCCGTTATTTTTAAGTTACTATTTTAGTGTACCCGATGAATATAATATAAAAAATCTCAATTTACTTATATTTATATAGGAACTATCATATTGCAAAAACTACATAAAAAACTTATTATCAACCAATATATTCTTTATTAGAATATAAATTTGTACTAAAATTATTTTGAATTTTTAAATAGAATAACGCTTCATCAGAAAAAGATGATAATATGAGTGTAGTAGAAGATGATCATCAAAAAGATGAAAGTCATAATAAGAAGGAAGAAAGAAACGAAGGGGGAGAAAGAAGCGGATGGGAAGAAAGAAGCGAAAGGGGAGAAAGAGACAGAGAGGGAGGAAGAAAGAAAGAGAGAGGTAGAGGTGTGAGGGGTGGGCGGGGGAGATGGAAAAGAAGCAAGGGAATAAGAAAAAATAATGTTATTAAAAAAATAAATAACTATTATATAAGAAATTCTCAAATAAATTTTAATAATTAATTTTTTTTTCTTAATAAACTTTTTTTTAAAACCTCTCAAAGTCATTTTTCTTTAAAATTCATTAACTATATTGTATTTTATTATAATTTCATTCTTTAGGTTGTCGTCTAATGGTTGCAATTTTAGAAAAAAATATACAAAAGAAGCTTTTTTTTACATGATGATTTTACAGTATAAACTCTTTATTTATTATATTTCAAATCAATTGCAAATTAAATATAAAAAACATAACATAAAAATAGCGTCAAACGGATTGTGTAATCATCAAAATAAATATAAATATCAATCGATCGTCGCTTGACACAAATGAGGTTAAGTAAAATGAGGTTTTTTAAATCTACCTTTTTCAAAGCAATTCCATAAAATGTAAGCCTTTCGGACGTTCTATTAAGTAAACCTTTATTATTTATTACATTTTAAAAAACTTCTAAATCAATCACACTTATGACACATGTCAAATTTACTTTTTGACATTATTGATTTTTTAATGTCAAAAATAATTTAGAATTTTGACAGAATTTAAAGAATTAGGTCAAAAGGTCATTGACCTTAATACTTTAAATTTATATTACATTAATGTTAATTCGTTATTTCATTTCAAAACCCTAAAAAAAATATTATACACTTTTAGATAAGTATTTACTGGAAGAATTATTAAAAGTGAATGCTCGTGTCTTCATTTTAATATAGCAACATACAACTCATATTAAAATACTCAATAAAATATTGATAATAAAGTACCGTTGATTTTATAAAGTACCGACACGATTTAACAGTTCAAAAATTAGTTTTTGTAACGATTTTGTTTCCGAGAGAGGCGCTGTCTCACTTGTCAACTTGACACAAAAATTCAAATTTGTGTCAATTAATAATTTAATTAAAATTATTAATTTTAATTAATTCATTATATACTTCCCTTATATCTTTATTCGTTGATAAAAATTACCAAACCTTCTATTTTTCAATGTTCTATTTGCGTTTTTTGGTATAATAATGAAACAAATTTCATGACTTCTGACTTCTGTCACGTCAAAAGAAATTGCTATAGCGGCCTCTAGCGGCAAAGAAATCGTTACAAAGTCGTTACCATCGTTACCGAAGCGAATTTGACCTTGTGTCGGTACTTTATAAAATCAACGGGCGGTACAACATACAGCCAAGGGGGCTTACAAATGAAAAAAAAAACTTTACCACACAAAACGAAACACAAATAATTGTCATAATAGATAAAATTTATTTAATTTAATCAATATCTTTAATACAAAAATTACAAAAATTTACAATTTGTCAGACAAAGCTACTACATCAGCTATTATTAAAAAGTTGTTAAGTACGTACGATTGAGAAAAAAATATATATTCTGTATTAGATACTTTTCGAATATAATTCTCGAATTAATTATTAAAAGATGTACATTATTCTCATTCAAGCCACTTTCCAAAAACAAAATGTCAAACGGTATCAAAATGCTTAGTACGGATGATACCAAGCATTCATTTAAAATCTAATCATTTCTAATAATAATTTGTATATCTCTTTATCTTAACGCCCAATCAATAAATTCTAATCTCCAAACGAATCGATTCAATTTATCCATACGACAGTTTCTATTTTCAAATGAAGTCTATAGTTCAGATAAGCAGTTAGATACTGTAAATATTATTAAAATTAAAAACTTTTATCTTCATTTTAATACAGAATTTGAGACTCTATATTATTAGCCTCTTTTTTCAATAATTAGGTCAAAAAGTCATTGACCTTAATACTTCAAATCTATATTACATTATAATTTCTTCTGGAAAAACCTGTAATTATGTCTTCTTCACTTCATTTTCTTTAGAATAAGGAAAATCTTGAATTTTTAGTTAATAAATGAGAGCATCTGCTTGCTTATACTCAAAAAAATAAATTAAATAGCATCCATAATCTTTAAACTTTTTTCTTTCAAAATTAAAAACTTTTATCTTCATTTTAATACAAAATCTGAGACTCTATATTATTAGCCTCTTTTTTCAATAATTAGGTCAAAAAGTCATTGACCTTAATACTTCAAATCTATATTACATTATAATTTCTTCTGGAAAAACCTGTAATTATGTCTTCTTCACTTCATTTTCTTTAGAATAAGGAAAATCTTGAATTTTTAGTTAATAAATGAGAGCATCTGCTTGCTTATACTCAAAAAAATAAATTAAATAGCATCCATAATCTTTAAACTTTTTTCTTTTATGTATCCGTTATTCTATTTCACAAAGCCTAAAACAAAATATTTATTATATTATATCTCATTGTTATTTTGATAAAAAATATCTTCCTGCATACGTTGTACGTGTCCGTACCATATTAGCTGTCGTGATGTGATTTCCTGGAGTATATCCGAGTCCATCTCCATTTCTTCTTTTAAAGTGTCATTACGAATTCGCTTCCTTCGGGACACCATAAGTGCTCTTCTGATTGCATCGATTTCAACGACCGCTATTTTCCTTTCATATGTACACTGATCACATTCACTAACTGAAAAAAATTAAGCGTTTAGTTTTACAAATCATTTATATTTAAAGTAAAAGATAATATAATTATATTAATACGGTATATACCTACATATCTTCTCTAAAAAAACCTCTACTTTAGATTCTAAATCCCTGTAAATAAAATTTTAACCTCACTTTTATTTTTCATTAAAATTCAAAAGGCTTTCGTCTTTATTTTATTATACAATTTCTCGCATAGCATTTCATAATCATTTTCATTGAAAAACCATTTATATCCTTTCCAATCTTCTTGTAAATATTTGTAAAATTCTGGAAGGTCAATTTTTTTAGAAAAACTTTTTAAATAAAACATCAAAACTCTTTTCCATTTACCTGACTAACGTTGGGATGTTGGAAAAATCATCATTTAAATATTTATTGAAATTCGGTCTATTCTCACTTCCACTCCTTTAACAGTTTGGAGGGTACAAATTGTAAAAGCTTCTTTCTTGACAAAATTCTCTTTTTTCAATAATTAGGTCAAAAAGTCATTGACCTTAATACTTCAAATCTATATTACATTATAATTTCTTCTGGAAAAACCTGTAATTATGTCTTCTTCACTTCATTTTCTTTAGAATAAGGAAAATCTTGAATTTTTAGTTAATAAATGAGAGCATCTGCTTGCTTATACTCAAAAAAATAAATTAAATAGCATCCATAATCTTTAAACTTTTTTCTTTTATGTATCCGTTATTCTATTTCACAAAGCCTAAAACAAAATATTTATTATATTATATCTCATTGTTATTTTGATAAAAAATATCTTCCTGCATACGTTGTACGTGTCCGTACCATATTAGCTGTCGTGATGTGATTTCCTGGAGTATATCCGAGTCCATCTCCATTTCTTCTTTTAAAGTGTCATTACGAATTCGCTTCCTTCGGGACACCATAAGTGCTCTTCTGATTGCATCGATTTCAACGACCGCTATTTTCCTTTCATATGTACACTGATCACATTCACTAACTGAAAAAAATTAAGCGTTTAGTTTTACAAATCATTTATATTTAAAGTAAAAGATAATATAATTATATTAATACGGTATATACCTACATATCTTCTCTAAAAAAACCTCTACTTTAGATTCTAAATCCCTGTTAATAAAATTTTAACCTCACTTTTATTTTTCATTAAAATTCAAAAGGCTTTCGTCTTTATTTTATTATACAATTTCTCGCATAGCATTTCATAATCATTTTCATTGAAAAACCATTTATATCCTTTCCAATCTTCTTGTAAATATTTGTAAAATTCTGGAAGGTCAATTTTTTTAGAAAAACTTTTTAAATAAAACATCAAAACTCTTTACCATTTACCTGAGAAACGTTGGAATGTTTGAAAAATCGATTTCCAAATAAATAACCTAATGTAGCACTGTCACCGTTGGATGGCATATGACTTTTTGTGGGGCTTTTGATATTTTGACCGAAACCAAAAAAAAGACCTCTTCCGACTTTCCGATCTTTGCTTCTAACTTTTGGGTGAATGCCACTTGTTTATTTAACTTATATTTTCATTGTTTTAAGCTGTATTTACGTAGATTTTTCATCGAATTCTGACTCTGTTGACACTTTGGGAGCCACTTATTATTCCTCTACAAAATACCTTAAAATCTTTGAAAAAAATTATTCAAACCTTTATCGGTCGCTTCAAAATAGTTTTTAAACAATGTTTTCACTTAAATATTCATTGAAATTCGGTCTATTCTCACTTCCACTCTTTTGACAATTTAGGGCTGAGCTACAAATTTTGTAAAAATCTTCTTTCTTGATGAAATTACATTAAATTTCTTGATGGGATATGTTTATAAATAAAACCCACATGTTTATTTAATAGATTTAAGCTGTATTTTGGTAGAATTTCGTCAAAATTACACTGACAGGTTAGACACTGAGAAACATAACCTAATGTAAAACTGTCACCGTTGAATGGCATATGACATTGTTTTGACGAAACGTCATTAAAATGACAATCAATAATCGAGGATGATGCACATTATATCTATGTACGTTTGTCCGTCATTCTCATCAAATTTTGATCATTCTATCTCTTTCTTAAAGTTTATTTGTGGTACAACATACAGCCAAGGGGGCTTACAAATGAAAAAAAAAACTTTACCACGCAAAACGAAACACAAATAATTGTCATAATAGCGAAAATTTCATTAATTTAAACAATACCTTCTCGAAGAAAATTTAATAATTTTACAATTTGTTCGACAAAAACGCGGCTAACAGCAATTATTATAGTTAAACGAGAGTTGGGTCGCGCACCCTCCGGGTGCTTACCCTACTCTCTTGAGTAGAGGGTTGCCTACGGCAACGTGTATAAACCTAGAGGGGTTGCCTTCGGCAACCGGTAATAAAAACGTAGTTTTTTTTTTTTTTTTTTTTTTTTATTAGATTATTGAAAATTTATTTTTTTATTGTAATATATTTTTATTTATTCTTTTTTGTACTTTTTCTACTTTCTCATATCATGGTTTGCCTTTGACAACATTTATATAAACCAAGCCCATTAATATTTATCTTGAAATATATTATTATTATTTATTTAAAAAATTATAATTAAATTCTATTAATTATACTTATTCTTATTTCATTATTTTTTTCTTTCTCATCTTTTTTTTTATAATACAGCAAGCATATTAGCATTTACTAATTTTTTTTTTATTTATTTTTATTTGTACTTGTTCTTACCATATTCTCATCTATGTAAAAAGTGGCCTTCGGCAACAATAAAACAACAATTTTGTTTTTATTAACAAATTAAAATTAATAAAATTTATGTAGTAAAGCAATTTAGTAGTATTGTAAAAAAAAATTTTTTTTTTAATTGTTGATGTAATTTCCACATCACCTTTGAGGTAAACATCCTGATGCGTTACTTTTTTTTTTATCGATATTTATAACAGAGAAAGTTCGCCAATAGCCCTATATAAACTCTGTTGAATTTTACAAATAGTCGATTATATTTAAAAAAAAGACCATCAAATTCAACAAAAGTTTAATATATCGTAACAATATATGTATATGTTTTTGTATGGAGCTTTTTTTAGACTAATATATAAATATGTGTCAATACTATGAAAATGTTTCATGTTTAGAGACGACATTGTTTTTATATAATATATAGCCATTGATTAGCATCAACATAACAAATAATACTTGATTGTATAAATTATTAAACTATATTTTATAATTTAATAATGTTGACGTTTTTAATTGAATACATATTTATAATCGACCAATTGTATAGTTTGAGTTTGTATGAATTATTGAATATAGTCACAAAAAAACAAAAACAGTAGTTTAATATATCGTAACAATATTAATGTATATGCTTTGTATGGAGCTTTTTTTTGACTAATATATACAAATGTGTCAATACTATGAAAATGTTTCATGTTTAGAGACGACATTGTTTTTATATAATATTTAGCCATGGATTAGCATCAACATAACAAATTAGTACTTGATTGTAAATAAATTATTAAACTACATAATGTATAATTGTTTTAATAAAAAATTTGACTATTTTAATTGTGATAAATTTTTTTTCAAGTGATTAAATCTTTTTAAAACTCAATTGATTTACAAAATTTCATTATAAACAATATTTTTTGTATAGATGAAATTTGTATTTTCCTCAGGCAAAAGTCTACCTTGAGTGGCAGTATTTTCAATAAATACTGAAATATCATTAAATTTTCGAACTCGCGAAAATGCAACATATAATTGACCATGAGCAAAAACTGAATTTGGCAAATAAAGTGAAACATGATCATAAGTTTGACCTTGTGCTTTATTAATTGTTAATGCATAAGCGAGACGAACAGGAAACTGTCTTCGACGAAATTGAAATGGTAAATTTGTATTCGAAGGAATAAAATCGATTTTAGGTATTAAAACAAATTGATTTGTTAATCTATTACCATCATTCGATACAACTTGACCTTTAATATAATTTTGACCCAAAAATTGTACAATTAAACGGGTACCATTACATAATCCTTTACGAATATTTAAATTTCGTAATAGCATAACCAAGGCACCAACTTTTAATTCTAAACGATGTGGTGGTAGACCACTTGGTGTTAAAGCGTTAAGAAATTCAGGTTGATAATTAGCCGCTTCTAACATTATTGCATCATCAGCATCATTCGGCTCTATACTATCAACACTATAATAAATTTTTGTTGGACCATTGATTTTTTCTAATAAAACTTTTTTATTAATTTTATCACATGTCTCATTTAATGGTGTTAAAATAACACTTTTCAATGGAGCATTAGATCTTAAAAGAGCATTACCAAAGCATGAATTAATTAATTGATTATAATTTTGAACAATACATTGTTCCGGTATTTGAATAATGCTATATTGAAAATTAGGCAAATGTGGTAATCGATCATTACCTAAATTTAAAAGCCATTGAGAAAATTCAACTTGTTCTGGCAATACACGAACATTAATTGTTAAAGAAAATTGTTGAAAATGATTCCATAATTGTGCCGATTTAACACAGGCTGCAACAATTTGATTTCGTGTCCCAGGATATGGTACAATTGGAAGACATTGTTTAAAATCTCCACCAACAATTACTGTTTTCCCACCGAATGGAAGATGTGGTGTGCGACAAAGAAATCGTAAAATTTCATCAATCTTTTGAAAGGCCATCGCATTAACCATGCTTATTTCATCCCATACAATTAATTTTACTTGTCGCAATATTTCAGCATATGAACTTTCAATTCGAATACTTGATGTACTCGTCTCTAAAAGTGGAACAGGTAGCTTAAATGTTGAATGAACAGTTTTACCACCAATTAATAATGAAGCAGCTAACCCTGTCCAAGCCATTGCTAATACTTTAATTTCTTGTCCTCTCGCATAACTGATGATTGTATTATAAAGAAAAGTTTTACCACTACCAGCAGGACCATCTAAATAAAATAAGTGATTTATTAAATGATCATCATTATTATTATTGATAGATGTTAAAATATTATCGAAAATGCGTCTTTGTTCAATATTTAATTGATTAATCCAATTAGCACTTTGTTGTTGTTCAAATTCAACATCGATACGATTATCATCAACATCATCATCATCATCATCATCATCATTGTTATCATCGTTATTATAATCTAAATAGATGGCAAGTGGTTCAGGCAATTTAAAATTTGCTAAAGTTAAACCATGTACATTTAATAATAATTTCAATTTATATAATGTACGATTTTCAGCTTCAATTACATCAATACCATGTCTTGTAAAGTCTTCCATTAAAGCGTCACGAAATTCATTCCATAATGCTAATGGATCTAAGACAGTACAAAAAGCTAAAATTGTGGCAAACATTTGTCGTAATTGATTTGGCATTTGTTGTTCAACAGCTTCACGAAGAGCTCGATGCCATTCCATATCTTCATTAAGAAGATTTCGTCTACTACATGCTTCAGCATATGTTGGACAAATTTCACCATCAACAGTACGAACATCTTCAAAAGATGTTGCACCTCGTACATGTAATAATAGAAGACGAAGAAAATATAATTCTCTATTTCGTATACTAACACTATACATTCTAGCAAGTGTAGTAGAACGATTTCTTTGACGTGGACGCCATTCTCGTGCTCTATCAATCCATGTAAAATTTGGTGGAATTTCTACATATAGATATTGTCTCGAATTGTAGAGATTATTTCGATTCAATGTAAACCATTCGGTTAACATTGTTCTTCGATAGAGATCAAGACGTTCTGGAATATTTGGATCATTCTCTCGAAAAATAACATTTTGTCGTTCCTCTAAATGCACTGGCAAACGTATAACTGTATGTGTACTATCATGTAATACAAAATCATTAATACGCCATGCAGCTTCCGATGGTGATATATAACGGGCATTAAGATATTCCTCTACCTCATTATAATTACCTTGAATTTGATGAGGTGATAATGATCGATTTTCATCAACATTCATTTCATTATTATTACGTTCCTCTTCGATATTTCGAATACGTAATAATGCCATATCGACACCTTTAAAAATATATTTATATAAATATTTAACTGTTTTTAAATTGCCACACGCTTCAACATTAATGTGACATTTATATTTATATAAACAATATGGATTATAAGGTGCAATCCATTGATTATTCAATACATGCGGACCTTTTACAATCGTTATACCTGTATGTCGGCGTCTATATTGAATTCTACCATTTTCAGTAATAATTGTTTCATTTGAAGATTGTTTTGGAAATGTTTTACTACATTTTCCATCAACCATACAGATTGCATTATTATTAAATTGTGGTCCACATGGTCCATGTACCATATGAGTTTTTACCAATTCATATAATTCGGGTTGACGAATTGGATCTGGAATTTCAGCTGAAACTAATAAATCAACTCTCTCTGGTTCTAACAGTCGATCTTCATGTCGTAAAATTATTAGAATATGTGCATGTGGCAAACCTCTTTTTTGAAATTCAATAACATGAATTGATCCAAGATGAATTCCAAAGATATGATTTTCCAAGATATCACTCATGAATGCTTTTAATTTCATTTGAAATACTCGTGCAATAACCATAGGATGATCATTTGATTGAGTATTATTTGGAATCGCATTCACAATTTCATTCCATTTAGGATTACATGTAAATGTAATAAAAAGTGAGGGATATCCTAAAGTTGTAACCATCGACATAGCATCTTGAAATCTTTGCTGTTGACTTCGTGGGCTGCCTATATATGAAGAAGGCAATATAACCATTCGTCCAATATTAATATTTTCAACAGCAGCTCGATTATGTAAATAATCGCGCAAACCAACATATTCCTCAGCTCGCAATAGATTTTGATGTCTTTCAATATATAAAAGTCGATTGCTTTCCATTTTAACATATGCAGCTACAATATATTGTTGACTTAATTTACCTGCAGAATGTATCGCAGAAAAATCATCTCTATAAGCTAATCTATATTTATAATATGAATTAAGGGTCATATTTCTATTTCTATCGTTTCGTGCGGTGTGCATTGTCCATCCACTTTCACCAAATGGAAAAAGTACGGGAAATGTCAATGGATCGACAAATTCATTTTGAGGACTAATGTTTGTGAATAAAGATTGATTATTTTGTCGAAGAAATACTCTTAGATTTGTTGTAGGTGGTAAACCTTCATTACGAAATTGATAAACGGCTGCAACTTCGTTTACGATTGGCATATCGTATGGTCTATTTTGACGACCTCTAACATTTAAAAATTCTAAGACAATATTAGGTGGATTAACTAAACGTTGTCTTTGCTGTTCCTCATACACTTCATACAGGTGACGGTAGGCTTGAGCAAATGGATTATGACGTTGAAGTATATCCCCTATTTGTTCGATTAATTCACGATTTAAATCATTCGAATTATGAATACGTTGAGCATTTGCTCTATTAGAATCTAAGAAATATACTTGACCGTAGCTTATGTTTTGTGCATTTATATTAATGTCGGAAATGTGATGCACCATTCGACCTTCAATACAATAAACATATGGTCCACGGCCAGGCAAATCACGTCTTTTCGCTTCAATGCTAGCAAATTGAAAAGCGTAATTATATTGTAGAATATTTTCCTTAAAATGTCTAGAATGTTGTTGATCATTATTTAACATTAAATTTTGTAACAAATTAGGAAAAGGTCTTATTAATTCAGGAAATCTTACTTGTCCATTATTACAACAGCCACTATAAAAATGGCGTGCATTTCTCTCCACTTGAAAATATTTACCCATACAATGTGGACATTGATGTACCATACCACCAATACTATGTAGTACTGGTCTCTGCTGATTACCTGCTTCCAGATAGAATGGATAACGTTGTCTATCTTGGCAATTTCTTGTTAAACGTTCAAAGACCATCGCGTTTAACAATAAGACATCTACATTTGGCTCAATATTGCCTTGAAGAGGGGGTGCTTGAACAACGTTTATCTCTTCTTGTTGATCATCAATAGCATCTACAGCATTATCAATCTCTATTATAGTTGTACCAGAATTTGCGTCATTTATATTATCATAACCATCATTGGAAATAGACATAATTGATTGTTGTAAAGAAACAATGGTAGCGTCGTTAGGTGGAGTAGATGTAATATATAAATTCCTTGGAGATTTTCGTACTGCAATTAGAGAAACTCCCTCTCTTCTAATTGAAACTAAATCTCCATTATCATCATCATCATCATCATCATCGCTACTGTCCAGGTAAATATTATGTCTTGGTGGAGGACAATATACTATCCCTTCTGGCGGTGCTCTAGAAGGTCCAGCTATTTGTGAAGTATGAAGATTTGTAGTTTTGTTTTGTTTAGAATGCAAATTTTCTTCATCTGTTAAAATAAAAAAAAATAAATAATAATGTAAATAATTTATATAAGCAAATAGTAATTTTTTATTAAAAAATTCTTTCTTTTTTTAATATTAAATTTTATCCTTGTATAAATCGATTAAATCATTTTTGTTTTAATATTAAAAATGATGACGTAAAAATTAAATTGATTTATTGTTTGTAGCAACAATTATTATACATTTATTATTACCTTCTATGCCAACACCATGTATCTGCTGCGGTAGAGGTATTCCTTCTAATACAGCTGTTTTTTTAGAAGGACCTGGATTTTGAGAGCTATGTAATCTTTTATTAGACGCTCCTCTACCTATATGAAAAAAAAACACATCTCAATATTAAAATAAATATTATTAATTTAATAATTCAAAGGTTCTCTTAATTACCAAAAGTTTCCAAAGATGCATTTTCCTCAAACGTCGCAGAGATCTGCGATATAACATCTGTTGCAGCTGCTGTCGATGCTGGCTCTATAGTAGAAAACCATAAAAATATAAAAACATTTAAAGCTTTTTATTTCTACAACTTACCTTTTTTATCTCTCGAATTTTTCCTTTTTTTCGCTTTAGAAAAACCTTTATTTCTTGGCATTTTCTTTAAAAAAAATGATTAGGATACATATAGTAAATCTAACATTATATTATTATTAGTAGATGATGAATAAACATTTTTAGAAAGCTATTTTTATGGAAATTAGATGAAAATTGCTTATTTCCTAAATTTTTCAAACATGAAATTATAAAGCAAGGTTAAAAATTAAAAATTTTTAAAAAACCTTCAACTACATCAGTATTCTACATTTATAAAAACATAAAATAACTTAAATATAGCACATACCTATCAGATTTTTATAAAATATTTCTTGAAATACCGAAAAACTCTTTCTAACAAAATATAACGGTTTTCTTGTGAAAAAATCAATAAATAGTTCTTTTTATTTTTTTAAAAAGAAATAGTGAGTAACCATAAGTAACAGATAATAGCGCGGTAAATTTAAATCATTATTAATTATTATAACATTTTTTTTAATAAACTTTTTTTTAATAGAATAATATTGAAATAATAAATTAAGAAATTTATAATTTTCTATATAGTATTTCTATATAATAGAAGAATATAAAAAATTTAGGAATTATAACCTCAAAAACTTTTTTTTTTTCGGACAGTTCACCAAATAATATTCATATTCATATAATTATAAAGACTTACCGAAAAAAATAACACTATTTTATTTTATTTATAATAAAAGACAAACAACATAAATAATATTTCAATACAAATTATTTGTCTGTGGTTATAATTTATGACAGCTAATGACTATATTACCATAGAAGATAAATCAATATAGAAGTTGCATTCTATGAATATAGAAAATGGCAGAGAATTTTACATAATTTAAAATTGGCAAAATTTTTGTTTAAATTTCGATTTTTATTGAGAATATATAATTTGTTTATTTATTTAAATTGTAATTTATAATTGTTGAAAACAAATAAATTAATAAATATTTAAAATTAACTCTATGGTTGTTTTCAAATAGTAATCGATAAAAAAAATAGAGTAAGGTACGGCAAAGTTTGTTTATAAAAGAAAATGGCGGAAGCAACCGAAAATTCAGTAAGTTTTATAAATTTTTCTTTAAAATTGATTAAAAAAAGCCAAATTTTTAGCCAGTATAGATGAAACTCTTTAAATATAATGTTATTAGATATCAAAATTTGAAAAAATTATAAATTCAACTTATTCATATAACATTCAAATAAAAGGGTTATAGACAGCATAAAAAGTTAAGAGCCCCGTTATTTTTAAGTTACTATTTTAGTGTACCCGATGAATATAATATAAAAAATCTCAATTTACTTATATTTATATAGGAACTATCATATTGCAAAAACTACATAAAAAACTTATTATCAACCAATATATTCTTTATTAGAATATAAATTTGTACTAAAATTATTTTGAATTTTTAAATAGAATAACGCTTCATCAGAAAAAGATGATAATATGAGTGTAGTAGAAGATGATCATCAAAAAGATGAAAGTCATAATAAGAAGGAAGAAAGAAACGAAGGGGGAGAAAGAAGCGGATGGGAAGAAAGAAGCGAAAGGGGAGAAAGAGACAGAGAGGGAGGAAGAAAGAAAGAGAGAGGTAGAGGTGTGAGGGGTGGGCGGGGGAGATGGAAAAGAAGCAAGGGAATAAGAAAAAATAATGTTATTAAAAAAATAAATAACTATTATATAAGAAATTCTCAAATAAATTTTAATAATTAATTTTTTTTTCTTAATAAACTTTTTTTTAAAACCTCTCAAAGTCATTTTTCTTTAAAATTCATTAACTATATTGTATTTTATTATAATTTCATTCTTTAGGTTGTCGTCTAATGGTTGCAATTTTAGAAAAAAATATACAAAAGAAGCTTTTTTTTACATGATGATTTTACAGTATAAACTCTTTATTTATTATATTTCAAATCAATTGCAAATTAAATATAAAAAACATAACATAAAAATAGCGTCAAACGGATTGTGTAATCATCAAAATAAATATAAATATCAATCGATCGTCGCTTGACACAAATGAGGTTAAGTAAAATGAGGTTTTTTAAATCTACCTTTTTCAAAGCAATTCCATAAAATGTAAGCCTTTCGGACGTTCTATTAAGTAAACCTTTATTATTTATTACATTTTAAAAAACTTCTAAATCAATCACACTTATGACACATGTCAAATTTACTTTTTGACATTATTGATTTTTTAATGTCAAAAATAATTTAGAATTTTGACAGAATTTAAAGAATTAGGTCAAAAGGTCATTGACCTTAATACTTTAAATTTATATTACATTAATGTTAATTCGTTATTTCATTTCAAAACCCTAAAAAAAATATTATACACTTTTAGATAAGTATTTACTGGAAGAATTATTAAAAGTGAATGCTCGTGTCTTCATTTTAATATAGCAACATACAACTCATATTAAAATACTCAATAAAATATTGATAATAAAGTACCGTTGATTTTATAAAGTACCGACACGATTTAACAGTTCAAAAATTAGTTTTTGTAACGATTTTGTTTCCGAGAGAGGCGCTGTCTCACTTGTCAACTTGACACAAAAATTCAAATTTGTGTCAATTAATAATTTAATTAAAATTATTAATTTTAATTAATTCATTATATACTTCCCTTATATCTTTATTCGTTGATAAAAATTACCAAACCTTCTATTTTTCAATGTTCTATTTGCGTTTTTTGGTATCATAATGAAACAAATTTCATGACTTCTGACTTCTGTCACGTCAAAAGAAATTGCTATAGCGGCCTCTAGCGGCAAAGAAATCGTTACAAAGTCGTTACCATCGTTACCGAAGCGAATTTGACCTTGTGTCGGTACTTTATAAAATCAACGGGCGGTACAACATACAGCCAAGGGGGCTTACAAATGAAAAAAAAAACTTTACCACACAAAACGAAACACAAATAATTGTCATAATAGATAAAATTTATTTAATTTAATCAATATCTTTAATACAAAAATTACAAAAATTTACAATTTGTCAGACAAAGCTACTACATCAGCTATTATTAAAAAGTTGTTAAGTACGTACGATTGAGAAAAAAATATATATTCTGTATTAGATACTTTTCGAATATAATTCTCGAATTAATTATTAAAAGATGTACATTATTCTCATTCAAGCCACTTTCCAAAAACAAAATGTCAAACGGTATCAAAATGCTTAGTACGGATGATACCAAGCATTCATTTAAAATCTAATCATTTCTAATAATAATTTGTATATCTCTTTATCTTAACGCCCAATCAATAAATTCTAATCTCCAAACGAATCGATTCAATTTATCCATACGACAGTTTCTATTTTCAAATGAAGTCTATAGTTCAGATAAGCAGTTAGATACTGTAAATATTATTAAAATTAAAAACTTTTATCTTCATTTTAATACAGAATTTGAGACTCTATATTATTAGCCTCTTTTTTCAATAATTAGGTCAAAAAGTCATTGACCTTAATACTTCAAATCTATATTACATTATAATTTCTTCTGGAAAAACCTGTAATTATGTCTTCTTCACTTCATTTTCTTTAGAATAAGGAAAATCTTGAATTTTTAGTTAATAAATGAGAGCATCTGCTTGCTTATACTCAAAAAAATAAATTAAATAGCATCCATAATCTTTAAACTTTTTTCTTTCAAAATTAAAAACTTTTATCTTCATTTTAATACAAAATCTGAGACTCTATATTATTAGCCTCTTTTTTCAATAATTAGGTCAAAAAGTCATTGACCTTAATACTTCAAATCTATATTACATTATAATTTCTTCTGGAAAAACCTGTAATTATGTCTTCTTCACTTCATTTTCTTTAGAATAAGGAAAATCTTGAATTTTTAGTTAATAAATGAGAGCATCTGCTTGCTTATACTCAAAAAAATAAATTAAATAGCATCCATAATCTTTAAACTTTTTTCTTTTATGTATCCGTTATTCTATTTCACAAAGCCTAAAACAAAATATTTATTATATTATATCTCATTGTTATTTTGATAAAAAATATCTTCCTGCATACGTTGTACGTGTCCGTACCATATTAGCTGTCGTGATGTGATTTCCTGGAGTATATCCGAGTCCATCTCCATTTCTTCTTTTAAAGTGTCATTACGAATTCGCTTCCTTCGGGACACCATAAGTGCTCTTCTGATTGCATCGATTTCAACGACCGCTATTTTCCTTTCATATGTACACTGATCACATTCACTAACTGAAAAAAATTAAGCGTTTAGTTTTACAAATCATTTATATTTAAAGTAAAAGATAATATAATTATATTAATACGGTATATACCTACATATCTTCTCTAAAAAAACCTCTACTTTAGATTCTAAATCCCTGTAAATAAAATTTTAACCTCACTTTTATTTTTCATTAAAATTCAAAAGGCTTTCGTCTTTATTTTATTATACAATTTCTCGCATAGCATTTCATAATCATTTTCATTGAAAAACCATTTATATCCTTTCCAATCTTCTTGTAAATATTTGTAAAATTCTGGAAGGTCAATTTTTTTAGAAAAACTTTTTAAATAAAACATCAAAACTCTTTTCCATTTACCTGACTAACGTTGGGATGTTGGAAAAATCATCATTTAAATATTTATTGAAATTCGGTCTATTCTCACTTCCACTCCTTTAACAGTTTGGAGGGTACAAATTGTAAAAGCTTCTTTCTTGACAAAATTCTCTTTTTTCAATAATTAGGTCAAAAAGTCATTGACCTTAATACTTCAAATCTATATTACATTATAATTTCTTCTGGAAAAACCTGTAATTATGTCTTCTTCACTTCATTTTCTTTAGAATAAGGAAAATCTTGAATTTTTAGTTAATAAATGAGAGCATCTGCTTGCTTATACTCAAAAAAATAAATTAAATAGCATCCATAATCTTTAAACTTTTTTCTTTTATGTATCCGTTATTCTATTTCACAAAGCCTAAAACAAAATATTTATTATATTATATCTCATTGTTATTTTGATAAAAAATATCTTCCTGCATACGTTGTACGTGTCCGTACCATATTAGCTGTCGTGATGTGATTTCCTGGAGTATATCCGAGTCCATCTCCATTTCTTCTTTTAAAGTGTCATTACGAATTCGCTTCCTTCGGGACACCATAAGTGCTCTTCTGATTGCATCGATTTCAACGACCGCTATTTTCCTTTCATATGTACACTGATCACATTCACTAACTGAAAAAAATTAAGCGTTTAGTTTTACAAATCATTTATATTTAAAGTAAAAGATAATATAATTATATTAATACGGTATATACCTACATATCTTCTCTAAAAAAACCTCTACTTTAGATTCTAAATCCCTGTAAATAAAATTTTAACCTCACTTTTATTTTTCATTAAAATTCAAAAGGCTTTCGTCTTTATTTTATTATACAATTTCTCGCATAGCATTTCATAATCATTTTCATTGAAAAACCATTTATATCCTTTCCAATCTTCTTGTAAATATTTGTAAAATTCTGGAAGGTCAATTTTTTTAGAAAAACTTTTTAAATAAAACATCAAAACTCTTTTCCATTTACCTGACTAACGTTGGGATGTTTGAAAAATCATTTAAATATTTATTGAAATTCGGTCTATTCTCACTTCCACTCCTTTAACAGTTTGGAGGGTACAAATTGTAAAAGCTTCTTTCTTGACAAAATTCTCTTTTTTCAATAATTAGGTCAAAAAGTCATTGACCTTAATACTTCAAATCTATATTACATTATAATTTCTTCTGGAAAAACCTGTAATTATGTCTTCTTCACTTCATTTTCTTTAGAATAAGGAAAATCTTGAATTTTTAGTTAATAAATGAGAGCATCTGCTTGCTTATACTCAAAAAAATAAATTAAATAGCATCCATAATCTTTAAACTTTTTTCTTTTATGTATCCGTTATTCTATTTCACAAAGCCTAAAACAAAATATTTATTATATTATATCTCATTGTTATTTTGATAAAAAATATCTTCCTCCATACGTTGTACGTGTCCGTACCATATTAGCTGTCGTGATGTGATTTCCTGGAGTATATCCGAGTCCATCTCCATTTCTTCTTTTAAAGTGTCATTACGAATTCGCTTCCTTCGGGACACCATAAGTGCTATTCTGATTGCATCGATTTCAACGACCGCTATTTTCCTTTCATATGTACACTGATCACATTCACTAACTGAAAAAAATTAAGCGTTTAGTTTTACAAATCATTTATATCTAAAGTAAAAGATAATATAATTATATTAATACGGTATATACCTACATATCTTCTCTAAAAAAACCTCTACTTTAGATTCTAAATCCCTGTAAATAAAATTTTAACCTCACTTTTATTTTTCATTAAAATTCAAAAGGCTTTCGTCTTTATTTTATTATACAATTTCTCGCATAGCATTTCATAATCATTTTCATTGAAAAACCATTTATATCCTTTCCAATCTTCTTGTAAATATTTGTAAAATTCTGGAAGGTCAATTTTTTTAGAAAAACTTTTTAAATAAAACATCAAAACTCTTTTCCATTTACCTGACTAACGTTGGGATGTTGGAAAAATCATCATTTAAATATTTATTGAAATTCGGTCTATTCTCACTTCCACTCCTTTAACAGTTTGGAGGGTACAAATTGTAAAAGCTTCTTTCTTGACAAAATTCTCTTTTTTCAATAATTAGGTCAAAAAGTCATTGACCTTAATACTTCAAATCTATATTACATTATAATTTCTTCTGGAAAAACCTGTAATTATGTCTTCTTCACTTCATTTTCTTTAGAATAAGGAAAATCTTGAATTTTTAGTTAATAAATGAGAGCATCTGCTTGCTTATACTCAAAAAAATAAATTAAATAGCATCCATAATCTTTAAACTTTTTTCTTTTATGTATCCGTTATTCTATTTCACAAAGCCTAAAACAAAATATTTATTATATTATATCTCATTGTTATTTTGATAAAAAATATCTTCCTGCATACGTTGTACGTGTC
Organism: Lagria hirta; assembly: GCA_947359425.1. Classification (NCBI taxonomy): domain Eukaryota; kingdom Metazoa; phylum Arthropoda; class Insecta; order Coleoptera; family Tenebrionidae; genus Lagria; species Lagria hirta. The sequence continues at coordinate 4,959,479 of OX375801.1, read as the reverse complement.
CGTACCATATTAGCTGTCGTGATGTGATTTCCTGGAGTATATCCGAGTCCATCTCCATTTCTTCTTTTAAAGTGTCATTACGAATTCGCTTCCTTCGGGACACCATAAGTGCTCTTCTGATTGCATCGATTTCAACGACCGCTATTTTCCTTTCATATGTACACTGATCACATTCACTAACTGAAAAAAATTAAGCGTTTAGTTTTACAAATCATTTATATTTAAAGTAAAAGATAATATAATTATATTAATACGGTATATACCTACATATCTTCTCTAAAAAAACCTCTACTTTAGATTCTAAATCCCTGTTAATAAACTTTTAACCTCACTTTTATTTTTCATTAAAATTCAAAAGGCTTTCGTCTTTATTTTATTATACAATTTCTCGCATAGCATTTCATAATCATTTTCATTGAAAAACCATTTATATCCTTTCCAATCTTCTTGTAAATATTTGTAAAATTCTGGAAGGTCAATTTTTTTAGAAAAACTTTTTAAATAAAACATCAAAACTCTTTACCATTTACCTGAGAAACGTTGGAATGTTTGAAAAATCGATTTCCAAATAAATAACCTAATGTAGCACTGTCACCGTTGGATGGCATATGACTTTTTGTGGGGCTTTTGATATTTTGACCGAAACCAAAAAAAAGACCTCTTCCGACTTTCCGATCTTTGCTTCTAACTTTTGGGTGAATGCCACTTGTTTATTTAACTTATATTTTCATTGTTTTAAGCTGTATTTACGTAGATTTTCCATCAAATTTGGACTCTGTTGACACTTTGGGAGCCACTTATTCTTCCTCTACAAAATACCTTAAAATCTTTGAAAAAAATTATTCAAATCTTAATCGGTCGCTTCAAAATAGTTTTTAAACAATGTTTTCACTTAAATATTCATTGAAATTCGGTCTATTCTCACTTCCACTCTTTTGACAATTTAGGGCTGAGCTACAAATTTTGTAAAAATCTTCTTTCTTGATGAAATTACCTTAAATTTCTTGATGGGATATGTTTATAAATAAAACCCACATGTTTATTTAATAGATTTAAGCTGTATTTTGGTAGAATTTCGCCAAAATTACACTGACAGGTTAGACACTGAGAAACATAACCTAATGTAAAACTGTCACCGTTGAATGGCATATGACATTGTTTTGACGAAACGTCATTAAAATGACAATCAATAATCGAGGATGATGCACATTATATCTATGTACGTTTGTCCGTCATTCTCATCAAATTTTGATCATTCTATCTCTTTCTTAAAGTTTATTTGTGGTACAACATACAGCCAAGGGGGTTTACAAATGAAAAAAAAAACTTTACCACGCAAAACGAAACACAAATAATTGTCATAATAGCGAAAATTTCATTAATTTAAACAATACCTTCTCGAAGAAAATTTAATAATTTTACAATTTGTTCGACAAAAACGCGGCTAACAGCGATTATTATAGTTAAACGAGAGTATGGTTTCGCACCCTCCGGGTGCTTACCCTACTCTCTTGAGTAGAGGGTTGCCTACGGCAACGTGTATGAACCTAGAGGGGTTGCCTTCGGCAACCGGTAGTATAATCGCACTTTTTTTTTTTTTTTTTTTTTTTTTATTAGATTATTGATTATTAATTGTTTTTATTGTAATATGATTTTATTTATTCTTTTTTGTACTTTTTCTACTTTCTCATATCATGGTTTGCCTTTGACAACATTTATATAAACCTAGCCCATTATTATTTATCTTAAAATTTATTATTATTCATGTAAAAAAATTTAATTAGATTTTATTAATTATACTTTTTTCTTTTTCTTTTATTTTTCTTATTTTTTTTATAATAAAGCAAGCATATTACCATTCACTAAAATTTTTTTTTTATTTTTTTTTGTACTTGTTCTACTCACTCGTATTGAATGTTGCCTGCGGCAACATATATAAATCTATTATTTATTTTTTAAAATACTTTTACTATTCATTATTATTATAATTTTTTTATTTATTTCTCATTATTAAGGTGGCGGACAGTCATTTTTTCTTATAAAAATTCTCGTTATAACATTTGAGATCAGATTTTGACAAAACGTTTTCATTTTAATATTACTTTAATGTTTAAAAATAATATTACTATCTATCATTATTTTATATTATTTATTCTTGTTCTTACTATACTCTCTTATATGTAAAAGGTTGCCTTCGGCAACAATAACACAACCATTTTTTTTTATAAAATAATTTTGCATTACATTTTATTTAATATACTTGATTTTTATTTTCCTTTTTTTTTTCAAATTTTTTTCTTGCTTTTATTTGTATTTTTTTTTCTTCGTTTCAATTTTTTTTATTTTCATAATAATTTTATTACTTTAATAATATTTGTTATTAAAATTAGAAGAATAAAAACTATAATATATTATAATAATTTATATGAATTTTTTCTTTTTCTCTTCTAAAGCGAGTTTTTTATTATTTTTTTTCAAAATTAAAATTGTTATTTTATATATTTTTTTTGTTTCTATTATTATATTTTTTTATTTATTCTCCCTTTTTCTTACCTTACTCTCTTACATTAAGGTTGCCTTCGGCAACCATAAAACAACCATATTTTATTTTTATTAAAAAGGTTCGTATTACATTTTATTAATTATATACTATATTCTTTCTTTTTTTTTTCTATTTGTTTTCCTTTTCTAATTTATTTCCCTATTTTCTATTTATTTTTTTTAAAATATGTAATCATTCAATTACAATCATACATAATCTAATGAAAAAATCAATAAAAATTATTTATATTTTAGTTATATATCATATATCAAATTCAAAAAAACAACTACTCTATAGAAATTCGTACATTGAAACTTTTATTTTCTCTTTCTTTTTATTCTTTTTTTATCTCTTCAACTTTTTTTTTCAAACTTGTTTTTTTATTTCTCTTTACTTTCTTCTTTTTGATTCTATTTGTTCCTATTTTTATAATGTATTTACTTAATTTTCATTTTTTTTTCAATTGTTTTTATTTTCGTCTTATTTCTCTCTTACATTTTCTTTTTTTGTGTATTCTAATTTTTTTTATACTATTCTTTTTTTAATATTGTATTATCCATCTATACACTCCTGATATTTTAACATTTTTTTTTCCATATTTATAACATAGTTTTCTAATCTAAAAATTTTTTTTTCTATAAATTTTTTTATCGATTTTTTTTATTCTTTACTTAATTTTATCAAGTTTTATTTTTCTACGACAACCATAATTTTGTTTTTCTATACTACTTAAATTATCTTTTCTTTTTTATTATCAACAAATTTATAATTTCTTTTAGTTTTTCTTGATGCTTTTTTTACTTAAATCATAGCATATCTTTTAAATTAACATTTTTTTATTTTTAATTTTTTGCAAATTTTTATATTTTATAAAAATTATTTATATTTTAGTTATATATTATATATCAAATTCAAAAAAAACAACCACTCTATAGAAATTTGTACATTAAAATTGACAAAAAAACGTTTCATATTTCATGTTAGTTATAAAATATAAAGCATTTATATTAAGTGATCACTTTGTATTTTTCAATTGATTATGTCAACAATAATAATTGTCAATTGACATAGTATTTTTTTTTAAATAATTAATTGTTTATTTAAAAATATAAAAATAAGTACGTACGATTGAGAAAAAAATTCTGTATAGATACTATTTGAATATAATTTTCCACTTCCATCTTATTTTAATTCATATATATTAATATTCTTTCATCGATTGGTCTCAAACACAACTTAATCTCACTTTTCGTATACACAATGATAAATTTTCCTACAACCACAGTTCTATATTTTCTATAATATAATCAAAAAGACTCTTCTAGCCATTCGTATTATATTACCATATTATAATAATCTAAAAAAAAACCAATAAAAGTTATTTATATTTTAGTTATATATTATATATCAAATTGAAAAAAAACAAACACTCTATATAAAAAAATTCTACATTAAAATTGACAGAAAAACGTTTCATATTTCATGTTATTTATAAAATATAAATTAATGATAATAAGTGATCACTTTGTATTTTTTAATTGATTATTATGTCAACAATAATAATTGACAATTGATATCGTATTTTTTTTTTAAATATTTAATTGTTTATTTAAAAATATAAAAATAAGTACGTACGATTGAGAAAAAAATATATATTCTGTATTAGATACTTTTCGAATATAATTCTCGAATTAATTATTAAAAGATGTACATTATTCTCATTCATAGCCACTTTCCAAAAACAAAATGTCAAACGGTATCAAAATGCTTAGTACGAATGATAGCAAGCATTCATTTAAAATCTAATCATTTCTAATATTAATTTGTATATCTCTTTATGTCTTTTTAAAAAAGATTTCTCGTGGTCTTCTTTGCTTCATCGTATTTCAAACATTTAAGATTTAACGCTCAATCAATAAATTCTAATCTCCAAACGAATCGATTCAATTTATCCATACGACACTTTCTATTTTCAAAAGAAGTCTATAGTTTAGATAAGCAGTTAGATACTGTAAATATTATTAAAATTAAAAACTTTTATCTTCATTTTAATACAGAATCTGAGACTCTATATTATTAGCCCCTTTTTTCAATAATTAGGTCAAAAAGTCATTGACCTTAATACTTCAAATCTATATTACATTATAATTTCTTCTGGAAAAAGTTGTTAAGTACGTACGATTGAGAAAAAAATATATATTCTGTATTAGATACTTTTCGAATATAATTCTCGAATTAATTATTAAAAGATGTACATTATTCTCATTCATAGCCACTTTCCAAAAACAAAATGTCAAACGGTATCAAAATGCTTAGTACGAATGATAGCAAGCATTCATTTAAAATCTAATCATTTCTAATATTAATTTGTATATCTCTTTATGTCTTTTTAAAAAAGATTTCTCGTGGTCTTCTTTGCTTCATCGTATTTCAAACATTTAAGATTTAACGCTCAATCAATAAATTCTAATCTCCAAACGAATCGATTCAATTTATCCATACGACAATTTCTATTTTCAAAAGAAGTCTATAGTTTAGATAAGCAGTTAGATACTGTAAATATTATTAAAATTAAAAACTTTTATCTTCATTTTAATACAGAATCTAAGACTCTATACTATTAGCCTCTTTTTTCAATAATTAGGTCAAAAAGTCATTGACCTTAATACTTCAAATCTATATTACATTATAATTTCTTCTGGAAAAACCTGTAATTATGTCTTCTTCACTTCATTTTCTTTAGAATAAGGAAAATCTTGAATTTTTAGTTAATAAATGAGAGCATCTGCTTGCTTATACTCAAAAAAATAAATTAAATAGCATCCATAATCTTTAAACTTTTTTCTTTCATGTATCCGTTATTCTATTTCACAAAGCCTAAAACAAAATATTTATTATATTATATCTCATTGTTATTTTGATAAAAAATATCTTCCTGCATACGTTGTACGTGTCCGTACCATATTAGCTGTCGTGATGTGATTTCCTGGAGTATATCCGAGTCCATCTCCATTTCTTCTTTTAGAGTGTCATTACGAATTCGCTTCCTTTGGGACACCATAAGTGCTCTTCTGATTGCATCGATTTCAACGACCGCTATTTTCCTTTCAAATGTACATTAATCACATTCACTAACTGAAAAAAAGCGTTTAGTTTTACAAATCATTTATATTTAAAGTAAAAATAATATAGATTATAATAATAATCTATATACCTACATATCTCTTTCAAAAAAGCCTCTACTTTAGATTCTTAATCGCTGTTGAAAAATTTTAACCTCACTTTTATTTTTCATTAAAATTGAGAGGGCTTTCGTCTTTATTTTATTATACAATATCTCGCATAGCATTTCATAATCATTTTCATTAAAAAACCATTTAAAAAAATGTACATATCCTTTCCAATCTTGTAAAGATTTGTAAAATTCTGGAAGGTCAATTTTTCTAGAAAAACTTTTTAAATAAAACATCAAAACTCTTTTCCATTTACCTGAGTAACGTTGGGATGTTTGAAAAACCATTTAAATATTTATTGAAATTCGGTCTATTCTCACTTCCACTCCTTTAACAGTTTGGAGGGTACAAATTGTAAAAGCTTCTTTCTTGACAAAATTACATTAAATTTCTTGAATAAATAAAACCCCCATGTTTATTGAATAGATATTTTATAGATTTAAGCTGTATTTTGGTAGATTTTCGCCAAAATTACGATACGACTGACAGGTTAGATACTGACAAACATAACCTAATGTAAAACTGTCACCGTTGGATGGCATATGACAGTAAAATGACATTATCGATTTTTTAATGTCAAAAATAAAAATAGAATTTCAATATACACTAAGCACACTCAAGCCATTTAAACTTGTCTTGGAAAAATGAAGCGTTTAGTTTTACAAATCATTTATATTTAAAGTAAAAAATAATATAATAATATACCTACATAATATCATTTCCAAAAAAGCCTCTACTTTAAAGTCTTAGAGCTTTAGATAGTAGAGCTTAACTTCGTCGTTGACATTTTCGGACACTAATTTTTCTCCACAAATGACTTTTTGCTGAATGTAGGACTGTTTGTAGGAAATCAAGCAATAACCTACCTCTTATATATTATTATTTTATTAGAGATAATCTATTATCTGATATTGAGCAACCAATCCAATGACTTATAGAAGAAGAAGAAGAAGACTGCATTTTTATAGAGAACACACTTGTATCACATTTCGTCAAACAACTTAGGACCTTCTAATTTATTATATTCCAGGTTGAAGGGAACTCCAGTCATTGTCTCTATCATATTGTTTTTGCATTTTATATTATTGCGAAACGAAGACACTTAATTCATTCTACAAAATAAATATGTTTATTTATAATCTTTATCTCGGATCTTTTAGGGGCACTTTAATAAAAAGCCAACGTAATTATCAATGTGTCTCACCTATAAGTCCCATTTATTATATTCCAGCTGTATTTTGTTATGATTCGTGAGATTCGCCCCTCAAAAAAAAAATACGTCAATAATTTTTGCACACGGCACTTTTTCATCAAGAAAACAAAACAAACCACTACCACCATCATATCCCATCAACATTTTAGCCACATTAAAAGCTTTCGTTTCATTATTTTTCACAATTTTAACGATAAATATTTAAAATGACATAACCAAACAACTTTAAGACAGTAGAATGACGAAGTGTCACTGAAAGCCCAGCCTTCAAAGTTTTCTATCTAGAGTGGTTTTGCACATTATATCTATGTCCGTTTGTCGGTCATTCTCATCAAAATTTGATCATTCTATCTCTTTCTTAAAAATTTTTTGTGGTACAACATACAGCCAAGGGGGCTTACAAATGAAAAAAAAAACTTTACCACACAAAACGAAACACAAATAATTGTCATAATAGCGAAAATTTCGTTAATTTAAACACGACCTTCTCGAAGAAAATTTAAAAAATCTAAAATTTGTTAGACAAAAACGCGACTAACGCGTTTTATTATAGGTGTAACGAGAGTATGGTTTCGCACCCTCCGGGTGCTTACCTACTCTCTTGAGTAGAGGGTTGCCTACGGCAACGTGTATAAACCTAGAGGGGTTGCCTTCGGCAACCGGTAATATAAGCGCACTTTTCTTTTTTTTTTTTTTTTTATTAGATTATTGAAAATTTATTTTTTTATTGTAATATATTTTTATTTATTCCTTTTTGTACTTGTTCTACTTTCTCATATCAACGTTTGCCTTTGACAACATTTATATAAACCTAGCCCATTATTATTTATCTTAAAATTTATTATTATTTATTTAAAAAATTTTAATTAAATTTTATTAATTAATTATACTTATTTTTATTTCATTATTTTTTTCTTTCTCATCTTTTTTTTTATAATACAGCAAGCATATTAGCATTTACTAATTTTTTTTTTATTTATTTTTATTTGTACTTGTTCTTACCATACTCTCTTCTATGTAAAAAGTGGCCTTCGGCAACAATAAAACAACAATTTTGTTTTTATTAACAAATTAAAATTAATAAAATTTATGTAGTAAAGCAATTTAGTAGTATTGTAAAAAAAAATTTTTTTTTTAATTGTTGATGTAATTTCCACATCACCTTTGAGGTAAACATCCTGATGCGTTACTTTTTTTTTATCGATATTTATAACAGAGAAAGTTCGCCAATAGCCCTATATAAACTCTGTTGAATTTTACAAATAGTCGATTATATTCAAAAAAAAAAAGACCATCAAATTCAACAATAGTTTAATATATTGTAACAATATATGTATATGTTTTTGTATGGAGCTTTTTTTAGACTAATATATAAATATGTGTCAATACTATGAAAATGTTTCATGTTTAGAGACGACATTGTTTTTATATAATATATAGCCATTGATTAGCATCAACATAACAAATAATACTTGATTGTATAAATTATTAAACTATATTTTATGATTTAATAATGTTGACGTTTTTAATTGAATATATATTTATAATCGACCAATTGTATAGTTTGAGTTTGTATGAATTATTGAATATAGTCACAAAAAAACAAAAACGGTAGTTTAATATATCGTAACAATATTAATGTATATGCTTTGTATGGAGCTTTTTTTTGACTAATATATACAAATGTGTCAATACTATGAAAATGTTTCATGTTTAGAGACAACATTGTTTTTATATAATATATAGCCATGGATTAGCATCAACATAACAAATAATACTTGATTGTAAATAAATTATTAAACTACATAATGTATAATTGTTTTAATAAAAAATTTGACTATTTTAATTGTGATAAATTTTTTTTTCAAGTGATTAAATCTTTTCAAAACTCAATTGATTTACAAAATTTCATTATAAACAATATTTTTTGTATAGATGAAATTTGTATTTTCCTCAGGCAAAAGTCTACCTTGAGTGGCAGTATTTTCAATAAATACTGAAATATCATTAAATTTTCGAACTCGCGAAAATGCAACATATAATTGACCATGAGCAAAAACTGAATTTGGCAAATAAAGTGATACATGATCATAAGTTTGACCTTGTGCTTTATTAATTGTTAATGCATAAGCGAGACGAACAGGAAACTGTCTTCGACGAAATTGAAATGGTAAATTTGTATTCGAAGGAATAAAATCGATTTTAGGTATTAAAACAAATTGATTTGTTAATCTATTACCATCATTTGATACAACTTGACCTTTAATATAATTTTGACCCAAAAATTGTACAATTAAACGGGTACCATTACATAATCCTTTACGAATATTTAAATTTCGTAATAGCATAACCAAGGCACCAACTTTTAATTCTAAACGATGTGGTGGTAGACCACTTGGTGTTAAAGCGTTAAGAAATTCAGGTTGATAATTAGCCGCTTCTAACATTATTGCATCATCAGCATCATTCGGCTCTATACTATCAACACTATAATAAATTTTTGTTGGACCATTGATTTTTTCTAATAAAACTTTTTTATTAATTTTATCACATGTCTCATTTAATGGTGTTAAAATAACACTTTTTAATAAAACATTATTATTAGATCTTAAATTAGCATTATCATTATTATTAATGATATCAAAACATGAATTAATTAATTGATCATAATTTTGAACAATACATTGTTCCGGTATTTGAATAATGCTATATTGAAAATTAGGCAAATGTGGTAATCGATCATTACCTAAATTTAAAAGCCATTGAGAAAATTCAACTTGTTCTGGTAATACACGAACATTAATTGTTAAAGAAAATTGTTGAAAATGATTCCATAATTGTGCCGATTTAACACAGGCTGCAACAATTTGATTTCGTGTCCCAGGATATGGTACAATTGGAAGACATTGTTTAAAATCTCCACCAACAATTACTGTTTTCCCACCGAATGGAAGATGTGGTGTGCGACAAAGAAATCGTAAAATTTCATCAATCTTTTGAAAGGCCATCGCATTAACCATGCTTATTTCATCCCATACAATTAATTTTACTTGTCGCAATATTTCAGCATATGAACTTTCAATTCGAATACTTGATGTACTCGTCTCTAAAAGTGGAACAGGTAGCTTAAATGTTGAATGAACAGTTTTACCACCAATTAATAATGAAGCAGCTAGCCCTGTCCAAGCCATTGCTAATACTTTAATTTCTTGTCCTCTCGCATAACTGATGATTGTATTATAAAGAAAGGTTTTACCAGTACCCGCAGGACCGTCTAAATAAAATAAGTGATTTATTAAATTATCATCACCATTATTATTGTGGTTGATGATAGATGTTATAATATTATCAAAAATGCGTCTTTGTTCAATATTTAATTGATTAATCCAATTAGCACTTTGTTGTTGTTCAAATTCAACATCGATACGATTATCATCAACATCATCATCATCATCATTGTCATCATCGTTATTATAATCTAAATAGATGGCAAGTGGTTCAGGCAATTTAAAATTTGCTAAAGTTAAACCATGTACATTTAATAATAATTTCAATTTATATATTGTACGATTTTCAGCTTCAATTACATCAATACCATGTCTTGTAAAGTCTTCCATTAAAGCGTCACGAAATTCATTCCATAATGCTAATGGATCTAAGACAGTACAAAAAGCTAAAATTGTGGCAAACATTTGTCGTAATTGATTTGGCATTTGTTGTTCAACAGCTTCACGAAGAGCTCGTTGCCATTCCATATCTTCATTAAGAAGATTTCGTCTACTACATGCTTCAGCATATGTTGGACAAATTTCACCATCAACAGTACGAACATCTTCAAAAGATGTTGCACCTCGTACATGTAATAATAGAAGACGAAGAAAATATAATTCTCTATTTCGTATACTAACACTATACATTCTAGCAAGTGTAGTAGAACGATTTCTTTGACGTGGACGCCATTCTCGTGCTCTATCAATCCATGTAAAATTTGGTGGAATTTCTACATATAGATATTGTCTCGAATTGTAGAGATTATTTCGATTCAATGTAAACCATTCGGTTAACATTGTTCTTCGATAGAGATCAAGACGTTCGGGAATATTTAGATCATTCTCTCGAAAAATAACATTTTGTCGTTCCTCTAAATGCACTGGCAAACGTATAACTGTATGTGTACTATCATGTAATACAAAATCATTAATACGCCATGCAGCTTCCGATGGTGATATATAACGGGCATTCAAATATTCCTCTACCTCATTATAATCACCTTGAATTTGATGAGGTGATAAAGATGAATTTCCATCAACATCCATTTGATTATTATTATTATTACGTTCCTGTTCGATATTTCGAATACGTAATAATGCCATATCGACACCTTTAAAAATATATTTATATAAATATTTAACTGTTTTTAAATTGCCACATGCTTCAACATTAATATGACATTTATATTTATATAAACAATATGGATTATAAGGTGCAATCCATTGATTATTCAATACATGCGAACCTTTTAGAATCGTTATACCTGTATGTCGGCGTCTATATTGAATTCTACCATTTTCAGTAATAATTGTTTCATTTGAAGATTGTTTTGGAAATGTTTTACTACATTTTCCATCAACCATACAGATTGCATTATTATTAAATTGTGGTCCACATGGACCATGTACCATATGAGTTTTTACCAATTCATACAATTCGGGTTGACGAATTGGATCTGGTATTTCAGCTGAAACTAATAAATCAACTCTTTCTGGTTCTAGCATTCTATCCTCATGTCGTAAAATTATTAGAATATGTGCATGTGGCAAACCTCTTTTTTGAAATTCAATAACATGAATTGATCCAAGATGAATTCCAAAGATATGATTTTCCAAGATATCACTCATGAATGCTTTTAATTTCATTTGAAATACTCGTGCAATAACCATCGGATGATTATTAGATTGAGTATTATGTGGAATCGCATTCACAATTTCATTCCATTTAGGATTACATGTAAATGTAATAAAAAGTGAAGGATATCCTAAAGTTGTAACCATCGACATAGCATCTTGAAATCTTTGCTGTTGACTTCGTGGGCTGCCTATATATGAAGAAGGCAATATAACCATTCGTCCAATATTAATATTTTCAACAGCAGCTCGATTATGTAAATAATCGCGTAAACCAACATATTCCTCAGCTCGCAATAGATTTTGATGTCTTTCAATATATAAAAGTCGATTGCTTTCCATTTTAACATATGCAGCTACAATATATTGTTGACTTAATTTACCTGCTGAATGTATCGCAGAAAAATCATCTCTATAAGCTAATCTATATTTATAATATGAATTAAGGGTCATATTTCTATTTCTATCGTTTCGTGCGGTGTGCATTGTCCATCCACTTTCACCATAAGGAAAAAGTAGTGGAAACGTCAATGCATCAACAAATTCATTTTGAGGACTAATGTTTGTAAATGCATGTTGTGCATTTTGTCGAAGAAATACTCTTAGATTTGTTGTAGGTGGTAAACCTTCATTACGAAATTGATAAACGGCTGCAACTTCGTTTACGATTGGCATATCGTATGGTCTATTTTGACGACCTCTAACATTTAAAAATTCTAAAACAATATTTGGTGGATTTACTAAACGTTGTCTTTGCTGTTCCTCGTACACTTCATATAGATGACGGTAGGCTTGAGCAAATGGATTATGACGTTGAAGTATATCCCCTATTTGTTCGATTAATTCACGATTTAAATCATTCGAATTATGAATACGTTGAGCATTTGCTCTATTAGAATCTAAGAAATATACTTGACCGTAGCTTATGTTTTGTGCATTTATATTAATGTCGGAAATGTGATGCACCATTCGACCTTCAATACAATAAACATATGGTCCACGGCCAGGCAAATCACGTCTTTTCGCTTCAATGCTAGCAAATTGAAAAGCGTAATTATATTGTAGAATATTTTCCTTAAAATGTCTAGAATGTTGTTGATCATTATTTAACATTAAATTTTGTAACAAATTAGGAAAAGGTGTTATTAAAGCAGGTAATCTTACTTGTCCATTATTGCAACAGCCACTATAAAAATGGCGTGCATTTCTCTCCACTTGAAAATATTTACCCATACAATGTGGACATTGATGTACCATACCACCAATACTATGTAGTACTGGTCTCTGCTGATTACCTGCTTCCAGATAGAATGGATAACGTTGTCTATCTAGGCAATTTCTTGTTAAACGTTCAAAGACCATCGCGTTTAACAATAAGACATCTACATTTGGCTCAATATTGCCTTGAAAAGGAGGTGCTTGAACAACGTTTATCTCTTCTTGTTGATCATCAATAGCATCTACAGCATTATCAATCTCTATTATAGTTGTACCAGGATTTGCGTCATTTATATTATCATAACAATCATTGGAAATGGACATAATTGATTGTTGTAAAGAAACAATGGTAGCGTCGTTAGGTGGAGTAGATGTAATATATAAATTCCTTGGAGATTTTCGTACTGCAATTAAAGAAACACCCTCTCTTCTAATTGAAACTAAATCTCCATTATCATCATCATCATCGCTACTGTCCAGGTAAATATTATGTCTTGGTGGAGGACAATATACTATCCCTTCTGGCGGTGCTCTAGAAGGTCCAGCTATTTGTGAAGTATGAAGATTTGTAGTTTTGTTTTGTTTAGAATGCAAATTTTCTTCATCTGTTGAAATAAAAAAAAATAAATAATAATGTAAATAATTTATATAAGCAAATAGTAATTTTTTATTAAAAAATTCTTTCTTTTTTTAATATTAAATTTTATCCTTGTATAAATCGATTAAATCATTTTTGTTTTAATATTAAAAATGATGACGTAAAAATTAAATTGATTTATTGTTTGTAGCAACAATTATTATACATTTATTATTACCTTCTATGCCAACACCATGTATCTGCTGCGGTAGAGGTATTCCTTCTAATACAGCTGTTTTTTTAGAAGGACCTGGATTTTGAGAGCTATGTAATCTTTTATTAGACGCTCCTCTACCTATATGGAAAAAAAACACATCTCAATATTAAAATAAATATTATTAATTTAATAATTCAAAGGTTCTCTTAATTACCAAAAGTTTCCAAAGATGCATTTTCCTCAAACGTCGCAGAGATCTGCGATATAACATCTGTTGCAGCTGCTGTCGATGCTGGCTCTATAGTAGAAAAACATAAAAATATAAAAACATTTAAAGCTTTTTATTTCTACAACTTACCTTTTTTATTTCTCGAATTTTTCCTCTTTTTCGCTTTAGAAAAACCTTTATTTCTCGGCATTTTCTTTAAAAAAAATGATTAGGATACATATAGTAAATCTAACATTATATTATTATTAGTAGATGATGAATAAACATTTTTAGAAAGCTATTTTTATGGAAATTAGATGAAAATTGCTTATTTCCTAAATTTTTCAAACATGAAATTATAAAGCAAGGTTAAAAATTAAAAATTTTTAAAAAACCTTCAACTACATCAGTATTCTACGCTTATAAAAACATAAAATAACTTAAATATAGCACATACCTATCAGATTTTTATAAAATATTTCTTGAAATACCGAAAAACTCTTTCTAACAAAATATAACGGTTTTCTTGTGAAAAAATCAATAAATAGTTCTTTTTATTTTTTTAAAAAGAAATAGTGAGTAACCATAATTAGTAACAGATAATAGCGCGGTAAATTTAAATCATTATTAATTATTATAACATTTTTTTTAATAAACTTTTTTTTAATAGAATAATATTGAAATAATAAATTAAGAAATTTATAATTTTCTATATAGTATTTCTATATAATAGAAGAATATAAAAAATTTAGGAATTATAACCTCAAAAACTTTTTTTTTTTCGGACAGTTCACCAAATAATATTCATATAATTATAAAGACTTACCGAAAAAAATAACACTATTTTATTTTATTTATAATAAAAGACAAACAACATAAATAATATTTCAATACAAATTATTTGTCTGTGGTTATAATTTATGACAGCTAATGACTATATTACCATAGAAGATATATCAATATAGAAGTTGCATTCTATGAATATAGAAAATGGCAGAGAATTTTACATAATTTAAAATTGGCAAAATTTTGGTTTAAATTTCGATTTTTATTGAGAATATATAATTTGTTTATTTATTTAAATTGTAATTTATAATTGTTGAAAACAAATTAATTAATAAATATTTAAAATTAACTCTATGGTTGTTTTCAAATAGTAATCGATAAAAAAAATAGAGTAAGGTACGGCAAAGTTTGTTTATAAAAGAAAATGGCGGAAGCAACCGACAATTCAGTAAGTTTTATAAATTTTTCTTTAAAATTGATTAAAAAAAGCCAAATTTTTAGCCAGTATAGATGAAACTCTTTAAATATAATGTTATTAGATATCAAAATTTGAAAAAATTATAAATTCAACTTATTCATTTAACATTCAAATAAAATTGTAGGTTATAGGCAGCATATACTGCTGCTTAAAAGTGTAAAAAAGCCCCATTGAGTGTATTGTATCAATATTAATTATTTTTAAGTTACTATTTTAGTGTACCCGATAAATATAATATAAAAAATCTCATTTTAAAAAAAAAAAAAATTCAAAAACTTGTTGTGTAGCATAATACATATATTTATATAGAAACTATCATATTGCAAAAACAACATAAAAATCTTATTATCAACCAATATATTCTTTATTAAAATATAAATTTGTACTAAAATTATTTTGAATTTTAAATAGAATAACGCTTCATCAGAAAATGAAGCGTTAGTAATTTCCAAAGAAGGTAATGGTGAAGAAAATGATAATACATTTTCTGTATTAAAAGAAAGTAACAGAGACGATGGAAGGGGCAGAGGGGGAGACAGAGGCAGGGGAGGACGAAGAGGGGAGAGGGGGAGAGGTAGAGGAGGACGAAGAGGGGAGAGGGGGAGAGGTAGAGGAAACGGCAGAAAAGAGAAAAACAATAAAACAACAAATAATTATTGTATTAAAAACTGCAGATTATATTTTAATAATTAATTTTGTTTATATTAATAAACTTGTTTTTAAAACGTATCAAAGTTGTTTTTCTTTAAAATTTATAAATTGTATTGTATTTTATTATAATTTCATTCTTTACATTGTCGTCTAATAGCTGCAATTTTAGAAAAAATTATACAAAATAAGCTTTTTTTTACATGATGATTTTACAGTATAAACTCTTTATGTATTATATTTCAAATCAATTGCAAATTAAATATAAGAAAAATAACGTCAAACGGATAATATATCTAAATATTCATTTAAAGTTTACTTATCATATTTCTAACTTTTACTTAAAAAAATATATATAATAATAATAATGTAAAAGATTTTTTATGGTGGTCTTCTTGTGAAGCAGCAATTAGATTTTTTCTATAACTACTAATCTAAAATCAATCCAAGGCTATATTTTCTTCAAAATTCCTTTTCAATGAGGGCAATGTTTTGTATTAGCTTTTTTTTGCTGTTAATGTAATCTCTCGCTTGAAGCTCTAAAAAAGAAAAATTTAATATATATAATCTCTAAATGGATCTAATAAACCGTATTACAAATTCTACTTTCAAATTAAATCTTGAAATTGAGTCTTAACTTGCATGTAAACAATAGTTGTGTTCGATTGTCCTTTTCTAAAAAAAAATACATCAAATCATAATTTTTTATTTGACAACGTATGTAGTTTTTTATTGATAATCAAATCAAAAGTAAAATTACCAATTTGTGAGAGCCTACTGAAGCAATTCGTTACTAACAATAATAATAAAAATAATGTTGTGTTGTGATGAAGCAACAATTATTTTGGCAGTAGAAGATGCAATATCCATATTTTTAAGTTCCAATATTAAACTTATTAGATAAGCTTCTTCCCTTCTAAAAATATATAAAATTAAAAAAAAAAACATTTTAATTGTTTTATTTTCACCTTCTTCTTCGTCAATACTGTCCAGATAAGTGGAACATTGAACTGTTGTGTGCTTCTATATTTGGCTTAGATGGTCCAGACACATTCGAATTGATAATGAAACGATTTTGTGTTGTAGCACAACACTCCAGGACTGATTTGTTTGTTTGATAGACTTTGCAATTGAGAAGAATGCCAGTTTCTTTGAACTATGTAAAAAAAATTATATTATTAATAAGCAAAGCAATAAATATTGATTAAAAAACAATAAAAAAGTTTTCCATTATAAAAGTATATCTATAATCTTTATAAAACAATAATAAATTTATTGTTTTTGGGCTTTACCACTTTGATTTAAATCTTCTGAAGGAATGATGTTTGTCAATATTTCAGGCTCTCCACTTATTCCTTCTTCTAATGCTAGAATAATGTTTTGTGAACAATCTTTTCTCCATCTAGAGATCCTTAAAAAAAACCCTAAAAAAATATTATTTATATTATATCTCATTGTTATTTTGATAAAATATTGTCTAATGCACGCAGATTTGAATGTGTACACTAACCACATTGAATCTTCATATATTTTGCTTTCTTTTCTCTTACTTCCTAGTGTTGTTGTTGCTGTGTTATTACTTCTAGCATCTTAGTGACATTGCTTGTTGGTCGAACTGAAGTTTTAGAAGAATGGAATCTAGAATATCAAATAATTAAGCTATGACAATATTACAACAAACCTATTTTTTATTTCCCTATGTATGTCTTCAGCATCTATCCTTATTTCTAAAGAATCTTCTAACTATGGAGTGTTGACTTTGTCCTTAGCTTGAAGGGAACTCCAGTCATTGTCTCTATCATATTGTTCTTAGCGGTACGAAGACACTCAATTCATTCTACAAAATAAATATGTTTATTTATAATCTTTGTCTCTATTTAAAGTGAAGTTATATTTGCCTCGTCCACCCAAATGTGATGATAATATAAGAAATGAGGCTGTTAGATATATTATAGATACGACATAGCAGAGCTGACCAAATCCATAAATACAGATAATAAGTATATAATTCATTATATACTTCCCTTATATCTTTATTCGTTGATAAAAATTACCAAGTCTTCTATTTTTCAATGTTCTATTTGCGTTTTTTGGTATCATAATAAAAAGCGGAACGAAAAGGTCGAAACAAATTTCATGACTTCTGACTTCTGTCACGTCAAAAGAAATAGCCATAGCGGCCTCTAGCGGCCAAGAAATCGTTACAAAATCGTTACCGAAGCGAATTTGACCTCGTGTCGGTACTTTATAAAATCAACGGGTTTTGTAATGTTTATCACATATTATTATTGACAAATAATAATATTATTGTCAATAATATTATTATTGACATTTGTGTTTTATTTGAAAATAAGAAAATATAATATTATCTCAAAGCCAATGTCAAAATGGTGATAAACATTAACTGTCACAGCGTCTCCTACCGGCAAAATGAATCGTTACCGAAGCGAATTTGAACTCGTGTCGGTACTTTATAAAATCATCTCTTTATCTTTTCATTGGAGATTTCTCCAATTTCATTGGAGAAAATCCTATAATTATCAATGTCTCTATATTTTCCAATAATTAGGTCAAAAAGTCATTGACCTTAATACTTCAAATCTATATTACATTATAATTTCTTCTGGAAAAACCTGTAATTATGTCTTCTTCACTTCATTTTCTTTAGAATAAGGAAAATCTTGAATTTTTAGTTAATAAATGAGAGCATCTGCTTGCTTATACTCAAAAAAATAAATTAAATAGCATCCATAATCTTTAAACTTTTTTCTTTCATGTATCCGTTATTCTATTTCACAAAGCCTAAAACAAAATATTTATTATATTATATCTCATTGTTATTTTGATAAAAAAATATCTTCCTGCATACGTTGTACGTGTCCGTACCATATTAGCTGTCGTGATGTGATTTCCTGGAGTATATCCGAGTCCATCTCCATTTCTTCTTTTAGAGTGTCATTACGAATTCGCTTCCTTCGGGACACCATAAGTGCTCTTCTGATTGCATCGATTTCAACGACCGCTATTTTCCTTTCATATGTACACTGATCACATTCACTAACTGAAACAAATCTTGTAAAGATTTGTAAAATTCTGGACGGTCAATTTTTCTAGAAAAACTTTTTAAATAAAACATCAAAACTCGTTACCATTTACCTGAGAAACGTTGGAATGTTTGAAAAATCGATTTCCAAATAAATAACCTAATGTAGCACTGTCACCGTTGGATGGCATATGACTTTTTGTGAGCTTTTGATATTTTGACCAAAACCAAAAAAAAAAACCCCTTTCGCCTTTTCGATCTTTGCTTCTAACTTTTTGGTGAATGCCACTTGTTTATTTAACTTATATTTTCATTGTTTTAAGCTGTATTTACGTAGATTTTCCATCAAATTTGGACTCTGTTGACACTTTGGGAGCCACTTATTCTTTCTCTACAAAATACCTTAAAATCTTTGAAAAAAATTATTCAAATCTTAATCGGTCGCTTCAAAATAGTTTTTAAACAATGTTTTCACTTAAATATTCATTGAATTTCGGTCTATTCTCACTTCCACTCTTTTGACAATTTAGGGCTGAGCTACAAATTTTGTAAAAATCTTCTTTCTTGATGAAATTACATTAAATTTCTTGATGGGATATGTTTATAATTAAAACCCACATGTTTTATATTCTCTATACTTCCTGGTTTTGTTGTTGTTGTGTTATTACTTCTAGCATCTTAGTGACATTGCTTGTTGGTCGAACTGAAGTTTTAGAAGAATGGAATCTAGAATATCAAATAATTAAGCTATGACAATATTACAACAAACCTTGTTTTTATTTCCCTATGTATGTCTTCAGCATCTATCCTTATTTCTAAAGAATCTTGGGTTGACAAACTCCCCAAAATAGCATTGTGCCAATTATTTTCGAAAAGTGTCAGCCCCTGCACGGGTATATCAAAAGCATTGCTTCTCATTTCGATTGAAATATTTTGCCAAAGAGAGTTCTTTAATGTTATCCTATCATTAAATTTTTGTCATTATAACGTGTTCTTAACTTTAGAAATAGTAAATTAGCTTGTTTTGTATTGAAATTCAATCATGCTTTGTTTCGAAACATTCTTCAACACGACTCTCAGAGTCTAAAGTTTGATCCTTCAATAAGGCTCCATTAACTAATGAAACGAACGTAGTTATCAACGTTTCTGTATATTTAACCTCACTTTTCTAAAAATAAAAAGGAGCTTCGCTATCAACAGCTTTTTTTTATCGTAAACAACACACAAAACACTGCTTTATTTTCCACCACAATAAGTCAAACTTCTTTCCAGTTTCCAATAAATATATAAAAATCAATCGCTTGACACATGAAGGTCACTCTTCTATTACATGAAATCTCTTCAATCAAATCTCTTCAATCACATATCGATTTTAATAAAACCATTTTAGACCTTTTAATAAGTAGGGCCCCATTACTTAAAAGTCCAATTTATTATATTCCAGCTGTATTTTGTTATGATTCGTGAGATTCGCCCCTCAAAAAAAAAATACGTCAATAATTTTTGCACACGGCACTTTTTCATCAAGAAAACGAAACAAATCACTACCACCAGCATATCCCATCAGCATTTTAGCCACATTAAAAGCTTTCGTTTCATTATTTTTCACAATTTTAACGATAAATATTTAAAATGACATAACCAAACAACTTTAAGACAGTAGAATGACGAAGTGTCACTGAAAGCCCAGCCTTCAAAGTTTTCTATCTAGAGTGGTTTTGCACATTATATCTATGTCCGTTTGTCGGTCATTCTCATCAAAATTTGATCATTCTATCTCTTTCTTAAAGTTTATTTGTGGTACAACATACAGCCAAGGGGGCTTACAAATGAAAAAAAAAACTTTACCACACAAAACGAAACACAAATAATTGTCATAATAGCGAAAATTTCGTTAATTTAAACACGACCTTCTCGAAGAAAATTTAAAAAATCTAAAATTTGTTAGACAAAAACGCGACTAACGCGTTTTATTATAGGTGTAACGAGAGTTGGGTCGCGCACCCTCCGGGTGCTTACCCTACTCTCTTGAGTAGAGGGTTGCCTACGGCAACGTGTATAAACCTAGAGGGGTTGCCTTCGGCAACCGGTAATATAAGCGCACTTTTCTTTTTTTTTTTTTTTTTATTAGATTATTGAAAATTTATTTTTTTATTGTAATATATTTTTATTTATTCCTTTTTGTACTTGTTCTACTTTCTCATATCAACGTTTGCCTTTGACAACATTTATATAAACCTAGCCCATTATTATTTATCTTAAAATTTATTATTATTTATTTAAAAAATTTTAATTAAATTTTATTAATTATACTTATTTTTATTTCATTATTTTTTTCTTTCTCATCTTTTTTTTTATAATACAGCAAGCATATTAGCATTTACTAATTTTTTTTTTATTTA
Organism: Lagria hirta; assembly: GCA_947359425.1. Classification (NCBI taxonomy): domain Eukaryota; kingdom Metazoa; phylum Arthropoda; class Insecta; order Coleoptera; family Tenebrionidae; genus Lagria; species Lagria hirta. Next base: position 4,938,010 of record OX375801.1, on the reverse strand, counting down.
TTTTTATTTGTACTTGTTCTTACCATATTCTCTTCTATGTAAAAAGTGGCCTTCGGCAACAATAAAACAACAATTTTGTTTTTATTAACAAATTAAAATTAATAAAATTTATGTAGTAAAGCAATTTAGTAGTATTGTAAAAAAAAATTTTTTTTTTAATTGTTGATGTAATTTCCACATCACCTTTGAGGTAAACATCCTGATGCGTTACTTTTTTTTTATCGATATTTATAACAGAGAAAGTTCGCCAATAGCCCTATATAAACTCTGTTGAATTTTACAAATAGTCGATTATATTCAAAAAAAAAAAGACCATCAAATTCAACAATAGTTTAATATATTGTAACAATATATGTATATGTTTTTGTATGGAGCTTTTTTTAGACTAATATATAAATATGTGTCAATACTATGAAAATGTTTCATGTTTAGAGACGACATTGTTTTTATATAATATATAGCCATTGATTAGCATCAACATAACAAATAATACTTGATTGTATAAATTATTAAACTATATTTTATGATTTAATAATGTTGACGTTTTTAATTGAATATATATTTATAATCGACCAATTGTATAGTTTGAGTTTGTATGAATTATTGAATATAGTCACAAAAAAACAAAAACGGTAGTTTAATATATCGTAACAATATTAATGTATATGCTTTGTATGGAGCTTTTTTTTGACTAATATATACAAATGTGTCAATACTATGAAAATGTTTCATGTTTAGAGACAATATTGTTTTTATATAATATATAGCCATGGATTAGCATCAACATAACAAATAATACTTGATTGTAAATAAATTATTAAACTACATAATGTATAATTGTTTTAATAAAAAATTTGACTATTTTAATTGTGATAAATTTTTTTTTCAAGTGATTAAATCTTTTCAAAACTCAATTGATTTACAAAATTTCATTATAAACAATATTTTTTGTATAGATGAAATTTGTATTTTCCTCAGGCAAAAGTCTACCTTGAGTGGCAGTATTTTCAATAAATACTGAAATATCATTAAATTTTCGAACTCGCGAAAATGCAACATATAATTGACCATGAGCAAAAACTGAATTTGGCAAATAAAGTGATACATGATCATAAGTTTGACCTTGTGCTTTATTAATTGTTAATGCATAAGCGAGACGAACAGGAAACTGTCTTCGACGAAATTGAAATGGTAAATTTGTATTCGAAGGAATAAAATCGATTTTAGGTATTAAAACAAATTGATTTGTTAATCTATTACCATCATTTGATACAACTTGACCTTTAATATAATTTTGACCCAAAAATTGTACAATTAAACGGGTACCATTACATAATCCTTTACGAATATTTAAATTTCGTAATAGCATAACCAAGGCACCAACTTTTAATTCTAAACGATGTGGTGGTAGACCACTTGGTGTTAAAGCGTTAAGAAATTCAGGTTGATAATTAGCCGCTTCTAACATTATTGCATCATCAGCATCATTCGGCTCTATACTATCAACACTATAATAAATTTTTGTTGGACCATTGATTTTTTCTAATAAAACTTTTTTATTAATTTTATCACATGTCTCATTTAATGGTGTTAAAATAACACTTTTTAATAAAACATTATTATTAGATCTTAAATTAGCATTATCATTATTATTAATGATATCAAAACATGAATTAATTAATTGATCATAATTTTGAACAATACATTGTTCCGGTATTTGAATAATGCTATATTGAAAATTAGGCAAATGTGGTAATCGATCATTACCTAAATTTAAAAGCCATTGAGAAAATTCAACTTGTTCTGGTAATACACGAACATTAATTGTTAAAGAAAATTGTTGAAAATGATTCCATAATTGTGCCGATTTAACACAGGCTGCAACAATTTGATTTCGTGTCCCAGGATATGGTACAATTGGAAGACATTGTTTAAAATCTCCACCAACAATTACTGTTTTCCCACCGAATGGAAGATGTGGTGTGCGACAAAGAAATCGTAAAATTTCATCAATCTTTTGAAAGGCCATCGCAGTAACCATGCTTATTTCATCCCATACAATTAATTTTACTTGTCGCAATATTTCAGCATATGAACTTTCAATTCGAATACTTGATGTACTCGTCTCTAAAAGTGGAACAGGTAGCTTAAATGTTGAATGAACAGTTTTACCACCAATTAATAATGAAGCAGCTAGCCCTGTCCAAGCCATTGCTAATACTTTAATTTCTTGTCCTCTCGCATAACTGATGATTGTATTATAAAGAAAGGTTTTACCAGTACCTGCAGGACCGTCTAAATAAAATAAGTGATTTATTAAATTATCATCACCATTATTATTGTGGTTGATGATAGATGTTATAATATTATCAAAAATGCGTCTTTGTTCAATATTTAATTGATTAATCCAATTAGCACTTTGTTGTTGTTCAAATTCAACATCGATACGATTATCATCAACATCATCATCATCATCATCATTGTCATCATCGTTATTATAATCTAAATAGATGGCAAGTGGTTCAGGCAATTTAAAATTTGCTAAAGTTAAACCATGTACATTTAATAATAATTTCAATTTATATAATGTACGATTTTCAGCTTCAATTACATCAATACCATGTCTTGTAAAGTCTTCCATTAAAGCGTCACGAAATTCATTCCATAATGCTAATGGATCTAAGACAGTACAAAAAGCTAAAATTGTGGCAAACATTTGTCGTAATTGATTTGGCATTTGTTGTTCAACAGCTTCACGAAGAGCTCGTTGCCATTCCATATCTTCATTAAGAAGATTTCGTCTACTACATGCTTCAGCATATGTTGGACAAATTTCACCATCAACAGTACGAACATCTTCAAAAGATGTTGCACCTCGTACATGTAATAATAGAAGACGAAGAAAATATAATTCTCTATTTCGTATACTAACACTATACATTCTAGCAAGTGTAGTAGAACGATTTCTTTGACGTGGACGCCATTCTCGTGCTCTATCAATCCATGTAAAATTTGGTGGAATTTCTACATATAGATATTGTCTCGAATTGTAGAGATTATTTCGATTCAATGTAAACCATTCGGTTAACATTGTTCTTCGATAGAGATCAAGACGTTCGGGAATATTTAGATCATTCTCTCGAAAAATAACATTTTGTCGTTCCTCTAAATGCACTGGCAAACGTATAACTGTATGTGTACTATCATGTAATACAAAATCATTAATACGCCATGCAGCTTCCGATGGTGATATATAACGGGCATTCAAATATTCCTCTACCTCATTATAATCACCTTGAATTTGATGAGGTGATAAAGATGAATTTCCATCAACATCCATTTGATTATTATTATTATTACGTTCCTGTTCGATATTTCGAATACGTAATAATGCCATATCGACACCTTTAAAAATATATTTATATAAATATTTAACTGTTTTTAAATTGCCACATGCTTCAACATTAATATGACATTTATATTTATATAAACAATATGGATTATAAGGTGCAATCCATTGATTATTCAATACATGCGAACCTTTTAGAATCGTTATACCTGTATGTCGGCGTCTATATTGAATTCTACCATTTTCAGTAATAATTGTTTCATTTGAAGATTGTTTTGGAAATGTTTTACTACATTTTCCATCAACCATACAGATTGCATTATTATTAAATTGTGGTCCACATGGACCATGTACCATATGAGTTTTTACCAATTCATACAATTCGGGTTGACGAATTGGATCTGGAATTTCAGCTGAAACTAATAAATCAACTCTCTCTGGTTCTAACATTCGATCTTCATGTCGTAAAATTATTAGAATATGTGCATGTGGCAAACCTCTTTTTTGAAATTCAATAACATGAATTGATCCTAGATGAATTCCAAAGATATGATTTTCCAAGATATCACTCATGAATGCTTTTAATTTCATTTGAAATACTCGTGCAATAACCATCGGATGATCATTAGATTGAGTATTATGTGGAATCGCATTCACAATTTCATTCCATTTAGGATTACATGTAAATGTAATAAAAAGTGACGGATATCCTAAAGTTGTAACCATCGACATAGCATCTTGAAATCTTTGCTGTTGACTTCGTGGGCTGCCTATATATGAAGAAGGCAATATAACCATTCGTCCAATATTAATATTTTCAACAGCAGCTCGATTATGTAAATAATCGCGTAAACCAACATATTCCTCAGCTCGCAATTGATTTTGATGTCTTTCAATATATAAAAGTCGATTGCTTTCCATTTTAACATATGCAGCTACAATATATTGTTGACTTAATTTACCTGCTGAATGTATCGCAGAAAAATCATCTCTATAAGCTAATCTATATTTATAATATGAATTAAGGGTCATATTTCTATTTCTATCGTTTCGTGCGGTGTGCATTGTCCATCCACTTTCACCAAATGGAAAAAGTACGGGAAATGTCAATGGATCGACAAATTCATTTTGAGGACTAATGTTTGTGAATAAAGATTGATTATTTTGTCGAAGAAATACTCTTAGATTTGTTGTAGGTGGTAAACCTTCATTACGAAATTGATAAACGGCTGCAACTTCGTTTACGATTGGCATATCGTATGGTCTATTTTGACGACCTCTAACATTTAAAAATTCTAAGACAATATTAGGTGGATTAACTAAACGTTGTCTTTGCTGTTCCTCATACACTTCATACAGGTGACGGTAGGCTTGAGCAAATGGATTATGACGTTGAAGTATATCCCCTATTTGTTCGATTAATTCACGATTTAAATCATTCGAATTATGAATACGTTGAGCATTTGCTCTATTAGAATCTAAGAAATATACTTGACCGTAGCTTATGTTTTGTGCATTTATATTAATGTCGGAAATGTGATGCACCATTCGACCTTCAATACAATAAACATATGGTCCACGGCCAGGCAAATCACGTCTTTTCGCTTCAATGCTAGCAAATTGAAAAGCGTAATTATATTGTAGAATATTTTCCTTAAAATGTCTAGAATGTTGTTGATCATTATTTAACATTAAATTTTGTAACAAATTAGGAAAAGGTCTTATTAATTCAGGAAATCTTACTTGTCCATTATTACAACAGCCACTATAAAAATGGCGTGCATTTCTCTCCACTTGAAAATATTTACCCATACAATGTGGACATTGATGTACCATACCACCAATACTATGTAGTACTGGTCTCTGCTGATTACCTGCTTCCAGATAGAATGGATAACGTTGTCTATCTTGGCAATTTCTTGTTAAACGTTCAAAGACCATCGCGTTTAACAATAAAACATCTACTACATTTGCCTCAATATTGTCTCTAGCTACAGGTTCAATAATGTTTGGCTCTTGTTGTTCATTCGGAACAACAACATCATCATCATCATCACCACCACTCTCTACCATTGTTGTTCCAGGATTTGCGTCATTATTATCATGATCATCGGAAATAGACACAATACATTGCGACGAAGATGAAAACATTGATACGTATTGAGGAGTAGATGCAATATTAGAATTTCTAATTGGAACAATTTTACCACCTTCTTCATCATCGTCGCTACTATCTGGATAAATATTGTGTCTCGGTGGAGGACCGCATATTATTCCTTCTTGTGGTGCTTTAGAAGGTCCAGCAACTTGCGAAGTATGAAATTTTACATTTTTGTTAGAATGTAAACGTTTTTCATCTATAGAAAAGAAGAAAAAAAAAATAAAAATAATGTCCAAAATATTTTATAATTTTTCTATGCTTATTTTTTATCTATTATAATGAAATATAATATACGATTGAACTTATAAATCAATAGTAATCTTTTAATAAATTTTTATGTTATCATAAATATTTGAGAATTTTTTTTTTGCACTTAAATGATCTATTAGTAAATTTAATAATTAAAATTGAATCCTGAAAGTGTAATACAAATAGGTATGTAATTTATTATTTTTTCAAAATTAAATCTTTTAGTTTCTATAATATTATTATTACAAAAAAGCAACATACCTAATACCAATAATAATAAATTAAATCAATATTTTTTTTGGAAATAAAAAAATACAAAACATTATAATTTATAATATATATAAATTATTGTTTATAATAATTATTATTATCTTTTTACCTTCTTTCTGCACAGCGTCTTGTATCTGTAGTGGTAGAGTTGTACACTGTATCCCTTCTAATAAAGCTGGTTTTTTAGAAGGGCCTGGTATTTGAGATGTATTCACTCTTTTTCCACTCGCCGATACAATTTCAAGCGAAGCATCATCTTCATTATCAACATCTAACGTTATATCAAGATTTTGTGATGTAGATGTTGGTGGTGCAGGCAATAATGATTGTGATGATTCTTCTTCTATAATTATAAAAATTAATAATTTAAAAACATTTAAAGAAATTTTTTTTCTCTCAACTTACGTTCGTTAACATTTGAACGTCTTCTATTTAATCCTTTTTTTGGTTTTGTAAACCTCAACTTTCTAGGCATTATCTAAAAATAAAATTTATAATTAATATAATACAGTATTCAGTAGATGATGAATAAACATTTTTAGAAAGCTATTTTTATGGAAATTAGATGAAAACTGCTTATTTCCTAAATTTTTCAAACATGAAATTATAAAGCAAGGTTAAAAATTAAAAATTTTTAAAAAACCTTCAACTACATCAGTATCTACATTTATAAAAACATAAAATAACTTAAATATAGCACATACCTATCAGATTTTTATAAAATATTTTTTAAAATACCGAAAAACTCTTTCTAACAAAATATAACGCCTATAACGGTTTTCTTGTGAAAAAATCAATAAATGGTTCTTTTATTTTTTTAAAGAAAATAGTAAGTAACCATAAGCAACAGATAATAGCGCGGTAAATTTAAATCATTATTAATTTTTATAAAATAATAATTAGAACATTTTTTTTAATAAACTTTTTTTTAATAGAATAATATTGAAATAATAAATTAAGAAATTTATAATTTTCTATATAGTATTTCTATATAATAGAAGAATATAAAAAATTTAGGAATTATAACCTCAAAAACTTTTTTTGTTTTCGGACAGTTCACCAAATAATATTCATATTCATATAATTATAAAGACTTACCGAAAAAAATAACACTATTTTATTTTATTATTTATAATAAAAGACAAACAACATAAATAATATTTCAATACAAATTATTTGTCTGTGGTTATAATTTATGACAGCTAATGACTATATTACCATAGAAGATATATCAATATAGAAGTTGCATTCTATGAATATAGAAAATGGCAGAGAATTTTACATAATTTAAAATTGGCAAAATTTTGGTTTAAATTTCGATTTTTATTGAGAATATATAATTTGTTTATTTATTTAAATTGTAATTTATAATTGTTGAAAACAAATTAATTAATAAATATTTAAAATTAACTCTATGGTTGTTTTCAAATAGTAATCGATAAAAAAAATAGAGTAAGGTACGGCAAAGTTTGTTTATAAAAGAAAATGGCGGAAGCAACCGAAAATTCAGTAAGTTTTATAAATTTTTCTTTAAAATTGATTAAAAAAAGCCAAATTTTTAGCCAGTATAGATGAAACTCTTTAAATATAATGTTATTAGATATCAAAATTTGAAAAAATTATAAATTCAACTTATTCATATAACATTCAAATAAAAGGGTTATAGACAGCATAAAAAGTTAAGAGCCCCGTTATATTTAAGTTACTATTTTAGTGTACCCGATGAATATAATATAAAAAATCTCAATTTACTTATATTTATATAGGAACTATTATATTGCAAAAACTACATAAAAAACTTATTATCAACCAATATATTCTTTATTAGAATATAAATTTGTACTTAAATTATTTTGAATTTTTAAATAGAATAACGCTTCATCAGAAAAAGATGATAATATGAGTGTAGTAGAAGAAGATGATCATCAAAAAGATGAAAGTCATAATAAGAAGGAAGAAAGAAACGAAGGGGGAGAAAGAAGCGGATGGGAAGAAAGAAGCGAAAGGGGAGAAAGAGACAGAGAGGGAGGAAGAAAGAAAGAGAGAGGTAGAGGTGTGAGGGGTGGGCGGGGGAGATGGAAAAGAAGCAAGGGAATAAGAAAAAATAATGTTATTAAAAAAATAAATAACTATTATATAAGAAATTCTCAAATAAATTTTAATAATTAATTTTTTTTTCTTAATAAACTTTTTTTTAAAACCTCTCAAAGTCATTTTTCTTTAAAATTCATTAACTATATTGTATTTTATTATAATTTCATTCTTTAGGTTGTCGTCTAATGGTTGCAATTTTAGAAAAAAATATACAAAAGAAGCTTTTTTTTACATGATGATTTTACAGTATAAACTCTTTATTTATTATATTTCAAATCAATTGCAAATTAAATATAAAAAACATAACATAAAAATAACGTCAAACGGATTGTGTAATCATCAAAATAAATATAAATATCAATCGATCGTCGCTTGACACAAAAATGAGGTTAAGTAAAATGAGGTTTTTTAAATCTACCTTTTTTCAAAGCAATTCCATAAAATGTAAGCCTTTCGGACGTTCTATTAAGTAAACCTTTATTATTTATTACATTTTAAAAAACTTCTAAATCAATCACACTTATGACACATGTCAAATTTACTTTTTGACATTATTGATTTTTTAATGTCAAAAATAATTTAGAATTTTGACAGAATTTAAAGAATTAGATCAAAAGGTCATTGACCTTAATACTTTAAATTTATATTACATTAATGTTAATTCGTTATTTCATTTCAAAACCCTAAAAAAAATATTATACACTTTTAGATAAGTATTTACTGGAAGAATTATTAAAAGTGAATGCTCGTGTCTTCATTTTTCTTCTTTTGTCTTCTGTCACGTCAAAAGAAATTGCCATAGCGGCCTCTAGCGGCAAAGAAATCGTTACAAAATCGTTACCATCGTTACCGAAGCGAATTTGACCTTGTGTCGGTACTTTATAAAATCAACGGGCGGTACAACATACAGCCAAGGGGGCTTACAAATGAAAATCAAAAAACTTTACCACACAAAACGAAACACAAATAATTGTCATAATAGATAAAATTTATTTAATTTAATCAATATCTTTAATACAAAAATTTACAATTTGTCAGACAAAGCTACTACATCAGCTATTATTAAAAAAAGTTGTTAAGTACGTACGATTGAGAAAAAAATATATATTCTGTATTAGATACTTTTCGAATATAATTCTTGAATTAATTATTAAAAGATGTACATTATTCTCATTCAAGCCACTTTCCAAAAACAAAATGTCAAACGGTATCAAAATGCTTAGTACGGATGATACTAAGCATTCATTTAAAATCTAATCATTTCTAATAATAATTTGTATATCTCTTTATCTTAACGCTCAATCAATAAATTCTAATCTCCAAACGAATCGATTCAATTTATCCATACGACAGTTTCTATTTTCAAATGAAGTCTATAGTTTAGATAAGCAGTTAGATACTGTAAATATTATTAAAATTAAAAACTTTTATCTTCATTTTAATACAGAATTTGAGACTCTATATTATTAGCCTCTTTTTTCAATAATTAGGTCAAAAAGTCATTGACCTTAATACTTCAAATCTATATTACATTATAATTTCTTCTGGAAAAACCTGTAATTATGTCTTCTTCACTTCATTTTCTTTAGAATAAGGAAAATCTTGAATTTTTAGTTAATAAATGAGAGCATCTGCTTGCTTATACTCAAAAAAATAAATTAAATAGCATCCATAATCTTTAAACTTTTTTCTTTCATGTATGTATCCGTTATTCTATTTCACAAAGCCTAAAACAAAATATTTATTATATTATATCTCATTGTTATTTTGATAAAAAATATCTTCCTGCATACGTTGTACGTGTCCGTACCATATTAGCTGTCGTGATGTGATTTCCTGGAGTATATCCGAGTCCATCTCCATTTCTTCTTTTAGAGTGTCATTACGAATTCGCTTCCTTCGGGACACCATAAGTGCTCTTCTGATTGCATCGATTTCAACGACCGCTATTTTCCTTTCATATGTACACTGATCACATTCACTAACTGAAACAAATCTTGTAAAGATTTGTAAAATTCTGGACGGTGAATTTTTCTAGAAAAACTTTTTAAATAAAACATCAAAACTCGTTACCATTTACCTGAGAAACGTTGGAATGTTTGAAAAATCGATTTCCAAATAAATAACCTAATGTAGCACTGTCACCGTTGGATGGCATATGACTTTTTGTGGGGCTTTTGATATTTTGACCAAAACCAAAAAAAAGACCCCTTTCGCCTTTTCGATCTTTGCTTCTAACTTTTTGGTGAATGCCACATGTTTATTTTTAACTTGAATTTTCATTGTTTTAAGCTGTATTTACGTAGATTTTCCATCAAATTTGGACTCTCTTGACACTTCGGGAGCCACTTATTCTTTCTCTACAAAATACCTTAAAATCTTTGAAAAAAATTATTCAAACCTTTATCGGTCGCTTTAAAATAGTTTTTAAACAATGTTTTCACTTAAATATTCATTGAAATTCGGTCTATTCTCACTTCCACTCCTTTAACAGTTTAGGGGCTGCAAATTGTAAAATTTTCTTTCTTGACAAAATTACATTAAATTTCTTGATGGGATATGTTTATAAATAAAACCCCCATGTTTATTTAATAGATTTAAGCTGTATTTTGGTAGATTTTCGCCAAAATTACACTGAAAGGTTAGACAATGACAAACATAACCTAATGTAAAACTGTCACCGTTAGATGGCATATGGCACTAAATTGACGAAGTGTCACAAAAAGCCCAGCTTTCAAAGTTTTCTATCTAGAATGGTTTTTTGGCGAAATGTCCTATCTGTTTACTCTTTTTATCGGTCATTTTTTTGAAACATTTTTTTTACTTTGAATCCCTCCTACTCCTTTCGTCTAGCACACCAAACGCCAATTCTTTGCTCAAAACATTACACCGTCACTCTTTTGACAAAGTTTTTTCTCAAATTTCTTACAACATTTAACAATTTCTCCAAATTAATAAATCTGTGTCATGCGTCACTATTGCAAGAAAGAGATGCGGCTAACAGCGATTATTATAGTTAAACGAGAGTATGGTTTCGCACCCTCCGGGTGCTTACCTACTCTCTTGAGTAGAGGGTTGCCTACGGCAACGTGTATGAACCTAGAGGGGTTGCCTTCGGCAACCGTAAAATAAACGCCCTTTTTTTTTTAATTAAATTATTGAAAATTAATTTTTTTATTGTAATATTTTTTTATTTAGTTCTTTTTGTACTTTTTCTACTTTCTCATATCATGGTTTGCCTTTGACAAAATTTATATAAACCTAGCCCATTATTATTTATCTTAAAATTTATTATTATTTATTTAAAAAATTTTAATTAGATTTTATTAATTATACTTATTTCATTTTTTTTTATCTTTTTCATCTTTTTTTTATAGTAAAGCAAGCATATTAGCATTTGATAATTTTTTTTTATTTATTCTTTTTTGTACTGTTTCTACTCACTCGTATTGAATGTTGCCTGTGGCAACAAATATAAATCTATTATTATTATATTTTTAAAAATGCTTTTGAAAATGCTACAAAAAATGTAGGTTATGTCATAGCAAGAACAATGACATCTGTCAATGATGTTGTCAGTGTCAAAGATGTGTCACCCATAATCAATAGAAAGTTATTGCTGTGGTACAATTTTAATATAAAATATAAGAATTACCAACTCAAACTTTCTTAAGCTTGTAATTAATAATGACTTTTTAATTTAGCAACACTTTAAAAAACTTTTTTATTTACGCCTAGCTGCAACATTGTAACCGAAAACGCCGTTCCTACTTTCTCTTGTTAACAATTCAGATAAACACAAATTCAAAACTTTTCTTTTATAATTATTAATTATAAACATTAGCTTGTACAGCATAAATAAAACCAAAACTTTTTATCAATATTTTTTTAGTTGGCAACACTTCTGAGAGATTTTTTTATTAACCTTGTATCACCACTGTAACCTTGAACGCTTGTTTGACAAATATTTGACGTATCTTTTATGAAAAAAATGTAGGTTATATCATAGCAAGCACAATGACATCTGTCAATGTCAAAGATGTCTCACTCATAACAACAACAATATGAAGTTGTTGCCGTGTTACAATTTTAAAATGAAATTGAGGATTGCAAACTCAAACAGATCTTATTGATTTTTGTTATTACTTTTAACATACAGATTTGCAACCTTCTCTCAAAATGATTACATTGTGTAATTAATCAAATAAAAAAATTACACTGTAACTTGTACATAAACATTTTAGATAAGTATTTACTGGAAGAATTTTTAAAAGTGAATGCTTTTGTCTTCATTTTAATATAGCAACATACAACTCATATTTAAATAATCAATAAAATATTGATAATAAAGACAATATCATGTTGTGAAATTTTTCAATTTAAGAGGGTGTCTATCTTCATCGCGGCCTTGTGCTTTCATCAACAAATTATATTATATCTCATTGTTATTTTGATAAAAAATATTGTCTAATGCACGCATTTTACAAAATAACTACCAATCTTTAATCAATTCAAGGCTATATTTTCTTCAAAATTCCTTTTCAATGAGGGCAATGTTTTGTATTAGCTTTTTTTTGCAGTTAATGTTATCTCTCGCTTGAAGCTCTAAAAAAGAAAAATATAATATATATAATCTCTAAATGGATCTATTCAATCCAAATAAACCGTATTACAAAATCTACTTTCAAATTAAATCTTGAAATTGAGTCTCAACTTGCATTTAAACAATGGTTGTCTTCGATTGACGTTTTCTTTCCATTACTTTATTATTTTGTTTACATTATGGTGGTCTTCTTGTGAAGCAGCAATTAGATTTTTTCTATAACTATCGATCTATAATCAATTCAAGGCTATATTTTTTTTTTCATTCAAAACCAATTCATTTGTAAAATAAGATTTGACAAAAATATCAAAAATTTGACCTATATCTTCTCTGATTTATTGATTTTCAATATAGATACTTTTCGAAAATAATTTTTCACTTCCATCTGATTTTAATTCATTTATATAAATCTTCTTACATGAATAGGCCCAACCAAAACAAATTTATAATAACCTGAAGCTGTCAATTTGACATTTGACCGAAACCAAAAAAAAGACCCCTTTCTCTAAAAATTTCATGAAATCTATTAAAAAAACTAAACAAATTGCTTCTAACTTTTGGGTGAATGCCACTTGTTTATTTAACTAATATTTTCATTGTTTTGAGCTGTATTTACGTAGATTTTCCATTAAATTCACTTCACTCTGTTGACAGAATGGGGCCCTTATTTTTCTCTACAAAATGCCTTGAAATCTTTGAAAAAAATTATTCAAACCTTTATCGGTCGCTTCAAAATAGTTTTTAAATAATGTTTTCATTTAAATATTCATTGAAATTCGGTCTATTCTCACTTCCACTCTTTTGACAGTTTGGGGCTGAGCTACAAATTTTGTAAAAATCTTTTTTCTTGATGAAATTACGTTAAATCTCTTGATGGGAAATCTTTATAAATAAAACCCCCATGTTTATTTAATAAATATTTTATAGATTTTAGCTGTATTTTGGTAGATTTTCGCTAAAATTAAATTAAATTGACAGGTTATGACATTTGTCTGGGGCCCTTATTTTTCTCTACAAAATACCTTAAAATCTTTGAAAAAAATTATTCAAACCTTTATCGGTCGCTTCAAAATAGTTTTTAAATAATGTTTTCATTTAAATATTTATTGAAATTCGGTCTATTCTCACTTCCACTCTTTTGACAGTTTGGGGGGCTACAATTTATAAAACCTTCTTTCTTGACGAAATTACATTAAATCTCTTGATGGGAAATCTTTATAAATAAAACCCCCATGTTTATTTAATAAATATTTTATAGATTTTAGCTGTATTTTGGTAGATTTTCGCTAAAATTAAATTAAATTGACAGGTTATGACATTTGTCTGGGGCCCTTATTTTTCTCTACAAAATACCTTAAAATCTTTGAAAAAAATTATTCAAACCTTTATCGGTCGCTTCAAAATAGTTTTTAAATAATGTTTTCATTTAAATATTTATTGAAATTCGGTCTATTCTCACTTCCACTCTTTTGACAGTTGGGGGGGCTACAATTTATAAAACCTTCTTTCTTGACGAAATTACATTAAATCTCTTGATGGGAAATCTTTATAAATAAAACCCCCATGTTTATTTAATAAATATTTTATAGATTTTAGCTGTATTTTGGTAGATTTTCGCTAAAATTAAATTAAATTGACAGGTTATGACATTTGTCTGGGGCCCTTATTTTTCTCTACAAAATACCTTAAAATCTTTGAAAAAAATTATTCAAACCTTTATCGGTCGCTTCAAAATAGTTTTTAAATAATGTTTTCATTTAAATATTTATTGAAATTCGGTCTATTCTCACTTCCACTCTTTTGACAGTTTGGGGGGCTACAATTTATAAAACCTTCTTTCTTGACGAAATTACATTAAATCTCTTGATGGGAAATCTTTATAAATAAAACCCCATGTTTATTTAATAAATATTTTATAGATTTTAGCTGTATTTTGGTAGATTTTCGCTAAAATTAAATTAAATTGACAGGTTATGACATTTGTCTGGGGCCCTTATTTTTCTCTACAAAATACCTTAAAATCTTTGAAAAAAATTATTCAAACCTTTATCGGTCGCTTCAAAATAGTTTTTAAATAATGTTTTCATTTAAATATTTATTGAAATTCGGTCTATTCTCACTTCCACTCTTTTGACAGTTTGGGGCTGAGCTACAAATTTTGTAAAAATCTTCTTTCTTGATGAAATTACATTAAATCTCTTGATGGGAAATCTTTATAAATAAAACCCCCATGTTCATTTAATAGATATTTTATAGATTTTAGCTGTATTTTGGTAGATTTTCGCTAAAATTAAATTAAATTGACAGGTTATGACATTTGTCTGGGGCCCTTATTTTTCTCTACAAAATACCTTAAAATCTTTGAAAAAAATTATTTAAACCTTTATCGGTCGCTTCAAAATAGTTTTTAAATAATGTTTTCATTTAAATATTTATTGAAATTCGGTCTATTCTCACTTCCACTCTTTTGACAGTTTGGGGCTGAGCTACAAATTTTGTAAAAATCTTCTTTCTTGATGAAATTACATTAAATCTCTTGATGGGAAATCTTTATAAATAAAACCCCCATGTTCATTTAATAGATATTTTATAGATTTTAGCTGTATTTTGGTAGATTTTCGCTAAAATTAAATTAAATTGACAGGTTATGACATTTGTCTGGGGCCCTTATTTTTCTCTACAAAATACCTTAAAATCTTTGAAAAAAATTATTCAAACCTTTATCGGTCGCTTCAAAATAGTTTTTAAATAATGTTTTCATTTAAATATTTATTGAAATTCGGTCTATTCTCACTTCCACTCTTTTGACAGTTTGGGGGGCTACAATTTATAAAACCTTCTTTCTTGACGAAATTACATTAAATCTCTTGATGGGAAATCTTTATAAATAAAACCCCCATGTTTATTTAATAAATATTTTATAGATTTTAGCTGTATTTTGGTAGATTTTCGCTAAAATTAAATTAAATTGACAGGCTATGACATTTGTCTGGGGCCCTTATTTTTCTCTACAAAATACCTTAAAATCTTTGAAAAAAATTATTCAAACCTTTATCGGTCGCTTCAAAATAGTTTTTAAATAATGTTTTCATTTAAATATTTATTGAAATTCGGTCTATTCTCACTTCCACTCTTTTGACAGTTTGGGGGGCTACAATTTATAAAACCTTCTTTCTTGACGAAATTACATTAAATCTCTTGATGGGAAATCTTTATAAATAAAACCCCCATGTTTATTTAATAAATATTTTATAGATTTTAGCTGTATTTTGGTAGATTTTCGCTAAAATTAAATTAAATTGACAGGTTATGACATTTGTCTGGGGCCCTTATTTTTCTCTACAAAATACCTTAAAATCTTTGAAAAAAATTATTCAAACCTTTATCGGTCGCTTCAAAATAGTTTTTAAATAATGTTTTTATTTAAATATTTATTGAAATTCGGTCTATTCTCACTTCCACTCTTTTGACAGTTTGGGGGGCTACAATTTATAAAACCTTCTTTCTTGACGAAATTACATTAAATCTCTTGATGGGAAATCTTTATAAATAAAACCCCCATGTTTATTTAATAAATATTTTATAGATTTTAGCTGTATTTTGGTAGATTTTCGCTAAAATTAAATTAAATTGACAGGTTATGACATTTGTCTGGGGCCCTTATTTTTCTCTACAAAATACCTTAAAATCTTTGAAAAAAATTATTCAAACCTTTATCGGTCGCTTCAAAATAGTTTTTAAATAATGTTTTCATTTAAATATTTATTGAAATTCGGTCTATTCTCACTTCCACTCTTTTGACAGTTTGGGGGGCTACAATTTATAAAACCTTCTTTCTTGACGAAATTACATTAAATCTCTTGATGGGAAATCTTTATAAATAAAACCCCCATGTTTATTTAATAAATATTTTATAGATTTTAGCTGTATTTTGGTAGATTTTCGCTAAAATTAAATTAAATTGACAGGTTATGACATTTGTCTGGGGCCTTTATTTTTCTCTACAAAATACCTTAAAATCTTTGAAAAAAATTATTCAAACCTTTATCGGTCGCTTCAAAATAGTTTTTGAATAATGTTTTCATTTAAATATTTATTGAAATTCGGTCTATTCTCACTTCCACTCTTTTGACAGTTTGGGGGGCTACAATTTATAAAACCTTCTTTCTTGACGAAATTACATTAAATCTCTTGATGGGAAATCTTTATAAATAAAACCCCCATGTTTATTTAATAAATATTTTATAGATTTTAGCTGTATTTTGGTAGATTTTCGCTAAAATTAAATTAAATTGACAGGTTATGACATTTGTCTGGGGCCCTTATTTTTCTCTACAAAATACCTTAAAATCTTTGAAAAAAATTATTCAAACCTTTATCGGTCGCTTCAAAATAGTTTTTAAATAATGTTTTCATTTAAATATTTATTGAAATTCGGTCTATTCTCACTTCCACTCTTTTGACAGTTTGGGGCTGAGCTACAAATTTTGTAAAAATCTTCTTTCTTGATGAAATTACATTAAATCTCTTGATGGGAAATCTTTATAAATAAAACCCCCATGTTCATTCAATAGATATTTTATAGATTTTAGCTGTATTTTGGTAGATTTTCGCTAAAATTAAATTAAATTGACAGGTTATGACATTTGTCTGGGGCCCTGATTTTTCTCTACAAAATACCTTAAAATCTTTGAAAAAAATTATTCAAACCTTTATCGGTCGCTTCAAAATAGTTTTTAAATAATGTTTTCATTTAAATATTTATTGAAATTCGGTCTATTCTCACTTCCACTCTTTTGACAGTTTGGGGGGCTACAATTTATAAAACCTTCTTTCTTGACGAAATTACATTAAATCTCTTGATGGGAAATCTTTATAAATAAAACCCCCATGTTTATTTAATAAATATTTCATAGATTTTAGCTGTATTTTGGTAGATTTTCGCTAAAATTAAATTAAATTGACAGGTTATGACATTTGTCTGGGGCCCTTATTTTTCTCTACAAAATACCTTAAAATCTTTGAAAAAAATTATTCAAACCTTTATCGGTCGCTTCAAAATAGTTTTTAAATAATGTTTTCATTTAAATATTTATTGAAATTCGGTCTATTCTCACTTCCACTCTTTTGACAGTTTGGGGGGCTACAATTTATAAAACCTTCTTTCTTGACGAAATTACATTAAATCTCTTGATGGGAAATCTTTATAAATAAAACCCCCATGTTTATTTAATAAATATTTTATAGATTTTAGCTGTATTTTGGTAGATTTTCGCTAAAATTAAATTAAATTGACAGGTTATGACATTTGTCTGGGGCCCTTATTTTTCTCTACAAAATACCTTAAAATCTTTGAAAAAAATTATTCAAACCTTTATCGGTCGCTTCAAAATAGTTTTTAAATAATGTTTTCATTTAAATATTTATTGAAATTCGGTCTATTCTCACTTCCACTCTTTTGACAGTTTGGGGGGCTACAATTTATAAAACCTTCTTTCTTGACGAAATTACATTAAATCTCTTGATGGGAAATCTTGATAAATAAAACCCCCATGTTTATTTAATAAATATTTTAAAGATTTTAGCTGTATTTTGGTAGATTTTCGCTAAAATTAAATTAAGTTGACAGGTTATGACATTTGTCTGGGGCCCTTATTTTTCTCTACAAAATACCTTAAAATCTTTGAAAAAAATTATTCAAATCTTAATCGGTCGCTTCAAAATAGTTTTTAAACAATGTTTTCACTTAAATATTCATTGAAATTCGATCTATTCTCACTTCCACTCTTTTGACAATTTAGGGCTGAGCTACAAATTTTGTAAAAATCTTCTTTCTTGATGAAATTACATTAAATTTCTTGATGGGATATGTTTATAAATAAAACCCACATGTTTATTTAATAGATTTAAGCTGTATTTTGGTAGATTTTTGCCAAAATTACACTGACAGGTTAGACACTGAGAAACATAACCTAATGTAAAACTGTCACCGTTGAATGGCATATGGCATTGTTTTGACCTTATGTCAGTGGAAAAGCCCAGCTTTCAAAGTTTTCTATCTAGAGTACGTTTGTCCGTCATTCATAGCCGCATTTCAATCATTCTATCTTTTTCTTAAAGTTTACTGGCGGTACAACATACAGCCAAGGGGGCTTACAAATGAAAAAAAAAACTTTACCACACAAAACGAAACACAAATAATTGTCATAATAGCAAAAATTTCGTTAATTTAAACAATCGCTTTAATGCAAAAATTTAAAAAATATAAAATTTGTCAGAAAGAGATACTACATCAGCGATTATTATAGTTAAACGAGAGTTGGGTCGCGCACCCTCCGGGTGCTTACCCTACTCTCTTGAGTAGAGGGTTGCCTACGGCAACGTGTATAAACCTAGAGGGGTTGCCTTCGGCAACCGGTAATATAAGCGCACTTTTCTTTTTTTTTTTTTTTTTATTAGATTATTGAAAATTTATTTTTTTATTGTAATATATTTTTATTTATTCCTTTTTGTACTTGTTCTACTTTCTCATATCAACGTTTGCCTTTGACAACATTTATATAAACCTAGCCCATTATTATTTATCTTAAAATTTATTATTATTTATTTAAAAAATTTTAATTAAATTTTATTAATTATACTTATTTTTATTTCATTATTTTTTTCTTTCTCATCTTTTTTTTTATAATACAGCAAGCATATTAGCATTTACTAATTTTTTTTTTATTTATTTTTATTTGTACTTGTTCTTACCATACTCTCTTCTATGTAAAAAGTGGCCTTCGGCAACAATAAAACAACAATTTTGTTTTTATTAACAAATTAAAATTAATAAAATTTATGTAGTAAAGCAATTTAGTAGTATTGTAAAAAAAAATTTTTTTTTTAATTGTTGATGTAATTTCCACATCACCTTTGAGGTAAACATCCTGATGCGTTACTTTTTTTTTATCGATATTTATAACAGAGAAAGTTCGCCAATAGCCCTATATAAACTCTGTTGAATTTTACAAATAGTCGATTATATTCAAAAAAAAAAAGACCATCAAATTCAACAATAGTTTAATATATTGTAACAATATATGTATATGTTTTTGTATGGAGCTTTTTTTAGACTAATATATAAATATGTGTCAATACTATGAAAATGTTTCATGTTTAGAGACGACATTGTTTTTATATAATATATAGCCATTGATTAGCATCAACATAACAAATAATACTTGATTGTATAAATTATTAAACTATATTTTATGATTTAATAATGTTGACGTTTTTAATTGAATATATATTTATAATCGACCAATTGTATAGTTTGAGTTTGTATGAATTATTGAATATAGTCACAAAAAAACAAAAACGGTAGTTTAATATATCGTAACAATATTAATGTATATGCTTTGTATGGAGCTTTTTTTTGACTAATATATACAAATGTGTCAATACTATGAAAATGTTTCATGTTTAGAGACAACATTGTTTTTATATAATATATAGCCATGGATTAGCATCAACATAACAAATAATACTTGATTGTAAATAAATTATTAAACTACATAATGTATAATTGTTTTAATAAAAAATTTGACTATTTTAATTGTGATAAATTTTTTTTTCAAGTGATTAAATCTTTTCAAAACTCAATTGATTTACAAAATTTCATTATAAACAATATTTTTTGTATAGATGAAATTTGTATTTTCCTCAGGCAAAAGTCTACCTTGAGTGGCAGTATTTTCAATAAATACTGAAATATCATTAAATTTTCGAACTCGCGAAAATGCAACATATAATTGACCATGAGCAAAAACTGAATTTGGCAAATAAAGTGATACATGATCATAAGTTTGACCTTGTGCTTTATTAATTGTTAATGCATAAGCGAGACGAACAGGAAACTGTCTTCGACGAAATTGAAATGGTAAATTTGTATTCGAAGGAATAAAATCGATTTTAGGTATTAAAACAAATTGATTTGTTAATCTATTACCATCATTTGATACAACTTGACCTTTAATATAATTTTGACCCAAAAATTGTACAATTAAACGGGTACCATTACATAATCCTTTACGAATATTTAAATTTCGTAATAGCATAACCAAGGCACCAACTTTTAATTCTAAACGATGTGGTGGTAGACCACTTGGTGTTAAAGCGTTAAGAAATTCAGGTTGATAATTAGCCGCTTCTAACATTATTGCATCATCAGCATCATTCGGCTCTATACTATCAACACTATAATAAATTTTTGTTGGACCATTGATTTTTTCTAATAAAACTTTTTTATTAATTTTATCACATGTCTCATTTAATGGTGTTAAAATAACACTTTTTAATAAAACATTATTATTAGATCTTAAATTAGCATTATCATTATTATTAATGATATCAAAACATGAATTAATTAATTGATCATAATTTTGAACAATACATTGTTCCGGTATTTGAATAATGCTATATTGAAAATTAGGCAAATGTGGTAATCGATCATTACCTAAATTTAAAAGCCATTGAGAAAATTCAACTTGTTCTGGTAATACACGAACATTAATTGTTAAAGAAAATTGTTGAAAATGATTCCATAATTGTGCCGATTTAACACAGGCTGCAACAATTTGATTTCGTGTCCCAGGATATGGTACAATTGGAAGACATTGTTTAAAATCTCCACCAACAATTACTGTTTTCCCACCGAATGGAAGATGTGGTGTGCGACAAAGAAATCGTAAAATTTCATCAATCTTTTGAAAGGCCATCGCATTAACCATGCTTATTTCATCCCATACAATTAATTTTACTTGTCGCAATATTTCAGCATATGAACTTTCAATTCGAATACTTGATGTACTCGTCTCTAAAAGTGGAACAGGTAGCTTAAATGTTGAATGAACAGTTTTACCACCAATTAATAATGAAGCAGCTAGCCCTGTCCAAGCCATTGCTAATACTTTAATTTCTTGTCCTCTCGCATAACTGATGATTGTATTATAAAGAAAGGTTTTACCAGTACCCGCAGGACCGTCTAAATAAAATAAGTGATTTATTAAATTATCATCACCATTATTATTGTGGTTGATGATAGATGTTATAATATTATCAAAAATGCGTCTTTGTTCAATATTTAATTGATTAATCCAATTAGCACTTTGTTGTTGTTCAAATTCAACATCGATACGATTATCATCAACATCATCATCATCATCATTGTCATCATCGTTATTATAATCTAAATAGATGGCAAGTGGTTCAGGCAATTTAAAATTTGCTAAAGTTAAACCATGTACATTTAATAATAATTTCAATTTATATATTGTACGATTTTCAGCTTCAATTACATCAATACCATGTCTTGTAAAGTCTTCCATTAAAGCGTCACGAAATTCATTCCATAATGCTAATGGATCTAAGACAGTACAAAAAGCTAAAATTGTGGCAAACATTTGTCGTAATTGATTTGGCATTTGTTGTTCAACAGCTTCACGAAGAGCTCGTTGCCATTCCATATCTTCATTAAGAAGATTTCGTCTACTACATGCTTCAGCATATGTTGGACAAATTTCACCATCAACAGTACGAACATCTTCAAAAGATGTTGCACCTCGTACATGTAATAATAGAAGACGAAGAAAATATAATTCTCTATTTCGTATACTAACACTATACATTCTAGCAAGTGTAGTAGAACGATTTCTTTGACGTGGACGCCATTCTCGTGCTCTATCAATCCATGTAAAATTTGGTGGAATTTCTACATATAGATATTGTCTCGAATTGTAGAGATTATTTCGATTCAATGTAAACCATTCGGTTAACATTGTTCTTCGATAGAGATCAAGACGTTCGGGAATATTTAGATCATTCTCTCGAAAAATAACATTTTGTCGTTCCTCTAAATGCACTGGCAAACGTATAACTGTATGTGTACTATCATGTAATACAAAATCATTAATACGCCATGCAGCTTCCGATGGTGATATATAACGGGCATTCAAATATTCCTCTACCTCATTATAATCACCTTGAATTTGATGAGGTGATAAAGATGAATTTCCATCAACATCCATTTGATTATTATTATTATTACGTTCCTGTTCGATATTTCGAATACGTAATAATGCCATATCGACACCTTTAAAAATATATTTATATAAATATTTAACTGTTTTTAAATTGCCACATGCTTCAACATTAATATGACATTTATATTTATATAAACAATATGGATTATAAGGTGCAATCCATTGATTATTCAATACATGCGAACCTTTTAGAATCGTTATACCTGTATGTCGGCGTCTATATTGAATTCTACCATTTTCAGTAATAATTGTTTCATTTGAAGATTGTTTTGGAAATGTTTTACTACATTTTCCATCAACCATACAGATTGCATTATTATTAAATTGTGGTCCACATGGACCATGTACCATATGAGTTTTTACCAATTCATACAATTCGGGTTGACGAATTGGATCTGGTATTTCAGCTGAAACTAATAAATCAACTCTTTCTGGTTCTAGCATTCTATCCTCATGTCGTAAAATTATTAGAATATGTGCATGTGGCAAACCTCTTTTTTGAAATTCAATAACATGAATTGATCCAAGATGAATTCCAAAGATATGATTTTCCAAGATATCACTCATGAATGCTTTTAATTTCATTTGAAATACTCGTGCAATAACCATCGGATGATTATTAGATTGAGTATTATGTGGAATCGCATTCACAATTTCATTCCATTTAGGATTACATGTAAATGTAATAAAAAGTGAAGGATATCCTAAAGTTGTAACCATCGACATAGCATCTTGAAATCTTTGCTGTTGACTTCGTGGGCTGCCTATATATGAAGAAGGCAATATAACCATTCGTCCAATATTAATATTTTCAACAGCAGCTCGATTATGTAAATAATCGCGTAAACCAACATATTCCTCAGCTCGCAATAGATTTTGATGTCTTTCAATATATAAAAGTCGATTGCTTTCCATTTTAACATATGCAGCTACAATATATTGTTGACTTAATTTACCTGCTGAATGTATCGCAGAAAAATCATCTCTATAAGCTAATCTATATTTATAATATGAATTAAGGGTCATATTTCTATTTCTATCGTTTCGTGCGGTGTGCATTGTCCATCCACTTTCACCAAATGGAAAAAGTACGGGAAATGTCAATGGATCGACAAATTCATTTTGAGGACTAATGTTTGTGAATAAAGATTGATTATTTTGTCGAAGAAATACTCTTAGATTTGTTGTAGGTGGTAAACCTTCATTACGAAATTGATAAACGGCTGCAACTTCGTTTACGATTGGCATATCGTATGGTCTATTTTGACGACCTCTAACATTTAAAAATTCTAAAACAATATTTGGTGGATTTACTAAACGTTGTCTTTGCTGTTCCTCGTACACTTCATATAGATGACGGTAGGCTTGAGCAAATGGATTATGACGTTGAAGTATATCCCCTATTTGTTCGATTAATTCACGATTTAAATCATTCGAATTATGAATACGTTGAGCATTTGCTCTATTAGAATCTAAGAAATATACTTGACCGTAGCTTATGTTTTGTGCATTTATATTAATGTCGGAAATGTGATGCACCATTCGACCTTCAATACAATAAACATATGGTCCACGGCCAGGCAAATCACGTCTTTTCGCTTCAATGCTAGCAAATTGAAAAGCGTAATTATATTGTAGAATATTTTCCTTAAAATGTCTAGAATGTTGTTGATCATTATTTAACATTAAATTTTGTAACAAATTAGGAAAAGGTGTTATTAAAGCAGGTAATCTTACTTGTCCATTATTGCAACAGCCACTATAAAAATGGCGTGCATTTCTCTCCACTTGAAAATATTTACCCATACAATGTGGACATTGATGTACCATACCACCAATACTATGTAGTACTGGTCTCTGCTGATTACCTGCTTCCAGATAGAATGGATAACGTTGTCTATCTAGGCAATTTCTTGTTAAACGTTCAAAGACCATCGCGTTTAACAATAAGACATCTACATTTGGCTCAATATTGCCTTGAAAAGGGGGTGCTTGAACAACGTTTATCTCTTCTTGTTGATCATCAATAGCATCTACAGCATTATCAATCTCTATTATAGTTGTACCAGGATTTGCGTCATTTATATTATCATAACAATCATTGGAAATGGACATAATTGATTGTTGTAAAGAAACAATGGTAGCGTCGTTAGGTGGAGTAGATGTAATATATAAATTCCTTGGAGATTTTCGTACTGCAATTAAAGAAACACCCTCTCTTCTAATTGAAACTAAATCTCCATTATCATCATCATCATCGCTACTGTCCAGGTAAATATTATGTCTTGGTGGAGGACAATATACTATCCCTTCTGGCGGTGCTCTAGAAGGTCCAGCTATTTGTGAAGTATGAAGATTTGTAGTTTTGTTTTGTTTAGAATGCAAATTTTCTTCATCTGTTGAAATAAAAAAAAATAAATAATAATGTAAATAATTTATATAAGCAAATAGTAATTTTTTATTAAAAAATTCTTTCTTTTTTTAATATTAAATTTTATCCTTGTATAAATCGATTAAATCATTTTTGTTTTAATATTAAAAATGATGACGTAAAAATTAAATTGATTTATTGTTTGTAGCAACAATTATTATACATTTATTATTACCTTCTATGCCAACACCATGTATCTGCTGCGGTAGAGGTATTCCTTCTAATACAGCTGTTTTTTTAGAAGGACCTGGATTTTGAGAGCTATGTAATCTTTTATTAGACGCTCCTCTACCTATATGGAAAAAAAACACATCTCAATATTAAAATAAATATTATTAATTTAATAATTCAAAGGTTCTCTTAATTACCAAAAGTTTCCAAAGATGCATTTTCCTCAAACGTCGCAGAGATCTGCGATATAACATCTGTTGCAGCTGCTGTCGATGCTGGCTCTATAGTAGAAAAACATAAAAATATAAAAACATTTAAAGCTTTTTATTTCTACAACTTACCTTTTTTATTTCTCGAATTTTTCCTCTTTTTCGCTTTAGAAAAACCTTTATTTCTCGGCATTTTCTTTAAAAAAAATGATTAGGATACATATAGTAAATCTAACATTATATTATTATTAGTAGATGATGAATAAACATTTTTAGAAAGCTATTTTTATGGAAATTAGATGAAAATTGCTTATTTCCTAAATTTTTCAAACATGAAATTATAAAGCAAGGTTAAAAATTAAAAATTTTTAAAAAACCTTCAACTACATCAGTATTCTACGCTTATAAAAACATAAAATAACTTAAATATAGCACATACCTATCAGATTTTTATAAAATATTTCTTGAAATACCGAAAAACTCTTTCTAACAAAATATAACGGTTTTCTTGTGAAAAAATCAATAAATAGTTCTTTTTATTTTTTTAAAAAGAAATAGTGAGTAACCATAATTAGTAACAGATAATAGCGCGGTAAATTTAAATCATTATTAATTATTATAACATTTTTTTTAATAAACTTTTTTTTAATAGAATAATATTGAAATAATAAATTAAGAAATTTATAATTTTCTATATAGTATTTCTATATAATAGAAGAATATAAAAAATTTAGGAATTATAACCTCAAAAACTTTTTTTTTTTCGGACAGTTCACCAAATAATATTCATATAATTATAAAGACTTACCGAAAAAAATAACACTATTTTATTTTATTTATAATAAAAGACAAACAACATAAATAATATTTCAATACAAATTATTTGTCTGTGGTTATAATTTATGACAGCTAATGACTATATTACCATAGAAGATATATCAATATAGAAGTTGCATTCTATGAATATAGAAAATGGCAGAGAATTTTACATAATTTAAAATTGGCAAAATTTTGGTTTAAATTTCGATTTTTATTGAGAATATATAATTTGTTTATTTATTTAAATTGTAATTTATAATTGTTGAAAACAAATTAATTAATAAATATTTAAAATTAACTCTATGGTTGTTTTCAAATAGTAATCGATAAAAAAAATAGAGTAAGGTACGGCAAAGTTTGTTTATAAAAGAAAATGGCGGAAGCAACCGACAATTCAGTAAGTTTTATAAATTTTTCTTTAAAATTGATTAAAAAAAGCCAAATTTTTAGCCAGTATAGATGAAACTCTTTAAATATAATGTTATTAGATATCAAAATTTGAAAAAATTATAAATTCAACTTATTCATTTAACATTCAAATAAAATTGTAGGTTATAGGCAGCATATACTGCTGCTTAAAAGTGTAAAAAAGCCCCATTGAGTGTATTGTATCAATATTAATTATTTTTAAGTTACTATTTTAGTGTACCCGATAAATATAATATAAAAAATCTCATTTTAAAAAAAAAAAAAATTCAAAAACTTGTTGTGTAGCATAATACATATATTTATATAGAAACTATCATATTGCAAAAACAACATAAAAATCTTATTATCAACCAATATATTCTTTATTAAAATATAAATTTGTACTAAAATTATTTTGAATTTTAAATAGAATAACGCTTCATCAGAAAATGAAGCGTTAGTAATTTCCAAAGAAGGTAATGGTGAAGAAAATGATAATACATTTTCTGTATTAAAAGAAAGTAACAGAGACGATGGAAGGGGCAGAGGGGGAGACAGAGGCAGGGGAGGACGAAGAGGGGAGAGGTAGAGGAGGACGAAGAGGGGAGAGGGGGAGAGGTAGAGGAAACGGCAGAAAAGAGAAAAACAATAAAACAACAAATAATTATTATATTAAAAACTGCAGATTATATTTTAATAATTAATTTTGTTTATATTAATAAACTTGTTTTTAAAACGTATCAAAGTTGTTTTTCTTTAAAATTTATAAATTGTATTGTATTTTATTATAATTTCATTCTTTACATTGTCGTCTAATAGCTGCAATTTTAGAAAAAATTATACAAAATAAGCTTTTTTTTACATGATGATTTTACAGTATAAACTCTTTATGTATTATATTTCAAATCAATTGCAAATTAAATATAAGAAAAATAACGTCAAACGGATAATATATCTAAATATTCATTTAAAGTTTACTTATCATATTTCTAACTTTTACTTAAAAAAATATATATAATAATAATAATGTAAAAGATTTTTTATGGTGGTCTTCTTGTGAAGCAGCAATTAGATTTTTTCTATAACTACTAATCTAAAATCAATCCAAGGCTATATTTTCTTCAAAATTCCTTTTCAATGAGGGCAATGTTTTGTATTAGCTTTTTTTTGCTGTTAATGTAATCTCTCGCTTGAAGCTCTAAAAAAGAAAAATTTAATATATATAATCTCTAAATGGATCTAATAAACCGTATTACAAATTCTACTTTCAAATTAAATCTTGAAATTGAGTCTTAACTTGCATGTAAACAATAGTTGTGTTCGATTGTCCTTTTCTAAAAAAAAATACATCAAATCATAATTTTTTATTTGACAACGTATGTAGTTTTTTATTGATAATCAAATCAAAAGTAAAATTACCAATTTGTGAGAGCCTACTGAAGCAATTCGTTACTAACAATAATAATAAAAATAATGTTGTGTTGTGATGAAGCAACAATTATTTTGGCAGTAGAAGATGCAATATCCATATTTTTAAGTTCCAATATTAAACTTATTAGATAAGCTTCTTCCCTTCTAAAAATATATAAAATTAAAAAAAAAAACATTTTAATTGTTTTATTTTCACCTTCTTCTTCGTCAATACTGTCCAGATAAGTGGAACATTGAACTGTTGTGTGCTTCTATATTTGGCTTAGATGGTCCAGACACATTCGAATTGATAATGAAACGATTTTGTGTTGTAGCACAACACTCCAGGACTGATTTGTTTGTTTGATAGACTTTGCAATTGAGAAGAATGCCAGTTTCTTTGAACTATGTAAAAAAAATTATATTATTAATAAGCAAAGCAATAAATATTGATTAAAAAACAATAAAAAAGTTTTCCATTATAAAAGTATATCTATAATCTTTATAAAACAATAATAAATTTATTGTTTTTGGGCTTTACCACTTTGATTTAAATCTTCTGAAGGAATGATGTTTGTCAATATTTCAGGCTCTCCACTTATTCCTTCTTCTAATGCTAGAATAATGTTTTGTGAACAATCTTTTCTCCATCTAGAGATCCTTAAAAAAAACCCTAAAAAAATATTATTTATATTATATCTCATTGTTATTTTGATAAAATATTGTCTAATGCACGCAGATTTGAATGTGTACACTAACCACATTGAATCTTCATATATTTTGCTTTCTTTTCTCTTACTTCCTAGTGTTGTTGTTGCTGTGTTATTACTTCTAGCATCTTAGTGACATTGCTTGTTGGTCGAACTGAAGTTTTAGAAGAATGGAATCTAGAATATCAAATAATTAAGCTATGACAATATTACAACAAACCTATTTTTTATTTCCCTATGTATGTCTTCAGCATCTATCCTTATTTCTAAAGAATCTTCTAACTATGGAGTGTTGACTTTGTCCTTAGCTTGAAGGGAACTCCAGTCATTGTCTCTATCATATTGTTCTTAGCGGTACGAAGACACTCAATTCATTCTACAAAATAAATATGTTTATTTATAATCTTTGTCTCTATTTAAAGTGAAGTTATATTTGCCTCGTCCACCCAAATGTGATGATAATATAAGAAATGAGGCTGTTAGATATATTATAGATACGACATAGCAGAGCTGACCAAATCCATAAATACAGATAATAAGTATATAATTCATTATATACTTCCCTTATATCTTTATTCGTTGATAAAAATTACCAAGTCTTCTATTTTTCAATGTTCTATTTGCGTTTTTTGGTATCATAATAAAAAGCGGAACGAAAAGGTCGAAACAAATTTCATGACTTCTGACTTCTGTCACGTCAAAAGAAATAGCCATAGCGGCCTCTAGCGGCCAAGAAATCGTTACAAAATCGTTACCGAAGCGAATTTGACCTCGTGTCGGTACTTTATAAAATCAACGGGTTTTGTAATGTTTATCACATATTATTATTGACAAATAATAATATTATTGTCAATAATATTATTATTGACATTTGTGTTTTATTTGAAAATAAGAAAATATAATATTATCTCAAAGCCAATGTCAAAATGGTGATAAACATTAACTGTCACAGCGTCTCCTACCGGCAAAATGAATCGTTACCGAAGCGAATTTGAACTCGTGTCGGTACTTTATAAAATCATCTCTTTATCTTTTCATTGGAGATTTCTCCAATTTCATTGGAGAAAATCCTATAATTATCAATGTCTCTATATTTTCCAATAATTAGGTCAAAAAGTCATTGACCTTAATACTTCAAATCTATATTACATTATAATTTCTTCTGGAAAAACCTGTAATTATGTCTTCTTCACTTCATTTTCTTTAGAATAAGGAAAATCTTGAATTTTTAGTTAATAAATGAGAGCATCTGCTTGCTTATACTCAAAAAAATAAATTAAATAGCATCCATAATCTTTAAACTTTTTTCTTTCATGTATCCGTTATTCTATTTCACAAAGCCTAAAACAAAATATTTATTATATTATATCTCATTGTTATTTTGATAAAAAAATATCTTCCTGCATACGTTGTACGTGTCCGTACCATATTAGCTGTCGTGATGTGATTTCCTGGAGTATATCCGAGTCCATCTCCATTTCTTCTTTTAGAGTGTCATTACGAATTCGCTTCCTTCGGGACACCATAAGTGCTCTTCTGATTGCATCGATTTCAACGACCGCTATTTTCCTTTCATATGTACACTGATCACATTCACTAACTGAAACAAATCTTGTAAAGATTTGTAAAATTCTGGACGGTCAATTTTTCTAGAAAAACTTTTTAAATAAAACATCAAAACTCGTTACCATTTACCTGAGAAACGTTGGAATGTTTGAAAAATCGATTTCCAAATAAATAACCTAATGTAGCACTGTCACCGTTGGATGGCATATGACTTTTTGTGAGCTTTTGATATTTTGACCAAAACCAAAAAAAAAAACCCCTTTCGCCTTTTCGATCTTTGCTTCTAACTTTTTGGTGAATGCCACTTGTTTATTTAACTTATATTTTCATTGTTTTAAGCTGTATTTACGTAGATTTTCCATCAAATTTGGACTCTGTTGACACTTTGGGAGCCACTTATTCTTTCTCTACAAAATACCTTAAAATCTTTGAAAAAAATTATTCAAATCTTAATCGGTCGCTTCAAAATAGTTTTTAAACAATGTTTTCACTTAAATATTCATTGAATTTCGGTCTATTCTCACTTCCACTCTTTTGACAATTTAGGGCTGAGCTACAAATTTTGTAAAAATCTTCTTTCTTGATGAAATTACATTAAATTTCTTGATGGGATATGTTTATAATTAAAACCCACATGTTTTATATTCTCTATACTTCCTGGTTTTGTTGTTGTTGTGTTATTACTTCTAGCATCTTAGTGACATTGCTTGTTGGTCGAACTGAAGTTTTAGAAGAATGGAATCTAGAATATCAAATAATTAAGCTATGACAATATTACAACAAACCTTGTTTTTATTTCCCTATGTATGTCTTCAGCATCTATCCTTATTTCTAAAGAATCTTGGGTTGACAAACTCCCCAAAATAGCATTGTGCCAATTATTTTCGAAAAGTGTCAGCCCCTGCACGGGTATATCAAAAGCATTGCTTCTCATTTCGATTGAAATATTTTGCCAAAGAGAGTTCTTTAATGTTATCCTATCATTAAATTTTTGTCATTATAACGTGTTCTTAACTTTAGAAATAGTAAATTAGCTTGTTTTGTATTGAAATTCAATCATGCTTTGTTTCGAAACATTCTTCAACACGACTCTCAGAGTCTAAAGTTTGATCCTTCAATAAGGCTCCATTAACTAATGAAACGAACGTAGTTATCAACGTTTCTGTATATTTAACCTCACTTTTCTAAAAATAAAAAGGAGCTTCGCTATCAACAGCTTTTTTTTATCGTAAACAACACACAAAACACTGCTTTATTTTCCACCACAATAAGTCAAACTTCTTTCCAGTTTCCAATAAATATATAAAAATCAATCGCTTGACACATGAAGGTCACTCTTCTATTACATGAAATCTCTTCAATCAAATCTCTTCAATCACATATCGATTTTAATAAAACCATTTTAGACCTTTTAATAAGTAGGGCCCCATTACTTAAAAGTCCAATTTATTATATTCCAGCTGTATTTTGTTATGATTCGTGAGATTCGCCCCTCAAAAAAAAAATACGTCAATAATTTTTGCACACGGCACTTTTTCATCAAGAAAACGAAACAAATCACTACCACCAGCATATCCCATCAGCATTTTAGCCACATTAAAAGCTTTCGTTTCATTATTTTTCACAATTTTAACGATAAATATTTAAAATGACATAACCAAACAACTTTAAGACAGTAGAATGACGAAGTGTCACTGAAAGCCCAGCCTTCAAAGTTTTCTATCTAGAGTGGTTTTGCACATTATATCTATGTCCGTTTGTCGGTCATTCTCATCAAAATTTGATCATTCTATCTCTTTCTTAAAAATTTTTTGTGGTACAACATACAGCCAAGGGGGCTTACAAATGAAAAAAAAAACTTTACCACACAAAACGAAACACAAATAATTGTCATAATAGCGAAAATTTCGTTAATTTAAACACGACCTTCTCGAAGAAAATTTAAAAAATCTAAAATTTGTTAGACAAAAACGCGACTAACGCGTTTTATTATAGGTGTAACGAGAGTATGGTTTCGCACCCTCCGGGTGCTTACCCTACTCTCTTGAGTAGAGGGTTGCCTACGGCAACGTGTATAAACCTAGAGGGGTTGCCTTCGGCAACCGGTAATATAAGCGCACTTTTCTTTTTTTTTTT
Source organism: Lagria hirta (assembly GCA_947359425.1). Classification (NCBI taxonomy): domain Eukaryota; kingdom Metazoa; phylum Arthropoda; class Insecta; order Coleoptera; family Tenebrionidae; genus Lagria; species Lagria hirta. Next base: position 4,905,342 of record OX375801.1, on the reverse strand, counting down.
TTTTTATTAGATTATTGAAAATTTATTTTTTTATTGTAATATATTTTTATTTATTCCTTTTTGTACTTGTTCTACTTTCTCATATCAACGTTTGCCTTTGACAACATTTATATAAACCTAGCCCATTATTATTTATCTTAAAATTTATTATTATTTATTTAAAAAATTTTAATTAAATTTTATTAATTATACTTATTTTTATTTCATTATTTTTTTCTTTCTCATCTTTTTTTTTATAATACAGCAAGCATATTAGCATTTACTAATTTTTTTTTTATTTATTTTTATTTGTACTTGTTCTTACCATACTCTCTTCTATGTAAAAAGTGGCCTTCGGCAACAATAAAACAACAATTTTGTTTTTATTAACAAATTAAAATTAATAAAATTTATGTAGTAAAGCAATTTAGTAGTATTGTAAAAAAAAATTTTTTTTTTAATTGTTGATGTAATTTCCACATCACCTTTGAGGTAAACATCCTGATGCGTTACTTTTTTTTTATCGATATTTATAACAGAGAAAGTTCGCCAATAGCCCTATATAAACTCTGTTGAATTTTACAAATAGTCGATTATATTCAAAAAAAAAAAGACCATCAAATTCAACAATAGTTTAATATATTGTAACAATATATGTATATGTTTTTGTATGGAGCTTTTTTTAGACTAATATATAAATATGTGTCAATACTATGAAAATGTTTCATGTTTAGAGACGACATTGTTTTTATATAATATATAGCCATTGATTAGCATCAACATAACAAATAATACTTGATTGTATAAATTATTAAACTATATTTTATAATTTAATAATGTTGACGTTTTTAATTGAATACATATTTATAATCGACCAATTGTATAGTTTGAGTTTGTATGAATTATTGAATATAGTCACAAAAAAACAAAAACAGTAGTTTAATATATCGTAACAATATTAATGTATATGCTTTGTATGGAGCTTTTTTTTGACTAATATATACAAATGTGTCAATACTATGAAAATGTTTCATGTTTAGAGACGACATTGTTTTTATATAATATTTAGCCATGGATTAGCATCAACATAACAAATTAGTACTTGATTGTAAATAAATTATTAAACTACATAAAGTATAATTGTTTTAATAAAAAATTTGACTATTTTAATTGTGATAAATTTTTTTTCAAGTGATTAAATCTTTTTAAAACTCAATTGATTTACAAAATTTCATTATAAACAATATTTTTTGTATAGATGAAATTTGTATTTTCCTCAGGCAAAAGTCTACCTTGAGTGGCAGTATTTTCAATAAATACTGAAATATCATTAAATTTTCGAACTCGCGAAAATGCAACATATAATTGACCATGAGCAAAAACTGAATTTGGCAAATAAAGTGAAACATGATCATAAGTTTGACCTTGTGCTTTATTAATTGTTAATGCATAAGCGAGACGAACAGGAAACTGTCTTCGACGAAATTGAAATGGTAAATTTGTATTCGAAGGAATAAAATCGATTTTAGGTATTAAAACAAATTGATTTGTTAATCTATTACCATCATTCGATACAACTTGACCTTTAATATAATTTTGACCCAAAAATTGTACAATTAAACGGGTACCATTACATAATCCTTTACGAATATTTAAATTTCGTAATAGCATAACCAAGGCACCAACTTTTAATTCTAAACGATGTGGTGGTAGACCACTTGGTGTTAAAGCGTTAAGAAATTCAGGTTGATAATTAGCCGCTTCTAACATTATTGCATCATCAGCATCATTCGGCTCTATACTATCAACACTATAATAAATTTTTGTTGGACTATTGATTTTTTCTAATAAAACTTTTTTATTAATTTTATCACATGTCTCATTTAATGGTGTTAAAATAACACTTTTTAATAAAACATTATTATTAGATCTTAAATTAGCATTATCATTATTATTAATGATATCAAAACATGAATTAATTAATTGATCATAATTTTGAACAATACATTGTTCCGGTATTTGAATAATGCTATATTGAAAATTAGGCAAATGTGGTAATCGATCATTACCTAAATTTAAAAGCCATTGAGAAAATTCAACTTGTTCTGGTAATACACGAACATTAATTGTTAAAGAAAATTGTTGAAAATGATTCCATAATTGTGCCGATTTAACACAGGCTGCAACAATTTGATTTCGTGTCCCAGGATATGGTACAATTGGAAGACATTGTTTAAAATCTCCACCAACAATTACTGTTTTCCCACCGAATGGAAGATGTGGTGTGCGACAAAGAAATCGTAAAATTTCATCAATCTTTTGAAAGGCCATCGCATTAACCATGCTTATTTCATCCCATACAATTAATTTTACTTGTCGCAATATTTCAGCATATGAACTTTCAATTCGAATACTTGATGTACTCGTCTCTAAAAGTGGAACAGGTAGCTTAAATGTTGAATGAACAGTTTTACCACCAATTAATAATGAAGCAGCTAGCCCTGTCCAAGCCATTGCTAATACTTTAATTTCTTGTCCTCTCGCATAACTGATGATTGTATTATAAAGAAAGGTTTTACCAGTACCCGCAGGACCGTCTAAATAAAATAAGTGATTTATTAAATTATCATCACCATTATTATTGTGGTTGATGATAGATGTTATAATATTATCAAAAATGCGTCTTTGTTCAATATTTAATTGATTAATCCAATTAGCACTTTGTTGTTGTTCAAATTCAACATCGATACGATTATCATCAACATCATCATCATCATCATTGTCATCATCGTTATTATAATCTAAATAGATGGCAAGTGGTTCAGGCAATTTAAAATTTGCTAAAGTTAAACCATGTACATTTAATAATAATTTCAATTTATATAATGTACGATTTTCAGCTTCAATTACATCAATACCATGTCTTGTAAAGTCTTCCATTAAAGCGTCACGAAATTCATTCCATAATGCTAATGGATCTAAGACAGTACAAAAAGCTAAAATTGTGGCAAACATTTGTCGTAATTGATTTGGCATTTGTTGTTCAACAGCTTCACGAAGAGCTCGTTGCCATTCCATATCTTCATTAAGAAGATTTCGTCTACTACATGCTTCAGCATATGTTGGACAAATTTCACCATCAACAGTACGAACATCTTCAAAAGATGTTGCACCTCGTACATGTAATAATAGAAGACGAAGAAAATATAATTCTCTATTTCGTATACTAACACTATACATTCTAGCAAGTGTAGTAGAACGATTTCTTTGACGTGGACGCCATTCTCGTGCTCTATCAATCCATGTAAAATTTGGTGGAATTTCTACATATAGATATTGTCTCGAATTGTAGAGATTATTTCGATTCAATGTAAACCATTCGGTTAACATTGTTCTTCGATAGAGATCAAGACGTTCGGGAATATTTAGATCATTCTCTCGAAAAATATCATTTTGTCGTTCCTCTAAATGCACTGGCAAACGTATAACTGTATGTGTACTATCATGTAATACAAAATCATTAATACGCCATGCAGCTTCCGATGGTGATATATAACGGGCATTCAAATATTCCTCTACCTCATTATAATCACCTTGAATTTGATGAGGTGATAAAGATGAATTTCCATCAACATCCATTTGATTATTATTATTATTACGTTCCTGTTCGATATTTCGAATACGTAATAATGCCATATCGACACCTTTAAAAATATATTTATATAAATATTTAACTGTTTTTAAATTGCCACATGCTTCAACATTAATATGACATTTATATTTATATAAACAATATGGATTATAAGGTGCAATCCATTGATTATTCAATACATGCGAACCTTTTAGAATCGTTATACCTGTATGTCGGCGTCTATATTGAATTCTACCATTTTCAGTAATAATTGTTTCATTTGAAGATTGTTTTGGAAATGTTTTACTACATTTTCCATCAACCATACAGATTGCATTATTATTAAATTGTGGTCCACATGGACCATGTACCATATGAGTTTTTACCAATTCATACAATTCGGGTTGACGAATTGGATCTGGTATTTCAGCTGAAACTAATAAATCAACTCTTTCTGGTTCTAGCATTCTATCCTCATGTCGTAAAATTATTAGAATATGTGCATGTGGCAAACCTCTTTTTTGAAATTCAATAACATGAATTGATCCAAGATGAATTCCAAAGATATGATTTTCCAAGATATCACTCATGAATGCTTTTAATTTCATTTGAAATACTCGTGCAATAACCATCGGATGATTATTAGATTGAGTATTATGTGGAATCGCATTCACAATTTCATTCCATTTAGGATTACATGTAAATGTAATAAAAAGTGAAGGATATCCTAAAGTTGTAACCATCGACATAGCATCTTGAAATCTTTGCTGTTGACTTCGTGGGCTGCCTATATATGAAGAAGGCAATATAACCATTCGTCCAATATTAATATTTTCAACAGCAGCTCGATTATGTAAATAATCGCGTAAACCAACATATTCCTCAGCTCGCAATAGATTTTGATGTCTTTCAATATATAAAAGTCGATTGCTTTCCATTTTAACATATGCAGCTACAATATATTGTTGACTTAATTTACCTGCTGAATGTATCGCAGAAAAATCATCTCTATAAGCTAATCTATATTTATAATATGAATTAAGGGTCATATTTCTATTTCTATCGTTTCGTGCGGTGTGCATTGTCCATCCACTTTCACCATAAGGAAAAAGTAGTGGAAACGTCAATGCATCAACAAATTCATTTTGAGGACTAATGTTTGTAAATGCATGTTGTGCATTTTGTCGAAGAAATACTCTTAGATTTGTTGTAGGTGGTAAACCTTCATTACGAAATTGATAAACGGCTGCAACTTCGTTTACGATTGGCATATCGTATGGTCTATTTTGACGACCTCTAACATTTAAAAATTCTAAAACAATATTTGGTGGATTTACTAAACGTTGTCTTTGCTGTTCCTCGTACACTTCATATAGATGACGGTAGGCTTGAGCAAATGGATTATGACGTTGAAGTATATCCCCTATTTGTTCGATTAATTCACGATTTAAATCATTCGAATTATGAATACGTTGAGCATTTGCTCTATTAGAATCTAAGAAATATACTTGACCGTAGCTTATGTTTTGTGCATTTATATTAATGTCGGAAATGTGATGCACCATTCGACCTTCAATACAATAAACATATGGTCCACGGCCAGGCAAATCACGTCTTTTCGCTTCAATGCTAGCAAATTGAAAAGCGTAATTATATTGTAGAATATTTTCCTTAAAATGTCTAGAATGTTGTTGATCATTATTTAACATTAAATTTTGTAACAAATTAGGAAAAGGTGTTATTAAAGCAGGTAATCTTACTTGTCCATTATTGCAACAGCCACTATAAAAATGGCGTGCATTTCTCTCCACTTGAAAATATTTACCCATACAATGTGGACATTGATGTACCATACCACCAATACTATGTAGTACTGGTCTCTGCTGATTACCTGCTTCCAGATAGAATGGATAACGTTGTCTATCTAGGCAATTTCTTGTTAAACGTTCAAAGACCATCGCGTTTAACAATAAGACATCTACATTTGGCTCAATATTGCCTTGAAAAGGGGGTGCTTGAACAACGTTTATCTCTTCTTGTTGATCATCAATAGCATCTACAGCATTATCAATCTCTATTATAGTTGTACCAGGATTTGCGTCATTTATATTATCATAACAATCATTGGAAATGGACATAATTGATTGTTGTAAAGAAACAATGGTAGCGTCGTTAGGTGGAGTAGATGTAATATATAAATTCCTTGGAGATTTTCGTACTGCAATTAAAGAAACACCCTCTCTTCTAATTGAAACTAAATCTCCATTATCATCATCATCATCGCTACTGTCCAGGTAAATATTATGTCTTGGTGGAGGACAATATACTATCCCTTCTGGCGGTGCTCTAGAAGGTCCAGCTATTTGTGAAGTATGAAGATTTGTAGTTTTGTTTTGTTTAGAATGCAAATTTTCTTCATCTGTTGAAATAAAAAAAAATAAATAATAATGTAAATAATTTATATAAGCAAATAGTAATTTTTTATTAAAAAATTGTTTCTTTTTTTAATATTAAATTTTATCCTTGTATAAATCGATTAAATCATTTTTGTTTTAATATTAAAAATGATGACGTAAAAATTAAATTGATTTATTGTTTGTAGCAACAATTATTATACATTTATTATTACCTTCTATGCCAACACCATGTATCTGCTGCGGTAGAGGTATTCCTTCTAATACAGCTGTTTTTTTAGAAGGACCTGGATTTTGAGAGCTATGTAATCTTTTATTAGACGCTCCTCTACCTATATGGAAAAAAAACACATCTCAATATTAAAATAAATATTATTAATTTAATAATTCAAAGGTTCTCTTAATTACCAAAAGTTTCCAAAGATGCATTTTCCTCAAACGTCGCAGAGATCTGCGATATAACATCTGTTGCAGCTGCTGTCGATGCTGGCTCTATAGTAGAAAAACATAAAAATATAAAAACATTTAAAGCTTTTTATTTCTACAACTTACCTTTTTTATTTCTCGAATTTTTCCTCTTTTTCGCTTTAGAAAAACCTTTATTTCTCGGCATTTTCTTTAAAAAAAATGATTAGGATACATATAGTAAATCTAACATTATATTATTATTAGTAGATGATGAATAAACATTTTTAGAAAGCTATTTTTATGGAAATTAGATGAAAATTGCTTATTTCCTATATTTTTCAAACATGAAATTATAAAGCAAGGTTAAAAATTAAAAATTTTTAAAAAACCTTCAACTACATCAGTATTCTACGCTTATAAAAACATAAAATAACTTAAATATAGCACATACCTATCAGATTTTTATAAAATATTTCTTGAAATACCGAAAAACTCTTTCTAACAAAATATAACGGTTTTCTTGTGAAAAAATCAATAAATAGTTCTTTTTATTTTTTTAAAAAGAAATAGTGAGTAACCATAATTAGTAACAGATAATAGCGCGGTAAATTTAAATCATTATTAATTATTATAACATTTTTTTTAATAAACTTTTTTTTAATAGAATAATATTGAAATAATAAATTAAGAAATTTATAATTTTCTATATAGTATTTCTATATAATAGAAGAATATAAAAAATTTAGGAATTATAACCTCAAAAACTTTTTTTTTTTCGGACAGTTCACCAAATAATATTCATATAATTATAAAGACTTACCGAAAAAAATAACACTATTTTATTTTATTTATAATAAAAGACAAACAACATAAATAATATTTCAATACAAATTATTTGTCTGTGGTTATAATTTATGACAGCTAATGACTATATTACCATAGAAGATATATCAATATAGAAGTTGCATTCTATGAATATAGAAAATGGCAGAGAATTTTACATAATTTAAAATTGGCAAAATTTTGGTTTAAATTTCGATTTTTATTGAGAATATATAATTTGTTTATTTATTTAAATTGTAATTTATAATTGTTGAAAACAAATTAATTAATAAATATTTAAAATTAACTCTATGGTTGTTTTCAAATAGTAATCGATAAAAAAAATAGAGTAAGGTACGGCAAAGTTTGTTTATAAAAGAAAATGGCGGAAGCAACCGACAATTCAGTAAGTTTTATAAATTTTTCTTTAAAATTGATTAAAAAAAGCCAAATTTTTAGCCAGTATAGATGAAACTCTTTAAATATAATGTTATTAGATATCAAAATTTGAAAAAATTATAAATTCAACTTATTCATTTAACATTCAAATAAAATTGTAGGTTATAGGCAGCATATACTGCTGCTTAAAAGTGTAAAAAAGCCCCATTGAGTGTATTGTATCAATATTAATTATTTTTAAGTTACTATTTTAGTGTACCCGATAAATATAATATAAAAAATCTCATTTTAAAAAAAAAAAAAATTCAAAAACTTGTTGTGTAGCATAATACATATATTTATATAGAAACTATCATATTGCAAAAACAACATAAAAATCTTATTATCAACCAATATATTCTTTATTAAAATATAAATTTGTACTAAAATTATTTTGAATTTTAAATAGAATAACGCTTCATCAGAAAATGAAGCGTTAGTAATTTCCAAAGAAGGTAATGGTGAAGAAAATGATAATACATTTTCTGTATTAAAAGAAAGTAACAGAGACGATGGAAGGGGCAGAGGGGGAGACAGAGGCAGGGGAGGACGAAGAGGGGAGAGGGGGAGAGGTAGAGGAGGACGAAGAGGGGAGAGGGGGAGAGGTAGAGGAAACGGCAGAAAAGAGAAAAACAATAAAACAACAAATAATTATTATATTAAAAACTGCAGATTATATTTTAATAATTAATTTTGTTTATATTAATAAACTTGTTTTTAAAACGTATCAAAGTTGTTTTTCTTTAAAATTTATAAATTGTATTGTATTTTATTATAATTTCATTCTTTACATTGTCGTCTAATAGCTGCAATTTTAGAAAAAATTATACAAAATAAGCTTTTTTTTACATGATGATTTTACAGTATAAACTCTTTATGTATTATATTTCAAATCAATTGCAAATTAAATATAAGAAAAATAACGTCAAACGGATAATATATCTAAATATTCATTTAAAGTTTACTTATCATATTTCTAACTTTTACTTAAAAAAATATATATAATAATAATAATGTAAAAGATTTTTTATGGTGGTCTTCTTGTGAAGCAGCAATTAGATTTTTTCTATAACTACTAATCTAAAATCAATCCAAGGCTATATTTTCTTCAAAATTCCTTTTCAATGAGGGCAATGTTTTGTATTAGCTTTTTTTTGCTGTTAATGTAATCTCTCGCTTGAAGCTCTAAAAAAGAAAAATTTAATATATATAATCTCTAAATGGATCTAATAAACCGTATTACAAATTCTACTTTCAAATTAAATCTTGAAATTGAGTCTTAACTTGCATGTAAACAATAGTTGTGTGATTGTCCTTTTCTAAAAAAAAATACATCAAATCATAATTTTTTATTTGACAACGTATGTAGTTTTTTATTGATAATCAAATCAAAAGTAAAATTACCAATTTGTGAGAGCCTACTGAAGCAATTCGTTACTAACAATAATAATAAAAATAATGTTGTGTTGTGATGAAGCAACAATTATTTTGGCAGTAGAAGATGCAATATCCATATTTTTAAGTTCCAATATTAAACTTATTAGATAAGCTTCTTCCCTTCTAAAAATATATAAAATTAAAAAAAAAAACATTTTAATTGTTTTATTTTCACCTTCTTCTTCGTCAATACTGTCCAGATAAGTGGAACATTGAACTGTTGTGTGCTTCTATATTTGGCTTAGATGGTCCAGACACATTCGAATTGATAATGAAACGATTTTGTGTTGTAGCACAACACTCCAGGACTGATTTGTTTGTTTGATAGACTTTGCAATTGAGAAGAATGCCAGTTTCTTTGAACTATGTAAAAAAAATTATATTATTAATAAGCAAAGCAATAAATATTGATTAAAAAACAATAAAAAAGTTTTCCATTATAAAAGTATATCTATAATCTTTATAAAACAATAATAAATTTATTGTTTTTGGGCTTTACCACTTTGATTTAAATCTTCTGAAGGAATGATGTTTGTCAATATTTCAGGCTCTCCACTTATTCCTTCTTCTAATGCTAGAATAATGTTTTGTGAACAATCTTTTCTCCATCTAGAGATCCTTAAAAAAAACCCTAAAAAAATATTATTTATATTATATCTCATTGTTATTTTGATAAAATATTGTCTAATGCACGCAGATTTGAATGTGTACACTAACCACATTGAATCTTCATATATTTTGCTTTCTTTTCTCTTACTTCCTAGTGTTGTTGTTGCTGTGTTATTACTTCTAGCATCTTAGTGACATTGCTTGTTGGTCGAACTGAAGTTTTAGAAGAATGGAATCTAGAATATCAAATAATTAAGCTATGACAATATTACAACAAACCTATTTTTTATTTCCCTATGTATGTCTTCAGCATCTATCCTTATTTCTAAAGAATCTTCTAACTATGGAGTGTTGACTTTGTCCTTAGCTTGAAGGGAACTCCAGTCATTGTCTCTATCATATTGTTCTTAGCGGTACGAAGACACTCAATTCATTCTACAAAATAAATATGTTTATTTATAATCTTTGTCTCTATTTAAAGTGAAGTTATATTTGCCTCGTCCACCCAAATGTGATGATAATATAAGAAATGAGGCTGTTAGATATATTATAGATACGACATAGCAGAGCTGACCAAATCCATAAATACAGATAATAAGTATATAATTCATTATATACTTCCCTTATATCTTTATTCGTTGATAAAAATTACCAAGTCTTCTATTTTTCAATGTTCTATTTGCGTTTTTTGGTATCATAATAAAAAGCGGAACGAAAAGGTCGAAACAAATTTCATGACTTCTGACTTCTGTCACGTCAAAAGAAATAGCCATAGCGGCCTCTAGCGGCCAAGAAATCGTTACAAAATCGTTACCGAAGCGAATTTGACCTCGTGTCGGTACTTTATAAAATCAACGGGTTTTGTAATGTTTATCACATATTATTATTGACAAATAATAATATTATTGTCAATAATATTATTATTGACATTTGTGTTTTATTTGAAAATAAGAAAATATAATATTATCTCAAAGCCAATGTCAAAATGGTGATAAACATTAACTGTCACAGCGTCTCCTACCGGCAAAATGAATCGTTACCGAAGCGAATTTGAACTCGTGTCGGTACTTTATAAAATCATCTCTTTATCTTTTCATTGGAGATTTCTCCAATTTCATTGGAGAAAATCCTATAATTATCAATGTCTCTATATTTTCCAATAATTAGGTCAAAAAGTCATTGACCTTAATACTTCAAATCTATATTACATTATAATTTCTTCTGGAAAAACCTGTAATTATGTCTTCTTCACTTCCTTTTCTTTAGAATAAGGAAAATCTTGAATTTTTAGTTAATAAATGAGAGCATCTGCTTGCTTATACTCAAAAAAATAAATTAAATAGCATCCATAATCTTTAAACTTTTTTCTTTCATGTATCCGTTATTCTATTTCACAAAGCCTAAAACAAAATATTTATTATATTATATCTCATTGTTATTTTGATAAAAAAATATCTTCCTGCATACGTTGTACGTGTCCGTACCATATTAGCTGTCGTGATGTGATTTCCTGGAGTATATCCGAGTCCATCTCCATTTCTTCTTTTAGAGTGTCATTACGAATTCGCTTCCTTCGGGACACCATAAGTGCTCTTCTGATTGCATCGATTTCAACGACCGCTATTTTCCTTTCATATGTACACTGATCACATTCACTAACTGAAACAAATCTTGTAAAGATTTGTAAAATTCTGGACGGTCAATTTTTCTAGAAAAACTTTTTAAATAAAACATCAAAACTCGTTACCATTTACCTGAGAAACGTTGGAATGTTTGAAAAATCGATTTCCAAATAAATAACCTAATGTAGCACTGTCACCGTTGGATGGCATATGACTTTTTGTGAGCTTTTGATATTTTGACCAAAACCAAAAAAAAAAACCCCTTTCGCCTTTTCGATCTTTGCTTCTAACTTTTTGGTGAATGCCACTTGTTTATTTAACTTATATTTTCATTGTTTTAAGCTGTATTTACGTAGATTTTCCATCAAATTTGGACTCTGTTGACACTTTGGGAGCCACTTATTCTTTCTCTACAAAATACCTTAAAATCTTTGAAAAAAATTATTCAAATCTTAATCGGTCGCTTCAAAATAGTTTTTAAACAATGTTTTCACTTAAATATTCATTGAATTTCGGTCTATTCTCACTTCCACTCTTTTGACAATTTAGGGCTGAGCTACAAATTTTGTAAAAATCTTCTTTCTTGATGAAATTACATTAAATTTCTTGATGGGATATGTTTATAATTAAAACCCACATGTTTTATATTCTCTATACTTCCTGGTTTTGTTGTTGTTGTGTTATTACTTCTAGCATCTTAGTGACATTGCTTGTTGGTCGAACTGAAGTTTTAGAAGAATGGAATCTAGAATATCAAATAATTAAGCTATGACAATATTACAACAAACCTTGTTTTTATTTCCCTATGTATGTCTTCAGCATCTATCCTTATTTCTAAAGAATCTTGGGTTGACAAACTCCCCAAAATAGCATTGTGCCAATTATTTTCGAAAAGTGTCAGCCCCTGCACGGGTATATCAAAAGCATTGCTTCTCATTTCGATTGAAATATTTTGCCAAAGAGAGTTCTTTAATGTTATCCTATCATTAAATTTTTGTCATTATAACGTGTTCTTAACTTTAGAAATAGTAAATTAGCTTGTTTTGTATTGAAATTCAATCATGCTTTGTTTCGAAACATTCTTCAACACGACTCTCAGAGTCTAAAGTTTGATCCTTCAATAAGGCTCCATTAACTAATGAAACGAACGTAGTTATCAACGTTTCTGTATATTTAACCTCACTTTTCTAAAAATAAAAAGGAGCTTCGCTATCAACAGCTTTTTTTTATCGTAAACAACACACAAAACACTGCTTTATTTTCCACCACAATAAGTCAAACTTCTTTCCAGTTTCCAATAAATATATAAAAATCAATCGCTTGACACATGAAGGTCACTCTTCTATTACATGAAATCTCTTCAATCAAATCTCTTCAATCACATATCGATTTTAATAAAACCATTTTAGACCTTTTAATAAGTAGGGCCCCATTACTTAAAAGTCCAATTTATTATATTCCAGCTGTATTTTGTTATGATTCGTGAGATTCGCCCCTCAAAAAAAAAATACGTCAATAATTTTTGCACACGGCACTTTTTCATCAAGAAAACGAAACAAATCACTACCACCAGCATATCCCATCAGCATTTTAGCCACATTAAAAGCTTTCGTTTCATTATTTTTCACAATTTTAACGATAAATATTTAAAATGACATAACCAAACAACTTTAAGACAGTAGAATGACGAAGTGTCACTGAAAGCCCAGCCTTCAAAGTTTTCTATCTAGAGTGGTTTTGCACATTATATCTATGTCCGTTTGTCGGTCATTCTCATCAAAATTTGATCATTCTATCTCTTTCTTAAAGTTTATTTGTGGTACAACATACAGCCAAGGGGGCTTACAAATGAAAAAAAAAACTTTACCACACAAAACGAAACACAAATAATTGTCATAATAGCGAAAATTTCGTTAATTTAAACACGACCTTCTCGAAGAAAATTTAAAAAATCTAAAATTTGTTAGACAAAAACGCGACTAACGCGTTTTATTATAGGTGTAACGAGAGTATGGTTTCGCACCCTCCGGGTGCTTACCCTACTCTCTTGAGTAGAGGGTTGCCTACGGCAACGTGTATAAACCTAGAGGGGTTGCCTTCGGCAACCGGTAGTATAATCGCACTTTTTTTTTTTTTTTTTTTTTTATTAGATTATTGAAAATTTATTTTTTTATTGTAATTTATTTTTATTTATTCTTTTTTGTACTTTTTCTACTTTCTCATATCAACGTTTGCCTTTGACAACATTTATATAAACCAAGCCCATTAATATTTATCTTGAAATATATTATTATTATTTATTTAAAAAAATTTAATTTGATTTTATTAATTATACTTTTTTCTTTTTCTTTTATCTTTCACATTTTTTTTTATAATAAAGCAAGCATATTACCATCTACTAAAATTTTTTTTTTAATTTTTTTTTGTACTTGTTCTACTCACTCGTATTGAATGTTGCCTGCGGCAACATATATAAATCTATTATTTATTTTTTAAAATAATACTTTTACTATTCATTATTATTATAATTTTTTTATTTTTTTCTCATTATTAAGGTGGCGGACAGTCATTTTTTGTTATAAAAATTCTCGTTATAACATTTGAGATCAGATTTTGACATAACGTTTTCATTTTAATATTACTTTAATATTTAAAAATAGTATTACTATCTATCATTATTTTATATTATTTATATTATATATATATTTTTTATTCCTTCTTGTTCTTACTATACTCTCTTATATGTAAAAGGTTGCCTTCGGCAACAATAACACAACAATTTTTTTTTAAAAAATAATTTTGCATTACATTTTATTTAATATACTTGATTTTTATTCTTCTTTTTTTTTCAAATTTGTTTCTTTCTTTTATTTGTATTTTTTTTTCTTCGTTTTAATTTTTTTTTTTCATATTAATTTTATTACTTTAATAATAATTGTTATTAAAATTAGAATAAAAACTATAGTATATTATAATAATTTATATGAATTTTTTCTCATTCCCTTCTAAAGCGAGTTTTTTATTATTTTTTTTCAAAATTAAAATTGTTATTTTATATATTTTTTTTGTTTCTATTATTATATTTTTTTATTTATTCTCCCTTTTTCTTACCTTACTCTCTTACATTAAGGTTGCCTTCGGCAACCATAAAACAACCATATTTTATTTTTATTTAAAAGGTTCGTATTACCTTTTATTAATTATATACTATATTCTTTCTTTTTTTTTTTTATTTGTTTTCCTTTTCTAATTTATTTCCCTATTTTCTATTTAATTTTTTTAAAATATGTAATCATTCAATTACAATCATACATAATCTAATGAAAAAATCAATAAAAATTATTTATATTTTAGTTATATATCATATATCAAATTCAAAAAAACAACTACTCTATAGAAATTCGTACATTGAAACTTTTATTTTCTCTTTCTTTTTATTTTTTTTTCTTTTTTATCTCTTCAACTTTTTTTTTCGAACTCGTCTTTTTATTTCTCTTCACTTTCTTCTTTTTGATTCTATTTGTTCCTATTTTTACAATGTATTTACTTAATTTTAATTTTTTTTTCAATTTTTTTTATTTTCGTCTTATTTCTCTCTTACATTTTCTTTTTTTGTGTATTCTAATTTTTTTTATACTATTCTTTTTTTAATATTGTATTATCCATCTATAAACTTTTGATATTTCAACATTTTTTTTCCGTATTTATAACATAGTTTTCCAATCTAAACATTTTCTTTTCTATAAATTTTTTTTTCAATTTTTTTTTATTTTTTACTTAATTTTATCAATTTTTATTTTTCTACAACAACCATAATTTTGTTTTTCTATACTACTTAAATTATTAGATTATTGATTATTAATTGTTTTTATTGTAATATGGTTTTATTTATTCTTTTTTGTACTTTTTCTACTTTCTCATATCATGGTTTGCCTTTGACAACATTTATATAAACCTAGCCTATTATTATTTATCTTGAAATTTATTATTATTTATTTAAAAAAATTTAATTTGATTTTATTAATTATACTTTTTTCTTTTTCCTTTATCTTTCACATTTTTTTTTTATAATAAAGCAAGCATATTACCATCTACTAAAATTTTTTTTTTTATTTTTTTTTGTACTTATTCTACTCACTCGTATTGAATGTTGCCTGCGGCAACATATATAAATCTATTATTATTTATTTTTGAAAATACTTTTACTATTTATTATTATTATAATTTTTTAATTTTTTTCTCATTATTTAGGTGGCGGACAGTCATTTTTTGTTATAAAAATTCTCGTTATAACATTTGAGATTATATTTTGACATAACGTTTTCATTTTAATATTTAAAAATAATATTACTATCTATCATTATTTTATATTATTTATATTATATAAATTTTTTTTATTCCTTCTTGTTCTTACTATACTCTCTTATTTGTAAAAGGTTGCCTTCGGCAACAATAACACAACAAATTTTTTTTATAAAATAATTTTGCATTACATTTTATTTATTATACTTGATTTTTATTCTTCTTTTTTTTCAAATTTTTTTCTTTCTTTTATTTGTATTTTTTTTTCTTCGTTTTAATTTTTTTTATTTTTATATTAATTTTATTACTTTAATAATAATTGTTATTAAAATTAGAAGAATAAAAACTATAATATATTATAATAATTTATATGAATTTTTTCTTTTTCTCTTCTAAAGCGAGTTTTTTATTATTTTTTTTCAAAATTAAAATTGTTATTTTATATATTTTTTTTGTTTCTATTATTATATTTTTTTATTTATTCTCCCTTTTTCTTACCTTACTCTCTTACATTAAGGTTGCCTTAGGCAACCATAAAACAACCATATTTTATTTTTATTAAAAAGGTTCGTATTACATTTTATTAATTATATACTATATTCTTTTTTTTTTTCTATTTGTTTTCTTTTTCTATTTTTCTCCTATTTTCTATTTAATTTTTTCAAAATATGTAATCATTCAATTACAATCATACATAATCTAAAGAAAAAAATCAATAAAAATTATTTATATTTTAGTTATATATCATATATCAAATTCAAAAAAACAACTACTCTATAGAAATTCGTACATTGAAACTTTTATTTTCTCTTTCTTTTTATTTTTTTTCTTTTTTATCTCTTCAACTTTTTTTTTCGAACTCGTTTTTTTATTTCTCTTCTCTTTCTTCTTTTTGATTCTATTTGTTCCTGTTTTTACAATGTATTTACTTAATTTTAATTTTTTTTTTAATTTTTTTTATTTTCGTTTTATTTCTCTCTTACATTTTCTTTTTTTGTGTATTCTAATTTTTTTTATACTATTCTTTTTTTAATATTGTATTATCCATCTATACACTCCTGATATTTTAACATTTTTTTTTCCATATTTATAACATAGTTTTCTAATCTAAAAATTTTTTTTTCTATAAATTCTTTTTTCGATTTTTTTTATTCTTTACTTAATTTTATCAAGTTTTATTTTTCTACAACTACAACCATAATTTTGTTTTTCTATACTACTTAAATTATCTTTTTTTTTTTATTATCAACAAATTTATAATTTCTTTTAGTTTTTCTTGATGCTTTTTTTACTTAAATCATAGCATATCTTTTAAATTAACATTTTTAAATTTTTTAATTTTTTGCAAACTTTTTTTTCCGCACATTTGATTGTCGGAAATTAAATATCAAAATTTTCAAATTTTTTTTGTATAATTATTAATTAGAAACATTTGTTTAAAATTAATACAATCAAAAAAAAATTTTTTTTTAATAAATATTTAATTTGGCAACACTTTAAAAAAAAAATTTTTTAATTGCCAAGTTGCAACAATGTAACCGAAAACGTTTGTTTCTTGACAAATATTTGACGTAACTTTCATAAAAAAAAATTAGGTTATTACGTAGCGAACACATTGACATCTTTCAATAATATTGTCAATGTTAAAGATATGTCACACATAATCAATATTAAGTTGCTGCCATTGTGAACTTTAATTATGAAATTTAAGATTGCCAACCCAAACACTACTAAACGTGCTTAATAATGATTTTTTAATTGGCAATACTTTTTAGAGTATACTGTTTAGAGTATACAATACTTTCACATTAATTTTTTTCTATTTTCTATTCATTTTTCCCACAATATGTAATCATTCAATTACAATCATACATAATCTAAAAAAAAAATCTATAAATTTTTTTTTTATTTTACTTATATTTCAAATTCAAAAAAACAACCACTCTATAGAAATTTGTATATCAAAATTGACAAAAAAACGTTTCATATTTCATGTTAGTTATAAAATATAAAGCATTAATATTAAGTGACCACTTTGTATTTTTTAATTGATTATTATGTCAACAATAATAATTGACAATTGATATCGTATTTTTTTTTAAATATTTAATTGTTTATTTAAAAATATAAAAATAAGTACGTACGATTGAGAAAAAAATATATAGTCTGTATAGATATTTTTCCAATAAAATTTTCCATTCCCATTTTATTTTAATTCATTTATATCAATCTTCTTTCATCAATGGGTCTCGAACACAACTTAACCTCACTTTTCATATAAACAATTATAAATTTTCCTACAACCACAGTTCTATATCTTATATTATAATATAATAAAAAAGGGTTTTTTAGGCATTCGTGTTATATTACCATATTATAATAATCTAATGAAAAAATCAATAAAAGTTATTTATATTTTAGTTATATATTATATATCAAATTGAAAAAAAAACAAACATTCTATATAAAATTCTACATTAAAATTAACAGAAAAACGTTTCATATTTCATGTTATTTATAAAATATAAATCATTAATATTAAATGATCACTTTGTATTTTTTAATTGACAATAATAATTGACAATTGACATCGTATGACACATGTCAAACTTTTTGACATTCTTATTGATTTTTTAATGGTAAAAATCGGTTTAAGGTTAGGTTCGACGATGGTGACAGTCTGACAGATGGGTTTACTTATTATTGTAGAATTTGAAAAGTTACAAAGAAGTTTTATTCATTATCCTGGTAAGAGCAGATGTATGACTTTTAATTGTGATAAATAATGAAGTAACACTGGATTTTCAGGTGTAATAGGGGCCTGTTGATGGGTGTCATATCAACATTAAAGTGCTAAAAGATCAACATGTCACATTCTATAAATCTAATAGGAATTTATAACTCTAAGAAAATTTTTACTTATGTTTTCATCGGTTTTCCAGGTTCAGCTCATGATGCGAGAGTAAAAATAATTTTACATTAAAAATTACTTATGGCACTTATCTTATGTTTTAGGTGTTTGCCAATTTAATCTTTGTAAGGAATATTGAACGATTTGGAAAACATAGATATTTTCCCAACGATGATTACTATGTCATAGGAGACAGTGCTTTTCCATTATCAAGTTGGCTAATAAAACCATACAGAGATGCAAGGACATGCATTCAAAGACACCACAATTATATATTAAGTGCAGACAGAGTTTGTATTGAACATTGAACTTTTGGCATTTTATTGGAAAGATGGAAACGACAATTTTTGTTATTTAAATAATGATTTATGGAAAGGTGCATTTTTTGATTATAACCAATTAGAGGAAGAACAGTATAATCCTAGATTAGAGATGAATTTAGGGGTAATTAAAAGGGATTGTATTGCCGCAGATTTAATGTAAAAAAATAAAATAAAAATTGACATATATATATATCTTTTTATTTATAAAACGCTAACGTAACTATCTACATAACAAAAATAAAAGAAATTTTGTGGGTAAAATAATAGGCAAACAATCACTATGTTATCTATAATTAGTCGTCAGATTAGTCAAAGAGCTTTTCTTTCAGCCATAATAACCTTCTCGACTTTTTAATCTTTACTTCTAATTTTTGAAGCTATGTTTTCTTATATTTCTTCTATCTTTTCCAATATAAAAAAGCATTTCAATTAATTTGGGACTCAATTTTGGAAGACCTATTAACCCAAAGCTTTTCTTTTCGCCCCAAAATACTCTTTAAACGTCGTTTCATTTTAATATTCATTGTAATTTCTATTATATTCGCTTTATCCCTTCGACATTTCCGGGGGCATGCTCTATCAATATAAGATTTTAGTATTTAATAAAAAAAACTCAACAAACATACCCAGAACTCTTCTTTCTATTATTTCCTCTCTCTTTTCCAATATAAAAAAGCATTTTAATTAATTTGAGGCTCAATGTTAGAAGACCTATTATCCAAAGCTTTTCTTTCAGCTATAATAACCTTCTCAACTTTTTAATCTTTATTTCTAACTTTTAAGGTTATGTTTTCTTATATTTCTTCTATCTTTTCCAATATAAAAAAGCATTTCAATTAATTTGGGGCTCAATTTTAGAAGAACTATTAACACAAAATCTTTTCTTTCAACCATAACAAATTTATAATAAAGTAAAACTGTCAATTTGACATTTTTTTTTGTGAGCTTTTGATATTTTGACCGAAACCAAAAAAAAAACCCCTTCCGACTTTTCGATCTTTGCTTCTAACTTTTTGGTGAATGCCACTTGTTTATTTAACTTATATTTTCATTGTTTTAAGCTGTATTTACGTAGATTCTCCATCAAACTCTGACTCTCTTGACACTTCGGGAGCCACTTATTCTTCCTCTACAAAATACCTTAAAATCTTTGAAAAAAATTATTCAAACCTTAATCGGTCGCCTCAAAATAGTTTTTAAACAATGTTTTCACTTAAATATTCATTGAAATTCGGTCTATTCTCACTTCCACTTCTTTAATAGTTTAAGGGCTGCAAATTGTAAAATCTTTTTTCTTGACAAAATTACATTAAATTTCTTGATGGGATATGTTTATAAATAAAACCCACATGTTTATTTAATAGATTTAAGCTGTATTTTGGTAGATTTTCGCCAAAATTACACTGACAGGTTAGACACTGAGAAACATAACCTAATGTAAAACTGTCACCGTTGAATGGCATATGGCATTGTTTTGACCTTATGTCAGTGAAAAACCCCAGCTTTCAAAGTTTTCTATCTATAGTACGTTTTTCCGTCATTCATAGCCGCATTTCGATCATTCTATCTCTTTCTTAAAGTTTACTGGCGGTACAACATACAGCCAAGGGGGCTTACAAATGAAAAAAAAAACTTTACCACACAAAACGAAACACAAATAATTGTCATAATAGCGAAAATTTCGTTAATTTAAACAATCGCTTTAATGCAAAAATTTAAAAAATCTAAAATTTGTCAGAAAGAGATACTACATCAGCTATTATTATAGTTAAACGAGAGTATGGTTTCGCACCCTCCGGGTGCTTACCTACTCTCTTGAGTAGAGGGTTGCCTACAGCAACGTGTATGAACTTAGAGGGGTTGTCTTCGGCAACCGTAAAATAGACGCACTTTTTTTTTTTTATTAGATTATTGAAAATTTATTTTTTTATTGTAATATATTTTTATTTATTCTTTTTTGTACTTTTTCTACTTTTTCATATCATGGTTTGGCTTTGACAAAATTTATATAAACCTAGCCCATTATTATTTATCTTAAAATTTATTATTATTCATGTAAAAAAATTTAATTAGATTTTATTAATTATACTTTTTTCTTTTTCTTTTATCTTTCTCATTTTTTTTTATAATAAAGCAAGCATATTACCATTCACTAAAAATTTTTTTTTTATTTTTTTTTGTACTTGTTCTACTCACTCGTATTGAATGTTGCCTGCGGCAACATATATAAATCTATTATTATTTATTTTTGAAAATACTTTTACTATTCATTATTATTATAATTTTTTAATTTTTTTCTCATTATTTAGGTGGCGAACAGTCATTTTTTGTTATAAAAATTCTTGTTATAACATTTGAGATCATATTTTGACATAACGTTTTCATTTTAATATTACTTTAATATTTAAAAATAGTATTACTATCTATCATTATTTTATATTATTTATATTATATATATTTTTTTTATTCTTTCTTGTTCTTACTATACTCTCTTATATGTAAAAGGTTGCCTTCGGCAACAATAACACAACAATTTTTTTTTATAAAATAATTTTGCATTACATTTTATTTAATATACTTGATTTTTATTCTTCTTTTTTTTTCAAATTTTTTTCTTTCTTTTATTTGTATTTTTTTTTCTTCGTTTTAATTTTTTTTTTTTTCATATTAATTTTATTATTTTAATAATAATTGTTATTAAAATTAGAATAAAAACTATAGTATATTATAATAATTTATATGAATTTTTTCTTATTCTCTTCTAAAGCGAGTTTTTTATTATTTTTTTTCAAAATTAAAATTGTTATTTTATATATTTTTTTTATTTTCCCTTTTTCTTA
The DNA here is from genome assembly GCA_947359425.1 of Lagria hirta. Taxonomy (NCBI): domain Eukaryota; kingdom Metazoa; phylum Arthropoda; class Insecta; order Coleoptera; family Tenebrionidae; genus Lagria; species Lagria hirta. The sequence goes on along the minus strand of OX375801.1, from coordinate 4,883,606 downwards.
CCTTACTCTCTTACATTAAGGTTGCCTTCGGCAACCATAAAACAACCATATTTTATTTTTATTTAAAAGGTTCGTATTACCTTTTATTAATTATATACTATATTCTTTCTTTTTTTTTTCTATTTGTTTTCCTTTTCTAATTTATTTCCCTATTTTCTATTTAATTTTTTTAAAATATGTAATCATTCAATTACAATCATACATAATCTAATGAAAAAATCAATAAAAATTATTTATATTTTAGTTATATATCATATATCAAATTCAGAAAAACAACTACTCTATAGAAATTTGTACATTGAAATTTTTATTTTCTCTTTCTTTTTATTTTTTTTCTTTTTTATCTCTTCAACTTTTTTTTTTAAACTCTTTTTTTTATTTCTCTTCACTTTCTTCTTTTTTATTCTATTTGTTCCTATTTTTATAATGTATTTACTTAATTATAATTTTTTTTTTCAATTTTTTTTATTTTCGTCTTATTTCTCTTTTACATTTTCTTTTTTTGTGTATTTTAATTTTTTTTTATACTATTTTTTTTTTAATATTGTATTATCCATCTATAAACTTCTGATATTTTAACATTTTTTTTTCCGTATTTATAATATAGTTTTCCAATCTAAACATTTTCTTTTCTATAAATTTTTTTTTCGATTTTTTTTATTTTTTACTTAATTTTATGAATTTTTATTTTTCTACAACTACCATAATTTTGTTTTTCTATACTACTTAAATTATCTTTTTTTTTTTTATCAACAAATTTATAATTTCTTTTAGTTTTTCTTGATGCTTTTTTTACCTAAATCATCGCATATCTTTTAAATTAAAATTTTTTTATTTTTAATTTTTTGCAATTTTTTTTTTCGCATATTTGATTGTCGGAAATTAAATAACAAAAATTTCAAATTTTTCTTGTATAATTATTAATTAAAAACATTTTTTTATAATTAATACAATAAAAAAAAAATTTTTTTTAATAAATATTTAATTTAGCAACAATTTAAGAAAAAAAATTTTAATTGCCTAGTTGCAACAATGTAACCAAAAACGTTTGTTTCTTGACAAATATTTGACGTATTTTTCATAAAAAAAAATTAGGTTGTATTGTAGCGAACACATTGACATCTGTCAATAATGTTGTCAGCGTTAAAGATGTGTCACACATAATCAATATTAAGTTGTTGCCATTGTGCACTTTTATTATGAAATATAAGATTTCCAACCCAAACACTACTAAACGTGCTTAATAATGATTTTTTAATTGGCAATACTTTTTATAGACTTTTTTATTGCACCTATCTGCAACACTGTAACCAAAAACGCCGTTTCTATTTCCTCTTGTTACCAATTTAGATAAACACAAATTCAAAACTTTTCTTTTTTAACTATTAATTAAAAAAATTTGCTTGTACAGCATAAAAAGAACCAAAAATTTTTATCAATATTTTTTTTTCAGTTGGCAACACTTTTTATAAATTTTTTAATTGCCTAGTGGCAACACTGTAACCGAAAACACTTTTTTTTAAATATTTGACGTAACTTTTATAAAAAAAAAAGTAGGTTTTGTCATAGCAAACATAATGACATCTGTCGGTGTCATAGATTTGTCACTCATTATCAATAGAAAGTTATTATCTTGATACAATTTTAATATAAAATATTTAAGTTTTCCAATTCAAACACTCTTAAAGCTTAATTAAAAGGTTTTTTCCCACATGATGATTTTACAATATATCACCTATAAGTCTCACTTATAACATTTAAACCCTTTTTAGTTAAGATTATTGATAGCCCCAAAAAACAACGGGCGCCACTTCTCTCAACGTCTATATAGTTAGCCTCACTTTTTTCAATAATTAGGTCAAAAGGTTATTGACCTAAATAATTTAAATCTATATTACATTTTGATTTCTTTTGGAAGAATCTGGGAAGGTGGCTATCTTCATCGCAGCCTTGTGCTTTCATCAACAAAGCAAATAAAAAAAAATCCCATAATATTCCATCAGCATTTAAGCGTCGATAAAACTCTATTTTGCAATCTCTTTTTCTCAATTCAATTATTGTATGATCTGAAAAAAATGTTTTTTTAAATAAAACATTAAAACTTCTTCTCACTAACCTGGACCGCTTTGGAATCAACACAAATTAAGCAAACAAACGTCCCACAATATCTCATCAATATATGAAGACGTCAATTAAATTTAATTTTCTTATCTTATTGTTTCTCTTCAAAATTATTGTATAACCTAGAAAAAAATCTTTTGAATAAAAGAATAAAACTGCTCTCCACTTACCTAATTCGCTTTTGAATGTTTAAATATACAATTTTCTATTAAATTATTATTGTAATTTTCATCATCAATATAAATACAAAGATCAATCGACCGCTTGACAGCACATGATAGAAGAGTCCAGATTTTTGAAATATTTTCCTTTTCTAAGCAATTCTATTAAATGTTTTTCTAAGCCTTTCGGACGTTCTATTAAGTAAAGCTTTATTGTTCGCTGATCTCATTTATTACATTTAAGCCCTCGTTTCAATAAATTTTAGAAAATTTGTAAATCAATAACATTTATGACACATGTCAATTTTTTTTTGACATTTGACATTATTGATTTTTTAATTCTAAAAATTCAAGTGGTACAGAATTTAAAGAATTAGGTCAAAAGGTCATTGACCTTAATACTTTAAATTTATATTACATTAATGTTAATTCGTTATTCCATTTCAAAACCCTAAAACAAAATATTATTTATATATTATATCTCATTGTTATTTGTATGAATCAATACGCAGATTTGAGTGTACACTTATCACATTCAAGCCATTTGACTTAAAAAGATTAAGCGTTTAGTTTTACAAATCATTTATATTTAAAGTAAAAATAATATAGATTATAATAATAATCTATATACCTACATATCTCTTCCAAAAAAGCCTCTACTTCAGATTCTTAATCGCTGTTGAAAAATTTTAACCTCACTTTTATTTTTCATTAAAATTGAAAAGGCTTTCGTCTTTATTTTATTATACAATATCTCGCATAGCATTTCATAATCATTTTCATTAAAAAACCATTTAAAAAAATGTACATATCCTTTCCAATCTTGTAAAGATTTGTAAAATTCTGGAAGGTCAATTTTTCTACAAAAACTTTCTAAATAAATCATCAAAACACTTTTCCATTTATCTGAGTAGCATTGGGATGTTTGAAAAATCGATTTCCATCTCATAAGTTCCATTTATTATATTGCAGCTTTATTTAGTCATAGCTCGTGAAAGAGCCCCATCGAAAAAATTTTGTCGACAATACGATGCACTTTTTCATCAAGAAAACAAAACAAATCACTACTCCATCATATCCCATCGACATTTTAGCCACATTAAAAGCTTTATTTTCATTATTTTTCACAATTATAAATATTTTCTGGACATAACCTAACCTATTCTGGAAGGTCAATTTTTCTAGAAAAACTTTCTAAATAAATCATCAAAACACTTTTCCATTTATCTGAGTAGCATTGAGATGTTCAAAAAATCGATTTCCATCTCATAAGTTCCATTTATTATATTGCAGCTTTATTTAGTCATAGCTCGTGAAAGAGCCCCATCGAAAAAATTTTGTCGACAATACGATGCACTTTCCCATAAAGAAAACAAAACAAACCACTACCACCAGCATACAACCCATCGTCGACATTTTAGCCACATTAAAAGCTTTTGTTTCATTATTTTTCACAATAATTATAAAGATAAATATTTAAAATGACATAACCAAACAACTTGGAACTGTCACAATTTAGACATTAAAATGACGAAGTGTCACTGAAAAAGCCCAGCCTTCAAAGTTTTCTATCTAGAGTACGTTTTCCGTCATTCATAGCCGCATTTCAATCATTCTATCTCTTTCTTAAAGTTTACTGGTGGTACAACATACAGCCAAGGGGGCTTACAAATAAAAAAAAAAACTTTACCACGCAAAATAAAACACAAATAATTGTCATAATAGCGAAAATTTCGTTAATTTAAACAATCGCTTTAATACAAAAATTTAAAAAATTTACAATTTGTTAGACAGAGCTACTACATCAGCTTTTATTATAGGTGTAATAAAACAATTTTGTTGTTGTTGATAGTCAAAGATCTTGAGATTTTTTTTGTTTATTGAGATGGGTTTGTTTATTGCGCTTCTTTGTGCAATAAATATATTGCCCTTTGACCTACCTACGTTAAAATCAACAACTTGTGCTGTCTTATTAGTGTGAGAAATGCTCTTCTCAGTCAGTGTTGAAAAAACAATTTAGAAAAAATACTCCGGATTATTGCTAAATCACTAAAACTACCGGATGCAAGCAAATTTACAAAGCATGCTGTCGTAAAAGTGCTTAAAAAAGCTTAAAGCAATTAGGTGGATAACAATCGAATAAAATTAGTCCATTAAAATGTTAAATTTTTTAGGCTTTACCTTGCGTTTTTCAGAGGAAGCAATTTAATTTTTTTTTATGTGTAGGGGGGGTCTGTGTGAGCTAAAACTAAGTTTGTGGAGTCGCCATTCTTGTCCCACGGCCGTTATTTTGAAAATAGAAGTTGAAATGGTTTTTACAATATATCTCTTAAGCTATTCATTTGATTTGCTTGCAAATTAAATTTTTTACAACTTTGACCCAATAACTTTTTGTCGTAGAACTATAAAAAAGTTATAAGCGAAAATGTTAAATTTATATTTTTTAATATAAGTTTTTTTTTTATCATTTTACGAAAAAAATAAATGAAACCTTTTTTGTAGATCGTTTAGTCAATAGCTAAAGTTTTACAGCACTTTGAAGTACTATTTTTCAGCACTCTTGACTATCCACATATCATACGTGTGACTAATAATGCGTCATCAGTTATTGTTTTTTTTTATTTTTTGGTTTTTTTTAATTATTAATTTTGCAATATTAATAATAATTAATTATTGACTCTTAGAATTAATAAGTGAAAATGACTTTAATGATGAACCGCTGACATTAACAGGAAAATTTATAATTAAAAAAATTATAATAACAAAGTAAATAAAAAAATAGCAATAACTGATGACACATTAATAGTACACACGTATAATATAAGTGTAGTTAAGAGTACTGAAAAATAGTACTTATTTCAGAGCGCTGTAAAACCTTAGCTATTGACTTAATGAAAAAATGTTGTTTATAAAAGCTGTTTCTCAAAAAACGATCTACAAAAATAGAAAAAAAAAGTTACGTCAAAAAATATAAATTTTTTTCTAGAATTTCTAAACATTCTCGCTTATAACTTATAACAAAAAGTTACTGGGCTAAAGTTGTAGAGAATTTAATTTTTATCAAAAAATGTCAAGAAATTTTTTTTTTTAAATAAATAGTTCAAGAGATATATTGTAAAAACCATTTTAACCCTTATTTTCAGGATGGCGGCCGTGGAACAAAGGTGGCGACTCCACAAACCTAGTTTTAGCTTTACACTAACCCCCCCTACACATCAAAAAAATAAAATTGCGTTCTCTAAAAAACGCAAGGTAAGGCTCATAAAATGTAACATTTCATTAGACTACATAGGATGTTTCATTTCTTATAATGAGTGCTCTGTGATTTTAACTGTCAAAACTATAAACAATCTAATGCGCATGCGGGACGTCAAGAAACCAATGTAACATGGTTTCATTAAGTTCACATATTTTTTGCTTAATAAGTTCCAAGTTTGTTCCTAAGTTTTAAAAAATGCAAAAATTTTTTTGTTCTTCTTTTCTTTCGCTTTATAATTGTAAATTTTGCAATTTCACTACAAATGAGAAAGTTCAAAAATGTAATCACAAGTGCGGATGTGGAGGTTATGACAATTTGGGGGCAGTTTCTAAACGTTGCAAACAGTGTAAAGTGGATAGTTACTCGTTTGTGTGGCTTTATTATCATAAGAAGAAATGTGTCAACAGTAAAACTTTGCTAGTGACAAAAAGAAAAAACTTTTTATTCAAAAACTTAGTTGAATGTGATGAATGTAACTTTCAAACACGTCGAAGCAATGATTTAAAAATACATAAGATTACGAAAAACCTTTCTTCTATTGACTCTGAAAAATGGTTTCAATGTAATGATTGTGAATACAGAACTAGATTAAAAAGTAATTTATTAAAACATAATAAAAGACATCATGTTGCAACTGAATTACAAACTGTTTTTAATTGCAATGAGTGTGAGTTTAAAACCAAGTATAAACAAAGTTTAATAGCACATAACGAAGCTCGACATACTTCAATTGAATTACAGACATTTTTTCACTGCAATGAGTGTGAGTATAAAAATACTAATAAATATGATCTGACAAAACACATGAAAAGAGAACATTCTCCAGTTGAATCACAAACTATTTTTGATTGCAATGAGTGTGAGTTTAAAACCAAGTACAAACAGAATTTAACAGCACATAAAGAAGCTCGACATACTGCAATTGAATTACAGACATTTTTTCACTGCAATGAGTGTGAGTATAAAAATCAGAGTAAATATGATCTGACAAAACACAAGAAAAGAAAACATACTCCAATTGAATTGCAAGCATTTTTTAATTGCAATGCAGCTTTAAATTTGATTTGATAAAGCATATAAAACTAAAACATACTCCAATTGAATTGCAAAATTTTTTTAACTGCAACAAATGCGAGTATAAAACTAATATCAAATCTTATCTAACAAAGCATATGAAAAGGAAACATAAATTGAGAAAATAAGAAACTTTTTATCTGCAATGAGTGTGAGTTTGAAACCAAGTTGGAACTTGCATTAAAACATTATAAGGAATCTAAACATACTCCAATTGAATGGCAATACACTTTAAAATGTAATGAGTGTGATTTTAAAACCAGGTTTAAATCTTATTTCACAACCCATAAGAATTTTAAACATACTCCTATTGAATTTCAAACTATTTTCAAATGCACGGAATGTCAGTATTAAACCATTTCTAAATCTAATCTAGATAAACATATGCATACCTAAACCAATATAATGTGCAAATTATTTTTTATTTGATTGGATGTGAATATAAATTTGTTTGTAAGAGCGATTTGACACAAAATAAATCGTAATAACAGTTTTGAATTTTATCAAATTAATTTACGTTAAAGACTGTGTATGTTTACCAGGCAAATATGTATATAGTAAAATTAGCAATAGTCTTATTTTGAATATTTAAGCTAAAATATTATTATTAAATATTTCCTGTTAAAAGAAGATTATGAAAAATAAACAATGTTTTCAAAATAAATCTAAAAGCAACATTAGTCTAATACAAATATTTTTTAAACAAAAGATAATTTTTAAAAAATAATAGTGATATGAATGAGAATGTTGAAAAAATAGCAAATCCTGGTTTGATGACAAATGTCAGAGCCTGCAACGCTTCAAAGCTGCAGCCAGACTAGAAATGTTTCAAAACACCACAAAACAGATGAATTTCAAATCCAGAGCACTGCGGGACCGACTTTGAAAAATAATAAAGAGAATGGGAAAAAATTCTAGAACCACAAACGCAACAGACACAGGGTAACATGAAAACATTGAATTGCTTTACAGATGAAAGGATACCAGTCACGATCCACGATGATGATTAATAGAGAAGACGGCACAGTAAAAAAAATAAAGTCCTTGAAGCATGGAATGCTCAGCGGTTTATTATCCATCTCAGAAGAGTGAAAAGAAGGCGTGGTAGTCCCAATACACGAAAAAGGTGACCAACTGACATGCAAAAACTATCGTGACATTACTCTCCTTAGCAACGATTATAAAATACTGTTAAACATTCTGTTACATCGTATTACTCTCTATGCTGGAGAGAATGTTTAATTAATATATTATTAAAAAAATAATATTTCTTTATCATTACTTGTCAAAAATCGTAATTATTTTTAAATTCAGCAAAATTGCTGTGTTTTTGTGACAGGGAGGATTAAACATAATAATTCAGCAAAATTGCTGTGCTTTCAAGACAAGGAGGATTGAACAAAATAATTTTAGTGTTTGTATAATACAGATTATTTTACCTACATTTGAACAGCATTATACCGGGTGTTTAATTTTAAGGAGAATCAAGGGCGGCTGTGCTTTTTTGGCAGCAGGTCTTAGATCGAGTTTTTTTTTTAATTGAGTAGAATAACTACTCAGTCGGTATTTTCATTGGAGACACAGACTAATCGAGTATTTCCATTTTCGACTCTTTAGCTACTTCTCGTAGAAGCAGGTAAAGTGATCAAATCTTTATAAACTAGAGCATCATTTATAATAATATCCTAATAACACGTTGATAAGTAATTTACAAACCCACATGTACAGGGTTTCTGTATAAAACAGTAGTAGAACGTTAATTGGGAAAGTATATAAAAAAGTTTGATAAACTCCTTCAACAAGTATAATAATAATAATAATAATAAACTGGCTTTTATTTACCGAAGAATAGAAAAGAAAATAAATACATAGAGTATAAAATAAATAAATCACAAAAAAGAAGACAATAAAATAAAAAATAAAATAAAATAAATCTTCTTCGTACAGAGGCGAAGTTTAGCATAATGCTGCTCTACCACTTAACCTCTCAATAATATTAATATAAATAATAGCAAATGATATAACAACAATAATAATAATCAGGCAACAAAATAATTTACAAGAATTCTATTAAACTAAAGTATGTAAAACATAATTAAAAGTATATTAGGAAGTTACACAGTGAGTTATGAATTATATAGTTCGATTACGTTAGTAGTTAACTACTGCTCACATAACAGTTTAATTCTGATAGAAATTTTAAATAGTCTGACACTCATAAGCCTTGTAGTTTTAGCTATATCGTTATAAGTAATAGCAAGATTGTATAAGAATGATCTTTTATATAGTGAAGTTTTGTGAGCAGGTATAGCTATAAACGATTTTCGTCGCACATTAATATTATGTATGTCAGACCTATATCTAATTTTTCTGGCCAAATAGGTTGGACACTGATTGACTATAATTTTATGATAAAGAACAGACGAGTGTAACTTTCTGCGATTACTTATATTCAACCAGCCAATTTCTTTTATTTTAGGGGAGATATAATCTCTCTTAGGTACACCGCAAATTAACCTCGTACAAGAATTTTGGACCCGCTGGATTTTTCTAGCAGTGTGTGAGTCGATGCATCTATGAAAAAACACATCACAAAATGAAAAATGAGATAGCACTAGGGTGTCACACCTCAGGCGCATAGTACTTTTGTTCAAAACTGTCTTTTGTGAAAAAATTAATTTTAAATGATAGAAGGCTTTTTTGATACAGTTGTTAATGTGTGTTTTAAAACGTAGATTTGAATCTAAGACTAAACCTAAGTTACGTGCTTCTTCAACAATGCCTATTTTTCTTTTATCAATGATAAGATTTAATTGATGTAAGTGCCGTGCTTTAACCGCTGGTAGTCCAAACAGAAGAGCAACCGTTTTTTTAAGATTAACACAAAGAGAATGTTTAGTAGACTCATCTATTAAGTTATTTAAATCAATATTAATTTTTTCATTAGCTTCTTGCAATAGTTCTGGGGGAAAAGATGCATACAGTTAAGTGTCATCCGCATAATAGTGAACATTACAACTAGACATTTTTAAATTTAATTGACTTATATATATAGAAAATAATAAAGGCCCTAGGATTGAACCCTGAGGAACACCACAGTCTAAAGTAGCTTCTTGAGAGAGAGTATTTTTGCATGATACAATTTGTTTTCTGCCTGTAATAAAGTTTTCTAGTAACTTTGTTGCTTTTTTGTTCAAACCTATATATTTCAAGATAGAAAGCAAAAGTTTATGATTGATACAATCAAAGGCCTTGGTGTAGTCTAATAGTATCAGTACCGTTAAGTTACCGGCATCGGAAGCCTTTAATATGTCATCAACAATATGCAAGAGTGCTGTAGTGCAGCTATGATGTTTCCTAAAGCCAGATTGTGTTTGTGGTAAAATATTATATTTATTTAAAGAGTTCGTCAGCTGAAGAAACAAAACTTTCTCAAGTATTTTAGAGACAGTTGGTACAATACTAATTGGTCTTAGTTGCTGAAACTCTTTAGGTTCCTGAACTTTTGGCACAGGAACTACGAGAGACGTTTTTCACGCAGCCGGAAAATAACTTTCGAGAATGCATGAATTAACAATATGTGTCAAATGTGGAATAATTCGAGAAGCACAGAGCTTTAACATTCTGGATGTAATTCCATCAGTTCCTTTAGCGTTTGTTGCTATAGAACATAGTATGTTATTTACCTCCTGTGGATCTACTACCCGAAAATTAAACTCTTCTACTGGGCAGTGGTCATTATTGTATTTATAGATTTTTATCGTTTCATCTATGTTTTGCTTAGTAATATTTTTTACTGATTTAATGAAAAAATTATTGATGTCATTGACATCTGCAAAGTGGGAAGGAAGGTCGTTACGCGTTTTAGGTTTACTACAAATGTCCAACAATTTTACGTCTTTCCAAATTGTTTTTAGCTTACTGTTTTTGAATCTATGATTTAAATAAGCTTTTTTCTCATTCACAATAACTGTATTAGTGAAATTTCTTAGATTTTTGTAATACTTGAGGTCTTTTAGTTGTTTAGTTTGTTTGTATTTTTGAAGTGCTCGTTCTTTCATCTTAATCAACAGTTTAACATTATCTGTCATCCAAGGCGCTAATGGTTTATTAAAAGTTTTAGATATAAGTGGCGCATGATGATCAAATAAGTTGATCATCAAAGTGTTAAAGTACTCTACTTTATTTTTAATGTGAGGCATATAAAAAACATTGTCGAAAAGCAAATTCTGCAGATCTATGTAGAAAGCATCAGGATCGATGCTTTGAAACTCTCTATATGTTCTTTGATAAGGTGTTATTTGCTTTTTCAGTCCTTTAAACTGACAAAAAATAACTTCATGATCAGTTGGCAGAAGATGATTAAACTCGACTCCGCTAGTTATTAAATTTAACGTATTTGAACATATTACTACATCGATAAGAGAGCTACTATTTGTGGTTATTCGAGTTGGTTCAGTTATTACCTGCTGTAGATCTAATTCTGTTAAAATTTCATATATTTTTTTGGTGGATCTGTTATTAAAATCCATCATGTTAATATTAATGTCGCCCATACAGATTATTTCACTACATTGAAGCTTAAAATAAAATAATTGTTCTTCAAGATCTTCAGAGAATTGAGTTGTACTACTACGTGGAGGTCGGTATAGCACTCCAATATAATAGTTAAACGAGGATATCTTAATCTCGATCCACAACTGCTCGTAGCTGTTATACTGTTCGGAATTGATTTAGTCCAGTCATTTCGTCCGAAAAAAAGGCAAATAAAAGAAAATGAATTTGCGCTTCTAATTTTTTAATATGTTGTAGGGGATACCTAGAAAAGCTTAACTTGAGATTGTCGACCAAGCTTTCCTAGGAACTTTCGCCGCCATCTTGGAAAACGCTTAAAATTTGTTTTTCGGCAATAACTCGGCTATCCGATGAGATTCGAAAATTTGTGTAGGACACTTTTTGTAGCTTTCTTTGTGCTCTACAATAAAGCTTCAATCATTTTTAGCGTATCATGCATCGTTATCGAGATATCAATCGATAAAGTCAAAAATTTAGGACACGATTTTTGTTTTTTGCTTTTTTTTTCTTTGGGTCTTATTAAATATGAAAAATTGTAGAATTCAAACTTGTAGAGCATATTTAGACCTACAATTTCCTTCTTAAATTTTTTTATGTTGGACAAAAATTACGATCTCCAGCGCGCCGCAAAGTCGGTGAATCCACGCTCAGCGTCAAGCGCGCTCAAGTTAGTATATCGTATTGTAGGAGCGCAAGAAAATTGAGAGATTGTGTGTGTGTGTGAGTGTGTATGTATTAACAAATGAAGGGTGAATGAAAAAAAAAGACAAGCTGACGAGGCTAGCAGCGGTTGTTATGAAAAAATAACAGTCAGTCGTTGTTTGGTTCGCTAAAAGAAACATTGTTTCTCTGTTCTCCATTAATCCCGTTAATAAAAAAATGCAAACCTTTAATCATATATTGAACAGAGTCGACATTTTGCTTGACAACGACGACGATGTCTGTAACGATGATGATGACGATGCTCTCATCGAATCAGCATCATTTCCAACGTTTCAACATACACAACAACTCGAAGAGTTTACGGAGAACGAAGATCTTCAGCCTGGACCATCCAAGCGAAAAAAAACATGAAAAAAGTCCATCGTTCGTGTCTCGAGTGCAGAAAAAAATATTTTTCTTTCCGTTTATTTTGTTTTGTTTATTTTGTATTGTAAAAAAATATTTTTTTTTACTGCACAAACAAATTATTTGTTTAATAAATTACTATTGTGTGATCCTTAATTTGTTGCTCTATGTACTTATTTTTTATCCCATCAATTTCCTGAACAATTTCCCATTCGATTCGACATCCAGACACAACCGAGCGAGCAGCTCGCTCGACGCTGAGTGTGGATTCACCGACTTTGCGGCGCGCTGGAGATCGTAATTTTTGTCCAACATAAAAAAATCCAAGAAAGAATATGTAGGTCTGAATATGCTCTACAAGTTTAAATTTTACAATTTTTCATATTTATTAAGACCCACAGAAAAAAAAAGCAAAAAACAAAAATTGTGTCCTAAATTTTTGACTTTATCGATCGATATCTCGACAACGATGCATGATACGCTAAAAATGATTTAGGCGTTATTGTAGAGCACAAAGAAAGCTACAAAAAGTGTCCTACAAAATTTTTCGAAATCTCATCGGATACCCGAGTTATTGCCGAGAAACAAATTTTACCCCTTTTTTCAAGATGGCGGCGAAAGCTCCTAGGAAAGCTTGGTCGACAATCTCAAGTTAAGCTTTTCTAGGTATCCCCCACAACATATTAAAAAATTAGAAGCTCAAATTCATTTTCTTTTTTGAATGTACGTAATGACTGGACTAATTATATTAAAACTAATATGATTCTTAATATATACTTACACCCCACCTCTTTTTTTATCTTCCCTGTTCTTTTTCACAAAATTATAGGCAGAAACTTGTAAATCATTGTCATTTACTTGATTTGTTAACCAACTTTCTCCAATAAGAAAGATGTCAATCTTACCCTTGCTAATAAATTTCCTAAATTGTAAAAAACTAGAAAGTAATGACCGCGCATTTATGTGAGCAACAGTATATATGTATTATTTATGTATTTTTCACAAGCCATAGTGTAACGCTTATATATCAAAAACCACTAAAAAAAGAAAATTTATATATAATATATAAAAATGAAAAACTAAAAATATGAAAAACTAAAAATAAGCTAGTCTGTTCTAGATTTACGCTAATAAAATATATATAAGAATAAAGGTGTTGTTAGATGTGATTACCCCAAACTGTAATTGATTCTCTGTCTTAATAGTTCAACTCTTTCTTGGTAACATTTACACATGGGATTATTTGTCTTGTGATCAACAGGGATATTTGCCTTAAGTCTAGTCTTGCTTTACACATACAACTTCAGCAGATTTACATTGTTCCAGCGAATGAGGACCAAAGCATTTGACACAACTATAGCCATTTTTACATTCATCATGCACATGACCATACTGATTACATTTATAACATCTTACAATATTGAAGTGCTCATAAATAGTGCATTTGCTCCATCCTATGAATAAAAATCCTTTCTCATTGATGCGCCGATATAGGTTTGCGCTAACTTCTATTATAACATTGGACTTATTTTTATATTTATCGTTAATTTTTTTAATAATTTTTAAACTACTGGCTTTACCATCAAAATTATTATTACACACAGTATTATCTAGAAGCAAAGTATCATTGCTGGCAATTGGCTGTTTTCAAAAATTTTAATTTTAATTATATGTATATTTAATTCAGCTTTTAATAAGTCACCGTAAATAAGTATGTGCAAATAAATTTGTTATTATTTGTTATTGAGAAAAAATTCAATTAATTTGTGCATGTAATTTTAAATTTTTTGAAGGAGAGGTATGAGTGTATCGAGATAAATATGAATTTACTCTACAAAATGTAACAAAGTGGATATAGAGTAGTGTAATATTAGAATAAAATTCATAAGTGTGTAAATATGTTAAATATAAATAAACTGTACAGCTCTCAGGTTACAATTTGATGTCAGGTGTGGGGTTGAATAAATAAAAAAAACCATGGTTGAACTATACAAGCTAAAAGTGTTTGATTTGAAGAAAATCCATAAAAATATTTACCTTGATATCTCTTGTAAAAGTTGATAGATTAAAACTGGCACTTATACAAGATAGTGTCGACCCGGATACATAAAAGTGAATTAAGCATAATCTGTAAAAAAGAATGAAAGGTGTATCTCAAAATAAAAGTTTAAAACATTTTTTTTTAATGTGTAGCAGCAGTTTGCCACAATGTGAAACTTTTTGTAAAAATTTATAAAGATACTGTGTGTAACGCAATGAAAATTTTGATGCAAATTTATAATAAATGAAATCGTAAACAAAATAATATTTTGGGAATTTTGAAGTAAATAAGTGATATTTAAATATACATCAGTCAAAAAATAAGGGAAACACAGGTAAAAAGCAGTAAAGAAATAAATCAGTCGGGTCGGTCCCAGCTATGGAAGATTTCGTAGAATTTTTAAAAGAAATTCTATGAGCGGGTAAATTTTGAGTTGTTGTAAATGAGATTGGAAGCAAAAAAGCGCCTTATTGTAAGTTGGTACTAAAATAGAAACAAAAAAGTTTTAAAGAGGCAAAATGGTTTTTGATTGTATAAGCACGTTTAGGCGGACGCCAAAAAAAAGCTTTCCAAACCCTCATTCTGGGAATTATATACAAAGTAAAACTAAAAAAACTCCACAATCTTGAATTTTGGAAAAGGGAAAGAAATGATTAATAAAAATCTAAAATAGGGAGTCAATGTTAGTTTAGGTAGCAGTGAGAAAAGGTGTCTAAATTCAGTTGTGCAAATTAAGAACCAAGTGCAATCCAGAAGTAAAACTGTGAGTAATTGACCTCACAGAATTTGTTTAACACTATTCCGTATTGATGGTTTTGGTGAGTTATCTATCAGTTCAATAGTTCAATAATTATTTTATTAGCCAGTTAATAATATTAATTACAATTTTGAATAGTCCAATAGACAAAAAAACCAAAGTTTTCATCATTATACTATATTAGAATAATGCAATTAAAATAAAATATATTATTTAAGTCTCATCAAAGTTATTAAATTACGAATTAAAATATTACTAACTAATTTTTAAATGATTGTTGTGTTATTATGTTATTTTGTATATTTACTAATTTAGATTTACATTTCGTATTGTCAGATGATGTAGTTTATTAAGTAATTAATAATTCAGTCATCAAAATAATTATATCACAGTTTAAATTATGTAATTGACGTCATTTAGCAGTCTACCTTATTAGTTCTTAAAGAACTAAAGTACTGACCAATCTAAAGAATGCTCTAGTTTTCTTAGTTATCTCAGTTGTTGTAAGTTTAACTTAATGCACATAATAATTAATAATTCAATAAATAAATAAAAACTCACAGTATTGTCAAGACAATAATCATTGTAGATAAATTAATAAATCAATCAGATCACTTTTCGTCTTGAACGATATTTTAGAAATTCAATTTTGTCACTGTTAAAAAAATTAATATTAATTATTAATCAGTTCAAATTGATTTAGTTCGAATTAATTCAATGAGATTACTCTTCAGTAGACTAGAATAATTGATACAAACAAACATTGATGTAATTACTCAGTTTAAAATTAAAATATAAGTTATGTCAATTAAATTACTAATTAAAATACCAATTAGTACAACTCAGTAATTAAATTATTAACGTTAGTGAACGTTTCATAAAATAATTTTAAAGCCTACAAACAAAACGACGTGTACCTTGTTCCTTTGGGCTGTTATAGCATAACAAGTTTCCGTATTCTGTTACAGCAGAATACATATGTAGCTCATACCCTAAACATATACATACATACTATTCTTTCCGCCCTCATTTTGTTGTAGCAGGTAAGGTTTTTAAACTCGAGTAGTAAGGTTTATATAACGTTATATAAGGTAACAAGGTCCCTGCGTTTGATGGTTCAATAATCAAGCAAACGTTAGAGGAGCGTCTACGTACAGCGCACTTAGCGTAATTAGCGTTACAGCGTTAATTACAGTATTATTGCTTTACAAAGTGATCTTACAGCTACCCTTGTTACGTCCCGCTCTTACACTATTGCGGTTGACATTTTATTTGTGATTCATATCACTTGTCGTGAAGTTTGTTGGAGCAGCTGCGGTGGGTTATTAAAATTAAAATAAAGTTTCAATCAGTAAACTCTTAGTGTGTTTTCAAAGTTTAAGGTCTTTTAAAGACTTGTAATTCAATTAAAGAAATTTTATGTTGATAATAAAATTTAAGTTTGTTTGTGAAGTTTTAAGTCATAGAAAATATGTTATATTTTGACAATTGCTATAGTTCGATCATTTGATAGTCATGAGACTGTTGAAGTGCGTACACGTACTACACAATAGTTTAATTAGCGTTGGAGCGCTATCTATATTATGATCGCTTTACAAAGCTCTACTTTTTAGAAAAGACAGTTGACTTTTAATTGTGAATTAACTGAGATTAATTTCACGAGTTCTGCAGTTTGTTGTAGCAGCTGCAATAAGTTCTAAAATTGAGTTTATCAATAGAATTTTGAATTATCAATAGAAATTTGACACATAAGAGGTCCTTGGCGCAAACTTTCAAAATCCATAACTCCCATACGCGTGGCTTATCGTGTAACCAAGTTACATAAAAAATTAGCAGTATTTTTTTCATATATAATCTATTAACACAGCCATAAAAAAGCAGGTAGTAAAGATAAGACTGTTCAAGTAGGGAAAAAAGAAGGTTGATACAAAGAGCGTGCTCAAAATTTAAGCTTCTTTTGAGACCGATTGGTACACTTTCCTTGGTCTTTTCCACATAGTCTTTTTTAATGTAATGTAGGTTACTTTAAATACCGTTATTTTCTAACGCCTTCTGGGTTCCCTTCACGAATATAATTACCCAGTGCTAGAGGTCCGCAATAGCAACTTTTTCTTAAGGGAAAAAGGAAGGATCGGGTAAGTTATTATCTTCGGCTAATGCGGCTTTAATTTTAATAAAATTTTAAAATAGGGATTTTGGCATCCCGGTAAATAAACCAGTTGTTTTACCGTAAATTACTTCTAAACCTCCACCGAACCTTCACAAGTAAAATATACCATCACCACCGCTGACACCTGCAGACCTTCATCTCCATCACCAGCACTTGGACCAATCGAATTATACCCCGTGCGTCTAATAAGATTGGTAACTTCTTTATTGTTCTGATCAAAGTTGTTTGAGAGTTGTCACTGTTTGAACAGAAAACCAAGAAAGTTTGTCACTTCTGGGTTACTATTTTGCGCGGTTCAGGTGTAATTGTTTTGTCGGAGGCTGCCGCTACAGAGTGATGTAGCAAACACTGATTTTGTTATATATTTTTTTAATTGCCAATATTAAAATAAATTTTTTTTATCAGTCAGTATTTTGATAGTTTAGTTTTTTTTTGCTGTTAAATATATTTTTCCTGTTATTTATTCTAATTCTAATCAATTAATTTTTATTAAATTATTCATTAAATTACTTTTTTTTTTTTAATAAGAACCAGCGGCTTGATAAGTTTTATACCTTATCTCCGCTAAAAGAAATTTTCCTTGTCATTATTTCTAGGAATGGTCATGAGTGGCGTTTAAATCTAAGCCACCTAGTTTGAACCTCCCCCTCTCCCTGGGGTTGCTGGTCTATAGCGAACTGAGCACGACAAAGCAGGTTTCTTCGTTTCCCATTATCCCAATTTTTTTTCCCATTCCCTCTATCATCACACCCTATTTAGGAAAAACCCAAAAGGGTAGTGACAGACTCTAAGTTACTTACAACATTCTAGTTTGATTATAAGATTCCAATTTGGGTAAAGTTCTGACTCAATCATTACAAGTCCAATTTAGTTACAGCATTCTAATTAAATTATAAACATCTTATAGGAGTTTAATGTGCTTATGAGATTTTAATTGGTCAATAGGATTTGATTTTATTATATAGTTCTACACTAGTTGTAAAGTTGTAAAGCTTTTAAGTCAATTACTGATCAAAGGTAATAAGTCATTTACGATTAGTTACGGATTGGTGAAAACAGCAAATTCAGTTTGTTTCTTTTAGTTTCAGTAGCCATTGTTAAATGTGAGATTATTTATTATTGATATAAAGGCCATATCGTAGTTCTTCTTGTGACAGTAAGTGGTTGGTGACTCGACGAATGACTCCAGGTATTTATATCTAAACTTTAGCATAGAGGTTGTAGACTTGATTGAATATATAAATCATTGTTATATTTATAAAAAAAACCGACGTCACATAATCATTGGTTTCGTTATATGTGTTTCTATAATAATTTCTCAAAATAAAAAAAAATCAAGGGTCTTAAATGTTTACTACTCAAAATCTGTAACTAACGCTATTAATAGTTATTTATGTACCAAGGGCATTATAAAGATAATAATTCCCGGAGGGTGAAAGAATCTAGCCAGAGGGCCGCTAGGCTCGAGGAATAGATTTCGCCCGATGGGCATTATTATCTGATAATGCCAGTGGTGCATACAAACTTTTATTTTTCACGTAAAATCGTTTTTTTTGTGAAAATTATATTTTTCCATAATTTTATGCATGAATCGCAATAAAGAAATGACAAAAGTTTGTTTACGTCGAGAAAAGTGAAAGTTTAGTTTATAAGTGTGGTTTACAATAATTATTCATTTTGTCGCTATTGTTATTAAAAGCAATGGAATCATCTAATGATAATAATGATGTAGTGCAAGAAATAGCAGCAAGGGCAGAAAAAGCTGTCGCAGATCTGTTGCCGTCACAGTCAAGAACGAACTACGAAAAGGAGTATAAGATATTTACGGAATGGATGGTAAAATATTCAGCAAAAATAGTAAATGAAACGGCTTTGCTGGCATATTTTCAAGAACTAGTGTGTATTTATTTGGTCAGATTATTTCAGTTTCTTAAATTATTCTTTTTTGCAGTCTGAAAAATACAGTCCGAACTCATTATGAACCAAGTTTTCTCTACTAAAATCAACATTGCTAATTAATGAACACATAGATATTTCTAATTACAAACAGTTGATTTCATTTTTAAAAAAGAAGTCTCGAGGATATTGCCCAAAAAAATCAAAACTTTTGACAAGAGATCAAGTTCTGTCATTCATAAAAGAATCTCCTAATGACATTTATCTACTTCACAAGGTAGGAAATTTAGGTTTCCAATATTTAACGTAGCTCATTAGAAAACATTGCAAGTTATTTTGCTAATGGGAGTTTTTGGGGCCTTGAGAAGGGATAAACTAGTGAAGATGAAAATCGATGACATTGAAGATAAAGGTTCTGTGTTAATAATCTCAGAATCGAGACTGAAGAGGTCAAGATTAATAGAATTGGCAAAGTAGTGGATGGGAAAATTCGTCCAGTAAAAATTGAATTTCCTTCGAGAGAGTCAGTTAGAATGGTTTTGAGAGCAAAACTGAAAGAGGAATCGATTAAGTTTAAGCATGATTTAACGATTACGCAAAGGGACAAGCTAAAGAAACTACGTAACGAATTGAAAAGGAGAGAAGAGGACGGGGAAAAAGATTTAATAATTAGATATAAATTTGGGGAGCCTTTTATAGATAGGAATCAAAATTTTCGACGGGTCCAGCGAGACTCAAAGGAGAATTAGACAGCATTACTATTGTTTACCAAAATGTCCGTGGTCTACGCACTAAATTGAAACAACTTTATATATCATTAGCGTCAAGTGGAGCAGACATTATCTGTGTAACGGAATCCTGGCTTAATAGTAGCATTGCAGATGGTGAAGTTGTGGATAATACATATCGTATATTCAGGAAAGACCGGGAGAGCACGCTGAACCAGAGACAACGAAGGGGTGGAGTGTTCATTGCTGTAAAAAAGAGACTGCAGGTAGATCCAATAAAAGTTCTTCATCAAGATATTGAGCAAGTATTCATTAAAGTTAAGTTAAAGCATGAAGATCTAATAATAAGTAATGTATGTATATATACCACCAAACAGTGATATTAGCTTATATGAGAAGCACGCTCAGGACTCAGTTAATATATCTAATAAATATCCGGGATGCAAGTTTATGCTAATTGGGGACTATAACTTCCCAGATACAAAATGGAGCACCAAAGCAGATGTGGATGAATTTGTCGGAACTCTATGAAGGCGAGTATTATTCTTGAAAAATTTTTCTTACTCGGGCTTACTCAAATTAACAAGATACATAACTGTGATAATAAAATTCTGGATCTTTGCTTTACGAGTTGTGGCCTATCGCTAAAAAAAGTGTTACCAATGGTCCCAAAAGTACCATCCCACGATTGGCACTAAAATCACTAAAATCATGACGCACAAAGATAGTAATATGAGGCTGAGAGAGTACTGGGATTTTAGGAGAGGTGACTATGGTGCTCTTAACAATTTCTTACTCCAAGTGAATTGGATTTCTATGTATGAGCTAAAGGATATAGATGACATTGTATCATATTTTTACGATGTCATTCAGGAAGGGGTCAGTGCATATATCCCACGTGCAATAAAAAAAGATAGTAATTATCCCTGTTGGTTCAATAAGCACCTGATAAACAAAATAAAGGCCAAGAGAGCGGCACATAGCAGATACAAGAGAACTGGGCATCATCGGGACTACAAAATATTCTGTGACCTGAGAAAAGAGTGTAAGCAGATATGCATTAAATGTTATAATGATCTTGTAAAGAGAGCTGAAAGTAGGATTCATGATAAACCAACCCACTTCTGGGATTTTATAAGGATGAAAAAAGGTTCAGATCAAGGGATACCATCTAATATATAGTGGAACGGCCGCAAGGCAGAGGGGGTTAAAAACGTCGGTGATCTGTTAGCTGATTTTTTTGACAGTATTTATGAGAACAGGGGATACCTATCCCAGGATGAGAAAGACACTCTACAGAAGAGGTTGGTGGATAGCAACACCAACTTATGCGGAATTGAAATTATCTTTGATGAATTGCTAAAGGGACTAATGTCGCTTGACCAGTCTAAGGGACCTGGTCCTGATGGGTTGACCAATTTCTTTCTCAGGGAATGCGCAGTTGGTATTTGTGAGCCATTATCATTTATCTTCAACAAATCATTGAGATGTGGAGTTTTTCCTAACCGTTGGAAAGATGCGCATGTGATACCAATCTTTAAATCGGGAGAGAGGAACGACGTAAACAATTACAGACAGGTGTGTATTCAATCGGCACTACCTAAGCTGTTAGAGAAGCTGATATACAGAAGCATTGACTTCTGGTTTAAAAGTCTCCTAGTTAATCAGCAACATGGATTTATGAAGGGCAGATCGACGACAACTAACCTCATGATTTACCTGGAGTACATATTACGTCATTTAACAGAGAAACTTGAAGTACATGTCTTGTACACGGACTTCAGTAAGGCCTTTGACATGGTCAATCATGAAGTATTGCTGATTAAGTTGCTCAAATACGGAATATCCGGTAGCCTATACAATTGGCTTGCATCCTATCTAAGGGGAAGAAGACTTCGAGTGAAAATTGGTGACTTCATATCAAAGGATTTTGGAGTAACATCAGGGGTTTCGCAAGGATCACATCTGGGACCTTTACTGTTCTGTATATTTGTTAATGATATTGGTACTAAAATAACATCTGAGTATTCTCTGTATGCTGATGACTCAAAGATCTATAGATGCATCAGGAACAACGACGACATAAATGCTTTGCAAGAGGACATATGGAAGGGCTTCGGTGATTAATCAGCATCAATACTCCATTGGCAATGATATTTTACCTCAGGTGGACAAGATTAAAGATCTGGGAATTTTTATGGACAATAAGCTTACATTTGAGATGCATCTGAACAACATAGTGGCCAGAGCTAACCGTGCACTTGGTAGCATACTGAGGTCAAGTAAAGACTTCGAGAATGATAAAACACTAGTTTTATTATTTAACACTCTGGTGAGACCGATCTTGGAGTATGGGTGCGTAATCTGGGACCCGATCTACATTTATCAGAGCAAGAAGTTGGAATCAGTACAAAGAAAATTTGTAAATCATGTTAAATATCGAAATGATAGGAAGAATGTCTTGGAAATTTTTATCTGGCTGATAGAAGAAAATACCTGACGTTCTGTTGTGGAGCCAGTATTCTTAACGGATATTTGGATGCTCCTGACCTACTGAAGCGACTCAATTTGGTTATACCAAATAAAACTCTTCGCAACAACAGGGTGTTCGACGTGCCATCAGTTAAATCACGTTACTCTACACGAACTCCGACATATAGAATATCAAAGACGATGAATGAACTTGCTGCAGATGTGGATCTCTTTGGTGCAACCATGGGAAGGATGAAAAGAGAGGCTAAACGGGCTATTCTAAAATGATATTTTTGGTGACAATAGTAACTATGTTGAAATATTCTTCTAGTTGTCCTTTTCTTTTTCTTTTTCTTAAATTTATTTTCTTAAATTTCTTCTTTTTTAATTTTTTTAATTTAAATTTATGTAAGTGGAATCTGAATTCTTTTATGTGGATATTAGTTCTTTATATCACTTTACACTTTTATATGTAAATACTTTATATGTATAATTGCCGAGTGGCGTTTTCATATATATAAATAAAATAATATAAAAAATAAATAGTAAAAATTCCTGAAACAAAAACGTGACAAAGGAAAGGATTTAGTGTTATAGAAGAAACAGAGTTAGGTGCTTTAAAATTACTTTGACACTACATAAAATTAAGGCCACCTGGATTAAAAGAACGTCGATTTTTTTTGACCTACAAAAATAGACGATGCACTTTACAAGTAGTTGGAAAATATACAATTGGAAGTGTACCATTAGTCATTGCAAAATTTCTTAAACTGGATAATGCAAAAGAATATACTGGGCACTGCTTAAGAAGGACATCTTCCACGCTTTTGGTTGAGGCAGGTGCGTCATTTGAAATGCTCAAAAGACATGGAAAATGGAAAAGCACTTCAGTGGCAGAAGGGTATATTGAGGAAAGTCTTGCCTCTAGGAACCAAATATCTTGCATGATTGCGGGTTCTGTCAAAGAAATTTCAAGAGGTGCGGAAAAAGAAACTGTGATCCAGACCGTAACTAATGATTCTGTGGACGTTATAAATAAAACATTTTAGGAGTCAAAAATGTCGTTCTCGGGAAGTTTTACAAATTGTAATTTTTATTTTTCAAGTGATAATAAATAAGAGTAATTATTATTTTTTAAGTACTTTTTTACTAAATTTGACATTGATGAATGGTAACGAAGTTTGATTCATATACTCAAAAATAAAAAAAAAAGATTTATGAATTGACCTTTTCAGCGGGCATTATAGGAGGGCCATTATGAATCATAATGCCCTCTCATAACGTCATGCGGTTGTTATGGATATGTTTATGTGTCTCGTATCTAAGGTATTAACAACAAATTTTAGTCAAGTGAAAAATAACATTAGTTATAAGTTTTGTGTAATATAACTATTTTATTTATGTAGTTTTCTATAAATGAAAAGTAGTTAGTCCTTTCGTTTCGCTTTAACTAATTAAAATTGTTTTTGAAATAGACTGGAAAATTTTTTCTAAAATAATATAAGCACTTATGATATTATTTGTGATAGTTTACATCACAAAATGCAAAAATATAATAGAACTTTGCATTAAAATTTGTTGAAGTTTGAGTTTAAACTGCTTTTATACCTACATTAATCGTAAATTAAATCTATATTTTCTGTAAGCGTTTTCCATCAGGGGCCATGTTTACTATCAAAATTTTTTTTAAATTAACATATAGCAGAACTTATAGGTTAAACACTATCAAACGGTACCATCAGTTTTGTCTAAGGAAAAACCAACGCTTCATTACAACTTCGATCGATTAGAATCAAAGTCGAAATAAGTTTTGGCGCGACTTGCTGTATTGTTTCCATCAGTTTAATTTGGTAAAAATTAATATTATTTGTCTAAGAATTCCATAGTTCAAAATAAAAATTTAGCTCAGCTTGCTGTAGCAGTCCTATCAGTTTTGGTTTAGGGAGTAATCGGTCTCTGATGTCTCCACAAGAGTTTCATGGCTTAAGCGCCTCAACACTGTTCACTGTATCAAAAATTGAGATTATTTAAATAATTTAAACAGCAGTGGCTCTTAGCTCAAGCGGCTGGGTTGCTAAGCTCGCACTGGGCAAAATACACAAAACCATTTTAGGTAGCAACCTAATATTGTTTTTTAGCAACGTTTAGCAAGACTCTGCTAAAGAACAAAAGTTTTTGATATAGAAAAGTTTTTGTCTATTTGCGGCTTGACGATTTTGTTTCATAGAGCTGCTCTTTTATGATTTTACATTTTGCAACCGTTCCCATGGCTTTTTGGTTTAATTTAGCGATTTGATTTTTTAATTACAGAGAAGACGCAGCTGTAAAAAATTTGTCTTAAAATTTGTTTGGCAGCAAAGTTTCTTTGATCAAATAAAAGAAAACTATAAAAAATAAAATTTTTACATTTCGCAGCCTACGGGTAGTAATTCATGTTTCGGAATTTTGATGGAGATGACCATTATAGACAATATACATTTCAATCGTTTTCACGGCATCAAATATGAACATATTATTTGTTTCTAAATATAATGGTCCAATAGTATAGCAGAACTAATTGTCATTTTTAATATTGTGTTTCATTTTCAGAGAATCTTATTAAATCTCATTTGTCTAAAATGTACTTTAATCATTTTTATTTGCAAATAACACATTTTTGCTGGTTTGCATTTAATCTTTTTTAGCGGTCTTGTTGAAGTCAGGTGCTGCATGGTCTAAATATACAAATATTTTTAGCTAATTACGCAAAGCATTCAATTTACTGGTAGTAATATTGTTTTCTATAATTTTTACAAAACAAACTTTACATAACGACAAGGTCATACTAAGCTTTAATTAAACAGAATAACTCTCAAAATGAAATGCGAAATAGACTTCAAGTTAGTCGTAGCTGATCTACCTTTAACAAAATTATTGTTATTTCCGGTATCAGATGTTTTACTCTATTAAAATAACATTGTATAGCACAAATTCAAACTGTTTAGATATGCAAAAAAAATATGTAACTAGTCTGCAGTTGCTCATACAATTTTTCTGAGATAGGACATAATTTGAAGATAAAAGGCTTTCACGGCCCAAAGTCATTGAAATATTGACCTCTTTCGGTAAAGACCGTGTCGAAAAGTTAAATGAAATTGTCGACGTTTTGCACTCCATCAGTGGAGGCGTCATCAGGACAGGGAAATAGAGATGAGAACAAGCACGGTAACTAGACGTGTGAACTACGCTGAAACTTATTCTGGCTAGATCTCGTTGCTGCTTGGGCTTATATGATAGGCTGGAAAGAGAAAACGGTGGGAGAGGCTAAAGAAAAACTGGCTGAGGGCTCGGAAGAGGAAGCTGCGAAGAAAGCGGAAGCGCTTTGTGTTGAAGGCGAAGGAGTGTTTACAAAAAAGGACTTCCAAACGTTTGAGAAATAATAACCTGCATCTCTATTAAAGTTGTTTAGGTGTTTTATAATTTCGATTGCTTCTCTAATTTTTCTAGACAAATTTTGTGACCGGTGTCTAGATGATAAATTCTTTTTTAAGGAATTTTTGGCAACACAAGATATTATCTTCCCAGCAAATGCTTACCACTAATCTTGGACTGTTAATGAATATAAAAACTCCCAATTAATGTTTGTAAGCTGTTTGTTATTAGTGTCATTATCAGACTTAGTTGTTGTAATTAAATTCTGACACTGGAGCTACTTGATTGTCAACAAAAGATTGGGTTTGAATTCTTTCAAATTTTATCCACACGGTTTAACAGAAATATTTTATCTTGTAATATTATATTCAGTTACATCAAAATAAGATTTATTTAAATATAGACCGACTCCCACCTCCGCGATGTGTCACCCGGTTGTCGCAAAATTTTTATTACATAATTTTCAACATTGATTATACTATCTACAATGATGAACACAACTAAGTTTCAGACAACGTAACAAGTGAAGGTAATAAGTTGTTTATTTCCAGTAATAAGTTATCAAATTTAGTCAATAAAAAAGCAATGTTTGTATATGTTACAGGCAACATATAGAATTTAGGCATTTTGTAAAAAGCGTAGTCATTTTGTGTAATTTCACAAATTGCCTGAAATTATCAGTTCGTTTGTATACATTTCTACTCGTTATGCAAAATGCCGGCGTAATCTCTCGGCAATTTGTACAGTGCCTAGTCATTCTATAAACTACCTGTTTAGCTTAGGCATTTTATCAAATCACTGGTTGTCTATCATATTTTACAATTTATCTAGGTAATTTATAAAATGACTAAACTAATTCGAACAAGATAAAACATTTATTTTCAATTTTAAATATACATTTGATAAGGTTATTAAACGAGTTAAAAATTACAAAAACTTTTTTTATTCATACATAAACTTATTGATTATTTATTTACACAACTCAAACTGTTATGACATTTAGATGTACATAAAAGATTTTTCTTGCGACAAGCACATTTGTTTGATTGACGCTTTGTTTTACACGGGCATTCCAAAAAACCTTGTCTATGTCCAACGGACTGTGCAGTTGCTGTCGAACGTAAAGAAACAGAAATGTTTTGTGGCAAATTCCCGGTTGTTGTTATTTCTTTTTCTACTACAAATAAAGCATTCCAGAATATTTTCTCTATCATTGCCTCGCCTAAGCTCACATAAGATGTGGATCGCAATTCTACAAATTCCGCACGCCTCTAAATTAGCGATTTTGCTAATTTTCTCATAAACTTCACAACGAATATTATTGTTAATAGGTGATAGATGTTCTTGCGTTTCTTCCACTAGTTCTCGATCGGCTATACTTGACGCTACATTGTTTTCTTCAGCTAACGTAGACGCATTTAGTTCTTTAACACTTCCTTCTACAACAGATCTATTATCCCCGTCTTGAGAGACTATCTCTGTTATTATCGTTCAATAGATTATAAAACTCTTCTTCAGTAGTAATTGTTTGAATTAGCTCTTGTGGGAGATTAGATGAATTCAAACCGACTTTAGGTTTACAACCAAACATTGCTTCATATGGTGAACTGTTAATACCTGCATGCAATGCAGCACAATTTTTCATAAATTGCACATGATTCAGAGCTTCACTCCATTTGTTTGTTTCTTTATCTTGCATCCAAGTAGTAATCATATTTTCAATATCTTGGTTTGTTCTTTCTACACTGCTTTGACTTTGGCTGTGTCAAGGCTTCACGTGCACTAATTTAAGTGCACAAAGATCTTTGAGGGTTTCTATTACCTTGTTGACGAATTCTCGTTCATTGTCTGACTGAAGCACTGTTGGTGCTCCAAGAATGGAAAAAATATCCTTCAAATGTTTGGCGACTTTTTTTTATTAAAGTGCTCCCAAAATGACCAATTTAGTTAAGTGATCTTGGTACACTAACACAAATTTAAAATTTTGATCTGCTTGTGATTGGTAATAAATCAACCTAGCAGCGCATATTTAAGTCATTAAAAATTATGGGATTGGTTACTATTCCTTTTTTCTCTGTTTTCTGTTTTTGTTGACAGGGTTGACACAAAGATAGAAATAAAGTCACTAAATTACGATTAATGTTTT
This sequence comes from Lagria hirta, assembly GCA_947359425.1. Lineage (NCBI taxonomy): Eukaryota > Metazoa > Arthropoda > Insecta > Coleoptera > Tenebrionidae > Lagria > Lagria hirta. The sequence continues at coordinate 4,855,727 of OX375801.1, read as the reverse complement.
TATACTTTTCACCAACTTGTCTTAATTCGGTCTCTTCCACCGTGACCTGTGGCAATATGAATGTTTTTTAAAATTGCAAACACCTCATCGTCATAAACATAGTATATTATAGGGTTAATCTCGTTCTTCATTAGAGCTATTAATTTCTCAATTCCTTGAATGGATAATACATCGTAATGTTTTAAAAGCCAATAGTTTCTTAAGGAGTTTATTTTTTTATCCGTTATAAGTGTAGACTTCAGTTCTTTAATCTTGTCGATTAGCTTTTGGTACTTTTCTAATGATAATGTACGTTGATTTGTTTTTTTATTTTTTTTGATGATAAAATGTGTCTTTAAGATCAGACATGCAGACTAAATAAACCTAACCTCATTTTTAGAAAATACTCAAATCCAGATAAAACACTACGCAGGGCACTACTACCAATGTTTACTGGTATTACTCTAAAATAGAAAAACTTTAAATATAATTTAAGACCGTATGTACTTTAAATAAATGTTACCTAGTTAAAGGTTAAATCAATAACACAATAAAGCCTGGGAAATATGTATAATGCTTACTCAATATGCTGTCATTTTGCTAAACCGAATAAAAGATATATAAACTGGATAGGTACTTTATATATTGACTAGGTATTTTGTAAATTGCCTAAATTATATGAGTTGCCTGTAACATATATATAATTATTCAGTTCCTCTCGCAACAATTTTAGTTGTTGTAATTGCCTAGGAGTTTTATCATCACGAAAAATTATTTTTTCAAAATCGTTGTTATATAAAGTTAATATATGTCATTGGTATATGATACCACTAAACATTACGGGGATAAACAAGTGTTGAACATCAACATACATTAAGAAATTTTTTTAAACATCGATTACAAAATGAATTAAGCATAAAACATAACAAATCTAGTTTATTTTCTAAACATATGACGTTTATTTTTGTTGTTCTGCCTCTCTTGATTTACTTTTATTTGCTGCGACTATTATTTGGGTTGCTTTTTGGAAAATGTTTAATCTTCACACATTGGTATACTGTACAATCGGTACAAGACCACCCTAAAGCAATTGTTTTTTCTACTTGACGAGCGGTCCAAACAAGCAATAGACTGTTAGATATCACTAGAACAGTATTCAACTACGCAGTCTTCCCCTGTTTGACTGATCACGTATCTAAAGCCAATACGTGAACGTGTTGAGCAGTAAACAAATTGTTATAAAGTAATGTGGTCGCTGTAAGATAAACAAACTGGGCTGCTGTAAAGACGTAAAATGCGCCAGCCGTATATGTTTTGGATCAATGTCTCTATATTCTACTTTTCTATTAGCATGTTGGAGCATATCTGCTTCTAAAGTTTACCATCAGACAATTGTAATTGATACAACATTTTGTAAATATGCTATAAGCAAATTTATAATCATGTACAAATAACAAAAAAGATTTATTTTTATACAAAACAATAGTTGGACTTAAAACCTTTTTTTTAAATTAACATAATACAGATGTATTTTTTTTAAAAAGCAGTAAAAAAACAAAAAGTAAGAAAAGTCTAATTTCGAAAATGAAAGTTTTAGGTTTTGTACTCACTGTGAATAGTGTATGCTTATAAAAAGCTGTATAAGTTTCCTGACTTTGACTTAATAGCCAAAGAAATAATGCATAATAAAATTTATTTTTTTAAATCAATATGAATACAGCTTTTATTTTCTATATTGTGAATTAGTAAAAAAAGAAAAAATAGTAAGATCTAAAGTTAGCAATTTGAGATTTTAAATATTTAAGATGTTTTAAACTCAACCCTGAAATCTAATCCAGTACTTTAAGTTTTCTCAGAGTTGATCCCGATAGCCAATACTAACTAATCAAATTTTTGTATTTCTGTGTATAGTGCGTATTATAAACTTTTACATATACGTTCAATTTTGACTGGTATCTTTTAGAGTAAATATTCTTTTTTTTCTACATATTGCAAAAATACAACTTTTATTTATAAACAGTTTTTATATTTAAATAGGAGTTAATAATAAATACTGTATAATTGTAAGGCCTTAAAGTGCATTTAAATCCTAATCAGTTATGATTCTTTCAGTCAGCTTTAATAATAAGTTTTTTTATTCGAATAGGTGCAATACATACATATCGACCATGGTATAAGAGCAACAGGGCATTATAGCATAGGTAAGCATATCATGGGTTCAAGAATTCGTGATGGTTTGCTTTGACAATTTTACTATGGTTGTTTCTTGATACAATATTATCATTTTTATTTTATAAGTCAGCTTTGATAGTGGCGTTATTTACATTTACCATATTTTTCTATTGGGAGCCCAGATTAATATATTTTACAAACAACTCTTTTTTCAAATTTCTAAACTTACAGTAGTCATCAATGTATTTTAAGGAATTTTATTACAGAACTTATGTTGATTGATTATTGATTGATTATTGGTATCACACAATTTACATTTTTTTAACTGAACGAGTTTAGCTCTCGCTTAAAAATTGTTTTATGGTAGCCATTATATGTAACGCTTGCGCAATAAATTTCAAGAACACATCATATCAAGGTGATGGTTTACAAATTTATAGTTAATCATCTTCATCGTCAGAGACACAATGCCAAGTGGAGCTGCGCTATTAACTAAGGCTAGTTAGAAACGCATGCGCAAATGGTCATGGCAAATAACCAAGGACCAAAACCACAAAGGCTCACAGTGAAGTGGCAGTTGTTCTAAAGTCGAAGCAGCCATCTTTCCAATGTTTTTCTAATTCAAAGAATTTTATTAAATTAAAGTAATTATGTTGATTACTTATTGATTGATTATCGATTGATTATCGATTATTGATTATTGAGTATTGATTATTGATTATCGATTATTGATTATTAATTATTGGTCGATTATTGTTTGATTCTTGGTATTGTAAAATTTAAAGTTTTTTTATTTAAACACGTCGAGCTTTGCTCTCGTTTAATGAGTGAATGCTTCAAAATGGCTATTATAATTATCGAAAAAAGTGGTTTAATTTTGTAATTCTAAAGCTTAATGACACGAGAAAATCAGTGCATAATGAGAAAACTTTATTTAACATAATAAAAAAAAAATAAATATATTGCTTTTGCTTACAAAACATCATCTAAATTTACATGTTTAATTGTTTCTAACTAACTAATTTGCTTAAATATTGCTTTTGCTTACAAAACATCATCTAAATTTACATGTTTAATTGTTTCTAACTAAATTATAAAATTTGTCAAAATTTATATTAAAAAACAACAACAAAACAATTAAAAAATTGTATTTAATCTTTTTTGGAAAACCGTTTTTACTCATGTATAGAGTTTCTATTTCAGACGAAAATTTTGTGTTTTTTTCCTTATTTATTATAAGTTTTTTTTAGTATAAGCTGGAGTAAATAGATTATTGGAAACTAGTACGTATAATGCTTCTATGTTTACTTGGAAATAGTAAACACAATTTTATTTACATCGATTTTCTAATCTTACAGGGCAACCATCTTGAAATTTTACTATTCCAACATACTCATATTCTAGATCTTCGATTGATTTGTATTTTAGAGGTACAATTCTGTAACGTCTTAAAACTTCAGATGTCATAGCTTTTACGGCCAACATTGCATATTTATGTCCTATACAATCGCGGAGTCCATAGCTGAAAAGAAGATAAGACAGCTTTGGCTGCTTTTTAGACTTTTCTGGAGAAAACCTATTTGGGTCAAACTTGAGAGGATTATTCCAAAGTTTTGGATCTGTATGAATTTTACAGATAGGTATTAACATGATTGTATTTGGAGGTACTATTAAGCCATCAGGTAAAATGAACTATTAGTTTTTGGTGAAAAACAAAATTATTCAGTAATACAAAGATTTACTTGATCAATTGTCTGTCTTAAAAGCATTGGAGTTGGAGGGTAAAGTCTTAGAGTTTCTTTGATTACGCATTCTAAATAAGTCATTTTTTTTAAATCGTTCAAAGTTAATTTTCGATCACTTTCTTCATAGATAGCGTTAAGCTCCTCAAATATTCTATGCTACAAAATTAAAAATTATATTTTACCAATAGTTAAAAACCATACAAACTTGATGTTCTTTATAAATTCCAAGAATAGTAAAAACCGCGCTTGACGTTACCGTCACGGTTTCGCTTGCAGCAATCATCATAGTTTGAAACTCATCCATTACTTGTTTTTCAGAAATTTTATTTTCGTTGTGAAGAGTCAAAAGGTTTTCAAGAAAGTTTTCTGATTCAGGTCTGTTGTCGTCTAAAACTGCTTTAAATTTCTCTAGTTTCCATTGTATTATCTGCAATTATTATAACCTTCTAAACGATATAAGATAAATAGTATAAATAGTTGTTTGTTATTTGTTACTTTATTATTCTGCTAAACAATATAAAAAATAATAATTTTTTCCTTTTAATGTTGTCTTCTCTCATTAGCTTAATGTAACCATCCAATTTCTATAAAATTACCTGAGGTTTTCAGCTATATCTTTAAGTTGGCTCTACTTTAAATACTGTTACTTTCAAAACTAAAAAAATCGTTTTAATAAATACAGGTTCTTTTAAGCGTCTTCTAGAGCAGCAAAAAGTATCATTATACCACTTTATTAATCATAATACTGAATTTAACAGTGGTGCTAAAAGGACGACTGTATCTTAATCTACTCATCTGATGATGAGTTGTTTGATTACACTAAAAACTTGAAAATATCTATCATTGACGATGTTTTTTTAATATACTTATTCTAATCATTGACAACGTGTTTAAATTTTATAAGACACTTCAATTTATTGAAACTTGTTTTCTAACAGAAAATTTGTAACTATGTTGAGTTTTCTGAACGGCAAGTAAGACATGTGTTACTAATCGTATATTAAAAGCTTGATTGCGATTAATGCCACACTGCCAGCGCATGAAACAAGCAACATGTTTAAATTTTTGTATAATGCATAAACGGTTATATCTCGGTATCTCATAAAAGTATAAAGAATTTTGCAAATCTTAAAAGCAACGTTGTTTTGCTTTTGTTGAAAACTTATCAGCTCAGTCTGTTAGAAAAACCAGTACACCTTCATGAGTTTAAACTATATAAACGTTTTTAAAAAAAAACATAGCGGGTGATTTAGTTTTAATATTTTATGCATTATGATAATAATAATAATAATAATAATAAAAATAATTTATTAGTGTTAAGAACTGTTGTTTTACACACGTCAGTAATTTACATTTAACAAGGTTACGTACATAAATTTTTATGAAATAATTTAATACAAAGTGCAGGCAAAAGATAATAGAAAGAAAAGAGAAAAACTAATACAGAACAAAAATATACATAATTAAACTATGAGTTCTAGGTTCCTAAAACTGTTATTTAAATATTCGTCGATGCTGTAAAACGATTTTTGTAGTAGGTATTTTTTAATTCTTTTTAAAAAAGTCTGAAAAGGAATATTACGAAAATTGCTGGGAAGAACATTATAAAATTTTATGCAGAAATAATTAACTCCACATCTAGACCTGTCTAATCTGAAGCTGTCTATGCATATTTCATTTCCTCTAGTAATATTTTATAAGCAGTTTCATATATGTATGAAACTGCTTTAGACTTTTATAGTTAACTATGTGTTTTGACATAAACTCTAAACATTTAAAAATAAATAAGCAGGGAAGAGTAAGAATATTTAGTGCCCCAAAATGATGTCGACAATCATCCCGATAACCTATATTAACCACAACTCTTACAGCTCTGCGTTGTAATGTGAAAATGCGTTGAGCTTGAATTGTGTGTCCTCATAAGATAATGCCGTGAGTGGAAAAGTGCGAAATACGCTGTTCTGAGAGTTTTAAGAGATACGTGGTTTGGACATTACACCACGAATGTTCACTTTTTGAGTACGGTTGGTCAAGTAAGATTCAACTAATGTTATACTTTCCAAGTTAAAATTATAGTACTGTAACTTATTTAGTAAAATTTTGTGTGAGACAGTATTGAAGGCTTTACTTAAATCAAGACACATCGCCTTAAAATAGGTCTTATTTTTAAAACATTTTATTATGTTGTTAACTAGCTCAATAATAGCAAGTGTTGTAGACGAGTTCTTGCAAATGCCGTATTGATTATAGGCTAGTAAATTGTTCGTTTGAAAGTATTGTGAAATTTGCATTAATAGTAACTTTTCAAAAATTTTTGAAAAAACAGGTAAGAGAGATATTGGACGATAATTGCCGTTATTATTTGGATCTCTTTTTTTATATATAGGTGATGATTAGAGCTTGCTTGAGGTACTCAGGGAACACATTTGCATTTATGCAATAGTTAAACAGTTTGGTAAGTGGAATAATTAATATATTTTTCAAGACCTCAACGTTCAGACCATAAACATCCTTACTCTTTGAGCTCGATAAACTATTGTAACAGTTTCTAACATCATTGAAAGATACTTCATGGAAAGAAAACACACTTTCTGTTGTTTGCATATTTGAGGACATAAAATCAATGAAATCAGAAAGACTAGGTAATATGGAATTAATTAGATCTTGAGCATTATTAACAAAAAAACTATTTAAAACATCTGGAGTTGATTGAGGAATGTTATAAGAGGCTTTGGAACGATGTTGGTTCTCGATGGATTGTTGCTATTCTCAAGTAATAATGTATCATTTGCTTTAATTTTTGCTTGTTTGATAGCTAGGTTATATTGATATCTATAATCTTTAAGAAGCTTTTTTAACTCTAAAGTTCGGTTCATATTATACGAGACTTTTATGAAATTAAATGTTTTCCTCATATCTCTAAGATATGGAGTAAACCAGTTTCCTTGGCAGACTGCAGAATTATTACTGATAATATGCTTTTCAGGAAAAGCCATGTTAAAGCAATACACTGTATTTATTTATTTATTTATTTATTTATATATATGAAAACGCCACTCGGCAATTGTACAAAGTATTTACATATAAAAGTGTAAAGTGATATAAAGAACTAATATCCACATAAAAGAATTCAAATTCCACTTACATAAATTTAAATTAAAAAAATTAAAAAAGAAGAAATTTTAGAAAAAAAATTTAAGAAAAAGAAAAAGAAAAGGACATCTAGAAGAATATTTCAACATAGTTACTATTGTTACCAAAAATATTATTTTAGAATAGCCCGTTTAGCCTCTCTTTTTATCCTTCCCATGGTTGCACCAAAGAGATCCACATCTGCAGCAAGTTCATTCATCGTCTTTGATATTCTATATGTCGGAGTTTGTGTAGAGTAACGTGATTTAACTGATGGCACGTCGAACACCCTGTTGTTGCGAAGAGTTTTATTTGGTATAACCAAATTGAGTCGCTTCAGTAGGTCAGGAGCATCCAAATATCCGTTAAGAATACTGGCTCCACAACAGAACGTCAGGTATTTTCTTCTATCAGCCAGATAAGAATTTCCAATATATTCATATGCCTGACGACAGTTCATGAAGACATTCTTCCTACCATTTTGATATTTAACAATCATGATTTACAAATTTTCTTTGTATTGATTCCAACTTCTTGCTCTGATAAATGTAGATCGGGTCCTAGATTACGCACCCATACTCCAAGATCGGTCTCACCAGAGTGTTAAATAATAAAACTAGTGTTTTATCATTCACGAAGTCTCTACTTGACCTCAGTATGCTACCAAGTGCACGGTTAGCTCTGGCCACTATGTTGTTCAGATGCAGCTCAAATGTAAGCTTATTGTCCATAAAAATTCCCAGATCTTCAATCTCGTCCACCTGAGGTAAAATATCATTGCCAATGGAGTATTGATGCTGATTAATCACCGAAGCCCTTCCATATTTAATTATTGCACACACTTTTTCACGTTTAATTTTAGCTTGTTAAGCTCACACCATTTTGATAATTTATTGATGTTCTCTTGCAAAGCATTTATGTCGTCGTTGTTCCTGATGCATCTATAGATCTTTGAGTCATCAGCATACAGAGAATACTCAGATGTTATTTCCGTACCAATATCATTAACAAATATACAGAACAGTAAAGGTCCCAGATGTGATCCTTGCAGAACCCCTAATGTTACTCCAAAATCCTTTGATATGAAGTCACCAATTTTCACCCGAAGTCTTCTTCCCCTTAGATAGGATGCAAGCCAATTGTATAGGCTACCGGATATTCCGTATTTGAGCAACTTAATCAGCAATACTTCATGATTGACCATGTCAAAGGCTTTACTGAAGTCCGTGTACAAGACACCGTGACTTCAAGTTTTTCTGTTAAATGACGTAATATGTACTCCAGATAAATCATGAGGTTAGTTGTCGTCGATCTGCCCTTTACAAATCCATGTTGCTGATTAACCAGGAGACTTTTAAACCAGAAGTCAATGCTTCTGTATATCAGCTTCTCTAACAGCTTAGGTAGTGCCGATTGAATACACACCTGTCTGTAATTGTTTACGTCGTTCCTCTCTCCCGATTTAAAGATTGGTACCACATGCGCATCTTTCCAACGGTCAGGAAAAACTCCACATCTCAATGATTTGTTGAAGATAAATGATAATGGCTCACAAATATCAACTGCGCATTCCCTGAGAAAGAAATTGTATAACCCATTAGGACCAGGTCTCTTAGACTGGTCAAGCGACATTAGTCCCTTCAGCAATTCATCAAAGGTGATTTCAATTCCGCATAAGTTGGTGTTGCCATCCACCAACCTCTTCTGTAGATTGTCTTTCTTATCCTGGGATAGGTATCCACTGTTCTCATAAATACTGTCAAAGAAATCAGCTAACAGATCACCGACGTTTTCAACCCCTTCTGCCTTGCGGCCGTTCCACTCCATATTAGATGGTATCCCTTGATCTGAACCTTTTTTCATCCTTATAAAATCCCAGAAGTGGGTTGGTTTATCATGAATCCTACTTTCAGCTCCCTTTACAAGATCATTATAACATTTAATGCATATCTGCTTACACTCTTTTCTCAGGTCACAGAATATTTCGTAGTCCCGATGATGCCCAGTTCTCTTGTATCTGCTATGTGCCGCTCTCTTGGCCTTTATTTTGTTTATCAGGTGCTTATTGAACCAACAGGGATAATTACTATCCTTTTTTATTGCACGTGGGATATATGCACTGACCCCTTCCTGAATGACATCGTAAAAATATGATACAATGTCATCTATATCCTTTAGCTCATACATAGAAATCTAATTCACTTGGAGTAAGAAATTGTTAAGAGCACCATAGTCACCTCTCCTAAAATCCCAGTTCTCTCTCAGCCTCATATTACTATCTTTGTGCGTCATGATTTTAGTGATTTTAGTGCCAATCGTGGGATGGTATTTGTCTTCCGAGACCATTGGTAACACTTTTTTTAGCGATAGGTCACAATTCGTAAAGCAAAGATCCAGAATTTTATTATCACAGTTATGTATCTTGTTAATTTGGGTAAACCCCATCTGCTTTGGTGCTCCATTTTGTATCTGGAAGGTTATAGTCCTCAATTAGCATAAACTTGCATCCCGGATATTTATTAGATATATTAACTGAGTCCTGAGCGTGCTTCTCATATAAGCTAATATCACTGTTTGGTGGTATATATACATTACTTATGATTAGATCTTCATGCTTTAACTTAACTTTAATAAATACTTGCTTAATATCTTGATGAAGAACTTTTATTGGATCTACCTGCAGTCTCTTTTTTACAGCAATGAACACTCCACCCCTCGTTGTCTCTGGTTCAGCGTGCTCTCCCGGTCTTTCCTGAATATACGAAATGTATTATCCACAACTTCACCATCTGCAATGCTACTATTAAGCCGGGATTCCGTTACACAGATAATGTCTGCTCCACTTGACGCTAATGATATATAAAATTGTTTCAATTTAGTGCGTAGACTACGGACATTTTGGTAAACAATAGTAGTGTTGTCTAATTCTCCTTTGGGTCTCGCTGGATCCGTCGGAAATTTTGATTCCTATCTATAAAAGGCTCCCCAAATTTATATCTAATTATTAAATCCTTTTCCCCGTCCTCTTCTCTCTTTTTCAATTCGTTACGTAGTTTCTTTAGCTTGTCCCTTTGCGTAATCGTTAAATCATGCTTAAACTTAATCGATTCCTCTTGCAGTTTTGCTCTCAAAACCATTCTAACTGACTCCCTCGAAGGAAGTTCAATTTTTACTGGACGAATTTTCCCATCCACTACTTTGCCAATTCTATTAATCTTGACCTCTTCAGTCTTGATTCCGCAATTTTCAGGCAACAACTGTATAAACTTCAACTTGTCATCATTTTGCCTTTCAGCACCAGTACTCTTATCAGATTCCGGGATATTATACCCGATGATGCAGGTTTCTCTACATTTTTTCTCTTCAGTTTCCCGGAATATGTCATTTACGTTCACATCCAGGCCACTCTCGAGTGTTGAAACCCGTTTCCCAATCTCTGTTAGCACTTTATTATTCTTATTGTTAACTTTCCAGGTATCCTCATGAGACTCCTTCAATAACTTGATGTTCTTTTCCATTGTTTTCATATTACTTTTTATTTCCCTTAGTTCCTGCTTAAAAGGTTTGAAGTGCTTCAGAAATAACAGCTCCATCCGTTCCATCATTGTCTTCGTAGACGGTGAGTCAGCAGCTTCGCTATCATCCTCGTCCTCCGATGCAATGATGCTAACCTCCAAATTGCAATTTTCACACTTCCATTTATTATAACCAGTTTTATTAAGTTCTGATGCTAATTTATTGAAATTATCATTGTTTAGACCACTACATTTCTTATGAAACCATTTTTTGCAATAAAAACAGCCCAAACAACTCGAGTTCTCTCTAATTCCTTTAGAACACTTTACACACACGTGTTTCTCAGGCGCCATCTTGCGCCTATCCTATATTGTCTAAAAAATTTTAAATTTGTTTTTAGGATCTATATCGGATTCAACGAATTCTTAGTTAACTTGACTTAAGTATTGACGGAACTTAGATTTTCCATATTCAGTTACGGGTCTTACTAGTTTATAAACATGCTGTAAGTTTTTATCAAAAAAAATGATTTTTAACAGAAGTTCTGTGTGGTCAGATAAACCTAATTCTAAGGGGGAGACAATAACATCGTTGTGGGTTATATTAGTAAAAATATGATCAATAGTAGCCTTGTAGCAAAATTAACCAGTAGATGCATACCATAGCTATTGAGAAGATCTTTTGTTACTGTAGCATACTGGTTGGAGGTGTCAAAATGAACATTGTAGTTACCACCGAGCAGTACCTTATATAATTGACATTTCAAACTATTTAATAACTTAACCATTATCTCAACAAATTTGTCAAAATTTTCTGTAGGCGCCCGATAAATTGTAACAATGATCACGTTGTGTTTTGAAATGTGTATATCTACTAGTTCACAGTTAATTTCAGATGACAAATCACTTATCCAGGATAGACTTTTGTGTTTGATATCTGTTTGTAGAAATTGCATAACACCACCATGGATGTGCGTAGACCGTTCGAAGTACGAACCCACTTTGTAACCAGTAAGCTGTATATTCTCTGATTCACCAGGTTTTAGTCAATGTTCACTAAAGCACAAACATTTTAAATTTAAACCTTGCAAGAAAGTATCTAATAAATTAGTTTTGTTTCTTTAACATTGTATATTAACAAAAAAAGCTCTAAAGGGGAAGCTGTCTTCTGACTGGGTTGATTGCTATATTTCATATTGTAGCCCTCGCTTATATTTAATTATTTGATTGTTAAAAACTTCGCATTGTTTGTTAAAGCACGAATGATTAGTGTCTTTTTGGGTGTTAAAAAGATCGTTAGATCTCGCACAGTTTACACAGCGGGGTGAATTCTGACAAACATCTGAAACATGCGAACAATCACCACATTTTAAACAAGTTTTTTTTTCTTTACAGTTAGCTAAGATATGATTGAATCCTCCACACTTAAAGCATCTCAATATATTGAGATGCTTTAAGTGTGGCTGTGTGCTGAGCCACACAGTTCACTTCAATGATTGCCAAATATCGCTCCACCATTTTCTTGCATGTAATTACTTTAAAAAGTTTAAAACCACTTGTTAGTCCAATATTTTGCTTTAATATACGCATTTTCAAATTTTTTTCATCTATTTTTTCACTCAGACCGACAATTTTAATTTTTGGGTTGCGGTAATCCAATTTACGCACAGTGTAGTTATTTCCTATAGTTTCTTTTATTGATTCCTGTAAGTAGGCCGCCGTCTTTTAGTGGCTTGATCTTCTTTATCCCTATTTGTTTGGATGAAAGCGAGATGTTATTCCGCAGAGAATGAAATGTGAATTTGTGATTTTGCACTTTTATTGGTTTTATGATGGTTGCTAGATTCTTCTTAACGATGCTGCTGAAGGTTTTTGAGGCATCACCGGATTCTGTTAACTGTTCTACATTGACGACATTTTTCGAGTTTTTATACAGTTTGGTTACTGCTTCATCAATTTTTGTAGATATTTGTAAATTAATGTTATCTTTAAGTTCGGCAAATTAAGTTAATAGTTCTCCTTTAATATTATCTATCATGGTTTTTGCGGATATGTTATCAGTACAAGGCAATGACTTTTGCTCTTTATCCACTTTATTACAGGAGCATAACTTTTTTTTCAAATCTTTAATTTCTTCGTTCAACATTTGAATTTCTTTTTGCAGGATACTTACAGTTGTGTCATCAAAGGATTCTTCTCCAGTTTTGCAATCAACGTGTTTTTCACACAACATTTCTTTATCAGATAAAACGTAATATTGTCTGATTTTGCTGACAATTGAGAAACAACTTTTATGAAAATTATCACCACACTTTATGCATGTAATCATGACCTCACGGTTCTTTTGTTTAGTTAGGTGTTTACACTTTGTACCCCTCCATTCGTCAGGTGGCCTGCTTTCACGCGTACCATCGCTTGACGCCATTTTTTATGGAATGAAAAATGTGTATGTTATGATGTGGATTGCAAGCAATAAAGACAAGTTTGTACCCAATTAACAGTATTATAATTGTTATTTAAAAACATATTTTTTTGTTAGTTTTTATTATTGTGACAAGGTATTGAGCGTGATAGTTGTTAATAGTTGTCAAATCACTAAAATGATCTTAAAAGAGTTTTGCATGACAACGGTTAAAATCGGTTTTGGCGTTGCAAAAAACGATCTAAAATAGATAAACATAATTATGCAAACTTGTTTTACTGTCCGGTAATTACCCATTGTTGCATTTATTTATTTAATAATTAAAATTTCCTAGAAAAAATATAACCTTTGTTTAACATACTTCGCTGTACCAACTTGTCATTCATTTAGAGTGGTTTTAAGCTAAATTATTTTTTTGCAATCAAAACTAAATTTACAAAACAATGTTCTTTATTCAAATAACACCAATAGCAATTTATTTGAAAAACTAATTTATTCATTATTAAAAAATTAGAGATATTTATCAATTAAACATTAGAGTTATTCGTTGAAAAAGAATTGTACCTAACTTTTTCGAAAGAATTTTTCTTAATTTGCTTTAATGTGGAAAACAAAGTGCTCATGTGTAAAATATCGCTTTATAAACTTTTTAGGTGAATAACTATAAATTAGTTGCAAATATGTGTTTAACAGACGTGAGTCTGCTTAGCACAAAAAAAACATAAACCACTTGATTGGATCTATGCGTTGCCGAGTTACAAAATACTGAAACTGTCAAACAACAAATTATTAAGTTTTTGTTATCAACCTGAAATGCTGCTCTCTTTAATTTATTTGACAGTAAATTGACAATATATTTCTATGATACGTCAAATCAAGAAAATTTGAGAATAAAACCTTCTTAGCTGTAATTAATTTAAAATATTGTTTCGAAAATTTGTTTAAAATTTTGAGATACATAAAATACTCTTGCGTCCTGTTTTGCTGGCAACCGTGACAAAAAAATAATGGTTTGGAAAAGAAAATTTCCCACATTAGCACTTTGTTTGCAGCACCACTGGAAGGAGTGTTGCATTAGTGCAAATAAATGAAATTTCTTTCCGAAAAAGTTAGGTACCTTTTTGCAACAAATAATTAAATTTTTTAATAATAATGGTTAGGCCAAATTTAATATTTCTTTGTTTCTTTATTTCTTTTATTTTCGTTTTTAACTAAATAGTTATCTTCGCACCTTTGTGGTTTTTTGTATGATTAAAAGCAGAAGAAAGCTCAATCTTTTCTTCATTTTTTTTTGTGTGCATAACAGACTATGCCTTTTTAGAGACCTGCGATCGATCGTATGGAAAGAAAAATAAGTTTTCAACTAAAGGTCAGTCATAACCACAAGGAGTTCCGCTAATTTTTTTATATTTACAACTAAAGTTTTAAGATAATTGAACCAGCACCTACTTTATACACGTTTCAAGTATTGTTTCTTCAAGTATTTACACATAAATTATTTATTTATTTTTTGCCTTTTGGTTGTCTTAAATTAATAAAGATAATGTCAGCAACTCGTTTAAAACTAGCTTAAACTCGTCGAGTTCAATACTTCAATAAATTTCAAAGTTTATACAACTTGTCAGAAAAATTAGACGACACATCTACTATCGAAACCTTTATTGCATCCGCAATGCCTTCGAGTCAATGGAGAATAGAGTACATAGCGATTGTGGATAAAATAGATCTCTTAAACCTCGAGTTGTCACCAAATTACGAGCTAAATTATCAATCACTGAGTGCTTATGAAAATATGTACTCTCTGATCCAAAAAAAATTAAAAGATCTTAAAAAATCAAAACCCTCATTGTTTACGGCTTTACCCAAACAAAATAACGTCAAATTACCAAAAATTGATTTGCCAGTTTTCAACGGAGAGTCAAAATTTTCCATATTTTTATGAAACCTTTAAACGAGTAATTGATGAAAACACTAATTTGTCTGACACCGATCGCATACATTATCTGGTATCCCATCTAACTGGGAAGGCTAAGAAAATCTGCCAAGGAATAGTTCTCTGTGCTGAGAATTATTCTACAATTTGGAGTGTCCTAATCAATAAATATGAGGATAAAAGAGCTTTAGCAACACAATATAAAATCAACTTTTTGCACTTAAACCTATAAGTGCTGGTCCTTTGGCAGAAAATCTTAAAAAACTTATTGATGAATTTGCAAGCACAGTAGCTGCTTTGAAGCAATTAAAACTAGGAAATTTAAAAAAAATTATTTTTGCTCACATGGGGTTAAAACTTGTTGATTCGGAAACGGCAAAATCTTTTGAAATGTCTATACGGGACTTTGATAAAGAAATTATGCCTGATTATAATAAATTTATTCAATTTGTTTATGAGCAAATAAAAAATTTGTACCGCACATCTCAGAGAGCAAGTGCTGTTTCCAGACCAAATAAATCTACTTCCCATTCTTTTCTTACTCAAATTTATGTTGGCACACAACAGCCAAACAGCAATATATGTTTCTTATGTTTTCATCCTCATATCAACAAATGCACAAAGTTCTTGCAATTATCTCCTTTGGATCGGTTCAAGTTAGTAAAATTCAAATATTTTCTGCGTCAACTGTCTCGGCACCGGGCATCGGGTGTCTCAATGTCGCTCAAATCATTCATGTCGAGTTTGTCACACCAAACATCACTCGCTTTGGCATCTTTCGCCTCCTAGCTCAAACTCGAACAGCAACTCGGTTGCTAATTCCGCGAACGTTGCTCAGCTCAATGTTCTGTTCCATATTCTAACGCCTTATCATCTATTGTGGCGCAAGTTTTACTAAAACTCGCTGCATCATCGCAATCTGTTTTGCCACTTCTAACTAATGTCGCATCATTTTCTACCGCTTCTATTGTATTGCCATCCATTGCTTCTGTCACTTTGCAATCTTCAGGTTTAACTTATACTTCACACCGCTTCGACATCACAAAATTGTGCGTTATCTACAAACGTGCCAGCAACTGCGCACGTAAACGCCTTTAATCGCTAACAAAAACCAATGTCTGTTCGTTGTCTACTTGACCCTGGTTTACAAAGACATTATATCACGGCTAAATGCGTTAAACGTTTAGGCTTGCATATTCAACGTTCCTCGTTGCCATCTATGCCAAACTCCACGCAGGTTATATTACTTTGCGCCAAGTCCAAGGTGGCACTGCTTAAAACTATTTCGCTTGCCCGTCATGAATTGTGCTTGTGATTGACTTTTACTCATCTTGATACTGCATTTTGTCTCTCTTTGCCTTTTCTGACTTGACTGTTGCTCTAAGTTAAATTCATTCTTTGTCATCTTGTTGGCAAACCTTTGTGGCCAACCGCGTCTCGCAAATTTAAAAAAATTTAGCGCTAGAGCATTTCTTTCACGTGAAAGGTTCTGAAAACCCTAGCGATTGTCTGTCACGAGGGTTGTTGCCATCTGAATTGGTTGATCATCCACTTTAGCCATGGCTAAAACTTTCTTTAAATGCGTGGCCAATTCAACTATTCTCGCCGCAAAACGGTTTGCTTATTCCTGAATCTAAAACTTTAGTTTATATGACTGCAAGTGTCGAAAACCCGCTATTTTATTTGTTATCGCAAAAATTTTTGTCATAGGAAAAGCTTCTTAGTACTGTCGCTTATATTTTAAAATTTTGTAAAAGTTATTTCTTGGTTTTAATTGCGCTTCAGATCTTTAAATAGCAGAGATTAAAGTTCTACAAGCTGTACAACTCGTACATTTCTCAGAAGATATATACAATCTTCATAAAAACAAACCTTGTTCACCCGCGCTACGTAAACTCAATCTTTTTTTCCATAATGGTTTAATTCGAGTAGGCGGTCGTCTCGCTAATGCTAATATTGATTTTAATGGACAACACTCAATTTTGCTTCCTAAAAAGAAACACATTGTCAATTGACTATCATCATCGCAAAAATTTTCACACAAGGCCTGAACTCTTGATGTCATTTTTGAAAAAAAAATTATTGGATACTTATTGCTAGGCGTATTATTCGCTACCGCATACATCAGTGTAACGCTTGCTTTCGTCACAAACCTCAACCGACTTTTCCTATAATGGGAGATCTACCTGATTTTAGGGTAAACCATGTAGAAAAGCGTTTACTCATACGGACTGTGACTACGCTGGTGACAACTTTTACACCCTCTACCGATCTCAAGGCGTTAAAACAGAAAAGCTTATATCTGTTTTTTTACTTGTTTAACAACTCGTGCTATTCACATAGAAATTGCTTGTGATTTAAGTACTCCAAGTTTTCTTCCTGCCTTTAAGCGTTTTTTTGTTCGCCGCGGACCTGTAAGCTGCATGTATTCAGACCATGGAACTAATTTTATTGGAGCCCGCAATTACCTAAAGGAGCTTTACAGATTCTTATCGTTTGAATACAAAGAAAATTGGTAAACTAAACTTTGTACCCAACGTGTCGACTGAAAACTTATTCCCCCCAGCCCTCCTCACTTTAGAGGCTGCTGGGAAAGTAACGTCAAAAATGTCAAAACGCATATTTGGAGTATGGGTAATCAGCTGCTTTCGATAGAGGAAGTTTTTACGGTATTAATCCCAATAGAGTCTATTTTGAATTCCAGACCTCTTACAGTGCTAAGCTCTTCTCTGGACAAACCATCAGCTTTGACACCAGCTCAATTCTTACATACTGCGCCGCTCAAGTTTTTGCCGTCTTGCTATTTTTTGAACACTAATCAATTCCTTCTTAAGCGATTTGAACTA
Organism: Lagria hirta; assembly: GCA_947359425.1. NCBI lineage: Eukaryota > Metazoa > Arthropoda > Insecta > Coleoptera > Tenebrionidae > Lagria > Lagria hirta. The sequence goes on along the minus strand of OX375801.1, from coordinate 4,837,983 downwards.
TTGGATCAACTAGTTCAATCGTTTTAGAATAGGTGGAATAGTAAGTATTTGCATTTGCTGCAAACACGTCAGAAATAGAACACGGCTGCCAATCCTATCGAAGAAGGTACAGTCGTTATCTTGATGCAGCCTAATTCTTATTCTCTTCATTGACCATTAGAGCTCGTAACCAAGACATTTAAAAGAAAAGATGGAATTTCGCTCGTGGCTTTAGTAAAAATTAAAGATGGCTTATTTCAAAGATCAATTGTTAAATTATACCCGCTTAAAGCTTAATACTTGTTTATTTATTTTATTCTTTCTTTTTTTTTTGGTATTAAGCCATATCGTGTATATATTCTTTATTTTGAGCATTTGTAACGAAATCGTTATTCATAACCGTTTTTTTTTATTGTTTTCTTTTTCTCAACTTTTTATTATTTTTCACCACTGTTTTGAAATCGTATTGCAATGCCGGGGGAATATAGTTACGCCAAATTTAATAATTCTTTGTTTTTTTATTTCTTAATTTTTTCTTTGTTTTCAACTAAATACTTATCTTCGCGCCTTTGTAGTTTTTTGTCTGATTAAAAGCAGAAGAAACTTTTGATAAGCGATTAGCGATATTTACAACTAAAGTTTTAAGTTAATTGAAAAAGCACCTACTTGGCTGCTTTGGGCTTTTTACTAATTAAAACTTGACGTGGTCATAAACAAATAAATAACTTAGTTTTTTATTAATTTTTTGGTTTATTTGAATTATCTGATTTTTTCAATTTAAACTGATCTCATTGTTTGATTGCCGTGGTTCTATTTTTGCCTAGTTTTGATTGCAAAGTAAAAAACACCACGATGCAAAAAAAATGTTTTTTGATGCATTGGGAGTGATCGGAAACCTCCGATCCTAGACCAGTAGGTGCAAAAACGTATATAGTGTTGTGTTAATTAGTCTTTAGCTTTTAACTAAACTTCAACGTTCTTAGATTACAGGTTGTGAGTAATATTTAGCGCCATCTTTAAAAAACACTTGTAGTCATAAAGCTAGAATTTTTTTAAGCAACTTTTTTCTGGTTTCAAACTAAAAACTGAAGTATTTGTGTATAGTGCTTAAAAGATCTAAGTTATCGCCTAATATTTTGATTTTCAACGATTTATTTGTTTTAATGTTGAACGTTTAGCTTACCGTTTTTAAGTATGATGAAGCTTTAAAGGCTATATTTGTCGATTCTTTAGACATAAACCCGTGTTTTAAAAAAAACGTCATCAAATAATTAAGGCTTGTAGAAGATTTTACCAAGTTTTCTTCTAGCAAAATTATTGTTTTCATATATTTTCCAACAGTTTCTGATGATGATGAATCTAAATTACACAAAGTTTCTAAAAAATTAATGTTTTAAAACAGTGTTCAAGGAATAATTGTATACTTACTAAGAGCAGTTTCAATGTTACACCTAAATAATTCTGAAAACAAATCACAATTTTTTTCAGAAGACCAGCGACCAATTTCTTGAGAAAAATTATAAAAATTTTCGCTGAAACTTTGCACAAATCTATCTAAATATTTTGAACTAAAAGATGGATTTATATATTTTCTTTGTTTTTTCCATACTTCATCTATAATACGAGTTAGAAAAAAAAACATTAAAAAAACAAATTACATCGTCCTGTTAATAATCCATCTCCAAAATACTCATAGGTAGCTTCATGTAGCATTTTAGATCGATCCAAGCAACTGTTTAAGATTATTTCTAAATCAGCCGAACAAGAATCTACAATAACTAAAGATGGACCTAACCAGATTCGAAACCGTGGTGGAAATCGATAAAACAGATTTAAAAGTGTTTTCAATAAAGCTTCAAAAAAAAAATAATTAGCAGCTTGATTTATACATAAATTTTTGTGCTTGATACTTACTATTCGGGTCACAAAAAGCAAATAGATGTAAATTTCCTATAATTGGCAATGCAAAAGGGCCTGGCAATTTACATGATATATAGTATAATCTTCTTTGTTTCCATAAAATATTTATAACATATAAAGCAACAAGAAAATATAAAATAAGACACAACCAATTTAACACACTCATTCTCTAATAATGAAGGTATAAATTGCTCTTCTTACTTTATATTTGTTAGAAAAAACTCTTTTAAGAAAGGAAAAAATAATTAATAATCATTATATTTAGTTATAATTGACAATTTTTGATTTTTTTAAAAGATAATTATCAACATGTAATTAATTATAGAATAATATAAAAATATCAAGGCTTTTCGAATAAATAATGAACTTGAAATAATTTATTAAATTATATTTATTACACGTCAGCTTACTAATTATTTTCCTTTACTTTTTGTTGAATTAAATTGATAAAATAATATCAGTAAAATTATTTTACATAAAATTATTAATTTTAAATTATCACAGATTAAGTACAAACAAATTTGTTTATTAAATAATATTATCTTGTAGTAGAAACATTATATATACAGTAGATTTTTTAAGAAATTAAATTAAAAGATTATTAAATGATAAATAAATAGCTTTTATTTTAAATTAAAAAAAATCACAATTTTGATAGATTTGAGATTTTGTATTTGCTATTGATATTAAAGTTTTGTAAACTAATAATTATCGTAGATTCATAATTAAAGATCAATTAAATAATGACATTGTTAGAATTCTAATCGTTAAATACAATTGAACGCATTCTATCTGCTTGTTCTGTGCTGGTCAATAGAGATTATGAAAATATCTTCCAAAAATCTATTTAAATTAGGCTTCCAATTTTAATTAAGTAAAAATTGTTATACCAATATTCAACTGAATTGTTAATTTTTCTTAACACAAATAATCGAAAATTATACTTTTAAAAATAGCAGATTAAATGAGAGAATAAAAATACAAAATTATGTAGTCAGTAACAAACTATAAAAGCCTGTTATCTAGAATAATAATTACTCAAAAACTAGTAGGTACTAATAAATAAACGATACAAAATTACGCAGTTACTGGTGTAACGCAATGGAAATTTCAATTCAAATTTATAAAATCGTAAACAAAATAATATTTTGAAAATTTTTACGTAAATAAGTAATATTAAGTAATATTAATAAACGCGGTTTTCAGATTAAACTTACCGCGTTTTCAGACGACATTATTTCATAGAAGTTTTACATACAATGCAGTAAAAATCTATAATTCATTGCCAAACCCGTTAAAGAGTCCTACCCCAAATAAAAAAAAATGTAAAAATAATTTAAAGATTTTTTTTTATAATACTGACTAGTTACCTAAGAAATGTACCTTCTGATTTATAATTTGAAATTGTAATTAAATTGAAAATAATTGTAATAATCTTGGGTTAAGTTTGAGTAGCTCTTAGCTAGACTTCGCCCGGACAAATGTATTTGGTCCAAATAAAGGCGTTTTATTATTATTATTATTTATTATTATTTGAATCTACATTAGTCAAAATAAGGGTAACCCAGGCAAAAAGGCAGTAAAGAATTAAATCAGTCAGGTTGGTCCTAGCTATAGACCATTTCGTCGAATTTTTAAAAGAAATTCTTTGAGCGGGTAAATTTCTAGTTGTTGTAAATGAGCGTATAAGCAAAAAAAGGCGCCTTATTGTAAGTTGGTACTAAATAGAGGCAAAAGGTTTTATAGAGGCAAAAAGGTTTTTGATTGTATGAGCACGTTTCGGCCTACGGAAGTAGGCCTACTTAGTTGTTTATGCCGAAAAAAACTTGCAAACCCTTATTCTGAGAATTATATACAGAGAAAAATTCTAGGATTTTAAATTTTGGGAGAGGGAAAGAAATAATCACTAAAAATCTAAAATAAGAAGTTAATGTTAGTTTGGGTAGCAGTGAGAAAAGGTGTTTAAATTGAGTTGTTTAAATTAAGAATAAAGTGCAATCCAGAAGTAAAACTGTGAGTAATTGACCTCACAGAATTTGTATAACATTATTCCGTATTAATAGTTTTGATGAGTTATCAATCAATTGAATAGCTTCAAAAATTACTTCATTAACTAGTTAATAAAATTAATTAAAATCTTAAATAGTTCAAAAGACAATAACCCAAATCTCCAATCATTATTCTATGTTAGAATAATGTAATTGAAATAATATATATTGTTTCAGTCTCATCAAAGTTATTAAATTACGAATTAAAGTATTACTAATTAATTTGCAAATGATGGTTTTGTTATTATGTTGTTTTGTATATTCATCAATTCTGATATAAATCTCGTATCGTCAGATGATGTAGTTTATTAAGTAATTAATAATTCAGTTATCAAAATAATTATATCACAGTTTAAATTATGTAATTGACGTAATTTAACAGTCTACATTATTACTCCTCAAAGAACGAAAGAACTGACCAATCTAAAGAATGCTCTAGTTTTCTTAATTATCTCAATTGTTGTAAGTTTAACTTAATGCACATAATAATTAATAATTTAATTAATAAGTAAGAACTCACAGTATTGTCAAGACGATAATCATAGTAGATAAATTATTATATCAATCAGATCATTTTGCGTCTTGAATGATATTTCAAAAATTAGTTTTGTTACTGTTAGAAAATTATTATTACTTATTAATTCAATTCAAATTAATTCAGTTTGAAGTAATTCAATGAGATTACTCTTCAGTAGACTAGAATTGATACAAACAAACATTGATGTAATTACTCAGTTCAAAATGAACATATAAGTTATTTCAATTAAATTACTAATTAAAGTACAATTGGTAAAACGTTGATAAACGTTTCATGAAATAATTTTAAAAGCCTACACAAACGACGGTACGATGTTCCCTGTTCTGTTGTAGCAGTTCAGAATTCCTAACAAATATTCTGTTTCGGCAGAATACACCCAATCATATTCTAAACTTAAATACACACAATTCCTTTCGCCCTCATCTTGTTGTAGCAGGTGAGATTCCTATACTTGAGTAGTAAGGTTTTTATTTAACGTTATATAAGGTAACAAGACTCCTGCGTTTGATGGTTTAATAATCAGGCAAACGTTAGAGGTGCGTATTCGTAAAACGCACTGGCGTAATTTGCGTTGTAGCGCTTATTACATTATCGCTTTGTAGAGTGATTGAGCCCCCCTTGTTACAAGTCCCACGGTTGACTTTTATTTGTGATTTATATCACTTGTCGTGCAGTTTGTTAGAGCAGGTGCGGTGGGTTATTAAAGTTAAAATACAGTTCAAATTAAAGTTAAAATAAAGTTTTAATTAAAGTTAAAATGAAGTTTCAATCAGTGAACTTTTTGGTGTTTTCAAAGATTAAGGTCTTTTTAAAAACTGAAATACAATTAAAGAAATTCTATGTTGATAATAAAATTTGAGTTTGTTTATAAAGTTCTAAGTCATATCAAAGGCTACTAGAGTTTGATAATTTAATAGTCATGAGAATGTTGAAGTGCGTACACGTACTACACATTAGTTTAATTAGCGTTAGAGCGCTATTTATATTATGATCGCTTTACAAAGTGATTTACAGTTCTTTCTACTTTTTAGAAAAGAAACTGAGATTAATTCCACGAGTTCTGCAGTTTGTTGTAGCAGCTGCAATGAGTTCTAAAATTAAGTTTATCAATAGAATTTTGAATTGTTTGTAAAACTCAAAGTAATCCAGCAAATGCCAATTTATTAAGATATTCCAATTGGATTATAGATTTTCAGTTTGTTTGTAAACTGGTGCCATTCTAATTTACTTACAGCATTCTAATTAGATTATAAAATCACATCACATCTTATAAGATTTTCATGTGCTTATGAGTTTCTAATTGGTCAATAGGAATTAATTTTATTATATAGTTCTACACTAGTTGTGAAGTTGTAAAGCTTTTAAGTCAGTTACTGATCAAAGGTAATAAGTCATTTACGATTAGTTACGGATTGGTGAAAACAGCAAGTTCAGTTTGTTTTTTTTTAGTTTCAGTAACCATTGTTAAATGAGAGATTATTTATTATTGATATGAAGGCCATATCAATACTTGACTAACTAATGTCTTGAAAACGGGTACTTTCCGCCACAATGGAAAACGTCACTAGTTATCTCTTTGCCAAAAGTCTCTAAAGTTAATAGTTTCAATGACCTCCGACCAATCAGCTTGATACCTGTCATATCAAAAATATTAGAGAAACTTGTTTACGCGCAAATTAGTCATTATGTAAATGTTAACAATTTTCTGCCATCACAGCAATCAGGTTTTAGAAAAGAGCATAGCACCACTTCTTCATTAAGTGAGTTACTTGATTGCATTATTTCTGCTACAGATAAAAAACTTAAAACAGTGTTGGTCATGCTAGACTTCTCAACAGCTTTTGACACAATTAGTCACAAATTACTCTGTGCCAAGTTGCACTATCTTGGGTTCGATAATGTTTCTGTTCGTTGGTTTACGTCTTATCTTGGCTCCCGCTCTCAAAGAGTAGCTTACGATGGACATCTGTCTGAGCCGGGTTCTGTCTCCTCAGGTGTGCCTCAGGGCTCAGTACTCGGCCTACTATTATATTTGATCTACACCTTTGATCTGCCCACTTGCGTCAAACACACTTCTTTTCGGGCTTTTGCAGATGACTCGCAGCTGACCTTCTCATTCGACAATAGCCATATTACACAAGCACAACACAAAGTAAATTACGATCTAAACTAAATCGCTGTCTATTCAACAAACCATAATCTTAAGCTAAATGCTGACAAGTGTTGTGTTATGTATTTTTGTCCAGAAAAGATGCTTGCTCATATATCACATAACTTCAACGTATTAGTAAATTCCGTTCAACTAAAAGTTGTAGAAAATGCTAAGATTTTAGGGGTCACTTTTGACAAAAATTTACGTTTCACAACACATACCTCGAACGTAGTAAGAAGATGTTACATGAGATTAAGAACTATGTACCAAAACTATCATATTATTAACTTTAAATTAAGGAAAAAACTATGTGAAGCCTTAATCTTGCCGATAATTAACTACTGCTTCACAGTTTATTATCCTTGTTTGGACTCAACTCAAAAGCGTCGTCTGCAAAAAATTCAAAATATGTGTTGTAGATTTATTTTTAAATTAAAAAAAAAAGAGAATATCTCATCAAAGATAATAGAACTGAGGTGGTTCAAAATGGATATTCAATTTCAGTACTCTATGGCTATCTTCGTTCATACTATATTACTGTTTTCTGCTCCTTCCTACTTGTGTGGACGACTTACGCAAAGATGTAAACACCATCCGCTGGATCTTCGCCATGCGTCTATGTTGACCTTGACTCGATTCCGTACTACTTTATTCACCCGCTGCTTTACTTATAATGCCGTTAAGGTTTATAACTCGCTTTCAGCTTCACTTAAAGCATCAAAATCAGTTAAATCCTTTCGTAGGGCTTTTAAATCTGAATTTTTGCAAAAATGTGATTAGAATTTAGATTAATTATTGTTATTATTATGTTGCTAATCATTTTCTTTTAAGCATATAGTTACGTAACCATATTAATTTTGTTTGTTATATTATTATATTAATTTATTTTTGTTTTGTGTTAGTTTTGTTTTGTTTTGTGGTTGATTCAATGGTTAAGTAGGAGTAGCTTAAGCTAGACTTCGTCTCTGAATCGATAGCCACGTTGTTCTTCTTATTATTATTATTATTATTATAATAATAAGTTATTATATAATAATTACGTTGTTATTATTGTTATTATTATTATTATTATTATTATTATATCGTAGTTCTTCTTGTGACAGTAAGTGGTTGGTAGCTCGACGAATGACTCTAGGTATTTATACCTAAACTATAGCATAGAAGTTGTGGACTTGACTGGATATATAAACCATTATAATATTAAAAAAAAATTACGTCACAAAATCAATTGATTGGGTTATATATAATATTTATAATTAAAAACAAACTATTGCAAAGTCTTTAACTCAAATTTATTAAATCATCACAATAGAATTACTAAAAATAATAATTTATTTAAAACTTTGTTTTTATTATGATTAACTATTAATTGTCGGTTTCACAAAGCGTTGTTAAAAATTGGCAAGCACGTTTTTAGCTAACATTGTGTTAAAATTATCACGTTGTTAAAATAAGAACGTGTTTCACAACAGATTTTAGTTAACAACGTGTTATCTCACAAAATCGGGTAATGTCGGTAATAAACTTCTATAATTTTATGTTTTTTAACAAAACCATCTGTCATCTGTGAAATCAAATGTCAAATACAAAAATTCAAAGTTATTATATTGAGGCTATTCTGTGAGGCTTTATCTTTCCTCACCGCTTTTTATCACACTAATCTCTATAAAATTATTTGTTGTTTCTTTATTTATAATAATAATAATAATAACAATTTTATTTACATTTTTTAGTAATACAAAATGAGGGCACAAATTATAATAAGTATATTTATAAAATGTAAATAAGAAGGTATTCTAACATGTTCAAGCAAGATCATCAAATAATCTTATTCCCTTTACTGTTTCTCTCTTTTCCTTTCATTTCTTAATAAATTATGTCTGTCTGTTTTTTTTTTTTTTTTTTTATTTTTTCTATTTTATCCTGCCCAGAATCACTAAGCTAAAGTTTGTCGCGATACATGGGAAGAACTAAAGAGAGTTATATATTATATTCAGTATACATACACATGCGTGCACATGTACACTCACTTACACTTACATAAACATACACACATACATTTTGATATAAATATTACACGCATATATACATAGCAAGGTAATTAACAAAGATTTTAATATGGAAGTAGAAATAAAAGAATATTCTGCCGATGTAACAGATTCATAATGCACTTAATACTTTTTATATACGTATGGTAACCAACCAAAGTAATTTCATTGAAATTTCTGTTTTTTGATATTGTATTATAGACAATAGGAATAAAATACATAAAACTTAATTGTCCAACAGATTTTTTTGTGTATGTTGAATAGCTTAGGTTGGAACTTTTTAATATAGTTGTATACTCATGGGTGGAAAAATTTAAAATTTGTTCGGTATTATTATTTTTTGTTTTGTACATATATTTTGCAACTGGTAGAAAGTAAAGTTGATTTAAGTCGTACACACCAGCGTCAACAAACAGTTTATTACTAGGGTAGCGATATTCTTTAGCAAATATGATTTTAAGAATTAATTTTTGTACCACTTCTAGTTTACGTAAATGGGAAGGTAGGGCTCGACCCCATACCAGTATTCCATAACTTAATATTGATTGTATGAATTCAAAATAGAAAGTTTTTAGAGATTTAATGTCGAAAATATGACGAAAAATTTTAAAGAGGTAGATAAAGGTGCGAACTTTATTTTGGAGTTTTAATAAATGAACATCTTAACGCAGATTTGTATCAATGTATATTCCCAAATATTTTATTGATTCGGTTCTTGAAATTACAGTACTACAGACGCAATTAGTTTTATCATTTATATCAGTTTACTATTTAAAGTCAATGCATTGTTGTTGAACCAATATTTTAAGAAAGATAATTCATTCGATGCTTTTTTAATAGCCTCATTCCAAGTGTTATCTGAAATGCATAAGACAGTTTCATCTGCAAATGAGATTAGTGCGGATGTAGGGCACATTTGTAACATATCGTTGATATAAATCACAAATAAGTGGGGGCCCAAAACTGTTCCTTGAGAAACACTACACGTTACAGTTTTTGGAGGGCTAATTGAATTATTTAACTTTACAGATTGTACACGTTCTATCAGATAGTTTTTCAAAAGTTGCAGAGAAATTCCGCGAATGCCATACATTTCAAGTTTGTCAAAAAGCATTTTATAATTAATAGTATCAAATGCTTTCGCAAGATTCAGAAATACTGCAATAGAGGGTCTAGAACTTTTAACATTTTTGTAGATTTTAGTTAAAAGAAAAGCCAGTGCATTCTCTGTACTTTTTCCCTTTCTAAAACCCAAATTGTCTACTTGAAATAATGCCATGTTTGTCAAAGAAGTTACTTAGCTGATTTTGTATTAGTTTTTAAAATATCTTAGATATACAGGGAGTTAGAGCAATAGGTCTGTAGTTGTCTATTTGGTCTTTTGGGCCTCCTTAATGAAGAAGTGTAATAATACTTTGCTTAAATGATTTAGGGTAAAAACCCTCTTGAATGCATCTATTGAAACAAATTGTCAATGGTTCAGTAATACTAGATGATATTTTTTTTTAAACTTGGCTAGAAATATTATCTGCACCAGCACTCAAACTTGGTTTCAGGCTAGATATTGCAATTGAAACGTCGCTTGGCAGAATAGGATTAAAAAAAACGTGTTGGCATTTATGGTGATAGGCTGAACGTAATTACAATCTGCATCCGTAATGTTGCTTGCAAGATCTTCTGCTATATTTATGAAATAAGTATTAAGGGCATTAGCAATATCATTACTATCAGTTATAATATCTCCGTTTTTATCAATGTTTGTAATATGCGTTGCTTTTTCCTTTATATTAACTACCTCCTTTGCTACATCCCACATATCCGTGGATGTTTTTGAGAATGATAATTTTTCTTTATAAAATCTAAATTTTATATCTCGAATGATTGTATTTACCTGATTCCGACAAGTTTTATAACGGTCAAATGCGCTAAGATTTGATTTATTTTTCAAATAAACCTTTTGGAGTTGATCACGGATCACTATCATAGAAATGATTCTATCCTTAATCCAAGCTTTTTTTTTCCTTTTTTGATTATTTTTAATTTTTTTAGTTATAGTTGCAGAAAATATGCAGTTCAATAGTTTATATAAGAAATGATCAGATACAAATTCAATGTTGCTATTCTTTAAAAAGCTCTAGTTAGTGTTTGATACTAATGAATTTAATTTAATAAAGTCAATTTTTTTGATTACTGGATTATGTGAAGTGGAAATGTTTTTTTTACAGCAATATTATCTAAGTGTAAGTTTAACATAGCGCTAAAGTGATCAGATCTTTTACTTATACAAACAATGAGTAAAATATTTTTTGCGGTTATGTATGATTTGAGAAAGAAATGATCTAAGCATGATTCAGATATATTGTCAGCTCGAGTATATTTATTTATACATGAATGAAAGGAAAATTCACTCATGATATTTTTATATTCCTCCGTAGTATTATCAGTATTTCTAATATTTATATTTATATCACCGCCAATTATTTCAAAATTTGTTCGTGTGTATTTAGCCATATATGTACGTAGAGTAGCAAGAAAATCTGCTACACTGTAGGTGTGAGACCGATAAATTGACGTTAACGCTAGGGGCAGGTTTTTAATTTTTAGCTCGGTTCTTAAAAACATAAAATCATTGATCTCTACAATAATGGTATTAAAAGAAATATGTTTCTTGATATAAACGAGCACACCATCACTTTTGTTAATTTTACTATGATTATAGCAGATGCAGTATCCATCTAGATTAAAATAGTTTGGATTATAGCATAACCAAGTTTCTGTTAAAATTATCACATCAAAAATATTGTCATATATTGCCAGATATGCCTCTAAATCGTGATAGTGTTTCGAGATGCTACGAACATTTATTTGTATTATGCTAAGATCATTGTAATTATTGCTTCTGAACTTTTTCATCATATTGTTACAAATTTGTGAATTATCGGCATAAACATCCCTTATTTCTATAAATTCCTCGACCATCAAATTCATTATTACCTAAATGTCCGTAATCATATAATTTTAACAATGCCGAAATAATCAATATCTATGATTTGAAGAAAATAACAATATCACAAATAAAAAAAATTAAAGAAGAGAAACTAGTACGAAAAGTTTTAAGTTGTGAATTACAATGTTGTTTTGCATATATTAATTGAGTATTTTAAATATGTACTAAAAGATAAACAAGAATTTGATGTTAGTTGCTTTGTGTAACTATCATAATATGCGTAATGCCAAGGAATATCTTATTTAGCCAAAATTGACAATTGTTCTATGTCAGCTGCTGTATTTATTATTTTGATTTGGTTATCTGATTTCACCTTAATTAATCCATCCAGTGTCCACACATTTTAGAATCCAAATTTTTTAGGCACAGTTTTAAGTAATTCCAGTCGTGTTTTTGTTAGATCTTTTTTTACAGTTATGTTGGTATTCTTTGAATTAGGTTTGTTTTTAAAGACCATGCTTCTGAACATATAGCTTGTGAACTTGACAAGAATGGGGCAAATTTTGTTGTTTTTTTTTGCGATTTCTATGCGATGACATCGCTCAATAGTGTTCGGGTAAATTGATAAGCCGGCTTTTTCTTTAAGCGCCTTGATAACTTTATCTTCTGTATTTTCACCTTGGTTTTCAATTTATTCCAAATATGCAAATGTTGTTCTTTCTGGAATATTGTTGAAGCTCATCCAGCTTAGAAACAAGGCTGAAATTTTCTTCACGAAGCTTAGTGAGCTCGGTATCATAACACTTTTTATATTCTGCTAATCTTTCTTCGAATTTTGCCGTGATTACTTTGATGAGTAAATTAATAAATTTTTCATCAGATAATAGTGTTGTTATTGTATCCCTGATTAGCTCAGTGGTTTCTAGCTTCTGTTCGCGTGTGAACGGCATTGCGATTTTGTTTTATACAGGTTTACGAATCACACAGAGCACTCTATAGCACAACTACTCTTGACGAGCGTTAAACATCGAATCAAAATTAAATCATGATTGTTAAGATGGATAATAATTTGCAATCGGGTGAACGAGAAAAGGGGAAATTTTCACGGAGAAAAAGCGTTGTGTCTTTATGAACTGTGTAGCCAGGTGGAAAAAATAATTATACTTATTACAACGTTAATAGATTTGTTAAAATCATATTTTATTTTTGGCTGGAGAATAAAAAGACCGACTGGTTTAACCTCAAATAAAATTCAATGCCTGGGAATCTGATATTTTAACGTAGGTACACTAACAAACACGCAAATTTATACGTAATGTAAATAATTTTTGATATTAATAGACCTGTTTAATGTTTTTCGTCGATTTTCTTTCAACTTTACTTGAAAATATTTTTAAAATGTTAATTTAACATTGGCCAAAGCTCTAATTAGTTTAACAAGAGATTTGCCAACGTGTTAGCTTAACTTGTGTTAAATTTGACATTGACCTTAGAAACAACGTTTTATAAAACCCAAATCAATTTTAACATTGTGTTAAAATATTTAACACAATGTTGAAATTTAACAACGCTTTGTAAAACCGGCCATAAGAATAATTAATTTAAGAAACAATTAAAAGATAATAAGAGAGGTAAAGATGTAAATGCTTGAATTTTACATCAACAAAAAATGTTTAGTTGCTAAATAAAATTATTTGTTTAATAAAATCTTTTTAAGATTGAACCATATCTAAATAGTTAAAGGTATATTATTCCTTTAAAATAATATTAATATAAAAAAATTATAACAAAACTTTAATTTTTTAAATGATGAAATCAATATTATCAAAAACCCATCAAATAAAAACATTACCTATCATTTAATTGTTTTCAAGTAAAACTAAAATGAAAACACGAGGTACAATGTACGTGCTGGTTTAATGTTATTTTGTCTAAAAATTCTGGCAGAATGATAAGAATGGGTACCTATTTGTATCTTTTTGAAATCGCTTGTTGTTTTGTAATAATTTATAGTAAAGAAAAATTTTTTACATTTTTGATCAATTTAAAAAAAAAAGAATCTTATTGGGAAATTTTTGGGCAATTTTGCGAGAAACGCCCTAATTTTGCTTTCGACAAAATAAACACCGCTTTATGTCCGGGAAAACTAAGACAATTATGAATTTAATAAATGAAAAAGCATTACTGTGTAAACAAATAAAAAAAAATAAATTCTAATAATTAAAAGAAGCAAAAAAAAAACAATTAACAAAATTAAATTGAGCAAACGAATAATAATAGTGAAGTACGCAACTACGCATGCTCTAAAATTGTCTACGGCCGTAGTCGACATGCTATCCGATGCTGAATCAAAATCGCGAAATAAAAATCTTTTTTAAACGTCGTCTTGACAGTTGCGATATTCCGATATCAATCAGAACCCCTCTGCAAATTATATTCTAGGGAGAGTATCGAGGATCAAGGTTTTCTATGCTCTATGATTCTACGTTCATCACAGATTACAGTAAAAACAGTAGAAAACCACTTCTCTAATAAATAATTTTCAAATGCGTTGCCAACATTAAAACTGTTTGACAAGTGATTTGAAAAAAAATTTCTTTACCTATTCATTTTTGCTAAATAAAAGTAAAAGGTGTGTACCTAATGCCGGTATTCATAGTCGTATCTCAAGCTCAAGCTTGAGTTCAAGCTTGAGTCCGTCTCAAGCAGGGACTTCGGCAATGCTCGGGGGAAAGCGTTTGCCTGCGTCATCCAGAAGGCACAAAAGTAGTAATTTTTGTGTTGTTAAGTTTGACAATTGTGACGTATGAATGTCATTCTGCGTGTTTATATTTATCTTAAAGTGACAGGTCGAGTAATAACTCAAAGCCGCAGGGGTCATATCGAAAGTGTTTTGTGTTGTCGGGTGAGTACATGTCTACTGACAGAATACGTGTATGGCAACTTCATAAAATGTGCATTATAGACGAAAAAGCTGCGTATTCAAAAACAGCAAAACCCTTGTAGTTCTGCATGAACAACCCCAATAGTGTGAAAAGTAATACGACGAATGCCGCAACAGTTCAAGAAAGCGAACGATCTGGACCATTATTACATTTACCTCAAAACACGAAAGCTGCAAAAGTGAGACCAGAAGCTAGCGGAGCTCAAACTGTGCGTTTTTGCGAGGGACAATGTAAGTGCAACGTTAATATAAATCTTACCAAACCTTTACCCACTTTTATTGCAGGAAATGTGATGCAGAAAAGTTATCAGAGTAGTTAGTAGTAGGAGCTATTCAAGAAGTGTGTAAAGATAAAAGTTTTCGGCTGCTGTTTTGTCTACTATGCTTCTGCAAACAATACCTTACACTTATAATATAAACTAATAACAATTTTACTTTTTTGTACTTACTTTTACTAGTAGAAAGTGTTACAAAATAAAAACACTGCACAATTAATAAATATCTGTGACTTTTATTATTATTAAAACAATGCTTTCATTTTTACACAAAATGTGGCAAGCTCTTTAATTTTGTGTAAGTAATAATTTTTCTTCCACTAATTTGCAAGCAATCCTACATTCACTACACTGTCTTTTGTGAAACTGTAGCGACGCTCAAATTCAAAGTTGGAAAAAAACTCCAATAGGTTAGCAGCATCCCGCACATAACCCGTCCAACATGTCCATGTTCGTTGTTATGAAATGCAACACATAATATTCTTCAGTATTTTCCAACGTCAAACGATGACATAATCTGCAAATGGCGTTTTGAGTCGGACTTGAGACAAGTCGAGGTCTTGTTTGAGTCCGACTTGAGATAGACCCAGTGCGCTTGTGCATCAAGCAAAAAGCGCCCTTATTCACACCGTAATTTGATATTTAAATCTTAAGATTTGTCTATAAATACCGGTCCGGTCTTGAGATCGATCTCAGACTCAAGATATGAATATCAGATTTTACGAGCATTGCCGAAGTCCTTGCTTGAGATAGAATCAGCGATAAATCTATTTCAAAACGCATGCAAACGCTTTCCCGAGCATTGCCGGAGTCTTTGCTTGAGTTCAAGCTGAGACGGACTTAAGCTTGAACTTGAGATACGACTATGAATACCGGCATAAGTTTCTAGAAATGTAAAGCTATTTATTGACATCAATTTAATCCTCTCTTCTCTCGCTTTATAAATGTAAAGGAAAAGGGGATTTGAGGGAGTGATGAGTTGTAATAATTTCTATGTAAAATTAGTTCTGAACTGACCATTGAATTGAAAATACAGACAAGTGTCCATAATTAGTCTCTTTATTTTTCCTTTTTATGACAATAGTCAAAACGAAAGATTTAATTTTGCGTCACTTTCAAAACCAAAATTTAAAAAATATTTGAAAAAAATATTTATAGATATTATAATATCTAAAAATAGTTTTGTATCAAATTGCAAATATTGTTAAATATAATTACGTCAAAAAAATTTGTGTGTTTAACTGTTTATATTAAATACGCGTAGTGACTAGTCAAATAGTAAAATAAACCTAAAACTTATTCAAGTGATTTTGCTACAGGTTATTTATTTAAACTTTTATTCTGAACAAAAAAGAAGAATAAATACGGTTTCAAAAGAGAACAAAAGACTATTAAAGATGTTTTTTAAACCAATATTTCAATTATTACAATTTGGTCAAAAAATTGTTATATATAAAGTCTTGTGTACTTAATTACACAATAATACTTTAAACATTTTTGAAAAATGTGTAAAAGTTGTTTGCTACAATGTGAAATTTTGTGTAAGTATTTATAAAAATACTGTGTTTCTATATTGATAAAATAATAATTTTTTAAAATAAAAATTAAAGAAAAATATCCTCAAATGTTCACCACTCAAAGTTTGTAACAAACGCTGTTGAATCTGTAATTTATTTGAAATCGTTATAAATTTTATGTAATATAGTTATGTTACATAAAATTTGTAATTGTTATTTATAAAATAGTTATTTTATATAAGTAATTTTATTGTAATTATGTAAGTGATTCTATATAAATTAAAAGTTGTAAATTTCTTACGCATTAAGATCATTACTCCGCTTCTTCTTGGTAATACAACAACATTGAAACTTCTATTGTGGATATTTATTCTGTAACCATTGTCTTTTACGCATTATACAGTATCTGTAAGCTAAATTTCTGAAATAGCTATAATATCATTATTTAAAGAGCACGCTGTTTTAAAATAAGTGGAAAGTTTTGTCTACAATCTGCTATTGATTAATAAAATTAATCTACTTACTAATCTACATACTTTATAGAAAGTCTTCTACTACTGCAGAGGTTTGATTTTACTAGGCTACAAAACCGTTCTAAACTTGCAATGGTTAAATTCTTTATAAAACTAATACATAACAAGATTAGATGTCCGGATATTCTCGAGCAGGTTAATTTTAATTGCTGTCGAGTATATTCAAGAAATCCTAGACTTTTGTATTTGCCGCAATCGAGAATTAACGTTCACAGTCACTCACCGCTGCATAAATTGTGCAATGCAATCAACTCTCTTCCCACTGAACTTGACATATTTAATATAAAAAGTCTCTATGTAGAGGATATAAACCTAGAAGATGTGAGTCTGCTGCCTGTTTAGCAGCAATAGTTAATTAAAGTGATTCTTTTTTTCTTCTGTTGTTTCTTTTTTTTGGATTTGCTTCACTCATACTCTCTGTTTCGACGAATGTCTGTTGGGTATGCGCGTTTTTCTGCCTCAGAGCCGCATCTAGCAATAGATCGGTGAATGTTTCCATGTATACTTGTATACACAAGAAATGCGTTGGGTCAGTAATTCAATAAAAAAAAAAAAAAAAAAAAGATTATCATCTGAGAAAAATCGACGTTGATAGCTACTTTGACCTAATATTAAACCGATCAGTTTTTAATTTTGATAGCGTGCACTAATAGGCACCGTTATTAAAATTGAGATTAGTTTTCTTTTTAATTGAAGTATGTTTATTTTTCTTATGCTTTGTTAATTTATTTTTAGTGTTAGTTAAAGTGGCAGAGTAGTGAGTGGCAGCGTATGGAACATAGAAATCTATACTGGAAAGCAGGTTGGGACAATTAATTCTATTTGTAAGCAGCTTCTGCAAAAATCTGGCACTATGGCATTGTCTTCTATGCAGCAGACTTTCCATATTGCGTCGTTCAAGTAAATAGTTGTAATCAACATTTCTTGCAGGGTAGGCACTATCAATTTTATAACATAAATAATTAAGAAATCGCTGTTGAATTTTTTCAATGATTAAGTTGTGTGGATACCAAACAATTAAAACAATACTCTCATTTACTAACCACAAACGCAAAGCACAGTGTTTTAAGTATGTTTAAATTTGAAAAGCTTTTTGAACTCCGAATTATAAATCCTAACATCTTAGAGTTTGACAAATATATATCATAGACATGCGGCAGAATAGATAGTTCCGCATCAAACAAAACTCCTAAGTCCCGTATGATGTTTTTCTTCGTAAGCATCTGTCCACACATAACATAGCCTGAAGGTGTAGGTTTTACTTTTCGTGTATATGAAACCCAAAAACACCTTTTAATATTCAGTTCAAAATGATATGTATCGCACCATTTTACTAGAATATCACAATTTTTCTGAAATGCCTCAACATCTTCTGGATTACTTATGGATGAATATAGTTTTAAATCATCTGCATAGGCTAACACCTTACAATTGAACAATAAAAGAAGGTCATTTATGAACAAAATAAATAAAAGTGGGCCAAGATTTGACCCTTGTGGAACACCAGAAAATGATAGAAAGTTTTCAGATTTGAACCCATTGTAAGAGACGTAATTTATTCTATCACTAAGATAAGAAGTTATAAGCCTTGAAAAACTAGGAAAAACCCAAAATCTCTCAGTTTCAGCAATAATAACTTGTGTGATTAATGCAGTCAAACGCACTGGAGAAATCGGTATAAATTACATCGATCTGACCATGGTCATCCAACTCCTTGCAGATGTATTGAACCAACGTAACTAAATTAGATGTCGTAGAGCGACCAGGCAGAAACCCATGTTGATACGGTGAGATGTAAGGTTTGACATTATAACATTTCGTTTTATAAATAAGTTGCTCAAACACCTTAGCAAAGTTAGAAAGGAATAATCACCTTTTTTAAAAACGGGTGTAATTCTTGCACGTTATCAGGCATCAGGAACCACCAACGATTTTACGGAAAGATTAATTATAATTTTCAGAGGTTTCGCAAAAACATGCCGAGCATCACGCACCAAAAAACTGAGTATTAAATCATCACCAGCAGTAAAGTTGTTTTTAAATTTTGTCATTACTTCAACAAGATCATTTACGGACACAGAAGACATAGCAAAAGAAAAATTAATAGAGAAAACTTTATCAGAAACCATATTACTAGAATTTACAGGAAAAGTAGCAAAAAATTTCTTAGCAAAAGCATCGACAATTGTTTCTGGATTGCTGTACGGAGTTCCATCATACGACAGTTTTCTAGGAATCCGAGAAGTGCCTTTCTTCATATTGACATATTTCCAAAGATTCGAGGGGTTTGATACAAGCGAATTTTCTACTCTAGATAAATATTCTGCATGCCTCGTTGATATTAGATGTTTGCTCAATGCACGGAGTCTGTCAAACTGCCGATAGTAATTTAGACAACTTGTCGCTTTCCATTTTTTTCTATAATATTCTTTTAACTTTAAGTTTGATAGAATAGTCTAATCATACCATAGAGGGTATGAAAATTTAGAGTAAGTCTTAACAGTTGGAACTGATGCGTCAAGAATCTGATATAACCTTGCGTAGAAATCTTGCACAGCAACATTAACATCCTGAGTTGATTAAAGAAAAGTCCAGTCAACATCCAACAAGTCATTGTATAATTTTAAGTAATTAGCATTGCAAAACTTGTATGATTTTCCAGTTGAAGACGGAAAACGACAAGGTTTTGGGTCTACTTTAAACAGCAAAGAAACGTCTAAGGCAGGATGATGATTATCCTCTAGGAGAAGAGCAGGTTTAGCACGTGCGATGTTAACGGAACAACATGGAGATTCCATATTTGACAGTATTAAGTCAAGCATTTTATTATTAGAATTACAAACATTGTTCAATTGCTTAAAGTTATATGAATTACAGAAGCTTAAGGAATTATGCAACTTAGAGAACGGGGTTGGTAAGCTATGCTTATATTGGTAATTAGAAAAGTTAAAATCACCTATCAGAAACGTGGTGTCGTCTAATAGGAGTAAATCATAGGCGTCAAAAAAAAGTTCCAAATCATTGTTCGAGAGATTAGGAGGAATATAAATTGCAGCCAAGAAGAAAAACAATGAATTAACGCAACATTTGCAAATGCCTAAGTCAATCAGAGGGACAAGAGCTATCAATGCTGCAGTATCAACGATGGAATAAGTGATGTTATTAGCAAGTGCAATTAATACCCCTCCTCCCGTTGATCGAGCAACAGCATCGAATTTCCGGTTGCAACGCACCACATTAATGACTTGGAAAAACTTCGGAACTAAAAATTCCATCATTTAGCCATGTTTCCGTGAATATAATAATATCATAGTAACAATCCGAAATATTCAAATGGAGAGAATCAATTTTTGTTCGTAAATCGCGTTTGTTTTGATAGTAGACGTTAAGAGACATCAGATTCCTGTTGGGCAAAGTCAGTTTTCCGAGGAAACAATAGTTGGGATGCCTTGCTTGTACTTGATTTTTAAGTTGGTTTCGCCATTGAGCCAACGTTGATTTAAATCCGCTTTAAAATATATCATTGCATTTTGAGTTAACCTTAACAGTCAGATAGATACCCAAGGATATTTTTGTAAAGCCATAGCTACTCTTGCGGTACTATAATGGCCAATTAGTCTTAGGATTAATTGTTTTTGATTGCCGCCGACTGATCTATTACCTTAAAGACAGTGCTCAGAATAATAAATCATAATATAAAGATTGCAGTCTAATATAAAAGTCTAGTATAAAAGTCTAATAAAAAAGTCTTATATAAAAGACTAATATAAATATCTAGATATTATTTCTATATCATAACAAGATAAGTACCGCTAATTATCATTATGTGTTAATAAGCAAACTGCCTACTCCTATTGATTTATGTGTGATTGAAAACTCAAACGCTATTTTTACGTTTTAGGATGAGCGTTTGAAAGTGCGATTGGCCATCCAGACAATTCTATTAGTTCCTCTAGCAGAAACGGTAAAATTCAAATTAACTTTATTTAAAAGAAAAAAATAGTTTCGGTATTAACATATTTCCTCCTATTCTCTATCCGTTTCTCTCTCTTTCTTTCTTTCTCTTTTCTCTTTTATCTTATAATAGAGATTAAATAAAATTAAAAAAAAACTTGCAGAGTCAAATATTAAAATAATATTTTAGTAAATGTCTTTAAGATAAAGGTTCACACGACACTAGACAAATAAATCTATAAGCACCATAAAGGGCCTAATGAAAGATAAGATTAGCACAGTACCTAAGATCCTAACGATGAGACAAAGCAGATACGTCAAGGAGGAAAAAATAGGCACGCCGAAGATGACAAAAAGCAGAAACAAGACGGTTAGAAAATAATCACCCCCGATTACCTCTGCTACGCAATTTATAAAATTTGTGACTACATCAAATTAGATCATTTTTCTGTATAACTTGACGTGCCAGTGTTGTGAATAATTATTGTGGTGCCGTAAGTGCAACAATTAAATTTGGGTGAGTCCTAATTCACTGAATTTGTTTATTTCTGACAATTGGTATTGCAACCTTAATGTTCAATTAAAGTAGAAACAAATTTAAAGAACAATAACTTCATCAAACTTAATATTTGCATTATGCCATGGTCTATTATTTTATAAACAGTAAAAACAAAATTTTTGATTGATAAAACAAAATAATTTAATTATTAATTCAAGAATTTAATTAGTCAAATTTATGATAAGCATTATCTTAAAGTTTAACATTTTCTTTCTTTACTATACAAGCTGCTCGAAATAAAATAATAATTTAATTAATAAGTTATCCAATTAATTACTCAAAAGTTTGATAAAGATTTATTTAAAGTTGTTACAATTATTGCTGTTGTTTGGTTACATTGCCATTACCTAATAAAATATTGAAAATTGATTGGTAAATAACTCTATTTTCGTAACCGCTGCACTGCAAGAACTTTCGTATAATTTGACAGTGGTCAAATTTACAGAATTCAATTTACTTGTATTTGTTTGAATAAATTAAGTTTTACTTAATGTTTTGAGATTAGCAATTTTAAACAGTTACACTTTGTTTTAAATGAATTATGCATAGTTTAAAATTCTTCAACTAAAATAATTTACACATAAAAATAAAATATAGTCTTTTGCTGTAACATAATAATGTGAATCAATTAAAATCAGTTCGGTAATTATATTAAGTAGCGTAACCTCTGAGTTTACTAATTCTATAGTGAAACACATTACGTGAAACTCTTTGTTTAAAGTAGCGTAACCTCTGAGTTTATTAAAACGTGATGTTTAATAAAACACGTTACGTAAATGGTGTTAATTATTGTCTGATCCGTACTAAAATCTTTATGACATTTTAGATGCAATATTATTATTATTTCTTGCTCCACCCGCCGAATGTACGCTCTTTCTGGCCGCATTTTACGCCAGAATGAGCGACTTTTCATGGCCTGCATTTTCTAGCCGCTACCATAGCAACACAACCACAAAAGTCATTATGACAGAACTGTTAAACGTAAAGAAATTCGGCGGGTGGAGCAAGAAAAATAGTATACAACCTACGGCCAGAAAGTTGGATGCCCTGGCGTATGTGATATGATCATCATCATAACACATACACCAGGAAATTCAAGTTTCTGACCTTAGAACGTAATATACTATTGTTATTGTCGATTCAAACGTCAGTTGCGCTGAGCCGATAAAACAGGAATTGATGATTGTGTGTCGTACTTTGAAGGATAACCTTCTAACCACACTTCTTACATGGTACTGAGTTTTGGAGTTTTAGGGCGTTTTTGGGTTTTCGCTGTGTTTGTGACTTTGTGTTTTTGGAAAAACTTTCGTTGTGTTTTTGTACAAACTTTGATAGTATCTATGAATACATTTTTTAAGTGGCTTTTTAAAACATTTGCACATTCTTATGTTGTCCGTTTGTATGCCAATTTCTTTATACTTTGGCTCCTGTGCACTGAGCAGAATTAAACATTGGGCAGCTTCAAAATTTGTGCTTTCAAGTCCCAAAAAATTCTGACTGTCGTTACTTATTTCCTCTGTCAGATGCTGGATTGGCTGCTTTTGCAACTGCCTCCCTTTTAACCGCTTAGCCCTTGCATTTTTTATTGCTTCTTTCTTATCTTCATCCACTAATGCTATTGTCGATTGTGGAAGACTTATACTAGGAATTGCTGTAGACAATAAATCCTTTTTGCCAGTCCATAAACCACCACCTAAAGTAAAATGAATTATTGTTCAAATTACCTTTTGTCAAGCAGTAAGTAGGTACTAATAAATTATTAGTATTTAATTACTACTACAGTAATTAACAAATTTTAGCAATAAAAACATGGCTTACCTGAATGTGCAAAATCTTCATTTTTAAAATGTAGAGAACACACTCTCATAGCTTTGGACATCTTTTTCCCCATTTTTAATTTCGCCTCTCACAGCTGCCTTCTGTTTATAACTTTAGTCTCCGCTTTTCGTTTGGGAATGAATGGTAGTATAGTTCCGGATTTTTTTTCCGTGTGGAAGCACAACCATAAACACAGCAATTAACATGACTGGTGCTACCAGCCATTGTTTAGGTATAGCAAATACCAAACACAAATGATCCACTTAGGTCCCACAAAAGCAATGGAACCGTAACGACTGTAACTATCCACGAAATCACGAAAATTCTTGAATTAAAACATCAAATACACGGCAACACACAGTAAACAGCTGATCAAACAAGACATGATCCCCATTAGCTACGTCACAGTCGGTAGTTCATATTTTCTCCGCTAGAAGCGTAACGCTTAGTTTGAATCGACAATACCATTTGAAATAGTGTACTTTCTGACATTAATTAATGAGTCATTCATTAAAAATAATTTGAATTTATAGAATTTGAATTTTGAAGTTTAATAAGAATAATTGAAAGATTCAATGTGATGCATAATGTTACGTGAAATTTATTAATTATTGTCTGATTAGGTCTAAAATGTTTATGTCATTTTAATTGCCATATTATTATTATTATTGCTGTGGCATATTAAAATTTGTATTAGCAGTAATCTATAATTGATAAAAAAAAAGAATGTTTTTCAAATAGTTTGAATTTAGACGTTTAATAATTGTAGAAATAAAAATATATTACAAAATATGTAAAATCATTTGAAGGAGCAGTAGTAATATATAATTAAGTAAGCTCTTAGTCTATAATAGTTAACTTATAAATGTTTGTCTATGAATATTTTAACAAACCGCTTGATTAAATTAATTGTTAATTAACGGATGGTTTGAAATAGCGAATTCAGGTGTTGTCTTAACATTTAAGGATTCCTGTGAGTTTATGGTCTCCTATCCTTTGTCTAAATCTTACCTATTCTATGATCTTCTGGATTCATTATTGTAGTAAACGATTGGTGACAGCGTTTAACTACGGGTATTTATATTCTATTCTAACATTGATGAGATATGAACAATTATTCATTATGTAAAAAAAACAAGTCTTATTGTTATAATTTATTGTACATTTACACTAATCACATTGAAACTTGTTATAATTTTCTTAAGATACTTAAGTGATGTTCAAAAATAGTTGAATATTTACACTGATGGCATTAGAATCTTTGCTGTAATTCACGCATAAAGTGCTTCTTTTCATGTGTTTCAATGAGATATTTATGAAAATTTCTGTTGTAGTTTGCTTAGAACATGTTTCATAACTTTATGATTACTTGTATCTTCACATTGATTGCGAAGACATTTTGGATGCAGTTTGCTTGAAAGGTGCCTTATTTCTTATTCTTGATTTTCAATATGAATAGGGTTGAAAATTAATATAATTTTATTTATCCCTTTAATTTCTAGAAAAAAATATTTTAAGTCATCAGAATCTACAATAGATTTATTCATCATTTAATTTTATAGTTCCATATAAATTTTAATGCATTGATTGCATTAAAATTTGAGTTGTAGTTCGCTTGAAAAATGTTTTGCATTTATATGTTTCTTCACGTTTTTTTTATAAAAAGATTTATTTATAGTCACACTGAACGAATTTTTGTTGTAATTTTTTTGAAAGATGCTTTACATTTATATGTTGATTTATAAGTTCTTTATAAAGAGTTGTGTATCACATTAGAATTTTTGTTGTAAATCTTTTGAAAGATGCTTTGCATTTATATGATTTTTCAAAAGGTTTTTTCTAAGAGTTTTATATTCACACTGATCGCATTGAAATTTTCGTTGTAGTTCGCTTGAAAGATGTTTTGCATTTATATGCCATTTTATAAGTTGTTTATGAGGAGTTTTGTATTCACACTGAACACATTGAAATGTTTGTTGTAATTCTTTTGAAAGATGCTTTGCATTTATATGTTTGTTTAGATCTCCTTTATAAAAAGTTGAATATTCACACTGATCGCATTGAAATTTTCGTTGTAGTTCGCTTGAAAGATGCCTTCTATTTCTATGCCATTTTATAAGTTGTTTATGAGGAGTTTTGTATTCACACTGACCGCATTGGAATTTTAGTTGTAATTCTTTTGAAAGATGCTTTGCATTTATATGATTTTTCAAAAGGTTTTTTTTAAGAGTTTTATATTCACACTGATTGCATTGAAATTTTTGTTGTAATTCTTTAGAAAGATGCTTTGCATTTATATGTGGTTTTAAGTTGTGCTTATAAAAAGTTGTGTGTTCACACTGATCACATTGAAATTTTTGTTGTGATTTGCTTGAAAGATGTTTTGCATTTATATGTTTTTTTAGGACGTGTTTATGAAAAGATGAATAATCACACTGATAGCATTGGAATTTGCTTAAAAGGTGTTTCGCATTTATATGTATCTTCAGGCTTCTTTTATAATAAGATTTATGTTCACACTGATCACATTGGAATTTTTGTTGTAATTCGCTTGAAAGATGTATTACATTTTTATGTATCTTCAGATTTTTTTTATAAAAAGTTGTGTATTCACACTGATCACATTGGAATTTTTGTTGTAATTCTTTTGAAAGATGCTTTGCATTTTCATGTCTGTTTAGATGACTTCTATAAAAAGTTTTATATTCACACTGATCGCATTGGAATTTTTGTTGTAATTCTCTTGAAAGATGTTTTGCATTTATATGTTTTTTTAGATCTCCTTTATAAAAAGTTGAATATTCGCATTCATCGCATTTGTATTTTTGCTGTAATTTTTTTGGACGATTAATTTTATGTTTTTTTAAACACGCATTTTTTTCGGTCGTTTTAAAATTACCAGGCATTTCCTTGGCAATTTTTTGCAGTTTTGGTAAAGAGTGTTTTCTGTCTATATGTTTCAGATAAATATGTCTTTTTAACTGGAATTTGTATTTACTTGTATACTTGCATTGATCGCATTCAAAACAAGTAGCGAATTGGTAACGTTTATCTGCTTGGCTAGTCGTTGTAATAATACTGTTTCCATTTTCCATATTACTTGTTACAGATGATTTATGTTCTGTAAATTACACTTTCTTTTGTGAAAGTATCTCCACACATACGAAAAGCTACCCACTCTGCAACGTTGACATTTTATGAAACAGGCTTCATCCAAATCATCTAAAAACTCACAATTGTGAATAAAATAAACACTTTTTTCATTTGTTTCAAAGTTGCATAAACGGCATCTATAAGATTCCAGTGAATCGTAACAGGAAAAAGCCGAGGAAGAGCGGCAGCACTTCGAGAAAACCGACATTTTTGATAACGTCAAATTGAACTAAAACACTAAAATTTTTAAAAATGTTATATTAAAAGGAAGCCGTTAATATAGGCGTTCATTTGATAACCTCATACAATACCCTATCTTTGATAGAATGTAATCTGTAATGGTAACGGCCGGTAACATTCTAGTGGCGCCACCTGCATTTTGGTTTTGCATGCTTCGAAACCATTCCGCGGTGAATTTCATTTACCGCTTGTTTTTGAATATTGAAAGGAAAATTTTGTTTATCGAAAAAATTTATATATATTTGCACAAGTACAATTAAATGTAGTGCGCTAGCTAGATGTTATCACACCATTAACAATAATACAATACACAAAACAATATAATGCTATCAGGGAGTTCATTTTTGTAAACAATAGCCCATGACAGCAATGACTCAATACGCTCTCGAAATTTATTTGTAAATTTCGGGGGGGGTTAAATCTAAAGTAAAGAAGTGTTTACAAAATCGAATAAAATTATAGCCATACAGATAAAGTTACAGAAATGCTGAATAAAAAAAGCCATAAAAATAAAGTAGTTATCAGGCACAAATATAAATGCTAAAAGTACATAATCAAAATGTTAAGTAAAACCCTATAAAGATATAAATGGTAAAAGTAAATTAAATAACAAAAACATAAGTAAAAAACTATAAACATACAATTTATACGTAGTATTAACGGCACAGTTGTATGCTACAATTTTATAAAAAATAGTGTTATAAAAAAAATAATTATAACTATAAATAGCATAGCGTCACAAATGTAATGGGCACGTAAAAAAACTATAAAAACCGATACAGAAAAGCAAGATCTCATTGCAACATACAATCTTTACAAAGTACTAACGGCGTAGATGTAAATGCTAGAATTATGCAATAAAACAGAATAAATATATAGTGTTATGCGTTACGTGTTGCATTCGCACTGTTTACTAAGGGTCGCTTTATCTCGCATCAGAACGACTGTATTCGGAACCTTGTAAAACATATCCGAGTCATTTGTGGTAAAATTTGTGTGATGCCATATTTATCTAAAAAATGTTTCTCTGGGATCTTGATTTAAACTGCGTGGTTTGAGGTAAGTGAATCCATCGTTATGCAAGGAGGCACTTTATTCATTAATTGTATAAATTCTACAGTGCCTCAAGCTTGTTTTTCAACGACGTCTGAAAAAGTAAATCAATAACACAAGTGCACAACATAAAAAACCGTTGCTTTTTACTTACTGGCTTTAAGAAGAAACTTTAAGCTCGATGCTACATAAGGACTCTAACACTTGAACAGCAATTGACACTTTAATTATTTCAACTTTCATTACCGTAAAATTCGGTCATCTTCCGCAGTGCGCTAAATTCGTAATATGTTGCCCATCTACTTCAAACACATAATCCTGTGGTTCTACACTTTTCTGTGTATCACAAACAAGTGCATCTAATTTATTTGTTCCTTGATCGCATACGGATGGTACAGCCGTTAACCAAGCTGCGTTTACGTTTCATATTACATTAACAGTAATTGTTTTTAGCGAAAGGGCTTTCATCGCACCATTTAACAAGTAATATGCAAGTAGTTGGTTCCAATTTTTAAAAATGTCTCGCAGGCCTACAAACACATAAACTACATAAGTTTGAAACTTTTCGATACATTATACCTATTACCAGAGCATGATTAGCTATCCTTAGATAGATCTTTCGTGTCGAAGATCTATAAAACCCACAATGTGCAGATTATACTGCAAATGCAGTTCTAACGACATCTCAGCAAATAGTAACGTGCAGTATGTGGTATTTTTGTTCATTTAAGTGGCAATGGGAATTCTTGTTGTCAACATTTTTTGTAATGTTATTCATGCATCACAAAAATCGGTCTCCGAAGGTCACACATCGGTGTCTCCTAAATGTTTTCCCATCGCTGCAATTTTGGTCTTGCCAAAACCTCAAAAAGCGTATATCACAAATACAACTAAATTTGTTATCAATTGCAACAATACACACTTTTGAAAAATTTTTATTAATTTATTTGCAAAAAAATACAAATGGCTGCGTATTTTCCGCTATAGCATATCACCATGTCAGTTGTCAATTGTCAGTCTACAAATTGACAAGTGACACAATTATATTAGAATTACTTCATTCTGACGTCACAGTCTTAAAATCAACATGAAAAAATGACAAAAGCAGGTAGAAGATATTTACCTAACGATTTTGGCAAATAACCGTTTTGACTTGAGCACTTTGTTTGCAAGCTGGCTTAAAGAAGTGCTGCATAATGGAGTAAATGTTTTTCCGCAAAGATAGATTTTTTTTTTTAATGTTATGAAATATATTTGTTTCAAACATTTGACCATAGATGCGGCAGTAAAGTAAAAAACAGGTGCAGAATAATTGTTTTTATTTTATTGGAAACGATCGGAAAACACCGATCTGTAAGCAATGAGTGCAAAAAAGAAATGACAGTTGCATACGGGACTAATTTTTTTAACATTCTTTACTAATTGTTTTACGTATCCTGTATATTACAAACACTTTGTTGTTAACAATCTTATTGTTTTTATGACGCAACAATGACAGCAATTGGTTTGGTACCAAACATTGTGTCTGCACCAAAAGCAATTTTTACGTGTTTTATTATATTTTGTAAATTTTAACGAACGATTGCTATTTTTTAAACATGGTAATATGTGCAGCTTACCGTTGTGGAAGTCATAACGATAAAAAAGAAGCCGGAGTTTTATTTCACAGGTAAGTAAGATAACATGGTACTTTGCACTTTATTTATTTTTAATAATTTTTTTATTATTACTTACAATAAATGTTGGGCTTAGTGTACTGATCATATCAATAATTTTATGTCTGCAATTGCATATACTTTTCATTCATTATTTGCTTATGAAATGAGAATAAGTGAGTTTCAGCCGCCATTATTCCATAGACGTAGAGAAAAGGGGTACTTTGGGAGATAATAATTTTTTCTATTTCTGTGAGTAATATGTGGCTTTTTTCATGTTGATGCTTTTTAAATTTTACACACCCATAATACCCATGTGATGTTAGGTCATGGTTCATACACAATAACCAACTATATATTTGCAAATTTATTTTTTTTCAGATTTCCAAATGATGCTGCTAGGTGTAAATTATGGGTGGACAACATGAATTTTGAGATGACTTTTCAACGATAATGATTTATAACTCTAAAGGTTTATAGGGACTATAGGGTCTCAAATCTTTTATTTTAATTCTTAGGGATTTAAACATTGAACTCAGGTTTTAAGGTTTGTTTTGCACCATCCAACACGTTTTGTAAACTGTTCTCCTCCAGTTTTCAACAAATTTAGCTGAAAATTACGTATATGAAAATTTATGTAATTTGTATAATAGTTATTTACATAGAATTTTTGACAGGGCAAATCGATTTTAATGGTTTTTTTCAATTAAAAGCTGATTAAATTAAATAATAATTAATCATTTTGACCCTAATCTCGTTTATGATAGTGTTTTGAACAATCTTTTGACCTAAGAAGAAATTATAATAATTGAGAAATTATTAACAATTATTATTAAAAAATTGAAAATTATATTAAAAATACAGAGAGCTTTATTATTATGTGCATGTCATTTTGATAGAATTTTTCTAGCAAATTTATTATTAAAGGTTTTTTCGAACTAATGTTGTTAATTTGTACGGTTCTATGTTACTCGTACAGATAACTAACTAAATATTAAATAAAAATTAATTAGTTAAAAAAAATGCATTTTCAGTTCATCGTAATAGTAAAAAATCCCTTGCTCAAGTGTGCTGACCGATATAGTCCAAACTTTTCTTATCAAAATTCCAGGGGAAACGTTTGTACGAGTCAATCGAGGATAGGTTTAATTGATAAATTTTTTTTTAAATAATTTTTTTGGTTAAGTTGATATAATTTAAATTTGTTACTTTTAATTTTATATTTAAATAAATATAGATATTTTTTATTTTGTTGAAACTGTGCAAAGATTTAATAATCTGTTTGTGTTAAATAGAAGTAAGTTAGAAAATGTTTGAGACTATAACTTAGAATGGATCGTCTAGCTGGTGCAAGAGATGCGTCTTTAGATTACCAAAAAAATTCAAAAAATCAAAAAAAATTTTTTTATATATTTTATTAATAAATAGTAATAAAATTAGCGGGAAGTAGGCTGTGATTATATAGAAAAAATATTTCTAACATTTATGAATAAAATATACAATAATATATGACCAAAAAATCAGCCAAATATAAAATTATATACTTATAACCCTAATTTTTAATACTTGGTGTAGTTAGTAACCATCATTTTCTTGACCCACTTGATAAACGTTTCTTTCACGAACTCCATGAAATCCAATGTCTTTCCAATCTTTTGTCATTAAACCTCATAGATTTTCTATAGGGTTCAAATAAGGGGATTTGGTTGGTTATGGAAGAACTACAAACTCTGAACGGTTTTCAAACCATTGCCGAATGAATAGGCGAGATATCTTGCACAAAAACAATTAACTCGCGGCTGACCT
Organism: Lagria hirta; assembly: GCA_947359425.1. Classification (NCBI taxonomy): domain Eukaryota; kingdom Metazoa; phylum Arthropoda; class Insecta; order Coleoptera; family Tenebrionidae; genus Lagria; species Lagria hirta. Next base: position 4,806,844 of record OX375801.1, on the reverse strand, counting down.
AAGGAAAATGGCTAATAACTTCTGAAAGACATTGGGTTTCTAGTAAATTAACAAAAGCTCCTGCAGTAAAACGAGGGGGAGAAACTTAAATGATTTGTCCTGGACCATGTGACGTCCTCCATCCCCAAAATCCAGTGGTGATGCGACCGCTCTCCCCTGATTCTACAACGTGTTCCCTACTAAATCTGGTATTATCCAACCGCCACAAAACTTTTGGAGAATCCATTGATGAAGAAAACATCATATTATCGAAGATGTTGATGAGTGTAGACGTGTCTGATTGTGCTCTGTGTTCTGTGGGTTTTTCCGAAGGAAAAGCAATACTGAGGTGTAGTAAGTGTAAATTTCAAATTTACCCTAAATGTGTTAAAGTCAATGCTAGAGGCTTGCATTTGAAAAAAGACTGGATATGTGTAAAGTGTGACGTGAATGAAAATACACTTACAGATTCTAACAATGTTTCCGGAAATGTATTGCTCAATTCTCCTCCAAATATCAATGAAAACATCAAGTCATTAAAGTTTTCAAAAGAATCTTTCAAAAGTTTGATGAGTTTGGTGGTTGAGATGCGTCAATGTAATCGCTTATTATATGACAAAATCTATTTGCTGGAATCAAGCGCCGAAACTGCCAACTTTCAAGCTTCTCTTGAAGCAGTTGAAGCTGAAGTCAAGGGTCTCAAACAAGAATTATGTAACCTGTGTGAAAGCAATATTGACTTAATCAGGCTATATTTTGTAGAAATTTTAAATGTATCAGCTAAAAATCTCAACAAAAACTAAAAACAGTTTAACATAGAAAATCTTTAACAAATCGCTTGTAACATTTTGGTTTCTTTTTTGTTAAAAAATAAAAACTAAATCAATCTAAACCATTTAAATTAGGTACCTATTAAAACTTTAAATTTTTAAAGCAATATTTTGTGGTGCTTATTGGAGAAAAATTATGAGAACATCTGTGCCATACAATGATTTTTAGAGCGGTTCATTATTTTTGACCCGATTTGAGTAATCACTTTATGAAATTTAACTATTAACTATTATTAAGTTTCACATATTTCTACAATAGACCGAAATGCTTTAAATGTTTTTAACATTTTCTCACAAAATATATATATATATATAGTATATATATATTTATATATATATAAGTAATAGAAAAAAGCAGAATTATCTAATTCAATTGAAATTTAGAAACTAGCGGAGGCAACAATTAGAAATCTATACCTTAATAAATCTAAAATTGCCTAACAATCCTAAATGTAGCAAGGTTTTTTTATGTAGCAATCAATTTTTGCAACCCCGCTTGAACCAAATTTGAATCATTCAACTACTTTTTAAAATACTTTCGGTCTAAAATAAATACTACTTTTTTCCAAAAATGTAGCAGTAACAATAAATAAATAAAAATTAATTAAAACTTTTTTATAAAGACATTTATAATTAACGTAATTATGACAGCTATGCTATACCAACCTGTAAAAACATATCTATAGTGCTTTTATAAACATCTATAAAATATTTCAAATTGAAAACATTAATGAAATTATCAAAGACGCAAATTCTAAAGAATACTTGATTACAACAATAGTGTTCTTTGTTTGTTTAGTGAATTGACCAATAAAATTTGTATAATGAGTAATATTTTTAAGTTTTTAAAGATCTTCTCTTTAATATTTTTTTTTTTTTTTTTAGTTTTTGGATTATTTTTCTAAATAACCTTTTTTTCAATTAAATTGCATTAATATTCATGTTTGTAAACTTTTTTTTAATTTAAACTAAATAAAATAATTACTATTACATGCATCTTATATCAATAATTTCATCGTAGATTAAAATAGCAATAACTTTTTTTTTATAAATATTTACGCTCGATTGCAAACAATTATTGATTATTAATGTGTTTTCACTCATCGCTCAAAAATTGGTAGGTAATTTCCAATAGTTCACTATTCATCGAAAAACGTCTTTTCTATACCCCGGTGTTTTTTACTTTGCGGCCAAAACTAGAGAACATGGCAACACGAATTTTTAAAACAATGTTTTTTCATTTAAATAAAACATAGCCACTACACAATGAGATCATTTTAAGTTTAAAAAATTAGTTAACTGGCTAGAGTAACGCTACCAGCCGAAAAATATCTAAAAATTTAAATTATTTATTTTTAAAAAATTACAAGTTATTTGTTGTAAAAAAAATTGTACCTAACTTTTTTTTTAAATAATTTTTTTCCTATTGCACACACAAAGCGTTTATGTGGCAAATTTCACTTTTGAACATGTATTAGCAGACAAATTCGTTATTTTTACATCATAAAAATTTAACTGTCAATTATAACACAAAATTTTAACATTACAAAGAAGTATACTTAGATACTTATTCTGCAGCAGTGCCCAAACCAAAAGATTTATTACCTGCGACGTTTTCATTACCGTTTTTTAATGAGAAACAGGTGCATAAGGTAATGTATGTACCTTATCGCCCTAAATGCCCGTTTGCACCGTTCAAGTTAAGCAACGCTTAACCCGAGTTAAGATAGGATTCTGCTTAAGTCACGAATTTGGTTTGCACCGTAACCGAATGAGTGCTTAACTCGCTAAAGCAAAGCTTAACTTTAAGCCTCCGATTTCGGAGGCTTAACTTTTAAGCAGAGACTTACGCATGCGTACATAGTGTTTATGTGGAAATGACAGGTGATGAGCGAGGATATCTATTTTCTAACCTAGAATATGAAAAATAATTATAATAATTATTAATCATTAGTCACCGAGGTCAACGCGGGTTTTTTTATTGAAAAAAATAGAACTTGTATCAATAAGCGAAACTGGCTGGCGCAATTGAAGATGACATATTTGATGCAGACCTAGACATTCTTGATATAATCGAATATGGATTTCCTCGTCAAATATACGAAAGAAATGAATATATTTATGCTTTGGATGAGCTGGCTTTTTATAGAAGATTGCGGTAAGTTGCCGGAAAGTAAGTTTTCATAATTAGGTAAAATTTTGTTTTAGATTAACCAAGGATACAACTATGCAATTGCTTCCACTTATTGAGGATGAAATAGCTTCTTTCACAGACATGTAATTAAATAAAAATTATTTTATACAGTCGTGAAAGGTATATTTATTTTCTAGTATATTTATGTTATCTAGTATATTTCAGGTTTCTAGGTATACTGCCCCTTAGATATTTATATGTTTATAAGGTGCTAAAAGAGTTTTTTGAAAGATCACATTGCTTTGGAATTCAATACTATACAAAATTTACGAGAAACACTTGCATTAGTAGGCTCAAGCTCCCCAAAGTTAATAAATGTATTTTTAAAACTTGTTTTCTATACATAGGACCTGCTATTAACAATAAATTGCCGGATTATATTAAAAATTACCAAAATTTAAAAGGTAAACTAAAACTTCTAAAACGTTGGCTCCTAGAAAATAAGGAAACTGTAGAAGAGATTTTGTGTACCGCTAATATAGCAATGTAAATTTAATAGATTGTTTTTTTCTTTTTTTTCAAATGACACAAGCTTTAAAGTTGTTATTATTGTTGTTATTTCTTTCTTTGTGATTAATCTTTAGATCCAGTATAGTCATATAAACACAACTAAACTGAAGATTCAACCTGGAATGTAGAAACTTATGTTATTTTTGGCATTTTTTTATAACTGTATGAATTAGGTTGAATAAATATTATTATTATTATTATTATCACTTTCTCGTGGTGTGTCAGTCATGGAACAATACCAACTTTTAGTTATATTACTAATATTTCCTAAAACTTGTTAGCACGGGTGCGATGTTGCCAAAGCAAAAACTCTAAGGCGATCTTAAAGTTAAGAATTTCACAAACGTCAACGATGCAAACCAACTGCGACTTAAGCAATGCTTAACTTTAAGTTGTTCTTAACTTAAGCATTGCTTTACGAAATACGGTGCAAACGGCCATAAATATTTTTACAAAATAAAATTTAGTTGGAAGACAAAATAATTGTGTACATCTGCTATAAACCACGTAAATTTTTGTGTCAATTGCAAAAGAAGCAAAAAATTAAGTAATTATTTTGCTTAAAAGAAAATGTATCTAAAAAACTCGACAACCTTTTGAAAATACTCTAAAAATAAGAAGGCAAAACAAAAAAAAGAAGCGAAACCAAAGCAATTTAACAAAGAATTCAAAACAAACCTAGCTGTATCCAGCTAAGGAAAGATTTTATAAATATAAATATTAAAAAACCGAAAGAGAAAATAAGTAAAATAAAAGTATAAATAATTAATTTAATAAAAAAGAACAAAATAGATGAACAGCCTAATAAAACAAAGTTGCAACGCATAATTTTTTCACAAAACATTTTCAAAATGTAGCAAGAAAAACACGCACAATCTATTAAAATAAATTTATAAATAAAAAACTATAAATTAAAAATTAATAATAGCAAATTAAAATAAAAAAAGATAAAATTCTCTAACTTTGAAAGTGTAAATAGTAATCAGCAGCGACTTTACTCCTGATAATGACACAAATAGACAAAACTATTAGTCTGTAAATAAATTAAAAGCATATTTGTTGAATTTATCTAAATTTTGAACTTGAGAACATAAACTTTCATTTAAATATATTTTTTATGTTTCAGGTTAGAAAAAATAATTTATTTTCTATCTCATTTATTGATCAATGATATCTGTCAAATATCATTTCTATTTTTTCTTAAAAACACGCTTTGTTGTAATGTTCAAAACTCAATAAATAGTTGAGCATTTTTTTAATAAAAACAGTTAATTTATTGTAGCCCTAATGGCATAACGTTATGGTCGTTCTTTTGTTGCAAAGGCTAATAGCCCAACAATGAGACTATCCAAAACACTATAAATCTTCAGCTTTCACTTTTTACACAAAGGGCACAGGTTAAGATTACTTAAGTTTTTTATTTTAATTTTTATTATTAGTGAGCAGCTATGTTAGTTTATAATAAAACAATATTAACATTAAAAGATTTTTTTTTAAACTTTTTATAAACGCACGGCACTTTCTCTGTATTTATTTTATTTCAATTTTTAAAATTAGCAAAAACTTTTTTTTAAATTGTTTTTTAAAATTTCTTTTGTACGTCGCATAAAATAAATATATATATTTATTAAAACCGGTCTGTTTGTGCACTCCACAATATACTCTGCGCGATAAAAAAAAGATATATTTTCTCTTCATATAATTTACAAAATAGACTCAATTTTAGATGCATATGCTAATGCTGCATAAATTCTTCTCGTACAAACACATTACTCTATTTTCCGGTTTGAATAATGGCTGTGTACTATAATAAAATCAGAGATAGATGTGATGTATTTCAATTACAACTGTCTCAACTATAAAAAAATGTTTAGCAACATTATAGAGCCAAACTTGTTCAGCGCACGGTAGTGGCGTAATTATTACATAATTATTTTGTTTCTTGTTTACCGATTGGTACAAATATTTGCATGTTTAAGAAAATATTTATAAAATAATGAACTCTACATTAATCTTTTTTTTACTTTGTAATTGGTTTCTACAAATTGTTGGGTAATAAATGTATTATTATGTTCAACCGCACCTGTCCCGAAGTAACAGCAATTTTGCTGTTTTTAAAAGTAATTTTAGCTTTAACAAAATGTTTTTGCTCACATAAAATTTTGCAACCATTTGTAACCCATTGCTTCAATAATTTTGATCATTGTTGCATGCCTCCCTTTAAATTCCAATTTTCAGATCTTTAGAAATTATAAAATTTGTGGAATCTTTGATTGTGTAGCGTTTGCCAGAAAATTGCTACTTGTAAATACTCAGTTTTTGTATTTAATCTAAAATGTTTTCTAAAATGCGTCGGTTCAAAGTCGGCTTACAAAGTTTTTTAAATTTTATAAACAAATCATAATGCACTTCATTTTAACGTACAGAAAAGATACTTTTCAGCGTTTATACTGCTTTTTCAAATCGGGTCAGTCCTTTTCAAACTGCCAGTAGCAGCGTTTAATTGAAACTTTTTTGTAACTGGATTATTTTTAGCATTTGATAAAAATATTAACAATTATTCTTAGGTACTAGACATTATTTATTTTAATTACAACAATTAAAATAGTAAATTAGTAAATTCGGCAATGTGGTAGGTAGCAAATGTTTAATAGACAGAAACACAAAAAAAATTACCGCTGCATCACTGAATCACTTTGTTTGACATGAAAAACCAAAAACCGGCCAACAGATTGGGAATGCCTAGTAAACGTTTTTAGTGACTTTTGCCGTTGATTGGTGTGGTTAATAGTTGTAACGCCAACAACATTGACTTATGTTATACCAACCTGAGAAAAAAACTCATTAGGTAGATTTTTTATATTTTTATAATCTTAATATAGAATTATGCTTATTATTAAAAACAAAATAAAAAAAAATTCTTATTTTTTTTATTTCAATAAAACAATATATTATTGTAGTCGCGACTCTATCGGTCTTTCTATCTAATTAACATTTGTCTTTGCCTTAATACATACAGTCGTTACATGCGTACTTCAAAAAAAAATCAAGTGCGCAGAAGCACCAACCAATGGCGTTAATGATCACACCGTCCATTATGCATTGTGTGGTTGCCTACTCTAAGTAATTTGTAAAAAGTGGTCAGTTTCAATCAAGATCTATAATAGAACAGAAGCATTTGTTCCAAGGTGCGTGTTATTTGTTGCAAAATACGTCTGGCATCGAGATTCAGTTGTTAAGTTCTTGAGATACTGTGATATTTTTTAAATGTTCCAGTAAAGTTTGTTTGTTGAAAAGCAAATCTTATTTTAATAAACATCTGCTAGACAATATTGGCGTCCATGTTGTAAAATCAAGCCAGATGTCCATTTTGTGAAAGCCAGACAATTGCGACTCAAATTACCAATCAACGTTAAATCCTGTCTTGGCTTTGATAATAATATAATATATTGTTTATACATAAAAACTATAATAATTTGTGCAATGGTTTATCAAAAATTCAAGACTTCGCCGTTTCAAGATCCAAAGCACAAGACGGAGTGCGTTAGCCATTTTGCAAATTGCAAAGGACTTGAGCCGCCGCCGCCATCGACCATACCGCTGCCACCACAACATTGGATACATCCACATCAACTGCCTTCTGTTGCGGCAGCCCTCTTTTATCAAAAGTAAAAGCATTGTGATTTATTTAAGATAGAACTTAAAGGGCAATTTTTACCTCACAATGACCGATACGTACAAAAAATATATATATTTGTAAACAATTGAAAACCACATTATATCAATTTAAGTTTTTAATTAACTTTAAATATGTTTTACTAAAAAGTAAAAACGACAATACGTATTTTTTTATAGGTTAGAAATTTATGCTTATGATGTTCTATAAAAATAAACTGTGATATTAAGTGCTTTTTTTTTGAAAGAGCTTTTTTTGTTCTAAATGTGAATAATATTATGTATGCTTTTACAATAAAATTACTTAAATATATTTTTGAATTTATGTTTTGTGTTAAACTGTTTGATAAATCTAAAAATATATATTCAAATTGTTTTGTTGATTTGGAAACAGTGTTTAAAATACGATTATTATTTTTGTTTCGGTACTCTTGGTAGGAACTCTAAACAGTGAGTCGTTACCGAGAACAAAAAATCCTGTGGTAAGAATATTGGAATCTGTTTAGGCCATTTTTCAAAGAAGAGAGTTTAGTTAAAACTGTACATCCACTTATAAATTGTTTTTCAACAACTCACATTTATTTTAATTAAATTGTTTATAATTATATCAGACATCTTACACTGTAAAATAAATTTATTAAAAAATTCTCTTCACATAGAAAATTAAAAGCTCGTTGCTGATTTTTTTATAAAGCATGATCGTCTACAGCTACTTTTATTAATATTCATAAATAATAATTATTGTCACATAGCGTCTGACGTTGTCAATCGACAGTTAATAGTAACATTTAAAAAAATTAATTTTAACTTTTAGGGAATCTCGTGTTTGCAACATTTGTAAATTGTAAGTCAGCTGTACCACAGATGTGTCAACATCGTACAACACATTTTACTTGATATAAGAGTTAATTTTCAATCAAAGAGTTAATTCCAGTTTGAACAAATTGGTTTGAGAGTAATCATTCTAAGAAGCAATCAAGAGAAGGCAAAAAAGTTAACCATTTGAATTTAATTTACAAAAAATATTTTGGGATAAAATGCCGGCGCTGCTACAAGCAACTTTGAATTTTGCGTGCGAGCATAGTTGTTATTTGTTTAAAAGTTCATATTTGGTATTTATTGCTTGAAATTGAAACTGATAATTAAAATAATTACAACTTTTAATGGCTGATGGAGTGAGTAATTGACTGTTAAGCCTATTTTTTGTTCGTCTATTATTTATAGAATTTAGCTTTAAAGACCTTCGGTTTGACATTTTTAGGATGAATTTTAAATGCCCCGACCTAAAAAAAATTTATTTTATATACATATTTAAGGTTAAATGTGAGATTTAAAACAATAGTAATTTACAAGCTGTTTACAAACTAAACGTCTTTAAGCTTAAAAAATGCATAAAACTGCATACAAAAATAAACACACACAATTGTTTGCTTCCTAGATAGTAGTTACAAAAATGACTAATTGTTTCGTAGTGTTTATGACAAACAACTAATATCCACTATTTTTTTGTTGATTGCATAAATGGTAATAGATGGTCAATACAACCGAATACTCTCAAAATTCACTTATTTTTTTCGTTTCAATAAACACTTAGTTGTGTTTATTGTTATTAGAATACATATCTCTTGTATTCCAAATACAAGAGATATGTTATGTCTTATAAACAATTAGACTATACGCCCACTGTTGACAACCAACTTTTGGGACAGTAAAAATTGATCCAGCTATAAGCAAACTACAGTGAAGTTTTTTTGTCTCTTTATTCTAATCCTATAGTATTAAACAGATATGTAAACTTTTACAATTAGAGCGTATGAAGAGGTGCAACATTTGTATTTAACTAGCTGACCCGGCGAACTTCGTACTGTCTTAGCGTAAATTTGATGCACTACTTTATTTTGTATAGCTGACCTATCTTATGTATGCGTACCTATTCAATTTGAACTGGAATCTATAATATTCTCCATTTACTTTACTAATTTTATTAAATAAAAAACAAAATATATATTTTCATAATAGTGTTTATTCCGTAGGGTTCAATAATTTCACTTTTTTTACAAATCGCTATTGAACAACTGAACATTTTGAAGTAAACACTGAGCTCAATATCACGCGCGCTCTAGAAAGCAACTAATAGCTTCTATTCCCTTCACTGCTTCTCTCTATTCTAATGCTTTTTGATAAACTATATTTTTAGTTTCATGTTCTGGCGCGTGAATAAATAATGTTGATGGTTTTTCGACACGGGAACAGGCGACATATAATTGGCCATGTGAAAAACATGGATTTTCTAGGTTGATGCCACATACACTTAGCGACTGCCTTTGCGATTTATTTATTGACATTGCAAATGCAAGCCGCACTAGAAACTGTTCAAAGCTGAATGGCATATCGTTCGGTATCATAGAGATGCGTGGGATTAAAATATCTTCGCCTTCATACTTCCCTTTTAAAATGTTTGAAAAGGAAGTTAAATTGAATGACGTTGACATTTGTTAGCGCGGTTATGTCTGTGGTGTCATAGATCACCACAGAGTTTTTTGTTTTAAATTAAATGACTGAAAGATTTTTTTTAAATTTTTTTTTGTAAGAACCTTGTACAGCGTATTAAAAAACTACAAAAAAAAATCAGCCAAATCGGTCAAGTCGTTTTCATGCTATGTCGTGACAACGGATAACGGGTTTCATTTTATATATATAGATTATGTTGCAGCATTTAAGCTCACTTATCTAAAAAAACTTGAACAGCGTAATATAATATGCAAGTAGCATATCATATTACGCTTATTAAGGGTAAACAATCAAAGCATGAGTTTTTATTATAGAATTAAACATAAGTGTTATTTGCAGAAGAAACCTATTACTAAATAATACCAACTTTGTTTTTCTATAGTAGATGTTAACTAATTTTTTTATCATCTCTTTTAAGTAGATAAAATAGCACTTTAACCACAGAGGTAGGTGAAGTAACTCTTTAACAGCAAGGTAAAGTAACTGTCTAACAGCAAAGACAGTTATAATGTTTCTAATTAATTACAAATTCTAACTAATTAATTCAAAGGGCTAACAACAACTTAACATTACTGGTAATATCTATTTTTAGAACACCCAAAGCTGTAATTGTTTAGTTCGACAATTGTACAGAGGTAGATACTGAAGTGGTTTTCTACTTAACTAAGTATACGCTCGAATACAGCAATCTCAGTGTCTTCCGATTCTTCAATGTACGTTTCTGTAATAAACGACAATTTCCACACACTTAAGCGTTTTACTGTTACCAAATTAGCGCCAGAGTTTGCCAACATAATAACTTCAAAATGACGGAAGCAATGTTCTGTGTACCTTTCTGAATTTGGCAGCTTCAAAAAATCTGCAATCTTCTTGAGGATCTTATATATGATGTTGATTTCCTCCGGTTGAGTAGTCATCTTAATCTGTCGGTAGTCAACAAAAAACTTGTTTTGAGATTCGTTTTTAGACCGCAAGGCGGTGTATTTTCTCATGATTCCCAATGCATTAAGTGTGGAGGATCCAATCATATCTTAGCTAACTGTAAAGAAGAAAAAGCTTGTTTAAAATATGGTGATTGTTTGCATGTTTCAGATGTTTGTCAGAATTCACCCCGCTGTGTAAACTGTGCGAGATCTAACAATCTTTTTAACACCCAGATAGACACTAATTATTCGTGCTTCAACAAACAATGCAAAGTTTGTAACAGTCAAATAATTAAATATAAGCGAGGGATACAATATGAAATATAGCAATCAACTCAGTCAGAAGACAGCTTCCTCTTTAGAGCTTTTTTTGTTAATATACAATGTTGAAGAAACAAAACTAATTTATTAGATACTTTCTTGCAAGGTTTAAATTTAAAATGTTTGTGCTTTAGTTAACATTGGCTAGAACCTGGTGAATCAGAGAATATACAGCTTACTGGTTACAAAGTGGCTTCGTACTTCGAACGGTCTACGCACATTCATGGTGGTGTTATGCAATTTCTACAAACAGATATCAAACACAAACGTCTATCCTGGGTAAGTGATTTGTCATTTAAAATTAACTGTGAACTAGTAGATATACACATTTCAAAACACAACGTGATCATTGTTACAATTTATCGGGCGCCTACAGGAAGTTTTGACAAATTTGTTGAGATAATGGTTAAGTTATTAAATAGTTTGAAATGTCAATTATATAAGGTACTGCTCGGTGGTAACTACAATGTTTATTTTGACACCTCCAACCAGTTTGCTACAGCATCAACAGATGTTCTCAAGAGCTATGGTATGCATCTACTGGTTAATTTTGCTACAAGGCTACTATTGATCATATTTTTACTAATATAACCCACAACGATGTTATTGTCTACTTCTTAGAATTAGGCTTATTTGACCACACAGAACTTCTGTTAAAAATCAAATTTTCTGATGAGAACCCACAGCATGTTTATAAACTAGTAAGATCCGTAACTGAATATGGAAAATCTAAGTTCCATCAATACTTAAGTCAAGTTAAGTAGGAATTTGTTAAGTCCGATATAGATCCTAATAACAAATTTAAAATGTTGTTAGACAATACAGTGTATTGCTTTAACATGGCTTTTCCTGAAAAGCATATTATCAGTAATAACTCTGCAGTCTGCCAAGGCAACTGGTTTACTCTATATCTTAGAGATATGAGAGAAACATTTAATTTCATAAAAACCTCGTACAATATGAACCAAACTTTAGAGTTAAAAAAGCTTCTTAAAGATTATAGATATCAATATAACCTAGCTATCAAACAAGCAAAAATTAAAACAAATGATACATTATTACTTGAGAACAGCAACAATCCAAGAACTATGTGGAATATAATAAATCAACATCGTTCCAAAGCCTCTTATAACATTCCTCAATCAACTCCAGATGTTTTAAATAGTTTTTTTGTTAATAATGCTCAAGATCTAATTAATTCCATATCACCTAGTCTTTCTGATCCCATTGACTTTATGTCCTCAAATATGCAAAAAACAGAAAGTGTGTTTTCTTTTCATGAAGTATCTTTCAATGATGTTAGAAACTGTTACAATAGTTTATCGAGCTCAAAGAGTAAGGATGTTTACGGTCTAACCGTTGAGGTCTTGAAACCTGTCAAAAATATATTAATTATTCCACTTACCAAACTGTTTAACTATTGCATAAATGCAAATGTGTTCCCTGACTACCTCAAGCAAGTTCTAGTCATACCTATATATAAAAAAGGAGATCCAAATGATAACAGCAATTATCGTCCAATATCTCTCTTAACTGTTTTTTCAAAAATTTTTGAAAAGTTACTATTAATGCAAATTTCACCATACTTCGAAACGAACAATTTACTAGCCTATAATCAATACGGCTTTCGCAAGAACTCGTCTACAACACTTGCTATTATTGAGCTAGTTAACAACATAATAAAATGTTTTAAAATAAAACCTATTATGAGGCGATGTTTCTCGATTTAAGTAAAGCCTTCAATACTGTCTCACACAAAATTTTACTAAATAAGTTACAGTACTATCATTTTAACTTGGAAAGTATAACATTAGTTGAATCTTAGACTCGACCAACCGTACTCAAAAAGTGAACATTCGTGGTGTAATGTCCAAAGCACGTAAAATTACACACGGAGTTCCTCATGGTTCCATACTTGGGCTACTTCTCTTTTTAATTTATATTAATGATTTACTCTACTCTGTTCCACATGCTGATACAATACTTTATGCTGATGATACAACACTTGGCTCCGCAGACTCCTCTTTTATATCACTCGAAATTAAATCCAACTCTCACTATTTACAGGTAGAGAAATGGCTAAGTGCAAACATGCTACATCTAAATAAAGGCAAAACTGTGGAAATGAAAAACTTTACCACTCCTAATACAGTTGAACATTGAAGTTTTCATTGATGGCTTACTAACTTGGCACAAATATACTGATGCCCTAGCAGACAAGTTATGTAGAAATGTCTATCTACTGCGCAATCTTGCAAACCACGTATCTCTTAAAACTCTCAGAACAGCGTATTTCGCACTCTTCCACTCACGGTATTATCTTATGGGGACACACAATTCAAGCTCAACGTATTTTCACATTACAACGCAAAGCTGTAAGAGTTAATATAGGTTATAGGGATGATTGTCGACATCAATTTAGGGCACTAAATATTCTTACTCTTTTCTGCTTATTTATTTTTAAATGTTTAGAGTTTATGTCGAAACACATAACTAACTATAAAAGTCTAAAGCAGTTTCATACATATATGAAACTGCTTATGAAATATTACTAGAGGAAATGAAATATGCATAGACAGCTTCAGATTAGACAGGTCTAGATGTGGAGTTAATTATTTCTGCATAAAATTTTATAATGTTCTTCCCAGCAATTTTTGTAATATTTCTTTTCAGACTTTTTTAAAAAGAATTAAAAAATACCTACTACAAAAATCGTTTTACAGCATCGACGAATATTTAAATAACAGTTTTAGGGACCTAGAACTCATAGCTTAATTATGTATATTTTTGTTTTGTATATATATATATATATATATATATTTTCTTTTTTTTTATTATCTTTTGCCTGCACTTTGTATTAAATTATTTCATAAATACTTATGTACGTAACCTTGTTAAATGTAAATTATTGACGTGTGTAAAACAAGCAGTTCTTAACACTAATAAATTATTATTATTATTAATAAACTCACTTTATATTCTTTGTCAGTAATAAAAAACAACCTATCCCGATTAATTTGATTGTCAACTAATAAAACAACTATCACTAACTTTCCGTTGTCCACAATAAACACTCCTATCTTGTGCAATTGACTGAATTTAGTTGCTTTATGCACTTCAAAAATAGCAACAACTTGCAATTCCAAACACAAATATAGACCAGCAATAAAATATGTTATTAATAATAATTACTATAAAAAAAAATATGAAATAAAGCCATTGTGTATGTGTGACATAAAGTCTAAAGTGTTACGAGAAAAAGTTAGTTTTGTAAGATTTTTCGATAGTTTTTATTTGAACCTATTTTACCCTAAAGATTATAATCGCTTTTTCTATCAAAAGAAAGTATTATTTCCATAATTAATCCATTTATCATTAAAATTTAAAAATTTGAAAAAATCAAACAATTGTGTTGGAAAGCAAATTATGGGGTCTCAACATAGCATCATCAAGGGCGATGATGAAAAAAAAATTCAAATAAACTTCTGACATAAATTTTGTTTTAATTTTTTATATTATTTATAATTTCAATACAAAAATGACTAAATTCGGTGCCGTTAGCGATCTCGAGCGTTTAAAAATAGTAAAATTGTTACCATTAGTTATCTCAAATATGAATGTTGTACCTATATCAATAAGTAAAAATCTCAAAATTTTTGCACACTTTCACAATCCATCTGATATGGGGGTAGTAAAAAATTTTGAAAATAGAAAAAAGGCATTGCCCTCTTTTTGTTTCAAGTAACTGTGATGTCAAAGTGCTTTCTACGTCATTGCACCATCTGGCAAGATTGCATACCTGTTTTTCTAGTCTGTACCACAGTATAGGAATATTATACAGTAGTTAAACTCGGTGTCGGCATCTTTGATCTATGGAAGCCAGCGACAAATGGTCGCCGCCATCTTGAAATGTTAGAAAATCAAGTCCGGAGTGAAAAATTTGATTGAACATATTAGGGCCGAAACAACAAACTTGATTAATTTTTTTATTAAAAATAAATAAGACACATTCCTGGTAATGCAAAACTAGTCATTTTTCAAGATAATTAATTTGTTTTTATTATTTGTATTTTTAAAGTTTTGGTTGATTGATTTCAATGTATAATATATACGTATTCTAAAAAATAAATGCAAAAGATATTGTATTGGAAAACAACTGCAAGGATGACTAAAGTTATGGTTTCTACTTTTTGTCATTAGTGTTTCGACTAAATGTGGCTTTGTTACAGACTCAGTAAAAAAAGTTTGAAATAAGTGTTCAAGCCTTCCAACATAATTTACAAAATTACGATCGGGCATTAGAAATCCTCCAAACGGATTTGATTTTTGATCGTAACTTTTAAGATGACAAAAAATTGTGTTGTCGTCAACTTCTTTTAAAGATCGTGCATAATCTACACATATTTCGCCTGAGTGTTTTTTTAGACACTTCTTGCTTAAATAACCAGAAATGTACATATCAAAATTAGCTTGTAACACATCAGAATTTTGATAAGAATTCTCAATAGTTCTATTAACTTTAATAACCTCAAACACATTTTCTTTATCGTCGTCGTCGTCACATTCTTCACTTGGATCTACATCTGTTCGACACATTTGTAAAAGCAGTTCGTCAGAATCGCCTTCACAATTTTCGGTGCCAGAATAAAACAACTTGACACATACCAATTTTTTATATGTTCGACGGAATTGAATTGGTGTAGGGTTTAAAGCAATGCCGTTTTGTTGGCGAACACTACCAAAAAAATTTTCTAAAACATCTTGATTAAGGCGACGAGTTAATAAAAATAAAAAATTAGGTTTTAGTTGTTCCCACAAAACCATTAATTGTTATTCTAAAACATTTGGGAAATTTTACGTTAAAATTTTTACCTGTTGAATTAACAACAGATAATTTTTCAAACATTTCTGAACAATTTTTTAAAAAGTTTATTTGATACACTTCGCCTCTGAATAGTTTTACATTTTGTTTTCGACTATGTAAAAACGATGTATTAAGAAGATCAAATAATTTATCAATTTTTTCAACAAAATCGGCTGTTTCAGAGGCTGCGGCATCTATCGCTCCAAACCTTATACAGTGAGATTTTTGTTTTACTGAACATAACGTTATAAATGCATGTTCAGTTTTAAAAAAACCATGTCAATACATTGTTGCTAGGTAAGCAACCAAATTAACAAATGTTTATTTTGACACTTGACTGACTTGACAGAACAGAACAGAAGGTTGTGTAATAAATTCACACATATAAAGAAGAAAAACTTGTCCCGTCTTGACAGAAGAACGAGAAATACAGATATTATGTTATGCTGAAGAAAACCCCATTACCCCGTCGCGGATAATAGCAAACGAGTTTGGCATTTCAAAATCCTCTGTCCTTAAAACTTTCAAAAAGTATAAATACAAACCTTACAAATTTTCAAATCACCAACAGCTTTTTCCTCTTGACAAAATAAAAAGAACAGATTTTTGTGAAACAATATTTAATTTAATAAATGAAAATGAAGATATTTTACACAAGATAGTTTTTACCGATGAGTCATCCTTTTGTTTAAATGGCACGGTCAATTCACAGAATTGTTGGTTTGTATTAAACACTTCTTTCCTTTTTTTCCCTATCTTTCTTTCTAATTCCCACAGGTATTGGTCACGTACAAACGAACATTTTCAAAATTTAACACACACTCAGTATAATAGCAAAGTTAATGCTTGGACTAGAATAGTCGACGGTACCCTTATTGGTCCATTTTTTATTGATGGCAACCTAAATGCCGTCAAGTTTTTGGAACTTCTGCAAAGACACATAATGCGACGACTAATAGATTTGAATCTTGAGAACGCATGGTTTCAAATGGACGGCGCTCCACCACTTTCCACGGATCCTATTACACGTTTCCTGAATGAAAACTTCCAGGATCGCTGGATTGGACGGTTTGGATCAATAGCTTGGCCCCCTCGGTCACCAGATTTATCACCAAACGATTTCTTTCTTTGGGGTTATCTTCAATCTATAAAGTCTACAACAATACCGTAATAGAGAGTACAGAAGAACTAAAGAATAGAATACTCACCGCCTGCAACGAAATAAATCCAGTTTTTTTACAAAATACTGTACAAGCTTTTTACAATAGTTTGGCGTATTGCTTGGAACAAGAAGGTGGTCACTTTGAACATTTATTAAATTAATTTGATTAAAAGTTTCTTTTTAAACTTGTTATTAAGAGGTAACATAACCTTCCTTATCTATAATTAAAATAAAATTTCAGAGCTCAGCTGTTCTGTCAAGTGTCAAAATAAAACATTTGATAATTTGGTTGCCTACCTAGCGACAATGTATTGACATGGTTTTTTTAAAACTGAACATACTATTTATAACGTTATGTTCAGTAAAACAAAAATCTCACTGTATATAAACTCAACGCAATGCTGACACTTTCGCTGAGGACTTAAACTGCATATTTGGGTGTAATGAAGATCGGTTAGACGAGGGCAACCTCTTTTTGGAAACTTTTTATCTAATTCATACATATCACAAATGTATTTCCACGAAATTATTTGTCCTTGAGCAGTGCGAAAATTATGATTAAGTAAATTGTTTCTTATTGATTTAATAAGATGAGGTGTATCAAATAAATAGATGATTTTATGACCATCAACAAAAAAATTTGGTTTTTCTGGAGTGATTTCTAGTTTTTGAGTCATTTGGATGTTAGTTGATCCCATGTCACTTATTACAGCATGTACGACAAGACCAATGCCTTTTAATTTTTGTACTAATTTAAACAACAGTGTTTGTAAAGTTTCGCTAGGGCATGTGGTATGAGAAAAAGCATAAGCAATAGGCTGGCTCCATTTATTCTTCAATCCTCTTAGCATAAAAACTAATGCTGATTTTGTAGATTTAAAGCTTTTTAAATCCCCATTGTCTTCAAAGCCAATTATTTTATCCAAATTAATAGCATAAAATAAATTGGCTTTGATTGCCATTTCATCAAAACAAATAACGCAGCAGCGGTCTTCCGGTTAAAAATTTCTTACTTTTGCTTCCAGAACTTTGAATAACTGCAAATTATTGATTCCTGCATCAAAATCTAAATTAGAAATTGGCTTTAGAAGAGTTACAACAAAAAGTAAAAAAAATTTTTTTCGAACTTTAGTTTTGTATAATTTTGAACCAAAAAAGTAGAGACCTAAACATTCGTGTTTAAACTTTGTAGAATACCTGCGCTCTTGAGGTTTTCTTGAGGTAAGATGTAATTGAGTGTTAATAAAATTTGCTAACTCAAGCGACTGCGGCAAGTGTTCCTTAACTGCGTTTTAAAGTTCCGTTAAACTCAGTTTCTTTTTTTGTTTTGAGATAGATACAGATTGTAAATCATTGTTTTTTTTTCAAAAATTTACAATATTATTTCTCAACGTTTTAATGATCTTACGCAGGCGAGTTTTCCGCGGGGTCGATGCCGACAAAGAATCTTCTGTCTGAGTATACCCGGGCGAAATCTGATTTGATGTATTATTTGTTGAAACCAATAAAGATTGGTCTGGACAAATTACAATATTTTCCAGAATTTGAATTTTGGGACTTTCTACGTGTGGTTCAGCCTGTGTAGAAAAATAATAAACAATTAATAGCTAACAACACAAAATTAAAAATGTACCTTCCAATTGATTAATTTTATTAGCATAATTGTGCTCATCCATTTCATTGATCGCTTTCTTATATTCTTTATTTTCATAGAGCCGTGATGGTACCGCTGCTGGTTTCAACCGGTTTTTCAGGAAATTCAAGAAATGATTGGGTGCAAAGTGTGCCGAGCAAACCTTATACGAACCTGGTATTTTTTTGCTGTTTTTCCAGCTATTCGTAACACGTGCTACATATATTGCATGCTTTCATCCAAGCATGCCAAATTATCGAATAAAGTTATTTAACTTAGCATTACTATAAAAATAACAAGCACCTAATGTAATCTACGTGAAATATTGAACTGTTTTTGTTTTTTTTACTGCTAATTCTTACCTTAATGTTTCTTTTGGAAATCCAAAAAAGCTTACAGTGCTATTATATGACTTGTTGTTGCACGTTTCTATAATACATACATATCCGCCTTTAGAACGTTGCATATTGTTGGTTTAGAAACTAATTAACAGCAATTTTTCTGATATTACAAACACGCTTCCCTGTGACGCCACTGATTAAATGTTTACAGTGTTGCACGCCGCTGCATTTTCAAATGATCTAAGCCTAATTGTAACATTTCAAGATGGCGACGTCTGACCGGAGTGGATGCGCAGGCTTGTCTTTTCTTTAGAGTTTAACTACTGTATAATATTCCTATACTGTGTCTGTACTGTCAGTATGTCAGATCAGTGTCACTGCTTTCATATGTATAAGCTTATCTGTATGGTATAAGCTAACCTCTGCTGCAAGTCGCATTACATAACTCACACGTAAATAACAAAAATTAAGATAAACCGTTCCCTTTGAAAAAAAAAAGAATTGCTCAAATATTTAAATTTCAAAAGTAGTATTATACCTTATTCTTATAATATGATCGCAGATGCGTACAAGATAGTAATTTTAGCTTGGTTTTTTAAAAAACAATCTTATGTTTTCTCTTTGGCATAAAACGCAGTTTGTGGTTTTTATTTTTAATTTATATATCAAATTAATTTTTAATCTAATAAAAACTTAAAAGTTTGTTTTTCAAAAATTTTTATATTATTGGAAAAATAATATTGTCATTATCATTACATAACAAAGATCGTGATGATTTGTAAATCCAGTAAAATTGCTGTGTCTTCTAAACTGGAGGGTTAAACATAATAACAATATTAAGTTATATTGTCATTAAATAATCTATGGTTTTTGGTTTTGACTGGCAAGAGCCCGACACTCCGGTAACGGAAGAAACTAGTACGCGGAGTCCATAAGAAGGATTTTTATTTGGTAAAAAAAGTACATAATGTGTCAATGGTTAAAGACATATTCACATATATAAATATAAACAATAACAGTGTTAAAAATTTACATTCTACACTATATATTTTTCGCGAACAACATCAGGTGAGAGTGCTTTTTTTCTGAGTCAAGGACAGTCGATGTTTATGTGATGCTAGCTCGCTTCTTTGTCGTGTACTGTATGTATACAATTTTGTTTGTTTTAATTATTTTGAGTCAGTATGTTACTGTCTAAATTTTAAGGCTAGTCTAATACAATAGTAGTTTTATTTATTTTTTAGTTTTTTTATAATATGCTCAAATTTTTAAAAATCTCTAAAGAATATTTTTTGTAGAAAAAATTTCTACATAGAGATATAAATTTAAACTTTACTTATCAGTCTTCTGCCTGTATAAATTATAATTGCACTAATACTCAAACTCACAATCGAATTGATTAAGACATTGTAATTAAATTGCCTAGTTTATTTTCAAATTATCTAAAATTTCGTCTTCACTACTCAAAACAAATTAAAAATTTCACTATTATGTTTATTTTCCCTGTTAGTTGAATTCTTTTTAAAATTTTTGTAATATCGATAAATTTGTTTTTAGCGTTGCAGCGCTAACAAAGGATAAGTCGTCTGCTCTCCGGCACTTATTTTGTAATTGTTTCATTGATATGACGTGCAGATCAATGCAAACTAGTTTTTTCCCATTTCTGTTCTCTAATTCAAACAATAATTAATAATAAAATTACAACTATTCAATTCATTTTCTTTAAAATACACTAAGCTCAAATTAGATAGAACTACTAAGATTCAGAATACAGAAAAGTTGAAGTATGATAATGTTGTCAATGCAAGAATTTTTCTCCGGACGGTCTTTTAATAGGTTTGAGGCGGTTCGTTTGTAGTTATCGCTTTTGGCAGCACTAGACGGCTGGAAAAGTTGATATATTTGTAAATGCAGATTTACCGCTGTCCCCATATAGAATGGAAAAACTTATTAATATTTTATTTAAAATTTTTGACACACACTTTACAAAGAGTTAAAGTACTCGGCTTAAGTGTTATAATTTCGGTTAAAAGTTACATAATGTAATAAAGATTGTGCAAATTCTAAGGGGAAATCTAAGTTTATAATTTAGATTTCATAGAGCATTAAAATTTTTGTTGTGATTTAGTTGACAGATGGTTTTTCTTTATATGGTTATGTAAGGAACGATATTTCAATGACTTCGGGCCGTGAAAGCATTTCTTCTTCAATAAATTATGTAAGGAACGTTTATAGGTTGTTATAAATTTACAGTGATCGCATTGAAGTCTTGGTTGTAATTTACTTGAAAGATGCTTTATTCTATGTGTTTTAAAGTAACGTTTATGTAAAGTTGTATATCCACACTGATTGCATTTAAACTTTTGTTGTAACTCGCTTGTAAGATGCTTAGCGTTTTTATGTCTTTTTAAGTTTCCGTGGTCAATAATATTCACACTGATGTAAGGGGTTTACTGTATACAACTGTACACACTAATGGAAGCTGAGGGGGCTTACTGTATACACACATGAAAGTTGAGATCATACATTTTGACGATAAGCCCTGATGAGTTCATACATTTCACGATAAGAAGCCCTGACTCATCAACTGAAGAGGAAAAAGAGGACATGGGTGAACGCTACGGAAACGGGACGGACAGTAATCATTATTACGTTGTTCACAAGACATGTAAATGTTAATTCTGTCTGAAATTGTTTTTAGTTTGTTTTAATTATATGTATTGACATTTGTTTGCTTCTTTTCTTTGTTCGGCATCCTCACACTGATCACACTGAAATTTTTGTTGTAATTCACATGAAAGATGTTTTATTTTATGTACTTTCAAGCTATTTTTATAAACAGTTGTAAATACACACTGATTACATTGAAATTTTTCTTGTAATTCACTTGGAAGATGCTTTGCATTTTTATGTTTTTTTAAATTGCTTTTATCAAGAGTTGTAAATTCACACTGATTGCATTGCAATTTTGGTTGCATCTCAACTGACAGATGTTTTATTTTGTGTGCTTTCATGTTTCACTTCCAAATAGTTGTATATTCACACTGATCACATTGAAATCTTTGTTGTAATTTCCATAAACGATAATGCTTTTGTTTATGTAATTTTAAACACGCTTTATCCGTAGTTTTGAAATCACAATGATCGCATTGTATTTCAGTTGATTGATTGAACAACAAACTTTTTCATTGGTTTTAAAGTTGCATGAACGGCATCTATAACATTTCATTAAATCGTAACAGGAAAAAACTGTAGACGAACGGCAACACTTATAATAAACAGACATTTTTAATATCTTCAAAAAGAAGTAGAACATTAATATTTTATATGTCAAAAGCAAACCGTTAGTAGAAGTGTTGGTTTCGTATGTGCAAACCGCCTAAGATGATGACTAAATGAAAATATAACTTCAAAACACTTTCATTTGAGACTACATGATAGAAGCGAAGTAGAACGCAACAGACACAGCTTTTACTCACCGAGCAGCAAATAAGCGTGAACGGTTGCGGTTCTGTCTGCTGAATGTAACTAATAAAAGTTTAGAAATGAGGTTATATTTTCATCTAATAAAGTGTTGTGATACTATCATCTCAGTTTCCAAAATAGCAGTTTTAACGTATCAAATGAATGGTTACAGTAAAGGCTTACTTTTAACATAAAAAATATTAAAATATTGATGTTTTAGTCCTTTTTGACGTTATCAAAAATGTCGGTTTTCTCGAAGTGCTGCCGTTCTTTCTCGGTTTTTTCCTGTTACGATTCACTGGAATCTTATAGATGCCGTTTATGCAACTTTGAAACAAATGATAAAATTGTTTATTTTATTCACAATTGTGATTTTTAGATGTTTTGGATGAAGCCTCTTTCGAAAAATGTCAACGTTGCAGAGTGGGTAGCTTTTTGTATGTGTGGAGATACTTTCACAAAAGAAAATGTAATTTTACAGAACATAAATCATCTGTAACAACTAATACGGAAAATGGAAACAGTATTATTACAACGACTAGCCAAACAAATAAACCTAAACAATTTGCCACTTGTTTTGAATGTGATCAATGCAAGTATACAAGTAAATACAAAGTCCAGTTGAAAAGACATATTTATCAGAAACATATAGACAGAAAGCACTCTTTACCAAAATTGCAAAAATTTGCAAAGGAAATGCTTGGTAATTTTAAAACGACCGAAAAAAATGCGCGTTTAAAAAAACATAAAATTAATCGTCCAAGAAAATTACAGCAAAAATACAAATGCGATGAATGCGAATATTCAACTTTTTATAAAGGAGATCTAAACAAACATATAAATGCAAAGCATCTTTCAAAAGAATTACAACAAAAACTCCAATGTGATCAGTGTGAATACACAACTCTTTGTAAATCAAATCTGAAAACACATAAGAATACAAAGCATCTCTCAAGGGAATTACAACAAAAATTCCAATGCGATCAGTGTGATTTTTCAACTTGTTATAAAAGGGACCTAAAAAGACATATAAACGCAAAACATCTTTCAAGAGAATTGCAACAAAAATTCCAATGCAACCAGTGTGCATATACAACTATTTATAGAAGAGACCTGAAGACAGATATAAATGCAAAGCATCTTACAAAAGATTTACAACAAAATTTCCAATGCGAGCAGTGTGAATATAAAACTATTTATAAAAGAAACCTAATGATACATATAAATGCAAAACATTTTACAAACGAACGACAACTAACATTTTAATGCAATCAATGTAAATATGCAACAACGCTCAAAAGTCATTAATAAGGCACCTTTCAAGTGAACTGCATCCAGAATGTGTCTGCAGTCAAAGTAAAGATACAAGTAATTATAAAACATGTTCCAAGCGATTTACAACAGAAATTTTTATAAATATTTCATTGAAACACATGAAAAGAAGCACTTTCTGTGTGAATTACAGCAAAGATTCTAATGCCATCAGTGTGAATATTCAACTATTTTTAAACATCACTTCAAAACACATAAATTGAGACACCTGCCAAGTGAATTACAGCAGACTTTTCAGTGCGAACAACTATTTATTAAGGAATTCTTGAAAAATATAAAAATTTAAAGCATTTTTTAAGCAAATTATAACATATTTCAATGCGATTAATGTGAATTATTACAATTATTACTGACAAAACAAACCCAAAAAGTCATAAAAATAGGAAACATCTTTTTAACAAATTCAATCAAAAATTGTAATGCTATAAGTTTCTACAAGAATATGAAAAAGAGATTTTTAATTCAAAATTTTTACTATCAAAAATTATCATGATCACTGTTACTCATAAATTTTAAAGAATTATAAACATATTCCAATAATAATTCTTCAAACAAATTTGGTATTGAATCTAATATGTCAGTTTTCTTTTTTATGATTAACATGAACAAAGTGGATAGCTACATAAATTTTAATAGCACGATTTTGATAATTATATTATGTAATTATTTCTAATCTAGGCAAAAGCTTAGTGTATTTAAAATTATTATTTTTGTATAATAAATATTGAATAATAAACAACTTGAATAAAAACATTATTTTTTAAAATTACCCAAATCTTTTGAACAAATCTTAGTTAGGTATTTTTTTTTTGTGTAAGATTTTTTTATTATTATCTTACGTTTTGCCAAATTTTAACAATTAAATTGAATTAAATAACAGTTAACTCTTTCTCCATAATAAATTTGTCAGAATGTCTATGTTCTACGATTATTAGCCTTAATTTTTGACTCAAAAACAGTGTACAGAATAGCAACAGCCAGCTACATTATCATCAACAATCTACTTCAACTCACCCCTCTATATTCATTGTTAGAGAAACGCTTGAGCAGTCAGACGGATCGATTGGGCGACACATGAAACATATTTACACATAATGTACCTGCTAATAATACATGTAAAGTAACTCACCGGGGAGTTTTCTCCCCCTCGCAGGATTCTCTTCTACTCGAACTGATAGTGGAAGACATCACAAGGCTCATTGGACTTGGACAACCACTTCATGGACGCGATTGACTCATTCTTCACCCCTTTTCTTTAACATCGTGTTCTCAATGATGTCTTCATTGTTTCGGTACCTTATTATTTCTCCGAATTTAGGGAGTCAGCACTGAATTTACATTATTCCTCCGAATTCAAGGAGTCAGCACTAAATTCACATTATTCCTCCGAATTTAGGGAGTCAGCACTGAATTCACAATTATACCACAAAACAACATATGATCAAGAAGATCAACACGTTAACTATCTGTTTTTTTCATTAAACAATTAACAGTTTAAATATTCATAGTACTGCTCGTCCAACCACTCTGACCTTTTTACCAACGTTCTCCCTCACGCCCAGCTCAGTTTACTGATACTCACTGACTGGCCTCCACCTTTCCAGCGATGCTAAGTCCATGTTCTCCCTCTTTAACGCAAGATGCCATAAGGCCCTCATCGAGATTATTTACTTATACAAGCGATTTAGCGCCTTATTGGCTTATTTTTACTTTAAAAAAATGACTTTAAATTATTATAAAATCAAAAACTCTCACATTTGTTTATTTTCTTTTTATTCTTATCTATAATATTAATAACAATAAAGTGGTTTTAATCTTTATTTAAGAGGATTAAGAAAAATTTGCCACATAACAGTAAGTGCTTACCGATTTATTAAAAAAGTTTTTTGTGATATCTACTATTGTTACGCCCTCTGGCCGACCTACCCCGTGGTAAAGGGGGGTTGGCCGACGGGGAGAACAGTAACATCAGCATTTGTAGGAAATGTACGGACACAGTCCACTTTGATACATAGTCGAAGCAACAACCTATCTTCTTTCTATCGCAGCACTACTTCAACTACCCCTTAGCAGAAACATTGGTCCTATCAAACCGGATTAACCGCGCTAATTTAGTGCTTTAGGGTCAAGTCAACTACACATTAAGTACGTAATAAAGTTCAAAGGTTCCAAGGGGCGAAATAAACCCAGATTAGCGAACAAGCAGAAGAAGTCTCAACTAAGAAGACAAACCTTGACTCTCGACATCTTCTTCACCGTGCTCGGTACACTTTATCAAAAAGAAGATATCACAAGTTTCAAAGGTTCCAAGGAGCGAAACAAACCCAGATTAGCGTGCAAACAGCAAAAAAAGTCTCAACTGAGAAGACAAACCTCAACTCTCGACATCTCCTTCATCGTGCTCGGTACACTTCATCAAAAAGAAGACATCACAAGGTTAGTGGTTATTGTTACTTCATTTCCTTTGTATTCTCCAGCATTATAAATCCCTATTTGAAGTGTGTGCAAACTAAGTCAAAGCAATTTTTAAACAACACTAATTTTTTTTTGACAATCTATTCTTTCTTTTAAATCGCATCTCACAGTTAAAGCACGCTACTAATTCAAGTTTAATAAAAATGACTTCAGCAAAATTAAAGGAATCCCGGAAAGTAATTAAAGCTAGTTTAACAAGATTTCAAACGTTTCTAGAAAAATTTAGCGATAATGACAATATTCGTGTTCTGCAAAGTCGTTTTTCTGATTTCCGAACAATACTTCAACAATTTCAAGAAACACAATTGCAAATTGAAATCGAAACTCGCGAGAAAGACAATACAACCCGTGAAGACTTTGAAGACAAATATCACGAGCTTGTAGCCCAAGCAGAAGACATTTTAGAATCGCGGACAAACCGAACACCAATCTGCGAAAGTGCAGTAACTAATGATACAAATAATATACCGATTAATTTGCCAATTATTGACTTAAAAAAGTTTGATGGTTCATACACAAATTGGACAACTTTCTCTGATAGTTTCAATTCCTTGATTAATAAAAATAATAGTTTGAACAGTATTCAAAAATTTCACTACTTAAAAGGGTGTTTAATTGGAGATGCTGAACGATCCATTGCATCGCTACCTGTTTCAAGCCAAAATTATCAACAGGCATGGAAGCTTCTTCAAGAGCGTTATAATAATAAACGGTTAATTGTTCTACAGCACATCCATGAGCTGTTTAATTTACCAGAAATGTCCAAATCTCACTCTCCACGGGATATTCTAGATAAATTAAATTCTAATCTGTCCGCGTTACAGTCACAAAATATTGACACCACTTTATGGGACATGTTGATCATTTACTTATTAACAACTAAATTTGATTATCAAACAAAGAAAGATTGGGAAAATTGTTTGACCTCTACCGAATTACCCAATCTTGCGCAATTAATAAATTTTTTAAACGAGAAATGTATCACATTCGAGTCCATGGGATTTCACTTTGAAAAGGAAAACGACTGTAAAAACAATGATTTTAGCAAATTTGATCAAAAAACAAACAGCAATTTTAAAGGTAATAATGTTTTCAAAAATCAACACCACATTTGTCATTTATGCAAAGCTACACGTCATAATGTACCGCAGTGTCCCAAGTTCTTAACATTAAATGTTGATCAAAGATCAGAGGATGTAAGGAGATTGAAACTTTGTTACAATTGTTTAAAGAGTGGTCACGAAACCAAAAATTGCAGAGCTGGAAGCTGCCGAATGTGTTCGCATAAACACAATACACTTCTACATTCGACACGGCGACAGGAAAGTCCGAAAGAGTATCACTCTCAAAATTTAAACGTTAATGCTAAGGATTTTATTTCACAACAAAATACCCAGGTAATGCTATCTACGGCTGTAATAAAATGTTTTGATAGTTCTGGAAATGCACATATTACGCGAATCTTACTCGACCAAAGATCACAGCAGCATCTAATTACCAAAGAATTATGCAAGGTTTTACAGTTAGATGTACAAAAGGTGAATATTACTATTAGCGGCGTCTGTAAAAGCTCTAATGTTATTGATCAAGTTTGTAAAGTAAAGTTTAAATCATTAAATAGTAAATACTGCAGCGATATTAATTGTCTAGTAGTTCCATCAATTAACACAAACTTTCCAGCTAAAAATTTTGATAGAACTGAAATACCCGTCCCAGAAAACATTAATCTGGCAGACCCAAATTTTAATATTTCTTCTCCCGTAAATTTATTGATCGGTGCATCTTTATTTTGGGGTTTACTCACAGACGGTCGAATTAAATTGAGTAATCAACATACATTTTTGCAAAATACCGTTCTAGGTTGGGTTTTAGGAGGGCCTTATCAAACCGCGGTTATTCATGTTAATAATATTTTTTGTGGCATAAATAATAGTCCAAGTAAAGACAATTTAGAAAAGCTTGTTACAAAACTTTGGGAAATGAATGATTTAAACGACTCAAAAAGAGCGCCTACATTAGAAGACAAAAAATGTGAAGAAATATTTCTAAAAACACACAAAAGATCTTACGATGGCAGGTTCGTTGTTAATCTTCCTTTCAAATCAGATACGCCTGAAATTGGAAACACTTTTCAAATAGCTCACAAAAGATTTAAGTATTTAGAGAATCGTTTACAAATGAATACCGAACTCAAAAATAAATATGTCCTTTTTATGAATGAATATATTAGTTTGGGACATATGGAAACGGTCTACGGAACAAATAATGACGAAGGATGTTTTCTTCCTCACCATGGCGTAATAAAACACAATGGTTCTTTAAAATCAGTTAGAGTGGTTTATGATGCTAGCTGTAAATCGTCCACCGGATATAGCTTGAACAGCCAATTGTTGACAGGATACAATTTACAAAAAGACCTATTTAGTCTACTGCTCCGGTGCCGCCGTTTTCAAATTGTTTTTTCTGCAGACATAATAAAAATGTTCCGTCAAATCTGGATTTCTCCAGAGCATTGGAAATACCAGAAGGTCTTATGGCGGTCAGACCCTAATATCAAATGTGAATCATATTTTCTTAAAACTGTCACATACGGAACAAGTAGTGCTCCATATCTAGCCATGCGGTGTTTGCATCAATTAGCTTTTGAATCTGCATCAGAATTTCCAATTGCTAGTGAAGTCATTCTTAACGACATTTATATGGATGATATTCTAACAGGAGTAGATTCCGAAATCAAAGCATTATCTCTAAGAGATGACTTAATTACAATATTAAGAAAGAGTTGTTTTGAACTTATCAAATGGGCATCCAACAATTCTAAAGTTTTACCGGTGTCATCAGACAGGGCACAATTTATAAAACTAGACCCAAATAGTGAAACAACAGCGCTAGGTCTACATTGGGATTGTGCAAACGATTTACTAAGCTATAATATCAAAACAAAAATGCTAAGTGAGCCTATCACAAAGCGACTTGTGTTAAGCACAATTGCCTCAATATTTGATCCTATCGGAAACTTAGGCCCTGTTATTGTCTTTGCAAAAATTATCCTTCAACAGCTATGGCAAACAAAAACTAAATTAAAATGGGACAATAAAGTTCCTCGAGACTTAGAAACTAAATTTATTAATTTCCTATCAGAGTTACCTCTTATAAACGAATTTAAAATTCCAAAAAAAGTAATTCCTTATCACCCCTACAAATTAATAGAATTACATAGGTTTTGTGATTCAAGTATTAAAGCATACGGCGCAGCAATTTATTTAAGAACGGTATCATGTCAAAATTCTAAGGTCTCGGTAAATCTATTATGCTCAAAATCCCGCGTAGCTCCAATTAAACTCATTACTTTACCGCGACTAGAGCTTTGTGCGGCTGTTTTGGTGTCGCAACTAGTATCAAAGGTTTAGGCATTGTTTAGGCATTAATTTTGACAATATAATTTTATGGTAAGACTCAACAATAACACTGTGCTGGATTGTTTCAAATCCCAACAGGTTTCAGACATTAATCGCAAATCGAATATCTGAAATCCACACACAAACAGACCCAGAACAATGGCGTCATGTAAATAGCGCTGCAAACCCAGCAGACATTATCTCCAAAGGTATGTCTCTCGCAAATTTAAAAAATTCTAGACTTTGGTGAAACGGTCCCGATTATTTGCATCAATCACCAGAAAATTGGCCCAAATACAATATAATAACTAAAATTGAGCCACCCGAACAAAAAATCAATATTAATAAATAATATTTCAAACAATAAATCAATAGACAACAATAGCCAGGTGTTTGAACTTCTTTTTAGACCCGGAAAGATTACTTCGCGTAGGCGGACGGCTTCAAAATGCAAGTCTGCAATTTAACAATAAACATTAAATCCTTCTTCCAAAAAGTCATATTGTTACTCATAACATAATTAGAGAAACTCATATCCGCAAATTACACGCCGGAGTGCAAGGAACATTAGCAGCTCTCAGACAAAAGTTTTGGCCAATAGCAGCTAAAAATGCTGTCCGTTTTGTTTTGAGACAGTGCGTCAAATGCTTTAAAGCAAACCCAGTAATCCATCAAGAGATAATGGGAAATCTACCTGCTACTCGCGTAAGTGTCGCCAGGCCATTTAAAAATTGTAGAGTTGATTATTGCGGGCCTATTACGTTGAAACTGGAGCGTGGACGTTGTCGGAAAATGACAAAGTCTTACGTAGCGGTATTTGTTTTGCATGACAACTAAAGCTATCTACCTTGAATTAGTGTTTGATTTAACTAGCAAAAGTTTTTTGAACGCGTTAAAAAGACTTATGTCGCGTAGAGATAAAGTTAAATGCATGTTCTCTAACAACGGGACAAACTTTGTAGGCGCAAATAATGATCTAAAACAGCTTCAAAATCTATTTAAATCTAAAACTTTTGAATGGGTTAAAGATGACTTAATTAATGAAGGGATTACTTGGAAGTTTATTGCTCCTAGATCTCCTTACCTGAGAAGTTTATGGGAAACCGGCGTGAAAGCGTTTAAGACGCACTTTAAACGTGCCATGGGATCTTTATTAATAACTATAGAGGAAATGCACACACTTCTTTGTCTCATTGAGGCTTGCCTCAATTCCCGTCCGCTCACTCCTATTAGCAATGACCCTAACGACCTAGAAGCCTTTACTCCAGGACATTTTCTGATTGGGGTCCCATTAACTGCAACACCGGACCCAACCTGACACAAGTCCAAGACAATCGCTTATCTCGATGGCAGCGTGTAGAAAAGCTGCGATAACTTTTATGGAGGCGATGGCACAAGGAGTACCTGTCGGAACTTCAAAAAAGAAACATATGGCAAAGGGCAACCTATAAACAGTTGAAAGTCGGAACAATGGTTATTCTCATCGAAGACAACATGCCACCGCCAAAGTGGAGACTGGAAAAGATGGTGTCGTGCGATTGATCTTAATTAAAACTACCACGGGCGTTACGCAACGGGGTGTGCATCGTGTTTGTGTTGTGCCTATTAACACAAGTGACTCCTAGTGAGTGTGATAGAAATAATTACATTAAGACTCTTAATTTTGTCTAGATAACTAATTAACATTATTAATTTTATTTCTTTTTTTTTGCTTATAATTATTGTTATTGTAATAGAATCAGAAATGATTTGTTTATTAATGTTCAAATAAGGTTTATCGTTTTATCTTATACACTGTGTTTATTATTTTAATTTATGTCATACTTATTATTGAGATCTCCTGATATCTCAAAGTTTGGGAGAATGTTACGCCTTCTGGCTAACCTACCCCGTAATAAAGGGGGTTGGCCGACGGGGAGAAAAGTAACATTAGCATTTGTAGGAAATGTACGGACACAGTTCACTTTAAAGCAACAACATATCTTTTTTCTATCGCAGTACTATTCCCCAACTACCCCATAGCAGAAACAGCATATTCAATTAAATATAAAATATTTTTTATCCATTGACCAGCTTGGTGAAGATCGTTTTATAGTGGGATCCTATGATTACCCCAAAGTCCCACAATAGTCATAATTCGAAGCATTTGGCCCTCTACAATAAGTGATTGGTAACTCGACGAATAACTCTAAGTATTTATATCAAAATTTTAACATAGAGGCGGTAAGTTTGATTAAATATATAAATCATTGTTATGTATAAAAAAAATGGTGTTATATAATTATTGTTCCGTTATACTATTTACTTGAAAATTATTGGTTGCTTTAAAATATAGGCACTATAAGGTATTAATACTTATATTAAATGTTTGTTTTCTTTCTTTGTTTATTTTGGAATTAAAAAAACACTTTAAATTTAACATCTTTGTTGAAGTAAAATTCTTTACTTAAAATTAAAATTACTGACAACAAATGTGGCTGTGTCAACCATATGACAGTCAACATAATAATAATCTCTATATTCAACACAACACACCCCTTTTAAAAATAACAAAATAAATTTACAAATCTAGTAACTTCAAAAGATAACGTTAACATTTATTTTAAAGTCAAGGGCGTGGTCTTAAGCTTATATATCAGCTGATTAGATAATTTTTATTACATATTACTTGCAGACATAACATATATAATTGTAAGTGCTCTCGCTAAATTCTCTTATTCTTTCTTTATTTCACACTTGTAACTCTTTTAGCTATTTTTATGGACTTTGCCAAAAAAGTTGCTTAACAGAATTTTTTCCTGAACGCTCTTTGTAGACAGACGTTTAAACAATTATAATTTTAATGTTTTGTCTGTAATGATTAAGCTTAAGCTTTCAATAAATGAAAAGAAAGTTATCAATATTTTTTTATTTTATATTGTTTTAACATCAACATATATTTCTGTATTAAAATAAAGGCTCAAGTTTAAAAAGTGTCAAAATCATTGATGTCCAAGCTGTCATAAAGATCAAGCCATTTTTTGTACGTGTCTTTTTTTGGATGATTTTTTAGTGTAATGTCTTTGTCGATGTCTAGATAGTAGAAGTTTTCACCATCAATTGAAAGTAGCGGCCATGTAACATTTTGTAGAAGATCTAGTTCTTTTGGAGTGGGATTCCTGTTAAAATATTTCAGATTTAATTTTGCTAGAAAACACTTGGAAGCAGAATACATAAAACAAGTAAGTTATTATTAATAATTTTATAATTTTTTAACAATTATTGTATATGTATGCAATAAAGTATAATCATTATTATTACGTTAAGTAAATTGTTTTGTATTAGAATTGAAAAAAATCATTCAAATAAAATTGAAAATTAAAACTTTAACGTTTCAGGCTTACTATCTAATCATATTCATATAAGATAAGTGTGAGAGTTTACTTTTTATAAAATATAATTTATTCAAGTCAAAACGGCTTCAATATAATATTGCACGAAGAAGAGATAGTTGAGTGGAGATTGCGCAGTGCGTTTAGCTTAGGGATAAAACTATTGCCATAAGGGCAGCAGACAGTAGTCAGCGGGTAGTATTAGTAGGAGTGTCGAGTGCGGTACTCGTGCATAGTCAAGTCCAGTCAAGAAAGCGAGAGTGATAGTTATTTCTACACTCGAACGACCATAATTTGTTTTTGTGTGCAAATTAAGAGCGAATGTGGTGTCTTGACATTTCAGTTTCAGTAGCCTAGCCAGGTGACAGATCCTACCTTCTTCTAATAATGTAGCTGGTTTGGTCATGGCAGCTAGGTTTGAGTACTGAAACGACTTGCTCTAATCTTAGGAAAGAGCACATGTAAGCCATATTACATTATCTTGATTATTATGATGCATGCAGATACATCTATGTCATTATTGGCATACTTGTTTTTATTGAAGAGCATGCAGATTATTTGTGTCAGAATGGATACTGTTGTTATTGTTTATTATTGCTCTTTATGTGAAATGATTAAGAATAACAATCTACAGCAGAAAACTACTTCTGTTCTTAAGCCGGTCTTTACTACTACTGTTATTATTTATTATTTGGCTCTCGACGCCGATTAAGATAATTGTTGTTTCTTTCGGTTGAAATCTAGTTTTTTAGATTTCTTAAAAAGATTAGAGAGATCTTTAAAGCCGAGTTTGGTGCTGCCGCCAAGGCTGGTACCTCGTCACTAAAAAGGGTTGTAGGTGGGTTCCCTATTGTGGCAATAGAAGGTCGCAAGTTGAGATGAAAGAAAATTATCTTGCGGGAACAAGCCCCTGGTGACTTACTTGATAAGTATTATTAACAGGTACATTATGTGTGAATGTGTTTCATGTATGGTTGATCTAATCCGTTCAATTCGTTCGAGGCGGTTTCTTAACGGCAGCCACAAAGGGGGTGAGTTGTAGTAGATCGTTGATAATGATGTAGTCTGTTAATCTTGTATTTATGCAGTATTTAAGTTGTATTTATAATCAGAAAAAGAATGTGGTGAAACAATCTGACAAATATTGTATTTTAATGAAATACGCAATTTAATAATATCATTATAATTATCCCGGCGCCTTTACCATTATTCTTGTGCTTATTGCGTCAAAAAAATACCTCTTACATAAGTAAAAACCAAACAGGTTTAAAACAAGTTTAATGATATAAATGATTGATGACGATTAAAATATAAGAAATTGTAAACATTTGATTTTACATTTAACATTTTTTGTTTTTTATTTTTTCGCATGGTTTATATTCTCAAAAACTAAAATTTATTCTATATGATAATATAATAATAACAATATAACAAATAATAAAATTTGATTTTTGGCTTTCAAATGTGTTAGACGTCTTTATACAGATAAAAAATAATAATCGTCTTTTATTTGCCAGCAATCTACATTTTTACAACAAATTCAGTTTTACAATGATTTTCATCGTTACAAAAACAAAGCCATATAAATAAATTAATAACATTTAAAAAAGCAAACAAGAAGCAAACAATTGTTGGCAGGAGGCAAAGTTCAGCCACAGAGCTGTTCTACCACTTAACCCCCAATTTAACTTAAATGATAAGTTAAAAACTGCAAACATAATAATATGGTGTTTTCAAATATAATTTTGATTTATGAAAAATATTGTCTATTTTAATAATATCAAAAGAAGAGATTATTTTTGTATTTTTTCATTAAACGAATAAATTAAAAACTTCTGAACCGATTTCGAAAGCCACATTATCACTGAGTGACATTTTATGTTTTTATTGATATTATATTATTATCAATTTATCTGCAAGAGCGCAAGATAGTTCAAGTCAATCAAAATGTCCAATTTAAAGAAAATTATAATAACTTTTTACTGTTTAAGATAAAAATATTGTTTTTACATTTACAAAGATGAATTTGTTCAAACAATATTAATTATTTATCGCTTAAACGTGCAGCTCTTTATTATTAGGTATGGTTAATTATTATAATTTGATTGTATTTATTATAATTCAGATGAAATTACATTATCACATTATGTAAATAGATGAGAAATGTATAGTTTTTGTGCTCTGTTTTATCATTTTTTGCAATTTTTGCTAATCTAACCTTCTTTTTATTTTTTAAAGGTTTTTGCAACAGAAGAAGTTATAGCGGGTTTTAAAGAAGCAGTCGTCTTCTCGGTCTAGGATCAATTCCATTTCCATGGAGAAAATTTCCGGTGAAACTTCTGAAGTTGACTCCGACGAAAACTGACTCGACAAACTAATTTCTTAAGGGAGTTTTGCCGGCGCTCTGCTAGAGTTAAGATTAGTCTATTGACATGGCTAAAGAATCACATGGTTAGGTCAAAAAAATTAAGAGCAAAAAACGCAAACAATATTTAAAACTATTTTTAGACCGAAGCGTAAAACAAGATCATCTATTGTTGTAGACAATTTTTGAGAAGTTCGACGAAGAAACGTTAATATAATAGAATATTTGAAAGATTTGTTAATTTTAGTGTTAATAATGCCAAAAACAATCCGAGGTTGAAAAACCGCAAGACAAAAACTGAAGAAGATTTTGTCGGCAAGTAGGAAAAAGAAAAAAGTGACTTTGGAGATGGTGATTTTAATCTATTTTAGCAGGTTGATCGACTTTTTATCAATTATTGTAATAATAAATTTTAATTTTAATGTGTTTTGTTAGATCGATGAAAAAGCTTTCTTTTTCTGCAATGTTGAAGAATTTTAGGTTTATTTACCAAACAAATGAGTTTTTTTTATACAAATTATCACTACTTATTTTAATAAATGTTTGATTTTATCAATAGTAAATTCTACTGAATTCTACTTAAAGATATTCTACTGAAGAATGAATTATATGTAAAAAAAGTCTAAATAATATACTTTTACTTATTTCTTCTCTCTTTTCTTGCTTATGTCTATATCTCTATCTTTCATTTCTCCATCAACCATTGCCTTGCTTCTGATATATTGTTCAATTTTACTTTCTCTACCATTTTCTCTACCTCTTGCTCCTTGAATCTATCGTTTTCCAGCTTTCTTCTGTATTCTTTAATGCCTTGGTTGTCTCATACTTTAATTACCAGTTTCTGTTGTTTTACATTTGTTTCTCTTTTTCCATGTTTTTGATGTTTTCTATGCCTATCTTTATAGAAAAGTGGTTTGACTCTATTCTGTTCCCTATTCTAGAGTCTTCTTTACTCCACGCCTCCTCATTTGTTATTCTATAGTTTATGACTGATTTCTCCCTAGTGCCTGCACGCGTCCCTTTTTAATCCCCTTGCTTATTATCATTTATTACCCCCCATCTCTATTCTTCTATCTATTCCATCAACTTTTTTCTCCCACATTTTTTCTCTTCTCTTTGATTTGGCTTTTCAGATCTTGTTCCTCTTGTTCTTAGTTTTTGGATGCTATTTTAACTATTCTCTCGTTAAAATGTCCTCCCATAAGTAAACATTCTTCCGTATTTTTTTACTGTTTCTTTCATTCTTTTTCTATGCTTCGTCTGTGCCTCCCTCTTTGTTAAATTTTTATCTATGTAGATGTTTTAATTGTTTTTTTTTTCTTAGCTATTTTTTATTTGTCATAACTCTTTTTCTGCTTTCCAGTTTTAGAGTTCTACTAGCACTTTTCCTTTACCTAGTTTGTGGTAGATTTTAATTTCTGTTTTTACTACATCTTGTATTTCTTTTCTAATTTTATTTCTTCTTTTCTCTTTCTTTCTACGTCAATTCCATCCTCGCATTTGCGCAGTTTCATCTAAGCTGTGTGCTTTCTGCCTTAGTTTGGGCATCAGCTGCGTTTGCCTTCAATTTTTGAAGTCAAGCGAATCTACTCGGGTCAACCCCTAAACGTCTTTATTAAAGTTAAATTCAAAAAAAAAATTTTTTTAACTGTTTTAATTCAGTTCTTTTTTAAAGCACCTATATGCACTAATCAAAGTAGGTCACGGGCAAAACATTTTTACTTTTTTTTTGCATCTAATGCAGAGCTGTCACACTCAATATTGCACAATTGCACTTTGCCCCGTGAACACAATTGCCTACACCAACTATAAACTACCAATTTCTAAAAGTATATATATAAAAACAAAACAAAAATAAAAATTTATAAAGAATCAATAAAAATAAAAAAATGTCAAGAACATTTTGATAAATTAATAGAAAGTTTAGGAAAAGCAATTAAAAAAACCAGAAGAAAATAATATAAAAATTAAAAATATATCTCTTCAGAAGAAGTGAAAAAACAAATCAATCAACTCAAAAAAAGAAGAGCACTTCGGGAAGATGGAATGAAATATAAGAGGTAAACTATTCTGGATAAGATGTGTGCGAGGTTGATAAAAGTAATAAATGATTATTAAAGTTTTCAAGTTGAGAAAACTACTAAAATGTGATACATATTCAGCAAAAATTGTAGAATATTTGCTTTTGAATTTCTAAGTAATATTCTTATATTTAATAATTTCTGATGTCTTGTAGATCTTATCTGTAATCAAAACTTTTTTTAGGGTGATAAAATTGGTGTCACAATCTTTGAGGTTTACAGCTTTGTTTTTTTTTAATTTACATGTTTCCATTTTTACAATATATATAAAAAAAACCGTTTTAAAACGTCAACTTTTGTATGTACGTCTATGTACGTATTCCAAAAATGACTTACCTATCTTTTTATTACAGGGTTTAGCAAGCTGTTAATTACATTTCTACTTTATTAAAAATTTGAGAGCTTGCTTATAAGTTACCTGTACCTTTTTTTTTTTTTAAATAAAAATTTAAAGTTTCTAAATAACTTATCATAAGCGCATGAATAATTTTTTTATAACTTACAGATATTTGACGAAGTTGGTGAACAGTGTTAAATATCTTTGGTGGGCCAATTGATCTTCTTCGGAGTAGCTATCCAAATTACACGCTTCTCCAGAACAAAAAATGTAATTATTGTCTTCTGCGTGTCCTACTTTTTCTGCACCATCATATAAAGCATGCTCACCACCAAGTTTTCCGCTGTAAGAAAATTGATAGAAAAAAATGTCAAAATAATTTGCGTAAAAGGTAGCATGCTTTATAATTGATCTCGTAAATGAATTATCACTGAAATACTATAAATTTATTAATAAAAATCGTGATATTTTATCAGATACTTACTCTAACAGCATCACCTAAATGTTTTGCAAAAGGTTCCCCATTGGTATAAATTGCTCTAATTTTTTCGCCCATAGCTAACATATCCTTTTTATTAGTTAGTTGCATATCAGCTGGCACTAACCAATCTAAATTTTTATCAAATTCTTTCATTTGTTCCTCGTGAGTTTCGGGATTTGTGGCTTGGGTAAGGCCTTCTTCAGAGCACATTCCTTGCAAGACTGGCACTCCAATAGCATTTCCGGCTTCAAGCAATAAATACATTTTTCGAGTAAGGAAAGCTGTTGGATTTTTTACTTCAATAACAGGAGACCAAAAATAACCTTGTCGTATCTCAGTGTTTGAAACGCTGTTTACCTGTATACAATTGCATTATAATATTAAGCATTTAATGGACGTAAAAATATCAAAAGTTTACCACAAAATTAAAAAAAGTATTGACTTGCCTCAATTACCTTACTGTCATTTATTGATTTGTCAGTTTTGTTAAATGTTTAACATTTTTTTTTAACACAATGCATAAATGTCACACTTTTTTTAAAGCTATTGATTGTCTGACCTAACAATTGTAATGTACCTGGCTTAAGCCGTCCCTGTTATTATAGAACTACTAATACTATTATAGACTCATTAACACTCGTCTTACTAATACATAATTAGCCTTCATTTAAATTTCACACTTAAGATATCAATAGCCTAATGTATTAAGACCATCCTCAATCTTAATTATTATTATTATATTATAAAATCATTATATAGGGAATGTACCTTCTAATATGTACTTCATCATTACCAAACCACATATTACACATAAAATAACGATAATTATAACGCCATTCAACAACTTTCAATCATTTGTAAATATGTATATATATAGGAGTAGCATATAGACAGTGTCAGAATAGAATAGAATAGAACAGAATAGAATAGAATAGAATTAATAATATCTTCAATAAAAAAGTTACAAAGCCATCCAGTGTTTGATCTCTGACAACAGCAAAGTGAAGTGCGAATCTCACGTTCAAAAAGCAAATTCAAATTTTAATAAATTTTTCCAAAACATTGAACTAGGACAAGATTCTAAGCAGAGATTTTAGAAAAAATATTGCTTATAACATTTGCAAAATATATTGTCAAAGCAAGTTCATTCACTCCATTTAAAATCATTTAAATCAACAATATTCTTTATCACAAAATTCATTATTTATCAAACTTTATATCTGCTGTTGGGAGCAAATTCTAGTATCAAAACAAAGATAATTGATTTTTCGGCTTTGCTTTAAAGAACTTCTGATAAATGGCTTTATTTTGACAAATTACGAAAGTAACATGGTAAATAGAAAACCCCATTAACATTGCGCAAATTTATTCAAACAAGTATCTGTCACAACTTACTGAAGAGTTCAAATATAAACAAAACATTTTTGAGCTTACAGATCAGTTTGAATAACATTGCTTTGTTTCTATTTGTTGGTAAAGGCCAAAATAGAGATAAAATATATCATTACTTAAGTATGCGTTTCAGGCAAAAGCAGTTAATGTAATAACTTAGCAATATATTTTGTCTTAAAACTGATTTGTTATCAAATTTGACATCTGTCAATTAGAGCAATCTCTAGCATTACAATGTAGACGTTTTATTATAAAAAATAACAAGGTTTCTAAACCTCGATGTAAAGAGCTTCTTTCTAATAGATGTCGGTATTCCTAGTTTTTCCAGAAAATTTATTCTAAAACTCAAGCAGGTTCCAAAACTTTACTTTTTTTGATTTAGAAAATGTTAATTTTTTGTGCTTGTTATAAAAGTAACTATAATGATTCAGTTACAGATTTTATTCAGTTTATCTACATCTTTTCCAACAGTAATTCAGAAAGTATTTCAGCTTAGTCAAATATAATTACGAAAAAAATAATTGGAATTCCAAATAGTCATTTGTAATTTGTTATTTCAATTGTTACAAATTATTTTCAAAATAGCTAAATGTATTGTAAATTTCTATAAATAATACAAATAAAAAAGATACATTACATAAGTTTGCAAATTAAAATATATAATTTTACTCACTATCAAATAAATTCTTCAAATAGCTACTTGTTTTTAAAATTTATTTTGTTGCTGTTTAATTAGTGTCAACTGAATTGATGGTTTTATTAGCCTTAATTTAACTCTTTTCGCCGATAAGTGCGCTACCGGCAGCTTGATCAGTTGAGAAACAAGAGAATTGTTTCATCTGTTGTCGTTTAATTTTAGTCTCGGTTTAAGTGTTTATAAAATGTTTCTCACACTGCAAGAGATATTTTGATATTTAAATGGTACACCGTTGTCAAGATGTTTTAGCCAAGGTATATTTAAAAAGTCTCACCACTTTTTATTGAATAGAAATCGTAAATAGTTACCCGTCGTGAAATACGTTAGATTATTTAAATTTTGCACAATTTTGCCGAATATAACTTGTATCGGTGGTGATATAGATATTAAAATATAAAATAGTCGTTATTTTCAATATGATTAATATTATTTAGTTTGCAAAAGAAGCGCTGGTTAAATCTTCTTATATTTGGCAGGTATTAATTGTCTGCAAAAAAGTTTGCTAACCCTTGCCTAGAATAGATAAAAGTGTGATATCGAACTAAATTTATGCCTAGAAACTGGCAGTGAAATTTATAAATTCAAGCTATTTTTATCAATTTACTTCAGGTTTGCTTAAAGCGCAGTTAACTAGCTTTTATAAAAGCTTATACTTTCTTCTTTATTTTTAATGCATATTCTCACGCAAGTCTCCTGTCTATTTTTACTTTTTTTTATTTTTTTTTATTTTTACGTTCTTTTTAAACCACCTGAACATTTTTTTAGGAAACAAATGAACCCATAAGTCAGATCTTTAGTACGCATAACTGCTGCAGTTAATGTCTTATTTAATTTTTTATTTCTATAAAAACTTAATTTATACTCCCCAACAACGCTACCTCAGTTTTATGTAAGATAAATCGTAATAAACAAACTAATTACGACAGACAAAATTGTTTTTTTTAACTCTCTTCCTCTAGTGCGTCAAACGTCTGCAAGGTGGCGTATTCGAGCGCAAGAGTCTAAGGTGACTTACGTGGTTATGTAGCGCCATCAGAAATTGACACATCCATGCTGGAATTTATCGTTAACAAAGGATGGAAAATAGAAATGTCGTAAGTGAATCGAAGAGGTCACTAGTTTTAGAAATTTTTGTTTGCTAAACTTGCAGCAGTGTTTCTACGTTAAAAGAATTAGATGTGATTTACGGTGCGACAAAGATAGTTTTAAAAATTACTAATGGCGCTACCTCAGCACGTAGTGTGGATTGAGTGACCTTACAAGAGTCACGAGTGTTTGCCAATCTGCTTTATATTATTCTTAATTACATTTGACTTTCCTAAGCTTCAAGTAATACTTTTTGAATTACTGTCAGCTCATCTGAAATAGAGTTGACGCTTTCTGAAATTAAATAAATACTTTTTAGAAAAAGTGTCACCAAATGTTTAATTATTATAATATTTATTTCCTTTTTTGTCTTTTATGTATAGTATTTAAAACTAATTATATAAATTGTACAATTGCACATAAATTAACAGTAAACAAACTTTTGAGAGCCTATCTGCACTTATATAATACAAAATAAAAAAAATTGATAAGATTCTTTCTAAATTTAGAGATGTGACACACAAAAAATGACTTGTTGGTGATAAAATGTAGTTAATTACGAGTACAACAAATCTTTCAACAACGTAGAAGATGACATCAATCGACGTGGCGCATCGGGTTGTACGACTAAAAGATTTAGATTATCAAAAAACTTTTTGCAAAAAAAAAGCTAAAAGATGGCACTTTAGAAGAAACTAAAGTTCTCAAAAAGTCAAAACAGAGACAAGTTTTGTCGTTAACTTGTTTCTAATCTGTATTCAAAAACAATACTCGTTCAGATAATATCAACAACGGTTAAAAATATTAACAAAAAGTCTGATTTACACTAAACGATAGTTTTTCTCAGATCTAGATAATGAACTTTTTTTGAATTATTTGAATTTGAATTATTTGAATTATTTGAGGTTTGATATATTTATAGAAAGATTGATGTTGATGACAAATTGATGGAAGCTGTTGTCCATGCTGTCGCAGATGCTAATTTAATGTGTAAGCTGTTTGCTGCTTTCTACTGATATAGATTTGTGTTAAAGCTTTTTTTGGCATGCCAATGTCTAACTACTCTATAAGCGATTATAATTTAACTGACTTTATTTTACATCTACAACACGACAGCGACTAACAAGCAAGATTCTTTTAGGAAAGCTAACAACATTGAGAAAAGTTGTTTCTTTTTTCTGCCTACTTTATCAATTGGAAATACCATGAAGTACTTTTTTCAAGAAATTTAAACGTAGGAAAGTTGAACTGAGATACACCTCACACATATCATAAAAACGGTGTACAATTACAGCAAGTTACAGTGCATATGACACTCTTTTGTTAATCTATTTTAGTATTTATAAAGCTTGCCAACAAGGCAACTCAGAAAATATTAAAACGGCAAATGTGAATTCCACTGCTAAGTAATAAGTATTTCTTGGTTTTTATAATTAAGACTATTTTAGTATTAAACTAAAGTTTTAGAATATAGACTTTAATAGAGCCCTTAATAATAGGTTTGGATGATGATAGTTGATAATGCGTCAAACATTGAATTTTTTTTTCTTATTTTATTGCAAGAGTATTTAATGAAATTTTGAATTTGATAACTTTACCCTGAAAGCCACGCAATAAATGTGCGATTTTTAATAATAAATTGCAACTAACCGCTTTATTCCTAGATTAAATAGGTTTAATTATTGATTTAAATTTTTAAATATTGCTCTGTAAATTTAGAAAGTTTGGGAGTTTTTGGGTATTTGTAAATATGTAATATAAGTGCATCCAAATTTCTTGCAAATAAGCGCTAGAAAACCAAAAATTATCGTTTTTAACAACGTAAAAAAATCTAGTCGTAATGTAGGTGACTTCCTTTTTGCTACTTATTCTTGTCAAAGAAAAACTAAAAAGTAACAATTTTCAGAAACGTTAATACTGTTTTCTGCGTTAACAAATTCCGCTACCTGCAATTTAAATTTTGCCTATTTTAATTTTAACTTCTTAAAGAATATATTAAAATTTTGCATTATTTTGATACAATAAACAAAACTCTGACAGGTAAACAAACCAATCTTCAACAAAAAAAGAATAATGAATATGAATTACCATGAGAATCAGAATAGACCAAGCGCAAGTTTAAAGACCAGCCACATTTGTTTCAGAAAAAGTCGTCAAAATTTGTAGCAGTTAAACAAAAGCTTTTGCAATTGTGACTTACATATTTATAACCAGATTAAGTGTTTATAACTTTTTTTATTAAAAAATAGAAAGTTTGTCTTGTTTTTTATTAAAACTAATATTAATCTACACTTTTTATCAATAATTTTTGTGTGTGTTTTGAAAGTCACAAACTATTCAAACACCAAATAAGTAAAATAAATATCAATTGCTGTAGAAAAAATACGTATGCCATTCAAGTTATCTCCAAACGCCTAAGATTTAACTCAATCAATTAACCGTGTTATAAAGGCACCATGAAAAAAGTTATAAACATTTTAATAATTTAAAACTTTTAAAGATGTATATAGACTGAAAAATTAGAAACATTACTGTGTAAATATGCTCAATTTTTTTAATGGAGTAGGTTAACCTTTTTGTTTGTTTTTAAAGATTTTCTTACCAAATTATAATACTTATCCGAAGCTTCATCTATAGCTTTTCCATCAACATACTGCAAATATTCCAGTAAAGACTGTGAATTATTAGTACTTGCAACGGTATCATTTAAAAAGCTTGCTGTAGTAAAAGCTATTTCTCGTGCATTTCTTTGAAAAGCCCAAGGACTAAGAGGGCTTCCACTTTCCAAAATTGCACCCCTAAATAAACCTTTATTAGCTTGGTTGAGCAATTGGTATCCACAAGAAGCTGATCCAGCGCTTTGGCCGGAAATGACTATTTTTTCTGGATCTCCACCAAATAAATGTATATTATCATGAACCCATTTAATTGCTAGCTGCTGATCTTTAAGACCATTATTTCCAGGAATCACTTCATCTTGTGTGGATAAAAATCCAAACGGACCGAGTCTATAGTTCAATGTAACATATATGACGTTTTCGTTAATTATCCATTCTGACCGAGTTTGCATTGCAGAGCCTCTAACAAAACCTCCCCCATGAATAAAAACGTAAACGGGGATAGACGGATTTGAATTAGCAGTAGGTAACTGAAAAAAAACATTTATTTTCACATCATTACACTATAATTAAAGTATAAGAAATGCTTGCAAGCAAACTTGTTACAAATAGATAGTTTACGTTTAAGTCTATAAAAGTTCAAAAAGATTAAACAAATGGTATAAACA
This sequence comes from Lagria hirta, assembly GCA_947359425.1. Lineage (NCBI taxonomy): Eukaryota > Metazoa > Arthropoda > Insecta > Coleoptera > Tenebrionidae > Lagria > Lagria hirta. Next base: position 4,762,135 of record OX375801.1, on the reverse strand, counting down.
AATTGATATAATAAACCTTTTTTAAGCTCTTTGTTCAAGTTTTTTAGTATAGTTGTACAACCTAGTGTGATATGCAAAAATTTAAATTTTCTAAATCGTTCAATAATGAGACTTCAAATTTTAAAGTGTAACACTATAGATACTTATTTAGACGGGATGCCTGAGAATGGAGTAATAGTATATTACACTACAAGGGCAGAAAGTTGAGATTCCTGCACTGCGCGCCATGATGGGGCGCGCAGATTTCTGCCCGTGTAGTGTATACTAGTTTTCTTGCTACTCCAGTCGAACGTACGTGGTTTCGGCTGCGATTCCACAGCAGAAAATGCAGCTCTACCAGTGCATGAAAGATACACTTTCTGCCGTGGAATCGCAGCCGAAACCACGTACTTTCGACTGGAGTAGCAAGAAAAACCTTTCGTTTTTCACGTGATAGAAAAATAAATATATTCCAAAAAAAATTTTATTTTATAAACTTATGCTAGGCCACTTTGCCAATACATATAAATCCGTACTCTTAATTTGAGATTATTTTGATGTAATAAATTTTTGAAAATTTAGTTTAGTACCAGAACATGTGCCTTCTAAATGAATTTAAATGCAAATAATAGTAGAGTTTAAAAATCTCCCTAAGGCGTCTAGAAACGATTTTGGTTTGCAATGTATTGCTACAAGTTTTTTTAGAAATTTCTCATTAATAAAGACAAAGATTTGGTTTAGTCGTGCAAAACTTGTATTGTGCAGAGGTTTATTAGGGGTTGTATTATAAAAAACATTTTTTCTCATTTTCTCAGTTTTTAACACATCACCTTTATGATCATGTAATATGATGCATACCCTTACTAGAAAAAGCTTTTTTTAAATTATTTAATATTGTCTCTACAACGCTTTCTTATGGAGTGCTTCAACAATAAATAAAATAAATCGTAAATTGATAAAATTGCTATAATTCGAGAACGCAACGATTTATCAAAAAATACGTTAAAATAAACATGATAAATCTAAGATTGCAGATTGTGAAAAATTTTGAAGGTGCAGCATGTAGCATGTGTCGTTATGCTTGTGCACTTTTTTTTATGTGCACAAGCTGAAATTCACAGCATATTTATAAATATGCGAGAAATGTTTATAATGCCACGGCCCGGGCCAAGCTATTCGAACTTATGCTATGAAGCTTCAATACAGGCGATTGTTGCTTGTTTTATTAGTTTCTTCACATTTTGAATCCAGCCGGTGGTGGTGATAGTATTATGTGTTTTGACCCTTTTGTTAATAAATATAAAATGTAAAATTTTTAAAGAAATTTTGTAGATTTATGATAAGACAACGCATACATTTTTTTATCAGAAATTTGATCCTCTACAAAATTAAATTTTTATATAAAGATGAATTCACCGGATATATTATTTTATACATGCATAAGCATTTTTTCACATAATAGCTTTAATAAAATAAATAACAAAGTTTTAGAATTTTTGTCAAAAATTCTTATATCGTAATCTGTATGTATTCTTATACCAGATGCTAAAACTTATTATCTGGAGAAGAAATATAATACAACAAACCAGAGCGATTTTATGTAAGTTGTGTTTTATGTTACAATTATTCAGTCTAAACTTGAATCTCAAGATGACAGATAAATTGACAATTTTTTCAAATTATTTAAAATGTTTTTGTGTTTTGTTGTTACATGTTAGCTGAACCATACTTCTAGATAAATTAATGCTTTCTGTAACAAGAGCAAAACGATTTACATCATAAAATTAATTTATAATTTGTGTTTCTTTTTACGTCTTTAATTTTCCATTTGCGGTCACTCAAGTACCAAAGGAGGAAAAAGCAATAGAAAAAAAAGAAATAACACAAGAAGAGGTATAGAAGCAGCTCATAAACCTAAAAATAATAAGAATAAAAAAGTTAAAAAAAAATTGAGAGAAGCAATGAATGAAGTGTGGAATGGAGAAAAGCTTCTTCGGGAATAGACTAGAGGGATTATAGTACCAATACATAAAAAAAGTAAAAAAAAATCTTGAAAAAAAATTACCGAAGAACAACTCTTTTAAATACATTGTAGAAGATGTAAGGGATATGGGGATATGTACGTGACAGAAAAGTTGAAAAAAGAGGTAGAGTGAGTGAGAGGATTACCACACTGGTAGGCGAGATTTAGAGAGGGACGAGAGACATTAGATAGTGTATATATTTTAAATGCGCTAATTGAGAGTTAGAAAAAGAAAGAGCGAGAGTATGTGGGATGTTTGTGGATTATTGAATTAATATTATATTAAAAAAAAGTTTTAATATGATAAGATTGTATTATAACAATTAACTGTTTCACAATAAATTTTAAACAACAGGTATATACATCCCATTTACAGGACAACTACTTAGTTACTGCTAATACTTAATTCACATAACATAACATAACATAATTTAACTACTACAAATACATAATAAACTTAACATAATTCTACATTTTAATTACTTTGAGTTTAAATGAAAACAAAACCTATGAAGTAAGAATGATAATATTTAATTCACTTAACATAATTTTATTTCCACAGATTTTTAATAAACTAAACAAACTTCTGCATTTTAATTACTATAGATGAAAACAAAACCTATGAAGTATAGTACCAAAAAATCAGATAAAATAAATAAGTAAATTTTTACAAATGCGACTTAGGATAAGCTAAATAACAATAAAAAGATAGAAGATAAAAATGACAGAAAAAAAAATAATAAGAAAAAAAAAACAGAAAATGTTGCAAAAGATAAACGTATTAAGACATATCAACAAAGTTTTCTCTAGCGATTCTGGTTAACAAATTTAAATTGTCAAAGTATATGTCACAATTGTCACTTAAAGTGTTTCAATTTTTGCACATAACGTTACATGGCGAGTTATAACCTGCATTTGTGCGGTAATATTTAAGTTTAAAATCAACCGAATACCTAGATGAACTTCTAGGTATATTAAAATCGAGCTTAAATAACAACTCACTACAGTTGATTCTACCATGCAAAAGTTTGTATAGCACCGCTATTGAATTAGTAAAACGTCTACAAGCAAGAGAGTCAATAGAAAATTTCAATAATAATGACGTTTGACTGGTTCCTCGAGCCGGATATATGTTATGATAACGATAGTGCAAAAATTTTACAAATCTCCTTTGCACATTTTCTAATTTTTTCATATAAAACTTATAGAAAGGTGACCACACAATAGAGCAATATTCTAGCTTGGATCTTACAAGTGCATAATATAAAGTTTTAATTGCATTGATGTTTTTAAATTCTCTAGTATTTCTGATGACAAAACCCAACACTTGTAATGCCGATTTGGTAATATATTTTACATGATCGAAAAAAGTCAACTTTGTGTCGAATATAACACCCAGATCACGGCAAGCCAATTTGCGATTGATTGCAGAGTCTTTAATTTTATAATTGAAAATAATTGAATTTCTTCTCTTAGTATAGGAAACAATACAACATTTATTAGCATTAACCTCTAGTCCATTTTCAAAACCCCAATCAATAACTTTGTTAATATCTGCTTGGATCAGAGCACAATCGCTTATATCACAAACAACTCTATAGATTTTACTGTCATTAGCAAATAACTTGCACTCGGAATTAGAAAGCACTTCAGGTAAGTCGTTGATGTATAAGTTGAACAATAGTGGGCCCAAAATAGATCTTTGTGGCACCCCTGATGTTTAAACGTAGATATTTGAACAATGTCCATTAAGGGTCAGTGAAACCAATTCCTAACAGCTTGTCTAACAAAACATTGTGCAAGACTCGGTCAAAAGCTTTTGACATGTCCATATACACCACATCTACTTGTTCACCTTTGTCAACATGCTCGGATAAAAACTGGGTAATAGACAAAAGGTTTGTAGCTGTAGATCCACTAGCCACAAAACCATGTTGCTGTTCAGATGTTACTCTTGTGATATGTGGACAGATGTAGTTGTAGATCACACTTTAAAAAATTTTAGAAAAATTAGATAGAATTGAAATAGGTCTATAGTTACCAATGTCATGTATGTTGCTACTTTTATGAACCGGAGTTATACGTAATTTTTTCCAAAAATTAGAAAACGTAGACGAGACAATGCATCTGTTAAACAGTATGCGCAATGGTTTACAGAACACCGAGGCACAGTCTTTAATAAAAAATGACGGAACCATGTCATGACCAGCGCATAAATTATTTTTCAATTTCTCAATAGATTTTAGTATATCAGTTTCTAATATTTGGCCTACACCAATACTCATATTAGGTTCAATTATGTGGTTTACGTTTTTCGAGATATCTATGCTCAATTGTGGAGCATGAAACACTTTTGAAAAAAACGCTCTAAATTCATTAACTATATTTTGAGGATGGACTTCTTCTACTCCATTAACGACAAACCTACCTGGTATGCTTGATTGATTTTTTTGGCTATACTCTGTTTTACCTCCAAGGTCAAAACAGCTGATCTTTGTGCACGCACGCGACTTATCGTAATAATCCTCTACACAAAATTTGTAGTTAAAATAGTTTTCTTTAATGTCAAACATCCGTTTCCTTTAGAAGAAAGACAGCAAAAGACTCTTTTAATATCATTTCTTTAAAGAATAAAATACATTGAAATATTGACATCTTTCGGAAAAGTCGTGTCGAAAAGTTTGATAAAATTGTCGACGTTTTGCGCTCCATGGGTGGGGCCGTCATGATGTCATTTCGGCGTGTAAAGAACGCTTGAGGTGAAACTTATCGTTGCTGCTTAGGCAAGCTTATATTAGTAAGCGAAGAAAATAATAATAACACCTTTATTTTTTCTAGCAACATTACATGTGAATACATGGGAAAAAATATTGCTAGATGGAGGAGAAGGTCAGCGAGAGCTGCTTTTCTACTTAACCCTAATTATAATATAACAAAACAAAAGAAAAAAGAGAAACAAAATTTTTTCTATTTAATAAATACAGATAAAAAAAAAAAAATATAAATACAAACAAAATCAAAATCTTAAGTTAAATCAAAAGTTATCAAAATCAAAAACCAATCGGAAACCAACAATGTGCATTCTAACCAAAACAATTATTAAAATTTTTCTCATTCTTGCTCATGCAAAAGACATTCATACGTTTTAAAAAAAAAACTACATCATGTAGACGTATACGTTTGGGAATATCTACACTAATATTATAAAGAGGAAAGATTTGTATGTTTGTAATGAATAGACTCAAAAAGTACTGAGCCGATTTAAAAAATTTTTTCACCAATAAAATGTTACATTCTTTCAATTTGACATAGGCTACATTTCATTTGGAAAAAAATTAAAAATCCTTGGTAAAATTTGAACAATGTAACCGAAGGGGTAGAAAAATGAGTCTCAAAATGTCTTTCGTCGAATGCGCTGCCGAAACTATTAGCGATAGAACAAAATAATGTACAACAATATTGAAGAACATCATAATGTCTACAAAAAACTCCGGGGTAGCATATGTCCAACTATTGTAGTTATGTTACTATAACAACTTTTTTCATTTTAAACATTAATGAAAATGCTAACCAAATTCAAACCATGCTATTTATGTGTTTATATTAATTCTTATCCAAATAAATTATTTTATGGTCAAGACCATTTAACTACCTATAAAATAGTTTTTATATTATTTAAATTGGACTTTCCTTTCAAAAGATATACGAATTAAAAAATTCAAACAGTAAACAAAACCGCCATAGCGCCGTGGCCGTTGTTTGCGATGCAGTCTGAAAAGCGCGCCGGGCATCGCGGCGGGCGGGGTGGAGGGGGCACTGAAATACAGGAGTGGGACGTGCACGTCTGTAAGATAGGTAGCCGCGCGGGGGCCGCTACCTATCGCGTCGGCTCCTTACGCAGCGGACGCTACCGATATTGAACATTTAGATTTTTCCATAGAACACATTTCAGATAGAGCACATTTTTTTTCTATTTGTAAATAATGTAAAAGTAAACCTGTAAAATAAAAAATACTAAAAATGTAAATTATTAAGTAATAATAAGAATGAAAATGATTAATGACAAACCCTTTTTTAATAAAAAATAAAAAACACAAAAAAAATATAAAAAAACAAAATAATAAGCACAAAACAACAAAACCAAACAAAAAAAAATAATTTTGTAAGGAAAATACTAAATAATGATAGGCAAGTCTCTATCGACACGACCAAAAATTTCTTTAAAATACCTAGATGTATAGGTAGATACATTTTTAGTTGAAAAATGTCAACGTTTAATTTAGACTGTATATATTTTATTCGACTCTGCTTTTATTCTAATTACTTAAAAAAACCATAGTAAAAATGTATATGATATCCTATGTAAATATTACTTATTTAAGTGCCCGCCACTTGAACCATCAAAGAAATTGAACATAAATAGACTTACATACAATAAAGCTGTGGAATTTTTTTTAATATAATATAATTAATAAATAATAATTTTTTAATAAATAAAAATATTTGTGAAAAAAAGTGTTTTATATGCAAATTTTCAAAAATAAATAATTGTCTACCCCGTTCGAAGCCGAGACGGGCTGCTAGTTATTATATATTTTAGCGAAGTTAAAAAGAAAAGATCTCTCAAATAAACATGTTTTGTGAGCAGGTGGAATTATAAATAATTTTCTTCTAATATTAATATTATGTATATCCGTGCGATACGTAATTTTTCTAGATAGATATGTAGGCTTGCAACTCAGAATAATGTTGTGAAAGAGAACAAACGAGTGTGATTGGCGTCGATCACTCATGTTAAGCCAAAGAATGGGTTTTAATTTATGAGATACATGCGGTTTGTTTGAGATACCACAAATTAATCTTACACAGCAGTTTTGAATACGTTAAATTAAAAACACGTACATTAAAAAAAAGCGGTGAAAGGGGTAGAAGAGAATGTGGTGGGGAGTTTGGGAGAAAAAGCTGTAGAGAAAGCGGAAGCGCTTTGTGTTGATGACGAAAAAGTGTTTGTGAACAAGAACTTGCAATCGTTTGAGAGATAATAACCTGAATCTCTATTAAAGTTGTTTGGGTGTTTTACAATTATGATTGCTTTTCTGTTTTTTTTTGTCATAGAACAATCCCGATTTGCAAATCAAAGCAGATTTATCTAAACAAATTTTGTAACCGGCGTCTTGATACTGTTCAGCTAGCGACGACCGTCATCATAAATCCAAATTTATGCACTTTTTATGTTTAGAAACTCAAAGATTAATTGAACGTTATGTTTCCCCAATGTAAACTTTGCCAGAAGAGCCCGAAATTTTATAAACACCTTCAAACAAAACCGAGTCAAATCTGTCTTTTGAAGATAGTCAAATTTCTAAGAAATTTGTACGTGGTTTGAACAGCGTTCTCAATCCTTGGTTACAAAGAATTTTTCCGATTTTGTCTGTAACCCCATGAGCAAATGGAAGAAAAGCAGTTTCAGTATTATTTTTTGACTCTCTCGTTTTCGTGCGAGGATGTCGATGGTGGTTTATAATACGTTGAATATCCTGTTTCTTATATCCATTATTCATTAAGCTAGATGTTAACCGGTCCAATTCTGTTTAAAGACTTGATGTTTATCAAACCAAAAAAGCGCGATAAACCAAAGATTTGATGACAGACAATGATGTCGCATGAAGATAGCAATCTGTATGAGTAAGCTTTTGATATTGTATGACCCAAAGACCCGTTAGGAAGACGTATTACCAAGACATCCAAAAATAGAAAAAAACCTTGGTTCTCAATTTCTATTGTTAATTGGATATCGTTATTTAAACCATTTAGATGATTTAAAAGAGCTAGCAAACTGTCTTTATCGTGAGGCCAAATGATAAAGGTGTCATCTACATATCGACGCCATACTTTAAGTGTCAACACCGATATAGAGCTTTGAATCAAAACTTCTAAAGTTTTATCTGACCTCACTTTTCTACTTCGCTGTCGCGATCACAACATCGACCTAAAATTTTTTTTATTAACTATCCTATGCTTTCATTCTTTTCTAAACTTTATCAAAACATCAGATTTTAGCTTCTTCGGGAACTAAATCCGTCGTCAACTAGATTTTGTCGCTTGTGATCTCTATTAATTTTCTTCACTTTGAACGTTCCAACACTCTTGATTCTGTTCAGTGGCTTTATTTTGACAAAATCACATACCAAAAATTTCAAAACTATTGTCAACTTTTTTCTCAAATCTAAATCTAAAAATTTAGCAAATTATGTCTTGCTAAAATGTCTTCATCAAATTCTAACATTAAAACCGTAGTTAACTCATCTTCCAAAACCCTTGAAGCTGAAGTTTCAATTCTGTCAAAAAGTTTGAACTATGCAGTTGCTCCACACAAAATTCCGAAATAAGCTATTGTCAGTGCTGGTGAGACATCTTTCAAATCTCCACCTAAAAGTAGCAATAATACAGTTTGTGTTAAAGCAGCTCAGATATTGTCTTTTGCAAAACCTCAAAAATCCAATCTTTCAAGAGATGAAAGAAATGCTCTCAAATCCTTAAAATTCGATTCTACCATTGTCATCCTACCTGCGGATAAAAGCAACGCTACAACCATTTTGAATAAATCTAATTATATCAAAAAAAAAAGTGAGATTTCTTTAAGATAATTCCTATCTTTCTTTATCCAGAGATCTTACATCAAAAATTAAAAGAAATTTTTTAACATTGATAAAATTCTTTGATTTTTTGCCTACAATAAATTCCTTATTAATTCCAAAACATTCTATTTTTCTAAGGTTGTATGGTTTTCTAAAAATTCATCAACCAGACGTTCTACTGCGACTAATTGTCAATACAATTAATTCTCCTACTTTTCAAACGGCTTGTTATCTTGCCTCACTTCTCAAAGGTTACAGTAGAAAAACTATGTCTCATGTCCTAAATTCTTCTCATTTCGTTCAAATTTTTTTCACATTTTCTTTGGATAATTTAGATTTGTTGGTTGGTTTTAATGTAGTATCAGTCTTTACAAAAGTTCCTGTTCTAGAAGTAGTGGCTATTGTCAGAGAGTTTCTATGTGATGATGACTTTAAATCTTAAGAGATTTGACAGAAAAATGTTCAACGTCAATATATTTTTGGCTCAATAATTAGTTTTATAAAAAAGTTACAGGAACTCCAATGAGTTAACTCGTCTCTGTCTACTATCATTGCTAATATTGTTATAAAATTCTTTGAAACCAAGGCACTTGAAACATCGGTTTTGAAACCTAAAGTATGACCTTGATATGTGGATGACATGTTTATTATTTGGCTTCACTGTAAAGACAGTTTGCCAGCTTTTTTAAAATCATCTGAATGGTTTAAATAAAGATATTCAATTTACAATGGAAATTCAGAATCAAGGTTCTCTTCCATTTTTGGACGTCTTAGTAATACGTCTTCCTAACGGCTCATACAGATCGCTATCTTTATCATCATCATCCTGCTTAAAAACTGTTTGTCATCAAATCTTTAGTTCATTGCGCTTTTTAGGTTTGTCAAACATCAAGTCTTCAAACAGAATTAGACCGGTTAACAACTAGCCTAATAAATTATTAATATAAGAAACAGGATATTCAACAAATTATAAACCACCATCGACATTCTCACAGGAAAACGAGAGAGTCAAAATATAATACTGAAACTGCTTTTCTTCCATTTGTTTATAGTGTAAAAGCCTGTTTATTTAGGTCACTTTGACCCAAGCAAATCATGAGAAAAATCTATTTTTAGATCATCTTTTGTGTGTTTTGACCCTCAAAACTCTCTAAAAGAATAGATACATTTCCAGATGTGCCAACTTAATACACTTGACCCTACAAGCCAAAAAGCATTCCAAATTTAGCAGTGGTTGAGTTTAGTGCTGTTATAATTATTAGTTAATTCTTAGTGTTTTATATCGCCAATTGCCCACAATCATCTACCTGTTTAAACACATCCAACAAGTCAACATTTAAAGGTAAGGTTGTCTTAAGCTTCGGTTTCCTACAAAACGGTGCCGTAAAAAAACGGCCGTAATATAGCGGCAAATGACGTCACCAAGAAACGTTCATATGCTTGTAAATGCGGGTGTTTGCCTCCAGAGCGGTAGGCTCTACCGCTTCGTAAAAAGAGGGTACCGTATTTTCAAGAGCGGCCGCTCAGTACGGTGGAATAGTGTTAGCACGTTTTTTTACGGTGCTTCTACTGAGATACGTCTGTAGCATACTCGGCGCCTAGGTAAAAAAAGCGTTGAAAAAAGCGTTCCGGCGCCTCAATTTTTTGTTACCGTGTCAATCAGCGTCTTGAATGTAAAACACAAAGCTTTAATTATGGTTTTTTTATGTCTAGAAAGGAAAAAATAAAATAAATAAACTTAAAAACATAGTATACAGGGTGTAAAATTGGTTTGCAAGACATAGGATTTTACATGTAAAAGAAAACAATCTCTGATATTTCCTCTCTTAATGATTTTACGACAAAATAGTTAACATAAAAGTCATAGAGAATAAAAATTGTTATCTGATTCCATTGTTGTTTTTTTTTCTAACATTTTGTAGTACTGAACTAAAAACAAGATAAAATATCAAAAAATAGTACTGGCTATAAAGTTTGACATTAAAAATTAATTTGTCAACAAGCATTTTACATTGTTCTTTTGGTTTGTGCTGAAAATATGGACTACACCACGAACGAGAAAGTGTGATGGATGTGATGCATGAGTTGTGCAATAGTGCAGTGACACTTGCACTTTGCACATGACGCTGCGGGCAATAATGATGAGTCGCCGGAATAGACGATATAAATAAGAGCCCGACAGTAAGAGTGTTAATAATATATAGTGATAATAAGATGTAGTAATATGTAGTAGTAATAGTGAGAATAGTTATAATAGTTATAATAGTAATAGTTATAATAGTAGTAGTAGTGATAATATGTAGGGGTAGTAATAATGTAATAGGTAATCTGGGGTAGCAATATAAATAGTGAGTGACGTAGTTCTAGTAGTAATTATAATAAAAGGAAAAATAATCAATTGGCCTTCTCATTTCATACAAGGAAGACAACACAACAAATAAAGCCCTTACAATACAAAAGTATTTTTTATTAAGTGGTATTATGGCGGATCGTTTTTAAGAAAAATCTGAGCAAAGTTTGCATTTTTCCCAGAGCGACCAGTTCCAGCTATAGAGACAATTCGAAGAATTGTAAGAAAATTTGAAGGCACCGTTAACAGAGTATGTATATGCAGAAAACCTCATAGGAACAGACACAGAAATGCTGAAAATACTGATAATGTTCTGTTGAGCGTCGCGGAGAATATGAATGTATCTTTGCGACAAATCTGTCGTAATTACGGAATGCATTTTACTACAGCTCAAAAAACTTTAAAAAAACATTAAAAAATATTTCATTCTTATAAATACTCAAACCATCAAAAAATTTTTAAATAAGATAAAGAAAAAAGAATGAAATTTTGCAAAATAATGATGAATAATGCAAATATAGATCGAAACTTTTTATCTCAAATTTTATTCAGGAATGAATCTAGGTTCTCATTAAATGGCAAACCAAACAGGCAAAACTATAGATACTGGAGTACAGAAAACAAGCACTTGGTATTGCAGACACACAGTCAGTATCAAAATAGTGTAAATGTTTGAGCCGGGATCATAGGCCATTGCATAATAGGGCCGTTTTTTATTCCTCAACGATTGTCATGTGAGGATTATTTAAACTTACTAGAGGAGTTTGTCGGACCAGCTCTGGAAGAAATGAGAATAAATCATGAAATTTCGTTTCATAATGACGGCTGTCCAATCCACTACAGACAAGAGGTTAGACTCTTTTTAGATACCGTGTTTCCTAACCGGTAGATAGGACGAGGTGGTGAAATTTATTAGCCAGCACGTTCTAATGATTTAGTCCCAAATGACTTCTTCTTGTAGGGCTATGTGCATGATCAATTGTATAATGGCGGAAAAACTTACCACAATGTAGAAGAAGTAAAAGAAGCTATCACTGAAGAATGCCGAAGGATAAACGTTTATCAGTTAGCTGGAGTTTAAAGAAATTTTTACGATAGATTAGGCCATTGTTCAACTGCCGCAGGCGATTTGTTCGAACATTTACTTTAAGATTCGTTATTATTTATTTGTTTAAGAAGGTTTTTTACAGTCTTTGTGATCATTTCCTGCAGTCTTAATTCATTTTTTCTCAAATTTATTAAAACAATTAATTTAGGTATTACTTGTCTTTTATTTCAACAATAAGAAATCTAAAAAACCATGAGTAGAATAAGATATTAATTTTAAATTATTATACTTTTTACTGTACTTTTTACTATTCTGTCGTTATACTGTTCTACAAGAGCAAGTAATTGAGAATTTGCATTGAAGGTACCCTCACTTTAAAATTTCTCCAGCTCTAAAGAATTAGAAAAAAATCCAACAAATTCTCATTAGATTTTTTTTAATGACTGGTACTGATGGTAGATTCGGGTAAATGTAGCATACAAGAAACGACCACTTAATGAAAAATACCTTTTCGTTCGTTGTGTACGAGTCATTTTTTAAAAAACAAACCATAATACAAAGTTGCAATCGTGAAATGATGGATGTCAGATAAATTTTGATAGTCAAATTTTATAACCATTGCTACTTTTTAGTATTCTTTGCTCAGTACTTTTTAGTCTTTAGTTGAGTACCACAAGATGTTACCAAAAAAAAACAACAATGAAATTAGATAACAATTTTAATTCTCTATAACTTTTATTTTAACTATTTTGGCGTAAAATCATTGAGAAAGCAAATATTGGGGATTGTTGTCTTTTACATGTAAAATCTTATGTCTCGCAAACCAATTTTACAGCCTGTATACTATATTTTTAAGTTTATTTATTTTATTTTTTCCTTTCTATACATAAAAAAGCCATAATTAAAGCTTTGTGTTTTACATTAGAGACGCTGATTGACACGGTAACAAAAAATTGAGGCGCCGGAACGCTTTTTTCAACGCTTTTTTCACCTAGGCGCCGAGTATGCTACAGACGTATCTCAGTAGAAGCACCGTAAAAAAACGTGCTAACACTATTCCACCGTACTGAGCGGCCGCTTTTGAAAATACGGTACCGTCTTTTTATTAAGCGGTAGAGCCTACCGCTCTGGAGGCAAACACCAGCACTTACAAGCACATGGACGTTTCTTGGTGACGTCATTTGTCGCTATATTACGGCCGTTTTTTTGCGGCACCGTTTTGTAGAAAACCGAAGTTTTAAGTTTGATATAACTTGATAACACTATTATTTTAGTGAGTATTGTTAGCCCTAAATATTGTCATTTGGAGAAGACAAAAAAAAACGTTAAAAAAATTGTTGTATTTTTAATTCTTTTAACGTCTAAAACAAATCTGAATTTTAGAACTCGCTTGTAAATAGCTGCATAAATTTTTTTAAACCTGAAAACGGTAGATCAAAATTATATTTTTCTTGAATATTGTTTTGTAATTGGTTATTAACCATTCATCCATAAATACATAATACTTAATTATGATACTTGTAATAAATTGTTTTGGAAGCTTGGGTAAATATAAGCCTAAATTTGTCACTGCAAATTTACAATAGTAGATTCATGTTAAAGATAAAACACTATCACGCGCGGTTTACGTGATCTCCCACCAAAATAGGCGTGTCTGTTCTTAAAGTGTTGTCTTCAAGGAGTGTATGCTCTTTATGTTATGCGTCATCTAATGACGCATGTTTCTCCTAACAAATCCAAACTATAACTTAAAAGTACTTACTCAGGCCCTGTCTCGTCACTCAAGCTACGCTTTTATCTGATCCTTCCATCCAATAATTTCTATACCACTCTACCATGAGATACTAAACACAAGGTGATCATGCAGTGTTGTTTGTTTATTTCAGCTTCATCTTTAACGTGAATCTATTATAGTGTTTTGCATTTCTGATGAGAAATAGAGATGCAGAAAATATAATAATATGGCTAAATAATTGTACCGCTCAAAATAAAAACTAAGGACTCTTTTCTTTATTGATATATTATACCTGTGGTCAGCGCTGGAAATATTTCGGCACTAACTTTGAGACTAAATTATTTATTGCCCGATCGGGCGCTTTCTTTAATTTACAAACCTTGCTCTCAGGGCGGTAAGTTTGATTTACCGCCCCAGGGCGGTAAGTTATTCACTTACCGCCCGTGACAAATTGATAAAATATGTTTCATGAAACGAGGTTTTATTATAACTTTATTAAATTATTTTACAATATTAAAAAAAAACCTAATTTGTTGGAAAACTACATAAATTAATTATTAAAATTAAAATTGATGGTACAACCAGAAGCATGATTATTGAAAATAAATGGGATTTTATTTTCAGTCCTGTTGCAAATGAATCATCTGAATTATTTATAACTGTGGCGTTGTTCAACACTGAATTATATACTGACTTTTCTGGGATAGAGCTTGAACTAGTTGTGAGCTGCTGTACAAAATCGACACTCATATTTCTGTTGTGTGAAATGTTATCTGCAAATTGTATTTTGTTTTTAAGTGATTCCTCCACATAACTTTCCGCAACACTAGACAATTTCCATCCCCCGTGTCTTTTCAAGGCCAGCACATCTACCCCTTTGTTCGCTAACAACGTCGCTGACGTACGTCTAAAAGAATGCCCAGTAAAGCTCTTCGGATTTTCTTTTTTCAAATAACTGGCAATTTTAAACGGGAAGCTTCCGATCGTGTTTTTACCAACAACTTGATTAAAGCACCTCCCATTAAAATATTTCAGAAAAAAACGTCTAGAATCAACGCGCTGAGGTCGCAAACTGGCATATTTTCAGAATATTTCCAAAAAATGAACCTCTTCGTTTCAATGATTGGTAATAGTAAAGCTTCGTTGAATACCTGTTTTTGTCATGGGAATCTTGACCACAACCAAAAAAGCTCTGTCCTCTATATCGTCAATGGTTAAATCGCAAAGTTCCTGCCTTCTAGACGCTCCGGCTACACCCATTATAAAAACAACCTAAAATTAATACAATTTGATGCTGATAGAAGTCATGTTGGAATGTATCTGCTCATACCTTTATTAATAGAAACTCGTTGTCAGGAGCTTCAGTTAAGAAAGTGTTCATGTCTTCTCTGCTGAATACGTTTGATTTCTTTGGTCGGTATCCAGCATTTTTACTTTTTAAAAATGTTATAAGCTTGGTATATTTAGAGATATCAATACCATCATTTAGATTTATGGTCGATTTAAGCATTGAGTACTCGGCCCAAAGACTACCTGGAGACTTTAACTTAGTGCTGCGTTGCACAAAATACGCCACTAACACCTTCTCAGAAACGCTCACATGCTTTTCTTCACACTATTTTTTAAATGTAGTGTACGTCGTCTCGTACCTTAATTTGGATTTCTCAGGAATTAATGAACTGCATCCGATGCCAAACAAATCTTCGATTTCAATGTTTTAGTCTTCTAATAATTCATCAGACATTATTCAAATCAAAAACACACGGACAAAATAATTTGAATTGACAAATATTTTTTAACTCCATTACAACCACTCCGACCTAACCTACTTGACAAAATTCACACTTTCAGAGTAAATTTTTATAAATGTTATATATTAATCAATTAATTAACCAGCCGATCAGGCAAAAAATAGTATAAGCATTGTGGGCGTTAAGGCCTCGGACAATATGGAGACCTCCGCAAGCGTCGGTCTTCATTCTATTATCCTCGGCTCTGTAACTTGTTCCTACCGCTCTTAATACTTAATATACTATTGTATCAAGTCATACATTTATATCTGCAGACAACTTTTACCACCTTAGCAAATTTAAAAAAACAAATGAATTACACAGATTTTTATGACTGGTTAGATTGTAGTTTATTGTATAAAATAAACCACATTAAACTACGTCCGTATCAGATGTGGTACAAGTTATAGCCAAAAAGAGCAAATTTACACTATAGGCGAGTTGCTTAAACTATAAATAATTAAATGACTCGTTGGAAAGTTATTGAGAGATATACATTTTAGTACCGATGCTCTTTCGAAAATAAAGATATAAAAGAACTTGACTTTCTCAACAAGAAATCAATAGAAAATTAAATGTGTATTATGCAAAAACTAAAAAGTGGTTCATGTAGAAAAACGCAATAATATTTTGCAGAAATTTGGAGGTATTTTACCTGAAAACCAAAAAGTCTTTTGGAGAGACTTACCAATTGAAAAGGTTAATCATTAAATGAAAATAATTCTTTCGAAACAATGATTCACTTTTTAGGTTGTTTTATTTTGAACTTTTATTACAATGAGCATTTATCCTAGTTTAGTTTTTTCTTTTAATAAGGATATATATATTTTTTCTGTATCTTGAGATGAGAAAATATTCCACATACCTATAAGAAGTGGTTGGCTTATTTATTAGAAGCTCAACCTCGTATAACTAATTTCAGCCGTTTTTACATTTGCGGAGATTTTGCTTATTAGAGCAATTCTTGTGACTTGCTGGCCAGTTCCAATAATAACAAAACATGCCCAAGTCTACAGATATAGTTTGAATTAACTTGCATTAATTTTATTAAAAAACAATAGTTTGTTTAAATGATCAGAAAAAAAAACAGTTGAATTCTAAAGAATTATAGAAAATCGTTTAAATAAATTGCAAACAGAAAGAGGACAAATTGATATTGATGCTAAACACAAGAAATATCTATCTTCTACTATTAAAAGTGTAAAATCCATATTCATACCTTAAGAGTTAATGTCAGTGGAAATTTTTTTTTATATAATTGCGGTCATAAGGCACATCACAATTAAGAAGATTAATTTTTTCTCATGTGGAATTTTAACTGATTTTACCGGAACAGTAATACCTGTTTTGAAAATCATTTGTCTGTAATAATTTTGTACATTTTCAATACAATATTTTTAAAATTTTTAATGTTGTTATAAGCGGATTGTTAAACTCAATGTAATGTACAATTCAGTGTCAAAAAAAAAACTATGAAAAAATTCTAACTTTGACAGAATATAGCTAAGCACATCACATTGTCATTCTAATTTAGGTTATAATCACAGATCATTCAAAAAAATCTAAAATTAAAAAGTAAAAAAATAAATAAATACTCTACAAAAAACCTTCTTTGATGAATGTAACTGTCTATTATAAAATTTCAAAAACAAAATAATTTTATTTTACATATTTTTTTATAATAACTAGGTACCTATTTACACAGTTTTACCACCTACCACAAAATGTGTTTATTTGATCTCGAGACCTTTCTCACCAGTGAGAGATGAATAAAACTAAAAAAAAAAAGTAGTAAAACAAAACAGTTTTTTACAAGCGCACCTGATAACTCAAAAGCTAAACAAAATCTGCACTTTTGCAAATTGCTAAAAAGCTATTGCCGACTGCACTTTTCAAATTCTAGGTATGTTTTTTTTGACAAACACCTGATTAAAAAGTTCTCAGAACTCATTTATGATAAATTGTTTTCCGGTCGTTCAGGGACCGCTCATCAATACAGCAAAATCCACACGTTTTTTTAACATTTTTTATCTGATTTTAAATATTACAATTGTTTTGTTATGAAAGTATTTTGAAATGTGCTTCTAAAAAATTTTAATTTAAATTTTTTTTTATTTTAAAAATTTATTTTTTTTTTCCAAAATAAAAATTAACAGTTTTAAGGCACTCTATAAAAAAGTATTGCAGAGACAACATTAAATAATTTAAAAAAAGTTTTTTCTAGTGACGGATATGCATAATATTATATAACCACAAAAGAGACGTGTTAAAAATTAAAAAATGGCAAAAAAATTTTTTTTTATAAGACAACACTTAAAAGACATTTGCACAATAGGATTTTTGTACAACCAAGCCAATTTTTTTCTTTTTTGATGAGGCCTCATGCGTCACATGCCAGCTTACGTGTTTTTGTCGTATTAAAACTTCTGCAGAAAAAATAAGAGCTCAAACAATCGTTTTAACCTTACGTTTTCTCATTTTATAGTATAACTAGCCAAATAATGTAAACAGTAGGTAGTTTTAGTTCTAGCTATTTAGTGTTGTAAAGAACTTTAAAAATACCGTTTAGCGAGAAGAGATTAGGTATTCACGTAGGTAATATAAATAAAACTGGTAATCAGACCGATTCTGTAAGAGAGTGGTTAGCTTTTTATCACTCAGCTGAGTGATTAGAACTACCAAAGTGGTACAATATAACCATGACGCAGGATTTGCGATTCTGTAAGCGCTGGTTATTTCTTAACCACTCCCACTGGAAAAAATTATTTTTAACCACTGGCTTTTCGTGGTGATTAAAAACGTAATCACGGTGGTTAAATAGAAAAATGAGGTTAGGATTGAGTTTTTGACAGTTAGTTCAGGTTGTGAATTTTCAAATTAGTGCAAATACGTGAAAAATTGGCAAATTGGTTGGATTTAAACGCTGAATTTCATCAAGCACTTGAAGAACAAGTAAAGCAGTAAGTTCACTAATACAAATACATACTAATTTGATTAATATGAATAAGTTATTAGAATCGCAATTTAAATTGAAGATTGGAGCTGAATATTCAAAAACGGATGTTAAGAGATGCATCGGATCCTTTTTCAATGCCCAAAAATGCGTTTCGTAAGTTGCACCGGATGCCTAATACCCTTGTTCGAAACTTTTTAATACCGAAAATAGAAATACATATGAGAGTAGGTATCTGGTCAATTTACGTACCTGTACATATAAAGGTGAGAAAACTACAATTTAAAAATTCAATTATAGTAATACAAATACAGTAATTTACATCTTTTATAATTTGTAGGTTTTGACGAATTTGCACCTGCTTGCACAAGAATCTTATCAAAGTGTTTGTGGGAAAAATTTTAACATTGCAGTGGCTCAAAGCACTGCATGTCAAATTATTAATGAGGTCATGTATGTTGGCAACGCATCTATTTCCTGCATATGTTAAATTTCCCACTCACGAGCACGCAATCCAAGATGTATACATCTTGTTAGCACTAACAATCCGTTAACACCATGGTTAATGACTCCCATCACTGATGTGCCACAAAATACGCCAAAAGGGAGGTATACATCTAAACATAAGACGGCACGCAACACAATTGAAAGAGCTTTCGGTGTTTTAAAGCAACGTTTTCGTTGTTTATTAAAACACCGAGTACTGCATTATAATCATAGAATGGCTGCCTTAATTATGTATGCTTGCGCGTCTTTATTTGCATAATATAATGGTAGACCACAATATTGATTATGACGATAGAGAGGAGAAAGAGGAAAATGATGATGATGATGCTGCAAATTGTAGACGTACCAAAGCATATTTATTTTTTTTGTGATGACATACAGAGAGTTTTTTTTTTACATTGATGTATTAGCCGCAGGAAAACGCGTACGCAATCGCTTGGTCGCTGTTTTGGATGCCAATTAGTGGAAAAAATTAGTTATTTTGTAGAACAATAAATAAACAAAAGTTAAACGAATATTTTTGATTGTTAAATAAAAAACCTAAAATATGGAAGGTGTAATTTTTTTTAATCGTTTAAAACAAATTATTGATAATTGTTGATAATATTTTGAAAGTGCTTTTAATAATACATATTAATTGTTTATTTTAAGTTTTAATTAGTATATTTATGTTAATGCTTTGTCCTTACAAGGACAAAGTATGTGCAACTAATCTATTCGGCAATTGCAATTGTAATAAAAATGCTCTGGACAGTGATTCTATGCTGCTTGTTGTTAGAAACTAAAACAATTTTATCACTTGAGAGCCAAACAACATTACAAGCAGTGCATGTGGTAATGTTTACGTTGTTTTTATTTGTATTGTTTCTTATTAAATTTTCAAAGAAAGATTTTTAGAAAGAAAAAAATTAGAAAAACTAATCTTAAATTTTGTTCCACAAAACCAACCTTAACCTCTCCTGCTGTCTTACTAACCCTAGATTTTAATAAATACACAAAAATCAAACCACTTTCTTTAATTGTTAAAAAAAATCCTAATTAAATGAAACAAACAATAAGCTAAAGACATATACTACGATTACTAAACTAAAAAACACATTAAAAAATTCGTCAGTTGAAATAGAATATGAAAAAAATTATGATAAAAAATTATTCGCTATTCTCCTTAAAATTAACTTTTTAGATATAAATAATATAAAGTTTGAAAAAAATGGTCTTAAATTTGAAATATTAAAATCACAAAAATCTTAAAAAACCGTCATATGAGATGCATAATGGAATAAAAAACGCTACATTTTTCCAGAAAGTTATTTTTAAGAAGTTATCGTACATATTTATTTTTAAACGCAACTTCTTGATGTTATGTACGTACAATAAAAACTTCGTTTTTCTCTGCCGGTTGCATAGCTGCAGTTCGAGCGTGCAAGGCATTTGCCAAGGCAAAAGTTGAGCCACCAAAGTGCTTTATTGCATTGCACATTTGCTGCAAAAACTCTGCATATGCCTTCGCAGTATTATGCAAACCTGACGTTCTCGATGCGTAGCCTCGTTGATTGTTCAACCTGCAACTTTGTCTATTCTCTCTTGAAAACGCCAAATTTCGCTTCCGGCTTATTAACGGTGTTCTATCCGTGCTCAAAGGACTGCCGGCAGCGGTAGAGGGCCCAGGTTCTTGAAGATTTATGTCAAACACAAAAGGACATGGTTTTGTTTCTTGAAATTCGGCAATTTATTTAATATTATCAAATCGGTTCAACACTATCATCACTGGTACTATATAAAACTAGCTACTTTGTTTTTTATTTAAACACAAAAATTAAAACTACTTATGTTTATATATAATTACTATTATTTGTCTCTTCCAATTGCTCGTCGTTGGGTGGTTGATGAGCAAGGTCGACTTCTGCGGGTAATTCATTGCAGCCATCGACCGTTACCCAGCCCAACAAACCCATCAATTTTTCCTCTAACCTCGTCAAAGGTTTATGTTTTTTATGCCCGTTTCCCGTCTCTACAAATTCTATCTTGACAATTCTTGCCCTCTTCTTTGTCCTCGATTTTGATTCAACAAAATAGCGTCGCTAGTCATCAGCGGTTTTTTTTTGGTTCTGGTAATTTATTTAATAGTGCAGCAGCTGCCTCAATTTATTTTGCCTTCTTGGTTTTTATGGGATGGGGCTTTATGGTTAAGATTATTTTGTTTTCGGGCCGCGACACAAAATTTATTAATAGATGGGTCTGATCATTAGTGACCTTTAACCCACCACGTTTATAGTGGTGGGTTATATAAATACATAGTAACTATACATAGTAATAGATCTACTAAGTAAAATTACTTTTTATTAAGATTGTAGTATCGATGAACTATGTCGAACAAGGAAACGGTGGCAATGAGCAAAGCCCTAGATTAAGATTCGTAGGTACAAGCAGTACCCAACCAAACCAAGGGTTTACACTTTGAATTCATGTCCCTGCATAAATTAAAAATTGCCAAAGAAAGCAAAAGTACGGTTAGATCCGAGAGGTAGAGAAAGATAACAAAGAAGGTACTGGGAATTAAGAAATTAACCGGCAAGCAAAACATAACTTTTTTAACAAATTATAATTGTGCAACTTGAAAATTGCCTGGAGACGTTTGCAATAGTAAACAAAACGTCAAACTAATTTCATTGTTTTAATTATTATTGTCCTAATACCCGCTGTACAATTTACTAAAGACTACCCTGTAGTAGGGCGGTTCTTATGTTTAGGCCACCAATGACCAACTTGTGGTAGGGCAATGGTCTACCTCCACTGCTGTGTAGGGGATGTAAAATAGTTATTAGTTTGTAAGAAGTAGTTGGTAATAAACGTTCAAACAGTTAACATTACCATTCATTTTTTCTTCAAAATAATATCACACTTAATCATCAGAGATCAGAACTTCTAGTGACTGAGTTGAGCTTTCAATAATTGGCACTTTATCAACATACACCTCACAAGGTTAAACACCCGCTAAGGAAGGCCAATAATAATTATGTTATCAAAATTTCTAATCTAAGTTTCAAGTGCCTCAAGGAAGTGTTCTATATCAGATAAACAAGTTTATAATAAAATATACATTAGATATAAGTCAAATTATATAATTTTATTTCTAAATAATTTAAGATTTACTGATTTGGTGTGGTATAATTTCCAAGATTATCGCAAGAAAACTACACAAAATGCTATAAGGTATTTATCTAAGAATGCAAAATTTTATTGGTTGTTGATAAAAAACTTACCGCTGGTGTATAAACATTAACAAACAAGCAGTCCTCAGATTCATAATCCGCATTTAATATTACTTGGAAACAAGAAACATCAAGCTCAACAGTATCCAAAGTCCCATTCCAACTTTTTGGTGGTACGGGTGCTTTAAAACGAAGATCTTCAATTGGTGGTGCAGCATATGGAATTTTTTCAAATAAGAAATAAGATTTGTTACTGTAAGTTACTGCATTACGACCTCTAATTAAACCTTCTGGCAGTTGAACTTCAGGAACTTCTTGCTAAAGATATAAAATTTATAAATTTTATTATCGTAGCAGTTATCTAAATTCTACCATAAAACAAGAATGAAAACTTGAAAGAATTACTAAAAGCACAATGTAAATGCTCATTTTCTGTTTTTATAATAACTATGATAATTGTTAGTTGTTTTTATGAAATAACAGAACTTGATAAGATTACGAATTTTATTTTTTTCTGAAGTGCTTAGGACACTCAAAACATTTCAAGTACAAAAACAATAAAAAATAAAATAAAGCATTTAAAACAAATAGATTGCTAATCAGTAATCACACACTTTTTGTTGAAATCGCAAAACTGAAAATATTGTAAGTTTAATCTGAAGAGTTTCAAATTACATAAACTAACATATAACGTCAGAAAAAACTCTATTAAAAAAAATTAATAGAAACAGAGTAATCTCTTAAAGGTGACAAAAATGACGTAAGTTACAATAAACTAGTCATTATTTGATAATAATGAGAACCATACATTTTTCATTAATATTTTTTGTTTTAACTTTTGATCTAAAGTGTTTATATGTAGTATGTACACTACGACCCATTAGAACTCTAAAAATAAATAAAAAGGTATAAGTTCAACCATTCAACATAAAATTTTTAAAAACAAATTTTAAGTACCATTAGAAATGAAGAAAGCGCATTAAATAGGGGAAAAAAAATATAATTTAAAAAGGTGAATGAACAGATAAAAGTAAAATCCTAAAAACAGAGAGCAAATTAGAGAAGATGTTTATTAAATCCAAACTCACAAAAGAAAAGTCAACTCAAAAAAAAATCAAGAATTTGGCAAGAGAAGAGGCAGCAAAAGGTTCTAAGGTAAAAGTTAGTTTACAGAAACTGCAAATTAAAGAAAACATAATAAAATAGAACCGCAAACAGCAAAAGCTAATGAGAAGCAGCACAAAAGTCAAAACTGTCAAAAAAACTAGACCGAGCAACCGATTTAGAAAAATAAAAAAAACAAAAACGACAAAATAAAGAAAAGTTAAACAGAGAAAGAGGGTAATTCTCAGGTACAAAATGTTGATAACTATCACAAAAAAAATCATCAAAACTAAACCAAAGAAAAAATAAATTAAACAAATTTTTGAAAAATTTTAGGAACAAAACAAAAAAGTTTGCATTAGAACGTGTAATGTTTGTACTAGATACTGTGTGTGTTAGAGCCTTACAAACTCACACAAATATTAAATAAGAAAAACACACTAAATATTGAAATACTAGGTTTATGTGAAACAGGATGACCAAGTACAAGTGAAAAAAGCAACATAAATTAAAGTCTGCTGTTGTTTTCCGAAAAAAAAACCAAAGAAAAAAAGAAGAAGTAGGAGTTATACCAAACAAAAAAGCCAAAAGCGTTTAATAAAGTAACAACTCATCTCAGACCAAACACGACAGTGCGAAAAAATGTTATTATACATTGCTGTCCTCTTACTGAAAAAGCACAGCAAGTGCAGAAAAAACGTTTCTACCAAAAGGTAGCTGAGACAATATGTAAAGTTAACAAAAGGTTTTAAATTCCTTATTTTTTGAAAACATTACGACAAAATCGAAGAGGATTTCTAAGAGATGTAGTTTTTGCAAAACTAAAAAAATTACATAAGAGCAGCTGAAAGACATGAATTTGTCGTTTTTAAACAGAAGATCAAATGAGATATAATGTTGCTAAGAACAAAACACACATTAGCCCTTCCAAAAAAATTTCAAAAAAATGAAGCAAGAATAAACCCGGTTGCAAATTATAATTCAGCAAAAGCGTTTGTTGAACTTTTCGATTAAATGGCTCTGTACTCTACTTCGTTGCGACGAATTCTCAACTGGCTTTGCAAATTAGTTATTAAAATCATAATCAAATCTGCTAATGTAATGCAAATTATCCTTGGAGTTCTAATGAAATGAAGATAAAAAATATATATATGACAAAATTTAAGAAAAACCTTTGTAAACATCTGTAATCTATATATATATAAAAGAAAGTCGTGTTTGTTACAACATTTATAACTCAAGAACGGCTAGACCGATTGCCATGGTTTTTGATTTGTTTAATTTGTTTCCGTCGCGAATAGCAGAATACATCTTAAAAACAATAAAAACTCGATATGTGTAATGAATACTTAATCATTTCAATAGATGCTGATTTGTTTATTACATGTCAAACATTTGTTGTCCAATCCTGTCAAATAGTGTAACAACAATTTTTTTTTTGGAGTTTATGGCCTGGTTGCTAAGACCTTTAAGCCACAACTTTATTTTTTTCTGAAGACATCATGTGTGCGTTCAGAAATTTATTTCTTGTAAAATGTCTACAAAGTTCAGGTACTGTTACATTTGTTTGTTTTAGACATTAATTCCCGAAAATAATACCTAAGATTTATTCTACAGTAAAAACATAAAAATATTGGAAAGGGAGGAACGGAATTTAGGGAATAAAAAATCAGTTGGTAAAGGTTATAAGATTAAGGAAAAAAAATCTACAGGTTAACAAAAGTGTAAATGTCTTTTTATAGGTTGTCTATGATTTTTCTTGATAAGCTATTCATACGTAGTGGTTATATACTTTTTGAGCTATTTTCTATCTTTCGAAAGTTCAGGCTCTGTTATTATATTTGGTGGTTTTATGCGAGTGCACATTTTAATAACAATGCCGCGTCCTAGAAGATCTAATCTTTCCCAGCAAAGCTGTAATGCAATTAGGCAACGGAATATCGCGAGTCAATTATCTGATGGAAAACGAGAAATTGCACGCGTCGATACTTAAAGGAAAATTTAAAAATGAGGAAGTTCTTATTCCAAGGATTCCGATAATCTCAACAAATATGCCCTTTGAGTTTGAACGAATTCAATTCCCGATTCGTGTTGCTTTCGCCATGACGATCAACAAATCACAGGGCCAATCCTTGACTATTTGTGGCCTCAATCTAGAAAATGCATGTTTTTCTCATAGTCAATTGTACGTGGCATGCTCACGTGTCGGCAAACCATCCGCTTTATTTGTTCTTGCGCCTGACCAATGATTATAGCAGATGCAGTATCCATCTAGATTAAAATAGTTTGGATTATAGCATAACCAAGTTTCTGTTAAAATTATCACATCAAAAATATTGTCATATATTGCCAGATATGCCTCTAAATCGTGATGGTGTTTCGAGATGCTACGAACATTTATTTGTATTATGCTAAGATCATTGTAATTATTGCTTCTGAACTTTTTCATCATATTGTTACAAATTTGTGAATTATCGGCATAAACATCCCTTATTTCTATAAATTCCTCGACCATCAAATCCATTATTACCTAAATGTCCGTAATCATATAATTTTAACAATGCCAAAATAATCAATATCTATGATTTGAAGAAAATAACAATATCACAAATAAAAAAAATTAAAGAAGAGAAACTAGTACGAAAAGTTTTAAGTTGTGAATTACAATGTTGTTTTGCAGTATATTAATTGAGTAATTTAAATGTGTACTAAAAGATTAGCAAGAATTTGATGTTAGTTGCTCTGTGTAACTATCATAATATGCGTAATGCCAAGGAATATCTTATTTAGCCAAAATTGACAATTGTTCTATGTCAGCTGCTGTATTTATTATTTTGATTTGATTATCTATTTTCACCTTAATTAATCCATCCAGTGTCCACACATTTTAGAATCCAAATTTTTTAGTCGCAGTTTTAAGTAATCTCAGTCGTGTTTTTGTTAGATCGTCTTTTACAGTGATGTTGGTACTCTTTAAATTACGTTTGTTTTTAAAGATTATGTTTTTGAACTTATAGCTTGTGAACTTGACAAGAATGGGGCGAATTTTGTTGTTTTTTTT
The DNA here is from genome assembly GCA_947359425.1 of Lagria hirta. Lineage (NCBI taxonomy): Eukaryota > Metazoa > Arthropoda > Insecta > Coleoptera > Tenebrionidae > Lagria > Lagria hirta. The sequence continues at coordinate 4,735,735 of OX375801.1, read as the reverse complement.
TTGCGATTCCTATGCGATGACATCGCTCAATAGAGTTCGGGTTAATTTATAAGCCGGCTTTTTTTTTAAGCGCCTTGATAACCTTATCTTCTGTATTTTCACCTTGGTTTTCACTTATTCCAAATATGCGAATGTTGTTCTTTCTGGAATATTGTTGAAGCTCATCCAGCTTAGAAACAAGGCTGAAATTTTCTTCACGAAGCTTAGTGAGCTCGGTATCATAACACTTTTTATATTCTGCTAATCTTTCTTTGAATTTTGCCGTGATTACTTTGATGAGTGGATTAATCAACTTTTCATTAGATAATAGTGTTGTTATTGTATCCCTGATTAGCTCAGTGGTTCCTAGCTTTTGTTCGCGCGTGAAAGGCATTGCGATTTTGTTTTATACAGGTTTACGAATCACACAGAGCACTCTATAGCACAACTACTCTTGACGAGCGTTAAACATCGAATCAAAATTAAATCATGATTGTTAAGATGGATAATAATTTGCAATCGGGTGAACGAGAAAGGGGGAAATTTTCACGGAGAAAAAGCGTTGTGTCTTTATGAACTGTGTAGCCAGGTGGAAAAAATAATTATACTTATTACAACATTAATAGATTTGTTAAAATCATATTTTATTTTTGGCTGGAGAATAAAAAGATCGACTGGTTTAACCTCAAATAAAATTCAATATCTGGGAATCTGATATTTTAACGTAGGTACACTAACAAACACGCAAATTTATACGTAATGTTAATAATTTTTGATATTAATAGACCTGTTTAATGTTTTTCGTCGATTTTCTTTCAACTTTACTTGAAAATATTTTTAAAATGTTAATTTAACATTGGCCAAAGCTCTAATTAGTTTAACAAGAGATTTGCCAACGTGTTAGCTTAACTTGTGTTAAATTTGACATTGACATTAGAAACAACGTTTTATAAAACCTAAATCAATTTTAGCATTGTGTTAAAATATTTAACACAATGTTGAAATTTAACAACGCTGTGTAAAACCGGCCATAAGAATAATTAATTTAAGAAACAATTAAAAGATAATAAGAGAGGTAAAGATGTAAATGCTTGAATTTTACATCAACAAAAGTGTTTAGTTGCTAAATAAAATTATTTGTTTAATAAAATCTATTTAAGATTGAACCATATCTAAATAGTTAAAGGTATATTATTCCTTTAAAATAATATTAATATAAAAAAATTATAACTAAACTTTAATTTTATAAATGATGAAATCAATATTATCAAAAACCCATCAAATAAAAACATTACCTATCATTTAATTGTTTTCAAGTAAAACTAAAAAGAATACACGAGGTACAATGTACGTGCTGGTTTAATGTTATTTTGTCTAAAAATTCTGGCAGAATGATAAGAATGGGTACCTATTTGTATCTTTTTGAAATCGCTTGTTGTTTTGTAATAATTTATAGTAAAGAAAAATTTTTTACATTTTTGATCAATTTAAAAAAAAAAGAAACTTATTGGGAAATTTTTGTGCAATTTTGCGAGAAACGCCCTAATTTTGCTTTCGACAAAATAAACACCGCTTTATGTCAGGGAAAACTAAGACAATTATGAATTTAATAAATTTAAAAGCATTACTGTGTAAACAAATAAAAAAAAATTAATTCTAATAATTAAAAGAAGCAAAAAAAAAACAATTAACAAAATTAAATTGAGCAAACGAATAATAATAGTGAAGTACGCAACTACGCATGCTCTAAAATCGTCTACGGCCGTAGTCGACATGCTATCCGATGCTGAATCAAAATCGCGAAATAAAAATCTTTTTTAAACGTCGTCTTGACAGTTGCAATTTTCCGATATCAATCAGAACCCCTCTGCAAATTATATTCTAAGGAGAGTATCGAGGATCAAGGTTTTCTATGCTCTATGATTCTACGTTCATCACAGATTACAGTAAAAACAGTAGAAAACCACTTTTGTGTTGTCGGGTGAGTACATGTCTACTGACAGAATACGTGTATGGCAACTTCATAAAATGTGCATTATAGACGAAAAAGCTGCGTATTCAAAAACAGCAAAACCCTTGTAGTTCCGCATGAACAACCCCAATAGTGTAAAAAGTAATACGACGAATGCCGCAATAGTTCAAGAAAGCGAACGATCTGGACCATTATTACATTTGCCTCAAAACACGAAAGCTGCAAAAGTGAGACCAGAAGCTAGCGGAGCTCAAACTGTGCGCTTTTGCGAGGGACAATGTAAGTGCAACGTTAATATAAATCTTACCAAACCTTTACCCACTTTTATCGCAGGAAATGTGATGCAGAAAAGTTATCAGAGTAGTTAGCAGTAGGAGCTATTCAAGAAGTGTGTAAAGATAAAAGTTTTCGGCTGCCGTTTTGACTACTATGCTTCTGCAAACAATACCTTCCACTTATAATGTAAACTAATAAAAATTTTACTTTTTTTGTACTTATTTTTACTAGTAGAAAGTGTTACAAAATAAAAACACTGCACAATTAATAAATATCTGTGACTTTTATTATTATTAAAACAATGCTTTCATTTTTGCACAAAATGTGGCAAGCTCTTTAATTTTGTGTAAGTAATAATTGTTCTTCCACTAATTTGCAAGCAATCCTACATTCACTACACTGTCTTTTGTAAAGCTGTAGCGACGCTTAAATTCAAAGTTGGAAAAAAACTCCAATGGGTTAGCAGCATCCCGCACATAACCCGTTCAACATGTCCATGTTCGTTGTTATGAAATGCAACACATAATACTCTTCAGTATTTTCTAACGTCAAACAATGACATAATCTGCAAATGGCGTCTTGAGTCGGACTTGAAACAAGTCGAGGTCTTGCTTGAGTCCGACTTGAGATGGACCCAGGGCGCTTGTGCATCAAGCAAAAAGCGCCCTTATTCACACCGTAATTTGATATTTAAATCTTAAGATTTGTCTATGAATACCAATCCGGTCTTGAGATCGATCTCAGACTCAAGATATGAATATCAGATTTCACGAGCATTGCCGAAGTCCTTCCTTGAGATGGAATCAGCGATAAATCTATTTCAAAACGCATGCAAATGCTTTCCCGAGCATTGCCGGAGTCTTTGCTTGAGTCCAAGCTGAGACGGACTTAGGCTTGAACTTGAGATACGACTATGAATACCGGCATAAGTTTCTAGAAATGTAAAACTATTTATCGACATCACTTTAATCCTCTCTTCTCTCGCTTTATAAATCTAAAGGAAAAGGGGATATGAGGGAGTGATGATTTGTAAGAATTTCTATGTAAAACTAGTTCTGAACTGACCATTGAATTAAAAATACAGACAAGTATCCATAATTAGTCTCTTTATTTCTCCTTTTTATAACAATAGTCAAAACGAAAGATTTAATTTTGCGTCACTTTCAAAACCAAAATTTAAAAAATATTTGAAAAAAAATATTTATAGATATTATAATATCTAAAAATAGTTTTGTATCAAATTGCAAATATTGTTAAATTTAATTACGTCAAAAAAATTTGTGTGTTTAACTGTTTATCTTAAATACGCGTAGTGACTAGTCAAATAGTAAAATAAACCTAAAACTTATTCAAGTGATTTTGCTACAGGTTATTTATTTAAACTTTTATTCTGAACAAAAAAGAAGAAGAAATACGGTTTCAAAAGAGAACAAAAGACACCATCTATTAAAGATGTTTTTTAAACCAATATTTCAATTATTACAATTTTGTCAAAAAATTGTTATATATAGATAAAGTCTTGTGTACTTAATTACACAATAATACTTTAAACATTTTTGAAAAATGTGTAAAAGTTGTTTGCTACAATGTGAAATTTTGTGTAAGTATTTATAAAAATATTGTGTTTCTATATTGATAAAATAATAATTTTTTAAAATGAAAATTAAAGAAAAATATCCTCAAATGTTCACCACCCAAAGTTTGTAACTAACGCTGTTGAATCTATAATCTATTTGAAATCGTTACAAATTTTATGTAATATAGTTATGTTACATAAAATTTGTAATTGTTATTTATAAAATAGTTATTTTATATAAGTAATTTTATTGTAATTATGTAAGTGATTCTATATAAATTAAAAGTTGTAAATTTCTTACGCATTAAAATCATTACTCCGCTTCTTCTTGGTAATACAACAACATTGAAACTTCTATTGTGGCTATTTATTCTGTAACCATTGTCTTTTACGCATTATACAGTATCTGTAAGCTAAATTTCTGAAATAGCTATAATATCATTATTTAAAGAGCACGCTGTTTTAAAATAAGTGGAAAGTTTTGTCTACAATCTGCTATTGATTAATAAAATTAATCTACTTACTAATCTACATACTTTATAGAAAGATTATCATCTGAGAAAAAATGCAATATAAATCGACGTTGATAGCTACTTTGACCTAATATCAAACCGATCAGTTTTTAATTTTGATAGCGTGCACTAATAGGCACCGTTATTAAAATTGAGATTAGTTTTCTTTTTACTTAAAGTATGTTTATTTTTCTAATGCTTTGTTAATTTATTTTTAGTGTTAGTTAAAGTGGCAGAGTAGCGAGTGGCAGCGTATGGAACATAGAAATCTATACTGGAAAGCAGGTCGAGACAATTAATTCTATTTGTAAGCAGCTTCTGCAAAAATCTGGCACTATAGCATTGTCTTCTATGCAGCAGACTTTCCATATTGTGTCGTTCAAGTAAATAGTTGTAATCAACATTTCTTGGAGGGTAGGCACTATCAATTTTATAACATAAATAATTAAGAAATCGCTGTTGAATTTTTTCAATGATTAAGTTGTGTGGATACCAAACAATTAAAACAATACTCTCATTTACTAACCACAAACGCAAAGCACAGTGTTTTAAGTATGTTTAAATTTGAAAAGCTTTTTGAACTCCGAATTATAAATCCTAACATCTTAGAGTTTGACAAATATATATCATAGACATGCGGCAGAATAGATAGTTCCGCATCAAACAAAACTCCTAAGTCCCGTATGATGTTTTTCTTCGTAAGCATCTGTCCACACATAACATAGCCTGAAGGTGTAGGTTTTACTTTTCGTGTATATGAAACCCAAAAACACCTTTTAATATTCAGTTCAAGTTGATATGTATCGCACCATTTTACTATAATATCACAATTTTTCTGAAATGCCTCAACATCTTCTGGATTACTTATGGATGAATATAGTTTTAAATCATCTGCATAGGCTAACACCTTACAATTGAACAATAAAAGAAGGTCATTTATGAACAAAATAAATAAAAGTGGGCCAAGATTTGACCCTTGTGGAACACCAGAAAATGATAGAAAGTTTTCAGATTTGAACCCATTGTAAGAGACGTAATTTATTCTATCACTAAGATAAGAAGTTATAAGCCTTGAAAAACTAGGGAAAACCCAAAATCTCTCAGTTTCAGCAATAATAACTTGTGTGATTAATGCAATCAAACGCACTAGAGAAATCGGTATAAATTACATCGATCTGACCATAGTCATCCAACTCCTTGCAGATGTATTGAACCAACGTAACTAAATTAGATGTCGTAGAGCGACCAGGCAGAAACCCATGTTGATACGGTGAGATGTAAGGTTTGACATTATAACATTTCGTTTTATAAATAAGTTGCTCAAACACCTTAGCAAAGTTAGAAAGGATAGAAATTAGTCTGTAGTTTTCTATCATTGAATAATCACCTTTTTTAAAAACGGGTGTAATTCTTGCACGTTTCCAGGCATCAGGAAACACCGACGATTTTACGGAAAGATTAATTATAATTTTTAGAGGTTTCGCAAAAACATGCCGAGAATCACGCACCAAAAAACTGAGTATTAAATCATCACCAGCAGTAAAGTTGTTTTTGAATTTTGTCATTACTTCAACAAGGTCATTTACGGACACAGAAGACATAGCAAAAGAAAAATTATTAGAGAAAACTTTATCAGGAACCATATTACTAGAATTTACAGGAAAAGTAGCGAAAAACTTTTTGGCAAAAGCATCGACAATTGTTTCTGGATTGCTGTACGGAGTTCCATCATACGACAGTTTTCTAGGAATCCGAGAAGTGCCTTTCTTCATATTGACATATTTCCAAAGATTCGAGGGGTTTGATACAAGCGAATTTTCTACTCTAGATAAATATTCTGCATGCCTCGTTGATATTAGATGTTTGCTCAATGCACGGAGTCTGTCAAACTGCCGATAGTAATTTAGACAACTTGTCGCTTTCCACTTTTTTCTATAATATTCTTTTAACTTTAAGTTTGATAGAATAGTCTAATCATACCATGGAGGGTATGAAAATTTAGAGTAAGTCTTAACAGTTGGAACTGATGCGTCAAGAATCTGATATAACCTTGCGTAGAAATCTTGCACAGCAACATTAACATCCTGAGTTGATTAAAGAAAAGTCCAGTCAACATCCAACAAGTCATTGTATCATTTTACGTAATTAGCATTGCGAAACTTGTATGATTTTCCAGTTGAAGACGGAAAACGACAAGGTTTTGGGTCTACTTTAAACAGCAAAGAAACGTCTAAGGCAGGATGATGATTATCCTCTAGGAGAAGAGCAGGTTTGGCACGTGCGATGTTAACGGAACAACATGGAGATTTCATATTTGACAGTATTAAGTCAAGCATTTTATTATTAGAATTAGAAACATTGTTAAGTTGCTTAAAGTTATGTGAATTACAAAAACTTCGAAAATTATGCAACTTACAGAACGGGGTTGGTAAGCTATGCTCATATTGGTAATTAGAAAAGTTAAAATCACCTATCAGAAACGTAATGTCGTCTAATAGGAGTAAATTATAAGCGTCAAAAAAAAGTTCCAAATCATTGTTCGAGAGATTAGGAGGAATATAAATTGCAGCCAAGAAGAAAGACAATGAATTAACGCAACATTTGCAAATGACTAAGTCAATCAAAGGGACAAGAGCTATCAATGCTGCAGTATCAACGATGGAATAAGTGTTGTTATTAGCAAGTGCAATTAATACCCCTCCTTCCGTTGATCGAGCAACAGCATCGAATTTCCGGTCGCAACGCACCACATTAATGACTTGGAAAAACTTCGGAACTAAAAATTCCATCATTTAGCCATGTTTCCGTGAATATAATAAATCATAGTAACAATCCGAAATATTCAAATGGAGAGAATCAACTTTTGTTCGTAAATCGCGTTTGTCTTGATAGTAGACGTTAAGAGACATCAGATTCCTCTTGGGCAAAGTCAGTTTTCCGAGGAAACAATAGTTGGGATGCCTTGCTTGTACTTGATTTTTAAGTTGGTTTCGCCATTGAGCTAACGTTGATTTAAATCCGCTTTAAAATATATCATTGCATTTTGAGTTAACCTTAACAGTCAGATAGATACCCAAGAATATTTTTGTAAAGCCATAGCTACTCTTGCGGTACTATAATGGCCAATTAGTCTTAGGATTAATTGTTTTTGATTGCCGCCGACTGATCTATTACTTCGAAGACAGTGCTCAGAATAATAAATCATAATATAAAGATTGAAGTCTAATATAAAAGTCTAGTATAAAAGTCTAATAAAAAAGTCTAATATAAAAGACTAATATAAATATCTAGATATTATTTCTATATCATAACAAGATAAGTCAACAAAATATGTCAACATTTGTCTTTCTTGATAGTCGGACGTGTTTGCTCGTCGAATTTGAGTATTGCTTCAGACATTAAAAAAGTGTCTTTAAACGGCCTGGTGTCAAATGCATTTTTCAGTAAAAAAGCATATTAAATTTTAGAAATGAGCCGCAGAAAGAAAACTAAGGTTGAAGTTAAAGACACGCCTGAGGAGGACAGCTACACTAAATCATCAGAAAGGCATAAAACTTTATCATCTGATAAGAAATTAACTACTAGTGCCAGTTCCAGTGCCTGCTCCGTGTGTGCCGATATAAACCGTCTAGATTTTGAAATTTTAAAAAAGGAAAATGAATGTCTAAAACGTGAGCTCGAGTTAACAAAAAAATCAGTGTTAAATTTGGAAGATATAGTGCGTCTTCAAAAAATGGCCTTGAAGAGAGGAGAAAAAGAAGCGAGTTTTATCCATACAGATAAAATTCCTGATAATAGTTCTTATAGTGGTGCATTAAAGAAAATGAATATATCATCTGTTCTTGTCAAATCTTCTGCTACTGATAATACCGAAATTGATAAAATAATTAAAGAAAAAATAAACCCTGGATCTCTGCAAATTCACAGTACTAAGTTAATAAAAAATGGTGTCCTTATTAGATGTGAAGAAAACTCAGCTGAAATTCTCAAGCAAAAACTGGAGCACAAAACGGGATCAGATTTTAAAGTAACGAATCCTACACAGTATAATCCTCGCCTATGTATCTTCTTTGCAGATGAACAAGCGGTAAATGATAAAAGTTTTATTTCCAATATTATTTGTGCAAATAAATTAAATTGTGATAAGGATAACATAAAACTAATTAAAGTCTTAAAGCCGAAGCTACGTCAACAGACTGTAAAACCAACTGAAGTAAATGTTGTTATCGAGGTTTTACCTAGTTTATTTAGATCGATTATGGAAATAGGTTTTCTGTTTGTAAGATGGAAAAAATGTAAAATAAGTGAGCACATTAACATTTTAAGGTGTTACAAATGTTGGAAAATTGGTCACATTTCTACCTTTTGCAAAAGTGATCATTTTAATTGCTGTAGATGTTCAGCAGAGCATGACGGCAATGATTGTAATTCTGATGTAAAAACCTGTATAAATTGCAAACTTTATAATGCTAAAAATAAGTCAATGAAGCCTGTTCCAACTGATCACTACGCAAACGATAGAAACTGTCAGTATTACAAATTTAACATGGATAAGTTAAAGAATAAAATTTGCTACATAACTTAAATTTTACTGTTTATATTTATGAATAAAAACAAAAAACATTTAAAAATTGCTCACAGTAATGTGCGCTCTCTACTGTCAGGGTTTGACTTTTTTACGGAAATAGTGCTTACAAATACTTTCGACATTGTATGTCTGTCTGAAACGTGGCTTTCTAGCGATATTCCAAATAGTGCCATTAATATACCTGGCTATAGACTGTTGCGTCGGGATAGAGGTACTAGGGGAGGAGGTGTGGGTGTTTATGGATCTGATATTTTTTCAACATATACTGTTTCTTCTGATATTCTACAAAATTATGAAACACATGAACATTTAGCGCTTGAAGTGAAAATAAACCGATTCAATTTTTTGCTCTATCTCTTATATAGATCACCGTCAAATCATAATGTGAGCGCGTTTAAAGATAACATGGAAGAGATTATATCAAAGTTTACACTTTATTATGACAAAATACTTATCTTAGGTGATATTAATTTAAACCATTTATATGTACCAAACTGCGCCTTTTCTTGTTTCACTACTTACGACTTTAAGCAGCTCATTACTGAGCCTACAAGAATCCCAAAATACTCGCAAACATTGATAGATCCAATATACTGCAATTTCCCTGATCTGGTTGTAACATCTGGTACGGTCTCAGCAGATCTATTTTCTGATTACCAAATACCCTTTTGCGAAATAGATACCAATATGATTAAGCAAAATCTAAAACAGTTTATAACGTATAGAGACTTTAGCAATTTTTCAGAGGAAACGTTTTATCTAGACCTTCAAGCTATTCACTGGGATAATATATATTATATAAAAAATATAAATAGTAAAGTTCAATATTTATCGGAGAATATCCTAAGTCTCTTTGAAAACCATGCACCTCTTCAAACAGTGAAAATTACAAAACATTATGCCCCTTGGCTTACTCATAATATAAAACATATGATGAAATTACGCGACACTGCCCTGACTAATTTTAAAAAAAACAGAAATGATAAAAATTGGGATTTGTATAAGGAGCTACGTAATTTTACTCTCTCTGCTATTCGCCGAGAAAAAAAAGCATTTCTAAATGCAGTAGCAAAACAACCCGGAGACCAGCAAAACAACTTTGGAAAAACGTGAAAAAACTTCGAGTTGTACAGGATAAAAAAATGTCTATACCTTTGCATCTAAATGATGCAAATTTAATAAGCAACCACTTCCTATCCGTGTTTACGCCACCAAATCACTGTTTGGCTACCTGCAAATTATATGATAGTTTTAAATTTAAAAATCAAATTAACTTCTCCTTCACTTTACCAACAGTCGATAATATAAACACCATAATTCTACAAGTCAAATGCCACAGGTCTAGACGGGATAAATGCAAAAATGTTAAAGCTCTGCTGTCCGGCAATATCTCCTCACATTACAAACATAATAAATTCTTGTCTTCAAGAGGGAGTTTTCCCAGATTCATGGAAAAAATCTTTAGTAAATCCTATACCCAAAGTTTCTAACTCTGAGTCATTAAATGATTTACGACCTATAAGCATATTACCAACGCTTTCAAAAATACTGGAAAAAGTAGTACAAAAGCAACTCTTTTCATATGTGACAGCTAAAAATATAATAACATCTGCACAGTCAGGGTTTAGATGGGGATATAGCACTACTACAGCGCTTCTAAATTTGATAGATAACATTACTGCCGATCGTGATAAAGGTTTGTGCTCCGCGCTAATTTCACTTGACTTTTCCAAAGCATTTGATACGATAGATCATGCACTTCTGATCTCAAAATTATTGCATATTGGGCTGAAAGATAAAACGTTGAACTTCTTTAAATCCTATTTGTCAAATCGGACCCAACTTGTAGTATCAAACGGCTTTCAATCAAATCATGGAAATGTAACCTCCGGAGTTCCTCAAGGATCTATTTTAGGTCCTCTCTTGTTTTTAATCTACATTTTTGACATGCATTCACATATCTGTTACTCAAATGTATCTCATTATGCTGATGACTCTCAGCTGTACTACTCTTTTAGTAAAAATAGTTATCTGCTTGCAAATCGGCAAATAAATGCTGACTTACGCTCTACACAAGCATTTTCAGAAAATCACAATCTTAAATTAAATTGTAGGAAATGCAGTGTTATTTTCTTTTGTAAACGAAATTGTCAAAATGATATAAAAAACCAGATAAAATTATATATAAATGGTACAAGGCTTGAACCTGTGAATAAAATCAAAATATTGGGTTTAATACTCGATGAAAATATCCGACTACATGAACACGTAACATATCTCACCAAAAAAACGTTTGCACCTCTAAAGATTTTGTATAACAATTTCTTGATTCTTAATTTTAAATTAAGAAAAAAACTAGTAGAATCTTTGGTTATGCCTATCTTAAATTATCTGTTTGTTGTATATTATCCTTGTTTAGATAATCTAGGTAAAATTTGAATACAACGTATTCAAAACAATTGTGCACGTTTTGTGTCGGGTTTAAGAAAGTTTGACCACATGTCAGCTAAAATCAAAGAATTGAATTGGTTGAAAATGAACAAACAGTTTCAATGTAACTTAGCTTGCATGACCTTATCCATATTGAGATCATCTACACCACCTTATCTTCGAGAAAAACTGATATCAAGATCCCAAATGCATGATCTTACCTTACGCACGGTTTTCAGATTAAACTTACCGCGTTTTCAGCATAGAAGTTTTACATACAATGCAGTAAAAATATATAATTCATTGCCAAACCCGTTAAAGAGTCTTACCCCAAATAAAAAAAAATGTAAAAATAATTTAAAGATCTTTTTTTATAATACTGACTAGTTAACTAAGAAATGTACCTTCTGATTTATAATTTGAAATTGTAATTAAATTGTAATTAATTGTAATAATCTTGAGTTAAGTTTGAGTAGCTTTTAGCTAGACTTCGCCCGGACAAATGTATTTGGTCCAAATAAAGGCATTTTATTATTATTATTATTATTATTATAAGTACCGCTAATTATCATTATGTGTTAATAAGCAAACTGCCTACTCCTATTGATTTATGTGTGATTGAAAACTCAAACGCTATTTTTACGTTTTAGAATTAGCGTTTGAAAGTGCGATTGGCCATCCAGACAATTCTATTAGTTCCTCTAGCAGAAACGGTACGATTCAAATTAACTTTATTTAAAAGAAAAAAATAGTTTCGGTATTAAAATATTTCCTCTCTCTTTCTTCCTTTCTCTTATAATAGAGATTAAATAAAATTAAAAAAAAAACTTGCAGAATCAAATATTGAATATTTTAGTAAATGTCTTTAAGATAAAGGTTCACACGACACTAGACAAATAAATCTATAAGCACCATAAAGGACCAATACTTGAAAGATAAGATTAGCACAGTACCTAAGATCCTAACGATGAGACAAAGCAGATACGTCAAGGAGGAAAAAATAGGCACGCCGAAGATGACAAAAAGCAGAAACAAGACAGTTAGAAATCACCCCCGATTACCCCTGCTACGCAATTTATAAAACTTGTGACTACAGCAAATTAGATCATTTTTCTGTATAACTTGACGTGCCAGTGTTGTGAATAATTATTGTGGTGCCCTAAGTGCAACAATTAAATTTGGGTGAGTCCTAATTCACTGAATTTGTTTATTTCTGACAGTCGTTTCATATTTTGAATATAGAATGAAATTGTATTTTAAATAAAAAAGAGCGAATTCTTGTGAGTCGTCATTCACTCAATTTGTTAATTTATAGCAGACGTTTTATATTGTTAATATAAAATAAGTTTGTATTTTGAATATGAAATAACTTATCTTTTTTGATACTTTTCATGAAGTAACAGTTCAACAAGTGACAACTCAGAGTCCATTCCTCAAATAATTTTATTATTGTCAAATTATGTTTTGTTAAATTTTATGTTATTGTCGGCAATTATTTGGATAATTAATTACACTAGTTAATAATTGGTATTGCAACCTTAATGTTTAATTAAAGTAGAAACAAATTTAAAGGACAATAACTTCATCAAACTTAATATTTGCATTATGCCATGGTCTATTATTTTATAAACAGTAAAAACAAAATTTTTTATTGATAAAACAAAATAATTTAATTATTAATTCAAGAATTTAATTAGTCGAATTTATGATAAGCATTATCTTAAAGTCTAACATTTTCTTTTTTTACTATACAAGCTGCTTGGAATAAAATAATAATTTAATTAATAAGTTATCCAATTAATTACTCAAAAGTTTGATAAACATTTATTTAAAGTTGTTACAATTATTGCTGTTGTTAGGTTACATTGCCATTACCTAATAATATATTGAAAATTGATTGGTAAATAACTCTATTTTCGTAACCGCTGCACCGCAAGAACTTTCTTATAATCTGACAGTGTTCAAATTTAAAGAATTCAATTTACTTGTATTTGTTTGAATAAATTATGTTTTACTTATTGTTTTGACATTAGCAAGTTTAAACAGTTAACTTTGTTTTAAATAATTTATGTATAGTTTGAAATTCTTCAACTAAAATAATTTACACATAAAAAAATAAATTATAGTCTTTTGCTGTCACATAATCATGTCAATCAATTAAAATCAGTTCTGTAATTATATTAAGTAGCGTAACCTCTGAGTTTACTAATTCTATAGTGAAACACATTACGTGAAACTCTTGTTTAAAGTAGCGTAACCTCTGAGTTTATTAAAACGTGATGTTTAGGCATCCTCTGAGTTTAATAAAACACGTTACGCAAATGGTGTTAATTATTGTCTGATCCCTACTAAAATGTTTATGACATTTTAGTTGCAATATTATTATTATTTCTTGCTCCACCCGCCGAATGTACGCTCTTTCTGGCCGCATTTTACGCCAGAATGAGCGACTTTTCATGGCCTGCATTTTCTAGCCGCTACCATAGCAACACAACCACAAAAGTCATTATGACAGAACTGTTAAACGTAAAGAAATTCGGCGGGTGGAGCAAGAAAAATAGTATACAACCTACGGCCAGAAAGTTGGATGCCCTGGCGTATGTGATATAATCATCATCATAACACATACACCAGGAAATTCAAGTTTCTGGCCTTAGAACGTAATATACTATTGTTATTGTCGATTCAAACGTCAGTTGCGCTGAGCCGATAAAACAGGAATTGATCATTGTGTGACGTACTTTAAAGGATAACCTTCTAACCACACTTCTTACATGGTAGTGAGTTTTGGAGTTTTAGGGCGTTTTTGGGTTTTCGCTGTGTTTTTGTGACTTTGTGTTTTTGGAAAAACTTTCGTTGTGTTTTTGTACAAACTTTGATAGTATCTATGAATACATTTTTTAAGTGGCTTTTTAAAACATTTGCACATTCTTATGTTGTCCGTTTGTATGCCAATTTCTTTATACTTTGGCTCCTGTGCACTGAGCAGAATTAAACATTGGGCAGCTTCAAAATTTGTGCTTTCAAATCCCAAAGAATTCTGACTGTCGTCACTTATTTCCTCTGTCAGATGCTGGATTGGCTCCTTTTGCAACTGCCTCCCTTTTAACCGCTTAGCTCTTGCATTTTTTATTGCTCCTTTCTTATCTTCATCCACTAATGCTATTGTCGATTGTGGAAGACTTATACTAGGGATTGCTGTAGACAATAAATCCTTTTTGCCAGTCCATAAACCACCACCTAAAGTAAAATGAATTATTGTTCAAATTACCTTTTGTCAAGCAGTAAGTAGGTACTAATTAATTATTAGTATTTAATTACTACTACAGTAACTAACAAATTTTAGCAATAAAAACATGGCTTACCTGAATGTGCAAAATCTTCATTTTTAAAATGTAAAGAACACACTCTCATAGCTTTGGACATCTTTTTCCCCATTTTTAATTTCGGCTTCCACAGCTGCCTTCTGTTTATAACTTTAGTCTCCGAAAAGTCATTCACAATTGTTACTTGTTGCTTTTCGTTTGGGAATGAATGGTAGTATAGTTCCGGATTTTTTTTCCGTGTGGAAGCACAATCATAAACACAGCAATTAACATGACTGGTGCTACCAGCCATTGTTTAGGTATAGCAAATACCAAACACAAATGATCCATTTAGGTCCCACAAAAGCAATGGAACCGTAACGACTGTAACTATTCACGAAATCACGAAAATTCTTGAATTAAAACATCAAATACACGGCAACACACAGTAAACAGCTGATCAAACAAGACATGATCCCCATTAGCTACGTCACAGTCGGTAGTTCATATTTTCTCCGCTAGGAGCGTAACGCTTAGTTTGAATCGACAATACCATTTGAAATAGTGTACTTTCTGACATTAATTATAGTGCGTTCCACTAAGCGCTCACGACGATCAAAATGCTCCTTTAGCCATTCCACATACCGACCGCGGTCGTTGTGGTCACGGCGAAAACGTCACTCATGACGTCATGACTAATGCTCACGCAAGGCTCACAACGACCCATCTGAAGAGGTGGGTCGTTGTGGACGTTGAGAATAATTCGGCGCAATTTTTGAAATTGTTTATGAAATATGATATTCAAAGCTTAAAGATGGCGACAAGAACAAATTCTGGAGCTTTATTGCGATGCATCAGCAAATATCCAACTGCCGTCAAAGCCATTTCGATTATATTTAAACTTAAGTTGTTTGATAACTTCACCAGAATTAATTATAAAATATTCAATTATTCTTTACTTTTAACATAAATAAATTTAAGTCACAATTATTAAAATTTATTGTTTAGGATAACCTAACCTCCTTAAACTTATGAACGCCCCAAACGCTCCATAATCCATTCCACTTGAGTTAACGACAGTAACGTTCACAATCAAGTGGAATGGGGAAAACAGCGGTCGTGAGCGTGAGCGTTGTGAGCGCTTAGTGGAACGCACTCTTAATGAGTCATTCATTGAAAATAATTTGAATTTATAGAATTTGATTTTTGAAGTTTAATAAGAATAATTGAAAGATTTAATATGATGCATAATGTTACGTGAAATTTATTAATTATTGTCTGATTAGGTCTAAAATGTTTATGTCATTTTAATTGCCATATTTGTAAGACTCTTTTATTCTAATCTTACGTTTTGCCAAATTTTAACAATTAACTTGAATTAAATAACAGTTAACTCTTTCTCCATAATAAATTTGTCAGGATGTCTATGTTCTACGATTATTAGCCTTAATTATTAACTCAAAAACAGTGTACAGAATAGCAACAACTAGCTACATTATCATCAACAATCTACTTTAACTCACCCCTCTATAATCATTGTTAGAGAAACGCTTGAGCAGTCAGACGGATCGATTGGGCGACACATGAAACATATTTACATATAACGTACCTGTCAATAATACGTGTAAAGTAACTCACCGGGGGCTTTTCTCCCCCTAGCAGGATTCTCTTCCTCTCGAACTGATTGTGGAAGACATCACCAGGCTCATTGGACTTTGACAACCACTCCATGGACTCGATTGACTCAATCTTCGACCCCTTTTCTTTAACGTCGTGTTCTCAATGATGTCCTCCTTGTTTCAGTACCTCATTATTCTTTCGAATGCACAGCACTGATTTCACAATATTCACATTATTCTACCGAATTCAGGGAGTCACAACTGAATCCACATTACTCCACCGGATTCAGGGAGTCACAACTGAATCCACATTATTACACAAAACACCTATGATCAACACGATCAACACATTAACTATCTTTCTCTTTCAATAAACAATTAACAATTGTTAACTGTAAATATTCATAATACTGCCCGTCCGACTGCTCTGACGCCCGGCTCAGTTTTTTTTTTTTACTCACTGGACTCCACCCTTCCAGGGATGCTAAGCCCATCTTCCCCCTCTTTTACTTAAGATGCCATATGGCCCTCATCGAGATGATTTAATTATACAAGCGATTTAGCGTCTTATTGGCTTATTTTTACTTAAAAAAATAACTATAAATTATTATAAAATCAAAAACTCTCACATATTATTATTATTATTGCTGTGGCATATTAAAATTTGTATTAGCAGTAATTTATAATTGAAAAAAAAAAAGAATGTTTCTCAAATAGTTTGAATTTAGACGTTTAATAATTGTAGAAATAAAAATATATTACAGAATATGTAAAATCAATTGAAGGAGTAGTAGTAATATATAATTAAGTAAGCTCTTAGTCTATAATAGTTAACTTATAAATGTTTGTCTATGAATATTTTAACAAAGCGCTTGATTAAATTAATTGTTAATTAACGGATGGTTTGAAATAGCATATTCAGGTGTTGTCTTAACATTTTAGGATTCCTGTGAGTTTATGGTCTCCTATCCTTTGTCTAAATCTCACCTATTCTATGATCTTCTGGATTCATTATTGTAGCAAACGATTGGTGACAGCGTTTAACTCCGGGTATTTATATTCTATTCTAACATTGATGAGATATGAACAATTATTCATTATGTAAAAAAAACCAGTCTTATTGTTATAATTTATTGTACATTTACACTAATCACATTGAAACTTGTTATCATTTTTTTAAGATACTTAAGTGATGTTCAAAAATAGTTGAATATTCACACTGATGGCATTAGAATCTTTGCTGTAATTCACGCAAAAAGTGCTTCTTTTCATGTGTTTCAATGAGATATTTATGAAAATTTCTGTTGTAATTCGCTTGGAACATGTTTTATAATTACTTGTATCTTTATATTGATCGCGGAGACATTTTGGATGCAGTTCGCTTGAAAGGTGCCTTATTTCTTATTCTTGATTTTCAATATGAATAGGGTTAAAAATTAATATAATTTCATTTATCCCTTTAATTTCTAAAATAAAAATATTTTAAGTCATCAGAATCTACAATAGATTTATTTATCATTCAATTTTATAGTTCCATATTAATTTTAATGCATTGATTGCATTAAAATTTGAGTTGTAGTTTGCTTGAAAAATGTTTTGCATTTATATGTTTCTTCACGTTTTTTTTATAAAAAGATTTATATTCACACTGAACGAATTTTTGTTGTAATTTTTTTGAAAGATGCTTTGCATTTTTATGTTGATTTATAAGTTCTTTATAAAGAGTTGTGTATCACATTAGAATTTTTGTTGTAAATCTTTTGAAAGATGTTTTGCATTTATATGTTTGTTTAGATCTCCTTTATAAAAAGTTGAATATTCACACTGATCGCATTGAAATTTTCGTTGTAGTTCGCTTGAAAGATGCCTTCTATTTCTATGCCATTTTATAAGTTGTTTATGAGGAGTTTTGTATTCACACTGACCGCATTGGAATTTTTGTTGTAATTCTTTTGAAAGATGTTTTGCATTTATATGATTTTTCAAAAGGTTTTTTCTAAGAGTTTTATATTCACACTGATCGCATTGAAATTTTCGTTGTAGTTCGCTTGAAAGATGTTTTGCATTTATATGCCATTTTATAAGTTGTTTATGAGGAGTTTTGTATTCACACTGAACACATTGAAATGTTTGTTGTAATTCTTTTGAAAGATGCTTTGCATTTATATGTTTGTTTAGATCTCCTTTTTAAATAGTTGAATATTCACACTGATTGCATTGAAATTTTCGTTGTAGTTCGCTTGAAAGATGCCTTCTATTTCTATGCCATTTTATAAGTTGTTTATGAGGAGTTTTGTATTCACACTGACCGCATTGGAATTTTAGTTGTAATTCTTTTGAAAGATGCTTTGCATTTATATGATTTTTCAAAAGGTTTTTTTTAAGAGTTTTATATTTACACTGATTGCATTGAAATTTTTGTTGTAATTCTTTTGAAAGATGCCTTGCATTTATATGTGGTTTTAAGTTGTGCTTATAAAAAGTTGTGTGTTCACACTGATCACATTGAAATTTTTGTTGTGATTTGCTTGAAAGATGTTTTGCATTTATATGTTTTTTTAGGACGTGTTTATGAAAAGATGAATAATCACACTGATAGCATTAGAATTCGCTTAAAAGGTGTTTCGCATTTATATGTATCTTCAGGCTTCCTTTATAATAAGATTTATATTCACACTGATCACATTGGAATTTTTGTTGTAATTCGCTTGAAAGATGTATTACATTTTTATGTATCTTCAGATTTTTTTTATAAAAAGTTGTGACATGAAGATGCTTTGCATTTTCATGTCTGTTTAGATGACTTATATAAAAAGTTTTATATTCACACTGATCGCATTGGAATTTTTGTTGTAATTCTCTTGAAAGATGTTTTGCATTTATATGTTTTTTTAGATCTCCTATATAAAAAGTTGAATATTCGCATTCATCGCATTTGTATTTTTGCTGAAATTTTCTTGGGCGATTAATTTTATGTTTTCTTAAATGCGCATTTTTTTCGGTCGTTTTAAAATTACCAGGCATTTCCTTGGCAATTTTTTGCAATTTTGGTAAAGAGTGTTTTCTGTCTATATGTTTCAGATAAATATGTCTTTTTAACTGGAATTTGTATTTACTTGTATACTTGCATTGATCACATTCAAAACATGTAGCGAATTGGTAACGTTTATCTGCTTGGCTAGTCGCTGTAATAATACAGTTTCCATTTTCCGTATTAGTTGTTACAGATGAATTATGTTCTATAAAATTACACTTTCTTTTGTGAAAGTATCTCCACACATATGTAATGGCTACCTTGTTCTTTAATTCGCACTTCACTTTGCTGTTGTCAGAGATCAAACACTGGATGGCTTTGTAACTTTTTTATTGAAGATATTAATAATTCTATTCTATTCTATTCTAATCTATTCTATTCTATCCTGACACTGTCTATCTGCTACTCCTATATATATACATATTTACAAATGATTGAAAGTTGTTAAAACAGTTGATTGAAGGTTGTTGAATGGCGTTATAATTATCATTATTTTATGTGTAATATGTGGTTTGGTAATGATGAAGTACATATTAGAAGGTACATTCCCTATATAATGATTTTATAATATAATAATAATAATTAAGATTGAGGATGGTCTTAATACATTAGGCTATTGATATCTTAAGTGTGAAATTTAAATGAAGGCTAATTATGTATTAGTAAGACGAGTGTTAATGAGTCTATAATAGTATTAGTAGTTCTATAATAACAGGGACGGCTTAAGCCAGGTACATTACACCTCCTCCCTTAGATTAACAAATTTTTATTTGTTAAGTTCGTAGTGGTGAAACATCCGGGTATATAGTCGGTGGAGCGGATAGTGGTTCTATAGTTGAAATCTTAGAATGTTGTTGATTAATATAATACATGTTTTCACTTATTGATGGTTCTTCTACTCCACTAACTGGACATTTATAATGCACGGATGGATATGTATTGGTCTTTTGTCCAGACTTACAAAATTTAAATGTTGTATATTTATGAATGATTTTATAAAGAATATAGATTAATATAATTGTGACTAATATTATGATGATAATTACAGTAGTATGATTAGAATATGGAAAAATTTCAGATTCTTTTTCTAATAATTTATTTGTAGAGGTAGCAATATCTGTCAATTTAAGACTAGCGTCTCTCAAAGCATTAATATGTAGATTAGTAGGATGAATTGGTAATAAATCGAAGCTAGGATTTGTGGTCATATTAGTACAACAAGGGGGTGGTAATGAAAATTGTGGTATAATGACGTTAAAAGAGCTTTTGTAGGTTTGAGCATCTGATTTCAAAGTAGTAGAGCTTGTATATATTTTGCAAGTTGAGTTTACTGTCAGTATTCCTGTATTTTCTAACATGATAGAAATTGATTTATGTGGTATACAACTGATAGATACATCAGTTTTTTGAGATAGTATATATATCCATCTGTTTGATTGGTGCAATTTATACCATATCTCTAAGCGAGATTGTAATATTCTGATGTCGCACTCTTTAGGAATCTGTTTTGGATTTTTAAGTAATAGTGTTTCGCAAATGGGTCGCGCGTTCACGTAGTAAACCGGGTCAATTGTGTTGCATAAGAAGGTAGTCATGTCAAGATCTGAACCTTTATTTAGATCATGTATTCCTAGATAAAGATATTTATTTTCTGAAATTGCTAGATAATAAAAAGAAGGTAAGATAAATTTATAATGATTATGCATTGAGTCAAAGAAGGGTAATGGAATTAATTTATATAAAATATAATTTAGTTCTTGTACTAGAGGAATTGATATAACATATCCAATTCGATTATCCGAGAAAAAACATTTAATGGTTGCTAGATGCATATAGTTATTGACGTTTTCTTGGGTTAAAAGTATTGGATAACCAATAGTCTTTAGAAGATGTATGATAGTTTTTGTTAACTCTATGAGGAGTTGTGAAGGTGTAATAACTAAGGGATGTATTGCATTAGATTTTGTTAATAATATTGTGTCCATTAATGTTAAAATTTCATTTTGAACTGCGTTGCTTATCATTGCTATAAGAGCAAAATGTTCATCGAGATCTTGTTGGAATTCTAACTGAAGAGTTTCATCGGTCAACTTCCTGGTAATTCCACTGAGTTTTTGTATATTTTTATTAAGAGTAGCGGAAGTTTTTGTTATATCTGCTATGGAGCTGTTAAAGTTGGATATTGTTGTTTGCACAATGCTAGTTTGTTTTTGAAGAAGTTTTGCAAGGTAGTTATCATCTTGTTTTATTTTTTCAATTGCATCATCGTAATGTTCAGCATCTGTTTCATCTAAAGTACCGAAAACAGTTTTAAATGCTATTCCTATACCATTGAACCAACCTCTTTTAACGCGATTTTTGCCAATCATTTCCTTAAGATCAATTTCTGATTTATGTAGTTTTGCAACCGACTGTTGAAAAATGTGAAGTGGCGTTGTACAATGTGGTATAGTTTTAAAAGTTTTGTTTTTGCAAAGAGCAGCAGTTTTTTCTAATGCGTCATCAATGAATTTAATTTTATTATCTAGGATTTTTAGGTCGTAATAAGATATAATATTCCAGTTTCCTTCTTGGAATTTGATATTCTTTATTCCTTCGTAGAATAATCCAGTAATATTTGTTAACGAGACATTGTCATAAAGTAGGCTTGTGTTTGCGTAAATAACAGGAATGATATGAAGAACCAATTGCCTGTAAAAAGTATTAGTTTTGAGCTAGTTTTATTTTATTACAATGAATTTTGTGTTTTATATTTCTAATTAGAATAGTGTAATTAACTGGAGAATTTACTTCAATAATTTTATAAGGACCTGAATAATTTGGAGTAAGTTTCTTAGATCTTTTTAATTTTGATTGTTCATTCAATAAATACACTTGATCTCCGATTTTAAAATTTTGATTGTTAGAATTTTTATCATAATATTTTTTGTTTTGTTCCTTTGATTTTAAAATATGATTTCGTGTGCAATTTCGTGTGATTTCTGCAATTTTAATATCAGTTCGTCCATGTATGTTTCATATGTATAATGAAATTCTGGGTTTTTTGTGATGCTTGTTGGTAGATTTGCTTTTATGCCAAATACTAATTCGAACGGAGTAAATTTGGTTGAACTATGCACTGTAGTATTGTATGATAACATGGCAAAGTCTATCCATGAGTCCCAATCAGTTTGGTGTAATTTGATGTAATGTTTTAAATATTCTGCAAGCGTGTGATGACTGCGTTCAAGAGCACCGTTACTTTGTGGATGATAAGGAGTACAATTGATTTGTTTAATTTTAAATAATTTAGAAATATTTTTTAATAAATTTGACGTAAAGTCTTTTCCTTGATCAGTTATTATATTTTTTGGAATGCCAAATGTGCATATAAAATTTTGAATTAATTTTGTTGCTATCGTTTCTGCTTCGTGGTTAGGTATTGCGTAAGCTTGTGAAAATTTACTAAGATCATCTTGTAACGTAAGAATATATTTATTTTCATTTATTGATGAAGGTAGTGGACCTACTATGTCTAAGAATATTCGTTCAAATGGTACTTCACTTGTAGTCGTGATTTGCATGGGCTCTTTATGTTTTCTTCGTACTAGCTTGTTTCTTTGGCAAGAGTCGCAAGATTTTATAAATTTATTGATGATAAAATATGTGATTATATTCATGACATAGCTGGATCAAAGATTCTTTTTCTTCTGAATTTAAATGTTCCATTCTCAACAATTTAGTGATTTTATTTAATCGGTTTGAATCAAAATTTTTATGTGATATTGGAAAACAATTTATTTTATTTTCTTCATGTTTCTCATAGCTGAGTGGTTCTAGATTAATTTGTAAATTTTTTAATGTAACATAATCGTCAGTAGTATTAAGGATTGAAGAAACAAAACTACTACTTTTATCGACCTTAACAATGCTTGGACATAAGTGAACACCTTTTTAAATATAAGTTAAAGAACAAATTCCTTCCTTTGTTTTATGATTAAGTGATTTTATTTTTACTATAGTTTCGGTTCTTGGAGCTAGTTGGATTTGTGTAATTTGATTTTGATTTTGATTTTGATTTTGATTTTGATTTTGATTTTGATTTTGATTTTGATTTTGATTTTGATTTTGATTTTGATTTTGATTTTGATTTTGATTTTGATTTTGATTTTGATTTAGATTTTGATTTTGATTTTGATTTTGATTTTGATTTTGATTTTGATTTTGATTTTGATTTTGATTTTGATTTTGATTTTGATTTTGATTTTGATTTTGATTTTGATTTTGATTTTGATTTTGATTTTGATTTTGATTTTGATTTTGATTTTGATTTTGATTTTGATTTTGATTTTGATTTTGATTTTGATTTTGATTTTGATTTTGATTTTGATTTTGATTTTGATTTTGATTTTGATTTTGATTTTGATTTTGATTTTGATTTTGATTTTGATTTTGATTTTGATTTTGATTTTGATTTTGATTTTGATTTTGATTTTGATTTTGATTTTGATTTTGATTTTGATTTTGATTTTGATTTTGATTTTGATTTTGATTTTGATTTTGATTTTGATTTTGATTTTGATTTTGATTTTGATTTTGATTTTGATTTTGATTTTGATTTTGATTTTGATTTTGATTTTGATTTTGATTTTGATTTTGATTTTGATTTTGATTTTGATTTTGATTTTGATTTTGATTTTGATTTTGATTTAGATTTTGATTTTGATTTTGAATTGGAGTTTCTTGAACTACAGGTTTTCCTGCATGGAATAATTTTAAATAGCCATTTTTTAAAAAGATTTTGTTTTTTATGTAACTGATTTCGCAATTATAATTCCTTAAAAAGTCATTACCTAGTAATCCTTTAAAAGGAATTGGAAAATTTGCGGGAACGATATGAAAAATATTAGAAATATATTGGCTGCCAATTGAAATAGTTAAATAAGTATAGGCAAGTGTTTTTGTAGGTTGTTGAATTTGTATATCAATTCCTTTTAATGTAATGGGTTTATAATGATAGCAATCTACGTCATCTTTTAGAGCATTTATTTTAATTAGAGAAATATCGGCACCCGAATCAAGTAAGAAGTTACTGAATTTATTTTTAAGTTGAACAGTTTTTAAAGAAGTGTATGTTGTGCATACTAAGTTGATGTTTGAGACTCGGCTCGAATATGGGCTGCCTTTGATGACGCCATCATCAAAGGGCCCGATTTGTTTAAAGTATTTTGATTAGATTGATTTTTGGTTGAATTATTATTATTTGAAATTCGATTGCTGTTATTAAAAGCTCTTTTCCGACATTCGTTAATTAAATGACCCGGTTTCTTACAATAATTGCAAGACTTTTGATGAAATGTTTGTGTGCTATTTGTATTATTTAAGGATTTATTATTATTATTATTATTGACTTGGTAATTATGAGTATTACTATATCGGATGTTTGAATTGTTAGTTGAGCGAAATTTATTACTTGGGTTTTTTCGACAGTTAAAATTTGAGTGACCTGATAATTGACAGAAATCGCAGTATTTTTTATATGTTGAATTGTTATTTTGAAATTTTAGCATATCAATTTTAGATCTGAGTTCTTGTTCTTCAACAATCGCTAAACTTATGGCTTTCTCAAGAGTTTCAGGTTTCTGTGCTTTGACTAGAAGAGACAGATCCTTTTTTTAAACCAACTAAAAATACATTTAAAACTTGAGCTTTAAATACATTAATTATGCTTTCACGAGCTTCTTCTGAAATAGATGAATCTATTGAGTTTATTAATTTAATATAATAATTTTCTATTTTGTTAGAAAAACAAGTTACATCTTCATTATAATTTTGTCGACAAGAACTCAACTCTAATTGCCATCGACTCATAGTTCTATTATCGGAATAATTTTCTAGTAAATGTTTTTTTAATTGTGGCCAATCTTGTATATTTCGGCTTTTAGTGATTGATCGGGCATTTCCCGTTAATTTAGTAATTATTATTGAAAATAAAAGATTTTTTTCAGTTTCAGCTGTAAATTTATAAGCGTGGTCACAATTATCAATGAATTCGTATAATAATGATTTATTTGTGCCATCAAATTTTGTTAGCATTTTCTGGACTACGTCAATTTTTGCCATTGTTTGATCTTGATTGATTGATTGTATTGGTTGATTTTGTAGAGTTTGACTTTTTGCAGCACTTCGTAAAATCGGCATAAATATGGAAAAGGACTTACAGCAGTGTGAAGAGTAGTTCGAATTTCATGTTGGATAAACCAAGGTAGATTTCGGTAAGGTTGAGTACTTCGATGATATGGCTGGACCAATTAGATACAGGGCGGCCAAGTCGAATGCCTCAAATAGAATGGATTCACACGAGCGGCTTTGTGAATTCTGATCCAACTTCTTGACACCACTTTTGTAATGGCTACCTTGTTCTTTAATTCGCACTTCACTTTGCTGTTGTCAGAGATCAAACACTGGATGGCTTTGTAACTTTTTTATTGAAGATATTAATAATTCTATTCTATTCTATTCTAATCTATTATTCTATTCTATCTATTCTGACACTGTCTATCTGCTACTCCTATATATATACATATTTACAAATTATTGAAAGTTGTTAAAACAGTTGATTGAAGGTTGTTGAATGGCGTTATAATTATCATTATTTTATGTGTAATATGTGGTTTGGTAATGATGAAGTACATATTAGAAGGTACATTCCCTATATAATGATTTTATAATATAATAATAATAATTAAGATTGAGGATGGTCTTAATACATTAGGCTATTGATATCTTAAGTGTGAAATTTAAATGAAGGCTAATTATGTATTAGTAAGACGAGTGTTAATGAGTCTATAATAGTATTAGTAGTTCTATAATAACAGGGACGGCTTAAGCCAGGTACATTACATAAACAGACATTTTTAATATCTTCAAAAAGAAGTAGAACATTAATATTTCATATGTCAAAAGTAAACCGTTAGTAGAAGTGTTGGTTTCGTATGTGCAAACCGCCTAAGATGATGACTAAATGAAAATATAACCTCAAAAACACTTTCATTTGAGACTACATGATAGAAGCGAAGTAGAACGCAACAGACACAGCTTTTACTCACCGAGCAGCGAATAAGCGTGAACGGTTGCTGCTCTGTCTGCTGAATGCAACTAATGAAAGTTTAGAAATGAGGTTAGATTTTCATCTAATAAAGTGTTGTGTTACCATTATCTCAAATTCATAAAGAGCAGTTTTAACGTATCAAACGAACGGTTATATTAACGGCTTACTTTTAACATAAAAAATATTAAAATATTGATGTTTTAGTCCTTTTTGACGTTATCAAAAATGTCGGTTTTCTCGAAGTGCTGCCGCTCTTCCTCGGTTTTTTCCTGTTACGATTCACTGGAATCTTATAGATGCCGTTTATGCAACTTTGAAACAAATGAAAAAAGTGTTTATTTTATTCACAATTGTGAGTTTTTAGATGATTTGGATGAAGCCTGTTTCATAAAATGTCAACGTTGCAGAGTGGGTAGCTTTTCGTATGTGTGGAGATACTTTCACAAAAGAAAGTGTAATTTTATAGAACATAAATCATCTGTAACAAGTAATATGGAAAATGGAAACAGTATTATTACAACGACTAGCCAAGCAGATAAACGTTACCAATTCGCTACTTGTTTTGAATGTGATCAATGCAAGTATACAAGTAAATACAAATTCCAGTTAAAAAGACATATTTATCTGAAACATATAGACAGAAAACACTCTTTACCAAAATTGCAAAAAATTGCCAAGGAAATGCCTGGTATTTTTAAAACGACCGAAAAAAATGCGCGTTTAAAAAAACATAAAATTAATCGCCCAAGAAAATTACAGCAAAAATACAAATGCAATAAATGTGAATATACAACTTTTTATAAAGGAAACCTGAAGACACATATAAATGCGAAACATCTTTCAAGCAAATTACAAAAGAAATTCCAATGCGATCAGTGTGAATTTAAAACTCTTAGAAAAAACCTTTTGAAAAATCATATAAATGCAAAACATCTTTCAAAAGAATTACAACAAAAATTCCAATGCGATCAGTGTGATTTTTCCACTTGTTATAAACAGGACCTAAAAAATCATATAAACGTAAAACATCTTTCAGGCAAATTACAACAAACATTCCAATGTGTTCAGTGTGAATACAAAACTCCTTTTGAACAACTTATGAAAAGGCATAGAAATAGAAGGCATGTTTCAAGCGAACTACAACGAAAATTTCAATGCGATCAGTGTGAATATAAAACTTTTTATAAAGGAAGTCTGAAGATACATTTAAATGCAAAACATCTTTCAAAAGAATTACAACAAAAATTCCAATGCGATCAGTGTGAATATGAAACTCCTTATCAACATCTTATAAAATTGCATAGAAATAGAAGGCATCTTTCAAGCGAACTACAACGAAAATTTCAATGCGATCAGTGTGAATATGAAACCTTTAGAAAAGATTATTTGAAAAATCATATAAATGCAAAGCATCTTTCAAAAGATTTACAACAAAAATTCCAATGCGACCAGTGTGCATATACAACTATTTATAAAGGAAGCCTGAAGATACATATAAATTCAAAGCATCTTTCAAAGGAATTAGAAAAGAGCATTTGAAAAATCACATAAATGCGAAGCATTTTTCAAAAGATTTACAACAAAAATTCCAATGTGATCAGTGTGAATACACAACTCTTTGTAAATCAAATCTGGAAACACATAAGAATACAAAGCATCTCTCAAGGGAATTACAACAAAAATTCCAATGCGAGCAGTGTGAATATACAACTTTTTATAGAAATCATCTAAACAGACATGAAAATGCAAAACATCTTTCAAAAGATTTACAACAAAAATTCCAATGCGAGCAGTGTGCATATACAACTATTTATAAAGGAAACCTAAAAAAACATATAGATGCAAAACATCTTTCAAGGAACGACAACTAACATTTTAATGCAATCTATGTAAATATGCAACAACGCTCAAAAGTCATTAATAAGGCACCTTTCAAGTGAACTGCATCCAGAATTTGTCTGCAATCAATGTAAAGATACAAGTAATTATAAAACATGTTCCAAGCGATTTACAACAGAAATTTTTATAAATATTTCATTGAAACACATGAAAAGAAGCACTTTCTCCGTGAATTACAGCAAAGATTCTAATGCCATCAGTGTGAATATTCAACTATTTTTAAACATCACTTCAAAACACATAAATTGAGACACCTGCCAAGTGAATTACAGCAGACTTTTCAGTGCGAACAACTATTTATTAGGGAATACTTGAAAAATATAAAAATTTAAAGCATTTTTAAGCAAATTATAACAAATTTCAATGCGATTAATGTGAATATACAATTATTACTGACAAAACAAACTTGAAAAATCATAAAAACAGGAAACATTTTTTCAACAAATTTAATCAAAAATTGTAATGCTATAAGTTTCTACAAGAAGATGAAAAAGAAATTTTTAATTCAAAATTTCATGATCACTGTTACCCATAAATTTTAAAGGATTATAAACATATTCCAATAATAATTCGTCAAACAAATTTGGTATTGTATCTAATATGTCAGTTTTCTTTTTTATGGTTAACATGAACAAAGTGGATATCTACATAAATTCTAATAGCACGATATTGATAATTATTTCTAATCTAGGCAAAAGCTTAGTGTATTTAAAATTATTATTTTTGTATAATAAATATTGAATAATAAACAACTTGAATAAAAACTTTACTTTTTAAAATTACCCGAATCTTTTGAACAAATTTTAGTTATTTATTTTTTTTTGTTTATTTTCGTTTTATTCTTATCTTTAATATTAATAACAATAAAGTGGTTTTAATCTTTATTTAAGAGGATCAAGAAAAACTTGCCACAGAACAGTAAGTGATTACCGATTTATTAAAAAAGTTTTTTGTGATACCTACTATACTATATTCTTCGGCTATTGGCAAGACGAATTGGGCATCTTCAAAATCGCATTTTAAATACTCTCTTTCTTTTGGTTAAAGCAATGTCCCGTTTACACAGCACAAATTTATAAAAACGCGGTGTCAGCCAGATTTGTCACTTTATCCTAATCTCACGTTTGTCTTTCAAACAAGACTTTTCCTTAACGGCGTGCAAATTCTGTGTCGTTTAGACCGCAAAGCTTGATTTCCAAGACAACTGATGTCACATCTTTCTGTACTATTGCGAGTCTTCAGCAAGGGGATTCTGAAATTCTTGCCGATAGCGAGCGAGTGGAAGGTTGCTCGAAGGTGCAACTCGAAAGAAGAACTCGCATCATTTTTTGGTATTCTAGTTGGCTAGCGTCGTAGTCGATCATAGCAAAATTAGTCGGCGGTAATCGGCAGCAGTCGGTGCCAACATCTCCATTTGATCATTGTGATCTTCTACACAACGTCTTTCTCGTTCAAATTTTGTTCGTATTATAGTTTTTTCTTTTACTAATTTCTTTAATCTATTCAAACAATATGCTGCCCATTGTAGATCAGTTTTTGAGGCGCCGTCGAAAAAAAAATTTGAGAGAAATTAAAATAGTTGATTATACACCGAGGGAGTCAAGTGGATGAAAAACGCAATAACTCCTAAGGTTTATATAATTAAAATAAAGTAGGTACTAACAATTAGTATGTAAGCCGTTTGATACTCGTTTACAAACAATGTCTCTTCAATACAAAATTTAAATATTTTAGATTTACTAAAAGTCACAGAGACATTGATAATCGTAAGATGCTTTGCTGTAATTTTATTACAGCAACTTTTCTTGTATAAATGCAAATAAAATATCTATTTTACTCGTGTTAAAGCAGACGCAATTTAGTACGCACTGCATTTAATTCGGTTTTGCATAATTAATTATGGTTTAGCAATTAGAGAAGAATTATATTAAAATATTTTAATATAATAAAATGATAATTTATTTGTTGCATAAATTTAAGCAATTTGAATCGATTAATAATTAATTAAAATAATAATTAATCATATTGAAGTCGGCTTTTTCTACATTTTTTATTCTTTTAATTATTAATCATTAGTTTTTAGTCTGAAATGTGAATTATGAAAAAACAACAATCTAGAATAATAATTTTTTATTGCAATTACATTTTATATTCTTAACGCTCTCATTTATCTCCTTCAATCTAATATCTATGATATCCCGAAGGCTTTTTAGCACTGATACAGTTTCAGCGTAAAGCTGGACTGGATCTTTGTCCCTCTTCATTTTGTCGCAAAATCTTCTGCAAAAGGTCTTCAACGGAAAAAATATTCCACTTTTGCTTCGCAGATGTTTTATGATCTTTGTTGGCGCCAAAGCTCCCGCGATATTTTAAACCGGTAGAAAGAAATAAACTACCAAATCGAGAGCGATAGAGACATTCTACACCTAACTCGATAGCTACTTCGGTCCCGTCTGGAAGTGACGTTTCCAGTCGAAAGCACGTGACCTGCGAGACAAAATTCTGACGAGACGAAGGCAATGAGAATCGCTCAATCTCGGAAAAATGGCGTACTCGATACTATCGAGCGAGTCGAAACCATTCAGAATCCGGTTGCAGAGATTCCGGTGCTTGTGTGAGGTTATGTTAACCTAAACAACTTATTGACACTGACACTCACAGAACACTCATTATAAGAAATGAAACATTCTATGCTAATGGTTGGCAACGAAAACATAGATTTAATACACTAGAAATAGCTATGCATGCTAAACATACTTCGGTTCTTAAAAAACATATCAACGAAATTGGTACTTCTTTCCATTTCTTTCTATATTTAATAAAACACATCTCCCATCTTTTTTATCACATTTGTCGTATGTCGCACACGTTTTTATAGTGATTAAACAAAGACGAATACGCACGATTTTAGTCGACGATCGTCGCTGTCAATTTATTTGACATATACAATTTTTGAATATTTATATTCAAAATGAGATCCTGTATTGTTTGTTCTATTCCTTATAATCTTTTTACAAGCGAAAAAATATCCTTTCATCGGTGTGTATGCTTAAATTCGTTTTTCAATTATATATATTAAAGAAAATAAAAGTTGAGGTTAAAATCTTAACAAATAAAATTACTTACAAATTATTAAATATTTTTCTTGACAATAGTTGTTATGTCTAATTTTTCAGAGATTGAACATGTTTTATTTACAAATTACTGGGAATTTGTTTCAAAATTTGACACGAGGACAATGATAAATGTCAAAATAATTCAATTAATCGTCAAATTAAACGTTAAATACTAAATGTCATTTTGCGTCCACTGCTTTGCTATTGGTAGGAACCTCTCTAAAGGATAGCGCTATTGAATACTAATGCAGTTGAGAGTGAGGGCAATAGACGGTACGTCTTGACAGACTATTTCAGTGCATGGCTGTATCTTGTTATAGTAAATCTATGAACGAAAACGACAGCCAGCGCTTACAGCGATTTTGTGGCAAACTAAATTAGTGGCGGGCAAATTTAAATGTAACCGCCACTTATTTTGTCGACTTTTTCCCATTGAATTGATGTTGTGAGATCAAAATAGAAGTGTTTAACTTAACTTCATAATTAAAACACATGTTTTAATTATAAAGTTAAATCAAACAATTCTAATTTGATTTCACAACAACCAAAATATAATTTATTTGAATAAACCAAAATTTAAAACATTTTACATTTTGACATATTATTTATTAAAACTATTAAAACTACTTAATTACACAACTTAAACAAAATTCAAAAATAAATAAACAATTAGACAACCATTTGACAATATAGCCATATAAAACAAACAAATAGAATTAATAAATTTTAATTATTTTATCACAAATTGCAATCAAACTTAAAATACAAACAAACCCGACATATTATTTAACAAAAACAACTAAAAGAAAACAGATACCTGTACCTGTAACTCTTCTTCATTTTATTAGCAAAAAGAAAACCATATTCGTATAAATACGTTTTAAATGTGAAAAGTACTCAAAAACACATAAAATGTAACTCGCTTTGTCACTAATCTATCACTGCCAAACAGTGATTTTTATGATTTAAACAAATGTCCATATTAATCTCCAACAAAAACTTGAATTCCCACAGCCACTTTTTATGCCAATTGAATTGAAATGCACTACATACGTGGAAATATATTAAAGGTTTAATTCCAATCACCTACGATTTTCTTCTAAAATTTCACAATAATACCCCCTTATAATGTTAATACAAGGAACAGTTATTTTCTTTCGCTTTAAACTGAAAAGAGAATTTAACCGTTCCTTTCTCTTGTTCACAAAATCAGATTCATCAAAGTGATCCTCACAAACTGATGAAATCTTTTCTCTAAGCCCCCATCTATTCTATAAATAATATTCTTCCACAATTGGAATCTAGTACAGGTAAAGGAGATTGGAAGCGGTAGTAGGAGCCGTGCACATGACTCCTGTAATGCCCAGGCACGCAAGCCGCTGCAATTTCTGCAGCTTGCTTTGTGTCGTTGTTTCTCTGGTTTTCGTCCACCATACAAGAGATGCGTATGTGACGATGGGTCTTATTACCGTAATGTACAACCAGTGTATCATTTTCGGCTTTAGACCCCATGTCTTGCCAAAGAGCTTTCGACATGCCCAAAAACAGCCCGTTGCTTTCGCAAGAGTTTTGTCGACGTGGGTGTTCCATTTAAGTTTACTATCTAGGATTACTCCTAGATATTTCATTTCGTTAGAAAATTGAATCGATAGTCCTTCCAGTTGCGGAGCTTTAAGGTTTAGCTTTTTACGTCTGGTAAATGAGACTATGGTGGTCTTTTTAGGGTTAACACAAAGTTCCTCCTTATCACACCATCTTTTGATTGTGTTCAGGGCGTTCTGTATTAGGCTGGAAATGACACCTTCATGCTTGCCTCTGACTAGAATTGTGAGATCATCTGCATACCCTAGTACGCAGTGACCCCTTTGCGTTAACTCACAGAGTAGATTATTCACCACTATTGACCACAGCAAGGGCGATAAAACTCTACCTTGTGGACAACCTTTAACCGTGGTCAGCGAAGTGTTTTCTTCTCCTAATGAGGCCGTTATTATGCGGCTTACAAGCATTGATTTAACCCAGCTTGTTACAGCTGGTTCAATGCCGTGTTTTTGGGCTGCCAGCTTTATAGATCTAAAGGAAGTGTTATCGAATGCACCCTCTATATCTATGAATATGCCAGCAACTATTTCTTTTGCCTCGATAGTTTTTTCCACTTCTCTAACAATATAGTGAAGCGCGTCTATCGTGGATTTGCCGGGTTGGTACGCAAACTGTTTGGAGTGTAACTGTGCTCCGTTGTGGAGCACGCTCTTCATGTGGTTATCCACAATTTTCTCCATTGCTTTGAGGAGAAAGGAGGATAGGCTGATTGGACGATATAATTTGGCCTCGTCCGGAGGCCGTCTGCCCGTCTTTGGTATAAAAACCACCTTTACCTTCCTCCAGGACTGGGAAATATACACTAATGCAAAACTTGCCTTAAAAATACTAGTAAGGCAAGGGGCAATGACGTTCAGCCCTTTTTGCAGTAAGGC
Organism: Lagria hirta; assembly: GCA_947359425.1. Taxonomy (NCBI): domain Eukaryota; kingdom Metazoa; phylum Arthropoda; class Insecta; order Coleoptera; family Tenebrionidae; genus Lagria; species Lagria hirta. The sequence goes on along the minus strand of OX375801.1, from coordinate 4,701,862 downwards.
TGGAAATATTCTATTGCTTCCGGGCGATTTGTAGGGCTTAAAGCTGTTTATAGCCCATTTTACCTTTTCAAGGGAAAAGATTTTTCCTGCCAGACGTCTGCTGTCTCTATTTGAGTGTTGGTGTACAACACTCGCGAGAGCGGGGCTTGTCTGACTATTGTTGCGTGTCTCTATGGAACCCGGAAAGTGGGTCGACATCAACACCTGTAGACTTTCTCGGGTATCCTCGGCAAATTCACCATTAGGCTTCTTAATAAGCCCTATTGTATTTGAGTGGTCCTTAGACAGCACCTTTTGAAGACGCACCGCTGGGGCGAGCTCGTCGATCCCCTCGCAAAAGCGCTTCCAGAACTGCCTTTTAGACCTCCTCAATTCTTTGTTGTATCGTGTTAGGACTTGTTTGTAGTCCTCCCAGAGTCCTAATCTCTTGGCCCTATTGAACGCTTTTCTAGCTTCGATCTTAAGCTTGGCTAGTTTGGCGTTCCACCACGGTACGTCCCTAGAAACAGTACGCTTCCTTAGAGGGCAGGTGGTTTTGTATGAGGCTATTATTTGTTGCCTCATATGTTTAGAGGCAGCCTCTAACTCTTCTATCGTGGATATTCCGTAGTGAAGACCTTCGAATTCAGTTCGCAGTGTCTCTGTGAAGAAGCACCAATCCGTTTTCTTTGGCACTCTACACTGCACTTTCACCACTTTGGTTGTTTCCAGTTCAAACGCAATAGTCGCGTGATCCGAAAACGATGGTTCATCCATCACTTGCCAGTTTTTGACAAATTGCGTCATGAACGGACTTGCCAGCGTCAGGTCTAGAACCTCTTGGCGAATTGCGTTCATAAAGGTTGGTTTGTTGCCGCGATTAATAATGTCTACATTGTTAGCACAAATAAAATCTAGCAAATCCTTACCTCTTTGATTATTGTCTGAGCTGCCCTATACTTCATGGTGCGCGTTGGCATCACAGCCTAGAATAAGTTGTTTGTTCCCTTTCCGGCACCATTCAGTGAGGCGTTGTACTTCCTCTGGTGGTGCGCTGGTCCCATCACCGGGAAAGTAGACCGAGGCTATAACTACACTCCTTTTGCCTGTCCCAATCGGCAGCTCGACTATAGCCGTCGTTAGGTCTCCCGTGATGAACTCTGGAATTGAGACAAAATTTATATCTTTTCTGAGCAATAATGCTGTTCTTGGTCTTACATAACTGAAGTCAGCTAGAAGGCTATGTGTCCCTCTTGGGAGTCCTTTGATTGCGCCGTTGTTCAGCCAGGGCTCTTGGATAAGCCCTACGCTCACTTGTTCTTTGACAAGCTTCCAGAATAGGGCACTAGAAGCTGCCTTTGAGTGCTGGAGGTTTATCTGTATACATTTGAGACCTAGGCCGTTTGGGCTTTTGTCTCACCCTTTTTGGGGTCGGTTTCTTGACGGGGCTTTGAGGCTTTTGGTTTACCTTTTGACCCTACCTTGGCCATTGGCTTCTTGAGCTGGGGCTTCAATGCAATCTTTCCCTCTTTCCGTGGTCCCGGCTTTGAAGCCGGCAACTTGGGAAGAGAGATCGATTCCACCTGCTGTCCACCAGAACCGGAGCTTTCCAGCTCCTTGGATGTTGAGCTGTGCAGCTCTTTAGAGTCAGTTTGGGCGTTAGAGATCTTTTGGCCCCTCCTCGAACGCAGCTGGATTTGTCCGAATCGGTAGCCAACCCTATTTCCCAATTTTTTTAGATTTTCGGCAGATCGATGATCTACCGAAAATGCTACCTCTAAAGTTGAAGCAACCGGATTCTTCCGGAGAATTTTCCAGTTAGAGGTTTTGAGGTCCTTATTTTGGCCCTCTATTAGCTTCAGGATTTTCTCGTTGGAGTAGTTCTGACTACCTGGCAAATACCCTATAAGGATTTCTGTATGAGGCATTTCAGCCTCTTCTACAACCTTAAGGAATGCCCCTTCCCATGGCTTTAGCTCATTCTGTATGTTTTTTAACCACTCCGCCGTCGCCGTATCAGCACACAGAAGCGCTAGCCAACCTGGGCGATTGTAGATGTAATGGAATTGAGGCTTGATAGCCTCTGACATCATGTTCACAATTTTGTCCAGTATCGCCTCCTGAGTGGCTGCAAATTGTTCTACTGTCAGGAGCGTTTCTGGGAAGTTGGAGGGTATTATTCCAACCCTTGTGCCAGTCAAAGTTTGAGTAAAAGACGGCTTTTTAACCTTGGTAGGTTCAGCCGCTTCTTCCGCCCTCTTCTGACGTTTTTTCCCTGCTCCAGCCTTGAGAGGAGTGCTGCCATCAGACCTCGCTCTTTTGGAGCTGTCTGTGGGTTTCTGCTCCATAGGCTTGAGAGCAAGTTTTCTGGCTTCTTTAGCCGGAATACCCTTTTGCAGAAGAAATCTATATCTTTTCCGTGCAGCTCCAGAGAGACGCACCTTGGTCGCCTTCAAGTTGAGGCGTTCCAAGGCGTTTTCGGGGCTTGCCGATAATCAGCACGGCTTTAGGAAACGCCGCTCAACGATAACTGCTATTGAGCAAGCACTTACCATCGCGGATAAAACCTGGGCAGGCAGCCAACGAAACAAAAGAGTCTGCGTGCTAATCACATTCGATGGCCAAAATGTCTTTAATTCGGTTTTCTGGGAGGATATACTTGTTGCGCTAGAGGAAGACTTCCAAGTAGATCTGGAACATGGTAAATGACTACTTCAGAAAGAGAACACCACAGTACGACACAACAGAAGGTCCGAGAACCATCGATGTCACTGCCGGAGTCCCCCAAGGAGCTGTGCTTGGCCCAGACGGCTGGAATATTTGCTACGATGACCTAATGCGCTTGGACTTCATAGAGGATTCTTACTTGTGTTAACATAAAGCGGTTGAATAGGAGCGTCTGACGTCATCACGAGTGGAACGAAGGAGGGGATTGGCAGTTTAGTTGAGATCACATATGGTTACGCATTTGTTGCATGTACCAGTGAAATTTTATTATACTTTTATTGTTGAAATTCATTAGTTTTATTATTAAATCGTTAATAAGTTTACATCAGAATTGGGACAAACTTTATGTGCTTTGTTATTTTTGATTTTGTTCGATTTGGACCAAATTGGCCCTTTAAAGGAAAAATTTTCCTTGTTGGCTAGTCACATTTTCCTTATTGGGTGTGGCGATTGTTGGACGCTGGTCTTCGTATATCTTCGGTGGTTCCGTAGCTCGCTCGATCAGCATGCCACGTAATTGTAACCGCACAAGGGATTTCCCGCCAGATAAGCCCGGACGAACCAGGAAATCCGGGAGTAAACGCCGAGAATCAGATTCCTCTGATGAAGGCCATCAGAGAAGGCAGCATAGGTCTCGTTCAGCAAGGGCAAGGACACACAGAAGTACTTCTTCTGTTTCAGAGTTGAGTGAGGCAATATTAAAAAGCATGTCAGATTTGGTAAGAGAGATTAGGCAAAAAGATGATAAGGGCGTGGTAAGTAATATTTCAATTCATTCAAATCTTATTGGGATTTTTGATTCAACTGTCAATGATGTTGACGATTGGCTAGCATCGGTTGATGAATTTGCACAAATTTATGGTTGGGATACAAAAACAACCGCGCATTTGGCATTATATAAATTGCGAAGACCTGCAGAAAGTTGGTACAGAGGGTTGCCGTCGCGAATTTATTCATGGGTCGAGTGGAAGAAAATGCTTCACGAAACCTTTTTACCTAAGAGAAATTTGCACAAGTTAATGCAAAACATATTAAATTTTAAACCATTACCAAATCAAAGTCTTTATTCATATTCATTTGAAAAATTAGCTTTGATTAATCGACTCAAACTAAATATTACGCCACCTGACCAGGTTAATTTAATTATGGGAGGTATCACTGATTTGCAAATAAAATTTTCAGTGGAAACTGCTGATATAAAGGATCCACATGTGTTAGCGAGACACTTAAAATTTTTAGATGAAACCCGATCGCGCTCCGCTAACCCATCAATAGATTTTAAACAAACCAATAAAAATAGTGAAACTTGGAAACATAAGTATGTCGATAAGAGGCAATGTTCTAATTGCGGTTCGACGTCTCATTTACGTCGAAATTGTACATCGGCGAACAACAAATGTAATCAAAAAGCTATCGAGTATAATGTAAACTACATAAGACCTCAAACAATGAACAAATTCTATAAAAATATTATAATTAATAATATAAACTGTACTTCTTTTATTGACATAGGTAGCAGCGTGTCTTTGATGACTCACAAACAGGCACTTAAGCTTGGCTTAACCGTGATAAAATTTCATAACACTGTTAGCCTCTTAATGGTAAATGAAACAAAATTAAATTCTAAATATTATGTTCTATGTGAAATAAAATTAGACAATATTTCGCGCAAAATTCAATTTCATATTATCAATGACGCAATAATGGATGTTCAAATATTAATAAGACAAAATTTTACAGAGTTGAATGAAATATCTTATACAAAAACAGGTCACAATTTATTATTCAGCGAATCAAAACTAGATTTAGAGATTCCTCAAAAATCATTAAAACTAGTAAAAACTAATATTAACATCGAAAGCGGTGTTGATGAAAAATATGTTCAGCAATTACTTCAAGTTTTGAATAAATATCCTCAATGCGTAGCTCAAGATATGTCGGATTTAGGAGTAACTAACCTTACTCAATTAAAACTACATTTAACAACTGATAAGCCAATTTCTAAACGTCCGAGAATTTTTTCGGAATACGAAAGACAACACATACGAAAAATTGTTGAGGAATTGATTAATAAAAATTATTAGGGAATCAAACTCTCCATATGCGAGTCCTGTGGTATTAATTTCAAAGAAAGGAGGTGGTTATCGTCTTTGTGTAGATTATCGAGAATTAAATAAAATAATTGTCAAGGACAAATACCCTTTGCCTATTATTGAAGAACAGCTGCGACGTTTGGCAGGCTACAAATATTTCACTAGTTTAGATTTATTTTCGGGATACTATCATATTCCTGTCGCTGAGGAATCTATACCAAAGACAGCGTTTGTCACACAAGATGGACAGTATGAGTTTTTACGTGTTCCGTTTGGGTTATCAATAGCGCCTCAAGTATTTCAAAGAATGTTGAATTGTGCGTTAGGACAGTTGAGGTTTAATAAGGTTCTTGTATATTTAGATGATGTGTTGATACCTTCTCATTCATATGAAGAACCTTTTCAAACATTGACCGAAGTCTTAAAAACTTTTAAAACTCACGGGTTAACTCTTAATTTTCATTTTGCTTTTGACAAAACGTACGAACTAATTTTTTCGAAATTTTGGTTTAAAAATATGAGAAAAATTATACACAAATATGTTAAAAATTGTCTTAATTGCTTGTACTTTAACCTTCCGGACGGTAAATCTCCAGGAAGTCTACATCCTATTAAAAAGGTTCCACTGCCTTTTCATACCATCCATATAGACTATCTTGGGCCATTTATAAAATCAAAAATGGGAAATACTCATTTATTAGTAGTCATAGACGCGTTTACAAAGTTTATACTTCTATATCCTGTGCGCAACACCGAAACATCGTCGGTCATTAAAAGTTTAAAGGAGGCTTTTAAAATTTTTGGAGCACCTAATCGTATTATAGCTGATAGGGATACTTGTTTTACCAGCGCGGAATTTGGTTCATTTACAAATCTATTTCAATTCATTTGCATTTAACTGCAGTAGGTATGCCACGAGGAACCGGCCAAGTCGAAAGATACAATCGTACTATACTTGATAGTTTGGCTACAATGGGTGACGATAAAATTGATCGTTGTTGGGATAAAAACATATTAAACATTCAGATAGGTTTAAATGCTTCGTTAAATAGATCTATTGGAATTTCCCCAAGTGAAGCACTAATTGACATTCGTGTTTCTTTGCAGGGTATTAATAATGTTGATAATGTTGTAGATGTAACTGCAGTTCGTGCAAATATGCAGAACCAAATTAAAGAGTCCCAAGAAAAGCAAAAGGTTTATTTTGATAAAGGACGAAATCCAGATGTCAAATATAAAGTGAGTGACATGGTGTTAGTACGAATCTTGAGTTTGCCAGCTACGGGACAAAGTAAAAAAATTGTGTCCCAAATAGAGAGAGCCTTACTAGGTGTATCAGTCGTTAGAAAATGACCGTTATGAAGTTGGTGATATACCAGGAGAAACCCGAAAGAGAGTTGCATATAGAGGAGTACATGGTGTAGACAATATGAGACCATGGATTATGGCCGAATAATGTTGTAGCTTGAAAGTTGAAAATGGATGGTCTGTTTGGAGACAGAGACATAGGTGTATACTTTGGCTGCGTCACTTTTGCTGTAGCTGGCGGTGGTTATATGTGAAATTCAGAGATCAGTGGTAAAGTTGTCTGAGTTTTGGATATAGCGCGAGACATGGCTGGCTTGTGCGAAAGGGTGATTGACAGGTCGTATACCCCTGCGTGCGACACGGCAGTTCCTTCTCTGCAATTTGGTAAAGTGTTGTAGAGGATGGTTACGGTAGGCACGGGGCCGGAACTGTAAGCAGGTGCCACTCTAGGTGTACATTATAAGTAGATAGGTTAGATTATAGAATTAAAATTAAGGTATTGATTATGCTTAAAAATATTGTACGTAAACATTTGTTTTTCTTTTCATGCACTTGGCCAAGTGAATTAAATTTCTTACAGATATTTAGCAGGAGAGCAGAGAGTGACTACAGTTTTTGTTTTTTTTTGTGATGATTTAATATTCAAGATTCTTTTGATAATTTTTTTTAATTTTCTAAAATTTTTGTGAATTTTGTTAGCACATGTGGAACAAAGTGGAAGTCAGTCCTGTGAAGGTCAGTCAGTACGCTAGAAAAGAGCAACGCACCCGCGTGTTAGAAAGGGAACTGATGAAGACCCCTGATGAGCAGCTCACTTCTTTCATAGACATAGGATGGTAGCTGGTGAGGATATCAGCTTGTCAGGAAGAGCCGTGTTAACATAAAGCGGTTGAATAGGAGCGTCTGACGTCATCACGAGTGGAACAAAAGAGGGGATTGGCAGTTTTGTTGAGATCACATATGGTTACGCATTTGTTGCATGTACCAGTGAAATTTTATTATACTTTTGTTGTTGAAATTCATTAGTTTTATTATTAAATCGTTAATAAGTTTACACTTGGTAGGGTTCGCCAACGACGTGGCCGGTCTTGTATTGGCCGAAAGTGTCGATGCAGCCCGTAAGCGAATAAGCGTGTTAGTGCAAGCAATACACGGCTGGCTAAAAAGGCACGGGCTGGAACTCGCGTCTAATAAAACGGAAATGGTAGTACTCAGCCGCCACCGCTGGTTCCCCAACAAAAAAAAAAAAATTCTATGTACAGTGGCCAGCAAATTATAATTCACTAGGGCATTTTATAAGTAACTGTTTTTACTAAAAATACCACTTGCATGGCACAGAAATTCTATGTTGATAATAGAATTTGAATTTGTTTGTGAAGTTTGTAAAGTCATATCAAAGTCTATAGTTTAATAATTTGATAGTCATGAGACTGTTGAAGTGCGTACACGTACTACACAATAGTTTAATTAGCGTTGGAGCGTTAGTCATATTATGATCGCTTTTCAAAGTGATTTACAGTTCTTTCTACTTTTTAGAAAAAACAGTTGACTTTCAATTGTTAATTAATAATAATAATAATAATAATAAAGTTTATTGTCCAGCGAGCACATGTGCCCATAGAGGACCAAGAACAATATACAGAAACATGAAAAACAATAGTGCATATTAAAAAAAATAGTAAATGAATATAAAATACATAGTAATTACAACAGGTTAAAAATTGAATAAGATAAGATAAGCCATATAAAAAGAGAGAAAAAGAAATATATATACTCTCAAAGATGAATTGTGATGTAATATAGTTGAGCAGATTAGATGATCACGATTTGGAATCACGAGCATTAAATCGTGGTACATAAAAATTTAGTTCACCAACTAAAAAACTATCGTGGATGAGACCATTAACTAATATAAATAAAAATACTAATGTTGTGTATTTACGCCTAGTAGTTAATTCAAACAGATTGAATTCGGCTAATAGGTTGCTATGGGAGTAGTTTTGTGGTAGATAAAAACCGTGTTTTTTATAGTATATATGTTTGCAGAACTTCCTTTGAACAGACTCTTGTAACGAGATATACAACTGATAATATGGGCACCAAACAGGTGAACAATATCCTAAAACTGATCGGACATATGTAAAGTATAATAGCTTTAGACAGTCAATGTTCGTAAATTCTTTGGTGTTTCGGATAACGAAACCTAGCATGTTAAAGGATTTTTTATAAATGTACATATGATGCAGTTGAGATTGAGCTGGGATTAAATGAGATTAAATCCACGAGTTCTGCAATTTGTTGTGGCAGCTGCAATGAGTTCTAAAACTGAGTTTATCAATAGAATTTTAAATTTTTTGTAAAATTTAAAGTCATCCAGTAAATGTCAATTTATTAAGAAATTTCAATTGGATTATAGAATTTCAGTTTGTTTGTGAACTGGTGCCATTCTAATTTACATACAGCATTCTAGTTTCATTATAGGATTTCAGTTTGTGTAAAGTTCTGACTCAATCATAAAATTCTAATTTAATTACAGCATTCTAATTAGATTATAAAATCACATAACTTTTTATAAAATTTTGATGTGCTTATGAGATTCTAATTGGTCAATAGGAATTGATTTTATTATATAGTTCTACACAAGTTGTAAAGTCGTAAAACTTTTAAGTCAGTTACTGATCAACGGTAATAATAAGTCATTTACGATTAGTTACGGATTGGTGAAAACAGCAAATTCAGTTTGTTTCTTGTAGTTTCAGTAACTATTGTTAAATGTGAGATTATTTATTATTGATATGAAGGTGACGTCGTAGTTCCTCTTGTGACAGTAAGTGGTTGGTAACTTGACGAATGACTCCAGGTATTTATATCTAAACTTTAACATAGAGGTTGTGGACTTGATTAAATATATAAATCATTGTTATATATATATATATATATAAAAAAAATTACTTTACACAATCTTTGGCCTCGGTATATATATGTCAAAAAAAATCAGCCAAATATAAAATTATATATTTATAAACCCCATTTTTAATACTTGTTGTAGTATCCATCATTTTCTTGACATTCAGTTAACCTACGCGGCATACTTCCAACCAAACGTTGACAAATATTTGGTGTAACATGCCTCCAAAGTTCTCTAACATGAGTGGTTAATTAATGAACGTTTCTTTCACCAACTTCATAAAATCTAATGTCTTCTCAATCTTTTGTCATTAAACTCCATAGATTTTCGATAGGGTTTAAATCAGAGGATTTGTACTGGCCATAGAAGAACTACAAATTTTGGACGTTTTTCAAATCATTGCCGAACCACTCTTGCCGAATGAATAGGCGAGTTTTCTTGTACAAAAACAATTAGCTCACGGCCGACTCAAAGAAAACGGTTAATCACTTCTGGAAGACGTTGGGTTTCTAGTAAATTAACAAAAGCTTCTGCCGTAAAACAAAGGGAAAAAACTTGAATGATTTGTTCTAAACCATGAGACGTCATCTACCCCCAAAATCCAGTGGTGATGCGACGGCTCTTCCCTGATTCTACAACGTGTTTCCTACTAAATCTGGTATTATCTAACCGCCACAAAACTTCTGGAGAATCTATTGATGAAGAAAACGTCTTTTCATCAGAGAAAATAACGTTATTCCAACTTCTTTCTAAATTATTAGCGCAAATAACTAATCTCCGTTGAGCAGGCTCCTTTGAAAGACCAGTTTTGCGGTAGCTTCCAATTTGTTAAGTCAATTATAAATATTTTTATACTGTAATTATTTTTGTTAATATTGTCGCATTTTTGTTATAATTTACTCACAGATGGGTTTAAGTTTTGTGAAATATCTGCAACTGACATACCGGCTTCTTTCATTCCTAAAAAAATAACATCGCACATTAGGAACGTGAAGAAAATTCTGTCAATACGTTAACTCTTACATCAATTTTTTTGACTTTTAATGACCTTTTTTTTTTAAGCTTAATTACTTTCTATAGATTTATTTGAATATAAAATTAAAAGAGTAGATATAGAATAGGGGTGCAGTTGCCCCCCCCACCACTTTTACGTCACGTGACCTTGGACTTTGCCCTGATTGGTCGGTTTGATTTAAACCTTCCCCCCCACCACTTTTTTTGAAAATTTTGATAGCCACTTTAGAGCATTCACTCATGAAGCGCGAGCAAAGCTCGACGTGTTTAAATAAAAAAAATGTAAATTTTGTAATACCAAGAATCGACCAATGAGCGGCCAATAATCAATAATTGGACTTTGGAAGGATGTTGCGGTTTTAGATAACAGTTTCGTTTCAAAAATAAATGAAATTGGTCAATGTGAGTTTTGCATTATTTATGGAACCTCAACTTGAAAAATGTGGACTTATACAACGTGGAAAGATGGAAAAATGTAAATTTAGCAGGTTGAGCGGATCTGTTTTTCATAGAAAAATACTATTTAATATCTAAAAAAAAATTTTAGCAAGTCGCGAATCTGTAATTAGCAGGCCCCCAGCATTAGGCCCCCCACCAGCAGGTATTAGCGGACAGCCCCCACCAGCAGGCCCCTAGCATTAGGCCCCCCACCAGCAGGTATTAGCGGACAGCCCCCACCAGCAGGCCCCCAGCATTAGGCCCCCCACCAGCAGGTATTAGCGGACAGCCCCCACCAGCAGGTCCCCAGCATCCCTCCCCACCAGCTTGCAGCAGGTCCAGCAGCATCCCTCGGATCTGTAGGGTCCCTAGGTTAGCAGAGCCAGCAGCAACTTGCTTATGGAAATTAATATTTTAGTATAGAATTAGATTTAATTAGGAATGGAGCAGTATCAATGTTTTTCTTATGAATTTTTTATCCTAAATTCGAAGGAATGTATATGTGAAAAGTGTTTGAAAAAAAATTATTGCAAAGTGCAGTATACTAAGAAAAAAGGTCATATAATTTTTAGAAAAATAAATAAGAAATGTATTCGCCATTCAAAATACTTTATCAGTTGTGGTCAATGTGGTGATGGATGTTCCAAAGAAAATGACATTTCCAATTGTTATCTGTGTAAATTATATTTATCCTATGTATAAATGAGGATGATTCTAAATTGATTGAAATTTAATTCATCAAACAAATAATATATTAATTTTTTTATTGATATACAACTTTATAATATATTCTTCTTATAAATGTATAAATTCAAAGGAAAAATATATTCTAATATCTTTATAAACTATTTAAAAGTATAGAGAATTATATATTATTTTTTCTTTTAAAAAAAGTTCGTTTAACACCGTGTCCAGAAGGAAAGCTTTTAGATTTAAAAAATCAAGAGTGTAGAGAAGTCTATAAATAGCTTCAAATTCTAATTTATTATTAAAGAAAAATAATGTATAGTGTTGAAAAACAAAAATTAGTTGAAGAGCTACATAAACCTGCTCGAAAAAATTTCAAAAGACGTCGTACAATTATTAAAGGTTTGGATGATTTGTGGCAGACTGATTTAGCACAATTGGATTACTATTCAAATTCAAATAATAAATTTAAATATATCCTAGTTGTGATTGATTGTTTTACAAAATTTGTTTGGGCTAGACCATTAAAATCAAAGCATGGAGAAGAAGTTGTTAAACAATTTGAATCAATCCTTAAAGAAAAGCGTCATTCTAAAAATCTGCAAACCGATCAAGGCAAAGAGTTCTTCAATAGTAAATTCAAACATTTGATGGATAAATACAAAATCAATCATTATAGTACTTATAGCTACAAAAAAGCTGCAATAGTTGAACGTGTTATTCGAACATTAAAAGAGAAACTTTTTAAATATTTCAGTTTGAATGGAAGCTATAGTTGGGTTGATATACTATCTACAATCGTTGATAATTACAATAAAACAAAGCATTCAAAAATAAAAATTGAACCGATTAATGTCGATAAGAAAAATGAAAAAACTATTTTAAAGAAATCATATAGTTTTGTGAACATTTTTCCTCAAAGTAGAAAATTATCAATTGGAGATGTTGTACGGATCAGTAAAGCAAAACATGTTTTTGAAAAAGGCTATACAGCCAATTGGTCTACGGAGCTTTTTAAAATCATTAAAATACAGGTTACAAAACCTTTAACATATTTACTAGAAGATTTGGAAGGTGCACCAATCAAAGGTGGTTTCTACTCGGAAGAATTACAAAAAAACTAAAGTTCCCAATGTCTATCTTGTTGAGAAAGTTTTAAAAAAACGTAAAAACAAAGTTTTAGTGAAATGGCTTGGCTTTAACAACCAATCAAATTCTTGGATTGATAAATCAAATATATTGTAACAATCTTTAATTCAGTATTCTATAAGATGTCAATCGATTTGGGAGTAGATGTGGAATATGATTCCGATTTATATAGACAATTGGAAAGATATGAAGATGCTACTAACGAAGAAAAACAATTAATTTCCAATAGTTGTTTCTATTTAGAAAACATTGTTTTAGAAGTGGGGTTAAGTTCGGTAAGAAATTTTGAACCAGCAATTCGAATGATTAATCATTCCAATGAATGGGTTTCTTTTGATGTAATCGAATGGCATAACCTTATCAGTGCAATATCTCTTTTGATTGAAAAATATGAAGATAAAGAAGATTTTTCAAATACACATCAAATTATCAACATTGAAGAAAACTTTACTACATATCAAGTTTATAATGGAATAAATATTTGTAAAAAAAATAAAATTTTTTTCATATTTAAACATGATGCAATTGAGCTTTTACGCTTGGATATATTATTAAATAAAAAGTTTGAAATTTTATATAAACTTAATTTTATACATTTTTAAAGAGATATTTTAGAAACAGCATTTCAAATATATTGTAATAATAATATACCTGTATTAGAAATTATTAAATATATATGTAATACTTATAACAATAATCAAAGCTATTGTATGAGAGAATATATATATTATTTTCCTAATGAAATTATATGTGAATTTAATAAAAAACTATAAAAACGATAAAGTGTTTTAATTATCTGATAAATAACTTTTTTCACATTGTTTTATCTCTACTTGCTTCCTGAAACTACATCCTTTTTCCTAAAGATAAAAAATGATCTAACCAAGTCTTGTTACGACATGTAGAAAATTGTGGTTTTTGTAATTTAAATGAAACAAAAACTGTTATCTAAAACCGCAACATCCATTTTTATTTATTTAAACATTAGTGTTATGAACTTGTAGTGTAGTATAAAAACTTAAGTTGTACCATGGCATCCGATAACAGTTTCGTTTCAAAAATAAATGAAATTGGTCAATGTGAGTTTCCACCTAAATTGAGTGTTTTCGATCTTACGATAGGAAAACAATATAAAATTAAATTAATAAAAAAAGTTAAAACATGTTTTGGGGAGTGTGTTTTATGTGAAGTGGAGGATGGAGTGATTTTTCTCCCCAAACGTTTAACTTCAACTTTAACACCAGAGTGTATAGAAGAGTTATTGTGTGGCAACGGATCCTATCTAACATATGAGGGGGTGAAACCGTGTGGGCAGTTGAATCCGGCACACAAATTTACATTTAAGAAACTTTAAATTATTAATAAGGTAAGATATTTATAGTGTATTAAAAACTTTATTAAAAAACATTTTATTTTAGATTAAATTTATACTTTACATTTAAGAAACTTTAAATTATCAATAAGGTAAGATATTTATAGTACATTAAAAACTTTATTAAAAAACTTTTTATTTTAGATTTTATACAAAAAATATTTAATAATAAGGTTATAGTTAAGTAATAAAACAATGGTTCTATCTTCTGTATCAAATGGATTGACCCCTTCAGGTACCAAAAAAAATACGATTATCTTAAATTATTTATCTTTAATTCTTTAGTTAATGTGGACTTATACAACGTGGAAAGATGGAAAAATGTACCAAAACTATCAACATCTTCCGAAGGTTGTTTCAATCACACAGAAAATATGGGGTGCTGTTGTAGCAACACAAATTGTATATTGTTATATAATTGGTTAAAAGGCAATGTATTAATTTGAAAATAAATAAGTAAAAAAAAAAAATGTATGCTTTTTCCTATCTATAAACTAACAATTATTTTACTAATAACCATAGTAAGACCTAAAATCTTTTTTTTACTTTAGTACTTTAGACCAAGATGTAAACTAAGAAAAGCGTTTTATAATAAAAATTAAGTTTTTATTTAAACCTGTGTGCACCATAAATAATTGATTTTAAAGTTGTTTATACACACAAAAATATTTACTTATAGAGTTTAAAAACATATGTAAATTAAAGGCTGTAAAATAAAAACCACTTTATTGAACATATTAATGAGTAATGAGCAACTACTTGATAAAACTATTAATGTAAGATCATTTTTTAAATATTATTTTCGTTTATTTATACTTTCAACGAAGTAGACGCTAATTTAATGCTACTTATTTAATTGTTAGGTTTAACAAGTTTTATTACTGAAACAAAAAGTAGTCAAATTAACATTATTTGCACGTGTAAGAAAGTTATATTATTTCTAGGAGAAGCGCTTAAGAGACTTGCTCAGGTACAAACCTATAATTCAGATTCTATCGTTAAATAATATTATTACAATAGATTTAATAGATTTAATAAATTTAATTGTTTTGTAAGATTTAATAGATTTAATAGATTTAACAGATTTAATAGATTTAATAAATTTAATAGATTTAATAAATTTAATAGATTTAATAGATTTAATAGATTTAATAGATTTAATAGATTTAATAGATTTAATAGATTTAATAGATTTAATAGATTTAATAGATTTAATAGATTTAATAGATTTAATAGATTTAATAGATTTAATAGATTTAATAGATTTAATAGATTTAATAGATTTAATAGATTTAATAGATTTAATAGATTTAATAAATTTAATTGATTTGTAAGATTTAATAGATTCATTTAATGGTTTTAACAAACTTAATAGATTTTAAAAATTTTATAAATTTGGTAGATCTAATTGATTTTATAGTTCTTATAGATTTAATAAGTTTAAGAAAAATAATAGATTTAATGGTTTTAATAGATTTAATAGATTTAATAGATTTAACAGATTTAATAAATTTAATAGATTTAATAGATTTAATAGATTTAATAGATTTAACAGATTTAATAGATTTAATAAATTTAATAAATTTAATAAATTTAATAGATTTAATAGATTTAATAGATTTAATAGATTTAATAGATTTAATAGATTTAATAGATTTAATAGATTTAATAGATTTAATAGATTTAATAGATTTAATAGATTTAATAAATTTAATTGATTTGTAAGATTTAATAGATTCATTTAATGGTTTTAACAAACTTAATAGATTTTAAAATTTTTTTAAATTTGGTAGATCTAATTGATTTTATAGTTCTTATAGATTTAATAAGTTTAAGAAAAATAATAGATTTAATGGTTTTAATAGATTTAATAGATTTAATAAATTTAATAGATTTGATAGATTTAATAGATTTAATAGATTTAATAGATTTAATAGATTTAATAGATTTAATAGATTTAATAGATTTAATAGATTTAATAGATTTAATAGATTTAATAGATTTAATAGATTTAATAGATTTAATAGATTTAATAGATTTAATAGATTTAATAGATTTAATAGATTTAATAGATTTAATAGATTTAATAGATTTAATAGATTTAATAAATTTAATTGATTTGTAAGATTTAATAGATTCATTTAATGGTTTTAACAAACTTAATAGATTTTAAAAATTTTATAAATTTGGTAGATCTAATTGGTTTTATAGTTCTTATAGATTTAGTAAATTTAAGAAAAATAATAGATTTAATGGTTTTAATAGATTTAATAGATTTAATAGATTTAACAGATTTAATAAATTTAATAGATTTAATAGATTTAATAGATTTAATAGATTTAATAGATTTAATAGATTTAATAGATTTAATAGATTTAATAGATTTAATAGATTTAATAGATTTAATAGATTTAATAGATTTAATAGATTTAATAGATTTAATAGATTTAATAGATTTAATAGATTTAATAGATTTAATAGATTTAATAGATTTAATAGATTTAATAGATTTAATAGATTTAATAGATTTAATAGATTTAATAGATTTAATAGATTTAATAAATTTAATTGATTTGTAAGATTTAATAGATTCATTTAATGGTTTTAACCAACTTAATAGATTTTAAAGACTTTATAAATTTGGTAGATCTAATTGATTTTATAGTTCTTATAGATTTAATAAGTTTAAGAAAAATAATAGATTTAATGGTTTTAATAGATTTAATAGATTTAACAGATTTAATAGATTTAATAAATTTAATAGATTTAATAGATTTAATAGATTTAATAGATTTAATAAATTTAATAGATTTAATAGATTTAATAGATTTAATAGATTTAATAGATTTAATAGATTTAATAGATTTAATAGATTTAATAGATTTAATAGATTTAATAGATTTAATAGATTTAATAAATTTAATAGATTTAATAGCAGGTCCAGCAGCATCCCTCGGATCTGTAGGGTCCCTAGGTTAGCAGAGCCAGCAGCAACTTGCTTATGGAAATTAATATTTTAGTATAGAATTAGATTTAATTAGGAATGGAGCAGTATCAATGTTTTTCTTATGAATTTTTTATCCTAAATTCGAAGGAATGTATATGTGAAAAGTGTTTGAAAAAAAATTATTGCAAAGTGCAGTATACTAAGAAAAAAGGTCATATAATTTTTAGAAAAATAAATAAGAAATGTATTCGCCATTCAAAATACTTTATCAGTTGTGGTCAATGTGGTGATGGATGTTTCAAAGAAAATGACATTTCCAATTGTTATCTGTGTAAATTATATTTATCCTTGAATGAAACCAGACATTTTCATAGAAAAATATTATTTATCATCTAGAAGGGGGGAGGTTGTGAAAATGAATGGGTAAATATATAATCAGCTATCAATTTTTTAGATTTATGTTTTGGTTTTCAGGAGATATTTTCAACAACAAAAGAAACTCAAACGAAAAAAACTACTTATTATTAGAAAATTTTTGTTGTTGAAAATATCTCCTGAAAACCAAAACATAAATCTAAAAAATTGATAGCTGATTATATATTTACCCATTCATTTTCACAACCTCCCCCCCACTTCTAGATGATAAATAATATTTTTCTATGAAAATGTCTGGTTTCATTCAAGGATAAATATAATTTACACAGATAACAATTGGAAATGTCATTTTCTTTGAAACATCCATCACCACATTGACCACAACTGATAAAGTATTTTGAATGGCGAATACATTTCTTATTTATTTTTCTAAAAATTATATGACCTTTTTTCTTAGTATACTGCACTTTGCAATAATTTTTTTTCAAACACTTTTCACATATACATTCCTTCGAATTTAGGATAAAAAATTCATAAGAAAAACATTGATACTGCTCCATTCCTAATTAAATCTAATTCTATACTAAAATATTAATTTCCATAAGCAAGCTGCTGCTGGCTCTGCTAAATGAAACCTAGGGACCCTACAGATCCGAGGGATGCTGCTGGACCTGCTGCAAGCATAGAGAATCTTTTCTCTTTTGAAATGTATATATTCAAAAGAAGAATATATTTCAATATCTTTATAAAGTATTTAAAAATAGAGCGAATTATAATATATTTTCTCTTTTGAAATGTGTAAATTTAAAAAAAGAATATATTACAATATCTTTATAAACTATTTAAAAAGTATAAAGAATTATATATTATTTTCTCTTTTGAAATGTATAAATTGAAAAGAAGAATATATTATAATATCTTTATAAAATATTTAAAAAGTATAGAGAATTATATATTATTTTCTCTTTCTAAATGTATAAATTCAAAAGAAAAATATATTATAATATCTTTATAAACTATTTAAAAAGTATAGAGAATTATATATTATTTTCTCTTTTGAAATGTATAAATTCAAAAGAAGAATATATTTCAATATCTTTATAAACTATTTAAAAAGTCTGGTTTTCTTTTTTTCTTATCACTGTTTTTATTATGTCAGTTATAGGTAAAAAAATATTTTTATCAAACAATTTAAATTTTATTATTGTGTAAAAAATTTTTTATAAATATAGATTATTGAATTTTTTACTTAGATTATAGATCTGGATTTGATTTTTCAATTCTCTTATATTTTCACTCAACATTTTCAATCTTTTTCAATAATTAATTTTCTAATAATAAGTAGTTTTTTTCGTTTGAGTTTCTTTTGTTGTTGAAAATATCTCCTGAAAAACAAAACATAAATCTAAAAAATTGATAGTTGATTATATATTTACCCATTCATTTTCACAACCTCCCCCTTCTAGATGATAAATAATATTTTTCTATGAAAATGTCTGGTTTCATTCAAGGATAAATATAATTTACACAGATAACAATTGGAAATGTCATTTTCTTTGAAACATCCATCACCACATTGACCACAACTGATAAAGTATTTTGAATGGCAAATACATTTCTTATTTATTTTTCTAAAAATTATATGACCTTTTTTCTTAGTATACTGCACTTTGCAATAATTTTTTTTCAAACATTTTTTACATATACATTCCTTCGAATTTAGGATAAAAAATTCATAAGAAAAACATTGATACTGCTCCATTCCTAATTAAATCTAATTCTATACTAAAATATTAATTTCCATAAGCAAGCTGCTGCTGGCTCTGCTAACCTAGGGACCCTACAGATCCGAGGGATGCTGCTGGACCTGCTGCAAGCTGGTGGGGGGCCTGCTGGTGGGGGCTGTCCGCTAATACCTGCTGGTGGGGGGCCTATGGGGGCCTGCTGGTGGGGGCTGTCCGCTAATACCTGCTGGTGGGGGGCCTAATGCTGGGGGCCTGCTAATTACAGATTCGCAACTTGTGACGTAACAAGACTTGGTTAGATCATTTTTTATCTTTAGGAAAAAGGATGTAGTTTCAGAAAGCAAGTAGAGATAAAACAATGTGAAAAAAAAAAATTCATAAGAAAAACATTGATACTGCTCCATTCCTAATTAAATCTAACTCTATACAAAAATATTAAGCGATAGTGGCGCCAAAACTAAACTTAGCATGGATCAGAACCGATAGTGGCGCTCCCTACAGCGATAGTGGCGCCAAAACTAAACTTAGCATGGATCAGAACTGCGCTCCTTACCTTACCGACAAAGTGGCGCGAAAGTCCAAGGTCATATGACGTAAAAGTGGTGGGGGGGTGCAACTGCACTCCCATTCTATATCTACTTAAAAGTAACAGTAAATCGTATTCTGAAGTTATCAGAATTATAATTATGAACAACTTAACCAAATTATTTATTTAGAAAAAAATTATTCAAGGGATCTTTTACCTATACGATAAACTGAGAAATTAAATTGCAATTTTTTTAACTAATTAACTTTAATTTAATTTTTAGTTAGTTATCTGTACGAGTAACATGAAACCGCACAAATTAACAGCATTAGTTCAAAAAAACCTTCAATAATAAATTTGCTAGAAAAATTCTAACAATATGATAGGCACATAATAATAATTCTCTCTGTATTTTTATTACATTTTTCAATTTTTTAATAATAATTGTTAATAATTTTTCAATTTTTATAATACTTTTTAGCTTAAAAGATTGTTTAAAACACTATCATAATCGAAATTGAGGTCAAAATGATTAATTATTATTTAATTTTATTATATGATTCAAATAACTTTTTGTTAAATTTGATTAAAATAATTAAATAAATAAACTACTGTTTAAATATGTTAAAAGTTTTTTTTTCGTTTCTCACATATTTTTATAATTAATTGTAAGGGTCAAGAATCTATGACAAAAAAAGCATTAAATAGATTATCTAAAAAACTACTATTCAGATCCTGATCAAGTTGATATGAGACTACATCAGCTTTTAATTGAAAAAAAACCATTAAAATCGATTTGCCCAGTCAAAAATTCTATGTAAATAACTATTACACAAATTACATAAATTTTCATATACGTAACTTTCAGTTAAATTTGTTGAAAACTGAAGGAGAACAGTTCACAAAACGTGTTGGATGGTGCAAAACAAACCTCAAAACCTGAGTTCAATGTTTAAATATCCCTAAAAATTAAAATAAAAAATTTATGAAACCCTATAGTCCCTATAAACCTTTAGAGTTATAAATCATTATCGGTGAGAAGTCATCTCAAAGCACAATGCAACTAACCAAACACAACTGTGCCATGCAAGTGGTATATTTAGTAAAAACAGTTGCTTATAAAATGCCCTAGTGAATTATAATTTGCTGGCCACTGAAGAACGAAGAAGAAAATTTACAAATTTTGACAATGCACCGTAAGATAGCTATTAGTAACTAGACAATAGCCTATGCTTTGTTAAAAAAATCTTCAAAAGAGTAAACTAAATTTACTAAAAGAAACTGTTTAATGCGGCTTTCCAGCTTTGCTGGAAGTAATGCTTTAATATTTGGTTAAAATGTTAAAATGTTGAAAAAACAGACGCCGTATTATCCTGTTGCTTTGCGCAATGGATTAATTCGAAAACAGTGCGGTATAATATTAGACCTATTTCTGGTAATGTGTTGATGGCCGCTTGTGGTATATGTGGATTCATTATCTTTAAGATACATAATACTCAATAAAAAGTTTAAGTTTGGCACTGTTAAGACTTTCAATTCTAGAAATTTATGTTTGCAGTCTGCACGAAACAGTAGACCAGTCAAGACCCAAATATATAATCTTTGCCAAAGTAGGCAGTTCTAAGAACTGGAATTGATACTGAGGTTTTAAGCTGTCTCAAGATGAAAACTGATTCTGATAGATTTTTACATAGATCGGTGCAGTGCGGCAGGTAAGACCTGTGACAAGTTGCACGCCTAAATATTTTACAGGTTAAAGCAGTAACTTGTTTGCCCAAAACCTATTTTCTAGAGTTTTATAATTTGAATGGGATAATCAGATTTATTTATCAAAGATGGTGTTTTTATCCAAGCTGTCTTAATTAGTTTAAGAATTTTGAGAAATAGGAAAAGGTAGTAAAAAATAACCAACAAGACAGAAGCTTCTTAATTGTTGAAACGTAGAAAAATATAAACCAAAAAAACGATGTTTTAAAGTTTTCGTATTTATTAATAATTGTAAGTCTACTCTTATTGTTTCTTTTGTTGGTTTGGAGAAAATATTATTTATTTATTCTGTGTATCTCGCGTTGTTTAAATATTAAATATCAGACGTTTTGGCAAATTACTCCAGACATAGGTATGGCTATTACAGCATGGTATCTGCAAATATTCCGCTAATCTACGGTTTTGATTTTGTGGAGGCGCAAGAAACAGGTTTTTTCTATAATTACTTAAATCATAAAATAATCTACAGCGGTGTACTAATACTATGTATTGCGGTTATTAAATATTCTAAGCCAAAAGCTACTCGTCATATTCGAGAGAGGGGGAACTAATACTAAAGTCCAGGCACCGATTTTGGCCTAATTGTAAAGCTTCCGAAGTAATCTATATTTTTTAACGAAGTGCTATAAGTGTTATCTACTTAATATTCTTTACGATTGTGAATTTAGGGAGACTGAAGTTAGTTTAAAGGAGATCAAATAATCCCACGTGTTAAAACCCTTTTCATGTGATTATGTTCTCGACAATTGATGTTGTCCTATAACTGCCATCTTGAAATCAAAAGAACTATGTTTTGCAAGTAAATTAATTGTGAAAGAATGTTTACAGATAACATTCAAAATGTTTTTAGACTAATCTATAGAAATTCCTAAATTACGCTCAGACTATTTGCTTTTTCCATCTTCTTATATATATATATAAATTAAAGACACTTATGCCGATATTCATAGTGGTAGCTTGAGATCGACCTTGTGAGTCGGACTTGAGCACAGACTCCGGCAATGTTCGGAAAAGCGTTTGCATGCGTTTTGAAATCGATTTATCGCTGATTCCGTCTTAAGCAAGGACTTCAGGAATGCTTGTGAAATATGATATTTAAATCTTGAGACTGAGATCGGTCTTGAGCAAGGACGAGTTTCACAGACAAATCTCAAGATTTAAATATCAAATTACGGTGTGAATAAAGGCGATTTTTGGGTGATTTTTGCTTAATTTTCAGTGAATCCGTACTAAGCCGGACACAAGCAAAGAGCCGACTTGTCTTGAGACGCCATTTGCAGGTTATATGTCAGTGTGTGACGTTTGACAATACGGAAAATAAAGTTAGGTGTTACATATCATAACAATGAATATTTACATGATGGACGAGTTTGTGGAGATGTTCGACATATTAGACAATGAACATAATATGAGAGTGCCAAAACGATATGTGCGGGATGCTGCAAACCCATTGGAATTTTTTTCCAATTTTGAATTTAAACGACGCTACAGATTTACAAAAGACAGTGTAGTGAATGTGTGGTTGTCTCTCGTAGAAATATCATTGCGTACACCAAACTCCAGGGGGTTGCCGAGTGAACCTATAATTCAATTATTAACCTGTTTACGCTTTTATGCAACTGGCAATTCTCAGGTAAAAGTGGAAAAAGAAAATCCTAATAATAATAATAACTCTAACAATTGCTATTATATTTGTCGATAGATGGTGGCCGGTAATCTACGTGGTATTAGCCAGCCGACGGTTTCACGTATGGTAAGAAAAGTATCGGAAAATATTGCGGCGCAATTGGGACAGTATGTGAAATTGCCACAAAACGTAGCAGAGCAGCGCAGCAATATTCGGAGGTTTCACGCTATCGCTGGGTTTCCAGGTGTGGCTGACTGTGTGGACTGCACCCATATTGCTATTGCAAGTCCAGGAAGCGACAATGCAGAAGTCTTTCGCAACCGAAAGAGTTTTTTTTTGCTAAACGTTCAAGTAATAATAATTGTTCAAAGTGACATGTTTGATGTGTTTATACTTGCTATGCTTTTAGGTTGCTGTAGATCCACATATGAGAATGTTGGATGTTGTTGTGCGACATCCAGGCTCCGCACATAATAGCCTGATTTTTGACCGCAGCGCATTACGCGTGCAATGTGAACAGGGTCGGCTAGGTGGTTTATTGTTAGGCGATAATGGGTATACGTGTCGCACATGTTTGCTAACTTCTGTCATTCGCCCAGGTGTGTACTCAACATATAAGTAGGACTAGGCATGCAGTAATAACTCTTTGACCCAATTATAGGTAATGTGCGGGAAGAACGGTATAACCGGGCTCATATACGCACCCGAAATATAGTAGAAAGAGTGTGGAAGCGCAGGTTTCCGTGTTTACGGAGGCAGCTGAATACCAAGCTTGAAACATCACAAACTATTATCTGTGCTTGTGCCGTATTACATAATATATCCATGCAGTTGAATGATCGGTGGGAAGACAATGCAGACGGAAAAGAAGCAATGAAACCGCAAGGCAATGTTGATCAGAATCAGATAGGTTTAGTTTTTAGAAGACAATTTATCAATAGACATTTTAAGTAGTAGTAATGCGTTTATGGGTTTAAAGTAATGGTTCATAATATTAAGTAAAATGTCAATTGTTTTAAAAATTGTCAATAATATTGAACGATCTCGTGTTTAGCAATTTATTTATAACGGTAATTTAGTTACTGTCCGTCCTTTTGACGCCAGTTTGGAAATACCCCATTTTATAGTTTTTTCCCTTCTGTCTCCGAAGGTTTTGCCTCTCTTTATACAACAAAGAATAGTACTTTCTTAAAGAATTTTTCCTTGGTTTGCGGAATTTTGGTAAAACTGCATAGCAACACTTGTGCCCTTCGGGTTTGGTGACCAAAAGTACAAGTGTAGACTACTGTAGATCATGAGTTGAAATCATTACCTAGTCGAGATAAAATCGTTCCGGAAAAATTATCAAACCGATATTCCGTCCTTACCGTTGATGCCACACCGGTATTCAAATCGTTCCATTTTCTTGACATTCACAATATTAATTCCTTTTTATCGTTTATATTAATTGTTTTAGAATATGAAAAATAAGTGTTAGTTTCATTGTATAAATAACTTCTATTCATGTTCATTAGTGGATTCATTAAACTATTAATGCGACATTAGTTTGTCTTATTAAATTTATTGCGTTAATTACCCTAAACTATTAGGAGAGTGTAACTTAATTCAAAGAAAAAAAAAGTAATGTACGTGCATATAAGTTATAACTTGAAATACCATTGATGGTTATTGACCAGCTATTTACTATGTATAATATAAGGTACATTGATGAATAAAAACACGCCGCTCTACTAATAGATTACACATGCTTCCTCAATCCAACAGAAACCTAAATATTGTAATAATGTCCCTCTTTGTACCATATCACTATACAGTTACTACATTTGATAAAC
Source organism: Lagria hirta (assembly GCA_947359425.1). Taxonomy (NCBI): domain Eukaryota; kingdom Metazoa; phylum Arthropoda; class Insecta; order Coleoptera; family Tenebrionidae; genus Lagria; species Lagria hirta. The sequence goes on along the minus strand of OX375801.1, from coordinate 4,677,368 downwards.
AGACATTATTATCTACGCTGTTAGTCGACAAATTACACCGCATTTCTATGTTTCTTATACATAAGCAATTAAAATACGTAAATTTGGGTAAACAACTATTTTATTGTGGAATAAAGACATATTGGTAAAGAAATATTCAAGCGCAAGTGCAAAATTTCCACTAGGAATAGTTGAAGTTAGGCTTTAAGCAAATAGAGAAACAGGAGGAAGCTGTAAACAAACAAAAGTTTGAAGTTGAAATTGAAATAAACAAAAATACCTATCAATTATTATATATGTTTTTCTTTTCACTTGTTAAGGGATGGAAAAAAGTTTCTTGTTCAACTTGAAAAGGGCTAGAAAAGTTTTAAAAGACAAGGCAAAAGACTTCTACTGTCACGTTGACAAAGCGTTGTCTACGTCTACTTATTTCTGCTTTGCTGTTGGTGGGAACCTCTCTAGAGGCAATTTTGATGCAGTTGAGAGTGAGGGCACTAGCCGGTACGTCTTCATGCGTATCACAATCTCTGCAAATAAAGATAACGGTTAAAATTTAAAATGTTTTATTATTAATGTTGCACTCACATTGTCCCTCTCGAAAACTCGCAGTTGGTACTCCGTTAATCTCTCCTTAGCCTCCTGTGTGCGGCGAGCCGATGCTGCCGCTCGCAAAAGTTCATTTTCAGTTTGCAGGCGCACCGCATGCACCTGCTCTTGGTGGAGAATACTGGTCTCAAGTTTGCGGCAGCGTAGCTCGGCTTTGGCGTCAAACGCGCCTCTGCGCTCTGGAGGAGCTAAAACTGACATATGAATAAACATCTTCATATCTACTATTGCTATCTTACAATAGGTGCGTACCCTATTCAATGGCGTCGGAGAACGAAATGCGGCTTTTTCTCTCTCAACTGCTTTACCGGCAAATACAAAAATTAATATTGTATTTTCCTATAATATTATTCGTAGTCTACAGTACATACCCATGCCCGGTCTGTTCTTTTCCCGTATGCTTGGGGACGGCGTCGACGAGCCTTTTTCCGTATGCCGCCTTTCCGCATGCGCACCTAATAAAATAATGATAATTGCTTTGTCCTATAGACTACCCAAAATACATACCTACAACCGGCCATGTGTTGTCTCGAATAAGCGTCGCCGGCCTATCAACTCTTGGGGGCCTCCCAGCTGGAGTTCCTAGAAACATATTACCTTATCATAACAATGCCTACTCCTACTATTTATTTGTATCAGTTTATAGTACAGCATTACATACCGGGCATCACCCATGGGCTATCACTTTCATTTGACGACGACGCTTCACTTCGTTTTCTTTTGCCTGTAAATAAATTGTTATCAGATCTATAACATGCATGTTGAATAAGTACTCACGTTGTTGTGACTCGTACACGGCCGTAGAGTCCCAACAGCACGTCAACGCGATATCCGCATGGGGAGCGGCTACTTTTATAGACTCTAACACGGGGTCTGGATTATCTTTCGGTTCAGATCCACCCCCGGTTAGAAGCATAGGATATTTCCGCTCTGTATTAGCTTTTCTGGTTCTGGAACGATATGGATATAGACTATATGTATTTTGCAAAAAGAGTTACTGACTGTTGTTTTAGGTTGCTTCATAATTTTTTTAATTGGGCGGCATTTCTTTTGCTTTCCATTTAAAGCCCTATGCGAATTATATTCGTTTGCAATGCGCTCCCACAACGCTTGCCGTTGTTGAACTGTTGCGGCGTCTGTCTTTTTACTCTCCACAAGTTTGTGGTTTTCCACGAGGGACGCCAACAACAGTTTTTCATTTTTCGTAAAATATGATTTATCTCCTATAATGCAGATTTTATATATAGTTATTAACATCGATCATCAATTATATGCGTACTCACCACTAGCCATTGTTTAAAAAATTTTGAAGCACGCTTCTATTTGTTGTTAATGCTTCCTCTTTAGAATGTCAATTCGAAATGGAAGTGTCGAACTGTCGACTGCAGTCCGTCAAAATTGTCACATTGCAAACCGAACAACACCAAAATCACTACACTTATTACTTCGGCAACGCGAACGCAAACAATTTTTCTCAAGCATTGCCGGAGTCTTTACTCAAGTAAGGTCGATCTGGAGCAACGCTTTATTTGACGAGCATTGCCAAAGTCTTTGCTTGAGACAGAATCAGCGCAAAACGCATGCAAACGCTTTCCCGAACATTGCCGGAGTCTTTGCTCAAGTCCGACTCAAAATACATTTCAAAGTTGATCTCAAGCTACCACTATGAATACCAGCATTATTAACTCTATCTATACGAGATAGCGGGTACCAATTGCGTGACAATATCAGTACTTTTGATGTTCATGTTGACTTTGTATGCTACTAACAAGTCTTCTTTTAGCTGTTCTAAATATATTTTTTTTTGTGTCCGGCTGTGGAAAAGCGGAAGAAGTAGGCTTTTCATTTCTTTCTTTTTGGACCTTCTTGGTGCTTGCGGGCAGTTCTTCAAGTTATCTTTAAACAAATAATTTAGATATTCTAATTAAACCAGACAATATACCGAGAAGAAGAAATCATTAAATATAATAACACGCTTTTTTCACAGTGAAAACTCGTAAATGCTGTTCCAGGTTTTGAAAAAAAATCTCCTCTTGGAAATGACGCAGTTAAAACAAGCCCTTAAATATTTTGGTATTTGACGCTCCAGGTGAAGCTGCCATTGCAAGACCGCACTATTGCCGTTGCTTTATTAATCTGTTTGTTGGTTTTATTTAAACTAATTGCATTGTTTGTTTATTTTTTTATAATAATAATAATAATAATAAAAATAATAATGGTTTATTGTTTAACAGAATAAATCTAGTTACAGAACAATGTACAAATATCACATATAACATACCAATACAAACAGAAAGAATAGTAATATTACCTACAATACATAAAGTCAGTCAACTAAAGTAAATAATTAAATGTTCCTTAAATGTTTTAAAAGAATCAAAGCAGATATCAACTCTGCATAAGATTTTGTTAAAATTAGAGCGCATTTTAAATACAGATGATTTTTTTGATAAATCGGATCTACATGTTGGAGTTTGCAAACACAGGATTTGTCTTAAACTCGATCGAGGAATTCTGAACCTAATCAGAGATAATAAGTAGGCGCAATCAATTTTATAATTTATAAGCTTATACAAGAACAGCAGCAAAGAGACATTTCGTCTAGAATCTAGAAGTTGTAGCTCAAGAATATTTAGCAATAGATTGTAACAAAAACCTTGGGAAGAATAACTTCCATACATCTTAAACCATAAAAACTTAAGAAACTTTCTTTGATCATTTTCAAGCATCAATTTGTAACATTGGTAAAAAAAGCTCCATACTAATGATGCGTAATCTAATTTTGATAAAACAATAGCCGAATATAATGTTTTAAGAGCTAAAATATTATTAAAACACTGTGTGTGCCGAATAATAAAACCTAGAGAAACAGTTGCAGCTTTAGCCATCATAGAAAGAAACATGGTGGTTAAAGCTGAAACTGGTAGGAAAATATACACCCAAGTCCTTTATGACATCGCATTTATCTAAGATCATGTTATTGGTGGCATAATCAACGTTAATCGAGTTTATCTTACGTGTATAGCTTACAGCTTTACATTTTGATATATTAAGAGACAACCGATTGATAAAACACCAAGACGCAAGATCATTGAGAGCAGATTGAAGTTTGAAGCAGTCTTCAAAGTTTCTAATATAATTGTAAATTTTGATGTCGTCAGCAAATAAAAAAGATGAGCAACTTTTAATTGATAGTGGTAGATCATAAATAAATAGCAGAAACAATAATGAACTTAAATTAGAACCTTGTGGTACACCGGAAGACACTTGATATTCTAACGACTTATGTCCATTGTAGTAAACATACTGCAGTCGCTCAAGAAGGTACGAAGGAATAAAGAGACATAACCTATCACTAAAACCAAATGAAAGTAATTCGCTCAATAAAATACCATGATCAATCTGATTGAAAGCCTTTGAAAAATCTGTGTAAATTGTGTCAACCTGACCTCGCTCATTTAAGACATCAGAAACATATTGGGAAAAACATTCTAAGTTTGTAACCGTTGACCGATGATGCATAAAACTATGTTGAAATGAAGAAATAAAGTTATTCACATGATAATAATATTGAGAATATATGACCTTCACAAAAACTTTGACAAAATTTGAAAGAATCGATATTGGTCGATAATTAATAATCACTGCTTTATTACCCGATTTGTATGTAGGACATAGCTACTTTAGTTTTTTTTCATACTTTAGGAAACAAAGCTGAAGTAAGACTTACATTAACAAAAAAGGTTCAAGTAGTACATTACAGCAATCTTTAACAAAAAAAGATGGTATTTAATTAAGACCAGCCGTATTACTATTTTTTAATGATTTTATTGCACGTAGCACAGTAGTTGCATCGATATTTACAGTGTTTAGCAACGGTAGAGAAGAATCAAGATGTGTCGTGGCTAAGCTGCTATCAATAAAAGTTGATTTGAAAAATAAAGCAAAGATGTCAACTTGAGGATTTTCATAAGAAATTTTATTATAAAAAACTTTTGCTGGTATGCGCGATTTGCCCTTTTTGCTGCGTACAAAAAACCAGAATTTTTTTGAATCGTTACAAACTAAGTCTTGAGTTTTGGTTAAAGATGTAGAATAAGCAAGAGAAATATCTTTTTTAAGCAACGAACAAATTTTTTAAACTCAAGAAGATCGGAATTTTTACCATATGTTTTATATTTATTTAAGATTCGTACTTTTATCCTAATGTTCTGAATGATTGAACTTCTGAACCATGGTGGATAATGTTTCTTTACCTTTCTGTAAAGAGGAACATACCTGTCAAATGCTGAGTATAAGATGTCGTAGAATTTATCACACGTTGAATTGACATTATTTATACTTTTTAATTCTGACCAGTCCGCTTTAAACAGCTCATTGTATAAGCCTATAAAGTTTGCCTTTGAAAAATTGTAACTTTTTTCAGTTAGGTTTGAAGAGAAATTCGGATAAGTTAATCTCAAAAAATCAATATAAATAGATAATGACGGATGATGCCCATCTTCATGAACAAGCGGTTGCATTACTCTTCTAACCACACATTGAAAGTTTGCAAAGACTAAATCTAACAATCTATTACTAGAATTAAAAATTTCATTAAATTGTTTCAAATTAAATAAATCAATAAAATTAGACAAACACATAATATTGGTATTTAAAGGATTTGAAAAAAATAAAAGTAAATTAAAGTCACCCAACAATACAACATTATTTAAATTTAAATAATGCTCTTTAAAATATGTATGTGGCAAATAAATCTAGATCATTTGTATTAGAGGTTTTTGCAAAGTATACTACGAATATGTACTTAATTTTTAAATTAATTGATCATTTACAGCCCAGTATTTCAAGTATTTGAATTTTGTCTATAAGTAGTGATAGATCGAGTATTTCTACAATAATATTTTTCTGAAAAGCAAGTAATACATCCCCACCTCGTGTTACATTTAATAAGGCGAGATTTCGGTCTTCCCTTAAGACATTGTATTCATAGTAGAAATAAATTCCGAATCAAAAATTTCCGGACGAAGCCAAGTCTCTGTAAGGCATGTGACGTCATATTCACAAATACTAGACGAAGGCATAAATTGATCAAACCTATTACACAAGCTTCTCACATTCTGATAATAGATATTTATATTTAAATTATTATTTTGAAATTTTGTAATTTGAGTTGGGTGATGACTCTTTTATATGAAGTTCATAATCTTTTATGTTTTTCGTTACATGTGTTTCTGTATAACCTATCACACTTGGTCTATATGCTCTTATAAATTCGTATTCTAATTGATCTTTTTGACCCAAAAATCCTTTTGAACGCAAACTTCTAACATTTTGATACAGTACGGTCTGGCGTAGGTGATTGGGCTTGTTACGGATGCTTTCTACTGTTCTTCTATAATCTGTAACCCTCCTAAAAAATTTGAAACTTTATATTTCTTGGAGTCGGATGCTGTCGTTTCCTTTGTATACTGCCGAAAGTTAAATCTTCTTATTTTGATGTTTGAAGGCCAAAAAGTTTTGTTTACGATTTTATCTTAGAGAGCAAATTCAAAACCAACTTTAAAAGCTTTTAATTTACCTTTCGTGTTAATTGGAGTGCAGTCGACTGAAATGAGCTGTGGACATTCTTCCAGCATCTATTTCTTGATTATCATGTCAGTGGTGTCAACATCACAGCCTCCTACATATATCCAGGCCGTCTTAGTAGGAGCTTTTAGCTTGTTGCATTTGGTATTGTTACCGATGCCAAGTATGGTAGGGGTTAGGTACTTTGTAGGACTTTTGATTGCGACGGCGAAATACAGATTGAAAGTCGTCGTCCTTCTTGGTATTATTTGTATTATTAGAATAATTGATCGCATTGTGGCTGTCAGTCGTTGACAATAGAACTTTTGAAAAAGTTCCATTATTTTTTGAATTTGTGGCTTTGCCGTTTTCTATGATGATCAACAGAAGAGATTTATCCGGGTTTTTCTTTTTTTTATTGACTAACGGTATCGGGGTTTCATGATCCTTTTTATGTAAGACATTGGTTGATTCAAATGACAATTGCCTAGAAAAATCGTTTTAACAAAAATGAGCTTATACTTTTAACTTGCAGCTAAGCCCTCTAAATAGTGCTGAGAATCTTGCTTGTTTTTCGACAAGTTTCACACTAAATGTCTCGAAAAATTGAGCGTGTTTGCATTAGGGCTTTTAGGATGGCTAGAGGCTGTCACTGTAACTACTCACCTTCGGGTTAGTTGACTATATCTATTTGAACGTCAAACTGTTCAATAAAGTAGAGGGTAATTTTATAGAAAATAATCAATCTATAAATTAAATAGTAGGGCATTAGGTAATTAGGCTTCTGCTATTGTATTGTATTGTATTGTTGTTTATTGTTTGAAAAGTTAACATGTATGTACATATTCAATAATACAAAAGAATAATTTTATAAAGTAAATTTCTCAGGTACATAAAAACTTACAAACTCGTCCTATCAAAAAATTCTTTTGCCGAATAGGGTTCCAATTCGCAAATATATCTATGTAAAGCTTTTTTGAACAAGTCGGTCGATTTACCAGATTTCACTGTAGTTGGAAGACTATTGTATATTTTCATAGCCATGTATTTGCCTGTCTTTTCTGTTAGAGTTAATGAATGAATTGGTAAAGCATAGTCATCCTTATGACGAGTGAAATACAAATGCTGATTTTGAAATTCAAGAAAATTGTTTGTATTTGTTTTTAAATATAAGATTGTATTGAAAAGAAAAATGCCAGTTAAAGTTAATAAGCCATTAGATCTAAACGCATTTCTACATGTCTCTGTGTATTTCATCTTAAACATTATACGTATAATTCTTTTTTGCATAGTAAATGCTCTATTCACATTTGGAGAGTTTCCCCAAATTATGACTCCATAATTTAAAATAGGGTAAGTGTACGCATAGTACGCCATTTTTACAACTTGCATTGTTGTGTATTTACTAAGTATTTTAATAGCATAACAGCTATTAGATAGTTTTCTACAGATTATATCAATATGTTTTTTAAAATTTAAAACAGAGTCTATGTGTACACCCAAAAATTTCACGTCTTGTGAGGCATGAAGGATATGGTTTTCTAATTTCATATTAGGTAGAAAGCATATATCTTTGTTTTTCAATCGAAAATGAACTAATGACGTTTTATCAATGTTTAAAATAAGTTGGTTTTGTTTTAACCATATTTTAATATCGTTCATACAGTTTAGTACTATTTTTTGGTATGTCTGTTGATTAGGTATAGGAATCAATATTGAAGTATCGTCAGCGTAATTTATTATATGCGACGTTGGATGTAGTTTTGACAATGCTTGTGATAGATCGTTTATGTATATAATAAATAGGAAAGGTCCAAGAATACTGCCTTGTGAAACTCCCATAGATATATTAGAGCATGTTGACTTAAAGTTGACTCCGTTTATTTTAATCACTACTTGTTGTTTCCTATTTTGCAAATAAGATTTAATTAAGTTTAGTGCGTTGCCACGAATACCATATCTATATAATTTCTTGATCAACATTTAGTGGCTGATACTATCAAATGCTTTAGATAGATCTAAAAACATTCCACAAGCAGTTGTCTTGTTTTCTAAACAAAGTAAAAGATGTTCGTAAAAGCTTAATACACCAGATATAGTATTTCTTCTTTTACGAAACCCATGTTGAAAGTCATTCAGTAATTGGTTACTGTCAAAAAAATGTAGCAGTCTGTCATAAACTACCAACTCAAAAATTTTTGAAATTGACGGTAATAGACTAATTGGTCTGTAATTTGATATGATATCTACGTCATCTTTTTTGTGTATCGGAACAATTTTTGCATGTTTTATTTGGCTTGGAAAAACCCCTTGTTCCATGCACGCATTTATTAAATGAGTTAGTACTGGGCCTAAGGTTTTTGAAGATGATTGAAGTATTTTCATAGAAATTTCATCTAAACCGCTGCTATTTTTGTTTTTATTATATAACCTGTTAATTTTCTCATAGATTTCTCCTTCACATACAGGATATAAGAAAATGGATTTATCATTATATTTTATATCGCATTTAATAGTAGTAGGTGACACATGGTTTGACATAAGTTGAGGCACAATGTTGTTAAAATAAGTATTGAAGTTATTGGCAAGTGTCGTATAGTCTTTGGTATTTGGCAGTATAGACTTATACCTTAGCGAAGGAGTAGTTACTAATTCGTTTACAATGTTCCAAATTTCTTTAACTTTATTATTGGCGACATTTAATTTATTATTGTAGTGTTTGTTTTTAACAGACAATAGTTCCTAAGAATATATTTTTTGATAAAATTTATATGTCTCTATATAACTAAAATCGTGGCTAGACAACATTTGTAGTAAGGAAGTTTTTTCTTTCAGAGAAATTATCTGATTATTTTGAAATAATGGTAATTTTGGCTTATGGCTTGGTGAAATAACTTTACTTCGAATAGGAAAGTTATTGTTGAATATGTCAAGAAAAAATTTTTTGTAAAAAGCAGTGAAGTTGGCATTGGCAGACAGCTGATTTGAAATTATCTTGGCCCAATCTGTATCTTTTAATTGAGAGCAGAAAACTTGTAATCGGTTGGCAGTGATTGACCTATATGAGGTTTTAAATTGTTGTAATTTTGTTTCAATGTTAAAATTTAAACAAATCATTTTATGATCAGATATCCCACTGTTGAAAACCTTAGTATCATAAGTTAAATTTTTGTTTACAAGAAAGTTATCAAGACATGTTTTTGAATAGGGTGCTACTCTCGTATACTCACAGACTGTATGTTTCACATTGTAAGATTGTGAAAGATCCATTAATTGCTCCAAATTATTAGAGATTGATAAAAAGTCAATATTAAAATCACCTGTAATAATAAATAGCTTATTAAATTTAAATAGCATCTCATACAAGCAGTTCATTTTTCTCAAAAATAAGTCAAATGAAGTAGTTGGCGGCCTATATATGGTTACTATTATTATGGGTGTATTATTTATATTAATTTCTATAGCACAGCACTCAAAGATGGTTTCAACCGATAGAGCATCAACTGCTTTAACACGACTAAGCTGCTTGGCGTGGTTGTTAAGACGATAATAAATTGCTGCGCCTCCATAGGAGGTTTTAGATCTACAAAAATAAGATATTAACTCAAAATGTTTTAGTTGATGTAGAAGTAACTGATTTTCAATTTGCCAGTGTTCGGTGATACATAAAATATTGCAATCTGGAAAATCTTCTAATATAGACTCGAGTTGATCGAGACAATTACCAATTGATCGCACATTTTGATGAATTATAGTGACGCCAATATTTTCCAAAGATTTGGTTACATACGTGGAGCTGCCGTTGTCTTCCGATGAAAAATCCGCGTAACATATGCACCATTCGGCCAAAAAGAAGACTGCATGGCATTGTCTAGATTGGCTAGGTCAATTTTCACTTTAAATGATTTGAAATAGTCTCTATTCTTGTTGTCAAGAAGTTCACATTCTACTTCGGGAAAACGGTTTACCATAAAATCAATTACATCTTTAGCTGTAGTTTCTAGATCTAAACGGGAAACATATAAAAAACCTTTTTTGGGTACAGCTTTTAATTTAAAGTCGGTTTTAACGCTTTGGCCATAAACTATAGGGGCAGATTGTCTGCGATTCTTCTTTTTTGATTCGACCACCTTCCAGGCAGCATTCTGGCAAGGTGGTGATATATTTTTCGGAGAATTATGTATAGGTTCTGGTACCGTCCGGGCTAATTCTTGATCTTTATTAAGATTAGCCTTCGTCTTTTCACCATTTTCCGTAGCCTTGCTAGTTTCTGGATAATAGAAAACTTGTACATTGATCCATTCTTGAATTCAATGGCAAGAAAGTGCGTAGGGATTCTAAACACCTAACATTTTTTCGTAGGCAAGGTTGATTTACAAATTAAAGATTGTCTTTTTTTATTACATACTTTATCTTAATAGAGCAAACCAAATCTTTTGATGGCACAAGGCAGTGGTACATTTAGCTGGTCACGTATAATAGGATCCACAGACTTGGTGCGGGTAGCAAAACTTAATTTGCCAGCTTAATTTTAAAACTTATTGAAAGGCTTATTTGGAAAAACTAGAACAAAAAAACACGGTTTTATTGTCTTGGAAAAATGCCATAGAGCAATTAAATAACAAATTGTTTTTAAGTGCAATCTATATGAGTTTAAAACTAGATTTCAAAATAATCTAACAAGTGTAACACTAACATAATTAAATCATTAATTTAAAATATTCAGTATAGAAATAAATATTATAATTGTTATAGGGATTAGATAAAATAAAGAAAAAAACTTGCAGAACCAAATTTGAATATTTTAGTAAATGTCTGTGAGATAAAGGTTCACACGACACCAGACAAATAAATCCATAGGCACCATAAAGGGCCAATACTTGAAAGATAAGATTAGCACAGTACCTAAGATCCTAACGATGAGACAAAGCAGATACGCCAATGAGAAAAAAAATAGGCACGCCGAAGATGACAAAAAGCAGAAACAAGACGGTTAGAAACCACCCCCGATTACCCCTGTTACGCAATTTATAAAACTTGTGACTAGAGCAAATTAGATCATTTTTCTGTATAACTTGACGTGCCAGTGTTGTGAATAATTATTGTGGTGCCGTTAGTGCAACAATTAAATTTGGGTGAGTCCTAAATCACTGAATTTGTTTATTTCTGACAGTGGTTTCATATTTTGAATATAGAATGAATTTGCATTTTAAATATAAAAGAACGAATCCTGGTGAGTCGTTATTCACTCAATTTGTTAATTTATAGCAGTCGTTTTATATTGTGATTATAAAAGGGGCTTGTATTTTGAATATGAAATAACTAATTATTATTGATATTTTTGATGAAGTAACCGTTTTTGCAAAAAATATAAATAAATTAATTAGTGCCAATTTATAGTCAATTTTTTAAATAATTTTATTATTGTCTAATTATGTTTTGTTAAAATTAATTGTATTATTGGCAATAGTTTGAATAATTAATTACACTAGTTAATAATTGAATTGCAACATAAATGGTTAATTAAAGTAGAAACAAATCTAAAGTACAATAACTTCATCAAACTTAATATTTGCATTATGCTATGGTTTATTATTTTATAAACAGTAAAAGCAATATTTTTAGTTAAGAAAATATAATAATTTAATTATTAATTCAAGAAATTAATTAGTCGAATTTATGATAAGCATTGTCTTAAAGTTTAACATTTTCTTTCTTTACTATACAAGCTGCTTGAAATAAAATAATAATTTAATTAAAAAGTTATCCTATTAATTACTCAAAAGATTGATAAACATTTATTTAAAGTTGTTAGAATTATTGCTGTTGTTTGGTTACATTGATATTGATAATATATTGAAAATTGATTGGTAAATAACTCTATTTTCGTAACCACTGCACTGCATCAACTTTTTTATAATTTGACAGTGGTCAAATATCGACATTTTTACAGAATTCAATTTACTTGTATTTGTTATTTAAATCGTGTTTCACTTAATATTTTGAGATTAGCAAGTTGTTATACTTTGTTTTAAATAAATTATGCTTAGTTTGAAATTCTTCAACTGAAATAATTTACACATAAAAATAAAATATAGTCTTATGCTGTCACATATTAATGTGAATCAATTAAAATCAGTTCTGCAATTATAATAAGTAGGGTAACCTCTGAGTTTACTAATTCTGTAGTGAAACACGTTACTTGAAACTGTTTGTTTAAAGTAGCGTAACCGCTGAGTTTATTAAAACATGGTGCTTAGGCATCCTCTGAGTTTAATAAAACACGTTACGTGATGTTGTTGGCTCAAAGTAGCGTAACCTCTGAGTTTACTAATACATGGTGTGTCTTAACATCCTCTGTAGTGAAACACGTTACGCGACGGTGTTTGTTTTGAAGTAGCGTAACCGCTGAGTTTATTAAAACATGGTGTTTAGGCATCCTCTGAGTTTAATAAAACACGTTACGTAAAAGTTGTTAATTATTGTCTGATCAGTACTAGAATGTTTATGACATTTTAGTTGCCATATTATTATTATTGTTATACCATGTGAAATAGTGTACTTGCAGAAATCAATTAATTAAATAATCATTCATTGATTAAAAATAAAATTTGAATTTAGAAATTTAATAAAAATAATTAAAGAATTTAATATGATGCATAATGTTACGCAAAAGTTATTAATTATTGTCTGATTAGTACTAAAATGTTTATGACATTTTAATTGCCATATTATTATTATTATTGCTGTGGCATGTTAAAGATTGTATTGGCAGTAATTTATAATTGATAAAAAAAAAGAAGTTTATCAAATAGTTTATATTTTGAAGTTTAATAATTGAAGAAATCAAAATACATTACAGAATATGTAAATTCAATTGAAGGAGCAATAGTACTATAGAATTAGGTAAGCTCTTAGCCTATAATAGTCAACTCATAAATGGTTGTCCATAAATATTTCAACAGAGCGCTTGATTGTTAATTAACGGATGGTTTGAAATAACAAATTCAGGTGTTGTTTTAACATTTTAGGATTCCTGTAAGTGTATGGGAAAATCTCATCTATCCTAAGATCTTGTGGATTCATTATTGTAGTAAGTGATTGGTAACACAGCATTTAACTCCAGGTATTTATATTCTATTTTAAGATTGATGAGATACAAACAATTATTGATTATGTAAAAAAAAAAAAATTTAAGTCATGTTATACAAGGCATAAGAAAATAAAACATACTCTAATTGAGTTGCAAGCATTTTATAACTGCAACGAGTGTGAGTATAAAAATATATTGAAAGAATATGTAACAAAAGATATAAGAAGAGAACTATCTATACTTAAATTGCAACAATTTGGACTTTCAACGAATTGATTATAAATGAATGTTGAGTATAATTTAAAAAAAAACGATTTTATACGATCTATAAAAAGCAACCATACTTTAAATTAACAAAAAAAAAACTTTACAATGCAACAATTTAAGAAAAAAAACTGAAAAATTATAAATACAGAAGGCATGTTTGAATTACCTAACCAATGTTTTCTTTGAATACAATAGACTGATTTTAAAACTTACCATGAATCTTATTTTACTGACTAAAACACACAATAGTTATTTATATATTAAAGACATAATCTTAATCATGCTTGTCGTACAAAAAATAGCAGCTTCTTGAACACATAGATTTTATTATCAGTGTTTTGGCGCAAAGTTTTGGTGTGCCAATTATCATTGCTATTGGTAGGTGTTTTTGTTTCTAAACAGATTTATTGGATAGAAATAGAAAAAACGGTGCACGTTGATCCCGCAGTTTATTAAAAGAAAGTTTTGGTCGAATTTAAAACCGCCCAGCAAATATTCATTTTGGTAAAGTTAAAAGAGTTGTACGAGAAGTTTTATGACTGGTGGTGTAAGAAAAATATCAGCAGCTGCAAAAAAAAGTGGCTATGGCAAACAGTAATATTGTTAAGAACTATTCAATGTCTTTAAATGCTTAGGTCTAATCCAAAAACTGGCTTAAGAATAACGTTCTTCAAAATGTTATTAGAATAAATATTGTTATTAAAATATGTAGATATTTATTAGAAATTTGTTTTTATTTTGTTCAAATTTAGAACTTTAATAAGATTTTTAAGTTTTCAAGGTAGAGTATTTTATAGATATTTATAAAAACAAGAGTGCAATTGTAAGTAGTGTTTTCTCAAAGGTTCATGTACAGCTGATTTCAAAAAAAACTGATACAATTCTTGCTTTTAGCTCTTTGTTCGTGTGCGGAGCCATTTAAAGATTATTATTTTTGCGCGGTTATTTGTTTCTAATCGACAATTCTGACAAGTTTTTTAATTTGACAGTGACGGCGACTGGTGCCCTAGAATACACTGCTCAAATATTTAAAAAACGTGCTTTAAGAGTCGTATCAGTTTTTTTTGAAATCAGCTGTACATAACCGTCAAAAAATAGTTACGTCAATGTCAGCATTATTTTTTAATTAAAATATTAACACCAAAGCCATTTTGAAGAGAGTAAAATTCCTTATAAGGTCCATCAAGCCAATTCACAATAATATTTAAAAAAATAGTTAAGCAATAGAAATTAAAAACAAGTCATATTTTTTAGAGAAAAAATACAATTTTAAAAAGAATTTTAAATAGAGCTAAAACTAATAGAATAATTTTTTTCTATGTGTAAAATATTTTGCTTAAACACTAAAAAAAATTTTTTTTTAGCGAAAATGAATCTAGTGTAGAGTCTATTTTTTTTCAACATGAGTAATCATTAGGAATATTTCATATTTATTATGCTTTTATCTTTTTGAATAGTTGGTACTATAGACTCAAAATTGAGGTTTGTTGACAGCGAAATTTGAATTTTATTGTCACTTCTCATTCACTTCTTTCAGTTACTTGAATTTATAATAGAATAGTTGTGTTGTTCACAAATTGTTTGTTGTTCATAAATATTTCCTCTACCTACCATTTACAATAAATTTTTGTTCGTTCTTTGAGTAATTTCGTTTTTAACATTAACTTGACAAGAACTGTTTTTGTTATTTGTGATTGTGACAATTAAAAGAAATATAACTTCAATAATATCCTTTTTACAATGCAAAAATGTTCATAGTTGAAAGCTCGTGACACACCATAAAAGTCACTAAAGTTACTAGATTTGGTTACTCATGTTAAAAAAAAATAGACTTTATACCCTATGCGTTGCTATATTTTACTTTTTTAAGTAGGTTGGTACACATGACATTTCTTCAAATTAAAAAGTCGTCCCTACTTTTAAAACATGACGGAAATTTATAAATAAACTTATAAAATTATAAATTAGATTTTTATTATTTTATAAAAAAATTATTATAAACAACAGTAATTTATTTTGCAACAGCTGTTTCGTTTTCATACAAGAGGTGCAAAGACCTAAAAATTTTATTTTTAGGTCTAAACATTTGATAGTGGGTTACTTTCAAAAACTGCAAAAAGATGTATTTCATTATTAATTTACTAATTAAATAATGCGTCCTATTGAGCATTTGAGTCGTTATATTATTTAAAGAAGTTTATTTGTTTACTTTCTTGATTTTGTCAAAAAGCTGTCACCTGTCACTGTTTTAGAGGCGTAGAAGCGAAACTGTCAAAAACGTAAAATCCATCAGCAGAAGGATTTGGATTCATGTCGGATCGAGTAAAACGATCGGATCGGCCATTTTGGTCGAGTTGAGCGATTCTGTTTCATGTCGAGATCGGTTTGTGGTCACGTGATGTCGAGATATTGTGTTATTTTCAGTCGACACCTCTGGAGGTGTTGTTTAGCCATCTCCACATATCTGTCTTTTTTTAAAATTATTTCTATCTTTATCTATTCTTATGAAATTTGACATTTGCCGTAGAATAATATGAATATTATTGGTTTATCTGAACAAAAAAAAATAGCAAACGCTTTTAATAGAAATTCTTTTATTATAACAAGAGATGTAAAAGTTTTATGTATATAAAAATTCTTTTTTTAAGCAAAAACTTTAAATTTATTTATCAACGCACAATAATATTTATGATTAAAAACAAAACAATTGCAAAGTCTTTAATTCAAACTTTTTAAATTATTAGAAAAGAATAACTGAAAATAAAAATTTATTTAAAAGTTGTTTTGTATTATGGTTTAACTGTTAAAAGTAATTAATCAAAGAAGCAATTAAAAGAAAACAAGAAAGGTGAACATTTTTAAATGCTTGACTTTTACGTCAGCGAAAAAGGTTTAGTCGCTAAATAAAGATATTTGCTTAATAAAATCTATATAGTGTTAACAAGCCATGTCTTTTGGGGAGTCCCCGGCTTCACAGGAGAAGGCGAGGATAGACGAGCGGTGAACCGAATGGGGTTTTCACCAAGGCAACGGACGACAACAAGGATTGGCAGAAAAACCTTTGGTCGAGTTGCATCGGTTCAATTTATTAAAATCTTGTTTGAGTCATCTTCTTAATAAAATATTTTGCTTGTGAAAAGTTATTTAACAAATTCAGAAGTAGGATTCTAACCCCTGCAACCCCATGTGAATTTTGAGAATAAATTTTGTGTGATTTGTGAGAATTTTGAAAGTGACGCAATAATTGATGACGTCATATCCACCTGTAGAAGACTTTTTCAAGTAGTTTACGGTCGGGTGAGTACTCTAGCCCATATAAACATTTAGAATATAGTCTGTCTGCCTTTTTACAATTTTTTTTGACTGACTTTTCTGTTACGCAATTGTTTGTCACGGGGCGGGGTTGCAGTAAAATACGTAGAAAGTCGCGTGACTCACGCCGTAAGAGACAACGCTCTGACAGTTCGAACAAAAACCGTTCACATTCATCGAGGAGCAAAACACCACCTTTTGACAATCCAGCACGTACAAGAAATGAAACTTCGATAGAAAATCGTCTTCAAGAACTCGAAAAATTTATTTCGGGTTCTACCTCTCAATCCAATTTTTCTCCTAATATAGCATCGACGCCTGCTTTACAATTGATTCCAGAGGCTGCAGAAGCCGGTACTGTAGCTTCTCTACGTTACTTCGGTCAAACTGATTCCATACCTGTATTTAGCGGAGCTCCAAACAAAGTTTCAGATATTCAATGGTTGCAAAGAATTGATGCAATTGGTAATTTATATAATTGGAACAATCGCGCTTGAATATTTTTTTTTACAAATAGTTTGTCTGGAAATGCAAAAGCCTGGTTCGAATGTCAAACCGATATTATGTCTACATAGATGCAATGGAAAGAAAAATTGATAAGTGCCTTTCCTACGGGAACTTGAATTGCATCTCTTTTACGAGATTTGGTAAATACTGAACGAAAAGTAACTGAAGACGTCATAACATTTTTTTATTCCAAATTACGGCAAGGTCAAAGATGTGAATTGTCTGATCGGGCCATAGCTGATGTCATTGTTCATACTTTAAACGATACGGTATTGAGTTCAAGTGCAAAGGCAGCGGGTTATCAAAATAGTACCAAGTTATTGAACTTTTTATATAAGGTCAATGTGCCACCACCGATATCTAGTCAAATTAGGAAAGCCAAAGCTTTTTATCCACCATTAAATATAAAAACTATAAAACATCCCCTCACTTGTTACTCTTGTAAACGACCTGGTCATAAAGCTGCTTTTTCTCGTAGGAATGATAAATATTCTAATTCAGTGAAACAATGTTCGTTTTGTAAAAAGACAGGTCATACAGCCGATACTTGTTTTCACGCCCAAAAATCTATTAAAGCGCTTGTAATTTCACCTGATGATCAAAAATACCACGTTACTGCCAAATTAAATAATAAACAAATCAATGCCTATATCGACTTTGAGGTTATGGTGATGGAAAAGTAACTTCGCTGGGACAAGCATATGATTGCATTGAAATTGATGACGTCTCACGTGACGTTCCTATTTTAATTGTTTCTGATAAAATTCAAGAGATTGATTTACTTATCGGTCGTCCGTTTACGGAAGCATCTAATATTTATATTACTAAAACCGACAAAGAATTACATTTTTTTAATGAAAATAATGATTTGTTATTGCCAAACCTACCTCAAGCGGTCGAAGATGCTGATAAAGTTTCTTTACTAACCAAATTTAATTCTGAACTAGTACCTGGAATAAATAGTGTCATAGTGCGTTCCGAAATTATGAATGGATCTATTCTAACAAATTTTTCAGAACACGAAATTAACAATTCACTTGTAGTAGTACCTCAAAAGAACATAGACTTTTATAATTATGAAAGCGTTTTATCTGTTTTAAATATAAGTTATTGAAACATTTTATTGCCAAAAGATCGTTGTCTTGCAAGGAGAATACCTGCGGGACAGAATGATATTTCTGAACTACCTTACGTTGTCAACAATCTTTCTCCAAATTATCAACAACGACTCGATAATTTACTTGAACAATATAAAGACTTCTTTGCTTAAAATAATTAAGAATTAGGGAATGCCAACATTGAAATGGAAATTGTTTTGACTAGCTAAACACCGGTGTTCTATCGACCTTATCGTTTATCGTTTTGCGAAAGACAACTTGTTAGAAATATTGTATCCGACTTGATGTCTAATGATATTGTCGAATCAACAACTTCCGAATACGCCAGACCAATTCTGCTTGTTGAAAAGAAAGATAGTGAAATGCGTATGTGCGTCGACTACCGCAAATTAAACGCTATAACGCAAAAAGATCTATATCCTTTACCCCAAATTGAAGATCAACTGGAAAGATTAGCTGGACAAACATGCTTTTCTATTTTAGATTTAGCTTTTGGTTGTCATCAGCTAAAAATGGCGGAAAACAGCAAGAAGTATACAGCATTTATAGCTCCAGACGGCCATTACCAGTATAAAAGAATACCATTTGGCCTTACCAATGCTCCCGCTGTATTTCAAAAGGCTATTAACAATATTCTAGGATCATTACGGCATGAATATGCTTTAGCATATCTTGACGACATTTTGATAGTCTTCCAAGGTATAGAACAAGGCTTAAAACGCTTAGAAAATGTTCTAATATTATTCAGGCTAAACCAATTAACTCTAAATAAAAAGAAGTGTCGTTTCTTACAACCAGAAATCAAATATTTGGGATCCGTTATTCGAAAAGGTGAATTAAGTCCTTCACTATCAAAAACAGCTGCAGTTTTAAATTTTCCGACACCTGGTAATGTACACGACATGCGACGATTTCTAGGCCTAGTATCCTATTCCAGAAAATTTATTTTTAACTTTGCCCTTAAGGCTAAACCTTTAACGACGCTTACTAAGTCTAACGTTATTTGGAAATGGGACAAAAATAAGCAAAATTTGTTTGAATTGCTCAAGAATGAGTTAGCCAAAAAACCAGTTTTGTGTTTGTATGATCAAAATTTAGAAACTGAGGTGCACACTAATGCCAGCAGTGTTGGTTTCGGTGCTATCTTGATGCAAAAACAAGTCGACGGAAACATGAAACCTGTATATTACATGAGTCGCCAAACTACAGAATGTGAATCGCGTTATCACAGCTATGAGCTGGAAACTCTGGCCGTAGTAATGACAATTTGAAAATTTCGGAATTATTTGTATGGAAATTTTTTTACAATTATAACCGATTGTAATGCTCTACGCTTGTCTTATACAAAACGAGATTTATCGCAACGAACTGGTCATTGGTGGTTTAAACTACAGAAGTATACCTTTGAAATAAAGATTGGATACAGTGTCTTCAATCGCAAGATAAAGATTGTGAATTAATGAAAACTCAATTACTCAACAATACGGCTGAAGCATCATATAAATTAGTTGAAGATTGTAAATCTAAAAGAAGTTCGTTGAAGAATCGTAAAACTATATCACGATGATAATGGGCATCCAGGAAGTCAACGTACTTTAGAAGCCTACAACAAAAGTATTGGTTTTCAAAGATGCGACGTTTTATTATGAAATATGTTCAAAATTGTGTCTCTTGTATTTGTGCCAAGAAACCTACAGGAAAACGCAGAGGTTTTCTATTTCTCATTGAGAAAAAGGCACAACCTTTTCACACAATCTACCTTGATCACATAGGACTATTTTGTAAGACTGTCAACAATAATATTTACATGCTGGTGATTATAGACGCATTTACCAAATTTACTTGGATTGAAGCGGTACCAGATACTAGCACTCAAAATATAATACAAACATTGAATACTTTAATTAAAACTTTTGGAATTCCTGAACGCATAATTAGTGACAGAGACAAGGGTTTTACTTGTGAGACAATGAAAAAGTATTGTGAGGAGGAAGGAATTAAACACACTTTAAATGCAATTGCTTCTCCACGTAGTAACGGCCAAGTAGAACGGTTTAATAGAACTATTTTAAATGCCATGATTGCCACTGTTGGTGATGAACACGATAAATGGGATGAAAAGATTCTTGCAGTACAGCTAGGAATAAATGGCACTAGAAATGCAACTACCGGTGAATCTCTGTCAGATTTGTTATACGGGTTTAGACCTCGACTAACGCACGAAATACAAGTAATTTGTGACGATCCGGTTGATAGGCAGACACGACTAAATGATTGATGCGAAAGAGCTAAAGTCGCGTGTGAAAGAAATGCGGTTAAAATAAAAAATCGTTTTGATAAAAATCGATTAGCGGCCAAACGTTTCCGAGTTGGTGACATAGTTATGGTAGAGAGAACACTAATGATTAAGAGTATTAAAAGTGGAAACTGGTACAGCGCTATATTGGGCCAATCCAGATTACTCTTTGTCTTCCAAATGATAGGTACCATGTTAAATCTTTGACTAAGAATAGAAGGAGATTCAAGGGCGTTGTGGCCAGTGATTGCATGAAATTGTTTCGATCACAAACCATTGACGAATAAAAAGTAAGAATAGTTTTGATTACTATTTCAAGTTTTGATATTTCTTGCTAATTCAACATTGTGACCGTTTATCAAATTCATTGAATTGTTTTGTTGCTTGTCAGTTTTGTTTGTTGTTACTTTTGTTAATAGTTAAAAACAAAAGTTTTATATTACGTTTTATATTAAGTTTGTGTGGATATTAAGTTGAGACAATAGTAGTGTATCTATTGGTTTGTGAATATCCTGATTTTTAAAGTTACTGTGTCAAAACAAAAAAAAAATAAAAACCAACAAAAAAAAAAAAAAACTGAGTATATTGTTATACAAAATAACAATAAGTTTTGAATAAATTTATAGAAACTCTAGATTTGCGTGAGCCTTTAGAAACTCGAAGATTTTATATTTGCGTGAGTCTGTGGAAACTCTAGATTTGCGTGAGTCTTAGAAACTTTGAATCTGTGTAAGCCCGCAGAAACTCTGAACGTTACATCTTGTGTGAGCCTAGAGAAATTCTGAGTCTGTGTGAGCCTATACAAGTTTTGAAATTTGAGCACTTCAAATATTTGTTTTAAAAAAAAAAAACTGGCGTTTGTTTAAATTTTCAGAGTTGCGGCCCGAGACGTGCCTGCGTCAGAATGCCCGAATGTTAGCAAGGCATGTCTTTTGGAGAATCCCCGGCTTCACAAGAGAAGGCGAAGATGGACGAGCGGTGAACCGAATGGGGTTTTCACCAAGGCAACGGACGACAACAAGGATTGGCAGAAAAACCTTTAGTCAAGTTGCATCGGTTCAATTTATTAAAGACTTGTTTGAGTCATTTTCTTAATAAAATATTTTGCTTGTGAAAAGTTATTTAACAATAGGTATAACTAAAAGGAAACCACTAGGTACAGCAAATACAGCAGTGTTGATATATACTTGTCGTGTCAAGTTTGACGTGACAATTGAAAGCAAGGATAAATCAAAAGTAGAAGCAAAAGTGAACTTAACATGTCTAAAAATAACAAGTTTGCAGCAAGTTCAAAGCAAACTTGAGACATCATTATTGTTTAATCAAATTTGCAGCAACATTTAACTTTTTAACGCTTCGTATGCAACCTGTCATTAAACTTTTTTGAAAAATTTGGATTGACGAGTTGTGGTGTCGTTGCATTAGGATTAAGTAAAAAATATAGAAAAACATTGACAATGTCCGTTATACTTGCTTGTAATACTGGTTTTTTAAACGGCTTAAGGCCTAAGTGCCAAAAAGTAAAGCGCGTTGAAGAAATACATAAAACATCAAATAAAAATACACAAAATGGGCACCTTAAAAGCAGAATTAGCCGACGAGATACAGAAAAACCACGTTTTATTTGAACGATTGCTTTGAAAATATAAATAATAGTACATAATTTTAACAAGTTAAATAATTTGGATTTTTGACATATTTATAGAGAGATCGTTTAAAAATAGTTTCAAGTATTGGTGGCGCATTGCTTGCCCTCTCTCTTTTTTCGTACTCGTTTGACACTCTAGTAAGAGTAGCTCTTATACATCTATTTCTATACGGTCCCACATTGATGTTTCGCTATAATCATGCCCTATTTTTCTGTTCTTGACGGTCAAGCTCTGTAATTGTCACTAGGGTTTTATATAAAAAGACCATTATGCGCTACAAACACTAATAGAACAGTTAAGAAGGCCATTTGCTAACTAATGTATTTATTCCACTTACATTACAACTAATCTGAAAATGTCAAAATAGAGATTTCTCCAACCAAAATAGAGAATTTTAACAAATTTTGTTGAAAAAAAGTTACAGAATTGGCCCTCAGACGTATTTTTCATAATCTTAATATTGAATCATACATATTATTAAAAGATAGGAATATAGCATGTTCCCTACACTCGTTTTACAAGACATGTTTGTAACACTTATTTATTTGACCCGTGCGTGCTACAAGCAAATGCCTTGTGCAACTCGCATGACAATATACTATTTTGATATCGAATATCTATGACGTCACATTAAATATTTTTATTAGAATTGCCAGGTGGCTACGTGTTCTTTTTCTATCAGATATGGTTAATTTTGTTAGAATTTGAGTTGAAATTTTTACGATAGTGCCTTAGAATCGGCTCGCTGATCAGAGTAGCTTAGATGATGTCGGTCACTACAACTTTTTATTCTAAAACCCGAGATTTGACGTTTTGTTCGGCAAAATGACAGATTGACAGAAATGAAAAGTGCTTTCAGCAGACACAGCTTTTACTCACCGAACAGCGAATAAGCGTGAACGGTTGCCGCTCGGTCTGCTGAATGCAACCAATGAAAGTATAGAAATGAGGTTAGATTTTCATCTAATAAAGTGTAGTGTTACTATTATCTCAGATTCATAAAAAGCAGTTTTAACGTATCAAATGAACGGTTATATTAACGGCTTACTTTTAACATAAAAAATATTAAAATATTGATGTTTTAGTCCTTTTTGACGTTATCAAAAATGTCGGTTTTCTCGAAGTGCTGCCGCTCTTCCTCGGCTTTTTCCTGTTACGATTCACTGGAATCTTATAGATGCCGTTTATGCAATTTTGAAACAAATGAAAAAAGTGTTTATTTTATTCACAATTGTGAGTTTTTAGATGTTTTGGATCAAGCCTGTTTCATAAAATGTCAACGTCGCAGAGTGGGTAGCTTTTCGTATGTGTGGAGATACTTTCACAAAAGAAAGTGTAATTTTATAGAGCATAAATCATCTGTAACAACTAATACGGAAAATGGAAACAGTATTATTACAACAACTAGCCAAGCAGAAAAACGTTACCAATTCGCTACTTGTTTTGAATGTGATCAATGCAAGTATACAAGTAAATTCAAATTCCAGTTAAAAAGACATATTTATCAGAAACATATAGACAGAAAGCACTCTTTACCAAAATTGCAAAAAATTGCAAAGGAAATGCTTGGTAATTTTAAAACGACCGAAAAAAATGCGCATTTAAAAAAACATAAAATTAATCGCCAAAGAAAATTACAGCAAAAATACAAATGCGAGGAATGCGAATATTCAACTTTTCATAAAGGAGATCTAAACAAACATATAAATGCTAAGCATCTTTCAAAAGAATTACAACAAAAATTCCAATGCGACCAGTGTGCATATGCAACAATTTTTAAAGGAAACCTGAAGACACATATAAATGCAAAGCATCTTTCAAAAGATTTACAACAAAAATTCCAATGCGAGCAGTGTGAATATAATACTTTATATCAAGGAAGCCTGAAGAAACATATAAATGCTAAACATCTTTCAAAAGATTTACAACAAAAATTCCAATGCGAGCAGTGTGAATATAAAACTTTTTATAAAGGAAACCTGAAGATACATATAAATGCAACACATCTTTCAAGCAAATTACAACGAAAATTCCAATGCGTCAGTGTGAATATAAAACTCGTTTCAAAGAGCTTTTAAAAAATCATATAAATGCAAAGCATCTTTCAAAAGATTTACAACAAAAATTCCAATGCGATCAGTGTGCATATACAACTATTTATAAAGGAAACCTAACGACACATATAAATGCAAAGCATCTTTGAAAAGATTTAGATCAAAAATTCCAATGCGAGCAGTGTGAATATACAACTTTTTATAAAAGAAACCTGATGATACATATAAATACAAATCATCTTTCAAGCGATCAACAACTAACATTTTAATGCAATCAATGTAAATATGCAACAACGCTCAAAAGTCATTAATAAAGCACCTTTCAAGTGAACTACATCCAGAATGTGGCTGCAATCAATGTAAAGTTACAAGTAATTATTAAATTATAAAACATGCTCCAAGCGAATTACAACAGAGATTCTAATGCCATCAGTGTGAATATTCAACTATTTTTAAACATCACTTCAAAACACATAAATTGAGACACCTGCCAAGTGAATTACAGCAGACTTTTCAGTGCAAACAACTATTTATTAAGGAATTCTTGAAAAATATAAAAATTTAAAGCATTTTTTAAGCAAATTATAACATATTTCGATGCGATTAATGTGAATATACAATTATTACTGACAAAACAAACCTGAAAAATCATAAAAATAGGAAACATTTTTTTAACAAATTGTATCAAAAATTGTAATGCTATAAGTTTTTTTAATGCTTTAGAGATTTGTAATTCAAAATTATCATGATCACTGTTACCTATAAATTTTGAAAAATTATAAACATATTTCAATAATAATTCGTCAAACAAATTTGGTATTGTGTCTAATATGTATTATTTAATTTTATTATATTTATTTATTTATTTATTTATTTATTTATTTATTTATTTATTTTTTTATTTATTTATTTATTTATTTATTTATTTATTTATTTATTTATTTATTTATTTATTTATTTATTTATTTATTTATTTATTTATTTATTTATTTATTTATTTATTTATTTATTTATTTATTTATTTATTTATTTATTTATTTATTTATTTATTTATTTATTTATTTATTTATTTATTTATTTATTTATTTATTCATTCATTTATTTATTTATTTATTTATTTATTTATTTATTTATTTATTTATTTATTCATTTATTTATTTATTTATTTATTTATTTATTTATTTATTTATTTATTTATTTATTTATTTATTTATTTATTTATTTATTTATTTATTTATTTATTTATTTATTTATTTATTTATTTATTTATTTATTTATTTATTTATTTATTTATTTATTTATCTATTTATTTATTTATTTATTTATTTATTTATTTATTTATTTATTTATTTATTTATTTATTTATTTATTTATTTATTTATTTATTTATTTATTTATTTATTTACTTATTTATTTATTTAACGCCAATCGGTTTTATACATCTTAAGTTACAATATCTTATAGATAAACAACATCTATTTAAAGCTTATTCATTTTACACTCATCACATATCATCCGACAATGATCTTCTTAAAAAATATTTAAAGGAGGACAGAGACTCTCTATAAATATTTAAGCTGGAGCAGTTTTTATTAACCAGGTTCGCAATTCTGCTTAGAGGGCCAGAACGTACAATGTACATACTGTTTAGTAGAACTAATTGTATTTAGAATGCGAGTTAACCTGAGTCCAGTTCTTGGACAAATGAGATGAAATTGCTCTAGTATTTCAGGTGAATCAGTTAAACCATTAATGACTTTGTATGCAAAGAGTAGGCCGGCAAATTGTCTTCTCATTTTAAGGCTAGGGATCTTATATTTTAATTCAAACTCTGAAACACTTAGGTACTGTCACTATATTTGACAAAATTCCGTAGATAATAAAAAAGTTTAGAGTGAACTGTTTCAATCCCATTTATGTGAATAGCATACCGTGAAGACCAGATGATTGAACAGTATTCAAGAATCGGGCGAATCAAGGTCAAATAAAGTCTAAGTAGCGTATATTCATTGGTGAATTCTCTCCCTGATCTATAAATGTATCCCAATACTTTAAATGCCTGGCAAGTGATTTTTTTCCAATGTGACTAGAGAAGTAAAACTTGTTATCAAACAGAACACCAAGGTTTTTGACTTCAGTTGCTACAGTGAGATGTTCCCCATTGAGTAAATAATTTGGTTGTATACACATGCTGCTTCTGAAGTATACCATAACTAAGCATTTATTAACGTTTAGGCTAAGTTTATTCACCGTGCACCAATCACTTAGTTTATGGATGTCATCTTGATGTAAGCAAATATCCTCAACCGAAGATATACTTGTAAAGAGCTTGAGATCGTCTGCATATAAAAGGTACTTAGATGTAAAGGAGTCACCGATGTTATTCACAAAGATGCTGAAGAGTATTGGGCCTAGATGTGATCCTTGTGGCACACCAGAGGATACCTCGTAGCAACTAGATACATGTCCATTCACTCTAACCTGTAATTGTCTACCAGAAACATATGATTTAAGCCATTCCAGCGCTTTACCTCTAACTCCATATCGATATAGCTTTTGTAGTAATACATTGTAGTTCACCATATCGAAAGCTTTACTAAAGTCTGTGTATATGGCATGAGCCACCTCATCTTTATTAAAAGAATTTAAGATATAGTTGGTATAAAGAATAAGATTTGTTGCAGTAGAACGTCCATCAAAAAAACCGAGCTGTTTAGTCGTGATAATGTTTTTAAATGCATAAGATAGTTGAGATAGGACGACTTTCCCCAATAATTTACCCATCGAAGATTGAATGCAAATCGGTCGATAGTTGGCTACATTAGATTTTGAACCAGATTTGTGAATCGGACTGATAAATGATAGCTTCCAGGCAGTGGGAAATGAACCTAGTTGCAACGATTTACTAAAAATGTGCGTGATGGGTTTACATAAACCACTTGCACAATTTCTCAGAACTATATTGGGTAATCTATCGGGCCCAGCTCCTTTCCTAGGATCAAGTTGAAGAAACCCATTTCAAATTTAAATTGAAATAAATTTGGCGCGTTAAACAAAACATTAAATTGTAGATGGCGCCACCTAATTTCAGCATTTCCCTATAGATAAATAACAGAGATTTTTTTTATTTAAATCTTTGGTTTACAAAAGGTAGCTGACCCACGTTGTTGTCAATGAGTCGATTATTGTTAGAAGTTTCATTTATATTAATGTTGCTCAAGTATTTAAATTATAAAATGTTAGTTCCGAAAAAAGCTAGGGATTTCGTTGACTGTTTTGGTTAGATTGGCAATTCTGGAAAAAACGGTTAGGAGAAGGAGAAGATAGCGGGAAGCACAGGCGGGAAGAGTTTTCTTAAGTGTTGAAACGTGGAACGAAATAGACGTGCATACCGAGAAATGATATCCTGAGTTGTCGGCCATTATTAATTGTAAGTACGCTAATTGTACATGTTATTTGTTTAGAGAAATGATTATTTATGTATTCGGTGTAAGTCGCGTTGGGTTATAATATATTCAATGTCAGTTGTGTTCGCGAAATAAGCCGAACTGTGTTGTCGTTAGGACGGCATTGTAGCTGCAAATATCTTACTCATCTAGGGCTTTAAGTATATGGGGGCGCGGGAAACGGCCTTTAATAATGGTTGCAAAAAATCGGGACGTAAATATTACGAAGTCAAATAGGGTCGTTGTCAAATTAGCGAAAGGGCCGGTGTTGAGTACCTGGAGTTTGTTTGGGTAATATGTAAATCATCCTCCATGTTAAAATCCTTGTCTATGTAATAATGGTCGCTCCCGACAATGTCTGTTGTTCTATAAATGTAGTCTTGAAATCAAAATAACTATAAGTGTCTTTGTGCATAATCTAGAGCAAGTCCAAAATTACGCTCGTACCCAGTGCTTTACTCATCTCCTTGTTTATATCGATTAAAGACACTTAATTCTATCTATCTAGTGAGTACCGATTGCATAACAATCGCAGTACTTTTTTGTTTATGTAGTATTCTGATGCTACCAACATGTCTACCATTCATTGTTCAAAATATATCTTCCTGTTATGTTCGGTTTGTGGAGAGGCGGATGGAGGTAGGCTTTCCAATTCCTTCCTATTCCTTCCCCATGGTTGTTTTGGTTAATAGGGACAAATCCATCTTTAAACAAAGGACGCCGATAGTTCAATCTCAGGACGCCATCTTAGAAAGTACTTCAAGGCCAACCCAAACACTCCTGAAGGACGCCATGACACCAAATAAGATTTTCTTCCAGTGAGAATCGTAGCTGCTGTTCCTGTCTTGGAGAGAGCCCTGGAAGTGACGCTGGAAGAACTAGCCCTGCTGTTCTAGGATACGATGCCCAGGTGAAACTGACTGCCAGGTCACACCAATGTCTTGTTTATTAATCGGTTTACCGTATTCATAGGAACTAATAGCATTGTTTGTTAAATTATTTAAGTAAATGGCGCTTACTTAGCAACACTCATTCAATCGAGGGGAATACTTTTGAGCCGCAGGCTATAACATATACTTACCGGTCTGAGAATTCTAGCTGTTGATAGGGAGGAAATGCAAACTCAATTGTAGCTAATTTAAATAGATTGTCGCTTAATCTCGCTTCAGTAAATCATATGAGCTGCGCTTAGGCACAAATGGGCACCGCTCATTAGTTTCGGGAGCCCGGGTAGGGATAATTGCCTAGTATTGTCGTAGGCGCGAATAGGGATTCAGACCGTTCTTTGGTTTGAATGTACTTCTTCAGTTGGTCGTACCCAGGATTAACTGAAAAATTCTCGTGTCCGTTCCAGGGATTTAGGCTAGCTAGGGAGCGAGATCAGTTTGACACTATCTCGGTGATCAAGCGGCCGTTCACTGGGGAGTGTACCGTTGTTTGGGCTTTAATTAATCGAATGGTTAATCAAAGAGTAGGGCTTAATAAAATTCATCGTGCATTTCTGAGTAGACGGTGGACATAACTTGAACTTTTTAGGAACATCCTCCTTCATCTCATTATTATAAACCTAGCTTCGCATCACGTGATGCCCCCTGTGTTTCCTCGACTTCGGAAGAGTGTGAAAGCCTCTTGCGAGAGGGACACAGGTTTGTTATTTAACATGTATTTAGCTGGTCATGTATAGTAGAGTTCACAGACTTACTGTGTTTAGCCAGAACGACTTAAAAGTAATAATAATAAGGAGAATCTCCGCCTCTCAGTGCTCGCGACATTGTTTCAGCTAGTAAGTTGTTATTTGCAAACAATTGCCCGTCA
Source organism: Lagria hirta (assembly GCA_947359425.1). Classification (NCBI taxonomy): domain Eukaryota; kingdom Metazoa; phylum Arthropoda; class Insecta; order Coleoptera; family Tenebrionidae; genus Lagria; species Lagria hirta. The sequence continues at coordinate 4,647,658 of OX375801.1, read as the reverse complement.
TTTCGTTGCAGTAAAATCTGACAACCACAATGCCATTCAGTTCTTATTTGTGTATCATTGTTTTATTTTGATGATTGTGTCATGTTGTTGTTTTATGTGTTTGTCTCATTTGATTGCCTATGTTTATTACCTTGTTTTATGTATTTATGTGCCTGCTGATGTATTTCATTCCTTTATTTTATTATGTACAATTGCAGTAATACCATTGTGAGTGACCTTGGTCTCTCCAATATGAATCTCATGTGTGGAAATTTCATTGAATTTTGTTGGTTCTGTATTCATTATTTCTGTGTCGGATTGTATAATCTGTTTGTATTTTATTGAAACTTGTAGAATATAATTGTAGATGAAATATCTGTTTTATTGGTTCCAATAGTACTGCAAGCGAGCTCACATTCCATTTAGAATCAAGGTTATTTCAAAAGCACGACGACAAAAAACAAACACAACGTAGGATCCGTCAATATAAATTTCATCTGTCAATTTTGAAATTTCAACTGTCAAACTAAATGTCACTTGTCAATTAAAAGGCGCAAAAATTTCAAATATAGGTAAAGGAATCATTACAAAGTTTTAACAACAGTTTTAAAACGTCATCATAGCGTGTCTCAAACCTGAGGAGATCAGCATCTAGTTCATAGGGTGGTTCACAGCTGATAACCATATCATTAGTCACAGAGTCGGTCACATAAATACTTTTAAAGAAACTGGCATATAATTCGCTCACTTTTGGGCCACTATCCACAGTTTTATGTCCCCACAACATTGTTGATGGAATATCTGAATCAAATCTTGTATTATTATTAACAAGATTCCAGAATTTTTGAGCGTTAATATTGATTCCTGCTTCGACATTGTTAATATAACTTCTGTAACAAATACGACTTAATTCTTTGCAGTCCAATCTGAGTTTTTTAAACTGTGTGTGATAAAAGGAAGATCTAAAGGTCTTATGAGCAGCTTTTTTCTGTCTGATTTTTAGTTTCAGCTCCTTAGAGAACCAACGAGAAAAATCATATCTATTATCAAAATTCTCCTATATCGGAATAAAATTATTCATCCTTTCCTGGACAGTGTTCATAAACCAATCAACTTTATCATTTATTGATTCCAACTGATACAGTTCAATCCAATTAATGTTAAGAAAATAGTCATTCAGAGCAAAATAATCAGCATTTTTAAAAATAAACGTAGGTGTGTTTGAATTTTTCAAACACGGTAAAACTTTAATTTGCACACTGAGAGTGAGGTGATATGAGTCCTCAACTACTAATGGCACGGATTTTTCTACAATAACATCACTATTGATAAAGCATAAATCTAAAGTCTTATTTACAATATTGTTAACAGTATTATATTGCTTACAACCAAGAAAACAAAATTCTCTAAGTATTAAGCCAGTACATAACTCACGTTGATGACTACTGGGAAGATTATAATCTCCCATAATAATTAATCTGGCATTAGGATAATAAGTAGAAATATTCATAACACTAGACAAATGTTTCTCATAAATATCAATTGATGCTCTGGGAGAAATATACACACAGCCAATTATGAGATCACTTTTAGGTCCTTTTATTCTCACAAAAATCTCTTCTAAATCATAACAGATAACACCAATTGTTCAACCGAAATAGTCCGCTTCACAACAATAAATACCCCTCCACCCCTTACAAATGCACTAGTATTAACGTCTCGATCTTTTCGAAAGATTCTGTATGTATTGTCAACAACCTCACCATCAGAAATAAATGAGTTTAACCAAGTTTCAGTGATACAGATTACGTCAAAAGATGACGCGGAAGAGGAGGCTATGAATTTACCCAGTTTTGTTCTAAGGCCCCTGGTGTTCTGATAGCACAGCATAAGCTGATGGACCTGGGCCCTGATGTCTCTACTTTTGCGGTTTACGAAATGTACGGTGGGTTACTATTTTCGGTACTCCATTGAAATATTTTAGGGTCTTCGTAGTATCTCCAGCATTATAATTAGAATCAAGCTTCTTACGTAGATCAGCAAGATGTTTATGTTATGCCTGGGTCAGGTCCGGTTTCAAGCGAATATTTGTATTGTTTTTCAGGGTTGCCTTCATCAAAGCTTTATTCGATACTTTATCGAACATTCGACCGAACAACATGTCTGATAACTTAGTGTGCTTATATTGCAAAATTAAAGCCCAAAGCGGGCCTAAATGCTTGAATTGCAGTCGAATATTGTCACGAACAGGCCGTAAGCTAAGGTACCTAAAATGGGGGGTTACCTGTTGTGACGGGAAAAAAGGGGGTAATAAAGGTTTATCAAAAACTAATTAAACTTAACACTTATATATTAAAACAAAGAAAAACAAATTAAAAACTACTTACGAATTAATTAGGGAAACCTACCAACAAAACTATATTATGTTACTCAATAACTTTTCTTACAGTTTTCCAATTCTAAGATCTAATATAATTTCTTTTAATTCATAATAATCAACTCCTCTTTGATCTCTCATTAACTCTTCTCCATGGACCTCTCTACTACCACCTCACCACCAACCGCCTACCAACTATCCACCGACTGTCCCCAATTTTACATTGTCCAGTCTTTTATCATTTTCGGTTTGTCGAGTCCGCAAAACCCATTACCTCGTTAAATTGACTACCTTGTTAGATTGAGTAATGTAATAAGTCGATTGACCATGTGCGATATCAAAATTTATGTTGAAATAAGGAAATAATAATTAAGAAATAATTCTAAATTTTAAGATAATATCCCGTTTCGTGGCAATATATCATCCAAAGTGCGTCTTTGAAGTGCTTGATTCGGCGACTGTAACCTGTTGCAAAAAAATCGAAAAGTGCTCTGAATTAGAGGAAGATAGTGAGGACAATATAATCGTGTCAGTTTTAAAATCTGCTGCATTCAAATGTATAATAAAAAGCGCAATATCAAGTGAGATAAGAGTTCTTCAAAACGAAATTAATGTATTAAAAAATCAAATCGATACTCTCAAAGAAACAAATGTTGATATGATCCGACTATTATCAGCAAATAACGTAAACCGTAAAGGCTTCAACAATAAACCGGACAATCTGCAAACAATTAACAAAAATCACAAAGTTGCTCAAGAAGAAATTGGAAAAATTCATGACTTTGTCAAAGAAGAAAAAAACCCTCCAAATAATTTTGATGATTCTTCGAGCCTGGACGATATTGTAATCAGCGGGCCAACTAAAAAACTCGAAACAAGAAATCAACTGATAAGGTCTGTAAATATGATAGACAAAACGAAATCAAGGTTCAATAAATCAACACTTGATAAGAAATCTGATGTAAACAATTCCAAACGTCATTTAAAAGATGATAATGATTGGAAACTAGTAGCAAGAAAGAAGCACAAAAGATCATCTGAGATGACAATACTGGGCAAGGCCTCGAAAATCGATTTGGCAATAAGAGGAGCTCCGAAAATGTTCTTATTTCATGTGTACAGACTAGATCCCAAATGCTCTACTGAAAATGTCGAAGATTTCTTAAAATCTAATGCAATTGATCAATACCAAGTGGAAAAATTGCAGTCTAAATTTCCCAATGATTACTCCTCCTTTAAAGTTGCGGTGCCGGAAGATCTACAACAGAAATTCACTGACCCAGAAATTTGGCCGGAAAATGTCAGAATTAATCGTTTTTTTCGCCCACGCGGAATGAAGCCTGCCACCTCGTAAATAATAGTGTACAGTATAAAAACAATAAATATTATACAGTATACTACCAAAATACTCGGGGTCTACTTACAAAAACCACAGAAATATTCAATGGTACATCGGCGTGTAGCTTTGAAATAATAGCCCTAACTGAAACATGGCTCAATGATTCAATTTTTAGTGGTCAAGTTATTCATAATGAGTATAATGTCTACCGTGCTGATTGAAATTTTGTGGAGACCGACACCCGTAGAGGAGGTGGGGTTTTGCTGGCAGTACATCAACATATTAGATCATCTATAGTAAACGTCAACAGACAACAACTACCTGCTCAGATTGACATGTTAGCAGTCAAGACTACTGTTGACTTTTTCACTGTCTTATTCGTAGTGATTTATATACCCCCACCTGTAAGTGCAAACCTTCTTGAATTAGTTTTAGATTTTATTGTGTCCTTGGAGTTTCTGCATGGAAAACATATAATAAATATGCATTTTAGGGGATTTTAATATACCTAGCTATTCTGATTTTTTAGATACCGGTGCCGAAATTCAGTGTGTAAGAGTACTCAACGATTTTTTATACTGCATGAATCTCTCACAGAGTAACTTTGTTCGAAACAAAAACAATAGTATTCTAGATTTAATCTTACATAACAATAAAGAATGTGTTGTTGAACATGCGAGAGATTTACTGGTACCAGAGGACAAATACCATCCTGCAGTTACTTTTTCATTTCACTTTTTTCATCTCACAAATAAGCGCGATCTTTCAATTAATTTAGATAATGACTTTAACTTTAGAAAAGCTAATTATACATTAATGTATGATGCAATTCTTAATGTGGACTGGTCTTTTCTCTCTCAGGAGATTCATATTGAGACTGCTTGTGACTTATTCTATGACAAGTTTTACGGTATTCTTAAGCAATATGTTCCTCGCTACAAAAAGTCAGCTAATAAAAAGTATCCTCCATGGTTTAACTCAAACATTATATGTAACATCAAAACAAAGACTAAATGTCATAAAAAGTATATAGAAACTAGGAACCTCGTAGAATTACATAATTTTAAAGCTCTAAGGGCAATAATTAAAACCGATGTTAAAAAATCTTATAAAAACTACATTCAAAAAATTAAAGTAGACATTAAAAAAGATTCAAAAAATTTTGGTCTTTTATTAAGAACAAACGTGTAATTTCGGGTATACCCAATTGCATGAACTTAAATAGTACTGAGCTACGGCAGCCACAAGATCTATTAGACTCTTTTGTTATGTTTTTTAAACAGTCATTCTCAGATAGCTTAAATAACATTACAAATATAATAAATAACAGCAACACTCTCCACCAAGATAACATCTGCGTAGATAATGTTACAGAAAATGATATTATTAAAGCTCTTGCAAAAATTAAATCGAAGAACACTGCCGGTCCTGACTTAATTCCAGCATTTCTTATACATGACTGTCGTTTTACTCTTGTTAAGCCGCTGTTAATACTATTTAATCTATGTCTAAAAAATCAAGCAATACCAAATTTGTGGAAAACCTCCAAAGTTGTTCCCGTGTTCAAAAAAGGCGATAGGTCAAACATCACAAACTACAGACCTATTTCTCTCATCTGCAATTTTTGTAAAGTTTTCGAGTTTGTTCTATACAACAAAATATTTCCTGCGGTCAAAAACCACATACTTCCACAACAACATGGATTTTTTAAAGGCAGATCTACCATTACTAATTTGATCACTGTGTCGCAATATATTGCAGAGTCTATCGATGAAGGTTCTCAGGTTGACGTCATATATCTAGATTTTTTCAAAGCTTTTGATTGATTAGATCATCAAATTTTAATTAATAAACTCTATACCTTTGGACTGTCTGACTCACTTGTTAATCTTTTTACCTCATACTTGTCTGGCCGTTTACAGTACATCTATGTTTATGGGAACACATCCGGCAAATACTTTGCGTCTTTAGGTGTTCCACAGGGCTCAATACTTGGTCCCTTGCTATTTAATATCTTTATAAATGACATTAGTAAAAACCTTAGTGTTGATTTTCTATTGTATGCAGATGACATAAAAATATTTAAAAGAATTCAATCTCTAGATGACTGTTGAATTCTTCAGCATAATTTAATGCAAATTACTGATTGGTGCCATAACAATAATCTGCAGCTAAATACAGATAAATGCCGTCTGGTGTCTTTCACAAACAAAGCGACAGTCATTAAAAACGATTATTTTCTTGGTAATGAGCCTATAACCTACTCTCTTACTTTCAACGACTTAGGCGTCATTTTTGACTCCAAATTTTTTTTTGTTCCCCACATTAATAAGACGTTGTTAGAGGCTACACGAAGTTATGGTTTCATTGTACGCTGCACTAGAGAGTTTAATGATATTGATGTAATTAAAATATTGTATAACTCTTATGTACGCTCAAAATTAGAATACGCATCTCTTATTTGGTCCCCTGTGTATAATTTACATATTGACAATTTAGAAAAAAATCAGCGCAAACTCTTAAAATATGCATGGTATAAAAGTGAGGAATTATATCCGTCACAAGGGTTTTCCCATACAACTTTATTGAACAATTTTAGTTACGTTACTCTCAGCCACCGTCGTGCCTATTATTATTTAATCACTTTGTTTAAAATATTTAATAATATGCTTGACTGCCGTGACATATTGACTAAATTACAGTTCTATGTACCCCGTATAAACACTCGTCGCAACGTAACATTTTATCTACCTACACCAAAAACAAATGTCTTAAAATGCTCACCTGTTTTTGCAATGTGCTTTACATACAATTCTCATCCTGATTTGGATTTTTTTCTCCAATCTTTATCTGATGTTAGGAAACTAGTACCACATTAAAAAGGTTTGCCTACTAACGTTCAGGTTTACTTCATTGGCAGAATTATTTCACTTTAGTTCCCTAGTTTCCTTAGTTCTCTTAATTCTTCTTTTAAGCTTAGATTTAGTTTTAAGTTAAAATTAAGCTCATATATATGTATTTTAAAGTAATTATTAATTATTAGCTATAAAAACATACCATGTACTCACTATATTGTAAGATTTGTAACATTTGTTCTACTCATCGTTAATTGGGTTCTATACCTGTTGAGTGAGATGTATTAAAATTAAATTAAATTAAATTAAAAAAATAAAAATGCTCTCGCCTCACTTTGCGAACGTAATTCAATGAGGATAGGGCGATTTTTCCCAGCAAACTGGCGTCTCCGCCTGCGTAGTTTAAAAAGAATTTTGAAATTGAATTGGACGTTGGACCTATGTATGGTAAGGTAAAATATTTAATAAGTTGAGAGGGAGAATTGAGATTTGAGATTAAAGAAGTGAATTTGTTAAGATAGAATTTGTTTTGTGTTTTTCGGAAAAGTTTATCAGTTTAGTTAAGAGGGTGGGAGTTATTACGGGAGGGGGAAAACTAGCTAGCTTTTGGGAGAGAGGATGAAAAGAATTATAGGGGATTAGAGTTCTTGTATCAAACAAAGATACTCTTGATAAAAACTTAAAAAGCGGAGTTTATCAACTTTTTTGCTCCTGTGGCAACTCTTACATAGGTCGAACACTGCGATCTTTTAAAACTAGGATATCTGAACATCTAAGATACTTAAAAATCAAACACAAAAACAAAAACACAATAGATTTGGAAGAATTAAAAAACAAAAGTACTTTTGCAGAACATGTCATATCTAAAAAACACACATTTTCACATTCAGTATTTTTACACAACTCTTATATTTTTTTTGAAAGCGCTAATTTGGAAGCATTAGAAATTCTAAAACTGAAGAAAACATCACCTAATTTAATCTTAAATGACCAAACTGAATTCACTACTCAAATTATCAAACCTTTCATAAATAATCTTTTTTAAAATAATCATTTTTTAAATAATCATTATTAAATATTTAGCTCCACATATCTCGATTTGTCTCTTACACAGTAATCTCTTTAAAAAATACTTACCTCTTCATACCCTTTCTTAGAAAAATGTTAATTCCTTTAAGTACCTCCTCCCTTCCAAGTAGTTTCAACCACTTTCGCTACCTGCATTTCTTCAGTTTACTCTGAGATATACCATAGTAATCTCCTATTCTCATGTCGGCTAGTTGAAATATTTGTATTAAATATTCTTAAACCTGACGATGGCCTCTGATTAATACATACAATCAGTACAAGCCGAAACATATGTAGTTTAAATTCAACCTTAAGTTGAAATAAAGCATCTATGGGAAGATATTGTGTTTTTTTTATTTTACAATTAATTATCTTATTAAGAGGTAGGAATACAGCATGTTCCCTACACTCGTTTTACAAGACATGTTTGTAACACTTATTTATTTGACTCATGCGTGCCACAAGCAAATGCCTTGTGCAACTCGCATGACAATATACTATTTTGATATCGAATATCTATGACGTCACATTAAATATTTTTATTAGAATCGCCAGGTGGCTACGTGTTTTTTTTCTATCAGATATGGTTAATTTTGTTAGAATTTAAGTCGAAATTTTTACGTTAGTGCGTTAGAATCGGCCCTCTGATCAGAGTAGCTTAGATCATGTCGGTCACTACTTTTTATTCTAAAATCCAAGGTTTCAAATTTTGTTCGGCAAAATGACAGATTGACATAAATGAAAAGTGCTTTCAGCAGACAGAGCTTTTACTCACCGACCTGCGAATAAGCGTGAACGGTTGCCGCTCTGTTTGCTGAATGTAACTAATGAAAGTTTAGAAATGAGGTTAGATTTTCATCTAATAAAGTGTTGTGATACTATCATCTCAGATTTTAAAAAAGCAGTTTTAACGCATCAAATGGATGGTTATATTAACGGCTTACTTTTAACATAAAAAATATTAAAATATTGATGTTTTAGTCCTTTTTGATATTATCAAAAATGTCGGTTTTTTCTAAGTGTTGCCGTTTGTCTACGGTTTTTTCCTGTTACGATTCACTGGAATCTTATAGATGCCGTTTATGCAACTTTGAAACAAATGAAAAAATTGTTTATTTTATTCACAATTGTGAGTTTTTAGATGTTTTGGATGAAGCCTGTTTCAAAAAATGTAAATGGTGCAGAGTGGGTAGCTTTTCGTATGTGTGGAGATACTTTCACAAAAGAAAGTGTAATTTTATAGAGCATAAATCATCTGTAACAACTAATATGGAAAATGGAAACAGTATTATTACAACGACTAGCCAAACAGATAAACGTTACCAATTCGCTACTTGTTTTGAATGTGATCAATGCAAGTATACAAGTAAATACAAATTCCAGTTAAAAAGACATATTTATCTGAAACATATAGACAGAAACAACTCTTTACCAAAATTGCAAAAGATTGCAAAGGAAATGCTTGGTAATTTTAAAACGACCGAAAAAACTGCGCATTTAAAAAAACATAAAATTAATCGTCCAAGAAAATTACAGCAAAAATACAAATGCGATGAATGCGAATATTCAACTTTTTATAAAGGAGATCTAAACAGACATATAAATGCAAAGCATCTTTCAAAAGAATTACAACAAAAATTCCAATGCGAGCAGTGTGATTTTTCAACTTGTTATAAAATGGACCTAAAAGGACATATAAACGCAAAACATCTTTCAGGCAAATTACAACAAACATTCCAATGTGTTCAGTGTGAATACAAAATTCCTCATAAACAACTTATAAAATGTCATAGAAATAGAAGGCATCTTTCAAGCGAACTACAACGAAAATTTCAATGCGATCAGTGTGAATTCACAACTTTTTATAAACAAAACTTAAAACAACATATAAATGCAAAGCATCTTTCAAAAGATTTACAACAAAAATTCCAATGTGTTCAGTGTGAATACAAAACTCCTTATAAACAACTTATAAAATGGCATAGAAATAGAAGGCATCTTTCAAACGAACAACAACGAAAATTTCAATGCAATCAGTGTGAATATGAAGCCTTTAGAAAAGATTATTTGAAAATTCATATAAATGCAAAGCATCTTTTAAAAGATTTACAACCAAAATTCCAATGCGATCAGTGTGAATATAAAACTTTTTATAGAAATCATCTAAACAGACATGAAAATGCAAAGCATCTTTCAAAAGAATTACAACAAAAATTCCAATGCGATCAGTGTGAATTTAAAACTCTTTCAAAACAGCATCTGAAAAATCATATAAATGCAAAACATCTTTCAAAAGAATTACAACAAAAATTCCAATGCGATCAGTGTGAATATAAAACTCTTAGAAAAGAGCATTTGAAAAATCATATAAATGCAAAGCATCTTGCAAAAGATTTACAACAAAAATTCCAATGCGACCAGTGTGCATATACAACTATTTATAAACGAAGCCTGAAGCCACATATAAATGCAAAACATCTTTTAAATGATTTATAACAAAAACTCCAATGCTATCACTGTAATTATTCAACTTTTTATAAACATGACCTAAAAAAACATATAAATACACAACATCTTTCAAGCGAACTCCTACTAAAATTTTAATGCAACCCATGTAAATATGCAACAAGGCTCAAAAGTCATTTGAAAACACACAGAATAAGGCACTTTTCAAGTGAACTGCATCTAAAATGTCTCTGCAATCAATGTAAAGATACAAGTAATTATAAAATTATAAAACATGTTCCAAGCGAATTAAAACAGGAATTTCTCTCATTAAAACACATGAAAAATAACATTTTCTGCGTAAATTGCAGCAAAGATTCTAATGCCATCAGTGTGAATATGTAAGTAATTTGAAACATCATTTCTTCTGTAGCCTAAAGCTTAGTGTGTTTAAAATTATTGTTTTTGTATAATAAATACCGAATAATAAAAAATTTTAACATTAACTTCTTTTTTTAAATTATTTTAAAAAGTTATTTTTTTTGGTTTTTTATTCTTATCTTTCATATTAATAACAATATAAATTTATATGCATATAAAACTTAAGGTGGTTTTAATATTTAGCTACTTATTTGTCAGGAGCTATTATCATAAAAAGAGATGTGTCAATAGCAATAATTTGCCAGGAAAAAAAAACAAAAGTTGATTTACTAAGAAAGTTAGTTGGATGTGATCAGCGTAATTTTAAAACTCATCGAAAGGCTTATTTGGAAAAGCATAGAACAAGAAAACGCTTTTATGGGATCGAAAAAATGGTTTCAATGCGATAACTGTGAATACCGAGATAAATAAGATTATTCAGTAAAACATAATCAAAGATACCATATGGCAATTGAATTACAAACTGTTTTCAACTGCAGTCTATATGAGTTCAAAACTAACTTTTAAATAATCTAACAAGGCATAAGAAAATAAAACATACTCTAATTGAATTACAATAGTTATTTACCTAACGAATTCGGAAAGTGAAATTTCCCACATGAGCATTTATTGCGAATGAGGGAAATTTCTTTCCGAAAAAGTTAGGTCTATTTTTTTTGCAACAAATAACTAATTTTTTGATAACAAATTATTTAGTTTTTTACTTATTTTTTGGTTAGTAGCGTGGCCCACGCCGATCATCTAATTTTTTAAATTTGAAATAGTTTTATTGTTTTGTTGCTATAGTTTTATTGAAATAAAAGAGCATCGTTTTAAAAATTTATTCCGCCATTTTCTTCTGCGAATTTTTGTTTCAAATTTGTAAATATGAGCGACTCCGATAGAGAAATTTTAACTCCACCTGAAATTAGAGAATTTGCAAATAGAGCAGTATCAAATTTGCTTCCTGAGAAAAGTCGCTCGAGGTACGAGAGCACATACAACAAATTTATAGATTGGTGCAGAAAAGGAAAAATCAAAAATTTTACCGAGAATTGCTTATTGGCATATTTACAACAACATCAAAGCAAGAAATCCTTTTGGTCTGTATACTCTATGCTTAAACTATGCTTAATGGTAAAGAATAACGTAGATATTTTGAAATTTTATAAACTAATCGCGGTTTAAAAAAAAACCATTCAACATCACAAGCCTAAGAAATCTGTTGTTTTGGATGATGCTCAGATTTCCCAATTCTTAGATGAAGCACCAGATTGCTCCTACCTGATGATGAAGGTTCACAAATAAACCAATATAATTCTAAACATTTTTATTATTGAGATTTTCAAATTTTTTTTAGGTGGCACTGACAATGAGCATTTCAGGCACTTTGCGGCGTGAAGAACTCTGCAAAATGAAGCCTGCTGATATTGTGTTTCAAAATGATGTCATAGTAGTGACCATTCCTGAAACTAAAACTGGGATTCCTAGATCATTTGCCATCTCTTAGCCCCAGTTGATCGACAAACTAAAAAAATATAATAGTGTAAGAAAAATTAATGACCATAATGGAAAGTGTATAAACGCTTCTGTGAGAATAAATACCATTGGGAAAATACCAATGAAAATTGCTCAATTTCTAAAACTAGAAGAACCTTGGACATTTATTGGTCACAGCTTTCCCAGAAGCTCAGCAACCTTGTTGGCAAATCGTGGTGAAGGCTTAGTAGAAATCAAACAACATGGGGGAGGGAAATCATCTACAGTTTGTGAGTCATATATTCAGAATTCTCTACGCAACAAAATCGAAATATCGAAAAAGATTCAACCAGCCCAGCCTCCACACTTGTCAACAAAGAGGCCCTCAACATCTAGAGCCGCACAAATACATCCACAACACTTGTCAACAGAGATACCATCCAAAATTTCTACTATCACACAGCAGCATATTGAACAAATTCCAGCAGTGGAGATTAAAGAATGTAGTAACTGCACTGTGAATGTGCGAATCTTTAATAATAGCACTTTTTCATCCTCTTCGCCTGAAAACCAACAATAATTTTGAAACGTTGTGTTATTAATCAATTACTTACTATTTTCAATCGTTTTCTTACTTATTCGGCAATAAATCTTTTGTGTTGATTATTTACGATGTGATCAGAAACAGCCATTTTGAAGAATGGGTGTGTGACAATTGACAGTTTGACGTGACGTCTCTGGATTTCAATACAAACCTGACTACGTCATTTCCCCTAGTTTTGCTTGCAAAGTTAAAAACACCGCGGTGTGGAAAAATTGTCTTTACATGCATTGGGAACGAACGAAAACTACTTATGTTTGAGAGATGAGGGCAAAAACATTTTTTAAATGCAATGAGTATGAGTATAAAACCAGGTAAAAATCTAAGTTTACAAAAACTTTAAACATACTCCACTTGAGTTGCGAGCATTTTTCAACTACAATGTCTATGAGTATAAAAATATTTTGAAAGAACATGTAACAAAACATATAAGAAGAGAACTATTTCTAATTAAATTGCAACAATTTTGACTTTGAACGAATGTGATTATAAATTAATGTTGAGTATAATTTAAAAAAAACAATTTTATAAGATCTATAAAAACAACCATACTTTAAATTAACAAAAAAAAAGGCTTTACAAATTTAAGAACAAAATCTGAAAAATTATGAATACAGAAGGCATGTTTGAATTACTTAACCAGTGATTTCTGCAAATACAATAGACTGATTATAAAACTTACCATAAATCTTATTTTACTAACTAAAACAAATAATAGTTAATTGAATATTAAAGACATAATCTTAATCATGCTTGTGGTACATTAAACGTCTTATTTTTACAAGAAATTTTATGACTGGTGGTGTAAGAAAAATATCAGCAGCTGCGAAGGCACAATGGCTATGGCTTACTTATCTCAAATGGTAAGGTACAATCAAATCTATTCTAATTATTATTAACAATTTTGTTACATATATTATTACACATAACAATGTTGTTGCTGTTGATAGTCAAAGATCTTGAGATTTTTTTGGTTTATTGAGTTCATATAAACTAATTCTGTAGGTGATGACAGAACGATGAGTCCGTTTATTGCGTTTTTTTGTACAATAAATATATTGCCCTACGACCTACATACGTCAAAATCAACAGTTTGTTTCTGTCTTATTATTGTGGGAAATGCTCTTCTCAGTCAGTGTTGAAAAAACAATTAGAAAAAATACTCCGGATGATTGCTGAATCACTTAAACTACCGGATCCAAGCAAATTTACAAAACATGCTGTCGTAGAAGTGCTTAAAAAAGCTTAAAGCATTTAAGTGGATAACAATCGAATAAAATACCCAAGTCAAAATATTGAAATCTGTTGAGAATTCTTTACAGAACAGAATAAAAATTGCTCCAATAAACATACCTGGAGCAAATGGACGACGTGTTAGCTTTGAACTTGGTTCAAGTGACATTACTATTTTAAATCTAAGCAATTGCATATGCAGTTTTAAAAAAATGTAACAGCTAGAAATATTCATTTATTAAAAATGTAGCTATTAAAATGTTTTTATTATTTATTTATATTTAGGCAACTTTATTGATGACGCCTCTTCCGATGCAGTGCGAAACGTCGACAATTTTATTAAAACTTTCGACACGGTCTTTTCCAAAAGATGTCAATATTTTAATAAATTCGGGTCATGGAAGCTTTTGTTCTTCGACTGTAATGCCGGTATTCATAGTCGTATCTCAAGCTCCGTCTCAAGCAAGAAGCTCGACAATGCTCCGGAAAACGTGCGTCTTGCGAAAGTCAGAAAAGTAGTAAATTTTGTGTGGTTAGGTTTAAAAGTTAACATTTTGACGCATGCCAGTCATTCTCCGTGTTTATATAAAGTGACAGGTCAAAGAATAACTCGATGCCGCAGGGGTTATATCGAAAGTGTTTTGTGTTGTTTTTGCAAAAAAAAAGAATGACGACGGGTGAGTACATGTCTACTGACAGAATACGTGTATGGTAACTTCATAAAATGTGCATTATAGACGAAAAAGCTGCGTATACACAAAAAGCAAAACCCTTGCTGTAGTCTCGCATGGACAACTCCAATAATGTGGAAAGTAATACGACGGATGCCGCAATAGTGACCAATCTGGACCATTATTACATTCTCTGCAAAACAGGAAAGCTGCAAAAGTGAGACCAAACAGAAGCTAGCTCACACTGCGCGACAATGTAAGTGCAACATTAATATAAATCTTACCAAACTTTTTCCACTTTTATTGTAGGAAATGTGATGCAGAAAAGTTATCAGAGTAGTTAGTAGTAGATGCTATTCAAGATGTGTGTAAAAATAAAAGTTTTCGGCTGCCGTTTTGTGTACTATGTTTCTACAAACAATACCTTACACTTATAATCAAAACTAATAAAAATTTCACTTTTTTTCTACTTATTTTTACCAGTAGAAGGTGTTACAAAATCAAAATACTACTCAATTCATCAATATCTGTGACTTTTATTATTATTCAATGCTTTCATTTTTGCACAAAATGTGGCAAGTCCTTTAATTTTGTGTAAGTAATAATTGTCTTTCCACTAATTTGAAAGCAATCCCACATTTACTACTGTAAAAGCCTGCTTATTTAGGTCACTTTGACCCAAGCAAATCATGAGAAAAATCTATTTTTAGATCATCTTTTGTGTGTTTTGACCCTCAAAACCCTCTAAAAGAAAAGATACATTTCCAGATGTGCCAACTCAATACACTTGACCCTACAAGCCAAAAGGCATTCCAAAGTTAGCAGTGGTTAAGTTTAGTGCTGTTATAATTATTAGTTAATTCTTAGTGTTTTATATCGCCAATTGCCCACAACCATCTACCCGCTTAAACACATCCGACAAGCCAACATCTAAAGGTAAGATTGTCTTACTGAGTTTCTCAATTATCGCATGAGTGAAAAGGGTTGATTTATTGTTTGACTAAAGAAAAATAATAAAAGAATTGAATTATTCTCATGAACAGAATCTTGTGATCATCTTGATAAATCAACTTTTAAGAATTAATCTTACAGTAACGTAGATCTAATTATGGTTTATCGTCACAATCTATTTTACTAATATTGCACTTTCTTGTGACAACAATATAATTAATAATTATTGGTACCTAAAGTAGAACCATTATCAATCTAAATCAGTGGTCGATTACGTTGATTGGCAAAGATTATATTATAGTTAAGCATATGCAAAATAATTTATATACAGGGTGTCTCAGTAGAAAGTGGATATACAAGGTGTATCAGACATGACTTGGTGTAACAGTGATAGCTGTTAGCTGACATAAGAAATTAGGTACACTAATCAAAGATTATATTCGCATTTTGTTATTAAATATATTACCTGAGATATCATATTATCTTAGAAATCTTATGTGTATCTTTGTAGTTAATATTCACTAAGTGGACTAGTTAGCAAACTTCAGACTAGTTAAATATAATGTATTAATACGCACTTGTCTATCCTACCTGGTCTAAGTGAGAGGCTTGTGTTACTGCGGAGTCTTTACAAATATATCATTGGATTTTAAGTTGACCTTAACGGTCAGATAGATAGATACCCAATGATATTTTTGAAAAGCATTGCACGCCCGAGAACACGTTTTTGTTTCGTTAGTGGATGTAATCGTAGCCTCATTATTAGATTACATCTACATTGGCGGTGGTGTTTATGCACATTTCGTAAGCTAGCTTTTCCAACGTACAAAAATCCATAGCTACTCTTGCGGTACTATAATGGCCAATTAGTCTTAGGATTAATTGTTTCTGATTGCCGCCGTCCGATCCATTACCTTAAAGACAGTGCTCAGAATAATAAATTATAATATAATGACTGCAGTCTAATATAAAAATCTAATATAAAAGTCTAATATTAAAGTCTTATATAAATTATAATATAAAAGACTAATATCACTATCTAGATATTATTTCTATATCATAACAAGATAAGTACCAGTAATTATCATTATGTGTTAATAAGCAAACTGCTTACTCCTATTGATTTATGTGTGATTGAAAACTCAAACGTCATTTTTACGTTTTAGGATTAGCGTTTGAACGTGCGCTTGGCCATTCAGACATTTCTATTAGTTCCTCTAGCAGAAACGGTAAGATTTAAAATAACTTTATTTAAAAAACAAAATAATTTTGGGATAAACATATTTCCCCTTTCTCTCTTCGTTTCTCTCTCTCTCTTTTTCTCTTTTCTATTATCTTATAACGATTTTTCTTTTCTATTATCTTATACTACACTGTCTTTTGTAAAGCTGTAGCGACGCTTACATTCAAAGTTGGAAAAAGATTTCAATGGGTTCGCAGCACCCCGCACATAACGCGTCCAGCATGTCAATGTTCGTTGTTATAAAATGCAACACACAATACTCTTTAGTATTTTCCAACGTCAAACGATGACATAACCTGCAAATAGCGTCTTGAGTCGGACTTGGGACAAGTCAAGGCCTTGCTTGAGTCCGACTTGAGATGAACCCAGTGCGCTTACTCATCAAGCAAAAATCGCCTTTATTTACACCGTAATTTGATATTTAAATCTTGAGATTTGTCTATGAATACCGATCCGGACTTGAGGTCGACCTCAAGCTCAAGATATAAATATCAGATTTTACAAGCATTGCCAAAATCGTTGCTTGAGGCAGAATCAGCAATACAACTATTTCAAAGCGCAGGCAAACGCTTTCCCGAGCATTGCCGGAGTCTTTGTTTGAGACCGAGCTTGAGACGGACTCAAGCTTGAACTTGAGATACGACTATGAATACCGGCATAAGAGTAACAATTTATAACATAATCTGCATTTTAAAAATTTCTCAAAAACAAAAATATTTTACTAACGTTATTTCTAAAATTACATAAAAAATAATGTAAATACTTTTTGGTACAATTGAGAGTTTTGTGTAAATTTTATAAAAGTATTTACTAGCAGTAATTTTGTTAACAACTATTCAATGTCTTTAAATGTTTAGGTCCAATCCAAAAGCTAGCGTAAGAATATCGTTCTTCAAAATGTTACTAGAATAAATATTAATAAGCGGTTATTGGCAGTAGTTTGATTGTCATTGATTGTCACAACTGACACTTGACTTTACAACTACTAATCATACCAAATTACGACAAAAGTTACTAAAAACAATTACACAAAAATCTATTTTGTCTAACTACTTTTTTTAGAAACAGAGTCACACAATCGTCATTGTGAACGTGAAATACAAAAGAAAAATAAGCAACCAAAAATTTAAAAAAATGACAATAGATATATTAGGACAATTACAAATAATAAATTTTGATAGGGAACACAGCCGTGAATGCGTGTGGTGTTTGCTGCTCGGTGAATTATTACGGTTTTTTGGTGTTTCTAGAGACTTTTAATTAGCCTTTTTTGGTCTGAGTTCTTTATTTGCGGGTTGGATAAAGTTAGTTGAAATGCTCAATATCTCTGTGTGGAAAGTTATTGTTGCTATTTTATGTTATCAGTTTTCCTATTGATAAAGGGTTAGCAGGAGCTGATAACAATTGGCTGTGTGCTAACTTCTCAACTCTACTAGTTGCCAAAGTAGCTGAGGCAGGCCAGCGTTTTTTGTAGGTTGTTAACTGAATTAAGTAGGGAACTAACAAGAACTACAGTGACGACGCTTGTAGAAAGAGGGAGAAAAAAAGAAAAAAGTAAAGAAGGATGAAAAAGCAGGAAAATACTTTTAAGGTCGAAGAAAACATTAAGATGGCCGAACGAAAAAAAGAACAAACAAAAAATTAAAGACTTTTTGAAGAAGATATGAAGCGAGTTAAAAGAGATAAGAGAAGAGAACGAAGACGTGAGAGAGCAATTGAGGAAACTAAGGGAGGACAATAAGGAGATAAAAGCACAAGTAGAAAAAAGAAAGAAGAGCAGTAAGAGAAGATAGGATGGAGCTGGAAGGGAGAAGAAAAAGTAGACAGAACATAATAATAACAGTGTAGAGTCTAAAACAAAGAGAAAAAGCAAAGATAAAGAAAGAAGTAGCAAAGTTCTTGAAAAAAAATGTGGTGGAAACAAAGATTAAGAGCTGCAAGATAATAAGAGAGAACTTGCTAGTAGTGGAGATTGAAGACATGGAAGAGAAAGTAAAAGGGATGAAAAGGAAAAGAAAACTGAGGTAAAAGAAGGGATCTGAGAAAGTATTTGTTAATGATTATATGACGAAGATAGAGAGAGAGGTGCAGAAGAAACTGTGAGATTTAGCAAAAAAGAAGCAACAGAAAGAGAAGAAAACAAAAATAAGCTACAAAAAAATAGAGATAATAAAGATAAAAAAAAATAGAGATAGGGAGAGTCAGTAATAGATTATGGGTTATCAATTCAATAATCATGGGAAAAAGTTAAAGAATTTACAGTAGGGAAAAGATTGGAATTGAATCTTCTTTTGCTGAAAAAGAGACTAAGAGCGGGAAAGAAAAAAGAGAAAAACGCAGAAAGAGAAAAGAAACGATGAAAGAGAAGAACAATAAACCTATGGGATAAGAAAAGAATTAAGAAATACAGAAAAAAACTGAAAAAAAAAGGTTTTGTGAGAAGGAACTGAAGAAGATGATAGAAGAACTGAGAGAGATAACAGAACAAGCTACAAAGAAGAAAAAAGTCTGGAGAGGAAGACAGAGAAATAACGAGTGGTGGGACCAAAAATGCAAAGAAAGGAAGACAGAAGCAGTGAAAACGTTAAGAAAGTGGAAAGAAAAAAAAGAAACGAAAGAGGAATTCTCTCTTTCCTTTTAGAAGAAAACAGAGAATTTAGAGGTAAATGTAAAGAGAAAAAAAAGCAAGACGAAGCCAAAAGAATAAGAACGGAGAAAGAAGTGTAGAAGTATATAAACAGGAAGAGAAAAAAGAGGAAGAGGTATTGTCTTGCATGAGACAATATACCAACTTCCCATATACCAACTTTGAGTGAAAGTTTGTACGGAAAATTACAAACTGATGACTGAATTTGAATGAAAAAAATAGGATACTTTTTATTAACAAAGGGATGAAAAAGGGTGGGATAGGGATAAAGAATCACAAGTATCAATATTAGTATGATTTTCAAAAATTTTGGTTTGTTTATTTTAAAAATAATATCTATGTTTAGGCGGAACAAAGTTCGCCGGGCCAGCTAGTTGAGTAGTCTTATAAATGGAAGTATTTATATAATTATGGTTAGACATATCATGTAGTAGGTTAAGAGTATCACGCATGTTTTTAAGTTCCTTTGTGTACCAGTGTGCGCCCAACTCATTTTTAATTTAAGGGATTTTTCGGGAAAGCATTGAGTTATTGCATTTGCAATCTTAAAGTTGAATATCTCTGATAAGTCGTTACTGTTGTCATTATTACCATTTAGTCGGCCATGCCTATAAGTTTCTGTAAACGGATCATAATTTTTAAGACATATAATACTTTAAATGTCAAAATAGTTACAAAATTTTTGAAATTTAAATGGTTTTTTCTCAAAAAATTTGAAAATTTTTGTAGTGAAATCTTGTAGCGGTCACCGAGTTGTTAGTGGTAAATTGTTAATTATTGAGCCAATTTTTTTTAATAATTGCTGCAAGATACCGAAAGAAGATCTTACGATGAAATTGTAAACGGGTATTTTCAGCAAAACTATTTACGAGTCTTTGCATATGATACACGAATTTTATGATTGTCAAGTTATCAGTTAAAATACAGCCGCAAACTCACTCTATGTGACTTTTTTTTGTGTTCCTATTGAAAGAACTTGATTTTCCAACAGCGCTTAAATAACCTTGATGACTTGCGTTAGACAATAGTTGCCAAAATTAAATAATAATACACAAGCATTCGGCAACAGAATGTCAATAACGCAATTGTTCAAAGAGCTTTCAAATGTCTTAAAGTTAAAGGACGTCATTCTTATTATTTATTATAAGCCTTATTTCTTTATGAAAGTTAATTTTTTTGTTTGTTTTAACACTACAAGTGCTTTCAATTTAATCTCATTGACGTATTGATTTATGGATTTATTAAATTATAAGTGAGGTGTCAAATTAATAACTGTCACTTTGATTCGATGGTAGAAGCACAGTTCAATGTTAAAAATTCATGGCAAGCGTCAAATTCAAAAAAGTCGGCTTTGGCCAAAAAATAAATTATAAAAACCATAATTCCAATTTTAACTGTTTATGAAATTTTTAATACTCGCGATAAACGATCTCTAAAAAGAGTTCGATCGAGTTAGTTCGATTATTTGGAACGTGATAAGCGAGCATATTTTCACAAAAAATCAGTTTGTTTTTTTGGGCCACGGTAATAATTGTGCTGAATTGTTAAAAAATATTGTTTTAAATTATCGAAAAATTGGCATCTTTCAGAAAAGACCTTGTCAAAATGTTTGAAAATCCGCGTCAATTGATAGATTACCAATATTCAAATAATTTAAGTCACCAGCTGAGATCCAGCGCTCGTTTATGCAAAATATGTCTATAGGACCTTCATGCACTTCCTTTTTATACTTTGAATATTTAAATTATACAAATTATATATATGACAATGTTAAACTATTTGATAGGAATTATTTTTACACTTTGTAAAAATCCTTTTTCTATTTCACGTTCACAATGACGATTTTGTGACACTGTTTTTAAAAAAATAGTTAAACAAAATTGAATTTTGTGCAATCGTTTTTAGAGACTTTTGACGTGGGTTGGTATAGTTATTAGTTGTGATGCCAATGACATTGACATTACTGGCATTGTTATAATAATTAATATTAATAGTTGTATCAGTATCTATACCAGCCTGAGAAAAAATTCACCAGATGGGGTTTTTATAAACTTAATATTGCATTATACATATTCATATGTAACGCAATGGAAATTTGGATTCAACTTAAATAAATTCAACTATAATAAATAAAATTGTAAACAAAATAATATTTTGGAAATTTTGAAATAAATAAGTAATATTTAAATATACATCAGTCAAAATAAGGAAAACCCAGGCAAAACGCCGTAAAGAAATAAATCAGTCGAGTTGGTTCCAGCTATGAACCATTTCGTAGAATTTTTAAAAGAAATTCTATAAGCGGGCAAATTTCTAGTTGTTGTAGATGAGATTAAAAGCAAAAAAACGCCTTATTGTGAGTTGGTACTATAGAGAGGCAAAAAGGTTTTTGATTGTATGAGCACGTTTAGACGAACGCCGAAAGAAACTTTCACACGCTGTCCTGAGAATTATATACAAAATAAAACTAAAGAAAAATTCTAGGATTTAATATTTTGGGAGAGGGAAAGAGATAATTACTTAAAATCTAAAATAAGGAGTTATTGTTAGGTCGAGTGGCAGTGAGAAAAAGTGTCCAAATTCAGTTGTGCAAATTAAGAACCAAGAACCAATCCAGAAGTAAAACTGTGAGTAATTGACCTCACAGAATTTGTATAACACTATTTCGTATTAATGGTTTTGATGAGTTATCTATCTATGAGCTTGTTTGTGAAGTTCTAAGTCATAAAGAAGTCTATAGTTTGATAATTTGATAGTCATGAAAATGTTGAAGTGCGTACACGTACTACACACTAGTTCAATTAGCGTTGGAGTGCGAAGTATGATAAGAAACAAGGATTATTGAATCGATAACAACGCTTTATTTGTTTTGAAACACTTGAATACTAAACTCATGACTTCATACATGGCGTATGTAGACGAGCAATATTTTCTTTTAAAATTGAAAAATCACTCAATACGTTTTGAAAAAATAGGTAATTTGTAACATTTAATGAAAATAAAAAAAAACCATTATTTATCCAGATTCAGACATACTGTATCTAATATTTTAAAAATAGCTTGAAAAATCAAGCTTGACATTACAACTAACTTTTGAATTGCACTTCATTAATAGATTTCCACTCAATTTCTAAACACTTTTATTTGTTGAATTATAAAAAAGTAAAATATTGTTTATTTTACTAATTAATACTTTGTACATATTATTGTACATAAAGTGCAATACATTAACAACATTAAAAATCAAAAAAAAATCGACAGACAGCAAAACAGCTAACTTTGCATTTAATAAGGTCGAGTTGTAGCTTTTACAAAATAAACAAAATCTTTCTAACATATCACTTGTAAACTATACAGTTTACAATTTATCGCATTTTCTTAAATAGAAATATTCATTATTATTACGTTTGTGACAAAATATTCACTTTCCTATGGGGTTTTGCTTTGGGATTCGCCGTCGATTTTGCCTCAGAAGACGTAGAAGCTTTCAGTTTGAATTTTTCACTTTCCCATTTGCAGTTCCTAAACAATTTCATTTTAATAATGATGTCAACAAATTTTTCTTTATGTGCCGCGGTTGTACATTCTGATGTAAAAAAAGTTGTTTTCGTCTCCAAGAAATGCAAAATGTCACTTTTAATTTTTTTTGAAATGTTAGCCTCTGTTTTGTGAGTATGAAAACTGTGGTTAAAAATCTTTAAAATGTTATTAACTACGGTGCCTTTGGTCTTTGTAAATACTTAATGTTTCCTTTTGCACTATAATCTCGAAATAAAATTAGCATTTCGTTATTATCAGTAAGATTGGGATCTTTATCGTGTTTTAAATACTCCTTCTTACAGTTTTCGCAATTGGTATCTTTAATTAGTTTATAACAAACATATCCTGCAACGTACGCAACTGAACAAATCTCCAAAGTTTTTATTTTGGAAGCAGATGCTTCAAATGTCATTGATGATTCAACGTTTGTCTTCGAAGGCTGTTTGAAAACAGTATTGGTAGCAGGATCTACTTGTGCGTTACTTATATTTATGCAATTTTCTATGTTTTTGTCAAGCTTGCAATTGTCAAAAGCATCGGGAATTGCCGCAACTACTACAGAAAATGTAGATGCCTTTGATGCTTCACAATGTGTTTCACAAGATTCCTCACTTATATCGAGATTTTTCACATCCTCGTCAATTTAACAGTTGGCAGAATCAACCGCCATTGGTAACCTTACGTTAATAATATTTTGCAAAGCTATGCGCATTTGTTTTATTGATGGAGTAGGATTATAACCCCCCCTGGACCTTATTACAGAAAAGCAGATTTTAAGGCTATCTTGGTTAAGAAAATTTGTAAGAAGAAATTTACAATTGTCTTTTTGCAAATCTACCCACAACATTAATATTGAATTAATTGTCCATTGAAAACCGTTTATACAGTGAATGTTATTAGCAAGTTTATCGTTCCTATAAATTTTAAAAGACTTAAAAAATTGGAGTGCACTTGTAAGAACTTTCAGGGGTTTTCCATTGCACACTGATATGGCACTTCTTATAGGGTTGCCATCATTCACTACTCTACTGTTCAATGCATCAAAAATGTCATTTATGCTCATTAAAAAATTTGCAGTATCAAGTGCAGTTGAACTTGTTAATTCACCTGTTGCTTGGGCCGTTAAAATTGCAGCTGCAACAGATCTAGAAAAAATCTGTGCGGCATATTTAACTCGCATTTTTTGAAATCTTGTTGGATTCAGATGAACTGCTGTAATTTTGATCATAGATCGTGCAGCTTTACTTTTATTATCAATGCGATATGTGTCGATAATATCATTCCAACGCACAAGTTGATCCGCAATGTAAAACATTAGTTTTTCGTTAGAAAAATTAATTCTTAAACTTTTTAACAAGTGCGGTCCATCAAAACTTGTATAAATCTTTTTACCTGCAATTGTTAAAACTGGATTTTTTTTTTAACAACTAATAATTTATATGCACTACGATTATTTGAACCCTGATCGCAAACAAGAAATTTTGGAAAAAATGTTAACTTCTTCAAGTGCTCCAAAACATATTCAATAATTTTCTTTAACATGGGAGCTTTCATCGGTCCACAAGATGTAAAATAACATACGGGCATTTTCCAATTCGAAAACATGCCTCGTATCATAAAAACGAGTGCTGAATTAGCTGCTTTGTGAGTTCGCCCAAATAAAGCGTAATGAAAACTCAACTGATTACAATTATTACAATGAAAATAGTGATAACGATGAAGAAGAGGAACATTCCCGGCAACGGAACAAAAGACCCCGTTATGAAAACAAACACAAAATGGTTGCTAAAGAAGTGTGCGACATTATTATTAACAATATTGACGACCGTTTTTTGTTTAGTGATCACCTATCTATAGCTCTTCTTTTTCAACCACACTTATTTTCAACATATCAACTCTCTTTCCCCGAAACTGAATTCCAGATGGCCGTGAAGACTTTTAATTTGGATTCAATTGCTTTTAAGCATGAATTGGTAGTTCTGTATAATAGACCAGATTTTGGAACTGCTTCAAGTGCTCTAACATTACTGCAATGTTTCTATAAAAATAATTTAACAACTACATTTGTCGAATCTGGGAAGCTATTGAAAATAATTTGCACCATACCCATGACAACCGCGGAAAGCGAACGGTGTTTTTCTACTTTGAAGAGAATAAAAACGTTTTCTAGAAATACCATGCAGGAAAACAGACTATGTGCCTTAGCAATGTGTTCCATTGAAAAACAATTATTGACGTCGACACCCAACTTTAATGAATTAGTTATTAATCATTTTACTCATTGCAAGGAACGGCGAATGGATTTTATTTTCAAACAAGTTAATTAAATAGCATGGTGATTTTAATTTTTTTTAATTTTTTTCTGTAATTAATTAATGTACTTAATGTTTGATATTAAACACTTTAAAATTTCTAATAAAATTGGTATTTTGGAAGCATATTTTGCAAAAAATTTCCGGGGGCGCGGACTCCCCAGACCCCCCGGTGCCCTCCCGTGAGAAAAAATCACGAGCCGCCAGCAACACTGCTGCGCTTTTCTGCATACGTTTTCTGAATACCAGATGTAGAAGGTACTGGATCATCGGTGGGACTTTGATACGTTTTTTTTGCCGGAGACGTTGTAACGACATAAGTAGAATCGTTTTCCATTTTTTCTGTTGAGAAGTGTTGAATTTAAAAATAGAAATAATTTTAAATTTCTAGGTTTCCACAAATGACTACTGTCAACTTTTAAAATTATTAAAGTAAATCATTTATGGAAATGTTTGTAGTTAGATATTCTGAATAAAATGCATAAAAAGCTTTTGTTTAAATATTCTAAAAGTTGTGCACAGAATACTTTTTACTTTTTAAAGTAAAAATGTAATATTGAAATAAAATATTACAAGAGTATAAATAGTTATAGGTGAAATTTTATTAAAATTTAATTAAAATATACAGATTTTTATTTAGCCTGTATAAAATCGAACATTTCATAATTATGTAACCTATTTTTTTATATCCACTTCCAAATTAGCTTTCAACAACACATACAACTCTATCTGCTCGATATGAACACATCAAGTACGAGATTGCTATTGATACCTCGGTAGACAGTGAGAAATCTCGGTGTCTAAATTGATACCGTGCATCAACGCCATCTCTATGTCGATGTCATTTTCTATTACATTCAAACATACAGAGGCTGCGTCTCTTGATATATTCCTTTACTCAATGGTAGAACGCAACAGACACAGGTTTTGCTCACCGAGCAGCGAATAAGTGTGAACGGTTGCGACTCTGTCTGCTGAATGTAACTAATGAAAGTTTAGAAATAAGGTTAGATTTTCATCTAATAAAGTCTTGTGATACTATCATCTCAGTTTCAAAAAAACCAGTTTTAACGTATCAAATGAATGGTTATATTAACGGCTTACTTTTAAAATAAAAAATATTAAAATTTTGATGTTTTAGTTCAATTTGACGTTCAAAATGTCGGTTTTCTCGAAGTGCTGCCGCTCTTTCTCGGTTTTTACCTGTTACGATTCACTGGAATCTTATAGATGCCGTTTATGCAACTTTGAAACAAATGAAAAAATTGTTTATTTTATTCACAATTGTGAGTTTTTAGATGTTTTGGATGAAGCCTGTTTCGAAAAATGTCAACGTTGCAGAGTGGGTAGCTTTTCGTATGTGTGGAGATACTTTCACAAAAGAAAGTGTAATTTTATAGAACATAAATCATCTGTAACAACTAATACGGAAAATGGAAACAGTATTATTACAACGACTAGCCAAGCAGATAAACCTTACCAATTCGCTACTTGTTTTGAATGTGATCAATGCAAGTATACAAGTAAATACAAATTTCAGTTAAAAAGACATATTTATCTGAAACATATAGACAGAAAGAACTCTTCATCAAAATTGCAAAAAATTGCAAAGAAAATGCTTGGTAATTCTAAAACGACCGAAAAAAATGCGCGCTTGAAAAAATATAAAATTAATCGTTCAAGAAAATTACAGCAAAAATACAAATGCGATGAATGCGAATATTCAACTTTTTATAAAGGAGATCTAAAAAAACATATAAATGCAAAACATCTTTCAAGAGAATTACAACAAAAATTCCAATGTGATCAGTGTGAATTTAAAACTCTTTCAAAACAGCATCTGAAAAATCATATAAATGCAAAGCATCTTTCAAAAGAATTACAACGAATATTCCAATGCGATCAGTGTGAATATAAAACTCTTAGAAAAGACCTTTTGAAAAACCATGTAAATGCAAAACATCTTTCAAAAGAATTACAACAAAAGTTCCAATGCGATCAGTGTGATTTTTCCACTTGTTATAAACAGGACCTAAAAAATCATATAAACGTAAAACATCTTTCAGGCAAATTACAACGAACATTCCAATGTGTTCAGTGTGAATACAAAACTCTTTTTAAACAAGATCTAAAAAGACATAGAAATAGAAAGCATCTTTCAAGCGAACTACAACGAAAATTTCAATGCGATCAGTGTGAATATAAAACTTTTTATAAAGGAAGTCTGAAGATACATTTAAATGCAAAACATCTTTCAAAAGAATTACAACAAAAATTCCAATGCGATCAGTGTGATTATTTAACTTGTTATAAAAAGGACCTAAGAAGACATATAAATGCAAAGCATCTTTCAAAAGATTTACAACAAAATTTCCTATGCGATCAGTGTGAATATAAAACTTTTTATAAAGGAGATCTAAACAAACATATAAATGCAAAGCATCTTTCAAAGGAATTACAACAAAAATTCCAATGCGGTCAGTGTGAATTTAAAACTATTTCAAAAGAGCATCTGAAAAATCATATAAATGCAAAGCATCTTGCAAAAGATTTACAACAAAAATTTCAATGCGACCAGTGTCCATTTACAACTAATTATAAAAGAAGCCTGAAGACACATAAATGCAAAACATCTTTTAAATGATTTACAACAAAACTTCCAATGCGATCAGTGTGATTTTTCAACTTTTTAGAAACATGACCTAAAAAAACATATAAATACAAAACATCCTTCAAGCGAACTACAACTAAAATTTTAATGCAACCAATGTAAATATGCAACAAGGCTCAAAAGTCATTTGAAAACACACAGAATAAGGCACTTTTCAAGTGAACTGCATCCAAAATGTCTCTGCAATCAATGTAAAGTTACAAGTGATTATAAAACTATAAAACATGTTCCAAGCGAATTAAAACCGGAATTTCTCTAAATATCTCATTAAAACACATGAAAAATAACATTTTCTTGCTACTCCAGTCAAAAGTACGTGGTTTTAGCTGCGATTCCACGGCAGAAAGTGTATCTTTCATGCACTGGTAGAGCTATGCGCGCGCCTTTTTTTAACGGGAGTAAATAGCCGAGGGCATCATGGCGCGCAGTTCAGGTCCTACACTTTCTGCCGTGGAATCGCAGCCGACACTACGTACCATCGACTGGAGTAGGAAGAAAACTAGTATACTCTACACGGGCAGAAAATTGAGAGCCCTGAACTGCGCGCTATAATGCCCGAGGCGGAACCGAGAGAATCATGGCGCGCCGGAATCTCAACTTTCTGCCCTTGTAGTGTAATATACTATTTCTGCGTAAATTGCAGGAAAGATTCTAATGCCATCAGTGTGAATATTTAAGTAATTTGAAACATCTTTTCTTCTGTAGCCTAAAGCTTAGTGTGTTTAAAATTATTGTTTTTGTATAATAAATATCGAATAATAAAAAATTTGAATATTGACTTTACTTTTTAAAATTATTATTTTAAAAAGTTATTTTTATTGTTTATTTGTTTTTTATTCTTATCTTTTATATTAATAACAATATAAATTGATATGCATATAAAACATAAGGTGGTTTTAATATTTTAGCTACTTATTTGTTAAGGGCTATTATCATAAAAAGAGATGTGTCAATAGCAACAATTTGCCAAGAAAAAAAAACAAAAATTGATTTACTAGCAAAGTTAGTTGGATGTGATCAGCGTAATTTTTAAACTCATCGAAGGGTTTGTTTGGAAAAACATAGAACAAAAAAACGCTTTTATTGGATCGAATTAATGGTTTTAATGCGATAACTGTGGATACCAAAATAAATAAGATTATTTAGTAAAACATGTAAGATTTTTTTATCGTAAGAAGCTTACGTTTTGCCAAATTTTAACAATTAAATTGAATTAAATGACAGTTAACTCTTTCTCCATAATTAATTTGTCAGGATGTCTATGTTCTACGATTATTAGCCTTAATTATTCACTCGAAAACAGTGTACAGAATAGCAACAACCAGCTACATTATCATCAACAATCTACTTCAACTCACCCCTTTATATTCATTGTTAGAGAAACGCTTGAGCAGTCAGACGGATCGATTGGGCGACACATGAAACATATTTACACATAATGTACCTGTCAATAATACCTGTAAAGTAACTCACCGGGGGCTTTTCTCCCCCTCGCAGGATTTTCTTCCTCTCGAACTGATAGTGGAAGACATTACCAGGCTCATTAAACTTGGACAACCACTCTATGGGCTCGATTGACTCAATCTTCACCCCTTTTCTTTAGAATCGTGTTCTCAATGATGTCTCCATTGTTTCGGTACCTGGTTTGAGAGCAACGTGGACGGTGTCGTCAGGCCTCAGTCATGTTATACGAAATAGAATAGCCAGGAATAATGCGTAATAGGAAAAGGTATAGAATAAAGATTAATAAGTGAAGAACCTAAGGACATTACGCATTACTCTGTCATACCAGCAAAAGGAAAATCCACAACCTCTTTATACACTGATAGGAATATAACCATAGCGGTTAACAGGCTCTAGCCCACCTCTCTACCTCTTCGCCTCTGTTCGAGGAAGTAGAGAACCAGGATAGTAATCTGTAAATGTCTACAGACGTCATGGGGGTACCACCTCAGTCTGAAATGAATTACCACATAGACCGTACCACAGGTATTAAACTATAGTTTCTGCCGTAGATATTCCATATTAACCTATTTACTCATTATTCCTCCGAATTCAGGAAGTCAGCACTGAATTCACAATTATACCATAAAACAACATATGATCAACAAGATCAACACGTTAGCTATCTGTCTCTTTCACTAGACAATTAACAATTTAAATATTCATAATACTGCTCGTCCGACCGCTCTGACCTTTTTACCAACGTTCTCACTCTCGCCCTGCTCAGTTTACTGATACTCACTGACTGGCCTCCACCTTTCCTGGGATGCTAAGCCCATGTTCTCCCTCTTTAACTCAAGATGCCATATGGCCCTCATCGAGATTATTTACTTATACGAGCGATTTAGCGCTTTATTGGCTTATTTTTACTTCAAAATCTTGTCTTCAAGATTTTCTACTTACTATTTTTATAATGATTTTACGCTTTATTGTCAAGCTTTAATCTAAAAGTTATTAATAATTATTTTATTTGAACCCAATTGTATTCACATTAGCTTAATCCTTAAAAATGTGTTTAATAGTAGTAGTAATAAAATTTATTGTTGCCTATACCGGCTTAAATATTTTATCTACAATTTATTTTATTTCATTTTTTATTCTACCCTCCCTGTTCTTCCTTTGTCCTTCAATTTTCCTTTTTTCCCATACTTCTTTCATCCACTTTATCTCCACTCCAGTTTTCTTTCAGTATTTCTTTTCTTTCTACTCTTTCTCTCTCTCTCATCTCACTGCACTCATTCCACATGTGCTCTATTGTCTCTCTTTACCTCAAATACTTCTCTTGTACTCTCTCTATTTCCTCTTGTTTTTTCCATCCCCAAATTTCTGCCCCATACATCAATACGCTCTCTACCAAGCTTTCAAACATCATTATTCTTCTTTTAAAATCCCCTCCCCACTTCCTCTCTTTTATTCCTCATACACATCCCACTATCTTGTTTGCTTTCCTTGCCAACTCTCTGACATGCGCTTTGTTCGTAGCTCTTTCATTAAACGTATACCCTAAATATTTGAACTCTTTTACTCTCTCTATTTTCTCTCCCCCCCATTCCCAATCATTCTTTTCTTCTTTCCTCTTCTTTTTGTTGAACACCAGCATCTTTGTTTTATTTACAATCACTTCTAGCTTTTTTTTCGTCACATACTTTTTTAGGTTTGTCATCATTTCTCCCATCTCCCTTTCGCTTTTCGCTATTAATACCACATCATCTGCAAACGCTAGACTCTACACTTTTTCTCTTCCAATCACACATCCCCCAGCTTGCGCCTTTCTAAACATTTCTTCCATACCCGTCATGTAAGTTGTCAACAACAAGGGGCTGAGAGGACACCTTTGTCTCACCCCTTTTGACGTTACAAACCACTCACTTTCTTTCTCCCCTGCTCTAACTTTGCTTTTTGTTTTTACATAAATCTCTTCTACTTTTCTCACCAGCCACTCGCTTACTCCTCTTTTTCTCATACTCTCACACATTTTCTTTCTATCAACCTTATCAAACGCTGCTCTAAAATCTATGAATAGTGTATACAACCTCCCTCCTTTTTTTTTCAACTCGTTATTCGCTAGGTGGTCTAGGATGTATACATTATCCATAGTTCCCCTTCCTTCTCTAAATCCCCCTTGGTTGTCTGGTATTGCCTTCTTTTCCTCTATCTCTTTTCTCAGAGTTTCATTCAGTACTGACGCATACAATATATACTGTGTGTTAAGAAGAGTTATTCCTCTGTAGTTTTCTAATCTATTTTTATCTCCTTTTTTGTGGATATGGCAGATTATGCCTTCTCTCCAACCTGTCGAGTATCCCTCTCCTCTCCACACTCCATTCATAACCTCTACCTATCTGTCTATCACACTTTTCGTCCCATACATCCAGTGTTCATTCTGTATTCCATCCCTCCCCGGTGCCTTCTTCTTCTTCAGCTTCTTTATCTGTCTCTCTACCTCCTCCCGTGTAATTTCTGTTCTTAATGGTGCTGTCTGGTTTGCATCGCTGGATTTTCTATATCTACTTCTCTTTCTCCTTCCAGCAGTTCTTTAAAAAACTCTTCCCATTCCTTTATTGTTATCTCTTCACTCGCCGCTTCTTTTCTTAATCTTTTTCTGTTTATGTACTTTCACACCTCTTTTTTTGTTTTAATAGCTTTTATTTCTTTATCTTCTTCTTTTCTTTTCTGTCTCTTATTTTTTATACATCTTTTTCTATATTTTCTTTTTGCTTCTACCATTACTCTTCTATTTATTTGCTTTCTTTTGAACTTCCTTACCGCTTTTGTGGCTTTTTTCTTTAGCTGGTAGCATTCTTTTTCCCACTATTCATTTCTCTTTTCTGTTTTTTTTCTTTTACTGCTTACTTCTGTTGTTGTCGTTGCCTTTTCTAGTATTTCTTTTAATTCCACTTCCATCTTCTCTTTCTCTTGCCCTTCGAATTTGACGTTTTTGAGCTTTTTTCTGTATTCTTTCACGCCTTGTTTGTTCTACACTTTAATTATTACCTTCTTCTGGTCTACTTTTGTCTTCTTTTTCTCTTCTGTTTGGCTATTTTTGCCTTCTAGGCTTATTTCTATTGGAAGGTGGTCTGACTCTATTCTGTCCCCTATTTTAAAATTCTCTACTTTTCTCCACGCCTCTTCATTTGTTATTCCGTAGTCTATCACCGACTCCCCCCTACTGTCTACATACGTCCACTCTCCTTCTTCATCCCTTTGTTTATTACCATTCAGTATTTCCCATCCCTTTTTTTCTAACCATTCCATCAACTTTTTTCCCTTCACATTTTCTTTTTTGTCTTTGGTTTTCCTTTTTCCATCTCCTTTTTCTTGCTCCCAATTTCTCGCTCCTCTTTTCCCAATTCTCCCGTTAAAATCTCCTCCCATAAGTATGCATTCTTTTGTGTGTTGTTTCACTGTTTCATCTATGTTTTTTATTGTCTTTTTTCATCTCTCTGATGTATATCGTCATTATTTTCCACCATCGTTTGTCTATTTCGATATTTCTCTCCATGAGTCCCTCTATTTCTTTTTTTTTCTGGTTTTTTTCTCTTATTCCTTTTCTCACTTCCGTGACTATCCCTCCTGCTGCCCTTCCTTTCTTTTTTTCTTTCTTTGCCATTGACACTCCCAATTAAATTCTGCTGGTAACCTTCTCTTTATTTTTTCCCAGCTCTTTTCTTCTATCCATGTTTCTACTAAACCTACTATGTCAAAAAGTTTTACATAATCCCAGAAATTGTCTTTTTTTTATGCTAATCCTGCTACATTCCAAAATAGTATCTTTTTTTTACCGCGGTTTATATCTTTATTTGTTTTATTAGTCTTCTCAGTTTTCATTGTACATTTGCCTGTGTCTTCTTCATTGTTTCTTTTAACTCTTTCTTTTCTTTCTAAAAAACCTGCAGTTTCAGGTCTTAATCATTCCATTTGAATGTTTTTCTCTCCACAAATATCTTTCCATATCCAACCATTGCTTTCATTCCCTGTCCTCTCTTTTCTTTTGCGATTTCTTTTGAACTTATTTTTTATCTTTTCTATTTCCTTTCTAACTTCTCTGTTATGTTGCCTTAACAATTCGATCTCTTCAATCAATTGGTCTAATTTCTTAATCACTAGGTTCAACTCTGTCATTTCTGTCTCTCTTCTGTTTTTTCTTTCTTTTAGAGATCTTAGTACTTTTTTGCTAATCGCAAAGACTTCTGTTTCCTCTAGCATTTCTTCTTCTTCTTTCCTTTTCCTTTTCCTTTTCCTTTTCTTTTTTTCTTCTTCCTCTTTCCCTTGCCCTTGCGCTCCTTATCTTAAACTGTGCAACCTTTGCCTCGGAGGCCTATTTGTTCAATCCCACCGGAACACACTCAGCACTCACTAATAAATTTTATAAACTAATTTCTATGGTAAATTGTTTCCTGGCAAAGAATAATTGGCTCTTGGAAGCGAGGCTATTTCCTTCCGTAAGAAGTGACTCTGACCTCCCGTGAGAAGACCAGTATAGCTCTCCGAAACGAGACTAGCACGCCCGATAAGCGCTATCAGTCAACTGATAAAAAACGGATAAGGATTATAAACATCCAGAAAATTAATGAGAATTCTCTCTATAACTAGAAAAGCAGATGTAGATGTGGGGAATTAATAAATAATTGTTCGAGCTTATTAAAAAACAAACAGTTTGATGCTACTTTTAATACGAAAAAACAATGCCTTTACGGTATAAACAGCCAAAAATGTGTTTAATATTTATTTATCAAATATAAGAGTGACAATTTTTTATAATCTTTTTTCTACTGTTCAATTACAACTATAATAATACTTGTTACTCCCTATAGTATATAACATTACTAGCAAGGTAAGAAGGTTTTTACTGGCGAATGGAGGATATAACTAACGAGCCGCAGACGAGTCAGTTACCTCCTTGAGCCAGAGCACCCTTGTCTCAGTCCCCTCTTTGTCCACAACCATTCACTTTCTCTTTCATCCGCTCTCACCTTGCTCTTTGTTTCCTTGTATATCTCTTTCACTTTTTCTATTATTCCTTTCTCTATTCTTTTTTTTCCCATGCACTCCCATAATTTATTTCTATCAACCCTATCAAACGCTGCCTTTAAGTCCACAAACACTCCACATACTCACCCTCCTTCCTTTTCTAACTCACTCTCAATTAACGCATTTAACACATATACATTATCTATTGCACCTCGTCCCTCTCTGAATCCTGCTCTTACACTCTCTCTACCTCTCTCTTCAGTTTTTCTGCCACACACATTGCATACACCTTGTACATTGTGTTGAGAAGAGTTATTCCTCGGTAATTTTTTTCAGTGTTTTTATTCCTCTTTTTATAAATTGGTACTATAATTCCCTTTGTCCATTCCCGAGGAAACTCTTCTCCTTTCCACACTTTATTCAATACTTCTCTCAATCTTTTTTTTACTCTTTCATTTTCATATATCCATGCCTCATACGGTATCCAATCCGTTCCCGACGACTTTCTTTTCTTTAGTTTCATGATCTGTTTTTCTACCTCTTCTTTTGTTATCTCTTCTTTTTCTGCTTTTTTTTCAATTTTATTTTCTGTCTTGTCTTTTCCTTCTTTTCCTTCTAGAAGCTCTCTGAAATGTTCCATCTATTTGTTCATTTTTATCGTATTTATAATCACTTCTTTCTCTTCTTTTTCCTCTTCCAAATATTTCAATATTTCATTTTGTGTTTTTATGCCTTTTATTTTTTTCTGTTCTTCCTCTTTTTTCTTTTTCTTTTTCTTTTTTTCTTCACATGTTTTTCTATATTCTTTTTTCTTTTTCATGTAATTTTCTTTTGATCCTTTGTTTTCTCTCCATTCTTTCAATTTGTTTTTCAGTTCCCTTTTTTGTTCACTACATTTTCTATCCCACCATTTATTTTTCTTTTCTTCTCTTTTTTTTTTATTCTTATTTCTTTTCACCATTGCTTCTTTTACTTTTGATTCTAGTTCTTGTACCATTTTTCTTACCCCTTTTTCTTTATATTCTGTTCTTTCCAGCTTTTCCCTGTATATCCTTTTTGATTTTTCGTCCCATTTTATTGCTGGTGTTTTTATTCTTTTTTTTTTTGATTTTTTTTTTCTCTTATTTCTCTTCTTCCATTTTTTATTTGTACTTTTAGTGGCATATGGTCTGATTCTGTTCTTTCTCCAATCTCGAATCTTTTTATTTTTCCCCAGGCTTTCTGGTTTACTACCCCATAGTCTATTACCGATGTTGCCTGTAGTCCTCCATATGTTCATCTCCCTTTCTCATCTCCCTCTTTGTTTCCGTTGAGTATCTCCCACCCATTTTCTTCTACCACTTTTATTAACAGTTTTCCTTCTTTGTTTATCTTTTTATCTTTTGTTGTTCTTCTACTTGTTTCTTTTTTTTCTTTACCTTAATTTTTTCTTCTTTCTTCTCCTATTCTTGCATTAAAGTCACCTCCAATTAGTATGTTATTTGCATCTTTGTCCTTTTTTTCTTCTTTTTCTTTTATTATTTTTATTTCTCTGCTTTATATCGTTCTTATTTCCCATTGTTCTCCATCTATCTTTATTTTTCTTTTCATTTCTCTTTCTTCCTCTTGGCGGTCTGCTTCTTTTTCTTCTATTTCTTTTTTAACTCCAGTTATTATTCCTCCTGCTGCTCTTTCTTTTTTCTTTTTTTTTGTTGCGTATTGTGCCTTCCATCTGTATTTATCAGATAGCTTTTCTTCTGT
Organism: Lagria hirta; assembly: GCA_947359425.1. Classification (NCBI taxonomy): domain Eukaryota; kingdom Metazoa; phylum Arthropoda; class Insecta; order Coleoptera; family Tenebrionidae; genus Lagria; species Lagria hirta. The sequence goes on along the minus strand of OX375801.1, from coordinate 4,611,613 downwards.
TTCTTTCCAATCTTTTTCATTCACCCACGTCTCTACCATTCCTATTATATCGAACTCTTCTATATATTCAAAAAATTCTTTATCTTTTTTTCTTATTCCTGCTATATTCCAGAATACTGCATTAATTACTTTTTCTTCTTTATCTTCTTCTTCTTCATTATCTGCTTTTTCTTTTGTTTCTTTTTCTGTTTTTTTCTGTTCTTCCTTATTGTGTCTGCGTTTTATTCTTGACCCTTCTTTTCTTTTTTCTATTTTTAACTCTTCTATTCTTCTTTTTATTCTATTTTCTATATTTTCTCTTGTTTTCTCTTTTATTTTTTTTATTTCTTCTTTTTCCCATCTAATCTTTTTCTTTATATCTCTTTTCTGTTCTTCATTGTTTGTACTTTGTCTTTCTTCCTTTGATTATTGCCTTAATATAATTAAGTTCCTGTTTGAAACCTTTTAGATTGAAAAATCAAACTTTAAATTTATATTTGAATTGTTTTTTTTTTATTTTTTATGATTTGTTAAATTTTTAATTTACTAATTGTGTCAGCACTTACGTGTTTACTATTTAAAATTCAAACATTTTAGTCTTTTATCTAGCCAATTAACAAGACATTTATTAAAACTTCTGTTTTCAAAATTAAAAATATTTTTATTTATTTTATTTTTTTAAGAAGAGTAGAAGCAGTGTATTTTACAAGTTTAAATAGTTTGACTGAAACAGGACTAACATTTAAACGTTTCTAACTACACAATTTACCCTTTTCTTTTTAATCAACTTTCAATTAAAACTAACGACGTCTGAATAAATCAAAAATTAAGCTTTAGCATGTTAACCAATCACATCAATTTAGTTTTGATTGATTTTTTTTTCATCTACACTTGGTAATATAATTTAAATAATTTAAATAATTTTAACAATTTAAATAATTTAAATAATTTAAATAATTTAAATAATTTAAATAATTTAAATAATTTAAATAATTTAAAAATAATGACTGCTTTTAAAGAGCAAGTTGCCTATTTACTGCCTACTAATTGTTTGAAGAAAAATAATAGAAAATGACTCTTAAACTAACAATCACTGCTATAGTTTCATTCATCGCTGATAGTTTTAGAGTGTCAAACTTTAATTTAAGAAATTTTAAATACTCAAAACTAACTTCTATTAAGTTTTTATTTTGTTTTAACTTTGTTGTGTCAGCGATTATTTTTTTTTTTGCAAATGTAATTCTAAATTAATTTTAGATAGTTTAATTTTAATTTAAATATTTAATCCTCTTAATTTCTCAATTTTATTTACCACTAATTTCTTATTGCTTGTTTGTAATTATGAATTCAAATCAAAACTGATTGTAAAACAAATAAATTACTTATCATGAATTAAAATAGGTTCTACTGTATTCAATATTATTATTATTTCTTTAATTTAAAGTTGACTAGTCATTTGTTTTTTGGGAGAGCCCCTGTTGTTCTAAGTATTTGAAATACTGAGTAACTTGCTTGAACACTATATATTCAACATTGTGCAATTTTCTAATCAAATCATGATTATATTTTAGATGTCATTTGCAAAAGCATTGTTGTCAGATCTTGAAAGCGTAAATTTTTTGTAATAGCTAAGTTTAGTTAGGTACCAGTTTACCAAAAACAAGTACTAAAGCCTATAATAAGTCTAAACGCTAATTTTGTGTGCAACTGTCATCGGTTTTTACGACTACGGTACTGCGCTAATTTGAAAACATCAGTTTTCCACTTCGTGGACCTATTGAATGAAATGGTTCGAAAATCGTATTCTGCATTTGACAGATTGATGACATAATTTAGGAAATACTTCTATTATTTTATTTAAATTCTTCTTAATAGGAAATATTAAAGAATGAGAATATAGCCTCACCAAATAAAAGAAAAGATTTAGGTAAGCGGGAAATGCTTTAAACCGAGCAATGTAATGCGCATGCGGGACGTCAAAAAAGTAATGTGACATTGGTCTTGTCTAAATTAACATAATTTTAGCTTAATAAGAAGTTGATTCCTAAGTTTTAGAAAATGCAGAAATTTATTTGTTACGGTTCTCTTCTATTTTATAAATGTGATTTTTGCAGTTTTACTACAAACGAGAAAGTTTACAAATGTTATCACAAGTGCGGATTTGGAGGTTATGACAGATTTAGGGCAGTTTCTAAACGTTGCAGACAGTGTAAAATGGCTAGTTACTCGTTTCTGTGGCGTTATTCTCATAAGAAAAACTGTGTGAACAGCAGTACCTCACTAGTGAAAGAAACAAAAAACTTTTTATTTAAAAAATTAGTTGAATGTGATGAATTTAACTTTCAAACTCACCGAAGCAATAGCTTAAAAATACATAATATAGGAAACAAGTCTTCTATTGACTCCGAAAAATGGTTTCAATGTGATTACTGTGTTTTCAGAACTTGATTTAAAAGCAATTTATTAACACATAATAAAAGACACCATGTTGCAATTGAATTGCAAGCTATCTTTAATTGCAATGAGTGTGAGTTCAAAACGAGATTTAAATCGTATCTAGCCGAACATAAAAAAATAAGACATACGCAAATTGAACTGCAAACATTTTTTAGCTGCAATGAGTGTGAGTATAAAACTAATATAAAACGTTATTTTAATGGCGCATATGAAATCTCAGCATGCTCCGATTGAATTGCAAACAATTTTTTATTGCATCCAATGTGAGTATAAAACCAAGGTTAAATGTGAATTAAAAAAGCATGAGAAAAGAAAACATACTCCAATTAAATTGCAAACTATTTTTAATTGCAACAATTGTGAGTATACAACTATCTTCAAATCTTATCTAACGCAGCATATGAAAAAGAAACATAACTGAATAAAAGGGAAAATCTATTTCTATATAATATTCTATGACAAATACATCTGTGAAAAAAATAGTTTTGTGTGTGGTTTAATGTATGCTTAGTATAAGAAAATATGTAAATTTTTTGTATTTGAAAATAAATTTTTTTAAAAAAAAATGTGTAGAGTTCTTATGCTACAATGTGAAGTTTTCGGTAAATTTTATATAGTATAGTATTATACGAATGAAAAAGAACATCTAATGACAGCACAATGACAGAATTGTTAGTGTTAAGTGATTCAAAAACTGATCACTCGTAACTGACGATTACAGGATCATTGTTTTCCTTGGAATTGACAACGCCATCTATTTCATCTAGTGTTGTCAAATAAAGCAACTTTGTTAAATTTTGCAGGATTTTTGGTACATAAAAAGAAGATATTGTAAAGCATTATACGAATTTTAAAAAACATTCGATTGTCGCACGAATAGGTGGGAAACACAAGTGCTCCAAAAAAATTAGTGCGACAAAAGTTCTTCTACAACCAATTCAACATGCTACTTTTTCTACTTTAGTTATTATATAAATATTTTAAAAGCGTATTTATGTATAATAGGTAAGGAGTTTTAACTTGACTTATTTTTATCTGCAGTTGTGTAGTGAGAATAATAACCTGTTTTTTAGTCTAACGAACATGGGTGCAAACCTCAAGACCGCAGATGTTTATATTATTATTAATTAGCTTTCTAAAAAAAAGTTGCAACAAAGCATTTATTGTGTAACTGTTATTGGTGTAATACTAAAGTAGAAAAGAGCCATCAAACAAAGTTACATCTGACTCTTCAGTTTCTTGATTTTAGTCTAGTCTGTTTTTATAATTTTGAGCCTCAATGTGAAACTTCGAGCCGAAAGCTCAATCTATGTGAACAACAGATGAACGTTACAAATTTTGATAAAAACAAATAAACAAAAAGCGTTCTTTCTTTTAGGCTAAAAAGTCTAACAAAAACCTTATTAGTTAATCAAAAATAATTATAAAAAAATTATAACAAGAGTTAAATTACTAATAAGTTACAATTTTAAAAAAGATTAAATTTTTTTTACAACCAGTTATAAATGTAAACAATGTGTGGTACAATAATAAACCTTTTTTACGTAAGTGCCAAAATAAATCACGTGATTCTCGTATGAAATTTTATCTGACAGCTGACAGCTTTTCAACTGTTACTAGCTTACTGTCACAAACGATCTCAAAAGTAGATAGATGGATAAATAGATAAAATGCTTTATTGTCTTAAAAATGACAAAATTTTTATGGACAAGCAATACACATAAAAATAAGAGCATGAAATCCGAACAAAACAAAAGGAAAGAAACCAATAACATTACAAATTATTGAAAGTTGACAAAAGGTAAATATAAAAAACAAGGAGAAACAACAAATATAAAAAACAAATAAAAAACAAATAAAAAACAAAAACAAAGATATATATATATATATATAAAATATCTCGCTAAAAAGGTAGCGAGATGTATATATATATATATATAGACGTATAAACGTTCATTATGAAGCCAAAAACAGCATACTTTGCATCTGGCGCTTAGCCCACCGGCCGGTTTCCAAGCCCGGAAACGGGCTTGAGAAAAATTCCATGTATAACATCAAATTTCTCAATAACGGTTTTTTATTTTTCAACCAAATTTTATCTCATACTTAGATGGGTATTGAAGACGTTCATTACGCTTTACGTCATCATTTTATCATAAAGGGTTTGTTTGTTATCAACAATAATCCAAATAGATGCAGGGCTTCTCAATGGCTTGAAACATATCAAGATAAACGGTTGTAGTTCAACCATTTTTCGGTAGTGGCCGCTGTTGACGCTGGCGTTTATAATAAACTATATATTACGCATTTTACGCTCCAAGATTGATTATTCTGGAATAATTTCCTCAGTCTTGTGCACCATATTGCAACAGTGTTTTATTTAGTTTTTGTTATCTTAATGACGGAATTCCTTTGTCATTCACCTCCAACTTGATGCAAGGTCGTTTTATGTAACTCGTAGACAGTTTTAATTCATTAAATCAAATTTTTACATTTGACTGCAAACGCTTTATAATATTGAGCAAATACAAACCTAATAGGTTCTTTTTGTCAGTTTGCAGTGATATTCCAAATTTTTAGTTTTAATTTATCTCATAATATTGATACAAAATTTATTTAAAATGCTTTTTAATAGTACAATAATTATCACAGCGGCAGCGTGTCGCTAAAAAAAAGTAACTAATTAACATATTTAATACGTTATATTTAAAAATTTGCCATAAGCACACTGTAAGTAAGCAGATTTCTGAGTAAACACATAAAAGATGTGGTAAAGAATAAAAAATCATACGGTGTGGTTTATTTTGACTTACTTGAAAAATTTTAAGAATGAAATTTTGAAAAAACACTTAATATTTTGCAAAAAAAAAAAGCTACGTGAAATTATGTCACATAAGTATCATCAAAGTGATTGGTAATTTAGCAAAAAATTCTAAACAAAAATAACACATCCACAAAAACAAATTTTTGGGTTTTTTTATTATTGGGATACATAAAATCAACAATATTTTTAAAAGTGCAACAAAAACACCACAACGTTCAAAATAATACAAAAATTAAAATCGGTAATGATAAGCAAAGTGAAAAATTTAAAATGTTATTAAATAATAAATAAAGTTTTTATGTTTTATAAGAAAAGATTCTGTCCAATGAATACTTAATAAATTGAAAACTTTTACTCGTGATCACTGTGCGCCTTTAGGTCACGCTCTATCTTGTATTTTGCTTCTAAAAGCGACCCAAAAAATAAGCGGATAATATAAAAAAAGATATGCTAGTAATTTTATATTAAATTGTTAGTAGTAACAGAAGATGAAAGGTATTTGAATATTTTTCCTTTTCTGTTAATCTTTCATTTTTATAACTAATTTAAGAATTAAACAATTACTAGAATTTTTATTTCAATTTCAAATTACATAGTTAGCAAAAGCATAAGAATATTACAAAACTTTCAGAATTGTTTGTTTCTGCCGCTTATGGTTTATTCAAGAAATATTTACAGAATACTCACATTTTTTCGTGTCTATAAAAAATGAGTGAATATTTTTTTGTTTTAGATTATGAAGGAATCATACAAGCTCACGTTAGGAAATCCAACACAATTTTTAGCATAAAATCAATTTTACAATACTGGTAGTTGAGTTTTGAGTTCAAATGGTTCATTAATACCTTTTTATTTCGCAATAATTGCAACATTTTCTTGAATAAATTACTAGCGAAAGAAACAACTTTGCTTTTAATTAAAAGAAAAGTCCTTTATGTTTGGTAAACGCCTTTTAATTTGTTTTCAAAAAGTTTCTAGTTTCTGCATACTTCATCTGGTGAAGAATAACATCACAAACATTATACCCACAAATTTACCCGCGAAAACAAAATACCTTACGCATAGTCTCTAGCTAGATGACCTCACAGCGATAGATAAGCTTGTTTGGCGTAATTATTATTCGTAAACAATCGAGAATCATTCAACGGTGTTTTTCGTTGAAGATAAGAAATACTATGTATGAGGTTTATTTATCTATGGTGGTAAATAGACTAAATAGTAGTCCTTTAATCGTGTGGACTCTAAACCAAAACTAATGTATCGTAATTATTTGCCTATCAATTCCAGAGAACATAATTTTTTAATGAAAAAAGAAAGTACTACTTTTTTCAGTTCAAGTTTGGTTATTAATTTGGTATTATCCACATGATTAGAGAGTAACCGAAGGAATGCGATGATAACATAATTGTCGTAATGATGAAAGCAATTGTCGCTAAAGATAGTGAATGGGTCTTAAATTAAAAATATTATTATTTTAATCCATAACAACATATAATACATGAATAAAAGTTTTTATAAAAGAATTAAAAGTTTCTTCTTGCTGAAGAATTCGATATGATTGTGCTACTAAAACCAATACATTATTAAAAACCTTATATAACATTATCAATACATCATCATTATCATCAAAAATCTATGTGTTTGCACAAAACAATTATTTAAAAATAAATATTTACGGCAAACAGCTGATGCTATATTGTAAAACAGCTCAAACCACGTTTATTGTAAATGCTGTATGGGGATAGCTGTAACAGCAACGAGTTAATAAATAAATCAAAGTCAATTAATTATTAACACAAAACTAAGGTACATATTGTTATCGAAGAGATCCATTAGTCTTGTTTATTTATATAAGCTTGGAATGTTGATAAGCGCACGGACGAGCAAGACGGTGGAGCTGACATGTAGTAGCAACAGCGCGAGGTCGAATGAAAATCTTACTTATTTTATGGTTATAATCACTTATTATTATATGTATTATTAAAAATATACCCCTAACAATATTACTTAAGTACATTAAATGTTGAATTTGAAAAAAATTATCGCTGAAAATTAAATTGTTAAAAAAAAAATATAGGTGCCGTCGGAATCGAACTATGTTTTATCAAATGTTAAACAAGCGTGCTGTTCGCTACGCTATGATGCTAGACTTTAGAAAATGCGCTTTTATATATTGATATATAGTAAAGATGCATCTAAAAGTGTAATATTCTGCAATAGACTGACCTGAAATGTCTCATTAAAAACAAAACAGTCTCCAGTCAGGCTTTCATGGTACATAATATTTTTACAAAACATTTTAGAAAGTATTTTGTATATTACTAGTTATTGACAATAAAAGTGATAACATTGATCATATTGGATCATATACATTCGAAATATTTTATAATTATAATTCTTTTAAACTTTAAAAGAATTGAAATTATAAAATAATAGTTTCCGTGTATCTGACTGATGGAAGAACTGACTATAATCAGTACTTTCATGAAAATTTTTAAATTATAGGCTCTTATAATTGTGAACATTTATAGTAGCGAAGAAAAATTAAAATTTATTCTATTTATTTATATTTCTGATTAACTATTTTTGCAACTACAAAACTGCGCAGTTGAAGACATTATTGAGTAAGCAGATAATTTGTAAGAAACCCCTTTGAAACTCGTATTTAACCCAATTGTTAATTGTTTAATAAATATGAAAAACAAAACTTCATAATAACAGGCGAATTATTGCCATTGGTGTTATTAATATTACATAGTGTTGTTATTTAGGTTTGGTTAAAAGCTTATTTAATAAAAAAGTATTATAGACACATAAAAAATACCTAAGTAAAAAATTTTTCTAAATTGTAGCTTTCTAAAACATGTAGCTATAAAAAACTGTTGCATTCTAATAAATTTATATTTTTAAAAAATCTACATGTTTAAAAAAATAGGTGGAAAACTAATTATTATTTGAGAGTTCTATTTTTTTATAGACGATTATGTTGTGGAATGCAGTAATTGCAAACGTGTGGAAAGAAATGTTATAGCTTACTGATATGAATATTATGGCTTGAATCTTGTTACAGCATGTAATTAACAAATAAAGACGTATTCATTAAGTCTCTATCAGAATAGTATTCAGTTAATGTAGGTATATTTAATTTTATTGCCCCAAATTCAATTGAAAAAGAAATGATTGCTTTCAGGCTCTAAGGGCCATTATCTAAAATAATGGCAATTATTTACTAATATGTGAAAGATTTACGGTAGATGCCGCAATATAAAGAACATGAACAATAAAATAATTTTGATATTGAATAAAATACCTATATTTAGGCGTGATCAAAATTAAAACAGAATTCTGTTATTTTATTTTGTAACGAAACATTATTCGATATCAAATCTGCACTTGTAATTGAATAGCTGTAGACACAATGTCTGCCATTCTTCCTTTGTTTGATCTTCATCCCACGCAGCGCATGAGAAATTTTGCTGTGTTTTCTTCAACCAAGCTCAAAACATCTAGAAACTATGTAGTTATCACTCTTTCAAGCGGCAACCTTGCAATGGCTTTAAAACATGCGTAAGTTATCGACTTTAAACACACAATGGGCTTGAGACAATGTGCGAAATGATTGGGCTTCTGTAACGCGATGAGATATCAGTTGCGTGTTTAAGATTATATATGGATTGGATCGCGGCTCCACTGCTGGGGGGCCCTTTGCCTGAGCTATATCAACGGCGGGAATCATCCGTACTATACGTATATATATATATATACTATATTACAGTTATATACTATATCACAGTTCACGCGTGACTCGCAGTCAAGCAAGAACCCTCCGACCTGAAGATGGCAAATGAGATTTTGCCGAAACGTCGTCAAGATATCTAACCAAGAATTCCACGCTGATGAATACCCGGAAACCTAAAGAATTTTCATCAAGCATCCGCGGAAACCTGACGATTAACATATACTATATTAATATATATATTAATATATTTTTGTGAGAAAATGTTCGGTCTATCGTAGAACTTGGCTTATTTGGTATAGTAGAAACTTAAAATGTTTATCCTCCAAGCAAAATTAGTGAAATTTTTTCCTTCTAATAGTTATTTAATTGATATGTTTTAAAATTTGATTAAATAGTTGAAACTTAATAATAGTTAATAGTTAAATTTCATAAAGTGATCACTCAAATCGGGTCAAAAATAATGAACCGCTCTAAAAATCATTGTATGGCACAGATGTTCTCATAATTTTTCTTCAATAAGCACCACAAAATATTGCTTCAAAAATTTAAAGTTTCAATAGGTAATTTAAATTGTTTTGATTGATTTAGTTTTTATTTTTTAACAAAAAAAAAACTAAAATGTTACAAGCGATTTGTTAAAGTTTTTCTATGTTAAACTGTTTTTGGTTTTTGTTGAGATTTTTAGCTGATACATTTAAAATTTCTACAAAATATAGCCTGATTAAGTCAATATTGCTTTCACACAGGTTACATAATTCTTGTTTGAGACCCTTGACTTCAGCTTCAACTGCTTCAAGAGAAGCTTGAAAGTTGCCAGTTTCGGCGCTTGATTCCAGCAAATAGATTTTGTCATATAATAAGCGATTACATTGACGCATCTCAACCACCAAACTCATCAAACTTTTGAAAGATTCTTTTGAAAACTTTAATGACTTGATGTTTTCATTGATATTTGGAGGAGAATTGAGCAATACATTTCCGGAAACATTGTTAGAATCTGTAAGTGTATTTTCATTCACGTCACACTTTACACATATCCAGTCTTTTTTCAAATGCAAGCCTCTAGCATTGACTTTAACACATTTAGGGTAAAATTGAAATTTACACTTACTACACCTCAGTATTGCTTTTCCTTCGGAAAAACCCACAGAACACAGAGCACAATCAGACACGTCTACACTCATCGACATCTTCGATAATATGATGATTTCTTCATCAATGGATTCTCCAAAAGTTTTGTGGCGGTTGGATAATACCAGATTTAGTAGGGAACGCGTTGTAGAATCAGGAAAGGCGGTCGCATCACCACTGGATTTTGGGGATGGATGACGTCACATGGTCCAGGACAAATCATTTAAGTTTCTCCCTCTCGTTTTACTGCAGAAGCTTTTGTTAATTTACTAGAAACCCAATGTCTTTCAGAAGTTATTAGCCGTTTTCTTTAGGTCAGCCGCGAGTTAATTGTTTTTGTGCAAGATATCTCGCCTATTCATTCGGCAATGGTTTGAAAACCGTTCAGAGTTTGTAGTTCTTCCATAACCAACCAAATCCCCTTTTTTGAACCCTATAGAAAATCTATGAGGTTTAATGACGGAAGATTGGAAAGACATTGGATTTCATGGAGTTCGTGAAAGAAACGTTTATCAAGTGGGTCAAGAAAATGATGGTTACTACACCAAGTATTAAAAATTAGGGTTATAAGTATATAATTTTATATTTGGCTGATTTTTTGGTCATATATTATTGTATATTTTATTCATAAATGTTAGAAATATTTTTTCTATACTATCACAGCCTACTTTCCGCTAATTTTATTACTACTTATTAATAAAATATATAAAAATTTTTTTTTGATTTGTTGAATTTTTTTGGTAATCTAAAGACGCATCTCTTGCACCAGCTAGACGATCCATTCTAAGTTATAGTCTCAAACATTTTCTAACTTACTTCTATTTAACACAAACAGATTATTAAATCTTTGCACAGTTTCAACAAAATAAAAAATATTTATATTTATTTAAATATAAAATTAAAAGTAACAAATAAAAATTATATCAACTTAACCAAAAAAAATATTTATAAAAAAAATTAATAATTAAACCTATCCTCGATTGACTCGTACAAACGTTTTCCCTGGAATGTCGATAAGAAAAGTCTGGACTATATCGGTCAGCACACCTGAGCAAGGGATTTTTTACTATTACGATGAACTGAAAATGCATTTTTTTCAACTAATTAATTTTTATTTAATATTTAGTTAGTTATCTGTACGAGTAACATAGAACCGTACAAATTAACAACATTAGTTCGAAAAAACCTTTAATAATAAGTTTGCTAGAAAAATTCTAACAAAATGACATGCACATAATAATGAAGCTCTCTGTATTTTTTATAAATTTCTCAATTTTTATAATTTTTTCTTTAGCTCAAAAGATTGTTCAAAACTCTATCATAAACGAGATTAGGGTCAAAATAATTAATTATTATTTAATTATATTATATGATTCAAATTGCTATTTGTTAAATTTGATTAAAATAAATAAATAAATAAACTACTGTTTAAATATATTAAAAGCATTTTTTTTGTTTTCCACATATTTTTATAATTAATTGTAAGGGTCAAGAATATATGACAAAAAAAAGCATTAATAAGAATATCTAAAAAACTTCTATTCAGATCCTGATCAAGTTGATATAGGACTACATCAGCTTTTAATTGAAAAAAAATTATTAAAATCGATTTGCCCAGTCAAAAACTCTATGTAAATAACTATTATACAAATTACATAAATTTTCATATACGTAATTTTTAGCTAAATTTGTTGAAAACTGAAAAAGAACAGTTTACAAAAGGTCTTGGATGGTGCAAAACAAGACTCAAAACCCGAGTTTAATGTTTAAATCCCTAAAAATTAAAATAAAAGATTTATGACCCTATAGTCCCTATAAACCGTTAGAGATATAAATCATTATCGTTGAAAAGTCATCTCAAAATTCATGTTGTCCACCCATAATTTACACCTAGCAGCATCATTTGGAAATCTGAAAAAAAATAAATTTGCAAATATATAGTAGGTTATTGGGTATGAACCATGACCTAACATCACATGGGTATTATGGGTGTGTAAAATGTAAATGCATCAACATGAAAAAAGCCACATATTACTCACAGAAATAGAAAAAATTATCATCTCCCAAAGTACCCCTTTTCTCTACGTCTATGGAATAATGGCGGCTGAAACTCACTTATTCTCATTTCATAAGCAAATAATGAATGAAAAGTATATGCTATTGCAGACATAAAATTATTGATATAATCAGTACACTAAGCCCAACATTTATTGTAAGTAATAATAAAAAAATTATTAAAAATAAATAAAGTGCAAAGTACCATGTTATCTTACTTACCTGTGAAATAAAACTCCGGCTTCTTTTTTATTGTTATGACTTCCACAACGGTAAGCTGCACATATTACCATGTTTAAAAAATAGCAATCGTTCGTTAAAATTTACAAAATAAAATAAAACACGTAAAAATTGCTTTTGGTGCAAACACAATGTTTGGTACCAAACCAATTGCTGTCATTGTTGCGTCATAAAAACAATAAGATTGTTAACAACAAAGTGTTTGTAATAGTACAGGATACGTAAAACAATTAGTAAAAAATGTTAAAAAAATTAGTTCCGTATGCAACTGTCATTTCTTTTTTGCACTCATTGCTTATAGATCGGTGTTTTCCGATCGTTTCCAATAAAATAAAAACAATTGTTCTGCACCTGTTTTTTACTTTGCTGCCGCATCTATGATCAAATGTTTGAAACAAATATATTTCATAACATTAAAAAAAAAAGTTCTATCTTTGCGGAAAAACATTTACTCCATTATGCAGCACTTTTTTAAGCCAGCTTGCAAACAAAGCGCTCAAGTCAAAACGGTTATTTTCCAAAGTCGTTAGGTAAATATCCTCTACCTGCTTTTGCCATTTTTGCATGTTGATTTTAAGACTGTGACGTCAGAATGAAGTAGTTCTAATATAATTGTGTCAGTTGTGAATTTGTAAACTGACAATTGACAACTGACATGGTGATATGCTATAGCAGAAAATACGCAGCCATTTGTATTTTTTTGCAAATAAATTTATAAAAATTTTGCAAAAGTGTGTATTGTCGCAATTGATAACAAATTTAGTTGTATTTGTGATATACGCTTTTTGGGGTTTTGGCAAGACCAAAATTGCAGCGATGGGAAAAAATTTGGGAAACACCGATGTGTGACCTTCGGAGACCGATTTTTGTGATGCAAAAATAACATTACAAAAAATGTTGACAACAAGAATTCTCATTGCCACTTAAAGGTGCTATAAGCAAAATGAACCAAAATACCACATACTGCACGTTACTATTTGCTGAGATGTCGATAGAACTCCATTTGCAGTATAATCTGCACATTGAGAGTTTTATAGATCTTCGACACGAAAGATCTATCTAAGGATAGCTAATCAGGCTCTGGTAATAGGTATAATGAATCGAAAAGTTTCAAACTTATGTAGTTTATGTGTTTGTATGCCTACGAGACATTTTTAAAAATTGGAACCAATTATTTGCATATCATTTGTTAAATGGTTAAATAGTGTTAAATGGTTGAATGAAAGCCCTTACGCTATAAACAATTACCGTTAATGTAATATGGAACGTAAACGCAGCTTGGTTAACGGCTGTATCATCCGTATGCGATCAAGGAACAATTAAATTAGATGCACTTGTTTGTGATACACAGAAAAGTGTGGAACCACACAGGATTATGTGTTTGAAGTAGATGGGCAACATATTACGAATTTAGCGCACTGCGGAAGTTGACCGAATATTACGGTAATGAAAGTTGAAAAAATTAAAGTGTCAATTGCTGTTCAAGTGTTAGAGTCCTTATGTAGCATCGAGCTTAAAGTTTCTTCTTAAAGCCAGTAAGTAAAAGGCAACGGTTTTTATTGTTGTGCACTTGTGTTATTGATTTACTTTTTTAGACGTCGTTGAACAACAAGCTTGAAGCATTCTAGAATTTATACAATTAATGAATAAAGTGTCAATGGATCGGCTAGGCGCAACGTTATTATTATTATTATTATTATTAATACGTTGGCTAACAGGTTTTAAACCCAATTAGAAGCCAACTGAAAAGCAAATAAAGGCTTAATACAGCAGCACAAAAAAAAATTAAAGTATTTTATCCATAGAATTGTAAGTGCTAATCTTTAGCTGTTAGGGATTGCATTAAATTGTAGTTGCGACACATTGCATATAAAGGTGATCTCTTGGAAATATTAATGCGAGGAGTTGGTAAATAAAATGTTTTATGTTGTCGATCATCAAAACTTGGAATTGCAAAATTAAGTTGTCCCAACAGATCGGCACAGTCAATCTTACTTGATATTAATTTATCTACAAATTTTATACCAGCATCAACCCGACGAGAGTCCAACGTAGCAACATTAAACCTTCTGAGTAAATCTAACTGAGGTATGCCTCTGACTGGATATGTACCATCTGCCTTAAAACATAAATATTTGAGAAAGCGCCTTTGAACTTTTTCTAATGTATCAATATAAGTTGGGAATAAAGGAGCCCAGATAACACATGCATATTCCAGTCTTGATCTGGTAAATGCGTAATACAACATAAACAATGTATCAATATTGGAAAAGGAGCGACTTTGCCTAATAATAAAACCTAACGATTTAAGAGCAGTTGCCACAATATTGTCTACATGAGAAATATTGTTATGGAGAATTGTACAGACAAAAGTGTATGCCAGCTTCTAAGAATTGGGAACTCACTCTTAAAGGTTTTAAACTTTTAAGTGCCTGACTGCACGACGATGGATTCACTTACCTCAAACCACGCAGTTTAACTGAAGATCCCCTAGAAACATTTTTTGGATAAATATGGCATCACACAAATTTTACCACAAATGACTCGGATACGTTTTACAGGGTTCCGAATACAGTCTCTCTGATGCGAGATAAAGCGACCCTTAGTAAACAGTGCAAAGGCAACACGTAACGCATAACACTATATATTTTTTCTGTTTTAGTGCATAATTCTAGCATTTACATCTACGCCGTTAGTACTTTGTAAAGATTGTATGTTGCAATGATATCTTGCTTTTCTGTATCGGTTTTTATAGTTTTTTCACGTGCCCATTACATTTGTGACGCTATGCTATTTTTAGTAATAATTATTTTTTTTATAACACTATTTTTTTTGTTTTTTATAAAATTGTAGCATACATCTTTGCCGTTAATACTATGTATAAATTGTATGTTTATAGTTTTTTACTCATGTTTTTGTTATTTAATTTACTTTTACCATTTATATCTTTATAGGGTTTTACTTAACATTTTGATTATGTACTTTTAGCATTTATATTTGTGCCTGATTAATACATTATTTTTATGAATTTTTTTATTCAGCATTTCTGTAACTTTATCTGTATGACTATAATTTTATTCGATTTTGTAAACACTTCTTTACTTTAGATTTAACCCCCCGACATTTACAAATAAATGTCGAGAGCGTAGTGAGTCATTGCTGTCATAGGCTATTGCTTACAAAAATGAACTCTATGATAGCATTATATTGTTTTGTGTAGTATTATTGTTAATGGTATGTTAACACTAGCTAACGCACTACTTTTAATTGTACTTGTGTCAATATATATAAATTTTTTTGATAAAGAAATTTTTCTTTTCAATATTCAAAAACAAGCGGTAAATGAAATTTACCGCGGAATGGTTCCGAAGCAAGCGGAGCCGAAATGCAGGTGGCGCTACTAAAAGGTTACCGGCTGTTACCATTACCGATTACATTCTATCAAACATAGGGTATTGAATGAGGTTATCAAATGAACGCCTATATTAACGGCTTCCTTTTAATATAACATTTTTAAAAATATTAGTGTTTTAGTTCAATTTGACGTTATCAAAAATCTCGGTTTTCTCGAAGTGCTGCCGCTCTTCCTTGGTTTTTTCCTGTTACGATTCACTGGAATCTTATAGATGCCGTTTATGCAACTTTGAAACAAATGAAAAAATTGTTTATTTTATTCACAGTTGTGAGTTTTTAGATGTTTTGGATGAAGCCTCTTTCGAAAAATGTCAACGTTGCAGAGTGGGTAGCTTTTCGTATGTGTGGAGATACTTTCACAAAAGAAAGTGTAATTTTATAGAACATAAATCATCTGTAACAACTAATACGGAAAATGGAAACAGTATTATTACAACAACTAGCCAAACAGATAAACTTTACCAATTCGCTACTTGTTTTGAATGTGATCAATGCAAGTATACAAGTAAATACAAATTCCAGTTAAAAAGACATATTTATCTGAAACATATAGACAGAAAACACTTTTTACCAAAATTGCAAAAAATTGCAAAGGAAATGCCTGGTAATTTTAAAACGACCGAAAAAAATGCGCGTTTAAAAAAAAATAAAATTAATCGTTCAAGAAAATTACAGCAAAAATACAAATGCGATGAATGCGAATATTCAACTTTTCATAAAGGAGATCTAAAAAATCATATAAACGCAAAACATCTTTCAGGCAAATTACAACAAACATTCCAATGTGTTCAGTGTGAATACAAAACTCCTTATAAAC
This sequence comes from Lagria hirta, assembly GCA_947359425.1. NCBI lineage: Eukaryota > Metazoa > Arthropoda > Insecta > Coleoptera > Tenebrionidae > Lagria > Lagria hirta. The sequence continues at coordinate 4,594,957 of OX375801.1, read as the reverse complement.
AACTTATAAAATTGCATAGAAATAGAAGGCATCTTTCAAGCGAACTACAACGAAAATTTCAATGCGATCAGTGTGAATATGCAACTTTTTATAAAGGAGATCTAAAAAAACATATAAATGCAAAACATCTTTCAAGCGAACTACAACGAAAATTTCATTGCGATCAGTGTGAATATGAAACCCTGAGAAAAGATCATTTGAAAAGACATATAAATGCAAAGCATCTTTCAAAAGATTTACAACAAAAATTCCAATGTGATCAGTGTGAATACAAAACTTTTTATAGAAATAATTTAAACAGACATGAAAATGCAAAGCATCTTTAAAAAGAATTACAACGAATATTCCAATGCGATCAGTGTGAATATAAAACTCTTAGAAAATATGTTTTGAAAAAACATATAAATGCAAAACATCTTTCAAAAGAATTACAACAAAAATTTCAATGCGATCAGTGTGAATATAAAGCCCTTTCAAATGAGCATTTGAAAAATCATATAAATGCAAAGCATCTTTCAAAAAATTTACAACAAAAATTCCAATGCGAGCAGTGTGAATATACAACTTTTTATAAAGGAAACCTGAAGACACATATAAATGCGAAACATCTTTGAAAAGATTTAGAACAAAAATTCCAATGCGAGCAGTGTGAATATAAAACTTTTTATAAAAGAAACTTGATGATACATATATAACATGACTTATTTTTTTATTTTTTTACATAATCAATAATTATTTATATCTTATCAATCTTAAGATAGAATATAAATACCTGGAGTTAAATGTTGTGTCACCAATCACTTACTACAATAATGAATCCAGAAGATCTTAGAATAGGTGAGATTTTACCATAAACTCACACGGAATCCTAAAATGTTAAAACAACACCTGAATTTGCTATTTCAAACCATCCGTTAAGTAACAATTAATTTAATCAAGCGCTCTGTTAAAATATTTATAGACAAACATTTATGAGTTGACTATTATAGGCTAAGAGCTTACCTAATTCTATAGTACTATTGCTCCTTCAATTGAATTTACATATTCTGTAATGTGTTCTGATTTCTTCAATTATTAAACTTCAAAATATAAACTATTTGATAAACTTCTTTTTTTTTTATCAATTATAAATTACTGCCAATACAATCTTTAACATGCCACAGCAATAATAATAATAATATGGCAATTAAAATGTCATAAACATTTTAGTACTAATCAGACAATAATTAATAACTTTTGCGTAACATTATGCAACATATTAAATTCTTTAATTATTCTTTAAATTAATTTCTAAAATCAAATTTTATTTTTAATCAATGAATGATTATTTAGTTAATTGATTTCTGCAAGTACACTATTTCACATGGTATAACAATAATAATAATATGGCAACATATTAAATTCTTTAATTATTCTTTAAATTAATTTCTAAATTCAAATTTTATTTTTAATCAATGAATGATTATTTAGTTAATTGATTTCTGCAAGTACACTATTTCACATGGTATAACAATAATAATAATATGGCAACTAAAATGTCATAAACATTCTCGTACTGATTAGACAATAATTAACAACTTTCACGTAACGTGTTTTATTAAACTCAGAGGATGCCAAAGCACCATGTTTTAATAAACTCAGAGGTTACGCTACTTTAAACAAATAGTTTCACGTAACGTGTTTCACTACAGAAATAGTAAACTCAGAGGTTACGCTACTTAATATAATTGCAGAACTAATTTTAATTGATTCACATTATTATGTGACAGCAAAAGACTATAATTTATTTTTTTATGTGTAAATTATTTTAGTTAAAGAATTTCAAACTATACATACACTTGCTAATCTCAAAACATTAAGTAAAACATAATTTATTCGAACAAATACAAGTAAATTGAATTCTGTAAAAATGTCGATATTTGACCACTGTCAATTTATAAGAAAGTTGATGCAGTGCAGCGGTTACAAAAATAGAATTATTTACCAATCAATTTTCAATATATTATTAGGTAATGGCAATGTAACCAAACAACAGCAATAATTGTAACAACTTTAAATAAATGTTTATCAAACTTTTGAATAATTAATTGGATAACTTTTTAATTAAATTATTATTTTATTTCGAGCAGCTTGTATAGTAAAGAAAGAAAATGTGAAACTTTAAGATAATGCCTATCATAAATTCGACTAATTAAATTCTTGAATATATAATTAAATTATTATATTTTATTAACTAAAAACGAGAGTATGGTTTCGCACCCTCCGGGTGCTTACCTACTCTCTTGAGTAAAGGGTTGCCTACGGCAACGTGTATGAACCTAGAGGGGTTGCCTTCGGCAACCGTAAAATAAACGCACTTTTTTTTTTATTAGATTATTGAAAATTTATTTTTTTATTGTAATATTTTTTTATTTAGTCTTTTTTGCACTTTTTCTACTTTCTCATATCAAGGTTTGCCTTTGACAAAATTTATATAAACCTAGCCCATTATTATATATCTTAAAATTTATTATTATTTATTTAAAAAATTTTAATTAGATTTTATTAATTATACTTATTTCTTTTTCTTTTATCTTTTTCATCTTTTTTTTATAGTAAAGCAAGCATATTAGCATTTGATAATTTTTTTTTATTTATTCTTTTTTGTACTGTTTCTACTCACTCGTATTGAATGTTGCCTGCGGCAACAAATATAAATCTATTATTATTATATTTTTAAAAATGCTTTTGAAAATGCTACAAAAAATGTAGGTTATGTCATAGCAAGAACAATGACATCTGTCAATAATTTTGTCAGTGTCAAAGATGTGTCACCCATAATCAATAGAAAGTTATTGCTGTGGTACAATTTTAATATAAAATATAAGATTACCAACTCAAACATTCTTAAGCTTGTAATTAATAATGACTTTTTAATTTAGCAACACTTTAAAAGACTTTTTTATTTACGCCTAGCTGCAACATTGTAACCGAAAACGCCGTTCCTACTTTCTCTTGTTAACAATTCAGATAAACACAAATTCAAAACTTTTCTTTTTTAATTATTAATTATAAACATTAGCTTGTACAGCATAAATAAAACCAAAATTTTTTATCAATATTTTTTTAGTTGGCAACACTTCTGAGAGATTTTTTTATTAACCTTGTATCACCACTGTAACCTTGAACGCTTGTTTGACAAATATTTGACGTATCTTTTATGAAAAAAATGTAGGTTATATCATAGCAAGCACAATGACATCTGTCAATGTCAAAGATGTCTCACTCATAACAACAACAATATGAAGTTGTTGCCGTGTTACAATTTTAAAATTAAAATGAGGATTGCCAACTCAAGCAGATCTTATTGATTTATGTTATTACTTTTAACATACAGATTTGCTGCCTTCTCTCAAAATGATTACATTGTGTAATTAATCAAATAAAAAAATTACATTGTAACTTGTACATAAACATTTAACTATAATAATAGCTGATTTAGTAGCTTTGTCTAACAAATTTTAGATTTTTTAAATTTTTTTAGTAAAATTATTTTTTTTTCGGAATAAAATTATTACAGTTCCACATAAACGTCGTTTCTTTCGTAAATTTGATTAAGGTTTTTTTCTTGCAACGAGCCCCCTTAAGCGCTAGAGGTACAACCAATAAATTTGAGAAAAGAGATAGAATGATCGAAATGCTGCTATAAATGACGGACAAACGTACTCTAGATAGAAAACTTTGAAGGCTGAGGTTTTAAACTGACATAGCGTCAGTCTTATGTCTAAATTGTGACAGTTCTAAATTTTTTGGTTATGTCATTTTAAATATTTATCTTTATAATTATTGTGAAAAATAATGAAACGAAAGCTTTTAATGTGGCTAAAATGTTGATGGGATATGATGGAGTAGTGATTTGTTTAGTTTTCTTGATGAAAAAGTGCCGTGTGCAAAAATTGTTGACGTATTTTTTTTTTGAGGGGCGAATCTCACGAATTTTAACAAAATACAGCTGGAATATAATAAATTGGACTTTTAAGTAATGGGGCCCTACTTATTAAAAGGTCTAAAATGGTTTTATTAAAATCGATATGTAATAGAAAAGATTGTATAAAGTTTTATACTTTCATGTGTCAAGCGACGATTGATTTTTATATATTTATTGGAAATTGATGATTATTTTTAGCATTTCAACGCTACCCAGCTAACTGGAAAGGAGTTTGACTTATTGTGGTGGAAAATAAAGCAGTGTTTTGTGTGTTGTTTAAAAGCTGTTGATGGCGGAGCTCCTTTTTGATAAGTGAAGAAAAGTGAGGTTAAATATACAGAAACGTTGATAACTACGTTGGTTTGATTAGTAGAATGAAAGGGTCATGCTTATTCAAATATCAAACTTCAGACTGCAAGAGTCGTGTTGAAGAATGTTTCGAAACAAAGCATGATTGAATTTCAATACAAAACAAGCTACTCTACTATTTCTAAAGTTAAGAACACGTTATAATGACAAATTTAATGATAGGATAACATTAAAGAACTCTCTTTGGCAAAATATTTCAACCGAAATGAGAAGCAATGCTTTTGATATACCCGAAGGACGTGCAGGGACTGACACTTTTCGAAAATAATTGGCACAGGAAGAAGAGAGACTCTATTTTGAAGTGAATGCTATTTTGGGGAGTTTGTCAACCCAAGATTCTTTAGAAATAAGGATAGATGCTGAAGACATACATAGGGAAATAAAAAATAGGTTTGTTGTAATATTGTCATAGCTTAATTATTTGATATTCTAGATTCCATTCTTCTAAAACTTCAGTTCGACCAACAAGCAATGTCACTAAGATGCTAGAAGTAATAACACAACAACAACAACACCACGAAGTAAGAGAAGAGAAAGCAAAATATATGAAGATTGAATGTGATTAATGTACACATTCAAATCTGCGTGCATTAGACAATATTTTATCAAAATAACAATGAGATATAATATAAATAATATTTTTTTAGGGTTTTGAAATGGGATAACGAATTAACATTAATGTAATATAAATTTAAAGTATTAAGGTCAATGACCTTTTGACCTAATTCTTTAAATTCTGTACCACTTGAATTTTTAGAATTAAAAAATCAATAAATGTCAAATGTCAAAAAAAAATTGACATGTGTCATAAATGTTATTGATTTACAAATTTTCTAAAATTTATTGAAACGAGGGCTTAAATGTGGACTCTTCTATCATGTGCTGTCAAGCGGTCGATTGATCTTTGTATTTATATTGATGATGAAAGTTACAATAATAATTTAATAGAAAATTGTATATTTAAACATTCAAAAGCGAATTAGGTAAGTGGAGAGCAGTTTTATTCTTTTATTCAAAAGATTTTTTTCTAGGTTATACAATAATTTTGAAGAGAAACAATAAGATAAGAAAATTAAATTTAATTGACGTCTTCATATATTGATGAGATATTGTGGGACGTTTGTTTGCTTAATTTGTGTTGATTCCAAAGCGGTCCAGGTTAGTGAGAAGAAGTTTTAATGTTTTATTTAAAAAAACATTTTTTTCAGATCATACAATAATTGAATTGAGAAAAAGAGATTGCAAAATAGAGTTTTATCGACGCTTAAATGCTGATGGAATATTATGGGATTTTTTTTTATTTGCTTTGTTGATGAAAGCACAAGGCTGCGATGAAGATAGCCACCTTCCCAGATTCTTCCAAAAGAAATCAAAATGTAATATAGATTTAAATTATTTAGGTCAATAACCTTTTGACCTAATTATTGAAAAAAGTGAGGCTAACTATATAGAGACGTTGAGAGAAGTGGCGCCCGTTGTTTTTTGGGGCTATCAATAATCTTAACTAAAAAGGGTTTAAATGTTATAAGTGAGACTTATAGGTGATATATTGTAAAATCATCATGTGGGAAAAAACCTTTTAATTAAGCTTTAAGAGTGTTTGAATTGGAAAACTTAAATATTTTATATTAAAATTGTATCAAGATAATAACTTTCTATTGATAATGAGTGACAAATCTATGACACCGACAGATGTCATTATGTTTGCTATGACATAACCTACTTTTTTTTTTATAAAAGTTACGTCAAATATTTAAAAAAAAGTGTTTTCGGTTACAGTGTTGCCACTAGGCAATTAAAAAATTTATAAAAAGTGTTGCCAACTGAAAAAAAAAATATTGATAAAAATTTTTGGCTCTTTTTATGCTGTACAAGCAAATTTTTTTAATTAATAGTTAAAAAAGAAAAGTTTTGAATTTGTGTTTATCTAAATTGGTAACAAGAGGAAATAGAAACGGCGTTTTTGGTTACAGTGTTGCAGATGGGTGCAATAAAAAAGTCTATAAAAAGTATTGCCAATTAAAAAATCATTATTAAGCACGTTTAGTAGTGTTTGGGTTGGAAATCTTATAGTTCATAATAAAAGTGCACAATGGCAACAACTTAATATTGATTATGTGTGACATATCTTTAACATTGACAATATTATTGAAAGATGTCAATGTGTTCGCTACGATATAACCTAATTTTTTTTTATGAAAGTTACGTGAAATATTTGTCAAGAAACAAACGTTTTTAGTTACATTGTTGCAACTAGGCAATTTAAATTTTTTTTCTTAAATTGTTGCTAAATTAAATATTTATTAAAAAAAATTTTTTTTTGATTGTATTAATTATAAACAAATGTTTTTAATTAATAATTATACAAGAAAAATTTGAAATTTTTGTTATTTAATTTCCGACAATCAAATATGCGAAAAAAAAATTTGCAAAAAATTAAAAATAAAAAAATGTTAATTTAAAAGATATGCGATGATTTAAGTAACTAAAGCATCAAGAAAAACTAAAAGAAATTATAAATTTGTTGATAAAAAAAAAAAAAAGATAATTTAAGTAGTATAGAAAAACAAAATTATGGTAGTTGTAGAAAAATAAAAATTCATAAAATTAAGTAAAAAATAAAAAAAATCGAAAAAAAAATTTATAGAAAAGAAAATGTTTAGATTGGAAAACTATATTATAAATACGGAAAAAAAAATGTTAAAATATCAGAAGTTTATAGATGGATAATACAATATTAGAAAAAAAAATAGTATAAAAAAAATTAGAATACACAAAAAAAGAAAATGTAAAAGAGAAATAAGACGAAAATAAAAAAAATTGAAAAAAAAATTAAAATTAAGTAAATACATTGTAAAAATAGGAACAAATAGAATCAAAAAGAAGAAAGTGGAGAGAAATAAAAAAACGAGTTCGGAAAAAAAAGTTGAAGAGAGAAAAAGAAAAAAAAATAAAAAGAAAGAGAAAATAAAAGTTTCAATGTACGAATTTCTATAGAGTAGTTGTTTTTTTGATTTTGATATATGATATATAACTAAAATATAAATAATTTTTATTGATTTTTTCATTAGATTATGTATGATTGTAATTAAATGATTACATATTTTAAAAAAATTAAATAGAAAATAGGGAAATAAATTAGAAAAGGAAAACAAATAGAAAAAAAAAAGAAAGAATATAGTATATAATTAATAAAAGGTAATACGAACCTTTTTAATAAAAATAAAATATGGTTGTTTTATGGTTGCCGAAGGCAACCTTAATGTAAGAGAGTAAGGTAAGAAAAAGGGAGAATAAATAAAAAAATATAATAATAGAAACAAAAAAAATATATAAAATAACATTTTTAATTTTGAGAAAAAATAATAAAAAACTCGCTTTAGAAGAGAATAAGAAAAAATTCATATAAATTATTATAATATACTATAGTTTTTATTCTAATTTTAATAACAATTATTATTAAAGTAATAAAATTAATATGAAAAAAAAAAAAATTAAAACGAAGAAAAAAAAATACAAATAAAAGAAAGAAAAAAATTTGAAAAAAAAAGAAGAAAAAAAATCAAGTATATTAAATAAAATGTAATGCAAAATTTTTTCATATAAAAAAAATTGTTGTGTTATTGTTGCCGAAGGCAACCTTTTACATATAAGAGAGTATAGTAAGAACAAGAACTAATAAAAAAAATATATATATAATATAAATAATATAAAATAATGATAGATAGTAATACTATTTTTAAATATTAAAATAATATTAAAATGAAAACGTTAAGTCAAAATCTAATCTCAAATGTTATAACGAGAATTTTTATAAGAAAAAATGACTGTCCGCCACCTTAATAATGAGAAAAAAATAAAAAAATTATAATAATAATGAATAGTAAAAGTATTATTTTAAAAAATAAATAATAGATTTATATATGTTGCCGCAGGCAACATTCAATACAAGCGAGTAGAACAAGTACAAAAAAAAAATAAAAAAAAAATTTTAGTGAATGGTAATATGCTTGCTTTATTATAAAAAAAAATGAGAAAGATAAAAGAAAAAGAAAAAAGTATAATTAATAAAATCTAATTAAATTTTTTTAAATAAATAATAATAATATATTTCAAGATAAATATTAATGGGCTTGGTTTATATAAATGTTGTCAAAGGCAAACGTTGATATGAGAAAGTAGAACAAGTACAAAAAGGAATAAATAAAAATATATTACAATAAAAAAATAAATTTTCAATAATCTAAAAAAAAAAAAAAAAAAAAAAATGCGATTATACTACCGGTTGCCGAAGGCAACCCCTCTAGGTTTATACACGTTGCCGTAGGCAACCCTCTACTCAAGAGAGTAGGGTAAGCACCCGGAGGGTGCGAAACCATACTCTCGTTACATATAAATAAAACGCGATAGCGGCGTCTCTTTCTTGCAAAAGTGCGGCGTAAAAAAGATTTATTAATTATGACAAATTGTTAAATGTTGTAAGAAATTTGATAAAAAACGGCATCAATAGAGTTTCGGTGTGATGTTTTGAGATAAGAATTGGATTTTTTTGTGCTAGGATAAAGGGGCAGAAGGGATTTTTAGTAAAAAAAATTTTTCAAACAAATGACCGATAAAGTGAGTAAACGGATAGGACATTTATAGGACGTTGGCCAAAAAACCACAATAGATAGATACTCAAATTCAGAAAACAGTCGGTATTTTTGGGGAGTTTTTTCAATTTTTTTGGCTTCCTGAAATAACTAACACGAGTCGACGAAACGAGCTGCTCGAAAATAATTGATTCAGATAAGATTTCGGTAAGAAAATTTCTTTTAAATTACAGTATTTGCTATATTATAATTATTAGAATGTATTTCAATGGATTTTACAGCTACAAAATAGAAATATCGCTAAATTTTCCATTAAAAAAGTTCAAATGTCAAATGGAATGACAGCGAGTTTATAACCTTATTATAATATGTATTCTACAAAAAAACAATTTGCCGCTGCAATTATATCGAAAGGGGGTATATAGCTCAGTGGTAGAGCATTCGACTGCAGATCGAGAGGTCCCCGGTGAGAACTGCAGACTCTGTACAGTGCGAGACTGACGCCTGCCGAAGTCAAAAACAAGCCTAGGATTTCTAGGGAAAATAAGTAGGGTTCTCTCGAACAATAGATTAAATTGGTCGCAGTTCTGTAAGGTGGAAAGCGCCAAACGACCCCGTCCCAATCTATATCGAAAATTGACGAGATTATGCAAGATTAGAGCACCAAAAGTCCAGAAGATATCATCATCAAAGGTAAGTAAAAAACACAGCGGTGAGGCTTCTCGCCAAATAAAACTTTATTGGTTATGATGATAAAAAGAGCTCTCTCTTCCTCGCAGAGCTCCTGTTTATATTTATTTTGTAGAATGAATTGAGTGTCTTCGTGCCACAATAATATAAAATATATGATAGAGAAAACAATTCAACAATGACTGCAGTTCCCCTGTTCAATTGCATGTGCATGAAATGCTGCTATCTGAGATACTGTATAATGTGAAATGAAGACAAAAGTCCTTCAATTTTAATAAAAGTGAGGTTAAAAATGTTAGCAGCGATTAAGAATCTGAAGTAGAGGTTTTTTTGGGAAAGATATGTAAATATATAGATTATTATTATAAATATATTATTTTTTACTTAATAATATTTTGTTTAAGGCTTTGTGAAATGGAATAACGGATACATGAAAGAAAAAAGTTTAAAGATTATGATGCTCTCATTTATTAACGGAAAATTCAAGATTTTCCTTATTGTAAAGAAAATGAAGTGAAGAAGACATAATTACAGGTTTTTCCAGAAGAAATTATAATGTAATATAGATTTAAAGTATTAAGGTCAATGACCTTTTGACCTAATTATGGAAAAATATAGAGACATTGATAATTATAGGATTTTTTCCAATTAAATTCATGTTGTCTCAAATTCTGTATTAAAATGAAGATAAAAATTTTTAATTTTAATAATATTTACAGTAACTGCTTATCTAAACTATAGACTTCTTTTGAAAATAGAAATTGTCGTATGGATAAATTGAATCGATTCGTTTGGAGATTAAAATTTATTGATTGGGCGTTAAGATGTTTGAAATACGATGAAGCAAAGAAGACCATGAGAAACCTTTTAGAGAAAAAAGATAAAGAGATATACAAATTATTATTAGAAATGATTAGATTTTAAATGAATGCTTAGTACCATCCGTACTAAGCATTTTGACACCGTTTGACATTTTGTTTTTGGAAAGTGGCTCGAATGAGAATAATGTACATCTTTTAATAATTAATTTGCAATTGAATGAAATTATTATTATTATATGCTGTCTCAGATGCTGTACATTTACAGTAAATTGTTATCTAGACTGTTTATAAGTTTATTTTTGATCGATTATACAATGTAATTATTTTGAGAGAATGCTATAAATCTGTATCTTCAAAGTAATAAAATAAATATAATCAAAGCGAAATGTTGAAGTTAGTTGGTAATCTATATATTTCATTTTAAAATGGTACAAAACTTTATTTAGTAATAATTTTAATTTTTAATTGATATGAAAAATTTTAAATTTACCGCTTTAATATTTTTGACATTGTTGCTGTTAGTAACAACATGAAAAATTAATAATAAATTAATTATCTTTAGAATTTTTGTAAAGTATTTACATATTTTACACAATTAAGTGTTGTTTTTTTTGCAAAATATAAGTGAAAAGCTTAAAATAAAGTAGGTTTAATAATTATTCAATCTCATTGTCTATAATTTTTTTTTTTTTTAGAAAAGGTTTGATGAAAATTTTTTTGGCCTGTTTTACATTTTTTTCTTTATTATAATATGGAAATATAATACGAATGGCTAGAAGCACCTTTTTGATTATATTATATAAGATATAGAACTGTGGTTGTGGAAAATTTATAATTGCTTATATGAAAAGTGAGGTTAAGTTGTGTTTGAGACCCATTGATGAAAGAAGATTGATATAAATGAATTAAAACAAAATGGAAATGAAAAATTATATTGGAAAAATATCTATACAGACTATATATTTTTCTCTCAATCGTACGTACTTGTTTTTATATTTTTAAATAAACAATTAAAAATCTTAAAATAATACGATGTCAATTGTCAATTATTATTGTTGACATAATCAATTAAAAAATACAAAGTGATCACTTAATATCATTAATTTATATTTGATAAATAACATGAAATATGAAACGTTTTTTTGTCAATTTTAATGTAGAATTTTATATAGAGTGGTTGTTTTTTTAAATTTGATATATAATAATATATAACTTTTATTTTTTTTTTTTAGATTATTATAATATGGGAATATAATACGAATGGCTAGAAGAGCCTTTTTGATTATATTATATAAAATATAGAACTGTGGTTGTAGGAAAATTTATAATTGTGTATACGAGAAGTGAGGTTAAGTTGTGTTTGAGACCAATCGATGAAAGAATATTGATATATATGAATTAAAATAAGATGGAAGTGGAGAATTATATTCGACAGAATATATATTTTTTTCTCAATCGTACGTACTTATTTTTATATTTTTAAATAAACAATTAAATATTTAAAAAAAAAATACGATATCAATTGTCAATTATTATTGTTGACATAATCAATTAAAAAATACAAAGTGATCACTTAATATTAATGCTTTATATTTTATAACTAACATGAAATATGAAACGTTTTTTTGTCAATTTTAATGTACAAATTTCTATAGAGTGGTTGTTTTTTTGAATTGGATATATAAGTAAAATAAAAAAAAATTTTATATATTTTTTTTTTAGATTATGTATGATTGTAATTGAATGATTACATATTTTGGGAAAATTAAATAGAAAATAGAAAAAAATTAATGTGAAAATAAAAAAAATTAAGAAAATTAGAAAAATGAAACAAATTGAATAAAAAAGAAAGAAAGAATAAAGTATTATAATTATTTATATGTAATAAGAACTTTTTTTTTAATAAAAATAAAATATGGTTGTTTTATGGTTGCCGAAGGCAATCTTAATGTAAGAGAGTAAGGTAAGAAAAAGGGAGAACAAATAAAAAAATATAATAATAGAAACAAAAAAAATATATAAAATAACAATTTTAATTTTGAAAAAAAATAATAAAAAACTTGCTTTAAAAGAGAATAAGAAAGAATTCATATAAATTATTATAATATACTATAGTTTTTATTCTTATTTTAATAACAATTAAAAAATTTGTTGTTTTATTGTTGCCGAAGGCAACTTTTTACATATAAGAGAGTATAGTAAGAACAAGAAGGAATAAAATATATATATATATATATATATATAATGATTGAAAAAAATAATATAAAATAATGATAGATAGTAATACTATTTTTAAATATTAAAGTAATATTAATATAAAAGCTTTATGTCAAAATCTGATCTAAAATGTTATAACGAGAATTTTTATAACAGAAAATGACTGTTCGCCACCTAAATAATGAGAAAAAAATAAAAAATTTAAAATAATAATGAATAGTAAAAGTATTTTTAAAAATAAATAATAATAGATTTATATATGTTGCCGCAGGCAACATTCAATACGAGTGAGTAGAACAAGTACAAAAAAAATAAATAAAAATATATTACAATACAAAAATAAATAAACAATAATCTAATAAAAAAGCTACAAGTGTGTTTATTTTACGGTTGCCGAAGGCAACCCCTCTAGGTTTATACACGTTGCCGTAGGCAACCCTCTACTCAAGAGAGTAGGGTAAGCACCCGGAGGGTGCGCGACCCAACTCTCGTTTTAGATAAGTATTTACTGAAAGAATTTTTAAAAGTGAATGCTTTTGTCTTCATTTTAATATAGCAACATACAACTCATATTAAAATAATCAATAAAATATTGATAATAAAGACAATATCATGTTGTAAAATTTTTCAATTTAAGAGGGTGTCTATCTTCATCGCGGCCTTGTGCTTTCATCGACAAATTATATTATATCTCATTGTTATTTTGATAAAAAATATTGTCTAATGCACGCATTTTACAAAATAACTACCAATCTATAATCAATTCAAGGCTATATTTTCTTCAAAATTCCTTTTCAATAAGGGCAATGTTTTGTATTAGCTTTTTTTTGCAGTTAATGTTATCTCTCGCTTGAAGCTCTCAAAAAGAAAAATATAAAAAAACATATATAATCTCTAAATGGATCTATTCAATCCAAATAAACCGTATTACAAATTCTACTTTCAAATTAAATCTTGAAATTGAGTCTCAACTTGCATGTAAACAATGGTTGTCTTCGATTGACGTTTTCTTCCCATTACTTTATTATTTTGTTTACATTATGGTGGTCTTCTTGTGAAGCAGCAATTAGATTTTTTCTATAACTACCAATCTATAATCAGTTCAAGGCTATATTTTTTTTTTCATTCAAAACCAATTCATTTGTAAAATAAGATTTGACAAAAATATCAAAAATTTGACCTATATCTTCTCTGATTTATTGATTTTCAATATAGATACTTTTCGAAAATAATTTTTCACTTCCATCTGATTTTAATTCATTTATATAAATCTTCTTACATGAATAGGCCCAACCATAACAAATTTATAATAACCTGAAGCTGTCAATTTGACATTTGACCGAAACCAAAAAAAAACCCCTTTCTCTAAAAATTTCATGAAATCTATTAAAAAAACTAAACAAATTGCTTCTAACTTTTGGGTGAATGCCACTTGTTTATTTAACTAATATTTTCATTGTTTTGAGCTGTATTTACGTAGATTTTCCATTAAATTCACTTCACTCTGTTGACAGAATAGGGCCCTTATTTTTCTCTACAAAATGTCTTGAAATCTTTTAAAAAATTAATCAAACCTTTATCAGTCGCTTCAAAATAGTTTTTAAACAATGTTTCATCATTTAAATATTCATTGAAATTCGGTCTATTCTCACTTCCACTCTTTTGACAGTTTGGGGCTGAGCTACAAATTTTGTAAAAATCTTCTTTCTTGATGAAATTACATTAAATCTCTTGATGGGAAATCTTCTTTATAAATAAAACCCCCATGTTTATTTAATAGATATTTTATAGATTTTAGCTGTATTTTGGTAGATTTTCGCTAAAATTAAATTAAATTGACAGGTTATGACATTTGTCTGAGGCCCTTATTTTTCTCTACAAAATGCCTTGAAATCTTTGAAAAAAATTATTCAAACCTTTATCGGTCGCTTCAAAATAGTTTTTAAATAATGTTTTCATTTAAATATTCATTGAAATTTGGTCTATTCTCACTTCCACTCTTTTGACAGTTTGGGACTGAGCTACAAATTTTGTAAAAATCTTCTTTCTTGATGAAATTACATTAAATCTCTTGATGGGAAATCTTCTTTATAAATAAAACCCCCATGTTTATTTAATAGATATTTTATAGATTTAAGCTGTATTTTGGTAGATTTTCGCCAAAATTACGATACGACTGACAGGTTAGACACTGACAGGTTAGACACTGACATTTGTTGATGAAAATTCTTAGTGATATAGAATCTAGCCATAGTAAGTTTAGACGTTATTATCGCGATTTTGACACATTCCATCTCTTTCTCAAACTCTGTTTGTGGTACATCCTACGTTCAAGGGGGTTATCAAATTTGAAAAAAATTTTTAGAAATTATTAAAAAAACATTGTAATTTTAAGGATAGCTACTTTTTTCTACAAAATTTCATTTAAAACGAAAAAAAAATTTAAAAAGCTAAAATTTGTCCGACAGAGATGCGGCTAACGCGTTTTATTATTATTTAACGAGAGTTGGGTCGCGCACCCTCCGGGTGCTTACCCTACTCTCTTGAGTAGAGGGTTGCCTACGGCAACGTGTATAAACCTAGAGGGGTTGCCTTCGGCAACCGTAAAATAAACGCACTTTTTTTTTTTTATTAGATTATTGTTTATTTATTTTTTTATTGTAATATATTTTTATTTATTCTTTTTTGTACTTTTTCTACTTTCTCATATCATGGTTTGCCTTTGACAACATTTATATAAACCTAGCCCATTATTATTTATCTTAAAATTTATTATTATTCATGTAAAAAAATTTAATTAGATTTTATTAATTATACTTATTCTTATTTTATTATTTTTTTCTTTATCATCTTTTTTTTTATAATAAAGCAAGCATATTAGCATTTACTAATTTTTTTTTTTTTATTTTTTTTTGTACTTGTTCTTACCATACTCTCTTATATGTAAAAAGTGGCCTTCGGCAACAATAAAACAACAATTTTGTTTTTATTAACAAATTAAAATTAATAAAATTTATGTAGTAAAGCAATTGAGTAGTATTGTAAAAAAAATTTTTTTTTTTAATTGTTGATGTAATTTCCACATTACCTTTGAGGTAAACATCCTGATGCGTTACTTTTTTTTTATAGATATTTATAACAGAGAAAGTTCGCCAATAGCCCTATATAAACTCTGTTGAATTTTACAAATAATCGATTATATTTAAAAAAAAGACCATCAAATTCAACAATAGCTTAATATATCGTAACAATATATGTATATGTTTTTGTATGGAGCTTTTTTTAGACTAATATATAAATATGTGTCAATACTATGAAAATGTTTCATGTTTAGAGACGACATTGTTTTTATATAATATATAGCCATTGATTAGCATCAACATAACAAATAATACTTGATTGTATAAATCATTAAACTATATTTTATGATTTAATAATGTTGACGTTTTTAATTTAATATATATTTATAATCGACCAATTGTATAGTTTGAGTTTGTATAAATTATTGAATATAGTCACAAAAAACCAAAAACAGTAGTTTAATATATCGTAACAATATATATGTATATGCTTTGTATGGAGCTTTTTTTTGACTAATATATACAAATGTGTCAATACTATGAAAATGTTTCATGTTTAGAGACGACATTGTTTTTATATAATATATAGCCATGGATTAGCATCAACATAACAAATAATACTTGATTGTAAATAAATTATTAAACTACATAATGTATAATTGTTTTAATAAAAAATTTGACTATTTTAATTGTGATAAATTTTTTTTTCAAGTGATTAAATCTTTTCAAAACTCAATTGATTTACAAAATTTCATTATAAACAATATTTTTTGTATAGATGAAATTTGTATTTTCCTCAGGCAAAAGTCTACCTTGAGTGGCAGTATTTTCAATAAATACTGAAATATCATTAAATTTTCGAACTCGCGAAAATGCAACATATAATTGACCATGAGCAAAAACTGAATTTGGCAAATAAAGTGAAACATGTTTATAAGTTTGACCTTGTGCTTTATTAATTGTTAATGCATAAGCGAGACGAACAGGAAACTGTCTTCGACGAAATTGAAATGGTAAATTTGTATTCGAAGGAATAAAATCGATTTTAGGTATTAAAACAAATTGATTTGTTAATCTATTACCATCATTCGATACAACTTGACCTTTAATATAATTTTGACCCAAAAATTGTACAATTAAACGGGTACCATTACATAATCCTTTACGAATATTTAAATTTCGTAATAGCATAACCAAGGCACCAACTTTTAATTCTAAACGATGTGGTGGTAGACCACTTGGTGTTAAAGCGTTAAGAAATTCAGGTTGATAATTAGCCGCTTCTAACATTATTGCATCATCAGCATCATTCGGCTCTATACTATCAACACTATAATAAATTTTTGTTGGACCATTGATTTTTTCTAATAAAACTTTTTTATTAATTTTATCACATGTCTCATTTAATGGTGTTAAAATAACACTTTTCAATGGAGCATTAGATCTTAAAAGAGCATTACCAAAGCATGAATTAATTAATTGATTATAATTTTGAACAATACATTGTTCCGGTATTTGAATAATGCTATATTGAAAATTAGGCAAATGTGGTAATCGATCATTACCTAAATTTAAAAGCCATTGAGAAAATTCAACTTGTTCTGGCAATACACGAACATTAATTGTTAAAGAAAATTGTTGAAAATGATTCCATAATTGTGCCGATTTAACACAGGCTGCAACAATTTGATTTCGTGTCCCAGGATATGGTACAATTGGAAGACATTGTTTAAAATCTCCACCAACAATTACTGTTTTCCCACCGAATGGAAGATGTGGTGTGCGACAAAGAAATCGTAAAATTTCATCAATCTTTTGAAAGGCCATCGCAGTAACCATGCTTATTTCATCCCATACAATTAATTTTACTTGTCGCAATATTTCAGCATATGAACTTTCAATTCGAATACTTGATGTACTCGTCTCTAAAAGTGGAACAGGTAGCTTAAATGTTGAATGAACAGTTTTACCACCAATTAATAATGAAGCAGCTAACCCTGTCCAAGCCATTGCTAATACTTTAATTTCTTGTCCTCTCGCATAACTGATGATTGTATTATAAAGAAAAGTTTTACCACTACCAGCAGGACCATCTAAATAAAATAAGTGATTTATTAAATGATCATCATTATTATTATTGATAGATGTTAAAATATTATCGAAAATGCGTCTTTGTTCAATATTTAATTGATTAATCCAATTAGCACTTTGTTGTTGTTCAAATTCAACATCGATACGATTATCATCAACATCATCATCATCATCATCATCATTGTTATCATCGTTATTATAATCTAAATAGATGGCAAGTGGTTCAGGCAATTTAAAATTTGCTAAAGTTAAACCATGTACATTTAATAATAATTTCAATTTATATAATGTACGATTTTCAGCTTCAATTACATCAATACCATGTCTTGTAAAGTCTTCCATTAAAGCGTCACGAAATTCATTCCATAATGCTAATGGATCTAAGACAGTACAAAAAGCTAAAATTGTGGCAAACATTTGTCGTAATTGATTTGGCATTTGTTGTTCAACAGCTTCACGAAGAGCTCGTTGCCATTCCATATCTTCATTAAGAAGATTTCGTCTACTACATGCTTCAGCATATGTTGGACAAATTTCACCATCAACAGTACGAACATCTTCAAAAGATGTTGCACCTCGTACATGTAATAATAGAAGACGAAGAAAATATAATTCTCTATTTCGTATACTAACACTATACATTCTAGCAAGTGTAGTAGAACGATTTCTTTGACGTGGACGCCATTCTCGTGCTCTATCAATCCATGTAAAATTTGGTGGAATTTCTACATATAGATATTGTCTCGAATTGTAGAGATTATTTCGATTCAATGTAAACCATTCGGTTAACATTGTTCTTTGATAGAGATCAAGACGTTCTGGAATATTTGGATCATTCTCTCGAAAAATAACATTTTGTCGTTCCTCTAAATGCACTGGCAAACGTATAACTGTATGTGTACTATCATGTAATACAAAATCATTAATACGCCATGCAGCTTCCGATGGTGATATATAACGGGCATTAAGATATTCCTCTACCTCATTATAATTACCTTGAATTTGATGAGGTGATAATGATCGATTTTCATCAACATTCATTTCATTATTATTACGTTCCTCTTCGATATTTCGAATACGTAATAATGCCATATCGACACCTTTAAAAATATATTTATATAAATATTTAACAGTTTTTAAATTGCCACACGCTTCAACATTAATGTGACATTTATATTTATATAAACAATATGGATTATAAGGTGCAATCCATTGATTATTCAATACATGCGGACCTTTTACAATCGTTATACCTGTATGTCGGCGTCTATATTGAATTCTACCATTTTCAGTAATAATTGTTTCATTTGAAGATTGTTTTGGAAATGTTTTACTACATTTTCCATCAACCATACAGATTGCATTATTATTAAATTGTGGTCCACATGGTCCATGTACCATATGAGTTTTTACCAATTTATATAATTCGGGTTGACGAATTGGATCTGGAATTTCAGCTGAAACTAATAAATCAACTCTCTCTGGTTCTAACATTCGATCTTCATGTCGTAAAATTATTAGAATATGTGCATGTGGCAAACCTCTTTTTTGAAATTCAATAACATGAATTGATCCAAGATGAATTCCAAAGATATGATTTTCCAAGATATCACTCATGAATGCTTTTAATTTCATTTGAAATACTCGTGCAATAACCATAGGATGATCATTTGATTGAGTATTATTTGGAATCGCATTCACAATTTCATTCCATTTAGGATTACATGTAAATGTAATAAAAAGTGAGGGATATCCTAAAGTTGTAACCATCGACATAGCATCTTGAAATCTTTGCTGTTGACTTCGTGGGCTGCCTATATATGAAGAAGGCAATATAACCATTCGTCCAATATTAATATTTTCAACAGCAGCTCGATTATGTAAATAATCGCGCAAACCAACATATTCCTCAGCTCGCAATAGATTTTGATGTCTTTCAATATATAAAAGTCGATTGCTTTCCATTTTAACATATGCAGCTACAATATATTGTTGACTTAATTTACCTGCAGAATGTATCGCAGAAAAATCATCTCTATAAGCTAATCTATATTTATAATATGAATTAAGGGTCATATTTCTATTTCTATCGTTTCGTGCGGTGTGCATTGTCCATCCACTTTCACCAAATGGAAAAAGTACGGGAAATGTCAATGGATCGACAAATTCATTTTGAGGACTAATGTTTGTGAATAAAGATTGATTATTTTGTCGAAGAAATACTCTTAGATTTGTTGTAGGTGGTAAACCTTCATTACGAAATTGATAAACGGCTGCAACTTCGTTTACGATTGGCATATCGTATGGTCTATTTTGACGACCTCTAACATTTAAAAATTCTAAGACAATATTAGGTGGATTAACTAAACGTTGTCTTTGCTGTTCCTCATACACTTCATACAGGTGACGGTAGGCTTGAGCAAATGGATTATGACGTTGAAGTATATCCCCTATTTGTTCGATTAATTCACGATTTAAATCATTCGAATTATGAATACGTTGAGCATTTGCTCTATTAGAATCTAAGAAATATACTTGACCGTAGCTTATGTTTTGTGCATTTATATTAATGTCGGAAATGTGATGCACCATTCGACCTTCAATACAATAAACATATGGTCCACGGCCAGGCAAATCACGTCTTTTCGCTTCAATGCTAGCAAATTGAAAAGCGTAATTATATTGTAGAATATTTTCCTTAAAATGTCTAGAATGTTGTTGATCATTATTTAACATTAAATTTTGTAACAAATTAGGAAAAGGTCTTATTAATTCAGGAAATCTTACTTGTCCATTATTACAACAGCCACTATAAAAATGGCGTGCATTTCTCTCCACTTGAAAATATTTACCCATACAATGTGGACATTGATGTACCATACCACCAATACTATGTAGTACTGGTCTCTGCTGATTACCTGCTTCCAGATAGAATGGATAACGTTGTCTATCTTGGCAATTTCTTGTTAAACGTTCAAAGACCATCGCGTTTAACAATAAGACATCTACATTTGGCTCAATATTGCCTTGAAGAGGGGGTGCTTGAACAACGTTTATCTCTTCTTGTTGATCATCAATAGCATCTACAGCATTATCAATCTCTATTATAGTTGTACCAGAATTTGCGTCATTTATATTATCATAACCATCATTGGAAATAGACATAATTGATTGTTGTAAAGAAACAATGGTAGCGTCGTTAGGTGGAGTAGATGTAATATATAAATTCCTTGGAGATTTTCGTACTGCAATTAGAGAAACTCCCTCTCTTCTAATTGAAACTAAATCTCCATTATCATCATCATCATCATCATCATCGCTACTGTCTAGGTAAATATTATGTCTTGGTGGAGGACAATATACTATCCCTTCTGGCGGTGCTCTAGAAGGTCCAGCTATTTGTGAAGTATGAAGATTTGTAGTTTTGTTTTGTTTAGAATGCAAATTTTCTTCATCTGTTGAAATAAAAAAAAATAAATAATAATGTAAATAATTTATATAAGCAAATAGTAATTTTTTATTAAAAAATTCTTTCTTTTTTTAATATTAAATTTTATCCTTGTATAAATCGATTAAATCATTTTTGTTTTAATATTAAAAATGATGACGTAAAAATTAAATTGATTTATTGTTTGTAGCAACAATTATTATACATTTATTATTACCTTCTATGCCAACACCATGTATCTGCTGCGGTAGAGGTATTCCTTCTAATACAGCTGTTTTTTTAGAAGGACCTGGATTTTGAGAGCTATGTAATCTTTTATTAGACGCTCCTCTACCTATATGGAAAAAAAACACATCTCAATATTAAAATAAATATTATTAATTTAATAATTCAAAGGTTCTCTTAATTACCAAAAGTTTCCAGAGATGCATTTTCCTCAAACGTCGCAGAGATCTGCGATATAACATCTGTTGCAGCTGCTGTCGATGCTGGCTCTATAGTAGAAAAACATAAAAATATAAAAACATTTAAAGCTTTTTATTTCTACAACTTACCTTTTTTATCTCTCGAATTTTTCCTCTTTTTCGCTTTAGAAAAACCTTTATTTCTTGGCATTTTCTTTAAAAAAAAAGATTAGGATACATATAGTAAATCTAACATTATATTATTATTAGTAGATGATGAATAAACATTTTTAGAAAGCTATTTTTATGGAAATTAGATGAAAATTGCTTATTTCCTAAATTTTTCAAACATGAAATTATAAAGCAAGGTTAAAAATTAAAAATTTTTAAAAAACCTTCAACTACATCAGTATTCTACATTTATAAAAACATAAAATAACTTAAATATAGCACATACCTATCAGATTTTTATAAAATATTTCTTAAAATACCGAAAAACTCTTTCTAACAAAATATAACGGTTTTCTTGTGAAAAAATCAATAAACAGTTCTTTTTATTTTTTTAAAAAGAAATAGTAAGTAACCATAAGTAACAGATAATAGCGCGGTAAATTTAAATCATTATTAATTATTATAACATTTTTTTTAATAAACTTTTTTTTAATAGAATAATATTGAAATAATAAATTAAGAAATTTATAATTTTTTATATAGTATTTCTATATAATAGAAGAATATAAAAAATTTAGGAATTATAACCTCAAAAACTTTTTTTTTTTCGGACAGTTCACCAAATAATATTCATATTCATATAATTATAAAGACTTACCGAAAAAAATAACACTATTTTATTTTATTTATAATAAAAGAAAAACAACATAAATATTTAAATACAAATTATTTTTCTGTGGTTATAATTTATGACAGCTAATGACTATATTACCATAGAAGATATATCAATATAGAAGTTGCATTCTATGAATATAGAAAATGGCAGAGAATTTTACATAATTTAAAATTGGCAAAATTTTGGTTTAAATTTCGTTTTTCATTGAGAATATATAATTTGTTTATTTATTTAAATTGTAATTTATAATTGTTGAAAACAAATTAATTAATAAATATTTAAAATTAACTCTATGGTTGTTTTCAAATAGTAATCGATAAAAAAAATAGAGTAAGGTACGGCAAAGTTTGTTTATAAAAGAAAATGGCGGAAGCAACCGAAAATTCAGTAAGTTTTATAAATTTTTCTTTAAAATTGATTAAAAAAAGCCAAATTTTTAGCCAGTATAGATGAAACTCTTTAAATATAATGTTATTAGATATCAAAATTTGAAAAAATTATAAATTCAACTTATTCATATAACATTCAAATAAAAGGGTTATAGACAGCATAAAAAGTTAAGAGCCCCGTTATTTTTAAGTTACTATTTTAGTGTACCCGATGAATATAATATAAAAAATCTCAATTTACTTATATTTATATAGGAACTATCATATTGCAAAAACTACATAAAAAACTTATTATCAACCAATATATTCTTTATTAGAATATAAATTTGTACTAAAATTATTTTGAATTTTTAAATAGAATAACGCTTCATCAGAAAAAGATGATAATATGAGTGTAGTAGAAGATGATCATCAAAAAGATGAAAGTCATAATAAGAAGGAAGAAAGAAACGAAGGGGGAGAAAGAAGCGAATGGGAAGAAAGAAGCGAAAGGGGAGAAAGAGACAGAGAGGGAGGAAGAAAGAAAGAGAGAGGTAGAGGTGTGAGGGGTGGGCGGGGGAGATGGAAAAGAAGCAAGGGAATAAGAAAAAATAATGTTATTAAAAAAATAAATAACTATTATATAAGAAATTCTCAAATAAATTTTAATAATTAATTTTTTTTTCTTAATAAACTTTTTTTTAAAACCTCTCAAAGTCATTTTTCTTTAAAATTCATTAACTATATTGTATTTTATTATAATTTCATTCTTTACGTTGTCGTCTAATGGTTGCAATTTTAGAAAAAAATATACAAAAGAAGCTTTTTTTTACATGATGATTTTACAGTATAAACTCTTTATTTATTAAATATTTCAAATCAATTGCAAATTAAATATAAAAAACATAACATAAAAATAGCGTCAAACGGATTGTGTAATCATCAAAATAAATATAAATATCTCAATCGATCGTCGCTTGACACAAATGAGGTTAAGTAAAATGAGGTTTTTTAAATCTACCTTTTTCAAAGCAATTCCATAAAATGTAAGCCTTTCGGACGTTCTATTAAGTAAACCTTTATTATTTATTACATTTTAAAAAACTTCTAAATCAATCACACTTATGACACATGTCAAATTTACTTTTTGACATTATTGATTTTTTAATGTCAAAAATAATTTAGAATTTTGACAGAATTTAAAGAATTAGGTCAAAAGGTCATTGACCTTAATAACTTTAAATTTATATTACATTAATGTTAATTCGTTATTTCATTTCAAAACCCTAAAAAAAAATATTATACACTTTTAGATAAGTATTTACTGGAAGAATTATTAAAAGTGAATGCTCGTGTCTTCATTTTAATATAGCAACATACAACTCATATTAAAATACTCAATAAAATATTGATAATAAAGTACCGTTGATTTTATAAAGTACCGACACGATTTAACAGTTCAAAAATTAGTTTTTGTAACGATTTTGTTTCCGAGAGAGGCGCTGTCTTACTTGTCAACTTGACACAAAAATTCAAATTTGTGTCAATTAATAATTTAATTAAAATTATTAATTTTAATTAATACATTATATACTTCCCTTATATCTTTATTCGTTGATAAAAATTACCAAACCTTCTATTTTTCAATGTTCTATTTGCGTTTTTTGGTATCATAATGAAGAGCAGATCGAAAAGGTCGAAAAAAATTTCATGACTTCTGACTTCTGTCACGTCAAAAGAAATTGCCATAGCGGCCTCTAGCGGCAAAGAAATCGTTACAAAATCGTTACCATCGTTACCGAAGCGAATTTGACTTTGTGTCGGTACTTTATAAAATCAACGGGCGGTACAACATACAGCCAAGGGGGCTTACAAATGAAAAAAAAAAAACTTTACCACACAAAACGAAACACAAATAATTGTCATCATAATAGATAAAATTTATTTAATTTAATCAATATCTTTAATACAAAAATTACAAAAATTTACAATTTGTCAGACAAAGCTACTACATCAGCTATTATTAAAAAGTTGTTAAGTACGTACGATTGAGAAAAAAATATATATTCTGTATTAGATACTTTTCGAATATAATTCTCGAATTAATTATTAAAAGATGTACATTATTCTCATTCAAGCCACTTTCCAAAAACAAAATGTCAAACGGTATCAAAATGCTTAGTACGGATGATACCAAGCATTCATTTAAAATCTAATCATTTCTAATAATAATTTGTATATCTCTTTATCTTTTTTCTCTAAAAGGTTTCTCATGGTCTTCTTTGCTTCATCGTATTTCAAACATCTCAATAAATTCTAATCTCCAAACGAATCGATTCAATTTATCCATACGACAGTTTCTATTTTCAAATGAAGTCTATAGTTTAGATAAGCAGTTAGATACTGTAAATATTATTAAAATTAAAAACTTTTATCTTCATTTTAATACAGAATTTGAGACTCTATATTATTAGCCTCTTTTTTCAATAATTAGGTCAAAAAGTCATTGACCTTAATACTTCAAATCTATATTACATTATAATTTCTTCTGGAAAAACCTGTAATTATGTCTTCTTCACTTCATTTTCTTTAGAATAAGGAAAATCTTGAATTTTTAGTTAATAAATGAGAGCATCTGCTTGCTTATACTCAAAAAAATAAATTAAATAGCATCCATAATCTTTAAACTTTTTTCTTTCAAAATTAAAAACTTTTATCTTCATTTTAATACAAAATCTGAGACTCTATATTATTAGCCTCTTTTTTCAATAATTAGGTCAAAAAGTCATTGACCTTAATACTTCAAATCTATATTACATTATAATTTCTTCTGGAAAAACCTGTAATTATGTCTTCTTCACTTCATTTTCTTTAGAATAAGGAAAATCTTGAATTTTTAGTTAATAAATGAGAGCATCTGCTTGCTTATACTCAAAAAAATAAATTAAATAGCATCCATAATCTTTAAACTTTTTTCTTTTATGTATCCGTTATTCTATTTCACAAAGCCTAAAACAAAATATTTATTATATTATATCTCATTGTTATTTTGATAAAAAATATCTTCCTGCATACGTTGTACGTGTCCGTACCATATTAGCTGTCGTGATGTGATTTTCTGGGGTATATCCGAGTCCATCTTCATTTCTTCTTTTAGAGTGTCATTACGAATTCGCTTCCTTCGGGACACCATAAGTGCTCTTCTGATTGCATCGATTTCAACGACCGCTATTTTCCTTTCAAATGTACACTAATCACATTCAAGCCAATTTGACTGAAAACGATTAAGCGTTTAGTTTTACAAATCATTTATATTTAAAGTAAAAAATAATATATTTTTATAATAATAATCTATATACCAACATATCTCTTCCAAAAAAGCCTCTACTTTAGATTCTTAATCGCTGTTGAAAAATTTTAACCTAACTTTTATTTTTCATTAAAATTGAAAGGGCTTTCGTCTTTATTTTATTATACAATATCTCGCATAGCATTTCATAATCTTTTTCATTGAAAAACCATTTAAAAAAATGTACATATTTGCAGTCAATCCTTTTCAATCTTGTAAAGATTTGTAAAATTCTGGACGGTGAATTTTTCTAGAAAAACTTTTTAAATAAAACATCAAAACTCTTTACCATTTACCTGAGAAACGTTGGAATGTTTGAAAAATCGATTTCCAAATAAATAACCTAATGTAGCACTGTCACCGTTGGATGGCATATGACTTTTTGTGAGCTTTTGATATTTTGACCGATACCAAAAAAAAGACCCCTTTCGCCTTTTCGATCTTTGCTTCTAACTTTTTGGTGAATGCCACTTGTTTATTTAACTTATATTTTCATTGTTTTAAGCTGTATTTACGTAGATTTTTCATCGAATTCTGACTCTGTTGACACTTTGGGAGCCACTTATTATTCCTCTACAAAATACCTTAAAATCTTTGAAAAAAATTATTCAAACCTTTATCGGTCGCTTCAAAATAGTTTTTAAACAATGTTTTCACTTAAATATTCATTGAAATTCGGTCTATTCTCACTTCCACTCTTTTGACAATTTAGGGCTGAGCTACAAATTTTGTAAAAATCTCCTTTCTTGATGAAATTACATTAAATTTCTTGATGGGATATGTTTATAAATAAAACCCACATGTTTATTTAATAGATTTAAGCTGTATTTTGGTAGAATTTCGTTAAAATTACACTGACAGGTTAGACACTGAGAAACATAACCTAATGTAAAACTGTCACCGTTGAATGGCATATGACATTGTTTTGACGAAACGTCATTAAAATGACAATCAATAATCGAGGATGATGCACATTATATCTATGTACGTTTGTCCGTCATTCTCATCAAATTTTGATCATTCTATCTCTTTCTTAAAGTTTATTTGTGGTACAACATACAGCCAAGGGGGCTTACAAATGAAAAAAAAAACTTTACCACGCAAAACGAAACACAAATAATTGTCATAATAGCGAAAATTTCATTAATTTAAACAATACCTTCTCGAAGAAAATTTAATAATTTTACAATTTGTTCGACAAAAACGCGGCTAACAGCGATTATTATAGTTAACGAGAGTATGGTTTCGCACCCTCCGGGTGCTTACCCTACTCTCTTGAGTAGAGGGTTGCCTACGGCAACGTGTATAAACCTAGAGGGGTTGCCTTCGGCAACCGGTAATATAAGCGCACTTTTCTTTTTTTTTTTTTTTTTATTAGATTATTGAAAATTTATTTTTTTATTGTAATATATTTTTATTTATTCCTTTTTGTACTTGTTCTACTTTCTCATATCAACGTTTGCCTTTGACAACATTTATATAAACCTAGCCCATTATTATTTATCTTAAAATTTATTATTATTTATTTAAAAAATTTTAATTAAATTTTATTAATTATACTTATTTTTATTTCATTATTTTTTTCTTTCTCATCTTTTTTTTTATAATACAGCAAGCATATTAGCATTTACTAATTTTTTTTTTATTTATTTTTATTTGTACTTGTTCTTACCATATTCTCTTCTATGTAAAAAGTGGCCTTCGGCAACAATAAAACAACAATTTTGTTTTTATTAACAAATTAAAATTAATAAAATTTATGTAGTAAAGCAATTTAGTAGTATTGTAAAAAAAAATTTTTTTTTTAATTGTTGATGTAATTTCCACATCACCTTTGAGGTAAACATCCTGATGCGTTACTTTTTTTTTATCGATATTTATAACAGAGAAAGTTCGCCAATAGCCCTATATAAACTCTGTTGAATTTTACAAATAGTCGATTATATTCAAAAAAAAAAAGACCATCAAATTCAACAATAGTTTAATATATTGTAACAATATATGTATATGTTTTTGTATGGAGCTTTTTTTAGACTAATATATAAATATGTGTCAATACTATGAAAATGTTTCATGTTTAGAGACGACATTGTTTTTATATAATATATAGCCATTGATTAGCATCAACATAACAAATAATACTTGATTGTATAAATTATTAAACTATATTTTATGATTTAATAATGTTGACGTTTTTAATTGAATATATATTTATAATCGACCAATTGTATAGTTTGAGTTTGTATGAATTATTGAATATAGTCACAAAAAAACAAAAACGGTAGTTTAATATATCGTAACAATATTAATGTATATGCTTTGTATGGAGCTTTTTTTTGACTAATATATACAAATGTGTCAATACTATGAAAATGTTTCATGTTTAGAGACAATATTGTTTTTATATAATATATAGCCATGGATTAGCATCAACATAACAAATAATACTTGATTGTAAATAAATTATTAAACTACATAATGTATAATTGTTTTAATAAAAAATTTGACTATTTTAATTGTGATAAATTTTTTTTTCAAGTGATTAAATCTTTTCAAAACTCAATTGATTTACAAAATTTCATTATAAACAATATTTTTTGTATAGATGAAATTTGTATTTTCCTCAGGCAAAAGTCTACCTTGAGTGGCAGTATTTTCAATAAATACTGAAATATCATTAAATTTTCGAACTCGCGAAAATGCAACATATAATTGACCATGAGCAAAAACTGAATTTGGCAAATAAAGTGATACATGATCATAAGTTTGACCTTGTGCTTTATTAATTGTTAATGCATAAGCGAGACGAACAGGAAACTGTCTTCGACGAAATTGAAATGGTAAATTTGTATTCGAAGGAATAAAATCGATTTTAGGTATTAAAACAAATTGATTTGTTAATCTATTACCATCATTTGATACAACTTGACCTTTAATATAATTTTGACCCAAAAATTGTACAATTAAACGGGTACCATTACATAATCCTTTACGAATATTTAAATTTCGTAATAGCATAACCAAGGCACCAACTTTTAATTCTAAACGATGTGGTGGTAGACCACTTGGTGTTAAAGCGTTAAGAAATTCAGGTTGATAATTAGCCGCTTCTAACATTATTGCATCATCAGCATCATTCGGCTCTATACTATCAACACTATAATAAATTTTTGTTGGACCATTGATTTTTTCTAATAAAACTTTTTTATTAATTTTATCACATGTCTCATTTAATGGTGTTAAAATAACACTTTTTAATAAAACATTATTATTAGATCTTAAATTAGCATTATCATTATTATTAATGATATCAAAACATGAATTAATTAATTGATCATAATTTTGAACAATACATTGTTCCGGTATTTGAATAATGCTATATTGAAAATTAGGCAAATGTGGTAATCGATCATTACCTAAATTTAAAAGCCATTGAGAAAATTCAACTTGTTCTGGTAATACACGAACATTAATTGTTAAAGAAAATTGTTGAAAATGATTCCATAATTGTGCCGATTTAACACAGGCTGCAACAATTTGATTTCGTGTCCCAGGATATGGTACAATTGGAAGACATTGTTTAAAATCTCCACCAACAATTACTGTTTTCCCACCGAATGGAAGATGTGGTGTGCGACAAAGAAATCGTAAAATTTCATCAATCTTTTGAAAGGCCATCGCAGTAACCATGCTTATTTCATCCCATACAATTAATTTTACTTGTCGCAATATTTCAGCATATGAACTTTCAATTCGAATACTTGATGTACTCGTCTCTAAAAGTGGAACAGGTAGCTTAAATGTTGAATGAACAGTTTTACCACCAATTAATAATGAAGCAGCTAGCCCTGTCCAAGCCATTGCTAATACTTTAATTTCTTGTCCTCTCGCATAACTGATGATTGTATTATAAAGAAAGGTTTTACCAGTACCTGCAGGACCGTCTAAATAAAATAAGTGATTTATTAAATTATCATCACCATTATTATTGTGGTTGATGATAGATGTTATAATATTATCAAAAATGCGTCTTTGTTCAATATTTAATTGATTAATCCAATTAGCACTTTGTTGTTGTTCAAATTCAACATCGATACGATTATCATCAACATCATCATCATCATCATCATTGTCATCATCGTTATTATAATCTAAATAGATGGCAAGTGGTTCAGGCAATTTAAAATTTGCTAAAGTTAAACCATGTACATTTAATAATAATTTCAATTTATATAATGTACGATTTTCAGCTTCAATTACATCAATACCATGTCTTGTAAAGTCTTCCATTAAAGCGTCACGAAATTCATTCCATAATGCTAATGGATCTAAGACAGTACAAAAAGCTAAAATTGTGGCAAACATTTGTCGTAATTGATTTGGCATTTGTTGTTCAACAGCTTCACGAAGAGCTCGTTGCCATTCCATATCTTCATTAAGAAGATTTCGTCTACTACATGCTTCAGCATATGTTGGACAAATTTCACCATCAACAGTACGAACATCTTCAAAAGATGTTGCACCTCGTACATGTAATAATAGAAGACGAAGAAAATATAATTCTCTATTTCGTATACTAACACTATACATTCTAGCAAGTGTAGTAGAACGATTTCTTTGACGTGGACGCCATTCTCGTGCTCTATCAATCCATGTAAAATTTGGTGGAATTTCTACATATAGATATTGTCTCGAATTGTAGAGATTATTTCGATTCAATGTAAACCATTCGGTTAACATTGTTCTTCGATAGAGATCAAGACGTTCGGGAATATTTAGATCATTCTCTCGAAAAATAACATTTTGTCGTTCCTCTAAATGCACTGGCAAACGTATAACTGTATGTGTACTATCATGTAATACAAAATCATTAATACGCCATGCAGCTTCCGATGGTGATATATAACGGGCATTCAAATATTCCTCTACCTCATTATAATCACCTTGAATTTGATGAGGTGATAAAGATGAATTTCCATCAACATCCATTTGATTATTATTATTATTACGTTCCTGTTCGATATTTCGAATACGTAATAATGCCATATCGACACCTTTAAAAATATATTTATATAAATATTTAACTGTTTTTAAATTGCCACATGCTTCAACATTAATATGACATTTATATTTATATAAACAATATGGATTATAAGGTGCAATCCATTGATTATTCAATACATGCGAACCTTTTAGAATCGTTATACCTGTATGTCGGCGTCTATATTGAATTCTACCATTTTCAGTAATAATTGTTTCATTTGAAGATTGTTTTGGAAATGTTTTACTACATTTTCCATCAACCATACAGATTGCATTATTATTAAATTGTGGTCCACATGGACCATGTACCATATGAGTTTTTACCAATTCATACAATTCGGGTTGACGAATTGGATCTGGAATTTCAGCTGAAACTAATAAATCAACTCTCTCTGGTTCTAACATTCGATCTTCATGTCGTAAAATTATTAGAATATGTGCATGTGGCAAACCTCTTTTTTGAAATTCAATAACATGAATTGATCCTAGATGAATTCCAAAGATATGATTTTCCAAGATATCACTCATGAATGCTTTTAATTTCATTTGAAATACTCGTGCAATAACCATCGGATGATCATTAGATTGAGTATTATGTGGAATCGCATTCACAATTTCATTCCATTTAGGATTACATGTAAATGTAATAAAAAGTGACGGATATCCTAAAGTTGTAACCATCGACATAGCATCTTGAAATCTTTGCTGTTGACTTCGTGGGCTGCCTATATATGAAGAAGGCAATATAACCATTCGTCCAATATTAATATTTTCAACAGCAGCTCGATTATGTAAATAATCGCGTAAACCAACATATTCCTCAGCTCGCAATTGATTTTGATGTCTTTCAATATATAAAAGTCGATTGCTTTCCATTTTAACATATGCAGCTACAATATATTGTTGACTTAATTTACCTGCTGAATGTATCGCAGAAAAATCATCTCTATAAGCTAATCTATATTTATAATATGAATTAAGGGTCATATTTCTATTTCTATCGTTTCGTGCGGTGTGCATTGTCCATCCACTTTCACCAAATGGAAAAAGTACGGGAAATGTCAATGGATCGACAAATTCATTTTGAGGACTAATGTTTGTGAATAAAGATTGATTATTTTGTCGAAGAAATACTCTTAGATTTGTTGTAGGTGGTAAACCTTCATTACGAAATTGATAAACGGCTGCAACTTCGTTTACGATTGGCATATCGTATGGTCTATTTTGACGACCTCTAACATTTAAAAATTCTAAGACAATATTAGGTGGATTAACTAAACGTTGTCTTTGCTGTTCCTCATACACTTCATACAGGTGACGGTAGGCTTGAGCAAATGGATTATGACGTTGAAGTATATCCCCTATTTGTTCGATTAATTCACGATTTAAATCATTCGAATTATGAATACGTTGAGCATTTGCTCTATTAGAATCTAAGAAATATACTTGACCGTAGCTTATGTTTTGTGCATTTATATTAATGTCGGAAATGTGATGCACCATTCGACCTTCAATACAATAAACATATGGTCCACGGCCAGGCAAATCACGTCTTTTCGCTTCAATGCTAGCAAATTGAAAAGCGTAATTATATTGTAGAATATTTTCCTTAAAATGTCTAGAATGTTGTTGATCATTATTTAACATTAAATTTTGTAAGAAATTAGGAAAAGGTCTTATTAATTCAGGAAATCTTACTTGTCCATTATTACAACAGCCACTATAAAAATGGCGTGCATTTCTCTCCACTTGAAAATATTTACCCATACAATGTGGACATTGATGTACCATACCACCAATACTATGTAGTACTGGTCTCTGCTGATTACCTGCTTCCAGATAGAATGGATAACGTTGTCTATCTTGGCAATTTCTTGTTAAACGTTCAAAGACCATCGCGTTTAACAATAAAACATCTACTACATTTGCCTCAATATTGTCTCTAGCTACAGGTTCAATAATGTTTGGCTCTTGTTGTTCATTCGGAACAACAACATCATCATCATCATCACCACCACTCTCTACCATTGTTGTTCCAGGATTTGCGTCATTATTATCATGATCATCGGAAATAGACACAATACATTGCGACGAAGATGAAAACATTGATACGTATTGAGGAGTAGATGCAATATTAGAATTTCTAATTGGAACAATTTTACCACCTTCTTCATCATCGTCGCTACTATCTGGATAAATATTGTGTCTCGGTGGAGGACCGCATATTATTCCTTCTTGTGGTGCTTTAGAAGGTCCAGCAACTTGCGAAGTATGAAATTTTACATTTTTGTTAGAATGTAAACGTTTTTCATCTATAGAAAAGAAGAAAAAAAAAATAAAAATAATGTCCAAAATATTTTATAATTTTTCTATGCTTATTTTTTATCTATTATAATGAAATATAATATACGATTGAACTTATAAATCAATAGTAATCTTTTAATAAATTTTTATGTTATCATAAATATTTGAGAATTTTTTTTTTGCACTTAAATGATCTATTAGTAAATTTAATAATTAAAATTGAATCCTGAAAGTGTAATACAAATAGGTATGTAATTTATTATTTTTTCAAAATTAAATCTTTTAGTTTCTATAATATTATTATTACAAAAAAGCAACATACCTAATACCAATAATAATAAATTAAATCAATATTTTTTTTGGAAATAAAAAAATACAAAACATTATAATTTATAATATATATAAATTATTGTTTATAATAATTATTATTATCTTTTTACCTTCTTTCTGCACAGCGTCTTGTATCTGTAGTGGTAGAGTTGTACACTGTATCCCTTCTAATAAAGCTGGTTTTTTAGAAGGGCCTGGTATTTGAGATGTATTCACTCTTTTTCCACTCGCCGATACAATTTCAAGCGAAGCATCATCTTCATTATCAACATCTAACGTTATATCAAGATTTTGTGATGTAGATGTTGGTGGTGCAGGCAATAATGATTGTGATGATTCTTCTTCTATAATTATAAAAATTAATAATTTAAAAACATTTAAAGAAATTTTTTTTCTCTCAACTTACGTTCGTTAACATTTGAACGTCTTCTATTTAATCCTTTTTTTGGTTTTGTAAACCTCAACTTTCTAGGCATTATCTAAAAATAAAATTTATAATTAATATAATACAGTATTCAGTAGATGATGAATAAACATTTTTAGAAAGCTATTTTTATGGAAATTAGATGAAAACTGCTTATTTCCTAAATTTTTCAAACATGAAATTATAAAGCAAGGTTAAAAATTAAAAATTTTTAAAAAACCTTCAACTACATCAGTATCTACATTTATAAAAACATAAAATAACTTAAATATAGCACATACCTATCAGATTTTTATAAAATATTTTTTAAAATACCGAAAAACTCTTTCTAACAAAATATAACGCCTATAACGGTTTTCTTGTGAAAAAATCAATAAATGGTTCTTTTATTTTTTTAAAGAAAATAGTAAGTAACCATAAGCAACAGATAATAGCGCGGTAAATTTAAATCATTATTAATTTTTATAAAATAATAATTAGAACATTTTTTTTAATAAACTTTTTTTTAATAGAATAATATTGAAATAATAAATTAAGAAATTTATAATTTTCTATATAGTATTTCTATATAATAGAAGAATATAAAAAATTTAGGAATTATAACCTCAAAAACTTTTTTTGTTTTCGGACAGTTCACCAAATAATATTCATATTCATATAATTATAAAGACTTACCGAAAAAAATAACACTATTTTATTTTATTTATAATAAAAGACAAACAACATAAATAATATTTCAATACAAATTATTTGTCTGTGGTTATAATTTATGACAGCTAATGACTATATTACCATAGAAGATATATCAATATAGAAGTTGCATTCTATGAATATAGAAAATGGCAGAGAATTTTACATAATTTAAAATTGGCAAAATTTTGGTTTAAATTTCGATTTTTATTGAGAATATATAATTTGTTTATTTATTTAAATTGTAATTTATAATTGTTGAAAACAAATTAATTAATAAATATTTAAAATTAACTCTATGGTTGTTTTCAAATAGTAATCGATAAAAAAAATAGAGTAAGGTACGGCAAAGTTTGTTTATAAAAGAAAATGGCGGAAGCAACCGAAAATTCAGTAAGTTTTATAAATTTTTCTTTAAAATTGATTAAAAAAAGCCAAATTTTTAGCCAGTATATAGATGAAACTCTTTAAATATAATGTTATTAGATATCAAAATTTGAAAAAATTATAAATTCAACTTATTCATATAACATTCAAATAAAAGGGTTATAGACAGCATAAAAAGTTAAGAGCCCCGTTATATTTAAGTTACTATTTTAGTGTACCCGATGAATATAATATAAAAAATCTCAATTTACTTATATTTATATAGGAACTATCATATTGCAAAAACTACATAAAAAACTTATTATCAACCAATATATTCTTTATTAGAATATAAATTTGTACTTAAATTATTTTGAATTTTTAAATAGAATAACGCTTCATCAGAAAAAGATGATAATATGAGTGTAGTAGAAGAAGATGATCATCAAAAAGATGAAAGTCATAATAAGAAGGAAGAAAGAAACGAAGGGGGAGAAAGAAGCGGATGGGAAGAAAGAAGCGAAAGGGGAGAAAGAGACAGAGAGGGAGGAAGAAAGAAAGAGAGAGGTAGAGGTGTGAGGGGTGGGCGGGGGAGATGGAAAAGAAGCAAGGGAATAAGAAAAAATAATGTTATTAAAAAAATAAATAACTATTATATAAGAAATTCTCAAATAAATTTTAATAATTAATTTTTTTTTCTTAATAAACTTTTTTTTAAAACCTCTCAAAGTCATTTTTCTTTAAAATTCATTAACTATATTGTATTTTATTATAATTTCATTCTTTAGGTTGTCGTCTAATGGTTGCAATTTTAGAAAAAAATATACAAAAGAAGCTTTTTTTTACATGATGATTTTACAGTATAAACTCTTTATTTATTATATTTCAAATCAATTGCAAATTAAATATAAAAAACATAACATAAAAATAACGTCAAACGGATTGTGTAATCATCAAAATAAATATAAATATCAATCGATCGTCGCTTGACACAAAAATGAGGTTAAGTAAAATGAGGTTTTTTTAAATCTACCTTTTTTCAAAGCAATTCCATAAAATGTAAGCCTTTCGGACGTTCTATTAAGTAAACCTTTATTATTTATTACATTTTAAAAAACTTCTAAATCAATCACACTTATGACACATGTCAAATTTACTTTTTGACATTATTGATTTTTTAATGTCAAAAATAATTTAGAATTTTGACAGAATTTAAAGAATTAGGTCAAAAGGTCATTGACCTTAATACTTTAAATTTATATTACATTAATGTTAATTCGTTATTTCATTTCAAAACCCTAAAAAAAATATTATACACTTTTAGATAAGTATTTACTGGAAGAATTATTAAAAGTGAATGCTCGTGTCTTCATTTTTCTTCTTTTGTCTTCTGTCACGTCAAAAGAAATTGCCATAGCGGCCTCTAGCGGCAAAGAAATCGTTACAAAATCGTTACCATCGTTACCGAAGCGAATTTGACCTTGTGTCGGTACTTTATAAAATCAACGGGCGGTACAACATACAGCCAAGGGGGCTTACAAATGAAAAAAAAAAACTTTACCACACAAAACGAAACACAAATAATTGTCATAATAGATAAAATTTATTTAATTTAATCAATATCTTTAATACAAAAATTTACAATTTGTCAGACAAAGCTACTACATCAGCTATTATTAAAAAAAGTTGTTAAGTACGTACGATTGAGAAAAAAATATATATTCTGTATTAGATACTTTTCGAATATAATTCTTGAATTAATTATTAAAAGATGTACATTATTCTCATTCAAGCCACTTTCCAAAAACAAAATGTCAAACGGTATCAAAATGCTTAGTACGGATGATACTAAGCATTCATTTAAAATCTAATCATTTCTAATAATAATTTGTATATCTCTTTATCTTAACGCTCAATCAATAAATTCTAATCTCCAAACGAATCGATTCAATTTATCCATACGACAGTTTCTATTTTCAAATGAAGTCTATAGTTTAGATAAGCAGTTAGATACTGTAAATATTATTAAAATTAAAAACTTTTATCTTCATTTTAATACAGAATTTGAGACTCTATATTATTAGCCTCTTTTTTCAATAATTAGGTCAAAAAGTCATTGACCTTAATACTTCAAATCTATATTACATTATAATTTCTTCTGGAAAAACCTGTAATTATGTCTTCTTCACTTCATTTTCTTTAGAATAAGGAAAATCTTGAATTTTTAGTTAATAAATGAGAGCATCTGCTTGCTTATACTCAAAAAAATAAATTAAATAGCATCCATAATCTTTAAACTTTTTTCTTTCATGTATGTATCCGTTATTCTATTTCACAAAGCCTAAAACAAAATATTTATTATATTATATCTCATTGTTATTTTGATAAAAAATATCTTCCTGCATACGTTGTACGTGTCCGTACCATATTAGCTGTCGTGATGTGATTTCCTGGAGTATATCCGAGTCCATCTCCATTTCTTCTTTTAGAGTGTCATTACGAATTCGCTTCCTTCGGGACACCATAAGTGCTCTTCTGATTGCATCGATTTCAACGACCGCTATTTTCCTTTCATATGTACACTGATCACATTCACTAACTGAAACAAATCTTGTAAAGATTTGTAAAATTCTGGACGGTGAATTTTTCTAGAAAAACTTTTTAAATAAAACATCAAAACTCGTTACCATTTACCTGAGAAACGTTGGAATGTTTGAAAAATCGATTTCCAAATAAATAACCTAATGTAGCACTGTCACCGTTGGATGGCATATGACTTTTTGTGGGGCTTTTGATATTTTGACCAAAACCAAAAAAAAGACCCCTTTCGCCTTTTCGATCTTTGCTTCTAACTTTTTGGTGAATGCCACATGTTTATTTAACTTGAATTTTCATTGTTTTAAGCTGTATTTACGTAGATTTTCCATCAAATTTGGACTCTCTTGACACTTCGGGAGCCACTTATTCTTTCTCTACAAAATACCTTAAAATCTTTGAAAAAAATTATTCAAACCTTTATCGGTCGCTTTAAAATAGTTTTTAAACAATGTTTTCACTTAAATATTCATTGAAATTCGGTCTATTCTCACTTCCACTCCTTTAACAGTTTAGGGGCTGCAAATTGTAAAATTTTCTTTCTTGACAAAATTACATTAAATTTCTTGATGGGATATGTTTATAAATAAAACCCCCATGTTTATTTAATAGATTTAAGCTGTATTTTGGTAGATTTTCGCCAAAATTACACTGAAAGGTTAGACAATGACAAACATAACCTAATGTAAAACTGTCACCGTTAGATGGCATATGGCACTAAATTGACGAAGTGTCACAAAAAGCCCAGCATTCAAAGTTTTCTATCTAGAATGGTTTTTTGGCGAAATGTCCTATCTGTTTACTCTTTTTATCGGTCATTTTTTTGAAACATTTTTTTTACTTTGAATCCCTCCTACTCCTTTCGTCTAGCACACCAAACGCCAATTCTTTGCTCAAAACATTACACCGTCACTCTTTTGACAAAGTTTTTTCTCAAATTTCTTACAACATTTAACAATTTCTCCAAATTAATAAATCTGTGTCATGCGTCACTATTGCAAGAAAGAGATGCGGCTAACAGCGATTATTATAGTTAAACGAGAGTATGGTTTCGCACTCTCCGGGTGCTTACCTACTCTCTTGAGTAGAGGGTTGCCTACGGCAACGTGTATAAACATAGAGGGGTTGCCTTCGGCAACCGGTAGTATAATCGCACTTTTTTTTTTTTTTTTTTTTATTAGGTTATTGATTATTAATTGTTTTTATTGTAATATGATTTTATTTATTCTTTTTTGTACTTGTTCTACTTTCTCATATCAACGTTTGCCTTTGACAACATTTATATAAACCAAGCCCATTAATATTTATCTTGAAATATATTATTATTATTTATTTAAAAAATTTTAATTAGATTTTATTAATTATACTTATTTCTTTATCTTTTATCTTTCTCATCTTTTTTTATAATAAAGGAAGCATATTAGCATTTACTAAAATTTTTGTTTTTTTATTTATTTTTGTACTTGTTCTACTCACTCGTATTGAATGTTGCCTGCGGCAACATATATAAATCTATTATTATTTATTTTTGAAAATACTTTTACTATTCATTATTATTATAATTTTTTTATTTTTTTCTCATTATTTAGGTGGCGGACAGTCATTTTTTGTTATAAAAATTCTTGTTATAACATTTGAGATCATATTTTGACATAACGTTTTCATTTTAATATTACTTTAATATTTAAAAATAGTATTACTACCTATCATTATTTTATATTATTTATATTATATATATATTTTTTTATTCTTTCTTGTTCTTACTATACTCTCTTATATGTAAAAAGTTGCCTTCGGCAACAATAACACAACATTTTTTTTTTATAAAATAATTTTGCTTTACATTTTATTTAATATACTTGATTTTTATTCTTCTTTTTTTTTCAAATTTTTATCTTTCTTTTATTTGTATTTTCTGTTCTTCGTTTTAATTTTTTTTATTTTTATATTAATTTTATTACTTTAATAATAATTGTTATTAAAATTAGAAGAATAAAAACTATAATATATTATAATAATTTATATGAATTTTTTCTTATTCTTTTCTAAAGCAAGTTTTTTATTATTTTTTTCAAAATTAAAATTGTTATTTTATATATTTTTTTTGTTTCTATTATTATATTTTTTTATTTATTCTCCCTTTTTCTTACCTTACTCTCTTACATTAAGGTTGCCTTCGGCAACCATAAAACAACCATATTTTATTTTTATTAAAAAGGTTCGTATTACATTTTATTAATTATATACTATATTCTTTCTTTTTTTTTTCTATTTGTTTTCCTTTTCTAATTTATTTCCCTATTTTCTATTTAATTTTTTTTAAATATGTAATCATTCAATTACAATCATACATAATCTAAAGAAAAAATCAATAAAAATTATTTATATTTTAGTTATATATCATATATCAAATTCAAAAAAACAACTACTCTATAGAAATTCGTACATTGAAACTTTTATTTTCTTTTTCTTTTTATTCTTTTTCTTTTTTATCTCTTTAACTTTTTTTTTCAAACTCGTTTTTTCATTTCTCTTCACTTTCTTCTTTTTGATTCTATTTGTTCCTATTTTTATAATGTATTTACTTAATTTTCATTTTTTTTTCATTTTTTTTTATTATCGTCTTATTTCTCTCTTACATTTTCTTTTTTTGTGTATTCTAATTTTTTTTATACTATTCTTTTTTTAATATTGTATTATCCATCTATAAACTCCTAATATTTTAACATTTTTTTTTCCGTATTTATAACATAGTTTTCCAATCTAAACATTTTCTTTTCTATAAATTTTTTTTTCGACTTTTTTTATTTTTTACTTAATTTTATCAATTTTTATTTTTCTACAACAACCATAATTTTGTTTTTCTATACTACTTAAATTATCTTTTTTTTTATTATCAACAAATTTATAATTTCTTTTAGTTTTTCTTGATGCTTTTTTTACTTAAATCATAGCATATCTTTTAAATTAACATTTTTTAATTTTTAATTTCCGCACATTTGATTGTCGGAAATTAAATATCAAAATTTTAAAATTTTTCTTGTATAATTATTAATTAGAAACATTTGTTTAGAATTAGAAACATTTGTTTAAAATTAATACCTACAACCAAAAAAAATATTTTTTTTAATAAATATTTAATTTGGCAACACTTTTAAAAAAAAATTTTTTAATTGCCAAGTTGCAACAATGTAACCGAAAACGTTTGTTTCTTGACAAATATTTGACGTATCTTTCATAAAAAAAAATTAGGTTATATCGTAGCGAACACATTGACATCTTTCAATAATATTGTCAATGTTAAAGATATGTCACACATAATCAATATTAAGTTGTTGCCATTGTGCACTTTTATTATGAAATTTAAGATTGCCAACCCAAACACTACTAAACGTGCTTAATAATAATTTTTTAATTGGCAATACTTTTTAGAGTATGCTGTTTAGAGTATACAATACTTTCACATTCACTGTTTTCTATTTTCTATTTAATTTTCCCAAAATATGTAATCATTCAATTACAATCATACATAATCTAAAAAAAAAATTAATAAAAGTTATTTATATTTTAGTTATATATTATATATCAAATTGAAAAAAAACAAACACTCTATATAAAATTCTACATTAAAATTGACAAAAAAACGTTTCATATTTCATGTTATTTATAAAATATAAAGCATTAATATTAAGTGATCGCTTTGTATTTTTTAATTGATTATGTCAAGAATAATAATTGACAATTGACATCGTATTTTTTTTAAGATTTTTAATTGTTTATTTAAAAATATAAAAATAAGTACGTACGATTGAGAAAAAAATATATAGTCTGTATAGATATTTTTCCAATATAATTTTCCATTTCCATTTTATTTTAATTCATTTATATCAATCTTCTTTCATCAATGGGTCTCAAACACAACTTAACCTCACCTTTCATATAAACAATTATAAATTTTCCTACAACCACAGTTCTATATTTTCTATAATAAAATCAAAAAAGCTCTTCTATCCATTCGTATTATATTACCATATTATAATAATCTAAAAAAAATCAATAAAAGTTATTTATATTTTAGTTATATATTATATATCAAATTGAAAAAAAACAAACACTCTATATAAAATTCTACATTAAAATTGACAGAAAAACGTTTTGTATTTCATGTTATTTATAAAATATAAATTAATGATATTAAGTGATCACTTTGTATTTTTTAATTGATTATGTCAACAATAATAATTGACAATTGACATCGTATTTTTTTTTTTAAATATTTAATTGTTTATTTAAAAATATAAAAATAAGTACGTACGATTGAGAAAAAAATATATATTCTGTATTAGATACTTTTCGAATATAATTCTCGAATTAATTATTAAAAGATGTACATTATTCTCATTCGAGCCACTTTCCAAAAACAAAATGTCAAACGGTATCAAAATGCTTAGTACGGATGATACCAAGCATTCATTTAAAATCTAATCATTTCTAATAATAATTTGTATATCTCTTTATGTCTTTTAAAAAAAGGTTTCTCATCGTCTTCTTTACTTCATCGTATTTCAAACATTTAAGATTTAACGCCCAATCAATAAATTCAAATCTCCAAACAAATCGATTCAATTTATCCATACGACAGTTTCTATTTTCAAAAGAAGTCTATAGTTTAGATAAGCAGTTAGATACTGTAAATATTATTAAAATTAAAAACTTTTATCTTCATTTTAATACAGAATCTGAGACTCTATATTATTAGCCTATTTTTTCAATAATTAGGTCAAAAAGTCATTGACCTTAATACTTCAAATCTATATTACATTATAATTTCTTCTGGAAAAAGTTGTAATTATGTCCTCTTCACATTTTCTTTACAATAAGAAAAACATTGACTCATGTTTGCTTATACTCAAAAAGCACGCAGATTGAGAATATACACTAATCACATTCACTAACTGAAAAAAATTAAGCGTTTAGTTTTACAAATCATTTATATTTAAAGTAGTAAATAATATAATAATGTAAATACCTTTTCTAAAAAAGCATCTAGAGAAAGTTTGTTTGCTGATGCTGTTTTAGGTGCTGTCTCCTTCCTTTTTTTCTATCCGATAGTCTTCTTTTCGGCATT
This sequence comes from Lagria hirta, assembly GCA_947359425.1. Classification (NCBI taxonomy): domain Eukaryota; kingdom Metazoa; phylum Arthropoda; class Insecta; order Coleoptera; family Tenebrionidae; genus Lagria; species Lagria hirta. The sequence continues at coordinate 4,551,834 of OX375801.1, read as the reverse complement.
TTCTAATGACATATCAAACTTGTCTTGAAATGACTATCGGAAGAGGCTTTAATAGTACCGGCTCAATTATTATTAATAATATAGACACTAATGTCTCACACAACCAAAACTTGTATCTCTAAAACAGAAAAGTTATTTGAGACGCCGCCGCCGCCGCCCCCATTTGTAGGACTACAAAATACAACTTACCTTGCCTTTTGATGTTATGTACGGTAGACAAAGGGCACTGGGTCTACTCTAATCTTGCATAATCTCGTCGGTTTTCGATATAATTGCAGCAATAAATTGCTTTTTTGTCGTCGAATATTATAATAAGGTTATGAACTCGCCAAATAGATATGTCAAATATACCTTTTTTTGACAATTTTGACAGAATTTAAAGAATTAGGTCAAAAAATCATTGACCTTAATACTTTAAATTTATATTACATTAATGTTAATTCGTTATTCCATTTCAAAACCCTAAAAAAATATTACTTATATTATATCTCATTGTTATTTTGATAAAATATTGTCTAATGCACGCAGATTTGAATGTGTACACTAATCACATTCAATCTTCATATATTTTGCTTTCTCTTCTCTTACTTCCTGGTGTTGTTGTTGTGTTATTACTTCTAGCATCTTAATGACATTGCTTGTTGGTCGAACTGACGTTTTAGAAGAATGGAATCTAGAATATCAAATAATTAAACTATGACAATATTACAACAAACCTATTTTTTATTTCCCTATGTATGTCTTCAGCATCTATCCTTATTTCTAAAGAATCTTGGGTTGACTTTGTCCTTACTCCCCAAAATAGCATTCACCTCGAAATAGAGTGGAGGGTCTCTCTTCTTCCTGTGCCAGTTATTTTCGAAAAGTGTCAGCCCCTGCACATCCTTCGGGTTTATCAAAAGCATTGCTTCTCATTTCGGTTGAAATATTTTGTCAAAGAGAGTTCTTTAATGTTATTCTATCATTAAATTTGTCATTATAACGTGTTCTTAACCTTAGAAATAGTAGAGTAGCTTGTTTTGTATTGAAATTCAATCATGCTTTGTTTCGGAACATTCTTCAACACGACTCTCGCAGTCTGAAGTTTGATGCTTCAATAAGCATTGGGATGTTCAAAAAAGTATGACCCTCTCATTCTACTAATCAAACCAACGTAGTTATCAACGTTTCTGTATATTTAACCTCACTTTTCTTTACCTTAAAAAAAGGGGCTCCGCCATCAACAGCTTTTAAACAACACACAAAACACTGCTTTATTTTCCACTACAATAAGTCAAACTCCTTTCCAGTTAGCTGGGTAGCGTTGAAATGCTAAAAATAATCATCAATTTCCAATAAATATATAAAAATCAATCGTCGCTTGACACATGAAAGTGTAAAATTTTATACAATCTTCTATTACATATCGATTTTAATAAAACCATTTTAGACCTTCTACTAAGTATGTCCCCATCATCACTTAAAAGTTCCATTTATTATATTCCAGCTTTATTTAGTCATCATAGCTCGTGAAATAGCCCCATCAAAAAAACTTTGTCGACAATACGATGTACTTTCTCATCAAGAAAACAAAACAAACTACCACTACCACCAGCATACAACCCATCGACATTTTAGCCACATTAAAAGCTTTCGTTTCATTATTTTTCACAATTCTATAACGATAAATATTTAAAATGACATAACCAAACAATTTAGAACTGTCACAATTAGACATAAGACTGACGCTATGTCAGTGAAAAAGCCCAGCCTTCAAAGTTTTCCATCTAGAGTGGTTTTTTGACGAAATGTCCTATCCGTTTACTCACTTTATCGGTCATTTTTTTAAAAAATTTTTTTTACTAAAAATCCCTTCTACCCTTTTCGCCTAGCACAAAAAAATCCAATTCTTCGCTCAAAACATTACACCGAAACTCTCGTGACAAAGTTTTTTATCAAATTTCTTACAACATTTAACAATTTCTCCGAATTAATAATACTTTTTCAAGCGTCACATTTGCAAGAAAGAGATGCGACTAACGCGTTTTATTATAGTTAAACGAGAGTTGGGTTGCGCACCCTCCGGGTGCTAACCCTACTCTCTTGAGTAGAGGGTTGCCTACGGCAACGTGTATGAACCTAGAGGGGTTGCCTTCGGCAACCGTAAAATAGACGCACTTTTTTTTTTATTAAATTTGTAAGACTCTTTTATTCTAATCTTACGTTTTGCCAAATTTTAACAACTAAATTGAATTAAATAACAGTTAACTCTTTCTCCATAATTAATTTGTCAGGATGTCTATGTTCTACGATTATTAGCCTTAATTATTCACTCGAAAACAGTGTACAGAATAGCAACAGCCAGCTACATTATCATCAACAATCTACTTCAACTCACCCCTCTATGTTCATTGTTAGAGAAACGCTTGAGCAGTCAGACGGATCGATTGGGCGACACATGAAACATATTTACACATAATGTACCTGTCAATAATACCTGTAAAGTAACTCACCGGGGGCTTTACTCCTCCTCGCAGGATTCTCTTCCTCTCGAACTGATAGTGGACGACATCACCAGGCTCATTGGACTTGGACAACCACTCTATGGACTCGATTGACTCAATCTTCACCCCTTTTCTTTAGCATCGTGTTCTCAATGATAACTTCACTGTTTCGGTACCTGGTTCGGGAGCAACGTGGACGGTGTCGCTAGGCCTCAATCACATTACGCGAAATAGACTGGCCAAGAATAATACGTAATAGGAAAAGGTATAAAATAAAGATTAATGAGTGAAGAACCTAAGGACATTACGCATTACCCCGTCATACCAGCAAAAGGGAAATCCACAACCTTTTTATACACTGATAGGAAAATAACCATAGCGGTTAACAGGCTCCAGCCCACCCCTCTACCTCTTCGCCTCTGTTCGAGGAAGTAGAGAACCAGGATAGCAATCTGTAAATATCTACAGACGTCATGGGAGTACCACCTCAGTCTGAAATGAATTAACACATAGACCGTACCCCAGGTATTAAACTATAGTTTCTGCCGTGGATATTTCATATTAACATATTGATGTTTATCAATATAACTTTACTCATTATTCCTCCGAATTCAGGGAGACAGCACTGAATTCACAATTATACCACAAAACAACACATGATCAACAAGATCAACAGGTTAACTATCTTTCTCTTTCAATAAACAATTAACAGTTTAAATATCCATAATACTGCCCGTCCGACTGCTCTGACGCCCGGCTCAGTTTTTACTGACTGGCCTCTACCACCACCTTTCCAGGGATGCTAAGCCGATGTTATTTTTACTTTAAAAAATAACTATAAGTTATTATAAAATAAAAAAACTCTCACAGATTATTGTTTATTTATTTTTTTATTGTAATATATTTTTATTTATTTCTTTTTGTACTTTTTCTACTTTCTCATATCAACGTTTGCTTTTGACAACTATTATATAAACCTAGAATTTAAAATATTATTTAGAATTCTAATAAATTAGAATTTATTAATTATACTTATTTCTTTTTCTTTTATCTTTCTCATCTTTTTTTTATAATAAAGCAAGCATATTACCATTTACTAAAATTTTTTTTATTTATTTTTTTTTGTACTTGTTCTACTTACTCGTATTGAATGTTGCCTGCGGCAACATATATAAATCTATTATCATTTATTTTTAAAAATATTTTTACTATTCATTATTATTATAAATTTTTAATTTTTTTCTCATTATTTAGGCGGACAGTCATTTTCTGTTATAAAAATTCTCGTTATAACATTTGAGATCAGATTTTGACATAACCTTTTCATATTAATATTACTTTAATATTTAAAAATAGTATTACTATCTATCATTATTTTATATTATTTTTTTCAATCATTATATATATATATATATATATATTTTTTATTCCTTCTTGTCGTTACCATACTCTCTTATATGTAAAAGGTTGCCTTCGGCAACAATAACACAACTTTTTTTTTTCATAAAAAAATTTTGCATGTATAAGTATTAATTAGAAACATTTGTTTATAATTAATGCAATCAAAAAAAAATTTTTTTTAATAAATATTTAATTAAACAACACTTTTAAAAAAAAATTTTTTAATTGCCTAGTGGCAACACTGTAACCGAAAACACTTTTTTTTTTTAAATATTTTACGTAACTTTCATAAAAAAATGTATGTTATGTCATAGCTCAAGCACAATAACATCTGTCAATGATGTTGTCGGTGTTAAAGATGTGTCACCCATCAACAATATGAAGTTATTGTTGTGGTACAATTTTAATATTAAATTTAAAATTACCATTAAGCTAAAACACTCCTAAGCGTGATTAATAATGACTTTTTTATTTGATAACATTTTTAAAAAACTTTTATATTTGCGCCTAGCTGCAACACTAACCGGAAACGTCATTCCTATTGCCTCTTGTCAACAATTTAGATAAACACAAATTTGAAACTTTTCTTTAATATTTAATTATTATAAACATTTGTTTGTACAGCATAATTCAAAAAAAAAAAATTTTATTATTTGCTTTTTCAGTTAGCATCACTTTTTATTTTTCTAGTGTTAACAGTATAACCGGAAACACTTGTATCACAAATATTTGACGTAACTTTTATAAAAAAAAAATGTAGGTTATGTCATAGCAAGAACAATGACATCTGTCAATAATGTCGTCAGTGTCAAAGGTGTGTCACCCATAATCAATAGAAAATTATTGCTGTGGTACAATTTTAATATAAAATATAAGATTGCCAACTCAAACTTTCTTAAGCTTGTAATTAATAATGACTTTTTAATTTAATTAATAATGACTTTAAAAAACTTTTCTATTTACGCCTAGCTGCAACATTGTAACCGAAAACGCCGTTCCTATTTTCTCTTGTTAACAATTCAGATAAAGACAAATTCAAAACTTTTCTTTTATAATTATTAATTATAAACATTAGCTTGTACAGCATAAATAAAACCAAAATTTTTTATCAATATTTTTTTAGTTGGCAACACTTCTTAGATATTTTTTTATTAACCTAGTATCAACAGTATCAACACTGTAACCTTGAACGCTTGTTTGACAAATATTTGACGTATCTTTTATAAAAAAAAAGTAGGTTATATCATAGCAAGCACAATGACATCTGTCAATGTCAAAGATGTCTCACTCATCAACAACAACAATATGAAGTTGTTGCCGTATTACAATTTTAAAATAAAATTTAGGATTGCCAACTCAAACAGATCTTATTGATTTATTTTATTACTTTTAACATACAGATTTGCAGCCTTCTCTCAAAATGTTTACATTGTGTAATTAAACAATAAAACAATTACATTGTACTTTGTATATAAACATTTTAGATAAGTATTTACTGGAAGAATTATTAAAAGTGTCTTCATTTTAATATAGCAACATAAAACTCATATTAAATTAATCAATAAAATATTGACAACAAAGACAATATCATGTTGTAAAATTTTTCAATTTGAGAAGGTGTCTATCTTCATCGCGGCCTTGTGCTTTCATCAACAAATCATATTATATCTCATTGTTATTTTGATATAATTTTGTCTAAATTACACTAATCACATTCAAGCCATTTAAACTTGAAAAAATTAAGCGTTTAGTTTTACAAATCATTTATATTTAAAGTAAAAAATAATATAATTATAATAATAAAGTATATACCTACATATCTTTTCTGAAAAAGCTTCTTGCTTTTTATTAAAATTGAAAGGCTTTTGTCTTCATTTTTTTATACAGCATTTCATGCACTACAAATTTACATCTTGGGAAAGATTTTCAGATAACTTTATTACTTGTATTTTAATAGATCTTTTTATAAACACATCTTCTTCTAATTCATTTATGCAAAATTCTTCTTCTATCAATAAACATAGAGCATATATAATCAAATTATGAGGTCATTGACCTATATTAATAAAATTTTTATAAGTCTCATTTATTATATTCCAGCTTGAAGGGAACTCCAGTCATTGTCTCTATCATATTGTTTTTAGCGGTACGAAGACACTCAATTCATTCTACAAAATAAATATGTTTATTTATAATCTTTGTCTCTATTTAAAGTGAGGTTATATTTGCCTCGTCCACCCGAATGTGATGATAATATAAGAAATGGGGCTGTTAGATATATTATAGATACGACATAGCAGAGCTGACCAAATCCATAAATGCAATCTTTATTCTATTGAAAAGAAGGTTGGAAGGCTTTAATTTTTATTATATTCCAGCTTGAAGGGAACTCCAGTCATTGTCTCTATCATATTGTTCTTAGCGGTACGAAGACACTCAATTCATTCTACAAAATAAATATGTTTATTTATAATCTTTGTCTCTATTTAAAGTGAGGTTATATTTGCCTCGTCCACCCGAATGTGATGATAATATAAGAAATGGGGCTGTTAGATATATTATAGATACGACATAGCAGAGCTGACCAAATCCATAAATAAGTATGGCCTCATTCTACTAATCAAACCAACGTAGTTATCAACGTTTCTGTATATTTAACAATTTAATTGATTTTTTAATTCTAAAAATTCAATTTTGACTGAATTTAAAGAATTAGGTCAAAAAGTCATTGACCTTAATACTTTAAATTAATATTACATTAATGTTAATTCGTTATTCCATTTCAAAACCCTAAAACAAAATATTTCTGGACGTAACCTAACCTATTCTGGAAGGTCAATTTTTCTAGAAAAACTTTTTAAATAAACCATCAAAACACTTTTCCATTTATCTGAGTAGCATTGGGATGTTTGAAAAATCGATTTCCATCTCATAAGTTCCATTTATTATATTGCAGCTTTATTTAGTCATAGCTCGTGAAAGAGCCCCATCGAAAAAATTTTGTCGACAATACGATGCACTTTTCCATCAAAAAAACAAAACAAATCACTACTCCATCATATCCCATCGACATTTTAGCCACATTAAAAGCTTTATTTTCATTATTTTTCACAATTATAAATATAAATATTTTCTGGACATAACCTAACCTATTCTGGAAGGTCAATTTTTCTAGAAAAACTTTTTAAATAAACCATCAAAACACTTTTCCATTTATCTGAGTAGCATTGGGATGTTTGAAAAATCGATTTCCATCTCATAAGTCCCATTTATTATATTGCAGCTTTATTTAGTCATAGCTCGTGAAAGAGCCCCATCGAAAAAATTTTGTCGACAATACGATGCACTTTTCCATCAAGAAAACAAAACAAACCACTACCACCAGCATACGACCCATCAACATTTTAGCCACATTTAAAGCTTTATTTTTATTATTTTTCACAATAATTATAAAGATAAATATTTAAAATGACATAACCAAACAATTTAGAACTGTCACAATTAGACAGTAAAATGACGAAGTGTCAGTGAAAAGCGCAGCCTTCAAAGTTTTCTATCTAGAGTACGTTTTTCCGTCATTCATAGCAGCATTTCGATCATTCTATCTCTTTTCTCAAATTTATTGGTTGTACCTCTAGCGCTTAAGGGGGCTCGTTGCGACAAAAAAACCTTAATCAAATTTACGAAAGAAACGACGTTTATGTGAAACTGTAATAATTTTTGTTTGAAAAAAAAATGAATTTACTAAAAAAATTTAAAAAATCTAAAATTTGTTAGACAAAGCTACTAAATCAGCTTTTATTATAGCAGTAATTCTTGCCTTCCATTCATTCTATCCTCAAACTTAGTCGCTCTTTTCCCCGCTTTCACTCTCAGCTTGTTTCTCTTACATTCTTTTCTTACTATATACCCAGGGGTTTCTCTGTCCACCCCAAGGACCCACCTCAAATACTTCACTTGTACTCTCTCTATTTCCTCTTGTTCTTTCCACCCCCAAATTTCTGCCCCATACATCAATACGCTCTCCACCAAGCTTTCAAACATCATTATTCTCCTTTTAAAATCCCCTCCCCACTTCCTCTCTCCTATTCCCCATACACATCCCACTATCTTGTTTGTTTTCCTTGCCAACTCTCTGACATGCGCTTTGTTCGTAGCTCTTTCATTAAACGTATACCCTAAATACTTGAACTCTTTTACTCTCTCTATTTTCTCTCCCTCCCATTCCCAATCATTCTTTTCTTCTTTTCTCTTTTTTTTGTTGAACACCAGCATCTTTGTTTTATTTACATTCACTTCTAGCTTTTTTTTCCTCACATAGTTTTTTAGGTTTGTCATCATTTCTCCCATCTCCCTTTCGCTTTTTGCTATTAATACCACATCATCTGCAAACGCTAGACTCCACACTTTTTCTCTTCCAATCACACATCCCCCAGCTTGCGCCTTTCTAAACATTTCTTCCATACCCGTCATGTAAGTTGTCAACAACAAGGGGCTGAGAGGACACCCTTGTCTCACCCTTTTTGACGTTACAAACCACTCACTCTCTTTCTCCCCTGCTCCAACTTTGCTTTTTGTTTTTACATAGATCTCTTCTACCTTTCTCACCAGCCACTCGCTTACTCCTCTTTTTCTCATATTCTCACACATTTTCTTTTTATCGACCTTATCAAACGCTGCTCTAAAATCTATGAAAAGTGTATACAGCCTTCCTCCCTTTTTTTTCATCTCGTTATTCGCTAAGTAGTCTAGGATGTATACATTATCCATAGTTCCTCTTCCTTCTCTAAATCCCGCTTGGTTGTCTGGTATTGCCTTCTTTTCCTCTATCTCTTTTCTCAGCCTTTCATTCAGTACTGACGCATACAATTTAAACTCTGTGTTAAAGAGAGTTATTCCTCTGTAGTTTTCTACTCTATTTTTACCTCTTTTTTTGTGGATAGGGCAGATTATGCCTTCTCTCCAACCTGTCGGGAATTCCTCTCCTCTCCACACTCCATTCATAACCTCTACCAATCTCTCTATCACACCTTTCGTCCCATACATCCAATGTTCATTCTGTATTCCATCCCTCCCCGGTGCCTTCTTCTTCTTCAGCTTCTTTATCTGTGTCTCTACCTCCTCCCTTGTAATTTCTGTTCCTAATGGTGCTGTCTGGTTCGTTTGCATCGCTGGGACTTCTATTTCTACTTCTTTTTCTCCTTCCAGCAGATCTTTGAAAAACTCTTCCCATTCCTTTATTGTTATCTCTTCACTCGCCGCTTCTTTTCTTAATCTTTCTCTGTTTATGTACTTCCACACCTCTCTTTCTGTTTTAATAGCTTTTATTTCTTTATCTTCTTCTTCTCTTATCTTTCTCTTTTTTTCTATACATCTTTTTCTATATTTTCTTTTTGCTTCTAAGAAGACTCTTCTATTTACTTGCTTTCTTTTGAATTCCCTTAGCGCTTTTGTAGCTTTTTTCTTTAGCTGGTAGCATTCTTTATCCCACCATTCATTTCTCTTTTCTGCTTTTTTTCTTCTACTGCTTACTTCTGTTGTAGTCGTTGCCTTTTCTAGTATTTCTTTTAATTCTACTTCCATCTTCTCTGTCTCTTGCCCTTCGAATTTGACGTTTTTCAGCTTTTTCCTGTATTCTTTCACGCCTTGCTCGTTCCACACTTTAATTATTACCTTCTTCTGCTCTACTTTTATCTTCTTTTTTTCCTCTGTTTAGCTATTTCTTCCTTCTAGGCTTATTTCTATTGGAAGGTGGTCTGACTCTATTCTGTCCCCTATTTTAAAGTTCTCTACTTTTCCCCACGCCTCTTTATTTGTTATTCCGTAGTCTATCACCGACTCTCCCCTACTATCTACATACGTCCACTCTCCTTCTTCATCTTCTTGTTTATTACCATTCAGTATCTCTCATCCCTTTTCTTCTAACCATTCCATCAACTTTTTTCCCTCCACATTTTCTTTTGTGTCTTTGGTTTTCCTTTTCCCATCTCCTTTTTCTTCTTCTCAATTTCTCGCTCCTCTTTCCCCAATTCTTCCGTTAAAATCTCCTCCCATAAGTATGCATTCTTCTGTGTTTTCTTTCACTGTTTCATCTATGTTTTTTATTGTCTTTTTCATCTCTCTGCTGTATATCGTCATTATTTTCCACCATCGTTTGTCTATTTCGATATTTCTCTCCATGAGTCCCTCTACTTCTTTTTTTTCCTGGTTTTTTTCTCTTATTCCCTTTCTTACTTCCGTGACTATCCCTCCTGCTGCCCTTCCTTTTTTTTTTCTTTCTTTGCCATTGACACTTCCAATTAAATTCTGCTGGTAACCTTCTCTTTATTTTTTCCCAGCTTTTTTCTTCTATCCATGTTTCTACTAAACCTACTACGTCAAAAAGTTCCACATAATCCCAGAAATTGTCTTCTTTTTTTGCTAATCCCGCTACATTCCAAAATAGTATCTTTTTCTTCCCGTTGCTTATATCTTTATCTGTTTCATTAGTCTTCTTAGTTTCCATTGTACATTTGCCCGTGTCTTCTTCCTTCTTTCTTTTAACTCTCCCTTTTCTCCCTAAAAAACCTGCAGGTCTTTCTCATTCCATTTGAATGTTTTTCCCTCCATAAATATTTTTCCATATCCCACCGTTGCTTTTATTCCCTGTTCTCTCTTTTTTTTTGCAATTTCTCTTAATTTTTTCTGAACCTCTCTCTCCCTCTTTGTTAAATCATCATCTATGTAAATATTCTTAGTTGTTTCTTTTTTTCTTAACTCTTTTCTATTTTTCATAATTCTTTTCTTCGCTTTCCAGTCTTGGAGTTCTACTAGTACTTTTCCCTTCCCAATTTTGAGCCACTCTTTTATTCCCGTTTTTACCATTTTTTTCATTTCTTTTCCAATGTCTTCTTTTCCTTCTCTTCCTCTTATAAAAAAATAGTAGGTATAAAAGTGTGTTTTGACAGTTGTCTAAGAAATGCGATTTGCAAGGGTTAAAAACACAATTATTATTTTTGTTTTGGTACTCTTGGTAGGAACTCTAAACAGTAAGTCGTTACCGAGAACAAAAATTCTGTGGTAAGAATATTGGAATCTGTTTAAGCCATTTTTCAAAAAAGAGAGTTTAGTTAAAACTGAACATCCACTTATAAATTGTTTTTCAACAACTCACTTTTTTTTTAATTAAATTGTTTATATTTATATCAGACATCTTACACTGTAAAATATATTTATTAAAAAATTCTCCTCACATAGAAAATTAAAAGCTCGTTGCTGATTTTTTTATAAAGCATGATCGTCTACAGCTACTTTTATTAATATTCATAAATAATAATTATTGTCACATAGCGTCTGACGTTGTCAATTGTCAGTTAATAGTAACATTTTAAAAAATTAATTTTAACTTTTAGGGAATTTCGTGTCGGCAACATTTGTAAATTGTAAGTCAGCTGTACCACAGATGTGTCAATTTCGTACAACACATTTTACTTGGTATAAGAGTTAATTTTTAATCAAAGAGTTAATTCCAGTTTGAACAAATTGGTTTGAGAGTAATCATTCTAAGAAGCAATCAAGAGAAAGCAAAAAAGTTAACCATTTGAATTTAATTTACAAAAATTATTTTGGGATATAATGCCGGCGCTGCTACAAGCAACTTTGAATTTTGCGTGCGAGCATAGTTGTTATTTGTTTAAAATTTAATATTTGGTATTTATTGCTTGAAATTGAAACTGATAATTAAAATAATTACAACTTTTAATGGCTGATGGAGTGAGTAATTGACTGTTAAGCCTATTTTTTGTTCGTCTATTATTTATAAAATTTAGCTTTAAAGACCTTCGGTTTGACATTTTCAGGATGAATTTTAAATGCCCCAACCTAAAAAAAATTTATTTTATATACATATTTAAGGTTAAATGTGAGATTTAAAACAATAGTAATTTACAAACTGTTTAGAAACTAAACGACTTTAAGTTTAAAAAATGCATAAAACTGCATACAAAACTAAACACACACAATTGTTTGCTTCCTAGATAGTAGTTACAAAAATTGGTAATTGCTTTCATAGTGTTTATGACAAACAACTAATATCCACTATTTTTTTGTTGATTGCATGAATGGTAATAGATGGTCAATACAACCGAATACTCTCAAAATTCACTTATTTTTTTCGTTTCAATAAACACTTAGTTGTGTTTATTGTTATTGGAATACATATCTCTTGTATTCCAAATACAAGAGATATGTTATGTTTTATAAACAATTAGACTATACGCCCACTGTTGACAACCAACTTTTGAAACAGTAAAAATTGATCCAGCTATAAGCAAACTACACTGAAGTTTTTTTGTCTCTTTATTCTAATCCTATGGTATTAAACAGACATGTAAACTTTTACAATTAGAGCGTATGAAGAGGTACAACATTTATATTTAACTACCTGACCCGGCAAACTTCGTACTGCCTTAGCGTAAATTTGATGCACTACTTTATTTTGTATAGCTGACCTATCTTATGTATGCGTACCTATTCAATTTGAACTGGAATCTATAATATCCTCCATTTACTTTACTAATTTTATTAAATAAAAAACAAAATATATATTTTCATAATAGTGTTTATTCCGTAGGGTTTAATAATTTCACTTATGTTTTTACAAATCGCTATTGAACAACTGAACATTTTAAAGTAAACACTGAGCTCAATATCACGCGCGCTCTAGAAAACAACTAATAGCCTCTATACCCTTCACTGCTTCTCTCTATTCTAATGCTTTTTGATAAACTATATTTTTAGTTTTATGTTCTGGCGCGTAAATAAATAATGTTGATGGTTTTCCGACACGGGAACAGGCGACATATAATTGGCCATGTGAAAAACATGGATTTTCTAGGTTGATGCCACATACACTTAGCGACTGCCTTTGCGATTTATTTATTGACATTGCAAATGCAAGCCGCACTGGAAACTGTAAACGTTTAAAACTGAGTGGCATATCGTTCGGTATCATAGGGATGCGTGGGATTAAAATATCGTCGCCTTCATACTTCCCTTTTAAAATGTTTGAAAAGGAAGTTAAATTGAATGACGTTGACATTTGTTAGCGCGGTTATGTCTGTGGTGTCATAGATCAGCACAGAGTTTTTTGTTTTAAATTGAATGACTGAAAAATTTTTTATAAATTTTTTTTTGTAAGAACCTTGTACAGCGTATTAAAAAACTACAAAAAAAAATCAGCCAAATCGGTCAAGCCGTTTTCATGCTCGTGACAACGGAAAACGGATTTCATTTATATATATATAGATTATGTTGCAGCATTTAAGCTCACTTATCTAAAAAAACTTGAACAGCGTAATATAATATGCAAGTAGCATATCATATTACGCTTATTAAGGGTAAACAATCAAAGCATGAGTTTTTATTATAGAATTAAACATAAGTGTTATATGCAGAAGAAACTTATTACTAAATAATACCAACTTTGTTTTTCTATAGTAGATGTTAACTAATTTTTTTATCATCTCTTTTAAGTAGATAAAATAGCACTTTAACCACAGAGGTAGGTGAAGTAACTCTTCAACAGCAAGGTAAAATAACTGTCTAACAGCAAAGACAGTTATAATGTTTCTAATTAATTCTAACAAATTCTAACTAATTAATTCAAAGAGCTAACAACAACTTAACATTACTGGTAATATCTATTTTTAGAACACCCAAAGCTGTAATTGTTTAGTTCGACAATTGTACAGAGGTAGATACTGAAGTGGTTTTCTGCTTAACTAAGTATACGCTCGAATACAGCAATCTCAGTGTCTTCCGATTCTTCAATGTACGTTTCTGTAATAAACGACAATTTCCACTCACTTAAGCGTTTTACTGTTACCAAATTAGCGCCAGAGTTTGCCAACATGATAACTTCAAAATGACGGAAACAATGTTCTGTGTACCTTTCTGAATTTGGCAGCTTCAAAAAATCTGCAATCTTCTTGAGGATCTTATATATGATGTTGATTTCCTCCGGTTGAGTAGTCATCTTAATCTGTCGGTAGTCAACAAAAAACTTGTTTTGAGATTTGTTTTTAGACCGCAAGGCGGTGTATTTTCTCATGATTCCCAATGCATTAAGTGTGGAGGATTCAATCATATCTTAGCTAACTGTAAAAAAGAAAAAGCTTGTTTAAAATGTGGTGATTGTTCGCATGTTTCAGATGTTTGTCAGAATTCACCCCGCTGTGTAAACTGTGCGAGATCTAACAATCTTTTTAACACTCAGATAGACACTAATTATTCGTGCTTCAACAAACAATGAAAAGTTTGTAACAATCAAATAATTAAATATAAGCGAGGGATACAATATGAAAAATAGCAATCAACCCAGTCAGAAAACAGCTTCCCCTTTAGAGTTTTTTTGTTAATATACAATGCTGAGAAAACAAAACTAATTTATTAGATACTTTATTGCAAGGTTTAAATTTAAAATGTTTGTGCTTTAGTGAACATTGGCTACAACCTGGTGAATCAGAGAATATACAGCTTACTGATTACAAAGTGGCTTCGTACTTCGAACAGTCTACGCACATCCATAGTGGTGTCATGCAATTTCTACAAACAGATATCAAACACAAAAGTCTATCCTGGATAAGTGATTTGTCATCTAAAATTAACTGTGAACTAGTAGGTATACACATTCCAAAACACAACGTGATCATTGCTACAATTTATCGGGCGCCTACAGGAAATTTTGACAAATTTGTTGAGATAATGGTTAAGTTATTAAATAGTTTGAAATGTCAATTATATAAGGTACTGCTCGGTGGTAACTACAATGTTTATTTTGACACCTCCAACCAGTATGCTACAGCAACAACAGATGTTCTCAAGAGCTATGGTATGTATCTACTGGTTAATTTTGCTACAAGGCTACTATTGATCATATTTTTACTAATATAACCCACAACGATGTTATTGTCTACTTCTTAGAATTAGGCTTATTTGACCACACAGAACTTCTGTTAAAAATCAAATTTTCTGATGAGAACCCACAGCATGTTTATAAACTAGTAAGACCCGTAACTGAATATGGAAAATCTAAGTTCCATCAATACTTAAGTCAAGTTAAGTGGGAATTTGTTAAGTCCGATATAGATCCTAATAACAAATTTAAAATGTTTTTAGACAATACAGTGTATTGCTTTAACGTGGCTTTTCCTAAAAAGCATATTATCAGTAATAATTCTGCAGTCTGCCAAGGCAACTGGTTTACTCCATATCTTAGAGATAAGAGAGAAACATTTAATTTCATAAAAGCCTCGTACAATATGAACCGAACTTTAGAGTTAAAAAAGCTTCTTGAAGATTATAGATGTCAATATAACCTAGCTATCAAACAAGCAAAAATTAAAACAAATGATACATTATTACTTGAGAACAGCAACAATCCAAGAACTATGTGGAATATAATAAACCAACATCGTCCCAAAGCCTCTTATAACATTCCTCAATCAACTCCAGATGTTTCGAATAGTTTTTTTGTTAATAATGCTCAAGATCTAATTAATTCCATATCACCTAGTCTTTCTGATCCTATTGATTTCATGTCCTCAAATATGCAAAAAACAGAAAGTGTGTTTTCTTTTTATGAAGTATCTTTCAATGATGTCAGAAACTGTTACAATAGTTTATCGAGCTCAAAGAGTAAGGATGTTTATGGTTTAAACGTTGAGGTCTTGAAAAATATATTAATTATTCCACTTACCAAACTGTTTAACTATTGCATAAATGCGAATGTGTTCCCTGACTGCCTCAAGCATACCTCTCAACTCTACTCATACCTATATGTTAGCGGTTTTCCTGTTGGGTGGCTTTTCTATGTCCCCGCTGGACTCTTTTTCTGCTGGATTCTTTTCCTGTTGAATTATTTTCCTGTTGAAGTATTTTCCGGGTGGTGTCAGGCTCCACCATGTGAACTTATCAGTTGTGACTTTTTCCTGATGTGATGTCATGCTTACGCATTACACGTGTGGTGGTCAAGAGTGGGGAAGTGGGCATACTAACTGGCGTCTTCCTCCGGGTGATAGATCAGACTGTTATTAGCTCGTATGAGGTTGATTACGTCACCTTGATCATTTATTGTTTAATTCTATTTGATTTTGTGTTTTTATGTTCAATATAGTTGTGAGTGATTATTTTATTCGTTTATCTTTCCTTTTATATATATAAAAAAAGAGATCCAAATGATAACAGCAATTATCGTCCAATATCTCTCTTACCTGTTTTTTCAAAAATTTTTGAAAAGTTACTATTAATGCAAATTTCACAATACTTTCAAACGAACAATTTACTAGCCTATAATCAATACGGCATTTGCAAAAACTCGTCTACAACACTTGCTATTATTGAGCTAGTTAACAACATAATAAAATGTTTTAAAAATAATACCTATTTTAAGGCGATGTGTCTTGATTTAAGTAAAGCCTTCGATACTGTCTCACACAAAATTTTACTAAATAAGTTACAGTACTATAATTTTAACTTGGAAAGTATAACATTAGTTGAATCTTAGACTTGACCAACCGTACTCAAAAAATGAAAGTTCGTGGTGTAATGTCCAAAGCACGTAAAATTACACATGGAGTTCCTCAAGGTTCCATACTTGGGCCACTTCTCTTCTTAATTTATATTAATGATTTACTCTATTCTGTTCCACATGCTGATACAATACTTTATGCTGATGATACAACACTTGGCTCTGCAGACTCCTCTCCTATATCACTCGAAATTAAATCCAACTCTCACTATTTACAGGGAGAGAAATGGCTAAGTGCGAACATGCTACATCTAAATAAAAGCAAAACTGTGGAAATGATATTTACCTTGAAAAACTTTACCAGTCCTAATAAAGTTGAACATACCAAGTTTCTTGAAGTTTTCATTGATAGCTCACTAACTTGGCACAAACATATTGATGCCCTAGCAGACAATCTATGTAGAAATGTCTATCTACTGCGCAATCTTTCAAACCACGTATCTCTTAAATCTCTCAGAACAGCGTATTTCGCACTATTCCACTCACGGTATTATCTTATAAGGACACACAATTCAAGCGCAACGCATTTTCAAATTACAACGCAGAGCTGAAAGAGTTGTGGTTAATATAGGTTATCGGGATGATTGTCGACATCATTTTAGGGCACTAAATATTCTTACTCTTTTCTGCTTATTTATTTTTAAATATTTAGAGTTTATGTCAAAACACATAGCTAACTATAAAAGTCTAAAGCAGTTTCATACATATATGACTAGAGGAAATGAAATATGCATAGACAGCTTCAGATTAGACAGGTCTAGATGTGGAGTTAATTATTTCTGCATAAAATTTTATAATGTTTTTCCCAGCAATTTTCGTAATATTTCTTTTCAGACTTTTTTAAAAAGAATTAAAAAATACCTACTACAAAAATCGTTTTACAACATCGACGAATATTTAAATAACCTATATCAATTAATAAAAATCTCAAAATTTTTACACACCTTCACAATCCATCTGATATAAGGGTAGTAAAAAATTTTGAAAATAGAAAAAAGCCATCGCCTTCTTTTTGTTTGAAGTAACTGTGATGTCAAAGTGCTTTCTACGTCATTGCACCATCTGGCAAGATTGCATCCCTGTTTTTCTAGTCTGTACCACAGTATAGGAATATTATACAGTAGTTAAACTCGGTGTCGGCATCTTTGATCTATGGAAGCCAGCGACAAATGGTTGCCGCCATCTTGAAATCAGGTCCGGAGTGGAAAATTTGATTGAATATATCAGAACCGAAACAACAAACTTTGATTAATTTTTTTATTAACAATAAATGTAAAATAAATAAGACACATTCCTGGTAATGCAAAACTAGTCATTTTTCAAGATAATTAATTTGTTTTTATTATTTGTATTTTTAAAGTTTTGATTGATAGATTTCAATGTATAATATATACGTATTCTAAAAAATAAATGCAAAAGATATTGTATTGGAAAACAACTGCAAGGATGACTAAAGTTATGGTTTCTATTTTTTGTCATTAGTGTTTCGACTAAATGTGGCTTTGTTACAGACTCAGTAAAAAAAGTTGGTTCAAGCCTTATAACAAAATTTACAAAATTACAATCGGGCATTAGTAATCCTTCAAACAGATTTGATTTTTGATCGTAACTTTTAAGATGACAAAAAATTGTGTTGTCGTCAACTTCTTTTAAAGATCGTGCATAATCTACACATATTTCGCCTGAGTGTGTTTTTAGACACTTCTTGCTTAAATAACCAGAACTGTACATATCAAAATTAGCTTGTAACACATCAGAATTTTGATAAGAATTCTCAATAGTTCTGTTAACTTTAATAACCTCAAACACATTTTCTTTATCGACGTCGTCGTCATATTCTTCACTTTGATCTACATCTGTTCGACACATTTGTAAAAGCAGTTCGTCAGAATCGCCTTCACAATTTTCGGTGCGAGAATAAAACAACTTGACACTTACCAATTTTTTAAATGTTCGACGGAATTGAATTGGTGTAGGGTTTAAAGCAATGCCGTTTTGTTGGCGAACACTACCAAAAAAATTTTCTAAAACATCTTGATTAAGGCGACGAGTTAATAAAAATAAAAAATTAGGTTTTAGTTGTTCATACAAAACCATTAATTGTTATTCTAAAACATTTGGGAAATTTTACGTTAACATTTTTACCTGTTGAATTAACAACAGATAATTTTTCAAACATTTCTGAACAATTTTTTAAAAAGTTTATTTGATACACTTTGCCTCTGAATGGTTTTACATTTTGTTTTTGACTATGTAAAAACGATGTATTAAGAAGATCAAATAATTTATCAATTTTTTTAACAAAATCGGCTGTTTCAGAGGCTGCGGCATCTATCGCTCCAAACCTTATATATAAATTCAACGCAATGCTGACAGTTTCGTTGAGGACTTGAACTGCATATTTCACCTTCATTTTTTCAAAATTGTTTGGGTGTAAATGAACATCGGTTAGACGAGGGCAACCTCTTTTTAGAAACTTTTTATCAAATTCACAAATGTATTTCCACGAAATTATTTGTCCTTGAGCAGTGCGAAAATTATGATTAAGTAAATTGTTTCTTATTGATTTAATAAGATGAGGTGTATCAAATAAATAGATAATTTTATGAACATCAACAAAAAAATATGGTTTTTCTGGAGTGATTTCTAGTTTTTGAGTCATTTGGATGTTAGTTGATCCCATGTCACTTATTACAGCATGTACGACAAGACCAACGCCTTTTAATTTTTGTACTAATTTAAACAACAGTGTTTGTAAAGTTTCGCTAGGGCATGTGGTATGAGAAAAAGCATAAGCAATAGGCTGGCTCCATTTATTCTTCAATCCTCTTAGCATAAAAACTAATGCTGATTTTGCAGATTTAAAGCTTTTTTAATCCCCACTGTGTTCAAAGCCAATTATTTTATGCTAATTAATAGCATAAAATAAATTGGCTTTGATTGCCATTTCATCGAAACAAATAACGCAGCAGCGGTCTTCCGGTTAAAAATTTCTTACTTTTGCTTCCAGAACTTTGAATAACTGCAAATTATTGATTCCTGCATCTAAATCTAAATTAGAAATTTGCTTTAGAAGAGTTACAACAGAAGGTAAAAAAAATTTATTTCGAAGTTTAGTTTTGTATAATTTTGAACCAGAAAAGTAGAGACCTCAACATTTGTGTTTAAACTTTGTAGAATACCTGCGCCCTTGAGGTTTTTTTGAGGTAAGATGTAATTAAGTGTTAATAAAATTTGCTAACTCAAGCGACTGCGGCAAGTGTTCCTTAACTGCGTTTTGAAGTTCCGTTAAACTCCGTTTCTTTTTTTGTTTTGAGATAGATACAGATTGTAAATCATTGTTTTTTTTTCAAAGTTTTACAATATTATTTTTCAACGTTTTATTGGTCTTACGCAGGCGAGATTTCCGCAGGGTCGATGCCGACAAAAAATCTTCTGTCTGAGTATACTCGGGCAAAATCTGATTTGATGTATTATTTGTTGAAATCAATAAAAATTGGTCTGGACAATTTACAATATTTTCTAGAATTTGAATTTTGGGATTTTCTACGTGTGGTTCAGCTTGTGTGGAAACTTTAAAAAATAATAAACAATTAATAGCTGACAGCACAAAATTAAAAATGTACCTTCCAATTGATTAATTGATTAATTTTATTAGCATAATTGTGCTCATCCATTTCATTGATCGCTTTCTTATATTCTTTATTTTCATAGAGCCGTGATGGTACCGCTGCTGGTTTCAACCGGTTTTTCAAGAAATTCAAGAAATGATTGGGTGCAAAGTGTGCCGAGCAAACCTTATACAAACCTGGTATTTTTTTGCTATTTTTCCAGCTATTCGTAACACGTTCTACATAATTATATTGCATGCTTTCACCCAAGCATGCCAAATTATCGAATAAAGTTATTTAACTTAGCATTACTATAAAAATAACAAGCACCTAATGTAATCTACGTGAAATATTGAACTGTTTTTGTTTTTTTTACTGCTAATTCTTACCTTAATGTTTCTTTTGGAAATTCGAAAAAGCTTACAGTGCTATTATATGACTTGTTGTTGCACGTTTCTATAATACATACATGTCCGCCTTTAGAACGTTGCATATTGTTGGTTTAAAAACTAATTAGCAGCAATTTTTCTGATATTACGAACACGCTACGCTGTGACGCCACTGATTAAATGCTTACAGTGTTGCCCGCCGCTGCATTTTCAAATGATCCAAACCGAATTGTAACATTTCAAGATGGCGACATCTGACCGGAGTAGATGCGCAGGCTTGTCTTTTCTTTAGAGTTTAACTACTGTATAATATTCCTATTGAGATTTAACACTTCATTTTCCCGCGCTGTCATTCTGTCAATTAACGTATATTTTTGACGCAAGTGTGATTGCCTGCATATTTCCAGCCTCCACCAGGGAGCGTAGTGCTTAGCATTAAATGGCATATCCGCGCTGTCATTCTGTCAATTAACGTATATTTTTGACGCAAGTGTGATTGCCTGCATATTTCCAGCCTCCACCAGGGGGCGTAGTGCTTAGCAGTAAATCTTAATACTGTGTCTGTACTGTCAGTATGTCAGATCAGTGTCACTGCTTTCATATGTATAAGCTTATCTGTATGGTATAAGCTAACCTCTGCTGCAAGTCGCAATACATAACTCACACGTAAAAAACAAAAATTAAGATAAACCGCCCCCTTTGAAAAAAAAATGAATTGCTCAAATATTTAAATTTCAAAAGTAATATTATACCTTATTCTTATAATATGATCGCAGATGCGTAAAAGATAGTAATTTTAGTTTGGTTTTTTAAAAAACAATCTCATGTTTTCTCTTTGGCATAAAACGCAAATTGTGGTTTTTATTTTTAATTTATATATCAAATTAATTTTTAATCTAATAAAAACTTGAAAGTTTGTTTTTCAAAAATTTTTATATTATTGTATATTCTTGTACATCGATAATATACAACACTTTTATTTGAGACTACATGATAAAAGCGAAGTAGAACGCAACAGACACAGCTTTTACTCACCGAGCAGCGAATAAGCGTGAACGGTTGCCGCTCTGTCTGCTGAATGTAACTAATGAAAGTTTAGAAATGAAGTTAGATTTTCATCTAATAAAGTGTTGTGATACCATCACCTCAGATTCAAAAAAGGCAATTTAACGTATCAAATGAACGGTTATATTAACGGCTTACTTTTAACATAAAAATAATTGAAATATTGATGTTTTAGTCCTTTTTGACGTTATCAAAAATGTCGGTTTTCTCGAAGTGCTGCCGCTCTTCCTCGGTTTTTTCCTGTTACGATTCACTGGAATCTTATAGATGCCGTTTATGCAACTTTGAAACAAATGAAAAATTTGTTTATTTTGTTCACAATTGTGAGTTTTTAGATGTTTTGGATGAAGCCTCTTTCGAAAAATGTCAACGTTGCAGAGTGGGTAGCTTTTCGTATGTGTGGAGATACTTTCACAAAAGAAAGTGTAATTTTATAGAACATAAATCATCTGTAACAACTAATACGGAAAATGGAAACAGTATTATTACAACGACTAGCCAAGCAGATAAACCTTACCAATTCGCTACTTGTTTTGAATAAGATCAATGCAAGTA